>CM057456.1:903496666-904962500 GCA_016271365.2 Neoceratodus forsteri | reverse complement strand
GATAACAACAATTAAGCAATAAGGCATGACAGGGTGTGTGTTATTGGTGTAATATCACCACTCCTGGGGCGAGCTGAAACACGAGACAAAGCAGAGTGCTTCCACCGCCCCAGCAGTGACGTTATTACACAATAACACACCCTGGAGTGCCTTACTGCTATTATACAATGCCTCGTTTTAAAATAGAAAGTTTAAAACATTTTTAATGACATTTTTATTGTTTTTATTGTGTGGAAGGCATATATTAGAACCATGAAGAAAAAGTAGTCCTCTAGGTGGTGGGTGGTGCTGCTGGGTTCATGGTTCCCTCCTTTTTCCAGTCTTTGTCTTTCAGTATTTGTTCCATCTTTCCCCACTCCCAGTGACACAGACATGCACGATTATTCGTGGCCATAGTTTAGTTGAGCCAGTTTTGCCTTTTCTGTTTGCCTGCCCCCCCCCCCAGTGTGACCAGCCCTTCAGTAGCTGTAGAGGGCACTGAGTGTACGATTCAGGACGGCTGTCTGGTAGACAGAGCGTTCTTGGACTGCGACGCATATTGTAAGTGCTTCATTCAGTTTCGTGATATTTTGTTTCTTATGCTGTCCCAGTACAGTTTCTAACATTTCTGATTTGTACTAGGACCATGAGAAAGGACAGGACAACTCTGAAGGAGCTCGGCAACACAGGTGAGCTGGGGCAGTTTAGGAAGTGGGGGATGCGCTGAGGAGGCGAGCGTGGTGGTGTGATGCGCGCTGCAACGGCTGCTGTTCTGAAATAATCGGCAACTAAGAAGCGTGTTAGGGCTTTTGTAAACTTATTTTAGTACCAAAGGTGACAGTGTAACCCTACAAATGGGGGTTCCTAAAATGTCTTCTTGGGCTTGCCTAATGCCCACTGTCAGGCTGGTGTTCTGTGTCTAAAACAGTTTTGAATATGTCTGCATGAGAGTGCCCTGTTGGCCTCCATGCCCTACTCTTTAAGAGCTATCTATTTTGTAGGATATAATTAATCTGGGTGGGGCGGAGTGGTTTCAGGCTCGAGTCCGCCTGGGCTGTGGTACAGCTGCTCCATTCTGTCACTGCTAAGTGCGCAGAGGAAGCCCTTATAGAATCTGTGATTATTTGCTTTAAAATCAATAATAAGAGTTTGTCTAACCTGCCTTCCCTTGCAGCATGGACTTTCTGCTAAGAGCTACCATTTTGGTTCTGGACTGCCAGTTTGAACCAGTCGGTACCTTGGGGGACTCTAAAATGGAGACAGTCCCCAGAGGTCTTGTGGGAGTGAATTTCTGTAGGACTTGTAGTTTTTACTGTTTAGCTACTTAAATGGACCTGTAGGGGAGCCCTTCCGTGACAGAAACTGATCAACCAACTAAACCTTTTGGATCACTGGGAAATCCCAGAGCTGCCTGCAGCAGTGTGTCAGTCGAGAGTTGCAGTTTGGAGAGTGAACAGCTCTAGCAATTCAAGCAGCTCCTCCTGCGTGGTAGCATGGGGATTTGGCGGGAACGCTGTGTCTGGCCTGCCTGCCTGCTACCATCTTCCAGTGTGCAGAAGCCTGCAAATTTAATCAGACTAATTCCAAAGCCATTCTTGAGATCTGAATCCTGAAAAGAGAGAGAAAGAATGAATGAGAATTTCACCTGAGTGAGGACCAAAGATTTGCTCCAGAAGCGATCGGCACGTCAGGTACCGAATAGAGTCACTGAACGAAAAGGTATGCGCAGAGATTCTGTAATACTGAAAATGGACTTCATCCGTGCTGTGGCTGAAAATTTGTTTACTTATAAAAATGTGCTGGATGTGTCAAGTGGGTTGCGATTGGTTCCCCACGTTCAAGTGTTATGCTAGCTGGAAGCTGCTCCAGCACTGTTACAGACTTAAATCCAAACTTTCCACCTGGCCTGGGCCTTACTATTTCAGCCTAGACTGCCGCTCCCACCACAAAGACTACTGCAACGAAGGACCCGCCTGGGAATTCGGCTCCCTGCTCAACACCACCGAACAGGCTCTACCACCACGGCGCAGTGTCTGGATCCGGCTTCCTCTAGCCAGTCAGAACAACATCCTGAGGACTTCATCTCATCAGTCCTTCCTCCTGGTCTGGGTAGCACGAATAACCAACAGGGTAGCTCCCTGCAACAAAGCTGCAATCTGTGTGTGTCACCCGATTTTATTGTTTGTGTGGTTCACAACAGACTGAGCCATCCGTCTCTGGAATACTAATTTGGGTTGAAGTGTGTGTTGCTTGTTTTCTTTCTGAAGGGCCCCAAAACAGCTGCAATGCCGGCCTAGCCCAGGCAACACTTCAGGCTAGCCTGAACAACAATTGGGTATCCAGAGTGTGTGTGTAACTATGCCAGAGGGACTCTTACTGCATGCATGCATAACCTGACTAAATCAGATCCGAAATCAAATGCTAGATTGCTGCCCCACCCTTGTTCACGTCCCCTGAATAAATCAGATTCTAACATACTAATTGCCAGCAGATTAGGCCTTACGGTCTATCGAGTCTGCTCGAACTTCAGATCCCTAATTGGGTGCCAAGGCCCCCCGCTGGTGTTCCAGAAACCCCCATCATCCATCCCCACCCCCCTGGGCCAGGCCATCATCTGATAGATCCACTTTCTATGTCTGTCCCACCCTCTCTTGAAGCCCTCCACTGTGGATCTCTAAACCAGCTTGCCAGGCAGTGCATTCCAAGGATTCTATTCTTTCTGCATTTAACTTGGCTAGTGTACCTTTGTGGAGGGATACTGTATTGCCATTGAACGGTTCTATTTAAGATCTTGTTTACAGGGGTCTCCAGTGCCACTGCAGCTGATCCAGCCCTGGTGGTAAGGGGAGCAAGTGTGGTTTCAATATTGTATTCCTATGTCATATGTGATTATCTGCTGACCTGTTTAAGATACTAGAGGAGTATTAGTGTCCTGGAGGGCTATACCCATAGCACCTATGCTACTCTAAACCAACGTTCCAGGTGGAGGCAACCATTCACTGAGGTCACGCCCCTCACCCTGCACATAGTCACGCAGGCAGGAGTAATATCCCTTGGGATAGCGCCACCTAGGGGTTACATCAGTTATGGGTAGTACTGTATGTGTGTACACTTTTTAAGCAGTTGAAACAAGTGGGAGGCTGTGACTCAGTGCCGGGGGCACCACTGGCTGGCAGTTTAGTACTTGAAGCACTTTACAGGTTCGGTAACCGGTGGAGAGGTCATATGATTTCTAATGGTGTTATGAGGTCATGTGTGTGCCTGGACTTCATATAGTGATATTAAACAACATCACTGCTCCAGGCATCCACTGACCAACCAGAGTGCAAGAAAAATCCTTGCCATTGTATACAAGTAGCCTAACCAAACCACCCAACTGGGGGAAGAAAACTCCTATAATGTCAGAATCACCTGAGGAAGGGGAAACCAATGCCTCACAGGGCTCAAAATCAGATATGCCAGTATGTGGCACCCTCACACATGGTTACTCAGCTTGGACTGCAGAGGCTATTGGCTCTAGAAAGGGAGGCAAGGTGGGTGAGTTCTGAATATTGGAGAATACCTTGGAAGAAACAAGATTACTATGGTAAGTAATTTTTTCTTCTAACTACAGGAATTTGCCAATATTCATAACTTTTATAGACTACAAAGCAGTACCTTTGGAGGTGGGCGAGAACCTACTTTGGGAACAGACTCTGCAGAACTGCTATACCAGACCTGGCATCACTTCTGGACTGTATGTCCAGGCTGTAATCTTTGCAAAGGTGTGTACTGTTCTCCAGGTAGCTGCTTTACAGATTTCCACTAGTGGGACATCCCTGGCAGCTGCTATGGCAGCAGCTGTGTCCCTTGTAGAATGAGCCCTCAGCCCTGCTGGGAGCTCTTTTCTGGCTTTAGAATAGCAAAATTAAATGCACTGAACAATCCAGTGAGAAATGGACCTTTCAGATGCTGGATTTCTTTTTCCCACATCCCCATAAGTTAGGAATAGCCATTTTCTGTCCTGTCTGTGGTCCTTAGTAGCTGTCATGTAGTAACTAAGTGCTCACTTGACATCCAAAAGACTGGTAGAGTAATGGACTGGTTTACATAGAAATCAGAAACCATCTTGGGAAAATATTTCCTGTTTGTTCGTAGGACTGCCTTATCTCAGGAATGAAATATAGTCCTGACCAATGCACAAAGCTTGAAGTTTATTGATCCTTCTTGCAGAAGAAGATACTGCCACCAGGAAAACTGTTTCCCATGTGACATATTTCACATTAGCGGATGCAATAGGCTCAAATGGGGACCCATAGGCTTGCTATACAAACATTCAAGTCCCAAGCCAGCACCAGTTCCCTATTTGGGAGGCGGTGCAGATGGCCAGACCTTTGAAAATCTCTTGAATATAGGACTGGATACCAAAGAGCACCCTTCCCAGCTGAAATATAGGCAGACACTGAAACTAGGATCTTATATCGGGTGAGTTTACATATTAAATAGATCACGATGGCAAATCTAATATGTCTCTCACGTATGCAGAGATGATTAAAATCTGGAAAACTGCAAGAGTTGTCCCAGTATATAAGTCAAGATCTAGAATGTTAACTGAGAATTATAGTCTGATCTCCTTATTACCAACCATGTCAAATTTTGGAAAAAATCGTGGCAGGTCAAATACAGGTTTTTCTAAAAAGAAGTAATATACTTAATAAGTTTCAATCGGGATTTAGACCGGAACATGGAACCACTACGGCCTTGTTAAAGGTCACAGGGGACATTATAGAATGTATGAATAGGAGGATGCCAGTGGGAGCCATCTTTATTGATCTATCAAAAGCATTTGACACCTTGGACCATGGCATTCTGCTGTCCAGACCGGGAACCTGTGGTGTATCAGAGATGGCAGTCAATTGGTTTAGAAATCACTTGAAATCGAGACAACAACCGGTAATCATAAAGGACTGGACCTCAGAATTGAGGGAAACCGTCTCGGGTGTACCACAGGGATCTATACTTGGACCTAGTCTATATAATCTTTATATGAATGATTTACATCTCCCACAACAAGGGATACAGTATCATCTATATGCTGATATAATTATTCACGTAGCTGGACCGTCATTGGTCCAATTCAGCCAGTATTGCAACAGGCATTCATTTACAGGATTTTTGTTGAGCTCTAAATTAGTCTTAAATGAAAAAAGACACAGGTTATGTTGTTTCACAAGGGTAATGAGGTTATACCTGAACAAAGTTGACTTCAAATTGAGACTGCTACAGGGACTATTTTGGAGCAAGTAGATAGTTATAAATATTTGGGCTTTATTTGGATAGTCATCTTAAATGTGATATTCATATTGAGAGTATATTAAAAAGTAGGAAATGTTTAGGATCCTTGTACAGAATTGAAAGTTATATGTCCCGTGAAGTTAGACAACTTCTTGTAACTGTAATGGTATTACCCATATTGGAATATGGAAATATTGTGTATATGGGTGCCACAAAAAGGCAACTGTACAAATTGGATATTATGTACAATAAATTGGCGAGATTTATATTAGGAGTACCGAAAATGACACACGGATTAGAGATGTATAAGGAGTTAAATTGGGTTTCCCTGCCTCAAAAGAGAATTTTAAATACAATTATATTTTTTATAAAATGCATATTGGGGAAGGTCCCTGACTATATTGGAGAGGGTATTAGATTAAAAACACCAATTAGGAAATTACGTTCTGCGTATAGTTTGGAATGTGTGGTACCAAGACGAAAAACTGTTTTGGGAAAAAATCATTTTGTATGCCTTGGTCCCGAATTGTGGAATAAACTACCTGGGAATTTGAGATCAGTAAATGGAGAATTTCAGATAAATCTGATAAGAGTGGTATATTAATCATACAAGTATAGAAGGGGAACTGATTTAGTAGTGTGTGGGGAATGAGAATTACATTTTTCTTTGTGTGTATTTTGCAAGTGTTGTCTTTGTAGATTGTTAAGACAGTATAACACCACTTTATAAGTGTAATTTGTTAATGTTCTCTGTTTAAGTTTAGTTATGATGTAATGTGATCAATGTATTTTAATTAAAGTAAGAGTAACTGGTATCAAACTAATGGACCTCACTGTAAATGAGCCTTGGCTCAGTGATGTTATACATATTCATTTTTCTATGAATAAAAATTTTACCTACCTTTCAAAGTAGTGAGCTGCAAGCCCAGAGAATGTAAATGAATAAGATAGTCCAGCAAGGCTGTCACGGTCTGAAATTTTGACGGTATGATAACCGCGGTGTGTGTGATACCACGGTTATCGTGATACTGTAGTATAATGCATTCCAATGGGAAAAACGAATATTCAAAAATAATGCAATTTTAACCAAATTTTTTTACATGTAAAAGCAGATAAAATACTAATAAATTACAATAATGAATTTAATGAGAAAATAAAGATAGAGTCAAGTATGTGCAAGAGAAGTATATTTTATTGACTAAGATTCCTCCTGACCTGATGATGAGCATTGAGCTTCGAAGCACTAGAAGTAGTTTTATATAAAAAATATATATATATATATTTAATTTCATTGTGGTCTGAAACGCGAGTGACATACCATTATAAGTAAAGCGTTTTAGTGTACTCTTAGCTTACAGCACAAAATGCTACCAATACCAAAAGTACTATGCAAAAATAGCACAGCGAGTACGAGTAGTAAGTGGTTTCATTTACATTTTTGTTAGGTTAAATTGTCAATAACTTAAAGATGAGAGTTGATGAATACGAAAGGAATGTCCAATCACTCCACTCCTGGTGGTGGTGCAGACTACAGATGCAGACAGAGTTGCACTTTGCTGATGTAGTAGTGCTAGCTTTAGAAGCAGGCACAAGAAGAGCACTACTTAGCATCAGAACAGTTCCAAATGGAAAATCAAGATTCACTGTCTGGCTATGACTAGGCCGCCATTCACCTCACAGCCTGGGGCTCCCTCCAAGACCAAGTCTCCCCCATCCCTCAAGGTAAGTTAGTAAAAGTAATAGTAAACAGTGAAATACATTTGGAGAGATTTGTTCATATTTACTTTCTCAGTGTAGTACCCTACCACCACAACACAACTGCTTGTACACACCACTCATTGTGTCCAAGACTCCAAGTCCAAGCCAAGCTAACAGCCAGCGCCAATCAGCAGAGCTAAGCCAACCGTGAGAGATGGAGGCATTTAAAGGAATTAGCCTATATATCCTAAATGCCAGGCTGGCTGCCTTTATCCTTTTTTAATATAATAGGTTATTTACCTACAGTAGCCTCTAGCTGAGGCAGTGAGCCAATGTGAGTTGCTTGCTTGACTTGCTTTGGTTGAGTGAGTCGTGCTATTGTGAGTTGAGTCGTGTGACTGACACGAGTGCAGCCTAGCATTAAAGGAATCCGCTTATATATCCTCAATGCCGTGGCAGGCACTCATTTCTCTGCTTTTTTTTGTTTTTTAAGCTACTAGCTATTTAAGTAATCAAGAAATTTATTAATCTAAATTACTTTTTCCATTGGGTTTTGTATTGGATAAAAAAAAAAAAGTTTCCAGCACACAAAACCTACTAAGTGTAACGTAACAAAATCAATTTCTGTGACTCACAAACATTTTTCCAATTAGTTTTATTCACTTCATAATAGTTTCCAATTCCCAAAAACGTCTGACATGTTTTGGATCCAAGATCCTTTATCAAAGACTCATAAAAACTGCCACCACAAAATCCTTAGTTATAAAAACACTTAGTCATGTGACTACACCACCTGTGTATAATTAAGGACAAAAAACATTCCAATGCTTAAAATAAAGGAAAAATTCCCTCCTTTATAGAATACATCTATTAAAACAGACATTATCTATATTAATTACACATATTAGTTAGTATGTTAGTATATACAAATCTACTGCACACCATAGATTTCTAAGCATATCTCAGAAGTAAATACAAAAAACATATAAGCTTTAATTTACTTACTTAAAATAAGAGGACAGAAAGCTATACATAAAAGCAGTGGGGGCGCCAAGTAAACAGACACATCTAAAAGACAAATGACAGGGAAAAGCAACATACTATGGGGGGAGCGGGAAGCAAAAGAAAAGAAAAGGAAACAAAGGAAACAGTTTTTTTAAGATATGGACTGAAGTCCAAATGACTATTAAGATCAGGTTTTTGATTTGCTCTCAAAGTGAGTATCCAAAAGTTTTCTCTTTTCAGTACCAAGTTATCAAAATCTCCTCCTCTTGGGTGCTTACTAACTTTATCTATGGCCATAAATTTAAAAGCATATGTACCATCCTTTCTTGTAATAGCTCTAACATGTTCACCTACTCTTGTTTTAAAACTCTGTACTGTTTTCCCCACATAAAATGCTCTACAATTGCATGCTACCACATAAATAACACCTTCAGTACTGTTCACAATACACTGTCTGACAAAATATTTTTTATCTGCATTACAGCTACCAAATTCCCTTCCTTGTGTGACAAATTCACTATAGATACACTTCCTACATTTTACACATCCAACTGGTGGTTTTAACCATGTATTTTTCACCACTTCTTTGATATGACTGTGAACTAGTAAATCTCTTAGGGTAGGAGCTCTCTTGTAACACATTTGAGGGGGAATTTTTTCTATCTCTTTAAGACCTGGATCTTCCTTCTATCATCGGCCCCCAGCTTACTTCTTGCACCCCTATTAGTCCAGAGTTCACGAGTCTGTGCATGACCTACCATGCTCTTCCCCCTGCATGCGGTTCTCGGTTTACTCTTCTCCCCCCTACCTCCTGGAAGGCACAGCTGCCCCCCCGATTCCTCCCGGACTACCTTTTTGGGCCAGGGTCCACAGATCCCATCCCTGGCCCTTCAACTGCTTTCCTCCTTGCCTCCACCCCCAGACCTCGTCCCCCTTCCTTCTGGCATAATTCTCCTCCTCCCTCCCTGCCCCTTTCCACTCTCGGCAGATATCCCCTCAGCGACCCTGGCCCCCTAGAGTACCTCTACCACCCCCATCCCTTGGCCGACTCCCCAGCCTGAATGCCTGCTCAGCCCCAGTTACCCCCTTCCTCCCCACCTCCCACCACCTCCGGCTTACTGGTCCCACTCCTACTACCCCTCCTACTCCCACCTCCCTCCCGCAATCTAACCAAATGTTCTCTGCCCGCCTGCTCCCCTCCAACTTCCTCCTCTCCTGGGTAGAGCATAGTATATCTGTTGCTAACAGTGTTGCCTGCTCCCAGTACGTTGTCACCTGCCCCTCCCACTCTCTTTATCTCTCCTCTGGCCAGCCCCTCTCCTGTGGGGTATTTTCCATTCATTGCTTGTAACACGCCCTAACCCTCCAGAGTCACCATAGAGCCCATGCCTACCTGCACCCTGGGGTATGCCGTAGTGGCCTCTCTCCATGGGACCGCTTCCCTCCCATCCCCCCTCATGGCTTCCAGTTCTCTTCTGAGCCCCTCTACCTCCCCCACATCCTGCCAGCTGGGAACACACTGGGCACCCTCCATTCTTCCATGCTCAATTTAGGATTATCGCTGCCCCGCACCCCGTACACCCAATCACCCTACTGAAGATGCCTGCTCTGAATCCACCCTCATTTTGGAATGAGCAGACCTAACCACTTGCAGCCCAATAGTTCTTACCCACCTCACGTTATCAACTATTCATTCAGCCGATATCACCTTTAACTGCTTTCAAAACCCCACAGCAGTATATATATCAGCAGTTATCACAGCTCACATATAAAGCAGCACTATCTAAGAACAGTACTATATAAATCAGCAGTTATCACAGTTCACATCTATCGAATCCCACAGCCTTATGTGTGACTAGCCTGTGTTCAATGGTGTCCAAGCATACCCAGCATACAATTTTGCCTGCCCGCCAAAGTTCAGTAGCAGTAAACAGTACAGCCTCAATCGGTCCCATACATCACGCCTCTCAGCTGCATATAGTCATCTATTCCTTTAATAACCTCAGTCCTCACCCACTCAGTTTGCTCCTCCCAGCTCCAGTCAGCAGCAGCAAACCAGGACATCCACAGCCTTCCTTCCAAGGCTCCACCCCCACCGACTATTTAATAGCGGTCTGGGCCAGGGTGCATGGTGTAGGACAAAACTCTTGAGCAGCTCCTCCCCAGCAACTGGGCTAATGGCTTTTATAGCCCAGTCGCACAGTTGAAAATTGCACGCTTGGCACCGATTGGCCCCACTGCTCCTGTCCTGAGCCGGCGACGGCCTCCAAACACCTCTACAGTCGATACCGCCTTCGCCCCTAGGTCTCCTCGGCACCACCGATGTGGTCCTTCTCGCCTGCGTCCGCAGCCCCAAACAAACTCTTTGAGCAGTTCCAAAACATATCCAAAACAGACTGCCATAGTGTCTTGATACTGTGCTGCAATGCCGGATAGCTGGCCTGTCTAATCATCTTTCTGGAGTCCTTTTAAGGAGGATAGGAGGCTAAAGGCACTTTTGCCCTGTCACAAGCTGCTGTTTGTACCACTTCCTGATGATCAGGATGGGTGAATAAAAATTCAGCACCATCAAGCCGATTTTTCTTCTCCAACCTTTTATCTACAGGGGAGATAGGATATATAGATATAGATACACACACACATACATACATATATACACACACATATTTTTATCTATATCTCTCTATATCTCTCTATATCTCTCTATATCTCTCTCTATCTCTCTATATCTCTCTATATCTCTCTATATCTCTCTATATCTCTCTATCTCTCTCTATCTCTCTCTATCTCTCTCTATCTCTCTCTATCTCTCTATCTCATCTCTATCTCTATCTCTCTTATCTCTATCTCTATCCTATCTCATATCTATATCTATATATATATATATATATATATATATATATATATATATATATATATATATACATACACACACACACACACATTATTATATATTATTAATATATATATATATATATATATATATATATATACACACACACACACATATATATACTATATACACATACACATATATATATACACACACACACATACACATATATACACACACACACACACATATACACACATATACACACACACACACACACACACACACACACACACACACACACACACACACACACCAAGAGCCCAAGATCCAGAGGCTGTCATGGTAGTGCCAGACTCTGGACATTGTGGCCATCACTGAAAACCCAGTAATGATAACCATTTACTGGGAGTTGGCCATATCTGGCTGCCAACATATCTAGAAGAGACAGGGCAGGCAGAAGGGAGGAGGAGTGGCACTGTATGAAAATTATATAAGGCTACAGAGATCCAGGAGGAACAAAATGGGGGAGAGATACTGGGTCTAAGCTGGAAAGGAAAATGGGGCCAGCCATCAGCACAGGTGTGTCTGCAGACCACTGTGCCCAGGAGTAAGAAACAGATAGGGAGTTGATGTCTAGCCATCCAGAGGATGGCAGACAAGGTGAGGTAGTACTGGTTGAGACTTCAAATTTCCAGACGTGGACTGGAGCATCCCCGCAGCAGCATCAACTAGGAGCAGATTTATCCTGACTTCTTCAGGGTGCCTTCCTCAAGTAACTGGTCATGGAACCAACTGGCAGAAGGCAATACTGGACCTGGTGCTCACAAACAGGGACAGTGTGATGGGGGTAAGAGTGGGGAAGCACCTGAGGAACAGTGACCACCAGTCACTGTGGTTTGAAATCACAGAAAGAGCAGAACCAAACCACACAAACACGTATCTTGGATTTTAGGGGGGCAAACTTTGGGAAAATGGGGAGATACTTGAAAGAAGCATTAAGGGGAATGGGGCAGGAATCAGGGGTTGAGGAACAGTGGGAAGTATTTAAAATGGGGATTACAAGAGCAACAGAATTATGTATTAAGCAGGTTAGCAAGAGGAAAAGGAAGAGACCACCATTATGGTTTTCCAAAGAGGTAGCAAAGAAAGTGAAAGCCAGAAAGATTGCATTCAGGAAATACAAAAAGACACAGGCAGAAGGGGATAGGGAGAAGTACCAGGAGAAGCAAAGGGAGGTCAGTAAGGGAAGCCAAAGTTCAGACAGAAGAACACATTACAAAATCAGTGTGGGTAGAGGGACAAAACCTTTTACAGGTACATAAGGAAAAAGAAAGGCAAAGGGAGTGGATAGTGAGACTGGAAGGGGAGGATGGGGGTGTGTGGAGGATGACAACAGTAAAGCTGACATATTGAACAGGTATTTCTGCTCAGTCTTTACTGAGGAAGAGGAGGGTAATGGGTCTGAGAGAGTACAAGGAAGAGAATGGTGCAGAATGGACACAAGTCCCTTTACACAAGAAAGGGTCCTGAAGGAACTGGAAGTAATAAGAGTTGATAAAGCCAATGGGGCCAGATGGGGTGCACACCCCAGGTCCTTAAAGAACTAAGAGAGGTGGTGGCTGAACCTCTTGCTATCCTGTTTAGCCGATCACTAGAAACAGGGGAGGTACCCAAAGACTGGAGGATAGCAGATGTAGTCCTCTTATACAAAAGTGGGAACAAAGAGGAAGCCGGGAAACTACAGACCAGCTCAGCCTCACCCGGTAGTGGGGAAAATCATGAAGCACTACTGAAGAGAGATTGCAGGAACATCTGGTTGTCAATGGACCACAGGACCCAAGGCAGCATGGTTTCACCAGGGGAAGGCGTCGTCAGACAACCTCATTAAATTTTTGACTGGTGACTAGAGAGTGGATCAGGGGAGGGGCAGTGGACATGGCCTATCTGGACTTCAGCAAGGCCTTTGACACTGTGCCACATAGAAGACTATTGCACAAACTGGGAATATATGGGTGGCAGGCAGGACAGTAGTGTGGTGGGTAGGTAACTGGCTGGGCAGCAGGACACAGAGGGTGGTGGAAATGGCTGTCACCCACAGAGGGAAGAGTGACCAGTGGGGTACCACAGGGATCAGTGCTGGGACCGGTACTATTCAATATCTTCATCAGTGACATTATGCTGGACCTAGAAGGCAGAATTTCACTGTTTGCTGATGACACAAAGCTTTGTAACAGAGTAGGCACACCAGAGGGTGTAGACAGAATGAGAAGGGACCTGCAGAGACTTGAAGAATGGTCAGGGGTTTGGCAGTTGAAATTAAATGCGAGGAAGTGCAAGATAATGCATATGGGGCACAAAAACCCTGGCACAATATATCAGTTGGGGGTGAGGATATAGCATGCACCAAGCAGGAAAGGGATCTTGGGGTTATCATCTCTGATGACCTCAAGGCAGGGAAACAGTGTGACAAGGCAGCAGGTAAAGCAAATAGGATGCTGGGATGCATAGGCAGGGCATCACCAGCAAGAAAAGGGAGGTCATAATTCCACCATACAAGACACTAGTGAGGCGCACCTGGAGTACACTGTGCAGTTCTGGAGACCTTACCTACATAAGGACATAGACAGGGTAGAGAAGGTTCAGAGGAGGGCAACAAAGATGGTGCATGGATTGCATCACAAGTCCTATGAGGACAGGTTGAAGGCACTGAACATGTACTCCTGGAGGAGAGAGGGAGAGGGATATGATAGAGACATACAAGTATCTTACAGGAGGAACAGGGTGTAGGAATGCACTATTTTTAAGCGAAAAAGATGTTCCAGGACTAGAAGGCATGGATGAAGTTGGAGGGAGGACGATTCAGAGGAAACGTGAGGAAGAATTTCTTCACAGAATGGGTGGTGGACAAGTGGAACACCCTGCCAGAGGAAGTGGTGGGGGCTGAAACAATCATGGGATTTAAGAATGCATAGGATAGACATACAGGAATTCTGGAGGTCAGGGGTAAGGGCAACAGACTTCTTGGAAAACAAACTGAACTTACAGACTTAAATGGTACAGACTGGGTGGGCCATAGGCCCTTATCTGCCGACACACTGTATGTATCTATGTATCTATATTACATATATGAAAAAAATTACTCACCTTAGTAATTATATTTCTTCTAATGGAGTCTTGCTGTATTCTGACAATTGCAGTGATTCCCAACCTTTGAACTGCCCCGGAGAACTAAGGGTTAAACTTTCCATGCAGGGCATGGAACGCTGAGCTCGAGCTTGATTGAAGTTTCTGTCTGGAGTGTTTTGAACTGGAACTGTCAGATTCTTACGAGCCCAACTAAACTAAAAATTCTATGTGGAAATTGTAAAAATTCTACTAGCCAACTGGCTGAAAAGTTTTGGCTTCCCAAGGAAGACTCAAGTCAGAAAACCCAAAAGCAAAACCCAATGTACTAAAAATTACAATAAATAAGCACCCAAACAAAAGGGAGGAGGGTGCTAGCACATACACCCCTGGGGTGCAACACAGCACCTGCCCACTCACTTCCCAAACACAGGTTCTGAGAGTGGAGGCAGGGAGGGAGGTCAGAATACAGCAAGACTCCATTAGAAGAAATATAATTACTAAGGTGAGTAATTTTTTCTTCAAACAACATGAAGTCTTGCTGTATTCTGGCAATTGCAGACCACCAAGCAGTACCACCAAGGAGGAGGGACAGAACCTACCTTGGGAATAGGCTCTGAAGTACTGCTGTGCCAAACCGAGCATCACTCCTAACCTGGAAATCCAGAGAGTAATGCTTGGTAAAGGTATGGACTGTTTTCCAGGTGGCTGCTTGACACATTTCTAGGAGAGGAATATCCCTGGCAGCAGCCAGAGAAGCAGCTGTACCTCTTGTGGAATGAGCCTTCAGGCCTGAGGGTGGAGTTTTTCCCAGTTTTTCATAGCAGAATTGTATACAAGACACAATCCACCTGGCAACAGATCTTTTGGTGGCAGGTTTGCCCTTTCCCACTTCTCCATAAGTGAGGAACAACTGGAGGGAGTCAAACCTGTGACCCTTGGTACGCTCTATGTAGTAACTAAGGGCTCTTTTGACATCTAAACTGTGTAGCTTCCTCTCTCCTGAGGAAGAGCCGACAAGTGTACCTTGAGAGTAGCTGATCTGAGGCCTAGGCCATTAAGATGGACCATATAATCCAGAACCGTAGGCAATTCAGCAGCGTCTGGAGAAATATTCTTCTTAGAACACCAAATACTGAATCTTTTCCATTTGGAGTTGTAAGTCTTTCTGGTGGAGAGCTTTTGAGAAGCCTTGAGGATGTCCAGAACCCCTTGGGAAAGATGCAGATCTGCAAACTCAGTCTTCAAGAGCCATGCCTTGAGATTGAGGGACTGAAGATTGGGGTATCAAATCCTTCCCTGAGAGGATGTTAACAGGCTGTAATTCCTGGGAAGAGACAGGGGAAGATGGACTGCTAGAACAGCAACAATGGGTACTAGGGCTGTCTGGCCCAATCTGGAGCAAACAGAATCACCTTGCAAGGTTGAGACCTTATTTTGACTAAAACTTTGAACAGGAGTGGGAAGGGGAAGGCATACAGAAACTTCCTTCCAATTCAGAATCAGGGCATCCAGGGGGACTGAGCCCAAAACTGGAGGTCTGCAACAAAAGAGAGGGAGTTGGTGATTGCCTGGGGCTGCAAAGAGATCCATCTCTGGAGTGTCCCACCTTGAAAAAATCACTTTCAACACCTGAGGGTCCAGGGACCATTCGATGATGGCCCTGAAAGATCCTGCTCAGTGCATCTGCAAGCACATTGTCCTTGCCTGAAGGCGAACTGCTACAAGAGAGGTTGCAGGTAATAGCCAGGGAGCACAACTTCATGGCTTCTGCACAAGGCCGTGGGACCAAGTGCCTCCTGCTTGTTGATATACCACATTGTGGTAGTGTTGTCTGTTCTGACTTGAACCACCTTGTTCTGACCTGACTGTGAGAATGCTTTTAGAGCTAGAAAAACTGCCCTGAGCTCCAGAAGATTGATGTGGAGAAGGGATTCTTTGGGAGACTAGATGCCCTGGCAGTGAGGGAGCCCAGGTGGGCTCCACAGCCCAGAAGAGAAGCATCCATGGTAAGGACCACTGAAAGCTGAGCAACAAAAGGAACACCTTGCCTTAAATTGTCCTGATCCTGCCACCACTGGAGGGCCTGGATCAAGGTTGGAGTCACTGGAATCAGTTTAGCAAGGGAGTCCTTTCTCTGAGACCAGTAAGCTCTCATGTGGAACTGAATGTCCCTCATCTGGAATCTTGCCCCTTGGACCACTGCTGTTGAAGCTGCCATGTGGCTCAAGAGCTGGAGGAAATGCCTTGCTGGTCGATATACCTGAAGGCTGAAGGAAGAAGCTAGTTCCATAAGAGCCCCTGCCCTTTCTAGAGGAAGAAAGGCTCTTGCTCTGAGTGTGTCCAGTTCTGCCCCTATAAAGGTAAGGAGCTGGACTGGTTCGAGAACTGACTTGGGAAGACTGAGAAGAAATCCTAGAGAAGTGAGCACTTGCTGGGTCACTTGCAGGTGAGACCTGACTAGGTCTGGAGACTGACCCACTAATAGCCAATCGTCCAGATAAGGAAATATGGAAATCTTTTGCCTTCTTAGAAAGGCAACTACTACTGCCAGGCACTTTACACAGAAACATAGAAACAGAATTTGACGGCAGATAAGGACCGCTTGGCCCACACAGTCTGCCCATTTCCCTACCTACTGGATAAGCTGCAGATCCTAGTTAACCAGCAGCCTACTTCTTCCTACCCCAACCCCCTAGAATTGCCTTATGACTGTCCCATGCATGCTTGAATTCCACCACTGATTTTGACTCCACAACCTCCTCCTGAAGGCCTGCTCCATGCATCCACAACCTCTCTGTGAAAAATACTTAAATTACCTCTGAGCCACCTTCTACTCTATCTTCAAATTGTGCCCTCTTGTTCTTGCATACCACTTTTTTGAAAGATGCTACCCTCTTGGACTTTGTTGATTCCCTTGAGGTACTTGAACGCTTTCTATCATGTCCCCTCTCCTCTCTTTCCTCGAGGCTATATATATAAGCTCCTTTCGCGCTTCTTCATGTGTCTTCCGTGCAGACCCTGCACCATTTTAGTTGCCCTCCTCTGGACAGCTTCCATCCTGTCTATGTTCTTTATGGAGATTGGGTCTCCAGAACTGCACACAGTACTCAGATGGGGTCTCACCAGCTGTCTGTACAGAGGGATAATAACTTCCTGTTTTCTACTGGTGATGCCTCTCCTATGCATCCCAGTATCCCCCAGCCCTCCTTGCTGCCCTCTCACATTGCTTGCCCACCTTTAGGTCATCTGATATGACTACCCCCAGGTCCCTTTCCATTTTTGTTGTTGTTAGTATCTCACCCCCCATTGTGTACTCTTCCCCTGGGTTTTTGTTTCCGAGTTGCAATACCTTGCACTTCTTAGCATTGAATCTAAGCTGCCATACATTTGACCATTCCTCTAACCTTGCCAAGTCCCTTCTCATCCTTTCCACCCCACCCTGTGCATCAACTCTGTTGCAGATCTTGTGTCATCTGCAAAGAGACATACTTTTCCTTCCAGTCCTTCTGCAATGTCACTTATAAAGACACTGAAGAGGACCGGTCCTAATACTGAACCCTGTGGTACCCCACTAGTAACCCTCCTTTCTTCTGAGTGGACTCCATTTACTATTACTCTCTGTATCCTATTCTCCAGCCAATTCTTTACCCAGGCTGTCATCTTGGGACCCGCTCCCAGGCTGGCTAACTTGTATATTAATCTTTTGTGTGGGACTGTGTCAAATGCCTTGCTAAAGTCTAGGTAGGCCATGTCCATTTGTGAAAACCCTTGGAGCTGAGGTTAGGCCAAAGGGCATTGCTCTGAACCAACAGTGGCCTGAGGGTAACTCGAACCTGAGGTACTTTCTGTGGGAGCACCTGATGGGAATGTGAAAGTAGGCATCTTTGAGGTCCAGGGAGGCTAGCCAGTCCCCTGGCCTTAGAGAGGGAAGGATTATTCCCAGAGTTATCATCTTAAACTTTGGTTTTAAAAGATGTTTGTTCAGATATCTAAGGTCTAGGATGGGTCGCCACTCCCGTGTCTTTTTGGGGGTCAGGAAGTACCTGGAGTACAGTCCTTTGCCCCAGTGTGGGTTCTTTCTCTATAGCTCTTAAAGCTAGAGAGAGAAAAACCTCTGCCTCTAGGGCAAGGGTTTCCGAAAGATTTGCAGGTGGATAAGATCTGGCTCTTATCTTTGGAAATTTTTGAAGTTGAGAACAGTTCCTGGCTTACTACTTCCAGTCCTGACAAAGTAAGCCAGCCTGCCCCTACTGGAATAGGAAAGTCGACCCGGCAGACCCATTAGGGTGTCTGCTTGGCAGGGCTTTAGGCTGAGGGGTGGATGCAGGCCTGCTCATCCCCCTTCTGCCTCTCCCTCTGAAGAACCCTCTCTGCGAAAAAGAAGAGGAGGCCTGTGCTTGGTAAAAAGGCCTTTGAAAAGGCCTGCCCCTAGACTGCTGCCTTTGAGGAGTTGCCTGCCTTTCCTTGGCCTGAGTACTCCTGTAAATGGTCCTGTACTCGTCCATTTTCTTCATGTAATGCTCTGTCTGCTCCCCAAACAAAGAATTACCCACTACAGGAAAATCCATAGCCTTAGCCTGGGTGTCTTGCAAGAGACTAGTACATCTGAGCCAAGCCATCCTCAGAGAGCCACAGGTGTAGCCATGACTCTTGATAAGAAAGACATTAGAGTCCACAGCAGCATGAAATTGCACTTTAGATGCCTCAATCCCATCTGCAGCCACTGTCTCCAGCTCCTTGGCTAGCTGGGGAGGCCTGTTTAGCCAGTGCCAGTACAGTGTCCCACCTGGACTTTGGGAACTTGAGCACTAGCGCGCTACTGCGCATGACTGAGCTTGGAGCTCCAACTTAAGAACAATTTTAAATACCTTACACTGTCTGCTTCAACTGGGAATTACTTCTAGAGGTTCAGTTAATAGACCTCGACATGGCACAGTGTTTCTTTTATCCACTGTAAATGTGCCTTTGCTCGCTATTTTTTACTAGCATTCCGCACAGGACCGATGTCTGGGTCACAGTCTGTTTTCAGAAAGGGTAGTTTCAAATGGTGCATCCAGGAGCAACTGTACAACAATAAATAAATTAAAAAGGTTAGCGCTATTCATTTTAAACTATATTGGTTGTTTTAATCGGGCGTTTTTGCAGCCCTGGTGATTGCCCCCACAGTTTAGGACAGCCTTCCTTTAACAAACTTCTACATAGAAACATAGAAACATAGACTTTGACGGCAGATAAGGACCACTTGGCCCACCCAGTCTGCCCATTTCCCTACCTATTGGCTAAGCTGCAGATTCTAGTTAACCAACAGCCTACTTCCTGCAACCCCCCACTATATTTGCCTTATGTCTGTCCCATGCATGTTTGAATTCCCCCACTGTTGTAGACCCCACAACCTCTCCAGGAAGGCGGTTCCATGCGTCAACCACTCTCTCCGTGAAAAAGAATTTCCTCACATTACCCCTGAGCTATCCCCCCTCTAACTTTAAATTGTGCCCCCTTGTTCTTACACATCTCTTTTTCTGAAAGATGCTACCTTCCTGGACTTTGTTGATTCCCTTGAGGTACTTAAAAGTTTCTATCATGTCCGCCCTGTCCCTCCTTTCATCAAGGGTATACATATTAAGCTCTCTCAATCTCTCTTCATATGGTTTCTGATGTAGACCCTGCACCATTTTAGTTGCCCTCCTCTGGACTACTTCCATCCTGTCTATGTCCTTGCGTAGATGAGGTCTCCAAAACTGCACGCAGTACTCCAGATGGCGTCCTCACCAACTGTCTGTACAGAGGGATAACCACTTCCCTTTTCTACTTGTGATGCTCCTCCCATCCTCAGTATCCTCTGGCTCTCCTTACTGACTTCTTACATTGCTTACCCACCTTTAGGTCATCTGATATGACTACACCCAGATCCTTTTCCATTATTGTTGTCATTAGTACCTCCCCTGCTGTTGTGTACTCTTCTCCTGGATTTTTATTTCCCAGGTGCATTACTTTGCACTTCTTTGTATTGAATCTAAGTTGCCATAAGTCTGACCATTCCTCCAACCTTGCCAAGTCCCTTCTCATCCTTTCTACCCCCCCCTTGTGTATCAACTCTGTTACAGATCTTTGTGTCATCCACAAAGAGGCATACCTTTCCTTCCAGACCCTCTGCAATGTCACCTATAAAGACGTTAAAGAGGACTGGACCCAGTACTGAGCCCTGAGGTACTCCACTAGTAACCCCCCTTTCTTCAGAATGTGTTCCATTCACTATTACCTTCTGTGTCCTATTGTGCAGCCAGTTTGCTACTCAGGCTACCACCCTGGGACCCACTCCCAGGCTGGCTAACTTGATTATTAATCTTTTGTGCGGGACTGTGTCAAATGCCTTGCTAAAGTCTAGGTAGGCCATATCCACAGCCCCTCCCTGGTCTATTACTTTGGTCACCCAGTCAAAGAAATCGATTAGATTGTCTGACATGTCCTTCCTGCTGTGAATCCATGCTGCTTTGGGTCCTGTGCCCCGCTGGCCTCTAGATACTCAACAATTCTTTCTTTCAGAAGTGATTCCATCATTTTCCCCACCACTGAGGTCAAACTAACAGGTCTGTAGTTTCCTGCCTCTGTCTTGCTCCCACTTTTGTGAAGGAGAGTCACATCTGCCCTCCTCCAGTCCTCAGGTACCACCCTATCTTCCCATGATTTGTTAAAAGTGTGGTTAGTGGTGTCACTAGGTCCTCCTTAGCTCTTTTAGGATTCTAGGTGAATCCGCCAGGCCTCATTGCTTTATCCACCTTGAGTTTTAGGAGTTCTTTCAGTACTCTTTCTTCTGTAAATGGACTGGTGTCAACCCCACTATCCAGAGTGCTTCTACTGTTTGGTTTAGGTAACTCCTCCTCTTCTTCTTTTGTGAATACTGAGCAAAAGTATTCATTCAGTATCTCTGCCTTTTCACTGTCTTCCTCTGCCCACCTTCCCTCTCCTTTATTAATCTTCACTATCCCTCCCTTAACCTTTCTATGCTCCCTAATGTACCTATAAAAGGTTTTATCCCCCTTCTTAACTGAGTTGGCTATCTTTTCCTCGATTTGGGCCTTTGCTTTTCTGACTGCCTTCCCACTTCTTTCTGCTTTAATTGATACAGTTCCCCATCGTGCTCTGGCCTGTGATTCTTTACACTTTTTGAATGCAGCCTTTTTCTCCTTAACCTTCCCTGACACCTCTTTTGAGAGCCATAGTGGTTTTTTATTCCGCTTTGTTTTCTTTATTTGTTTCACACAAAGGCTTGTTGCCTCCATGATGGCAGTTTTGGTTTTTCTCCATTGTTCTTCCACCCCTCCTTTCTGGCCATTTGCTACTGCATTCCTTAGGTATTCACTCATTATGCCAAAGTCAGCCCTTCTAAAGTCCAGTATCCTTGTCTTTGTATGGCTTGTCTCCATGGTTGTGTTTATTGTGAAGCACACTGTGCAGTGGTCGCTTGTTCCAAGCTGTCTACTGACTTCTAAGTTTGTGATCCTCTCTCCATTTGAGAGTACCAGGTCTAATATTGCTCCCTCCCGAGTGGGTTCCACCACTAGCTGTCTAAGGCATGCTCCCTGTAGGGCATCGAGAATGACCCTGCTCTTGGATGTGGCTGCAGTACATGTCGCCCAGTTAACATCTGGCATATTCAGGTCCCCCATCAACAGTATCTCCCCTTTTTCAGCCATTTTGAGAATGCCCTCTATCATTTTCTTGTCCATTTCCTCCCCTTGAGATGGGGGTCTGTATACAACCCCTGTGCAGATTGTGATGCCATTCCCTGTCTCCAAGGTGACCCAAAGTTCCTCTTGTCCTCCCCCTTTACTTTTTAGTTCTGTAGCTTTGATCCCTTCCCTTATGTAGAGAGCTACTCTACCTCCACTTTTACCCTCCCTGTCCCTTCTGTAGATTGTGTACTCTGGTATGTTGACATCCCAGTCATGGTTCTCCGTGTACCATGTTTCTGTGACTGCCACAATATCCGAGTGTTCCTCTTCCATCAGGGCTACTAGCTCTGGAAGCTTGTTTCCCAGACTATGGGCATTGGTACTCATTGCCCTCCATTTAATGTTGGCTTTATCCCCATCCCTGCTCTTATTGCCCTTGTCCATTTTTCCATTTGCCCCTGTGCTGCCCTCTGTCAAGCTCTGTAACTCAGTGTTTACCCTACTACCTGCTGTGTTTTGTGGGGGGAGGCTTGAACTTTCCTGTTTCCTATCAGCACCCCCCCCTGGCTAGTTTGAAAGCTTGCCAAGAAAGCCTTTAAGCCTGTCACCTAGGAGTGTGTTTCCCTTTCTGGACAGACGCAGACCATCATGCCAGTATAGACCTTCATCTCTCCAGGTGGACCCCCAGTCCCCAATGAAGCCAAAGCCCTGTGCTCTGCACCAGTTTTGCAACCATTCATTAAACTGCATGGTGTGCAGTACCCTAGCCTCACCCCTGCCATAGACTCCTGAAACTTGTACAAGTACGAAGGAATGGTGCTGCGATCGGATCAACCCCAGTTAGTGACTGGTGCGATAGCTCAGGGTCGGCCTGCCCCAAACACAACGAACAAGTTAACCACTGCACTCAGACCAGTAAAAGAGAACTACGGTAACCAGGATGTAAGTTTAAGTGGATTACTTTATTCCACAACCTGGCACATAATGGCCACAGTAAATAAAGGTACAACTCAGCTCCCCAGTGTTTCAATTCCAAATGAATCTTCCTCGGGGGGTGGAGCTCACAGTGAGGACAAAGCTTATAAACATCATAATCAGCTGCAATCAATTACAAATAGTGATCACTGAAAACAAAACAGAATTAACTGTGACTTCTTTTCTCTAGCCACTAGGTGGTGCTCCAGTATAATACAAACACACATGAAATTACAACATTGGTTTCTGTAGAAGCAATCTCATACTTATCTCAAAATTACTTAAATTCTTATACTAGAAAATATTAGTTATGTAACAATTCTCATGACTTAAGTGCAAAATTTATAAAACTGAACATAAATAATTACATCCTTTCATAAATCACTTTTATAAGGATAATTCCTCCTTTATAACATATATTTCATGTTTGTGAATAATGCTTAATTCAATCTGTATGACAGAGAAAAGAAAAAGATGTCCAAACCACTCAGTCAGCCAAGGCATCAGTAACTTATTTGCAAGGCAACTCTCATGTTATGAGGGATATTTCCATGTTCTGGGACCTCCTAGAGATTGGATCGAAAACAAAGGGAAGAAATCTAGAGGGTTCGGGCGCCAAAAAGGTGTGAAAATCTAAAGAGGGGAGAAAAAGAAGACAACATAGAATAATTAAATGTAAGTTTACTTGTAACAAATTGAATCATTCTCTAAAATTAATATTTTTCTAAAAAAAACAAGAAGGGTTTTAAGACCCACTTTTCATTTAACCCTGCAGGCTGTACACTATTAAGTCTGTAAATCCACTGACTCTCTCATTGGAGCAACAAGTTAGATCTATTGCCTCCATTTCTGGGTGGGGGTACCATTTCAAGACCTACAAATTTTACACATCTTGGATCAGAGTTATGTATACTAGGAAAGTGTGCACCCACTGGTGTGTCCTTCTTACCATGTAAAATGGAGTGAACATGCTCCTGTATTCTTTGTTTGAGAGGCCTAACTGTTTTTCCCACATATAAAAGATTACAATCACACCATAGTACATAAACCACATATATGGTGTCACATGTGATGAGTCCACGAGTGTTAATTGACATATTCTCAGTGAGTGGATGTCTGAAAATCTTTGTGTCAGTACTGTATTTACATATGTTGCATCTCATACATTTATAGTACCCTGCTGGATGCATTGGTAACCAAGTGGATCTTTCTAATGGCTGCTCTTTTTATGTTGGCATGCTTGCGCAGCCAACATCATGCGGTAGTGCAGATTTGGAGGCGCGGTCACTGTTGAGCAAATGCAGGGCACGCATCAGTAGGTGCGTCCCTCATTCCCCAATCAGCCTGCATGCTGGCACCACACCACCTACGTGAGCACATCTAAGGAAAAGTCTGCTGCAATGCGAGCAAAGCTCGTCACACGCAGCTGACCTCCCGATGTGCTTACCTGGAAAGACAAACATGGCGGCACACTGCCCACCAACTGCCAACTCGGGTGCCTAACTCTCTGTCGGCTTTTACCTTGCCCCTCAATGTATGTGCCAATGGGGAGCCCACTCCCCATCAGCATAAAGAACCCCTCCCATTTGTTATATGCCAAGGGGGGTGCCCAATCCCCCTCGGCTCTTGCCTTCCTGCTTTCTTTGTGTGCCGACGGGGGTGCCCAATCCCCATCAGCATAAAGTAACCCCCCTTTTGTTGTGCACTGATGGGTGTGCCCAATCCCCTGTCAGTTACAGCTGCCCCACCAAAAAAAAACAAGGCTCCGTTGGCACACTGGGAGCCCACCCCAGCGTGCCACATGCCCCTGTAAACAGAAAAATGGTCCTGCAATTTTTTTTTTTTTTTTTTGTACCTGTGGAAAAGGAAACGGTCCCTTGGCAGTCTCCCTGCCCCTCCCACAACCCGGCCCACCACTGCTCACCCTGCCTCCCCACACCTCCCCACCCCATACTTACCGTGGAGTCTGCGCGATGATCTTTGGTGGACCGGGAACACATCTGCATTCTTCAAAGCTGACTGCGAACTGAGGAAATGCCGGTAAGCTGCATAATGGAATAAATGTTTTTTTTTCTACTTTGATGCATATCTCTGGCATTTTTTGGAATTTTGGCACCAAATTTTCAACATGGGGTTTTTGGAACCTCTCCTCATGAATTCATGCACTGTCATGGCGTTATTCGATCCCAAAAGGTGATTTTGCAGTCACTGCACAGAATCACCTTTCAGGACCAGTAATGAAATGGCAGTGCCACTGTTCATGAGGGAGTCTCAAAAGTCTAAGTTACAAATTTGGTGACAAACTCCAAAATGGTTGTTTATGAGTGTGTCTATGCTGTCTCCACGCATCGTAACGCCAAGGAATTTGTAATATTTTGCTCAAGATTTTCAACTTGCCATTTTTCCACACCTCCTGATGAACAGTGTAGCTATCATTTTTACATATCCTTCCCGAAATATGTTTTCGAACGTCCGGCGTAGAATAGCATGGTCGCTCTGCAAAATCACTTTTTGGGACAGTTTGAGGAAATGACGGTGACATTGTTCATGAGCAGAGGTCCTAAAATGCCTATGTTGAAAATTTGGTGCTGAAAGTCCATAAAATGACTGTGTTGCAAGTGCGCATTGCTTAGTTTCCACGCACCCTTGTAACTTGCAAATTTGCAATATTTCCATGCCAGATTTTCAACACTGCCATTTTTTCACACCTCCTTATGAGCAGTACAGATGTCTTTTTTCACATCCAGCCCAAAATGTGTTTCCGCAGCTGTGGTGCACAATGATGTGGTTACTGTGGGAAATCAACTTTTGGGACAGATTAACAAAACCGCAGCGCCACTTTTCATAAGGGGAGGTCCCAAAATGCCTATGTTACAAATGTGGCTACCAAACTCCCCAAAATAATTTGGTTACAGACGTGTGTTGCACAGTTTGTATGCATGCTCATTGCTTCACCAATATTTCATATTGCCACTCCAGATTTTCAACGTTGCCATTTTTTTATGCCTCCTCATGAACAATACAGTTGCCATTCTCCACATTCTGCCCAAAAATGTGTTTTCGTCCCTCTGTCGCCAAATGGCACAACCACTGTGGAAAACCACCTTTCAGATAACAAAGTGACTGTGCTGCTTTTCATGAGGTGGCCTGACAAGCAGCCCATACTGAAAATGTGGAGTAAAACTACCACCACGTGCCTATGGTGTTAGGGTTTCCAACTGTAGCTCCCCACCTGGTACAGACTGACAGGTGTCAGGGGTGTGACTTGGGATCATCGGATGTAATGCTCATGCCATTCCACCCCCCCTCCCCACCCTGCAGCCACTGACAGGCATCGTGGTATGCCTTGCACTGTTTGGCCACAAAGTTCACCCCATGCTCCTATACTGCACCCACGTCAGCATATTTCTTTATGGAATGGGGTAAGTATAACGCTCAAAGACCCCAAAGCACACCCGGCACTTGTCCGTGTCTACAGGGTAGGGTGAGGTACAATAGCATGAGCGCGCAGAAGCGATTTACCCAAAGGCACACCCCCAATGCTTGTCGCTCTCTACAGAGTGGGGGTGGGGTTGGTGTCACTTCAGTACTTCACTGCCATTCCTATTATGAGTCTCTAGCTCCGGCACTGCCAATGCCAATGCCAGTGCAACAACATTCTGCATTGACAAATGCTTATTTTGTTCTCCTAGGAACCAGTCTGTCCTTTAAATTTTTTGCTCTGGTGAAGGTGACCTGTGGTTTGGCTCCCACTGCTGCATTTACTTCAGGGTCTCTTTGTAAGACCGACCAGTTTTGGTAGATCACATTACCAATGCATCCAGCTATGTGGTTGTACTAAGTAATGAATGTACATGGTGAATGTTCAGGTGTTTCCCTCTCTCTTTCAGCTAGTAGAGTTTCTCTAGAAATTATGTTGACTCTCTCTCTGGTTTCTTTCAATAATTTACTGCTATAACCCCTGGCCATAAACCTTTCCATCAATTCATCAGCTTGTTTTTTGAAATCTTCCTCAGTAATGCAGTTTCTGCGTATGCTCAAGAACTGTCCATAAGGTATGGAGTTCTTTAGTCTAGAGGGGTGGGTACTTGTGGTCTGTAACGGAGTTTGTGGCTATAGATTTCCTATAACCTTTTGATTCTGCACTGTGGTTGGTAGTGTTGGCAGTTATGGTTACATTCTAGAAATCAAGTGATTTGATGGAGGTCGTGTATGTGAATCTCAAGTTCAATATGTTATTAAGCCACTGAATAAAATCTGGAATCTTATCCCTATCATCTTTCCATATGCATAGTATATCAACTATAAAGCGATGCCAACTTCTGATGTGCATATGAAATGTTTTTTTCTTTGTTAAATATATCATCATCTTCTCAATGACCCAAGAACAAGTTTGTGTAGCTGGGGGCAATAGTTGCTCCCATGGCTGTACCACGTTTTTGCTTAAGAAATGTCCCCTTGAATTCAAAATAGTTGTGTGTGAGTGTAAAGTCAATCAGCTGTATAATGAGCTCTTTTGGTATATAAATATCCTCTGGTGATTTACCTAACCAGTACCTTATGGATTCAATACCCAAGTGATGTTGTATGGACATGTACAATGACTCCACGTCCACCCCTATCCAGGTGTAGTCATCTTCCCATCTTAAATCTTTTAGAATTTTTAATCTCTGTGCTGTCTTTAATATAAGTTTTAAAATCGTGAACCAAAATTTGGAGAAAAAAGTCTACAAATGTCCCTGCATTCTGGGTGATGGAGCCACACCCTGAAACAATAGGTCTCCCAGGTTGGGTTTTACTGGTCCTTGTGGACTTTTGGAAGGGCATAACAACATGGGATTGCAGGATTCTCTGGCCATAAACATTCATATTCTCTATCAGTGATGTCCCCCATTCCAAAGCATTTTTTTAATTCTGAAACATCTTTTTTATATGTCATTGTGGGGTCAGTGGAACACTTTTCATAATTATTTATATTATGAAGCAATTCCATAACCATAGCCTCATATTTCTCTTCGTCCATTACGACAATGTTACACCCTTTGTCTGCAGATTTGATAGTGCATAGAAGAAATAAACACTATCAAGTGAAGATTTGGATCATGCAATCTATGCAGCCAGCAATATGAGTTTTGAGAGTAAAACCTCACCACTTTACAACAAGATGTAACTGAAGGAATGTTCAGGGACTTTGAAACTGAACTGTTTCATTTACAGGCACTGGGTGAGCTTTTTGATGAACATAAGGGTGAGCATGACCTCCTGACCTCCGAGGTTGCGCCGTCAGGTAATAGCTTATTACAAGCAACAAGACATTTGGCTAAGCTTAGGAAATTAAAATTTACTGCTGGTTCTACATTTTGCCCCTACATCAATAATTCAGCCATATTAAGCTTTGAAAAAACTGTGAGCAAACAAGTGAAGGCAATTTTAAGCAATCACCCTTCTCCCAGGTATTACAACCTGACTAGAAAAGAAAGAAGTACACTGGAAAGTCTAACAGCTAGGGACTCCATTGTTATCAAATCTGCAGACAAAGGGGGGTAACACTGTCGTAACGGACAACGAGACTGTATTCAGTGAGGGGTCCCCCTAAATTAGTCCTTAAAAGGGTTAGTTATTCAATCAAGTTTCCCCCTAAATTAACCCCTAAAAGGGCTTGTTATTCACTCAGGTTACGTACCCTTTTTGCAGCACCCACGACCAGTTCCTTCTACCTGCACTCTGTCTCAAGACATAGTTACTTGCTTCCCCATCATCTCTCATCCTTCTACCCCCACCACAAATCACGGATCTAGATATTCAACACCTTAATAGCACACAAAGAGGTTGCAACGTAGGATTGGCTGATTGCTGGGCTCCTATCTGATCTACGCAACTCTCCTTAGGTCATGCTTCCTGACCCTAATGTGGGCTATCACCTCTGGCAGCCTTGCCAGCACTCTTCTTAAAGGGCCATTCCCTTTTTATTTTGCAGAGGGCTAGAAATGGATTGGATTGATGACAAACCTGTTCTGGTCCACCGATTAGGCTGAGCGGTACCCAGCTGACCTGACTCTTAGTGCCCCCCTGCACTACTAGTATCCAGTCTAACCCATTGCTTTGTACAGCTCTTTAGAATGCAGGTGTATGAACAATGCTATATAAAACGAAATTGTATTCTCTTCTGTCTTGCACTTTGGAATGAGTGTGAGACATTTAACAGTATCAGTGATGAAGCAATTGCAGTGTCAGACTGTGGTGTAGAGGGCCCAACTGGAAAATGGTAACTGGGTGCTCAGAGGTTGGCACACTCATATCAGCATACCACTTCAGTTTGTTACACTGGCTCTGTGTTTGTATTAACTTGGAGTAATCAGTTAAAAAACATTCAAGGCCATTAAACACAAGAAGTTACAAAATTTTCAGGCATCAACATTGGCTAGTCTGACTCAGTATGATTGCACAGATTGTGAAATGGAAACCAGCTGATGACATGAAAAATACTTCAAACAGAGTTTTTTTTTTTTTGCAACAATCAAAAAAAGCACAGCCCAGTACAGTATTATGGGAAATGTACATGAACCCACAGTGTGACCATCTGGTTACTAGGTGTTATATTTATGGATCGCAATTGTCTGTCAGCCTCAGAATTCTAAAATGAAGACTACAGAAAGTACAAGGGAAGAGCAGAAAAAAGGAATTAACCTAAAACAGAGCAGTTAGGGGGTTTATAATGGCACAGGATCAAATGGCCCCCCTTCTGGTCTAAAAAGGTCTGATTGGGTGACAACAATTTCTTTTGTATTGTACCCCCCCAAATTGATGTCTAGTAGTTCAGTATGGCAGGACACAATGGCACCAGACCCCTGCATTACAGTCGGAATCTTTCTTTTTAAATGTAACTTAATTTTGACTGACTTTCTTTGATAGATTTTCAAAGGCTGATGAAGCCCTGCGTGGAACCCATTTTTTGGCGCAGCTGCGCCGAACACCTTTGCCGCAACTGCACCCAATTTTCTATTGCCGGGTGCAGTTCTGAAAGTTTCTTAAGTTTACAGCAGCCTGCACCAAATGTCTGGCACAAGCCCTGTAAAAACAGTCCCTTGAATGCCGTAAGTTAGACTGGGGAAGGGGAGAGCCGGTCTAACTTGCAGCACTTGGTACACGGGAGTGAATCGCTGTCCGGAAGAATGCTGTAAGCCCTGTGCCATGTGACCGGCGTACCAGGAGCTTGCCTCATTCTCAGAAGGCTTTGAAAATCCAGCTCTCTGTTACCAGGAAAGTACAGTTCTTCTGAAATATATGTGGGTTTGAAGAAACGCAGTACATGCATCTTGTAACCAGCAGAGGGCACCAACACTTCAGTTTTTTTTTCCCCCCTCTTGTCAAATGTGATGCCCTTCTCCGTGGAACTGTGGACTTGCTAAATTTCCCATGAGGTTAAATCAGTATGCTGCTGGCCATACCTCTCAACCTCTTTGCTCATAAATCAGGGACAAGGCTTAAAATAATCAGGGACAAAGACCCAAAATCAGGGACATATCTTAAAAATTGGTACTATTCAGTCAGAAAACTGATAGAATAAGGGGATTAGTGTAAGATGCATTTTCTGAAGATGAACAAGTCTGTAAATTTAATGTTTGGCATTATTTTGTACTTTCAATCCCCACTGTTCTGTCACAAAAACACAAATTTTACGAGGGACAGAGGAAAATTTTGAGTCAAAATCAGGGACGTCCCTGAAAATCAGGGACAGTTGAGAGGTATGCTGCTGGCACACCAGTGTTTTCAAGGCCACAGTTTAGTTTCTGCCTCCGGACTACTATTACTAGGTTAGCAGACCGCTGTCACTCCTACATTGCAGCTTTTTCCATGTTTAGGGTAACACTCCAGCAAACAAACACAAGCCTGCAGTTGGACATAAAACTTAAATGTTAGATTCCTTAAAGTTTTGATTTATTTTATTCCCCATCTCCAGGTAATCCCCTTGTATCCCACCAAGACAATGTGGGCCACCTCAGCTGCATCTTTTCTCTGGCTACTAGGGATGGAAGAACCCGGAAGGTTATTAGTGGTTCTGATAATTATTCAGATCTCACTGGAACTTTCAAACCCTTTCAGTTTAAAGTACAGAACTGTTTTAACCACATCACTGTCCATTCTTAAGCTACTGTTTGTGATAGAAAAGACATCTAACAGTAATACACAGTGATACTTCACTACCTCCAGCCTCCTTTGGGGTATTTCTACCATCATGATCAACGGGTTTCTTACTAAATAAAGACCTGTTTGGAGAAGTATATAGAGAATACTGTAAACACATCCAAAACTAGCACGCTCTAACCTTTGTATTGCTCACAAAATGTAATTCACATTTCTACTGAGGAGTGCTACTGGTGTGTGGCATATAACAAAATTCCAGTGCACAACCCCCCCCCCCCAAAAAAAAAAACATGGCACATATTAGAAATTAAACATTTTAACTGCCTGAATTGGCTTTTCTTACTTTAAAGTCCATGAAAAAGGGGGTCCTCTTAGTTATCAGATTGGAATTCCAATGTGAGCAAGCCAAACCACCACATCACGGTGGGACCCATGGTTTGGTCCCTACACTAGCTTCTCAGCTCTGAAATGCCTGCAGTGGCTACTCACAAATATAGAGTGCATTGGCTATATTGGATGGGCAAATATGCACAACCAGTGTGTTCTGATTCCCTCTGACCTCGAGAGTGAAGCTCAAGAGGTCTGTGGTAATCAGAACCATGAGGTGACAGAACACACTGGTCATGCATAAAGTTGCTCAGCCTGTATTTTTTTATAGTGTATAGTATTGCATGAAATGTGTGTATTATATTTTTTCTCTTTCACAATGAAACTAGCTTGTGCAGTCTCTAGAGGTTCTAGAATGTTGTTCTACCCAGAAGGCTTCAATCACATACCATGACCTTAGAACTGTGGTACAACAACAATTTGAAAAGGATGGATTTCTGTATATAGAACAGTGCTCTACTGTACATTATATAAAGCTTTAGTCTAAAATCAAGGTTTTAAAAAGCAGCTGCCGCCTCTGGGAAAACTTTGGAAAACATAATATTTAGATGCAATTCAGTCTGTATTTTGTACATCTTCTGTAGATTTCTCCTCTTCATTATTTATTGCCTAAAACATTCACAGTAACAAGATCTTTATCTCTTTGAGTTCTTTGGTCTCTATAGCATATTCCCTACTTGAAATTATAGTGCTCTGTTGTGACATCACAATCTGTTACCATTGGCATAACTGTGATGTAACAAGCAGAGTATCATGACATCAATTTCCAAATACAAAGTCTGTCCGGTGCTGAGGAAGAAAATGCAGCACCAATTAATCCACAATAGTCAGCAACCCAAAACTGTGCACAAAGATCACAATCCAGACACCATGCTCAGTGGTTTATAAAGTGCTCAACGAATCACAGCTGAATGCAGCTACCCCAGCGCTTCAAACCTAGTGCAGGTTCTTCATCAGGGTGAGGGTGAACATAGTCGGCAACTACATTTATGGGTCCAGATTAAAGTTACAGCACCCAAAAGTAATAAAGTGCCACAAATCAAAAAATATCAAATTAAAGATTAAAGTTAAAACATAATAAATGAAGAGCTGTCTGACGCAAAACATTTAAAGGATCTAACCAAAAAAAATCAAGCCATTAAACTGCAAATAATACATTATTTAAGACTATGCTTTTGCAAAATAGTTAATATAGTAAATATAAGTTGGCTTTAAGAGGCTTGGGATCCAATACCGGAGACTGCTAACATAGTCCCAGGGTTCTCTGTAAGGAAAAGAGACAGACATAACAAAATTAACTTCTGATTATTAAAATTACTTCATGGAAAAGACAAGTAAAGGAGATGTAGCTATAATTAAATATGGGGTAAAATATCCCACCCGTCACTGAGCCCACAAAAAGGTAGACTGCTCCTAAGGTAAAAATTAGTCTACCTTCCTTGTGTAAGAGTTTTCCATGTCTATTCCCACCACGGCTGTCCACAGGGATGTGTTCAATTCCCATAAATTTGAAGTTCTCAACAGATGCCCTATGTTGTGTGCACCAGTGACTCCCTGCAGGTGTGTCATCCTTTCATTTAGGATGGAGGGGATGTGCTCCTGAATTCTCTCTCTAAGTGGCTGTGTTGTCATTCTTACATACGGTGAGGGGCAATCACACCATAGAGCATACTATATAGCATATGTAGGGTCATAGAGCATACCTAGGATGTACAACATGTGATGAACTTAGAGACTTTGAAGTTTGTCCCATTAGTGAGACTGGTGAAGTGGTTATGTATCTGCAAATATTGCAGTTACCACAACAGTGTGAGTCTACACTTCTTTTAGGGAAGAAAGTTCTCACATTCATGGTACTTGGAGAGAAGTGACTCCTTACTACAGCACAGTGTCTTTAGTGCATCTGGCCTTTTTGTATACCACCCTGGGCATTACCCCAGTGTTGCCTTTTAGATCCGAATCAGCCTGGAGTATGTTCCATAAACATTTCACAGTCCCTGCGATCTTAGGGGTGACAGAATTAAACTCAGTGATGAAATTCATCTTCTTGTCATTGTCTATAGTGTGTGTCTTAGGGGTCAAAAGAGTGTTCCCATCTAATGAATGGCATATGAATCAGCATCCTGGAGTAGTAGTGGATCATATCCCCTTTAAAGGAATCTATTAGTAAGCTCCTTAGCGTATGATTCATAGGTATCTAATGTAGAACAATTCCTTTTAATTCTAATATACTGGCCCTTGGGAATACCATGCTTCAAATGAAGTGGATTGGCCTCTTTGCCTGTGTGGGTGGGCAGAACAACTTCTGAAACATGGCGGCTTGCTCTCTTGCTTAGCGAGAGAAATCCTGGACACTAAGAGCAGCGTTTTTCTCTGCTGCCTACTCCAGCTTCATCTGCCCACTCTCCAACATGCAGGGCTTGCTGATCCACTTCACTTTCCCCAGCTCCTCTTCTCAATACTGTGGCCAGACTGATACTGCCACCAATGGGGAAAAAAGCAGGGCTAAAGAGAGCCCACACCGCTGCCGGAACCTTAAGGCTGATGCTCACAGGATGACCGCTGACATGCACATGGACCCGCCGACTCGACCTGCGAGCCAGAGGTGAGTCAAATCACCTTGCATCCATATATTAAAAAAAAAATACCTTAGTGTGCATCACAAGGCAGTAATCCCATCCCGATGTTATGGGGACATGGGAACCTATCGATGGGATCACTGTCTTGTAATGCACAGAAAGGTTTCTATTATTCAATTTATAACTTTAATCTTTAATTTGATATTTTTTGATTTGTGGCACTTTATTACTTTTGGGTACTGTAACTTTAATCTGGACCTATAAATGTAGTTGCTGACTATGTTCGCCCTCGCCCTGATGAAGAAGCTGCACTAGGTTTGAAGTTCTGGGGTAGCTGCATTCAGCTGTATTTTGTTGAGCACTTTATAAACCACTGAGCATTACTTTTAGATTGTGACCTTTCTTTGCCCACCGTTTTGGCTTTCTGACTATTATGACAGCAGATTGAGAAGAAGCAGTAGGAAATGATGAACCCTCAAGGAACAACGATCCTGTTTTCATGCATATGACCTCAAGTAATAAAGAAATTTGTTAATGCTGAATGTTTGCCTGCTTGTATTTGCTATGTAGTTGTTGGGCATAGATAGCACAGAAGCAAAAACTAAGGAATATGTAAGTTATAATAGTGAAATTGTGTACATTAGCATAGATTTGTATAGTGAATTTCCCTTTCTGTGATTGTGAAATTGTATCCTTATTCATGCAGGTCCCTTTATAAATGGCATGAACAGAGTAGTGGAAACATTTCAAGCCACATTTTTCATGCCAACCCACTTCTTCTGATGCAGGTTGTCACTCCATCAGGCCATGACACGCATGTCAACCCCTTGTGAGTAAAGGCTCCCTAGCCCATCACAAGATGTGGCCTCTGCGACAGAATACTACACAGTCCCTTTCCACGCTCCAAGTGGTGGCACATGACAATGCTGACCCACATCCTTGTGCTGTCTGGATGGCTCTCTAGGCTCATCCCCCAAACTTGAGTTGTCAGCATAGGAATGCAACCTGCTACCTGCTGGGCAAATGGCCAGTCCTGCACACAGCATTTCTTCATAACTTTTTTTTTGTTTGTTTACATTTTGACTCCAAATTTTCAACATAGTCTTTTTATGACACCCCTGTCACAAATGCACTCAGCAGGTCAGGCCCTCTGCTCCCACAGTGCCAACCTCAGAGCGTAAGAGTGTGAACAGGTAACAGACAGGGTAACCCTTCTGTCTGCTTGTGGGTCCGAATCACCTTTAGTCTCAAGTTCTAGGGGGATTCAAATTGTGAACCTTATGCTAGCGTACCCAAATGTACAGGCTCAGATAATATTCTCTTTGGGGGATGCAATATATCTTTCTCCTAAGGGCACCTAACCAGGTATCCAAAATGAACCCTTAAAACTCTATAAAAGACCTTGGGTATATTCTTACCTTTTTACTCAAGCTCAGTAATACCATCAAGCTTTTCAGAATAGCTGTCAAACTTAACCATCTATACGTCACATGCAAAAAAAAGAACTTGGAGACACACCCAGGCAGTATCTTTCAAATAATATATTTACTAAAAATGGATAAAAATATGTAAAATGTAAACACAGAACACTATATCAAAAAGCATACAATCCTTTAAAAGAAAACAAAGAAATTACAAACTCCTACCAATATACAGTTAGATACTTTTCTATCTAATGTATTACCTCTAAGTGCTGTATAGCAGGGAGCTGTGTGTTTCTACAGTTCCAAAATGGAATATCCTAAATCTGTTTAGAGACAGTATAGTTTAAACTGTGTCTCTCCACACCCCTTCTATGAGTCATCTATCTCCTCCTTTTAGAATATAAAAAAATACAAACATGATGTCCTATCAGGAGGTATTTTAAATAATGTGGCTCAGTAAAAACTCATGTCCCAAATTATGACGGTCTTTAATTTCCCAGTTCCTTCTCCCCATGCATTTCAAAGGGGTTTTATAGCTTTTTAACACCAGTTAATAGTAAATGTTCTTCCTCTTAAGACGTCATAAAAGTTTATGATCTCCATCCTCTGGCAGACTCATAAAGTCCCATTTCATTTCCACTTCAAAGAAGCAACAGGTCATAAAATGAAATGTCTCAAGGAAGTTAATTACATTACAGAACTCTCCTGGTCAATTCTATCCCTATTTCACTGAAACCTGGGGGGGGGGCAGCCATGTAACACTGTGACAATCGCACACTATATTTTTATATTACAAATATCATACAGCAGTCATAACCAGCTAGCCAAGCGCACAGCATTTCTCCATAACTTTTTTTTCACATTTTGACCCCAGATTTTCAACATAGTCTTTTTATGACACCCCCACCTCTTCTGGACATGACAGATTTAATTCATAAAATGCTACCTTGAGCATCATTTGTGCCACACATGAAAAAAAGACACTTCAGCTAGAATTTTAAAAACAACTGTCCCTTTCATTAGGTGCTGTGAAAAAATAGCCATGTTGAACATTTGGGGGTCAGAATATTGAAAATTACTAAAGTTATGAGTGAAAATTGAATAATTTCAATGTACCTTCATAACGTTGGTACTTTTTAAAGATTTTGACCCCAAATTTTTCAGCCTTTTTATGACCCCACTTCATGAACCTGGCAAGTGAAATTTTTCAAATCCTGCCCAAAAGGTGATTTCACAGAACAACTGCAAAAATCAGCTTTTGGGCAGGATTTCAAAAATGGCACCTGTCACGTTTGTGAGGTGGTGTGAAAAAAATTGCTTTGTTGAACATTTTGGGTCAAAATACTGGACAAATCCAGCTGAACACCAACATATTTTTTTAAATGCCGTTATTTCATTATATCAGCAGTTTTCATTCATAGTTGGTCACCATAAGGATGACAATGTTTCGCTGCATGCTTGTGCAGCTTTATCAAGGCAGTGATCCTAAAAGCCATAAATAAACAATATGTACTTGTAACAGTCAGTCACTTGTAAACGATAAAACAGTTCAGTTCGATCATTCATTAAATGTGCTGTTATCAGCATGCGCTGAACAACAGGTAGTGTACGCAGCCAAACTGCTTGAGAGGGGTTCAGTAGAGCAGGTGAAAAGCTTCCACCCATGCCATCAGATGAAATCTGAAGAGTGACCCCATGCTGTCTCTCTCATAAAGCACCACAAGTAAACATGCTGATGTCATTGGGGACATCAAAGTGGGCATGATGAGGAGACATCATCGCTCTCATGTCTGAGTGCTGAAACACTCAGTCCTTGTGCCCCTGTGCTGCTGGGTTGACCTCCGGGATACAGCAAGCCAATTCATTAATAATAAACATAAGACTATAGTAAAACATCAAATTATATTCACTGTACAACTGTTACCGAGGTATATTACGACATTTTGCCTTTTATTTTACAACTTTAGCAATCCTATCTCATTTCATAATATAAAAGATTACAAATCTTGCCTGTTAATTCCCAGAGGTCAGGCTGCAGAGAGATGTGTGAACCTCTAACATTCAGCATCCACGAATTCCAACCCTATCCACATTTATTTATTTAAAAGTTTAACCAGGAAGGGCATACTGAGCAGACAGGCTTCTCAATTACAGATGCATCCTGGGGGAATGGGGTACAAGGAGATAAGGCAAATATAGTATAATTAACAACCAGACAGTAAGGACATTACAGTGCCCAATAAGGGGAAATGAGAAGCAGAAACATTAGCAATTAGATATTCCAAGGTGCATAAGTTGTACAGCATTACTAGACTCTCCCAGTATATCATAAACAATAGTTTAACTAGGAACCAGGCTCATATGCAGAGGAATGCTTGGGCCCAGTTTTGGGAGGTGAGGCAGGGGGCTAGTTGTATGAGCAAGTGGGAGTGAAGTGTGTTTGGAGGAAGTGGTTGAGGTCCTGTGTTGAGGCGGCATGCCGTATATCTGTGGGGAGTGAGTTCCATAGTCTAGGCAGCTGATAAGAGAATGCTACTTTCTTTTTTAAAACTGTGCCATATCGAAACTGGTGTGCAACCCTGCCTAAAAAACAGAAATGAATAGAAAACAAAAAGAATGAGTAGAAGGTAGTTTTGGGGGAGGAGGGAGAAAACCAAAGAATGATTAGAGAGAAGTATTATCACTCCCAGAAAAAGCCTGGATGTTGCACCAATGAGTAATTCAATCAAAACAGGTTTTTCCAGGTTAAAGAAGTCGGGGAAATGCCCTGAAGAGTACTGACTTGCAAAATTAGAGCTCATTCACATTCTTCTTTTAGGCCATAACACGGATGTAAAGTACTAAATCTCTGAATTCAGAAAGCTTTGGTGTCTAGAAGTTTCCTCTCCAAGTTACACCCCCCCGTGGCATTTCAACTTTTTCTAGATGAAAAAATGTAAGTGATGTCACAGAATGATTTTTCTCACAAAAAATGTCTTGTCACACTTTTTTTTTCATTATCTATTGATGCTCCTTCTGCCCAGTTAGCCTCTTCTGGCTGACCACCGCCCCAGCCCCATCACCTGGCTTCCTGGGGACTTACCTTCCCACCGTCGTTCTCTGCCACAGTACAGTGGGAGGTGCCCAGTCACCAGTGTGTGCCTGTGAGGGATCAGTCTTCATCCCGTAGCTGGGGGTTTTGCCACCTGGTTTTTGCCCTTGGGACCCCACAGATGTGCAGTGGGTGTGGTGGGCAAGCTCTGTCTCCACAGAGACACGCCAGATGTCTATAACATGGGTTCCCTTCACCCCAGATGTCCAGAACATGGGTTCTCTTCCCTCTGTGTGGCATCACATGCGCTGCCTCCCAGCCACTGCTGGGTGGCAGCCCCGCAGCAAGCCATACAACCCCCCTCTCCCCCAGGTTGGAGAGCAGTCCTACTGATGCTCAATCCTCCCTCTGTCAGCTGGCCCCTGAGTGACCAGCGTCTGTTCCTGAACCTGAGTCACAGCGTGGCAGGAAGTAAGGCATATAGCACCTTAGCCCTCCATGTCACTGGGCCAGATAGAAATATGTACTTTTAACATTCATGGCGTTTTGCCTATGTAGGCTTTGTCACATGGGCATTTAATAACATAAATTACCTAACAGGTGGTGCATGTAATTCTTTGTTTTATTTTCATTCATTTCTGAATTTATTGGCCCCTTCATTTGTTTTAAATGTATGACCACATTGTGCATAAGAGCCACAGGGTGTGTTTCCTTGGAGTACTGGCCTGAAAGAGGAGCCACTGTTCATCTCTTTGGGTGGACTATGATCTGATCTGACTAATTCATCTTTTAGAGTGTGGCTTTTCTTAGCTATCACTAGTGGGGGCACTATAAGACTTCTTGCAACTGTCTCTGTGGACCTTAATACTTTCCGGTATTAATATACTATGGACCTGATCCTAGCAGCATTACACCTGGTGTAACAGCACTTTCACCAAGTAGAATGACGCAAGTAGCAACTTACGCCAGCAGTTGCGACATGTGCAATTCTACAATGTGGCCTGCGACATGTCACAGGCCGCACTATAGCAGTTATGCCAGTAACCCCTGTGACATGGTGCTAGGGGGTTTATATAACAGTTGCGCCTATTCTAGTAGGGCAAACAAAGTCCCCTATGTCGGATTCTACAAGAACCCTCAAGAGGAGAACTGCAACGTAAGTTACACCAGCATTTAGCTGGTGTAACTGTACATACGCACACCGGGTTCTGCGCACCCGCTGCACCCACTCCAGAATATCCTCCCCATGCTTAGAACACTCTACTCGGTGCCCCACAGGGCAGCCCACAACCCCCAGTCCCGATCCCCCACAGCAGATGTGCCCAGCTGGGCATCTCGCACCCCAGCCCCCAGAACCCCTAAACCCTCAATGCCCTGCAGGCAGCCCACACATCATGCCCCCGACCCCACAATGCTAGCGCCCGCAGGGCAGCTGTGTCCCCCATGCCCCGACCCGATATGGTGCCGCAACTGCATAACTGTTAGAACCCTGAGATTCCTGGTAGTCCAGTGACCCCCACCCAGCAGTGTCAGTCATTTCACCCATCCTGCTGGCAACTGGCAGGTTCACCTCACACCTTCCACAGCCAGTTACTGACTGAGTTCGGTGATGGAGGCTATTGGTAATGCGTTTGAAATGAATGAGTATTCATTCATTTCTGAGCACGTCTATACAGTAAGCACTCTGAAGGAGCTCAGTTGGTGGCTGGCCTTGGAGGTGTGAGGTGCACTGTGCCAGTCACTGGCTGGGGATGGGTTGGAGGGTGCAGGGTGTATTGGCACAGCTGGGTGGGGGGCTACTAGACTACCAGGTATTTCCGTATGAGATGGACATCTGTGTGTACTGTACACACAGTACAATACACTGGCTTGCTCCTGATCCATAACCATGGTGGCATGACTGTGGGTAGGGGGCCTCTAGCCCTGTGGGGCTCCAGCAGTGAATGGGCGGGAGGGCACTTTCGACTTGCGGACCTGTGGATGCTTCTTGCGATATTCTCACCAGGTGCACCCTTTGTTCGGCGTACCTGGCTGTATGTCGCAAGTCACAGGACTTAGACACGGGGACCCTGCCCCTTCTAGAATAGGGCGAAGGGTCAATGTCGCAGCTGCATTTGGCGCAAATCACATTTGGCGGCGACTTGCGCCAGGCTTCTAGAATCGGGCCCTATGTTTTTAACATTGCCAAATATTGGAGAAAAGGGTGTTGAAAAAACAACTCTGTCTGGACAAGTTTCTCTGGTAGTGCTCTTATAAATCAATGGTTGTCTGTCAAGTGAGATTGCTCTCTGTTGGGCTACCTCTATTGTATCAGTTAGATAACCTCTGTCAGTCAGGCCGCCTGCATTTTTTCTGCCTTATTCAGAAAATCATTTGTGCCAGAACTATTTCTTCTTGTGGTCAACATCTGCACATGCGGAATATTTTCTCAGTTTCCTAGGATGGAAACTATGAAAATGCAGGGTTGTGTTACTTTCTATTTATTTACGAAACAGATGGCTTTTCAAAATACCAATGTGTTTGAAAATTTCTACGTCCAGGTATGCAATCTTCTTTTTGCTGTAATCTAATGTGAATTTCAAATTTGGCTTACACACCCATTCAAATATGTATGAAAAAACCTATTAGATCTTGTTCGCTCCATCACCAAACAAATACTTCATCAGCAGTAAACCTCTTATAGCACAGAATCCCATTAAAATATGGGCTTACAGTGCTATCCAAAATGAATGTCAGCTCAGATTTGTTCATATACAGATTTGCATATGATAGATCCAGGACTTTCCTGAGGGTCTCCATTCCCTACTCATGGGGGGATGGAGATATACAGGTCTGCCATGTCCATCACCACAAGAAACAGTCATCATCATCATCATCATCAGTATTTTCTTGCTTGAACTTTTCATGTCACGAGTATCCTGTAAATAGGGTGGGATCTTAGGAACACATTGCTGAATATGGTGGTCTATGAAGATTGACTGACAAGGGTCAAGGACTGAGTTCCTCCCTGAGACAATAGGTCTCCCTGGGGGTGGACTCAGTCCCTTGTGTACCTTGGGTATACAGTAGAGTACTGGTGTAACTTTATCTTTTTTCATAAGTGCTTCTCCTACCCATGTCTGCATTCAGTCGTGTTTCATGGCCTTTTCTACAGCAGAACATTATGAGTTCCTCTATAGCTTTTCCCAGGATTTCCTTAATTAACAACATTCCCAAGCTGTCACAAGCATTCACAGTTATATGCCTCATAATCAAGGATCACAGTTTCTCCCCCTTTGCTAGCTTTTTTAATGACTATATTCCTATTGTTTCTTATGGACTCAATTGCCTCTTTTGACATCCTCAGAAATATTCCATTATATCTTTTTCCTCTTCTTGAACATGTATCAAGATCTTTTTTGGCAAAAAAGATATAATTCTTTATATCTGAATGATCATTCCTAGAAAGGAGGAACTGTGGCTTCACCCCTAATTTATTTTTGAAAGCATACACATCAGTTTTGTCTGAATCAATAAAAAATTGCCTTAATCTCAACTTCCTGAAAAACTGCTGCAAATCTAATTTCGTAGTACATTTATTTGGGGATTCAGTTATAGCAAAAGACAACCCTTTTTCCAGAAGTTGAAGTTCAGCTGTTTGAGAGGTTGCAGACAATACTACTGCACTCCTGGCTTGAATCCTTCCTGGTTCTATTCTGCCTCCTTCTTTTTGAGTGTATGTTTCTTGTTTATTTTCTTCCTTTTTGTTGTTTTTTTTTCCCTCCGCCTTCTTTATCTGTTGAACACTGAGCTTCCTCTCCACTTTCCTCTCTGGTCTCTATGACTGGTAGCCCATTAACATGATGACTGAATTTTGGCACTGCAACAAAGGCAAGAGTGACAAGGCTGATCTTGATTTTTGATTGCCCCGCACTCACATTGTCTTAGGTGCCCTAACAATTTTGCTTCCTTTTGGGGCATGCCCGCCCTGGAGTTTGTTATATTTAGTTGTGAGGGTGCGGGGGCAGAGCCCCCTGCTTTGGGGTGTGTGCAGTAGGTGAAGCCCCCCCCACAAAACAGGAATGTTTTCTTGGATGGTGCTTTGGCACTCTGGCTCCAGGTAACCAGAATGCCTGGCACTGCACAGCCAGCTGGTGCATTGCCTGCTCCCATATTGGTGTCGACAAAATGATTGTCGCACTAATAGCGGTGAACCTTCTGATGGTAGACTGGGTTCCTCCTTTCCCCACTCTGCCTAAAAAAGGCTGTCTAGACTGCCCCCAAAGGGTACCTTCCCTCTCACTGTTGTCTACACTACCCTGTGTTTCTGAATCTGTGAGGGCTTTTCTAGGTTGCCCAAATATGTTGTGTGTTGGGTCCCAATTATGGACTTTGTTGCCCCTGTAATCTGTTGTTTCCTACTTCCTGATTTTTGTGTTACTTATAGTTTGTTCAGATTTTGCTACTTCTGTTTTAATTCTTTCTAGTGATCTAGTAAATTGTTCCTCCTCGATCTTAAATTTTAATTGTTCCTCAATTTGTGTTATTTTCCCAGCTAATCTGTTCTCTCACATGCTGTAGCCTCTATTGTAGCTACTGTAAAATCTCGACTGTCCGTAGATCTTACACAGTTCCATCTTTCTGTAAGTCATTTGATCATGAAATCCAACATTAGCCTCAGTTAAAACTCTCAACCATCTAGGTATACACCTATTTTTTGACATGTTCAGCTAAGCTGATGATCCTCCATTCATGGTTATCATCTGTTTCTTTAAGCGTCTCAGTTTTTTAATTAATGATTTCTCACTCTGTGCACTTGTCATTAATTTATCACTAGCTTAGGCTGTTGCAACATCATCTGTTTTAGTTTGTGTACCCAAAAATATTAGTTTCCCTGTTACTGTGTTAAGTGCATAAAAATAAACATCTGACCTTGTTTGTACAGGGAGGGGACTGGCATTAGGGTTGATAATCCCAAGGAAGAACAGACCAGTGACTTCACCAGTCAACCCTAATGCTCACCCCATTCCATGAGTGAAAAAGCTGAGATGGATACAGTATATCAGAATATGGAATGTGGTGAGCGTTGGGGTTGACAACGCCAAGGCACATCATATGTCTGTTGCTGCCTGTAGGGTAGGGGTTGGGTGTTAGGGTTGGAAACCCTAATGCCACATTTCCCTACTTTTGTCGCTTTAACCATCACTAGTGCATCAACAAAGTTTTTAGCAATGAATTTCCTTACTTTGAGATAGTATAATCGCATCCTCATTTGTCTGTGGGAGCACTGGGTCCTCTGGGCCCTGCACTCCACCCCTCCATAGATGTGTATATGCACGTTGCTGTGGAAGCTTCCAGTTTTAACAAAACTGCAACCAAATTGTCACCATAGACTTCTTATTACCCCATGTCATGAACCCGGTACTGAAAATGTCCAAATACCCGCCAAAATGTGATTCTGCACCATCGCAACGTCATTCCATGCCACAGGTGTGAAAAGACAGTTTGGCCCTGATTTTAAAATGACAGCTATCACATTCATATGGTGGTGTAAAAATATGTCTGTATTGAAAATCTGGTGTCAACTTTTTAAAATTACCAGAGTTATGAACAAGCATAGCAAATTTTAACACACGTGCATAACTTTGCCATTTTTACATATTTTGACACCACATTTTCAACATAGCCTTCTTATGACCCCACATCATGAACAAGTGCAATGAAATTTTTCAAATACCATGTAAAAGGTGATTTTTGCCAAGCAACGACAAAATTGCCTTTTTGGAGGGATTTGCGGAATTCCACTGACATTGTTCATGAGATGAGGTCCCAAAAAAGGCCATGTTGAAAATTTGGTGTCAAAATATGCAACAATATCCAAGTTATGAATCAAAGTTGAAAACCCCATTGAAATGCATTGAACCACATTTACCTTAGTTTCTCATATTGCAGTCGGCGGTTCCAGCAGCAAGACGTGTCTTCGACTGGAGAGTGGATCTTCACCATGGGACCTGTTCAGGTGAGTGTGTGTGTGTGGGGTGGTGAGTGCTCAGTGGGAGATCGGGGTGGGGCGGTCGGATCAGTGAGGGACTGTTTTTTTTTTTTTTTTTTACAGGTACAAATGCATGCAAAGTTTTATGCAAATCAATTGAACCATTGTGAAGTTATTAAAGTGCAAAAATTGGGATTTAACATTAAAGTGCCTACGCAACCCTAACTTAAGTTGCGCTACCTTGTCACTATAATATATATGTATATCAGCATTTTGTGCAAGCTCTGTGCAGAGCCTTCTAGAAAAGGTTAATTGAGCACCTAACAGACAGTGACATCTGCTTCTGAATTGTTGTCTTCTTAGTTTAAATAAAGGTTCTTGAAAGCTAAATTGGGTGGTTCTCACCGCCTCCTTCCACTTACAGATGCTTCAGTCTTACTCTTCTATTATTATTATTAGGTTTTACCATTTGCTGCAACGTTCTTTGGCATGCGTAACATTCTCTAACCAGTAAAGTGGGTAACACTGTTAATAATTACTTGTACATCAGGGGCCTAATATTCAGTTGGGCACAAAGTACAGTGATGGTATATTCAGTCAGATGCTACCTGAATGAATACAGGGCCATGTCGTGCAGCGCTATGTCAGGTAGCGCTGCCTGACATGGGTCCTGAACATGGCCTCAAGAGTTGATAGCGCTGCAGCGCTGTCAGCAATTTTCAAAGGTTCCCATGCAAATGAGCCCATTGGACATGCAGGGCACTAAGGGGCCATTTACATGCCCATCATGGACCCATTTGCATGTGTAGTGGAGGCCGGTAGTGCAGCACTACCCCCCACCATTCTTGATAGCTGTAGCTATCCCTGGTGCTAGTGGTTCCCCCATGATTGCCAGCTCCTAATGTAAAAACCAAAAACCCTGGTGGTAGTGGCCCCCCCCCGATCACCAGCCTCAAAGTAAAAATAACAATCCTTGGTGCTAGTGGTCCCCCTTCTGATCACTAACCCTGAAGTAAAAATAGTGATCCCTGCTGTTAGTGGTCCCCCTCTCTCTGATTGCCAGCCCCTAATGTAAATAAAAAATCCCTTGTGCTAGTGATTCCCCACCCCTATGATCACCAGCCCCTCATGTGAAAAAAATAATTCCTGGTGCTAGTGGTCCCTCCACCATTCACCAGCCTGGAAGTAAAAACAAACCCCTCCATGGCATCCAGTGGTTCCCCCCCCCAAGGCACTGTGTCCCCCTCCCACTCACCTTATTGGTACCCACAGTGCTGTTGGTGCCTACAGTGACTGGCACAGTCCTCCTCAGCTGGCCACCACATGTTCAGGTAGGGATCACACCTCTTATTTGTAGGACAGGGCAACTTGACCTCTCCTATAAATAAGAGGCACACTTCCTACCTGGACATATGGTGGCCAGCCTAGAAGGTGTGAGGAGGGCTGTGCCATTCGCCATATGCACCTGTGGCACTGCAGATATCGATAAGGTGAGTGGGAGGGTGCCCAATACCGTGGAGGACTATGGGATGCCAGGGAGGGGGTTTGTTTTTACTTCCGGGCTGGCAAACAATGGGGGGGGGGAGATCATTAGCACCAGAGAGTCTTTGTTTCACATGAGAGGCTGGCGATCAGAGGGGGGACCACTTGCACCAGGGATTCTTTATTTTGATGTATTTTGTGTTTCTGTATTTATGTCAATTATATAACTGTAATTTTGAGTGCCGGTGTCAAAGGGTGTGGGTGCAATGATGGACACTGAGACCACAGTAAGGTGGCAAGGCTTAATGTTGCCAAGCCAAATTTTTTATTAAGTAGAGATAAGTAAATAACCAAATAAACTTGCGAACTTGCAACGTCAAAATAAATACAAAGGATACAAAAAACAAAACAATACTCCAGTCTTCCAAGGACTATTCCAGCAATGAGCTGTCCTGGATTCAAAGAGAGTCTTAGTCTGAAGAGGTGCAGACTAGCGCTTTGGACCAGCACCTACTGATCCTGCAATGAAATCTGAATGTTCCACAGTATGAGTTCACCTTTATACTAGTAACCCATCAGGTGACCACATCTGACTCTGCCCCTTTTAAACCCTAAACATACTTTTTTAAATATACCTTTCTTTTGTTAGGTCAAAAGTGTGCACACATTACCTTACATATTTATACATCTAACATATTCCTAGAATCAAAAAGAAGCAAGCCTGAATTATTTTAACATCATTATCTCTGGACTAGCCCCTCCCTCCACTTACACACAGCATAAAAATGGAGTGGAGAGGGTTGGTTGGCTCCTAGCAGAACATAGCAGGGATCTGAACAGGTCTCAAACAGACCCACCTCTGTTACCAAGCTTGGATTTCTCATTATTTGGGTAAGAACTGCTTACTTCATGTATCAGAAGTAAGACCAAACACTTGTTACTAAGGCAGGAGACTTTTTACACATTTTCTCAACATGTTTGAACTTCTGTTTACAATTGTTGTCTGAATTTCTAACTTGAACTAGTAAAGAGGGCAGGGCAAGGCTAGCAAGTAGCGCACACAGCAGTTGTTACATGGCTCACTCAGCCTCAGTCACAATATATTAATTTACATTATTAAAGAAAATACTTAATGCTGCATTTGTTTGTTTATTAGCATTGCTATGAAAAGCACTGGACTTAGCAGCAAAACCTTTTTGGCCTGGACAACCAACCTAGTCTGTTACTAAATTGTTAGTGCACTACATCTTATACCTTTTTTCTTTATAGAAACAAGAAGGAATATAAACAAACGGGAAAAACAAAATAGCAGCAGACATTCCTGTGCCTCAATAAATAAATGTTTTAAGGCTGCAGACTGCTGCACCAGCATTATTTATGGTTTGTTGCTTTGGGGGTCGAGCACCACAGTTCCACATCTGCAGAAAGACAGTGAAGGATTTAACAAGAAAGGAGATGTCCCATTCCAGGTGGCCAATCTGAAATAAGGAACGAGGGATAGAACAGAAAGAAAAAGAATAGCATGGTCACTCACATATGCTACTGCAGTAGGCTTCATACATACAAAGAGAGCAGAATTATGGAAGGGTGCTAGTGCTCTCTCACACTCCTTCCCACTTAAGAGGACACTATACCCTTAGTGTACTAATCCTTTATAGTTTCCAGTTTTGATGAAATGTATGCACAATCGTCAGATCTCTCTCTCTCTCTCTCTCTCTCCAAGGAGGGAGAGATGGAGCTTTAGCCCACCCACTCCCAAAGCTCCACCTCGGGGACCCTTTGAAACAAAATAAACAACAAATGAAAGGCTATAACAAACCTTTCACTTCACTTGCGTTTTCCCTGAGGTCTGACTGTGCACATTGATCTGCCCCATAATGGGACATGAAATCTGCATTCTCACTAGCAGTACCAGGTCGGTGGTGTACAGTGAATTTATATGGCTGTAAGGCCAAATACCACCACATTATTCTGGGGTTCTTATCTTTCATTACATGGAGCCAGCAGAGTGGGTTGTGGTCTGTTAATACTTCAAATTCCATTCCCCGTAAATAGAATTTAAGGGCTTCGATGGCCCACTTGATGGTAAGGCATTCTTTTTCTATAGCCAAATAACGTGTTTCTCTTTCATGCAGTTTTTGGCTTAAATAGATGATGGGATGTTCTTCTCCATTTACCATCTGGGACAAAACAGCTCCTATCCCTGAGTCTGAAGCATCTGTCTGTACCATAAAAGGTTGAGTAAAATCAGGACTTCTCAGTACGGGGGCTGCACACAAGTATGCCTTTATGGTACAGAAGGCGTTTTCACAGTCAGGGGTCCATTTTACATTAGTGGGACAGTATTTCTTTGTAAGATTGGTTAGAGGGTGGCTATTGTGGCAAAGTTGAGGACAAACCTATGGTAATACCCCGCTAACCCCAGAAATGACCTAACATGTTTCTTAGTCAGGGGTCTAGGGCATTGTGCCACTGCATCAACCTTTTCAATTTCTGGTTTGACTTGCCCATTACCTATAATGAAGCCAAGATATTTGGTTTCCTGCATTGCTATACTGCATTTGGATGGATTGATTGTCAAACCCACTTTTGTCAGAGAGTCTAGAACAGCAGTGAGATGTTGTAAATGGGCCTCCCATGTAGGACTGTACACCACCACATCATCTAAATAAGCAGCGCAATAGGATTCATGTTGATGTAAAGTCTGATCCATTAGGCACTGAAATGTGGCTGGGGCACCATGTAGCCCGAAGGGCATGGTAATGAAATGATACAACCCTATGGGAGTGCTGAATGCTGTCTTCTCTTTAGAGGCCTCATCCAAAGGGATCTGCCAATACCCCTTCGTAAGATTGAATGTGGTGATGTATATTGCGTTGCCCAGTCTGTCCATAATGTCATTGATCCTAGGCATGGGGTAGGCATCAAATTTGGAGATAGCATTTAGGTGCCTAAAATCAAGGCAAAGGTGTATGCCACCTTCCTTTTTCTTCACCACTACAATTGGGAATGCCCACTCAATACCAGAGGGTTCTATCACCCCAAGCTCTTGCATTTTTCTTACTTCCTTTATTACCTCCCCTCTCACTTTCTCTGGTAGGCGATAGGGTTTCTGCCTGATAGGGCTATTGGTAGTGCCCTCTATATGGTGCCTAATGCTATGTTCTAACCCAGGCTTAGAGGTAAAGGACTGTGAATACTTAGCAAGAAGGAGGTCCAGCTCTGATCTCTGTTGTTCAGTCAGAGTGACGTTAATGGTTAGATCACTCACTTCTCCTTTGCTTTCTAGCCTGTCATAGGCTACCTCCACTTCACTAGTGTGAGTCTCAGGTCAAATAAAATACCCGGGGTTTGGTCTTTCCACCCATTTTTTTAGAAGGTTTATGTGATATATACCTTTCCTTTGCTTTCTATCAGGTAAGTCGAGCTCATGGGTAACAGGACCTGTTTGCCTCAAGATGGTATAGGGACCTTGCCACTTCATCATAAGCTTCTCCGTAGTAGAAGGAAGTAACAATAGAACCTTATCCCCCCTCTTGGAATGATTTGGTACCTACTCCTTGGTCATAATACCCTTCTGTACACTTTGTTGGTGCAAATTATGGTGATGTGCCATCTGTAACTGCAACTTTGCACACAAAGCTATCAGGTGATCAAGAGTGGTACTTGGTTCTCTTTGTTCTCCCTCCCATTGTTCCCTTACAATATCCAGGGACCCCTTGGATTTCTTCCATATAATAATTCAAGGAGCAAATCCTGTGGAGGCTTGTGGTACCTCCCTGTATGCAAATAAAAGGAGTGGTAGGTATACATCCCACCTTTTTCCTTCATCCTCTACATATTTCTTCAGCTTTGTTTTCAGGGTCTGGTTGAATCACTCAACCAGACCATCTGTCTGAGGATGATAGGGTGTGGTATGTATGGCCTCCACTCCTAATGTCTCATACAGCCGGGCTAACATCCTAGAACAGAAGTTGCTCCCTCTGTCTGTCAGTATTTCCTTGGGTATCCTGACCCGATTGAACAGCTTGATTAACTCATCTGCAACTTTCTCTGCTGTCACAGTTCAGAGGGGGATAGCCTCAGGATATTTTGTGCAATAATCACATATTACCAATATGAACCCATTTCCTTTTGAGCTTTTCGGTAAAGGTCCTACCACATCCATGGTGATGCGGCTAAAAGGGGTGGTAATAAGGGGAAATGGTTGAAGGGGGACCGTATCTTTTTGTGTCACAGGAGCTACTTTCTGACAATCTGGGCAACTCCGACAGTAGTCAGCTACTTGAGTGTGTATACCTGCCTATTAGAATCTTAATAGTAGCCTCTGCAAGGTGCGGTCCCTACTCAAATGACCCGCTAATGGGATATCATGAGCCAGATGCAGTAGTTTCTCTCTATACTTACTGGGCACTACTAATTGGTCTGTTTGCTCACCCGTGGTGGGGTGTATGCATCTTCTGTATAACAAGTCATCTTTCATGACATAGGATGGTTCATTTCCTTTCACTGGTACCTCGACCAACTGCATAAATGGTGTCAGGGAACTATCATTCTTTTGTTCTTCACAAAACCCATCAGTTTTAATAACAGACAATACATCACTATCATTCATCACATTTACAGTTTTAGTGTGTCTCTGAGTCCATTTATATTTTGCTTCCTTCCTTTCTTGTCGAGACTTCGGTGTTTTGCCAGGCTCCCCATACACCTCATCATCGAATGGAAATAGTTGTGCCCATTGTTGTTCCTGTTTAGTCTGGGCACGGGTTGTTAGGGCACACATTTTCTTCGGGATGGATTAAACAGGAAAAGTCTGGATAATCATGCCCAACAATGACAGGAACAGGTAAAAGGGGAACCAATCCGACAGTCATGTTATGACTTCTCCCTTGTACCTGTAAATCAAGGTCTGTCACAGGATAATGATGTATGTCCCCATGGATGCAAATTACTGCTGTACGGGACCCCTTTTCACCAGCTTGTTGAACCAAATCTGCTCTTACCAGGGTTTGTCTGCTTCCTGAGTCTATGAGCCCAGTAACCTCCCGATTTCCAATCTTGATGGGTGTGACAAATTGTCCCCAATTGGCTAGGGCTAACTGCGTGACTATAACTTTTCTTTGAGGGCAAAATCTAGCTATGTGCCCCTTCCCCTGGCATTCCCTGCAGATTATGTTGGAGTTATAGGATCTATTAGCTGGGACAGTTTTAGTACCCCCTTCAGTCACAGGTGAAGCAATAGAAGAAGAAACAGGCCTTACCGTGGGTGGGGTTGCACCGGATCCAGGATGCCCATGTTGACGATTAGGATGAGCTGTAAGGTAATCCTCGGCTAGTGTGATGGCTTTTTCTGCAGCATCTGGCTGGTGTTCCCTCACCCATACCTGAACATCTGAGGGCAGGATATGAACAAACTGTCCCAGAATGATCATTTCCAGGATATGTTATATGGTCTTCACCCCTGGTTGTAGCCATGTCTGACACAAGTTATTTAACCGGGTATAGACCTCTCGGGGAGTGTCCAAATTATGAAATTTGAAAGTCCTAAAGCGCTGTCGATAGGTCTCGGGGCTGATGTTGTACCTTTGTAGGATGGCTTGTTTAACAGCATCGTAGTTCTCTGCCTGGGTACTGTCCATGTGGCTGTATCCCAGCTGGGCTTTCCCAGATAGGTAAGGCACTAAGCAGATGACCCACTGTGTTCGGGGCCACCCACAAGCCTGAGCTATTCGCTCAAATGTTGTCATGTATGCTTCGATGTCATCAGTTGCACCCAATTTAGTCAACTTAATGTCTTTAGGGGTTTCTGCTGGTGGTGGATTATGTACCCCAATATCTCGGATGGCTCGCATGGTATCATTCCACCTTGCCTCAGCCCTTTGTAGATCCAGCGCTCTTTACTTGTCCATAGCAATTTGTTTTACACATAGCCAACACAACAGGCTGTGTATATCTTCTGGTGGTTCTTCAATGGTCTGTTCTGAGGTATCCTTGTCCTCTTCCTCCAGCTCTCCTTCCTTTTTGGCTGTTTTCTGTCGAACATCCAGTCCCAGACCAGGCAAAGGGATCTTTCCATACTTGGCAGCCATAGTCCATGTGAGAACTCTGCTGGGCTTACTGAGGGTCTGCTTTGTTGTCTCCACCTGCATTCAGTGTCCACTGACTGGAAGATACCAGTAACACCAGAACATCCCACTGCTGACACCAATGTCAAAGGGTGTGGGTGCAATGATGGACACTGAGACCACAGTAAGGAGGCAAGGCTTAATGTTACCAAGCCAAATCTTATATTAAGTAGAGACAAGTAAATAACCAAATAAAACTTCCAGCGTCAGCCGGCCCGGTGACGCTGAGGGTTGAGGCGCTGGACGCCACACCTCGCGCTACGCCGGCGACCCGGTTCGGGAACGGACTCGGGTGGCCGGGGGTTGGCAGGGGGAGGGAGGATCGAAGTCCCAACGGATGCTCTCCTCCCTGGTGGAACCAAGAACGCAGCTCCGCTGCTCTGCATCACCCTCGCAGCTGGTGGAAGCACCGACAATGAGGGGATGGAGGCGGCTCCATTCACCGGAGTCGGGCAGGGGGGACGTCGGCAGCGCATGAGGGCTTGGCGTGCGTTAGCACGCCGCCACTCGGGATGTACGTCCTAGCGCATGACGTCTCAGAGGGCAGGGGAAAATCAGGGGAGAAAACGGAAAAACCCTCTCGACAGCCCTAGATGATAGCCTCTCGGTACAATCCAGACCACCGAAAAGAGGGACAGACCCCACTGTGCAGGGAGGGAGAAAGGAGGAGGCACTCTAGGGGCAGATCCCACCGGAGGTGGAATGGAGGGTTGAGAGGAAGGAAGGAGTGTGCTCCGAGAGTAGAGAAGGAGGCAAAAAGAGATAAAGTAAAAAAAAAAAAAAAACTTGCAACGTCAAAATAAATACAAAGGATACAAAAAACAAAACAATACTCCAGTCTTCCAAGGACTATTCCAACAATGAGCCGTCCTGGATTCAAAGAGAGTCTTAGTCTGAAGAGGTGCAGACTAACGCTTTGGACCAGCACCTACTGATCCTCCAATGAAATCTGAATGTTCCACAGTATGAGTTCCCTTTTATACTAGGAACCCATCAGGTGACCACATCAGACTCTGCCCCTTTTAAACCCTAAACATACTTTTTTAAATATACCTTTCTTTTGTTAGGTCAAAAGTGTGCACACATTACCTTACATATTTATACATCTAACATATTCCTAGAATCAAAAAGAAGCAAGCCTGAATTATTTTAACATCACTATCTCTGGACTAGCCCCTCCCTCCACTTACACACAGCATAAAAATGGAGTGGAGAGGGATGGTTGGCTCCTAGCAGAACATAGCAGGGATCTGAACAGGTCTCAAACAGACCCACCTCTGTTACCAAGCTTGGATTTCTCATTATTTGGGTAAGAACTGCTTACTTCATGTATCAGAAGTGAGACCAAACACTTGTTACTAAGGCAGGAGACTTTTACACATTTTCTCAACATGTTTGAATTTCTGTTTACAATTGTTGTCTGAATTTCTAACTTGAACTAGTAAAGAAGGCAGGGCAAGGCTAGCAAGTAGCACACACAGCAGTTGTTACATGGCTCACTCAGCCTCAGTCACAATATATTAATTTACATTATTAAAGAAAATACTTAATGCTGCATTTGTTTGTTTATTAGCATTGCTATGAAAAGCACTGGACTTAGCAGCAAAACCTTTTTGGACTGGACAACCAACCTAGTCTGTTACTAAACTGTTAGTGCACTACATCTTATTCCTTTTTTCTTTATAGAAACAAGAAGGAATATAAACAAACGGGAAAAACAAAAAAAAATAGCAGCAGACATTCCAGTGCCTCAATAAATAAATATTTTAAGGCTGCAGACTGCTGCACCAGCATTATTTATGGTTTGTTGCTTTGGGGGGTTGAGCACCACAGTTCCACATCTGCAGAAAGACAGTGAAGGATTTAGCAAGAAAGGAGACGTCCCATTCCAGGTGGCCAGTCTGAAATAAGGAACGAGGGATAGAACAGAAAGAAAAAGAATAGCATGGTCACACACATATGCTACTGCAGTAGGCTTCATACATACAAAAAGAGCAGAATTATGGAAGGGTACTAGTGCTCTCTCACAGCCGGGTAAGGGTGAAAGAAGTGGGTCATTGACTTCTTTGATCTGGTTTTCAGGTGGGGCTCCCAAATTTGGTTTGACTTTGAGAATTCAGCAGAACCACTTCAGCTCCCAATGCAGTAATTAGCATGGGGTAAAACAGACTACAAATATAGTAAGAGGGTAAAAAAGCCTTGAGGACAGCCAATAGAAACATAGGATTTGACAGCAGATAAGGACTGCTTGGCCCACTCAGTCTGCCCATTTCCCTACCTAATGGATAAACTGCAGATCCTAGCTAACCAGCAGCCTACTTCTTCCTACCCCCAGAATTGCCTTATGACTGTCCCATGCATGCTTGAATTCCACCACTGTTTTTGACTCCACAACCTCCTCCGGAAGGCTGTTCCATGCATGCACAACCCTCTCTGTGAAAAAATACTTCCCTAAATTACCTCTGAGCTGCCCTCTATCTTCAGATTGTGCCCCCTTGTTCTTGCACACCTCTTTTTTTGAAAGGTGCTACCTTCTTGGACTTTGTTGATTCCCTTGAGGTACTTGAAAGTTTCTATCATGTCCCCCCTCTCCCTCCTTTCTTCAAGGCTATACATATTAAGCTCCTTAAGTCCCTCTTCATATGTCTTCCGGTGCAGACCCTGCAACATTTTAGTTGCCCTCCTCTGGACAGCTTCCATCCTGTCTATGTCTTTTATGGCGATTGGGTCTCCAGAACTGCACGCAGTACTCCAGATGGGGTCTCACCAGCTGTCTGTACAGGGGATATTAACTTCCTGTTTTCTACTGGTGATGCCTCTCCTATGCATCCCAGTATCCCCCAGCCTCCTTGCTGCCCTCTCACATTGCCTGCCCACCTTTAGGTCATCTGATATGACTACCCACAGGTCCCTTTCCATTTTTGTTGTTGTTAGTATCTCACCCCCCCACTGTGTACTCTTCTCCTGGGTTTTTGTTTCCCAGGTGCATTACCTTGCACTTCTTAGCATTGAATCTAAGCTGCCATACATTTGACCATTCCTCTAACCTTGCCAAGTTCCTTCTCATCCTTTCCACCCCACCTTGTCCATCAACTCTGTTGCAGATCTTTGTGTCATCTGCAAAGAGACATACTTTTCCTTCCAGTCCCTCTGCAATGTCGCTTATAAAGACATTGAAGAGGACCGTCCTAATATTGAACTCCTCGCGTACCCCGCTAGTAACCCCTTTCTTCAGAGTGGACTCCATTTACTATTACTCTCTGTGTCCTATTCTCCAGCCAATTCTTTACCCAGGCTGTCATCTTGGGACCCACTCCAGGCTGGCTAACTTGTATATTGATCTTTTGTGGGACTGTGTCAAATGCCTTGCTAAAATCTAGGTAGGCCATGTCCACTGCCCTCCCTGATCTACTACTTTGGTCACCCAGTCAAAGAAATCTATCAGATTTGTCTGGCATGACCTTCCCGCTGTGAATCCATGCTGCCTTGGGTCCTGTGCCCCTCCAGCCTCTAGATACTCGACAGTTCTTTCCTTCAGAAATGATTCCATCATTTTCCCTACCACTGAGGTTAAACTAACAGGTCTGTAGTTTCCTGCTTCTGCCTTGCTCCCACTTTTGTGAAGGGGAATCACATCTGCCCTCCTCCAGTCCTCGGGTACTACCCCATCCTCCCATGATTTGTTAAAGAGGGTAGTCAGTGGTGTCACTAGTTCTACCCTTAGTTCTTTTAGAATTCTGGGATGAATCCCCATCAGGCCCCATTGCTTTGTCCACCTTCAGTTTTAAGAGTTCTTTCAGAACCCTTTCTTCTGTAAATGGGCTGATATCAACTTCTGTATCCAGAGTGTTTCTACTGTTTGTTTTAGGTACCTCCCCCAATGAGTATTAATTACTGCATCTTTGTTGTAGCAGGTACTGTTGGCATGCATCTGTTGTCTGGTATTGTGACAGAGTCTGTAAAATGCACCAAGAACACCATGACCCAATGTGAGCTAGAATTGTAGGTATTATTCATTGTTGACTTCAAGCATATACCCCCCCATAGTCTTTGACTGTCCACTTTACCTCATGCTAATTACTGTATTGTCCCCTGCAACACCATAGAATTTACAATGAGATTTTTATATTATGATTAGTTTATATTATTGCTTGTATTATTTTTATTTTGATGTGTTTAATAGGTTAGATAATAATTAGTAATAAGATAATATATCTTTTTTAAATGAATTTGTATGTAATGTTTTACTTATATGACAAGACAACATGAATTGCGATAATGAATGTTTTGTGTTTAGAAGAACTTCTGTAGTTTTTATTGTGTTTTATTATTTTATGTATTTTTCACTTGTATACGAATAAACGTTATTGCCCGGTAGTATAACAGCGTTTAGAAGATGGGCATGGAGAATACTAGATCCTGATTGGATAATGCCATCTACCAGTCAGTCCAGTATCAGGCAACAGAGACCAGGACATAATGAGTCCCAGTCTCTGTCTACCTGATAATGTTCGAAATCTCTCAGTTGACAGAATGCTGAATTTTAAATGGGCACCATTTTTTTTTAAGAGCTGGGGCTCTGACCTGACATTTGGTGATGTGCACCCCCCCCCATCACTCCAGTTTAATACCTTCCATATTTCCATGTGGCACACTGTTTCAAAATTTTTGTTAATTTCCTGTGGTAAACAGTTTTACTATTTTAAGGCAACCGTCTGTTGCCATGTTAGCTGCCTCACTAACGGAGCCCATAACTGTCGGCTGATCTCGGCCCCCCCCCAAAACACATCTGTGGCATCTAATTGTTAAAGAATGTAAAATCACACACACTGCAGTAAAACAAATTAGCCGTAAAATCTCATGCTAATTTGAGCCACAGTGGGAGTGCTTGCTCCAGTAATGCAAGTGGATATCAGAGCACTGGTACTTTCCTTGTTTTCCATACCACAGATGGATGTCCATCTGCAGTATGGAGAATGAAGAAAGTACCTCTCCCCTGACACACAGCAGCACTACTGGGGCTTGTGCGCTCTCTCTCTCTCTCTCTCTCTCCTCTTAGTGATTTTGGTGGTTGCAAGCAAAGTTATTTTTTTTTTTTTTTATCAAATAAAGAAATCTATTCTCCATACCCTGCACCATGGAATAACATGAATATGAACTTTTTAATTTTTTTGTACCCTTGTCTAAATTTAAAAAGGCAAAGCAATGTCTTTATTTCTTTGTTTAAACATTTTGCCGGTGTTTACTGTTACACAGCAGGTCCTGGTTCCTGAATCAGTTTCTGTGGGGCATGCCGGTCACCTGTGCCAGAGTCGGCTCCCTGCCCCTGCTTCTGACGTCTGCATAGTTTTAAATTAGTGTTGTGGCTCTAGAGGAAAATGCTGTGACTTCATTTAGTGTCATGGTTCCAGAGACAAAATACCATGGCATATGATATAAAACCTGGTAATTTGGTCAGATGGCAGTTGGGGAACGCTTGTGGGTGGCAAATGGTAAGTACAATAAGAAGAAGAGACCAGCAAGGTTTGGCAGTACAACAGACACAGTAAAGAGTAGAATTTAGGTTACTTTTTAAAATAAAAATTGACATTTACGTGCTATTTGCCATGAATGACTTTTTGTACCCTTGTCTAAATTTAAAAAAGCAAAGTGATGTCTTTATTTCTTTGTAGGGTGGAGGTGGGCAAATAAATGACTCTCTTCTCTAACTGTAAAATATTCAAACACTCACATCTGTATCCAGAAATCTAAAGCAGCACAACTTGTCTCACAGGCACACAGTAGCTACAACAGACCAAGACAACCAACTCAAAAGAGAACAACTATAGCAGCTCTTCTAGGACAAAACTTCCTAGCTTAAAAAATACACAGGTAGAGGAACTATTTTATTACAAAACACATAGTAAACAATTTTTTTATTAGCAATTTTTATGAAACTGATTTTTTTACAGCGCTTTTTTTCTAAGCTCAATAATACCCTCTGGGGTGGGCAGTATTGGGCACTACCGGACCTTCCAGCGGCTATAAGGCCCTCTTCCTGTGGCATTGGGCCTCATTACACTCCTGGGTGGTCTGGTATTTGCCCAATACCACCCACTCTGTCAGGTATTATTACTCACATGTTATTGGGTTGCTGTAGAAGATTGTAAACAACGGAGTGTGTGGCATTCAAGTGAACTGTCATGGGAAGGGCCATGGGAAGGATTACTTATTGTGCACTCTGGAGGTCTGCTTGTATGGTTGTGGAAGTAGAATATACTTTTGCAGCACACACCACTGCATACGTTATTTGGGCCTGGCACGCCTAGACTATGAGAAGAGTAACAGAGTATTGTATTTGCGCATCAGTTCTTCATGCAAGAGTCTTTGAAAACCTATGTCTTCTACAAGGGAGAATGGCTGAAGATCAAGAGTCATCACTGCTCCACAATAAAGCTGTAAAATGAGTGCCAGGACTCTGGCTCCTGTGCTTCTGCTAGTGCTGGCAGTGGAAGATGAGCCCAGGACATATGTGACATGAAAATACATTTATTGGAGTAGATGATAGTAATATAATACCATTTGTGATACTTTAAATTTATTTGTTTTATTTATGTGACAAGAAAAAATTATTTCTGAATGAACACGTCAGGAGTAGTGATGATTTTGTTGAATTATTTGTGTATTTGAAAGGTTTTACCAGGAATGACATACAGAGCTGAAACAGCTCATTTACAGATGTGTCGGGGATGGGAGATTGCAGCAATAAGCTATAGTAAACAAGTTACAAGAAAAACACAGTTATGTAAATAAGGAGCAACAAATTCACTATGTCTGTTTTAACAAGCATTTGTCAATGCCGAATGTTTGCTTGCTGGCATTGGCATTGGTGAGGTGTGCCTTTGGGTCGTCTGGCATAACGGCCACGCCATTTCACCACACCCTACCCTGCAGACACTGACAAGTGTCACGGTGTGCCTTGGGTCTTTGACCCTTATGCTCACCCCATTCCATCAGGAAATACGGTGAGATGGGTGCGGTATAGGAGAATGGGGTGAACTTTGGGGCTGAAGAGTCCAAGGCACACCTCGATGCCTCTCACTGGCTGCAGGGTATGGGTGGGGGTGGAATGATAGGAGCATTACAAGTGACAATCTCAAGTCACACCACTGATGCTTGTCAATCTCTAGAGGGTGGGGCATTATGGTCGGAAACCCTAATGCCTCAGTCGTTGGTTGGTATCTTAACTCCAAATTTTCAACATGGGTTTTTTGTGACCCCCACCTTATGAACAGTGGTAATATCAGTTTATTAACTGAAAGCTGATTTTGCACAGCGACTAGGGCATTTGGCACCACAGGTGCGAAAACACATTTCGAACAGGATGTGAAAAATGACAGCTGTACTGTTCATGGGGAGGTGTAAAAAATGGCAATATTGAAAATCTGCAGTGAAAATAGTAAAAAATCTGGTGAAGTCATGAGCGTGTGTAGAAACTGCGCAACGCACACCCTTAATGTAATTTTTTTTTTTTTTACAGCAGATTGTCAACACAGGCATTTTGGGACCTCTGCTCATGAACAGTGTCACTGTTGTTTTCTTAATCTGTCTGAACAGTGATTTCCCACAGCAACCACGCATTTCTGCACAGAAAGTGTGAAAACTAATTTTGGTCATTTTGTGAAAAAGTACAGCTGTACTGTTCATAAGGAAGAGTGGAAAAATGGCAGTGGTGAAAATCTGGACTGAAAATATTACAAATTCATGAACTCACAAAGGTGTCATTTTATGGACTTTTTTCACCAAATTTTCAACATAGCCATTTTAAGACCTCTGCTCATGAACAGTGTCACTGTAATTTTCTTAATCTGTCCCAAACATTGATTTTGCACACCGACTGCGCCATTGTGTGGAAACACATTTTGGGGAGATGTGAAAAATGACAGCTATACTGCTCATAGGGAGGTATGGTAAAATGGCAATGTTGAAAATCTGGAGTGCAAATATTAAAAATTTGGGAACTTACGAGCGTGCATAGGAACTGCGCAATGCCACTCATAAAACAATGATCATTTTTTGAAATTTTTTCAAATTTTCAACATAGGGTTTTGGGGCTCACATGATTAGACACTGTCATTTATACATCAGTCCCAAAAGGTGGTTTCACGAGTGACAGCAAAATCACCTTTTGGGACTGAATAACAAAATGACAGTGCCAGAATTTATGAGGTGGGGTCCCAAAAAACCCATGTTGAAAATCTGGTGAAAAAATTCCAAAAAATGCCTGAGACATACATCAAAGTTTAAAAAACCTATTTATTCCATTATACAGCTTACCGGCATTTCCTCAGTTTGCGGTCGGCTTTGAAGAGTGCAGACGTGTTCCCGGTCCACCAAAGATCATTGCGCTGGACTCCGGAGGCAAGTTTGGGTGAGGGGTGTGTGGAGGCAGAGTGCACAGAGGATGGGCACGGGTGGGGAGGGGTCAAGACATTCAGCGAGGGACCGTTCTTTCTTTCTAGTTTTTTTCCTTTAGGAAGATGACATGGGACATTTGCCATGCTGGGATGGGCTCCCAGCATGGCAGCTGGAAGTTTTTTTGGGGGGGTAGCCAGTGGAGCTGACGGGGATTGGGCACCCCCATCGGCCATAGAAAGGTTTGCCACACTGGGGTGTGCTCCCAGTGTGGCACCTGGAAGTGTGTTGGGGGCAACAGATGGATGTTTGCCACGCTGGGATGGGCTCCCAGTGTGGCACCCGGAAGGCTGTTTGGGGAGACAGTGGAGCCGACGGGTGATTGGGCACCCCCGTCGGCCTTACAGATTGTTGCCATGCTGGGGTGGGCTCCCAGTGTGGCACCTAAAACTCTGTTGGAGGGGGGAGCACAGCACAGTCGAAGGGGGATTGAGCACCCCCATCAGCCATACTGTGTGTGTGTGTGGGGGAAGCACGTGAGCACACTGGGGTGGGCTCCCAGCATGCTACTTGTTGGGGGGGAGGAGCTATCTATGACAGTTCTTTCACTGCAGTGCCGACGGTGGCAGTATGCAAATTGCCTACACGCTGCAGTTCTTTCTTTCAACTGTATGCCGCTGCATTTGCAAACGCTGTCATAGACAGCTCTTACATTCATTGGTGCAGTGGGGCTGCGCCTGCAAAAGGCAGCAGGGCATTGAAAGTAGGGAAGCACACCTATGAATTCTCGTATGGTGGCACTATGTTTCTTGCAAATGCGTGCAAGCAAACATAAAAATACTGTGTCTATTATAAGTAGTGTAAAATGGAAAGAGTGTTGTGATGAGGAATACATATTGTGCAGTAATATGGAGATCGAAAAAGCATGTAATCTGTATGATTGACAGTCTGACACTAGGTGGGCCAAGCGGTCCTTATCTGCCGTCAGACTCTATGTTTCTATAAATGAAATAAATGAAGATGGGCAAGCTCATAGAGATAAATGAAATGGATGTTGTTTCAGCAATTAAAGTGCAGAACACAAATAAGGCTATGAAATCATCCAAGTGGAAGTCTTTTTATTTGCACCTGGGTAAAGGTTCTTACTCCACTTTTTAATGAAATTTTAGATACCATATTATTGCCACCTGACTGGCAAGAGGGAATAGTTATTCTACTACATAACAAGCATTTGTCAATTCTGAACGTTGGCTGCTTGTTAAACAGTTTGTTTTTTTGCAATTCTGATCCTAAATTTTGAAGATATGTGTTTTGGGATTTGCCTTATAGACATGACATGTGCCATTCATAGTATATTGGCCAAAATGTAATTTCACACCAGAGGTATGAAAACACATCTCGTCCAGGATTTTAAAAATGACACGTCACATTTATGAGGTGATGTGGAAAAATGGCTATGTTGAAAGGTTGGAGTCAAAATATTGAAAATGAGTGAAGTTATGAGTGAACGTTGAAATGATGTAATGGTGAGTCATAACTGAAGCATTTTACCATATCTGTACACCAAACGTCCGGCATAGCCTTCATATTAGCCCACTTAATGAACAAAGTAGGTGCAAAAGTTCAATTCCTTGTCATTTTGTGCCACAGGTATGAAAACCAATTGTGGCCAGGATTTGAATAATGACAGCTGTTACACTCATGAGGTTCTGTGAAGAAATGGCTATGCTAAAAATTTGGGGTCAACATATTGAAAATTACCAAAAGTACAAGGCTGTGTTCGCAAACTTCAATGTAGGCTCATAACTTTGTTTTATAATATTTTTATGCCAAATTTTAACATAGCCTTCTTATGACCCCACCTCATGAACAATAGCGGGGAATGTTCAACTCCTGTGCAAAAGGTGATTCCGTACAGCGACTCCGTAGTCATTTTTTGGGATGCAAAAACACATTTTGGCCAGGATTTGAAAAATGACAGCTGTCACATTCATGAGGTGCTGTGAAGAAATTGCTATGTTGAAAGTCTGGGGTCAAAATATTGAAAATTAGCAAAGTTACAAGCCTGCGCTCATAAATTCCAACGTAGGCTCATGCCTTTATTGTTTTTTAACATTTGTTCCCCAAATTTTCAACTTGGCTTTCTTATGATCCCACTTCATGAACAATAGTGGAGAAAATTGTCAACTCCTGCCTAAAAGGTGACTTCAGGCAGAGACTGCAAAATCACCTTTTGGGATGTAAAAACACATTTTGGACCTGGATTTGAAAAGTGAGAGCCATTATATTCATGAGGTGCTATGAAGAAATGGCTATGTTGAAAATTTGGGGTCGAAATATTGAAAATTACCAAAGTTATGAGCCTTCATTCGTAAACTTCAACGTAGGCTCATAACTTTGTTGTTTTTTAATATTTATACATCAGCTTAGCCTTCTTGTGACCCCACCTCATGAACAATGGTGGAGAAAATTTTTAACTCTTGCCCGAAAGCTGATTTCATGCACTGACTGCAAAATCACCTTTCGGGACAGATTTACCTAACATCAGTTGCATTGTTCTTGAGGTGGTGTCCCAACAAAGGTATGTTGAAAATTTGGGGAAAAAATGTAAAAGAAAATGCCCAAATTATGCTACTAAATTCAAAACCCCATTGAAATACACATCTGATTTCCTTAGTTTGTGGTCCGACATTGAAGAGTGAAGATATCTCTGTGGTCTGAAGAAGATCACTGCATTGTACCCCTGCTGGGTAAGTAAGGGCTTGAGGGTGTGGGGGGTGATGGGTGCTGAGAGAGAGTCAGGTGGGGGGAGACTAATGGCATAACAGACAATGATGAACATTTTTCTGCTTTACAGGGTTAAAAAAAATGGCAAAGGACTTTTTTTTATATTTCAGGTGATGACACTGGGAGATTGGGGCACCCCCAGTGTCAGTGTGGGCTGTAGCTGGAGTAACGTAGTCGGGGACACAGGACTTGCAGTCATAGCGGAGCAGGAGGAGGGGGACAGGTGCATCATTCAGGGGTTGCAGTTCAAACTCCTTTGTGTGTGACTCCTATAGCGTGGGTCACTTTTCTATCTGACAAGATGCTTTAGTGTTGCTACTAGTTATAGAGCCTTCCTGTCTCAGCAACCCGGAAAGATTTACCTCCTCCAAGAGATAAGGATTATAACACAGCTGACTAGAAGAGCATACTGATGTGTTGCACGAGCGTGAGGGGTGGGCAAAAACTGCATGCACTTTATGGCTGCCAGTGCAGCATTTGGAAACTGCTGAAGCATCTTGTTTAGGATCAACAACTGTGGTCTACTTCATCAGTCACTTTTGAAAAGACTGGCAATTGATTATCAGAATGGTGAGGGGGGGATGCTGGTGCTCTGTCACCAGGGCTGTCGCTGGTGTAAGGTAGTCGGGGACACAGGAACCTGCAGCCATAGTGCAGCAGGAGGAGAGGTGGCAGTTCAGACCCCTATGTGTGCAACCCGTATGTCAGTCACTTGCAACCCCTATGACCACCTAGAATCAGACTTCCCTATGGTGTGAGCAACAAATTAGCAGTGGGGGATCTTTGCTAACCCTATGATTCTTGTGAAATGAGACACTGCAGCGTGCAGGAGAGCATGGTCAGCTCAGGAGTTAGAAGCTACAGTATCTGAGCATTGGAAGTGACAGCGAGCAGGTCGAGAGAACCAGGTGACTTTTTTAAAACAACAAATAGTTTTAACTGTTCTTTTCACTTTTTGGTGGGGACTGAGAGTGAGCCCTCATTTAGAAAACAGATGCCTTGCAAATTGTTGTCAAGACTGACAGGTTCCCAGCTGACAGCTTCATGCAAATCAAAGGACCAAAGCTCTCTCTGATTGGTGCGGCTTCGGTCCTTTGAAATACACAAGGTTTCAGCCCACCAAGCAGAGAGTGATGTCAGGATCACAGCCCATGGTCTTTGGTGTAGATTGCTGAGCCCTTGCTTTTGTGAACTGCAGTGGACTTGGCAGTGACCCCCCCCGAAATCCCGATCATTGCCACAAAATGTTAGGTGAGCAAGTGCAGCCAACATAAAAAGGGAGAGGTGAAAGATTCTCTAAATTACAGACCTACAACACTTCATTGTATTGGCCTTAAGATATCAGCTAGAATAATTATTTCTGTAGTTGAAAACTGGGCTACCCTATGTGACATTTTTTTCTGAGTTTTAAACTGGATTTAAGAAAAACATGGGCAATTGAGAATATTTTTATTCTAAACTATTTATCAAATAAATATGTCATTAAAAAACAAAAGTTATAGCTTGCATTCATGGATCTCCATAGTGCCTCTGATATGTACATAGAGAAACCGTTTGAATGCTATTAGAAAATTTGAGTACAAGTCACCATCTTTTTTAGCTAATACAATTGTTGCATTCAAATAATGTAACACAAGTGAGAGTGGGGAAGGATGCTGAACTTTCAGACAACATAAAAATCTCAAAAGGAGTCAAACAGTGTTACCTGTTGGCACCATTTAAAAAAAATATCTGTATGGAGTCCCTAATCACATTTTTGGGCACGGTACATGCTTTCATCCCATCTATTAAAAATATGAAGATACAGATTTTATCTTACACAGATTATATCATTCTGTTATCACAACTCCCTTTGGGACTGAAAAGGGCCGTAAGTACCAAAATGAAGTATCAAAGAAAATTAAAATTAAATGTGAATGAAAGTAAATCTAAGTTAAAGCTTTTGGGAAAACAAATAGAAAATAACACCAGATGGCAGGTAGAATCTGCAAAGCTTGAGTTCATAAAAAGTTAGAAGTACTTACAGTAGGTGTTGAAATAGAGTTCTGTGAGTTGGGGACTTCATGTACAGTAGCTGAAAGGAAAAAAACAGCTACGCAAACAACAAAGGGGATAATCAGATTCAGAAAACAATTTGTGAGTGACTCATTTGTGGTTCTTAAAAGGACATCTGACATCAAAGTTAATAGTAAGACTCTTTGTGATAGCGAAATATGGAGTATATTATGTAAGAACAAAGATGTGAAAAGCATTGCGTGACCAAAACAATTTTATTATAAATATTTTATTATTAGCATATGATACTCCAGTTGCAGTCTTACAAGTAGAAACAAACTCTGTCTCTTTGGAATGCAAAATGTATGTAAGAGAAATAAGGTGGTTTAAAGAGGTGGTACAAGCAAACCCAAGTAGTATTCTACAGGCAATATGGGAAGAATCTTCTGTGATGACAAATTGTGATAGCTGGTTTTAGAAATAAAATAATGTCTTGAAAAGTTTGGGCCTGCCCAGCATATAGGATCCATTTAGTATTGCACACATAGTCCAGCCCACCGGCGCAGCGGTAGAGCTCCCATTTGTGACGCTAATGACATGGGTTTGTGAGTGAACTTAGGATGTCAGAGGGTCAACCTGTGGGGGGAGAAGGATCGAGGATCTGTAGGACTGCACTTCTCCTCTGGGGATAGAAGACTGCTGTGCCCGGTGTAGTACTGACCTCTAGTGGTAGCTGTAGGTCAAGCACCCAGGGACAACAATTCAGGGGTGGGTGGAGTGACGGCTGCTGACTTCCTGTGGGCAGGCGTTTGTGTGGGCATGTCTGGGCCACATTGCATGTCCACCCTGTTGGGAACATATAGGAAGAGGAAAACTTGACTGGCCAGCATGACTGGACTGATCTCTTGCAGGCTCTGCAGCTGGCACTACAACATGCCTCCCCTCTAATGATCCCATGAGAGGCCTAAGGGGTAGTCGCTCCTGACACGAGAGGGGGGAGGCAGCTGTGAGGAAGATGACAGTTGGACAGTAAGGCCCAGATATTCAAACTGCACCCAAAAAGTGCACAATAGCAGGAGCAAGTGCAAGTCTATTGCGCCCATGCGCAAGAGACGCGATATTCAAAAATGGAGCAGACCAAACTGCGCCTACAGCCGACGACTGAATATTGCACCACCTGAGCCATAGCACAACTAGGAAGGGGAAGCTGAGCAGATCTGATGCACCATAGCGCAACAAGGGATGCTCAGCTGAGCAGTCTAGAAGTGCCATGGCACAACCAGGGATGCCCCCCAGCAGCAGAGCAATGTAACTGCACAACCAGGGAGGTAGGGGCCCACCACCCATGCCACAGATAGGTACAGGAACACACAGCAGAACAGACATCGTCCCCCCACACCCCATTCACTGCACAACTGGGGAAGGGCTGGAATAACCACTGGCCCATGGAGACAAGCAAACAACCCATAGCCAGGCCATGGTGCCCCATCACACCTACCGGCAAGCTGTGACTGGCACACAAGGAGGGCTGACTACCCCGTGACACACCATTCCCCCAATGCAGAGCACACCCTGCACCGTGATCCCCAGACACCCCCCATGAGCAGTGACCACCACAGCAGGAAACCCCATGCATGCCACCACCCCCACTGTGACACTGCAACCCGTGCACCACAGAACCATGCAAGCCAGCCCCACCACGAGCTCCCATCAGTGGGTGGCAGCACACAGCAATGCAACAATGGCAGACACAGTGCCACCATGCACAGTCCCCCCGAGGTACTGCTGAGAGACCAACCATGTGTTGGCATATGAGGTACCCCACACGGGACAGGGCATGCCCTGGACACCACCACCAGTGGTACAGCACCCTGCACAGTATTCCAGTGACACACCCCCCGACCCACCACTGGTCACAACAGCCAGCACAGACACCCACAGTGGTGCATGGAAGCATGCACCACACCGGATGCCACACAGTGTATGGACAGGCACCCACTCATACCCAAGGGCACAACAACACAGGGACGCAGAGGTGGGGCAACCAAGCCCCCAGTGTGGGCCCATGGAAACTGTGTACTCACAATCCACAGTCCTCCATGGCACTGGAGTGCCAGCCACCCTGCGCAGGCACTGTGGACCCATACACCATCATCATTCGTCCAGAACACAAGTCACAGTCAGTGGGGCACATCCCCTGCAACACACACAAGGCACAGCATGGCGGTGGGACAACAGCTGTGGTGCCCACAGTGCCACCCGAGGCAGACATGCACCACACCACTGACAGGAGGCAACCCAGCAATGTGACGGGTACAGTGGCTGCCTTGCAGGGACTGCCACCACTGACATGCCAGCGGACCGTGCAGGTCACAGACATGCATGTGTGCCAGCTGCACAGGCCATGGACGGGCCGATGGGTGCACCATGGACACAGAGCACGCACCATGGACCACTGCACACAGTCATCCAGTGCACAGGGAACAACACACACAACACAGACACTGACTGATAGCTACCACCACACCATAGTCACCTCCACACGGACACACACACATACCCATGACCACACCACCCCTGACACCATGCACACCACTGCAACTGAGCACCTATAGCCCGCTGCAAATCAGAGACCACCACAGTATTCATATCAAAATTAAATATATTGAACAAATATATAAAACTCAACTATATACAATATTATAGAAACTATAAACAAGGTTGGGGGGGCCACAAACAAGGTGGGGGTAGGTAGAGGCAGGGGTGGACAAATGGGATGGGAAAGGAGGGGTGTCAGGGTGGGTCCAGGGGGGTAGGGGAATAGTGGGACCAGTGGAACCCTAGCGGGAGTGCCTCTCCCTGCTTTGACTCCTCCTGGCTCTGTGCCTCCTCAGGACCCCGGTCTCGTCAATGTGTCTGAGGATGTCCAGCGTTGCCCTCACCATCAGCAATATCTCCGGCAGTGCCTCCTGGATTTCATGTAGATGGCGGGTACCTAGGACAAGGGAGCACAGTCAATAGGTGCGAATGCACAACCCCATACAGCCCGCCCACTGTGCATGGCATACGGCCGTGGGACATACCTCTGTGATGGTGTGTGACCACCCGCAGTGATCACGTCCACATGACCTGCCCACCCAGGTGCATACAGCCATGTGGAGCACTGCACACACCCACTGGCCAAGTCATGCACAGCACCACCATGGCCATTTAGTGACATGGCTATGTGGTGCAAAGGCAGTGGCATAACCATGTACCTGGTGGACGCACGGACCACCATTGACGCACTCCCAGACATGCATTGCCACTGGACAGTGTTGACTATAACAAGTCGCGTGCATGGCAGTGGTGTCGATGGATGGTGGCCATGCCCCGCTGCCCACCCTGTCACACAGCATGCAGTAGTAATCATGGATGTATGGTACTCACCTTCATTGGGCCGATCAAGTGGGCGGTGAGGGCCCTCACCCCGCCTGGCTGCACCATGCACTTCCCACCGCCACTCTTCATGTGCACGGTGGCATTCCTCCAGGCCTGTGGGGCAAACATGGAGAGAGGAACATCAGTACAATTCTGTAGCAAAGTCCCCCTGCCCCCAGGTGTGTGCCCTTCCACCCACCCCACACCCTGTGAACACCACCACAGCCAACCCTGGACAGTCCCTCCCCTATGTGCTGGACACATACAACACTGTTACCCATATGGAAGATAAAAGTGTGTTGACGTAACCCCTACCTGGCCGTGGCATCAGCCCCTCCTGGCACATGCCCGCAGGTGTGCTGCGCAGCTCCGCCCTCCGCCGCAGGTCCCTCGTGATCTGTACCTGTACTGCTCAGTGCTCCTCCCCCATCCGGTGGCCTCCTCAACGGCAGTGGCCACCTCCTGCCACACCTGGGTCCTGGCCCTGTCCAGGGGTGCCTCCCCAAACAGAGGCCCATGGTGTGGCTCCACAGTGGCCACTAGGTTGGCCAGTTCGATAGCAGACCACTGGGTTGCCCTTCTGCGTGCCATTCTCGGTTCTGTATTTGGCAATATGGTGCTCTGCAGCGCGGCTCCCCACGTGCAGATGCGCGGTACAGCGCTGCCATTCCCTATCACGCTGTCACCGAACAGCATGATAGAGGTGCACCCATGCCTGACACATGGCGCCTAGGGGGCAAAGGTCGGGCACAGGGTCAAGGGTCTCTGGCGCATGGACACACACAGCGCCATTGGAACACAATGCATGTAGCGTGATTGGCTGCCTGAGTGCCAGCACCATAGCGGCCTACCGCGCAGTTGGCCCATTGCGCCTATGATGGCCCAGTGCCACAGCGCCATGTAGTGACTATCACTATAGCACCACTGGCACAATGGTGGCTGTGCCCTGCATTGCCTACCATGCACAGCACGTCATCAGCACGGCAGATGCCTGCGTCAGCAACCCGGGCATGCGCAGTGAGATGTATACTACGCATGTCACAGAACTGCGCCATTGGCTCAGCATGTTCAACACAATAGCGCAAAGTGCAACAGCGCGATATTCAGCCGTCATAAGCAAATCATCTAATCAGCCATTCAATGGTGCAGCACTGCAATTTGCATCTACTTAAAGTTGCTCCTCACCTCATTTGCATGGGTTGCGCTATAAAAGTGCGACATTGTGCTGCAGTGGCCATAGTTGGTTACTGCAATCTATTGGTGAGTTGCGTGCTGTTTGGGAGTGTGGACTGTGGATTTAGGGACATGCATGAGACTGCACAGTCACAGGTAACAACTGCCATTCTTACAGGCTACAAAATGACTGAGCAGATTGTTGGAGAGGAGGAACACAGTGGTGGGAGGAGGAGGAGGAGGCCTAACTTTACCAAGGCCAAAACCGAAGCCCTGTTTGAGGCCTACCTGGATCAGGAGCCACTTCTCCGTGGACAGCGGGGAACACCTCAAGCCTGTGCTGCTGCATGAGAGGAGGTGGCACGTGCTGTGAACCTGCATGGCAGCCACCAGTGCTCTGTGCAGGAGTGTAAGAAAAAGATGAGCATGGACAGGAGGATAAAGGAGAAGGTGGCTGCCATCAGGGCAGCACGTGCTGCAACAGGTGGGGGACAGCCGGAGGTGGCACAGCTGACCCCACAGGAGGAGAGGCTTGTTGGAAGCATGCAGCCCAGTGCCATTGAGGGTGTTCCGGGTGGTGGCTTCCAGAAGGGTGGTGGCCCATCACTGCATGGTAAGTCATGGTCTGTCTATGGGGGGGGCAGGGTAGGTCACATGCAGTAACGCGACTTTGCTTTCCCTTACAGATCCTGAGCATCTGCATGGGTCAGCGGTGGTGGGCCTGTCCACTGAGGACAGTCAGCTGGAGTTGGAGGAGGGCCCATCCACCTCCACAGGTATACGTGGATCATTGCGACAGTGGGGCCGCCTGGCTGCCCACACTGATGTTGTTGTAACAGGTGTGGAGGAAGCCCTGCCTGTGTCCCAGCATGCCGGCATCCACGGATGCCGGCATGCTGTGACTGTGGCCGGTGCAGAGTCTGTCACCAGTGATGATGACGCTAACGTCATGGGCAGTGACACATGTGTGCCATGGGATGGCCACACAGCAGGGCAATTCGTGCCCATGGCTGTGGGTGGTGCTGCCGTGGAGGCCTGCATGTCAGCACAGTCCCAACCTGTGCCTGTCAGCACCAGTGGGGCAGCACTGGTGTCTGTTCAGGACAGTGGGACTGTTGCGGCCACTGCGGCGGCACCAATGAGTCCTGGGGAGCAGCAGCCTGAGGGGCAGTATCAGCAGTCGGCCAGTGGGCTTGGGGGTACAGGGTTCAGCGACGGCATCTGTGCACCACCTGTGGACATGCCCAGACCTGGTCCTGGTGTGCAGCACCCACCCTCAAGGGGTGCTGATCATCAGGGCCATGCACACCCTGAGGGACAGGATGCCGAGGAGGCAGATGACCTCTTGGACGAGCACACCCACCTACTGCAAGCATCAGTACAGCAGCAGATGTGGCTTGTGACGTCTGTGGATGCACTGCGTGTGGCTCTGGAGCGGGCAGAGGAGCGTTGCAGCAGGGACACTGCTCTGATCCTGGCAGGGGTGGACCATTTGCGGGAGAATGTGACCGCTGCCATTGACAGGCATGCACAGGCATTCACTGCTGTCATGGCCACAATGGGCACACAGTCAGGTGCCCATGCATCGTGGACACCACGCAGTGCACTGTCCACCTCCCGTTCCTGGCGTCATGCGACTCCCACCCTGTTGACACCGAGTTCAGCTGTGGGCATCCCGAGCACTCCTGGTGCAGGCATGTTCGGTGTGCTGCAGACCCCGTGTGAGCACGGTCGCGTTCACGCAGTGGAACCCCTGGGGGACCATCGGTGCCACCCCGTGAGGCCAGTGGTCAGCCTGTCAGTGCTGGTGGGTCTCGGTGGGGCCACCCACACATCCGTGGCAGCCGGGGCATTGTGTCGTGTGACTGACCTGTCTCCCAGTGTGGCTACTGTCTGGTGCTGCCCTGTGTGCATTGTGTGTTTCAGTGGGTAGTGCACAGGTGGGTACCCCACCCTGCACGCAGACACACAGTCCACCTGCACACCTTCCCGGCTGCTGTCCGCAGCTGTGTGTGCATGATGCTGCCTTCATTGCTCTGTACACCAATGTGCAATGGTGCTCAGCATCTGACACACGCACATGGACAGGCAGTGGGTGTAGTGGCCTGTGGACATGTGTGTTGCTAGGGTTGGCGTTCTGGGTCGGTGTGCCTCCTGCCCTCTGTGCAAGTTTGGTGTGTTGTGTGTGTTTGCGTGTGTGTGTGTGTCTGTCTGCATGGCATGTTAATCCTCACCCATCCCTGATTGTGTGTGTGCTTCTGTGCTCTGCCACTTCCCTTGATGGCATGTACCCCTGGTGTGTGTCCATGCATGTTTGTGGGTTGTGCCTTAGCCACTGATGGTTGCACATGGCCCTATGACTTACCTGGGTTGGCTGAAGTGCTCCTCTGTGATGGTGTCCCGGTGCAGCTGCACCAGCCGGATAAGTCAGGGGTCCCGTCGGCCAAAGGGGGCTGCCCATCACCATCGCCACTGGCGTTCTCATCGTCCCCATCGCTGTCCCCCTCTTTGACCTGTATGGCTATCCCACATCCGTTGGCCATGTTGTGCAGGATGCAACAGGCCAGGAATAATCCACAGGCCTTTGAGGGGCTGTACTGTAGGGCACCGCCAGAGGTGTCCAGGCAACGGAAACATGCCTTCAGCATCCTGAACACCCGCTCGATGACATTACATGTGGTAGGGTGTGCCTCATTGTAGCGTTGCTGTGATGGGGTCGTGGGCTGCCGGTAGGGTGTGAGCAGCCAGGGACGGAGTGGGTATCCACTGTCACCTGTGTGTAGAGGGCGGAGGTTAGTTTGATGATCAGCATTGCCCTGCCCCAGGCCATGTGGGCCACTACCCATGTCACCTCTGGCCATGCCCCCCCAGGCCCTATGATTGTCCATGTGGTTTGCATACTCACCCACTAGGTGTCCAGTGGGGATGTCACCACTCTCAAATCTGTGGCACAGTGCTGACTGGTGCCAGATGAAGGCATTGTGTGCTCCCTCAGGGTGCGTGGCACAGACATTGATTATGCACCCCCTGGCATCGCACACCATCTGGCAGTCGATGCTGGCATAGCCCTTGTGATTGATGCATGTGGCCCCCTCGGGGCCAGGTGGTGAGCGTATGGCCACATGGGTGCAGTCTATTGCCCCTAGCACGCCAGGCATACATGCTACCCTGTGGAACTCCTGTATGTTTACTGTGTGCTCCTCTGGTGTGCTGGGGAAATGGATGTACTCCGCAGCATGTGGCAGCAGTGCGCTGAGGAATTGGGTGAGGTGGCGTGACGTGGCTGACTGGGTTATGCCTGTGGTGTCGCCAGTTGGTCTCTGGAAGGTACCTGTGGCAAGCAAGCACTGCAGACTGTTACTTTAGTCTCCACTGACAGGGCATGGCTCCGGCATGTGGGTGCCTGCATCACATCACTGCACAGCTCACAGAGCCGCCTCAGAATTGCCCTATTCAGGTGGTACTGGCCCACAATCTCAGTATCAGTGTACAGCTCAAAGCTAGTGTGGGCTCGGTATTGCCTATTGGGGGCATACCACTGACGGGCCCTTCCATGGCCACGCCCCCCTGCCACACACCTTCTCACCCCTCATAACAGCCTCCATCTGGAAGGTGGCACTGGCCATGTCCCTGGCTTGTGTTCACCCCCCGGCAGCTGTTACTGTATTCCCCCCACTGTCATCCCTGCTACTTCCCCTGCACCGGGAATACCTGCCTGTGGTGGCCTCTGTGCTGTGTGGCACTTCCCCCTTCTGCACTAGCTGTGGCTCCCCACACCTTCCCTGTGCCTGGGAGTTCAGGGAGCCCTTTCCCTGGCCTGCCCTGTTTGTCCCTCCTGCCCTGTCTGTCTGCCTAGGGTTCTGCCTCATGTGGCTTCCCTGTAGCATTCTTGTGCCTCTCCCTTGCTCCTTTTTATTTTAGCTCATTTCAGCAATGGTGCAACTTCCGCTTGCTCCCCTATTGCGCATGGCGCAAGTCGTTAAATATCGTACTGCGCCATTTATGTATGGTTCCTCCCCTTTGGTTGCACATGCCTTCATTATCATTGCGCTGTTGCTCAGCATGATTTCGGGGGTGCAACTGCCTCCTGCTGAATATCGCAGAATGGCGCAATTTCAGACTTGCACAGGTGCAACCCTATTGCGCATGGCTCAACTCTTTTAAATATCTGGGCCTAAGTCTGTATGGAGCCAGTGTGATGGGGCTGGGGGGGGGTCAGTCCCTGATGAAGGGGACAGTCTGAGGTGAAATAAACACTAACTGCAAAAGAAAAAGTATTGAACACATAGCATCACATGTTAAGGAAGCTGAACAAAGGATAATTCATTTTTTCTTTCTAATTGCATATGCTGGGCTGTCAAATTACACTGGGTTGACATTATATTAACAATCTTAAATTTATAAAAATGAAGAATTGTACCTCAAATTTTGTGAAAGAGGAAAACCTAGAGCTGCTTTATGTAGACTTAGTTTGGGGATTCTAGAAAAAAGCCATTCTCTTTGTAAAGGTGGTCTGGTAAATAATGGAAACATAACTTGTAAATGCAATAAAGAAAGAAGGATAACCATACCTCACTTACTGTTAGACTAATCTTTTAGAAGAAGAAATGAAAAGGTGGTTAATGCCACTGAGGATTGTTTTTTAACTAAGAACAGAAATAATGCAGTGGCGTACTCCCTGTTTTCAGCAGTGAAATAAGTTTTGGAGTGGCTAGTTTTGCACAAATTGCATTGATTAAATTATCATAATAGTGCAATGTACTTTTTTATGACTGGGACAATCAACCAATTAACTAATTAACCAGTATGTGGATTGATAACTTTTGCTCATGTTTATACAGATTATTTTTATTTAGTGTGTAGTTCTACACAATTATAAATGTTTTTATAATAACTGGTAACCGTTTTTAACCATAGGGAAACTGGGTTATAATTCTGTCACTAAAACCATCCAGTTCTAATGACGAACACACGTCCAGTTTCTCTACTTTGGTGCATGCGCCTACTGCAAACTTCCTGTTCTCTATGCCATCCATCCCCACTCTTCAGTGCTGGAAACTTCCCTGACAGACGTCGGCAGTAAGTTTTCTTTTTAGAAACCCAAAATACTACTGGGCAAACCCTACCTAATTGGATTCAGTTTAGGAAAAAAAAGCTGCTTCAGTTTATGAGACAGCTGCTATGTACCACGTTAAATTCACAATGGTCTGCAGCTTGACTCCGTACAGAAATCCACTTATTTTGTATAATTGCTGTGGCGAAAAAATGACCCCAGTAACTGTACAAAATAAAGGATGGGTAAGTGTGTAAACCTCTGATTTTACACACAACCTTGGTGTGGGATACTTTAATAAACCCCTCGAGCTTTGCTCTTGGGGTTTATATGCCATCCCACCCCTCGGGTGTGTATAAAATCCTCGTTATAACTACCTACCTATTCATTATTCTTTATGTAATTGTGTTATCTGATATTGAAAAATGGAATTTAAACAGTTGTTTTTGTATGTTTTTAATGACTTGATACATACTTTTTACTTTAATAAAAATTTGAACTTGAAATAAGCAGTGACAAAATCAACAAGTTGTGCAAGGCAAAGCATCTGAAGAGTTAGGGTCATAAACAGCACTATGATAATAAATGCACTAGGTGCCGGAATGGGGAGGGCACCCTGCCACTTTCTTTAGTGGCCCTATTAGTTTTTGCAATCATGTTAATTTATTACAAGGGGAGAATTTACTCCTTACATATTTGGCCCTACTACTTTTCAAACCATTCCGTGGTGTTACTCACATACCTCAGTGATACATGATAAGGAAAACATGATTCAGGAGGAGAATAACAAAGAGGATGTGTTGTTCTCTGAAGCAGTCAGCTTCTATGGTTTCTATGGTTTTTATTTTAACGTAATTCTTATAATTAATTATTCTTCTTCTTAACTTTGGCTTTATTTGTATGCCAAAAAACTTGATTATATACTAGATAAGAATGTAATCATATATGATATATGAGAAGATAATATAATCGCATATGATATGATATATGAAAAACTAATATAATCTGATGTAATATGATATATGATACACATGGAATATGACATGAGTTGATTTAAGACAGCATTTTTATCTTCATGAGAAGGTATTGGTCTGGTGTTATCTCATGAGTGATGAAGTCACAAGTGAGATAACAAGAGACCAATACCCTCAAATGAAGATAAGAATATCTTAAGTCAACCCATGTCATATTCAATTCACACACAGGTGTTTAGGTGTCTTTGTGGTAAAAATTGTAAAAAACTGTGAAACAAAAGTACACAAAATGTACAATGTGTCTCTCTGTTCAATGGCTCAACATTAGAGCAAGCAATCAATACATTCAATCAAAAAACAAATGGCATTTCACACGTGAGAATAAATATCTAGGCATGCTCAGTGTGGCCAAAATGGGTGAAGTAAACTGCTGAACATGCTCAGTGACCAACTTCATTTATCATGCTCATTTTGCCAAAAATGACATGTTTATCTTGGCAAATTTATTTTGACATCGGTTGTATAAAGTATGATCTTATTTGAAAATGATATGCTAGGGTATATGAGAATATATTCTGATATGATATAATTTAATATATAATTTTATTTTGTAATTATTATTTTTAATAACTATTTTATGTTCCAAAATATGAATCATGCAATTGAACTTGTGGTTTGGGCTTACTACTTCACTTTTTTCCTTCATGCTATTTTCTGAAGCCACTAGTGACAATGGGGGTGGGCATTGAGAAATTGGGCAGTGAATGCACAAGGATTATTTTTGAAAACTGTCACTGACATTTCTGGATTGATGACTTACTGTATATGCTGAGTAGGGGAACTGGAAGTGCTTGAAGAAGGAATAGTGGGAAACTGATGTCGTTCTGGATTGTTTCGTTAACAGATGCACTAGTCTAGATGACTAGCAGGGCAGAGTGCTTGCACTGTAGTGGAGGTGGAACCAGTGGATTTCTGGGGACTAATATAACATGTTTTGTTTGGTTATACTATCATGATCCTTGCAGCTTTTGCCCTCACAGGCCCACGAGTCCACGACCATGACTCCTGGTTCCTGTTGCACCATGACTAGCTCCAGTTCTGACCATCAACACTTGCAGAACTTTTACTTGGTGTAAATGATGGAACATTTATCTACTCCTTTCCTCCCCCTTGCATCTCTTTCTCCTCCTGTTCTTTTCTCTCTCTGTTTTCTAAATGCATCCCAAACATATGCATGACCGATGACGACACTATGCAGCCACCGTCAGATGCTAACGTTGATAACTCACAATAGTCAATGATTCTTAGATTACCAGGTGACACACACACCTGATGTATGGACAAACTGCAGTGCTGTAAGCCTTGCAAAGTGATAGTATAGAGTGACACCACCAGATGGTAACGTTGATAACTCACAATAGTCAATGATTCTTAGATACCCAGGTGACACACACGCCTGATGTGTGGACAAGCTGCAGTGCTGTAAGCCTTGCAAAGTGATAGTATAGAGTGACACCACCAGATGCTAACATTGATAACTCACAACAGTCAATGATTCTTAGATGCCCAGGTGATGCACACACCTGATGTGTGGACAAGCTGCAGTGCTGTAAGCCTTGCAAAGTGATAGTATAGAGTGACACCACCAGCCCCTCCCATGACAGATCCCCATTGAGAGACCTTGTTTCTTATACAGCAGTCTGCTTTACTTTTTAGTCTTTTAACTGGATGGCAGGTTCACACACAGGCAAAAGATAAAAACATTGAATTTTGCCCTTCTGTACCATCATTGACCTCACTAAAGCATTCAACACTGTGAATCACAACATTCTTCTAGACAACCTTGTGACCCTTGGACTGTCTCCTGACACAGTCACTTGGTTTGGGAGCTACCTGTCCCACAGGTCACAGTGCGTACAAATAAGCGGAGTATTATCTGAACCTAGAGACGTGACCTTGGGGGTTTCCCAGGGCTCTGTACTGGGATCTCTCCATTTCAGCTTATTTATCAACATGCTTCCACGTACCTGCCCAGCTAAAATGCTACTATATGCAGATGCCATGGTAATCTCTGCACCAGGCAGCCACACATCAGAAATAACTGCTAAGTTACAGGAAAGGTTCAACAAACTTGAGTCATGGCTCTCTGACAATAAACTGCTCCTCAATTACAAAAAAACAAAGGCTCTTCATTTTGCTATGCCCCATGTTAAGAAAAAAAGCTGATCCTCTGACCATTAGGAGCCATAAGGGTGATCCTATTGAACAAATCACCACCTTCAAATATTTAGGCATAAACCTAGATGACAGCTCTCCTTTGGCCCTCACATAGATCATGTTGTTAAATCAGCTAACATTAAACTGGGCATACTCTTTTGCCACAGGCATGCTATGACCCAGGAGGGTCTGAATCTGGTTACCTAGAGCTCAATTCTGTCTACCATAGATTATGGTCTTGTCGTCTATGGCACAGCCTCTGACACTGCCCTGAAAAGAATCAAACTTCTCCTCAACAAATCCTGTTGACTGGCCCTAGGAACAGACTACCTCATGCACACATGCAGCCTCTACACCATGTCTGGTTGGGTCCCTTTACAGAAAAGGCTCAGGTACTAGACCTGCCTGGTAGGAAAAACAGCCCTTCTTGGCCTAATGCCAGAATCAGCTGTGGATTTATTTTGACAAAATTTTACCTCAAAGCTTACTAGAAGAACTGCCAAGGGAGCCCTCAAGGTCCCCTACAAGCATACCTCTTTTTCCTAAAGAAACCTGGCATACCAAGGGCCTGTGTGGTTAAATGGCCTCCCCTCCTCTCTCCTCGAACTCCGCAAGATGGGTCCTTTCAAAAGAGACTGCTGCCATCTTGCACTAGTAAGCAGATGTGATTGCCCTTCCTAATTGAAATGTATGCATGTCCAACCCCAGACCTTTCACCCTTTCCTGTCCACCTATCCATTTCCACTTCCACCCCCACTGCTTTGCCTCCTTCCCCCTCTCCTCTCTGACAAAGCCTTCTGGCTGTTACCTGCCAACCGTTCTGCACTTAGCAACTAACTGTATGCTATTAGTGATTTTTCTCTCCTTGATATCTTATCTTCTAGTTGCGTGTTGTTACGTAACACTGAACAATACTCCTTGAACCCATTGTAGCTTTCCTTGCTCCATTGTGTTACTTCTTCTGTTTGTATTTCTTGTTGACATGGAACCTTTGTAAAAGAGCCTTGGATCAAAGGTGTTAATCTGAATTCTGAAATAAATAAATAAATAAATAACTAAATCATTGGTCAGTAAAAAAAATTATTTGTCAAACAAACCCTTCAAAATCCCCCCTGTACTTTTACCAGTCTGCTAAAGTCAATGTGCCTTGCTCTTGGTGCAGGAAAAAAAAAAATGGATTTCTGTGACCTGTACAGAACCACCACTCAGCAAAACAAATATTTATAAACTCTTTCTAAAAATCTCCCATATCTTTTCTCAGTCTGTGAAATACACTCTGGGCCTGCAGCTGCCAGTGCAGGCTCCCACTTTGCACGTTCTCCTTCCTCTTCAGCACAATTTCACTAGCTTGCCTGAAACTAAAGTTACAAATACAGTAATGAGATATAGCTAACTGGAATAATACATAACTCTCTTATGATTTCTAAAGTTTTCTGATCAAATAATCACTCTTTGTCACATAAAAGGTCCTTCTTGCCAGAGAGCTGGAAAGGGCATTGCGATGTGTGCCAAGTGCAGAATTCCCTATCTCCAGCATTGTTGATTGTCTCCTGCAGGTCATGTGGCTTGCTAAATCTAATGACTTAGCCAAGGCTCCTCTAGAGTTGGAGACTTAATTCAGTGATTTATGGTAACATTTTCTACACACTGGAAAATAGCTTCCAAGTCTTGCTTTTACATTATACCCTCCCCAACACACACACACTGTAATTAGGTTGAAATCTTATTTTTGCAGACATAAAATTCAGCAACCTGTATAGTGTAGTTTGAGCAACAAAACTTCAGTGCAGTTCCATTGGTGCCTCATACACTGACTGACATAGTGACAAATTGTATACTGGCTAACCCCTAGATAGCTTGGAAGAATGATTTACTAAACAGTGTCTACTACTCTGTTACCCTTCTCAGATTCACAAATAAGAATCTTTTGTAGCCCTCCTGTTGTAAAAATGCCCAAACCAGAAAATTGCCAAACATATGAGTCCTAAAAAGCAATTATTCTGCCCCTTTCTGAATGATATTTCTGGGCACATTTATGACAATACATTACATGGCATGGGTAATCTGCACATAGGCTCTCCAGGGCAGGAAGCCTGTGCATCCACAATTACTGTCACTCCAAAATCTGGGTCACATAAATGAAGGTCAGGGCAAGTGGCAAATGTCAAATGCACCCATTCCATGGTCAGCAAGGGTGGCTTTAGATTCAGACACTGACAGTTTTGAACCCAGGTACTCCATCAAATGAAGAATGGGATAATATGTTACATCAGAATAAATCTTCTGGTTCTGACTGTGTAACATATGTGGACCTTGAGTAGCCAGAGGAAGTTCTCTGATCCTACAGTAATAGCCACAGACATGGCCAGATATTTCCAGATATTTCACAAAACTTCTAAAGAGTTTCTCTCTGCTGCCCCTACTGTGTAAATGGAGAAAGCAGGAGATTTCTCTAGAAATACCACAGAAATTTCAGGAAATATCTGGCCATGTCTTTGGCTGTCTCTGTATGGGAAACTTAGAGAATTTTCTATTTTTAACTCTGATAAAACTCTAGATTTTATTGCAACTCTGTGCAGCAGACTAAGTTTACAAGAGATTAAAAAGTCAAGTAGCTCAGAACTGGTGCTGGTGCACAGGTAATAAATATATAAATCTAATCAAAACACAGACCTTCCACTCAGGTCTCCATAACAAAATCATCAAGAAACTACGGTGATGTCAAAATGTAATTTATTTTTGCCATATGGCACAACAGATAAAATGACACTGTGGATATAACAAAAGTAATCAACAGTTTCACACCCCAATCCAGTGCTTTATCAAGAGTGAATAAATGCAAAACTGTTAACTTTTCTACATTAAATATTCATGCAGAACATGCTAATTTATTACATAAAGTGACAAACACATGTTAAAATAATTCAATCTGCTGCCTGTAAATTTTTTTCCACAGTAACCTAGACATTTAATTCTAGTACCCAAATATATTTATTTGGATGGTGCTCCTCTAATCTGCAGTCCTACTATGATTTTCATTTATGCTCTCATAGCTCCTTTATGACATCATTGGGATAGGTCATTCATGACAAATCTGGTGTGCTGCTTGGGTCTCCATGATAACAGTCATCACATCTAAGTATGAAAGTGCAAAGAGACAAGAAGTTAATATGTTATAAATTCAGTGCTAATGCAATAAAATGGGGCTAGGGAGGAGGGAGGGTGGTATCACTGGATGCCAGGGAGATGATGACAGGGAATGGGGTGAGATGGGGAGATACATTATACCACACATGGCCAGGACAAAGCAATGACAGAATAGCCAATGACATGTGTGGAGCAATTTCCCATGATAATGAGGATTTATGAGATGCTAATAATATGGTAAGTTGCTTGAAGCACCCTACATGTTAAGTGAGATTATTGGCATTGTATGTATTGCTATGTTGCTCATGATTTACAGACAGCCTAGTGTGGGGTAATGTAGCACATATGATGACACCTCTAAATTGTGCTCAGGACAGGGTTAGGACTTTGTTTTACAGTGTGCTAGCAGGAGATATACAGTCCTGGAAACCTCTTAGCGCAGCACAGAGCATTAGCATGGGGTTTCCAAAATAGTTTATTTTGTGCCGCACACCAATTAGTGCAAGCCCTTTGCAAGTTAATTTGCCTGGGCTTTGAAAATGCTGCTCATTGAGTTCTAGTTAAGAAAGAGTGGAATCTTTTACATAAAAGGTCCTTTCATGGGTGTCTGGCATAGCACTTGAGGTGCAGCATCTATGAGTTCCTGCTAACTTTGATAAAACTCTACTTATTTTCTTTCCAGCTATTATGTATCTCAAGCTAGCTGCTGCCTAGTTAGTTTAAAGGTAGGAGACTCCCGAACTGGGAAGAAAGGAAGAACCATCTGCTGCAGTTGACTCTACAAAACCCAAAGTCACTGTTCAGTATAAGAGGTCTGGGCCTGTACTGGTGTCTGGAACTGACCATATGCTGAGGGGCTGACCCAATAATCTCTATAACAACTATATACTGTAGGTCTGTCACTGTCCTGGAAACAAAAGTAGAGACTATTGCCTCCTATGTGGAAAAAACAGTTGCAATGGCAGGTCAGCTACACCATCTACTAACCAGTTTATAATGAGAACACATTCCTAAATATCAGACTGGAACATCTTGAAACCCAAAGGGAGGCCAACAATCTGCAAATACAGGCAAACCCCATTTATCTGAACCCCAAATATCCAAACACCTCAGTTATCTGTAACTGATTCGTGTCCCCTGTTTTCTCTTGCTAAGTAGCTGTCAGACTGTGATTAGCACTAAGTTGCTTACTGTGATTAGGCAGTGAGCACACATTTCTCAGACAGTACAGAGCACCAGCTGAGGTGTAAATTGCTCCCCCTGTAAAATGCTAGCTAAACTGATAGGTTAGAACAGGTTGCTAGTGCTAATTGCAAGTTACAGGATGGTGAAATGAAAGAGGTCTATTGTAGACATAACAAACTAAGCTGTGAGTGCTGGAATCACTTGAGACAGGAGAGAAAGTTATGGACATTGCCCACAGGTTTGGCATTGGTAATGCCACAGTCTGCAACATTCACTGATCAAAGGACAAGATTTGTGATTTTGCGGCATCAATGGATTCGGTTGTTAAGGCTGAGTCTCATAGAACCATGCATACTTGCGTGATGAGAATTTGGACTGAGCAGATTACATGTGGTTCATTGAGAACCCATCAAAGGGAACTCCAGTATCAGGCATCATTTTGAAACAGATAACATGACAGTTTCATGAGCAGCTTACAAGTGAATACCCCCTTTCCAGCCAGCGAGGGGTGACTTGATTGATTTGATACAGGCATGGTATCTGCCAACTGGCAATAGCAGGAGAGAGCCTGCCAGTCTATGTTGAGACTATACAGCCCTTTCATAAGAAATGATGTCTGCAGAGGGGCTTAAAAGGATTTACCAATGTTTGCCATAACAAATGGGAATAGTAACCTGTAGGTGCTGTGAATTAGTCTATTACCATTCAAACTGCCAAATAGTGCTGTTTTCCATGGAAAAAAATAATCCTTTTATTTTGGTGTTCTGTTTCATTTGCATAACCTGCCCTTTTTTTTCCTCAGTGCTGTGACACCCAACTGTGACATTATACCAGGGAAACAAAATTATTAAAGGGACATTGCCATTTTTTTAGTTTTAGATAGACAAATCAGCTATGTATTGTACTCACAGTGCCTCACTATGTAAATTAGTATACAAACTATTATATTTCTGTTCTTACTGCAGAAATACTGTAGGAGACTACATCTCTCAGTATATAAGTCTTGTAGCTAGATACGGTATGCTCAATGCATTGTTGTGGAAAATAAACATACAAAAGCTTATATTGTTGACACTACTACAGAAATATGAGACAGCATCTCACAGTAAGGAAATTGGAAAACAAGTTCTTATTTTACCCACAATACCTTGCTATGTACATTTACATATAAGTGCTCACCACTATCAACATATGGGACTGTACTTCTGAGTAAAGCACATTTAGGTCAATGTTATAAATTACCCAGAATTCCTTGTTGTTGTATGTAAAACATTGACACCTCCCTGGTATGACATCATTCAGGGGGTGTGGCCACACACAGAAAACTGGAGGACAAAATGATGATAAAACATAAATAAAATGATTATGGCAGTTTTTTTTTATAAAACAAATTGCAGCTGCAACATCTGAAGCATGGCTGGCAATGGCATACTATGTGAAAAATGCACTCGGGGAACCTTACTGTATCACATTAACAGAGGAGCCTATTTATAATCCAGATGAAACCAGGAACTACTAGAAGCTGCTCCCAAAATACATTAACTTCTGATTCAAAAACTCATGCCCCAGGTTACAAAAAGAATAATGCATGCCTAACTGTCCTTGTCTGTAGTAATGCCACTGGATCACACAAGTTCCCCCTGCTAGTTATAGGGGAAGCTTAAAGTGATTTACCAACTTCCCCCAATGTCATGCTTGCAGATCACCTTTCCTTTATTGAGTGATGCAAAGCTCAGCTGCCCTGAAGTTAAGTATTAAATATATTCAGATGCTTAGTTTTTTTAACATTTTTGTGCTACAATTGTCTCTGAATGTTTTTTTCTTTGTTTGAAGTTCGCACATGTGCAGTTTATCCACATGCATGAGTGACATCAGCACAGGGAAGGTGTTCCCACTGCACTTTTCTCACTGCTTGTTCATTCATCTTTCCTGGAACCAGCCTGAGTGAGTGCAGATCCAAAACTGAACTGGCAAAACTTACAGCACTGTTGACTGAAACGGTTTGTTATATTGGCAGCTGTTATACTTGCTTTTGGGATTGCAGAAGTGGAGATTTCTCCTGATTTTCAATTTTACTCATCTGACTCAGCTCTATGTCCTAGGTCCATCGGTTCTAGGAACATCACAATCTACATTGCTTGAGTACAGTATTACAGTTTTAATAAGTACTGCAAGTACATACAGTAATTACAACAAGTCTGTATAAAAAATACATTTTTTTAACTGAGTGGAGCTGTAATCTGTAGCGTATTGGGACACAAAAGGACGAGTTTTGAACTGGGCAGATCTATAAATTGAAGTAAGCTTTTCAGTATTGGTACATAGAAGTCTATGTTAAATGGATGACTTTTTCAACAGTTCAGAATTGTAATGTGCAGCAAGAGTATAAGCACTGAGCTGCTCAGTCCAATCCCAGGAGAACAATGCAATAAACTGTGTATTTTTGGCAAGTGCTGCTTCCAGTGTGATTGCTTCAGTAAACTGCCTTTGCTATTGCATTTCTGATTGTCACCATCATTATAGACAGTTTATATTTTTTCTTGTGCTCCTGTGTTTTATTGGGCTCATTTGGTATTCTCATGCAAGCACCATAACACTGATCACCAAAGTATGCTTAGATGTGCATGAATAAAGGGACATGGTGCACTGAATTGTTTCTCCAGCTTGCCAGCTCCTCGCTAAGATTATAAATGAATGCAATAAAATCAGTTATATACTGTACATAGTTATACTGTACATAGTTTACAGTGTATCTCAAAATTAAAAACACTTAGTTTTTTAACATTTTGACATACAGTCTTTATTTATAATTAGGATTATAGCATCATTGTATGTGCTCCGGAGCATCAGCAAAAGAAGAGACTGCAGTTGCCATCCTCTCCCGACACTGTGGTACCAATGTACAGCTTCTATGGTGCTATATTGCAAAGTATGCTAGTCAGTTCAGCATACTTAGGGAATAGTGTCTGAACCAAAATATGGTCTGCACAGCAATGAATGCAGGGAGTCTACACAATGCACCATGACATTGGTAAGGCATGGGAGACAGAATAGTGCAGCATTTGTTGTATTTGCTGTACACTTTTTACACATGTGCATCAGAGATCCACTGTAATAGAAAAAATGGGAAAACACAAACTGCTTGACACAGACCAAAGTGGTAATGAAGTATGGTGACGTAAGTGAGGAAAGGTGGTTCAAATACAGTCTAACACTTGAGTACCTACCGCAAGGATATGTCCCTTTTTGTAGTGGACCAATCAAACGGTACTTAGGCTATCTAAACATGAATGTGGTCTTTCTCCATGAGAAGGGTATTGGCAGTGTCATTTTTAACCTTTGGGGGTTGGGGGACGATCACCGACTGTACTGTGTATTTTTTGCTTAATTCATATTGCACCTGGAGGCACACATGTAGCGGCAATAAACCAATGCCAGGATGGTATTACAGATGCTTATGCAGACACTAATGACAGCTGCAGTCTGTATAATTCCTGAGCACTTAGAGGTAACACAAAGCTGGTGCAAAAATTTGTAGTTTTAAATTTATAACATGCCGTAAACAGGGGAACCGGTGACTTCAACATGTTACTCAATCACTGATACCTCTAAAGCGGAAAGTACAAGCAGGCCCCCAACCCCCAAACACACACATACACAGAGAAGAAAGCTATAACGTAGATCAGTTGGCACTAGGGCAAAGACAGACCCAAACAGTATAAATAATTTACAGATAATAAAAGTTCTATGCTGCAGCATTTTTCTAAGTGTATGTGTGCAGCTGGGGGGTTTGGAGTGGATGGGGTACAAGGTGTCTGTTTGTAATTTCTACCCTGTGCTCCATCAGAGTGAGTGACTGATAAATCAATTGGTGGGAGGTCACTACTAACTAGTACCAGGTGAGGAATTTGGACAAATTAGATTTGGAAAAATTGTGAGCCATTTATCCTGCTCAAGTGATGCCACCAGATTGAGCGGTGCTCTCAGTGTCAAGCTGGAGTGGCCAACAACTCATTAGCACAGGGAAAGCAATCCCCCAAAAGAAATATAAAAACCCAGGGTACTATCACTAGCATTTATGTGGGCACATCGATGCTGGGAGTAACAGAACACACACACCATACCTCGATTTTGCACAGTAAAATGACAACAATGATGGGAACCAAACCGTAGCACTAAGTAGCGCAATACAGTATTAACAGTCCGTGTTGCTAAGTCTGCTCTCACTGCTGTACTGGAATGAATCGGGACTACTGCTGTGACTGAAAATGAACTGTTTGACATTGCTATTGTTGTGCTGCATGCTGCGACCAAGAGGTCTGTTATGTTATCAAAACAGAATTGCTGTGACCAAGAACTAATTTTAATTGCAGAGCACAGATCTCCCTGTGGTGACATTGCAAAGGTAATGAGTGTCAAAGGTCACCAAATACAGGCTCCAATACCCAAAATGACATTTCCTGGTTTGTGAGGGTGAAAACCTGATTTAATTTGCTAAAATAGGCTATGCATCTATCGAAATACATTGCAAATCAATTCTATATGCAGTCACCTTGCAGTATATGCGTTCATATATCAAAACTTGGTAAATTGCTTTAAAGTCCCAGACTGACCAATGGGAACTCAGTGACTTACAAGACCTAGGGTATGAGCAGCTTAGTGATGCTGAGATCGTGACATCAGTGTTGGCCGGCGATGATGAGGAGAGTGAGGAGAATGAGGCAGCTGAAGATGACAGCAAGGAAACAACAGCAGCACTGACAGACTCAGAACCAGTAGAAAGCTTCGTACCCTGTATTAGATGGCTTGAAAATCAGACTGAAAGCCAACCCACTGCAGATCCTTCTGTTGTGGCAACTACAGAGTAGAGCCGTGTGACTCTGAAATGCAAAACAAAAACAAACAACCATTTTTGATTATTTTAAAAAGTTGTAGTTGGAATGAACTAGTTAAATGAACTAATTTGCTTGCGTTTTTACTTTCTAAGTTCAATAAATTCAATGCTATCACAGTAAATCTTCTAGTGTGCTTGTGATAGGCTTTTCTCATGGTCCTACAATGTTACGTACAGGGCCCGCATTTATCCGATACCCCGCTTACCTGAACATTTTTCATGTCTCCCAAGACATTCAGATAAACAGGGTTTCACTGTTATTAAGTCTCAGGATGGTGTGCAGGTGACATACAATACATGTATTTTACACCATGGACTACCTGCCAGAGGCTCTTAGCATGGACCTATAGCGCAAACCACTGCACTTTGAAGAAGCATATGGTATTAATCCCAAGCAGGCTAATTCCAATGTTCTGCAAGCAGTTTTGGTCTCTTGACAGGAGTCAGATTGCAGGACCATATTTTAGAAATGCCTGTAAGAAGAGGAAATTTAAACTTGATGCATCTGTGAAAATCTTTCTGATCCCGTTACATGATGAAACAGTGCACGGTGTCTGCTGGATTCCAGAGTCCTTGGAGGAGACTGGGAGTCACTCAAGCATTACTGCTCCTGGCCCAGCTAAGGATCACACATGGGGCCTGCTTGCTCTTATTTACTGACCCAAAGGATGCAGGGTGTAGGTGCAGCGACTAGAGGTGGAAAAGCCTGCAGTGGACTGAGTCTCTCAGAAGAGGATGATATACTCTCTGACCAGGCTGATTGTGAAACCTGTTTTAAGGTTTGACTCTTTGGTGAAAGCAGACAGAATTTTGTAAATAGGGAACCGCTAGATTTATTAGTAAGTCTTTGGTATATGTTTTTTTTTTATTCATTTCTTTCTGTCCTTGCTGGGGTGAGGTTTGTGCCTTTGGTTCCCCCCCTTCCAGCCAGCCTTCATGACCACTACTCCAGTCATGGCCAGAGCTTCACCCTTCCCCCCCACTGCAGCCCTTCCCAGACCACATCGCAAGGGGTACTTACCCCACCACTCTGGAGACCTGGAGGGCGGGTCCAGGAGAAAGCTGACTTGGGTGTACCCTTGGCCGTGCCATTGGGGCAGCCTTCATGCTGCTGAGGTTTTTTTCTTATAGGTAGCCCTCGCCCTCGGTGCTGGTGTGCAATGGCATCAATGACACTGCAGCGCATGCTTCCATACATTGCATGTCGGATGCTGCCAATGTCGTCCCTTGCTGTTGGCCATGAAGCTGCACAGCCCCAGCTGTCGCTAGAAGTCAGCACCTCAGCGGTCGTACCCCCCACCTTTCCCTGAGGAGGAGGAGAGCTGTCCCTGGGATGCCCGATCCTCCTCCTCCCAGCCGACCCCGGTGATCTGTTCCCGAACACGGGTTGCTGGCATAGTGCAAGGTGTGGCGTCCAGTGCTTCAACCCTCAGCACCACTGGGCTGGCCCTTTGGTATATGTTTTACTTTATGATTGGGGAGTGTTATTTTTTCTCTCTTAAGAAGGGGGAAATGGTTTTCACAGAGGGTGGTCTCCTTGTGGAATTCATTGCCTGATTGTGGTGGTTCTGAGTAAAAATATGAAACACTTTAAAGCTAGTCTGGATGAGTATCTGAACATGAATTGTATCCAGGGATACAACCATTGTTGAAATGGTGAGCACTATAAAGGCTCCAGCAGCTTAACTGTCCTTGTATAGTCCTATGAATCTTATGTTGTGGGCTAGTGGGAGGAAGATGAAGCCTGAGGGTGGGGTGATTTGCTTCCCCTACTTCTGATATGAGACAAGAATCTTTTGGGACTTTTCCACAGGCAGGACTTATTTTAGTGATAAGTGCTTAGCCCCAAGAATCTGCATATCTGACTGTTCCATTATGCGCACTACCCAAATGCCAATCGCAAACAAGGGTGTGGGGAACAGAACTGTAAGTATAGTAACTTTTTATAGACGGAATTCCGTTATTTAAATTGATGTTATTATTTTCCTTTAACTCATTGAGAACTCCTCAGCCTGAAGCAACTTACCAGACCCCGTCACCCAGTGGCACAGGAACAAGCATTTTCTATTAGAGATTCAAGGCTTTGGAATGCATCCCAAGGTCTATCTACACTGTTTCCTCAGTTGAAATTTTTAAATCTTAACTGCAGACCTGCCTTTTTAGAATTGCATTTTCAGGTGACTGCCATATTAGCTGAAGCAGAGATGGTATCTTAGCTGCAATTTTTTTAATGTTAGTAATGAGTGTATAATTTGTTTGGATTTCATATTTTATATGAAGCATTTTGGGCTTGGGAACAGCACTACATCAATATAGTTCTAGCTGTCTGACTCAGTCTACCAGAGAGCTATGTCTGCATGACTTACCCCTTGTGGCAGGGTCCCTCAGGTGACCAAAAACTGGAGCTCCTGAGTGGGCCTGGTGCTGTTCTTGAGAGAACTTGTTATTTCACACATTGTGCCCAGGTACCATTCTCCTACTTTCTGTCAGGCCCAGTGGATGCTGCTGTTCAGAGTTCCAGTGCATATTTGTGTGTGTAAGCTGGTGTATGCCAATGTATGAAACCAGGCAGCTTCCACTCTCCTCTGCTGCTCCACCTCCAGTAGCATCTATAGTCACCCAAGCTGCAGTCACCTGGCAGAGTCAGTCACCTTCCTTCATCGGAAGTGTCCTCTGGGGGTGCTCAGTATACCTCCCCCTCCCCCCCACCAGCGGCCCTGGCTTGTTCTGAACTCAGGCTGCCAGCATTGTAAGTCACTATTTCCATGGGCTGTTCTTATAAATCACATTCTGAACACCAGTGTAGGGTATTAGCAGGTGATACCTGTGATCTTTTGCTGACTAAACACGCTCTTCCCTATCAATGTTACTGGGTATTTACACTATGCTCAAATGTTCAGTGCTGTTTTATGCACTTAACATTATCTACCAGTAGTCTTGTTTACATATTAACTTGAGTGTTTTTATTTGTTGTTGCAATAATGTGGACTGGAATATGTTTACTAACATGGGAGTTGCTAGGGTATGTTGTTATACAGCTTTCTAATATACATTATGGTTACCATTGAGCCATATTTGTATAATAGCAGAATTAATCACTTTGGTACGTCAAGTGATTTTTCTCTTGGCCCATAGTTAGTAAGCACATTGTAAGCCATTGTTTGCAACTGTGTAATTTTATGTAGGACACAGCACCATATATTCTGTTAAATACATACCCAGTGGATGTCATGGAAGTGTAGGGTGAGATGCATGATATACTCAATAGTCACTGCTTCTCTACAAATGCATGCCCTTCAAGATTTGTGATGCTACAGCATTTGTAGTTGCATAAAATCTATAAAATATAAATAAAACAGACCCTTTTGTTTCAGGTCTCATATCAAAATGCCTAGTCCTCCGACTGGACAAAGACATGGCAGGATGCACCTTCAGTGGACTCATTAGTTGCCACTCTGACAAGGAAAACCAGTATCCCCCAGGACCTTTTAGACCTTTGACATCGTCTTAAAAAAAAATGCATTTTTTGTTGGCATCTGTTCACGTCACTACTTCAGCAGTGGTTACTTGTTGTGTAGCCAGAGGCACAAGCTACCTGACTAGATCAACTCACACACTGGAATTACTTGAGAACTCTGAGGCACATACATTGTTAACCTCATTAGATTCATTTGTTTAGAGGACACGTCCCTTGACATTATGAAGGGCACCACCTGAACCTTGGCCACACAGATTGGAACACAGGAGCGTGGGAAATGCTAGACAAAAAAGAAAGGAGAATAATTAGGGCCAGATATTCAAATAGAAGCTCAAGGGCAGTACAAATGTTTATGCTGTGCTTGTGCCCGACCCTGCAGCTGCTATATTCAGTTGGACAGTGGGCAGCAGTATCTGACTGAATATTAGACTCTATTGGCACAGTGCTAAGGGAAACTGCACTGCCCTGACTTGGACCTGGGCTGTATATAGCCTGCAGGCAATAGCGCTTCCCAAAAATGGGATAGTGCCAAGACTCCTGTGGACAATATTCAGCCACAACATGCAAATGAGTTCACTGCACATGCAAGGCACCAAGGTGTCATTTGCATATCCATTATGGGCTCATTTGCATGGGGCACAGAAGCCCCTTAGCACCCCATGCAGTGTCTCTCATTGTAACATATGTCATCTATCCCTGGTGGCTAGCGGCACTCCACCCCAATTTCCCATTGTACAATAATTTATATATCTCTGGTGTCCAGTTGTCCCCCATCCTCCTGATCACCCAGTCCCAAATTAAATGACATTCCTGGTGTCTAGTGGTACTACCCTGATCAGCCTTTCTCCTGTTTGAATGATTCCCTGTTGTCTAGTGGTACCCCTCCATTGTCCAATCTCATATTCATATGATACCCTGGTGTCTAGTGGTACCTCTCCATTGTTCAATCTCATATTCACATGATACCCTGGTGTGTAGTGGTACCCCTCCATTGTCCAATCTCATATTCACATGATACCCTGGTGTCTAGTGGTACCCCTCAATTGTCCAATCTCATATTCACATGATACCCTGGTGTCTAGTGGTACCCCTCCATTGTCCAATCTCACATAATACCCTGGTGTCTAGTGGTACCCCTCCATTGTCCAATCTCATATTCACATGATACCTTGGTGTCTAGTGGTACCCCTCCATTGTCCAATCTCATATTCACATGATACCCTGGTGTGTAGTGGTACCCCTCCATTGTCCAATCTCATATTCACATGATACCTTGGTGTCTAGTGGTACCCCTCCATTGTCCAATCTCATATTCACATGATACCCTGGTGTCTAGTGGTACCCCTCCATTGTCCAATCTCATAGTCACATGATACCCTGGGGTCTAGTGGTACCCCATCCATTGTCCAATCTCATAGTCACATAATACCCTGGTGTCTAGTGGTACCCCATCCATTGTCCAATCTCATAGTCACATAATACCCTGGTGGTCCAGTGGTTCATGCCCCAACAGCCTCCCACCCAACCCACCTACTGCCATCCCACCTCCCCACAGACCCCATATCCCAGCAGCTGGCACCCATATCACCTTGGCACGGTTACTGGCACAGCCCTCCACTCACTGCTGCTGCTGGACACTGTATAAGATGTCGGTGAGTGTGTGCACAATAGACAGCTACTGTATGCATGCTCACTGACATCTCATATGGTGGCTGGCCACGGTGGTGAGTGGAAGGCTGTGCCAGTCACAGTATCAAGAAGATATGTACACTGTCTGCTGGGGTGAGGGGGGTGTGCAGAGGTGGGATGGCAACTGTTGGGTTAAGTGGGAGGATGTTTTGGGGGTACTGGACCACCGGGGTATTATGTGAATATAAGATCGAGTGATTGGGGGTATCACTAGACACGAGGGAATTACTGTAATCCAATATGAGAAGGATTAATTTGGGGGGACCAGTACACACCAGGGTTGCCATTTCATATGAGATCAGGTGATTGGGCGGGATGGGGGAACTCCTGGACACCAGGGATTTGTTAATATTTTGGATTAGGTGATTAGGGGTGAGCGACTGCAGTACAGCCACCTTGCCTTCGGGGGTGGGGCAAAGGCTTAGCATCCCTTTAAGAGGTAGTTTTTTGGAGGTGGTAAATAGTGCCACTTTGGGGGCTGTTTACTATTGGCTCAAACCTTTGAAGATACAGCTATGCTGGTATTCATTGGAAGACCACCTCATTTGCATAGGTGCAGCAGCATTATAGCACTTTGGCACTGTGAGTTTGCGCTGGCACTTCCGGTGCTTCTGAATGTGGCCCGGCCAGGAGTGCCAGGGCAAACCTGGGTTAGCACACCTGCCAACCTTGTTAGCATGTGCATTAACCTTTGAATATCAAGCCCACAACATTTATGTAGCACTTCTTCATGCACATTGTTTCCCAAAGCGTTTTGCAAGTAATGGGAGACTGGTAGCGAAATGACTAAGGATGTGTATTGGGAGTCATTTTGTACATCATTACCCCCACACAGGCTTTGACAGTTGCATGAACCAGTTTTATGGAAAGATTGTGTTCCTCTTCTGCAATATAGGCAGTGGCAGCATTCAGTGTTACATATATACTTGTAGCCGCAGTACAGAGGGAGATGCTCCCAGTCAATGTTATGGACTTTAACACTATGGAGAGGAAAACCACCAGTGATAGAAACCGCTGGGAATGCAGTAACCATCAATGTCACTCTCTATCAGGGACTGATCCAATTTGAGTTCACAAGACAGAAAACTCCCCACATGCACTGCTTCTTTTGGCAGTTTGTTTATAGATTTACCACTTTCTGGGTGAAAAAATGTTTTTTTCACATTACTCCTAATTCTGTTCTCCCTCCCTCTTTAGCATAGGGTATAACCTATGCTGCTGCTGCTCGAACAAGCTAAAAACGATTCCCCTAATGCACCCCATCGAATCCCTATAAATTTCCAAGAACTGAAATTGGTTCTTCTTAATCTTCTTTTTCCAGAGCAAGCATAGCTTGCTCATCTACATGTTCTCCATTGCGTAAACTCCATCCCTGTGATCATTTCAGTGGGACTGGAAATCGGGTCAGGCTACAAGTGCAGGCCATTTGGATCCAAGTTAGGTTTGTTGAAATGGCCTGAATCAGGTTGCACTTTAAAAAAACAAATGAAAAACATTCTGAAATTATTTTGCTAAGGGTAAGGGCTTAGAAGCACTTGTTGTGTGCCTTTAATGTTGTTTGGTGGGGATGCCGATTAGCTTCACCCTATCACCAGTCTAGCCAATCCAGGGCTGAGAATATCCTTGTGCTATAAGTGAAAACAAAGTTTGTTTTTTATTGCTAATTTACCCAAATGAGACTGAGGGTCTTCTGTTGGGGGCTTTGTGTTACAGAGGTTAGATGCTGCCAAGTCTTCTGTATTTCTGCAGGGCTGTTTCTTTCTTGTATTTGCAGCTCATAATGTAGGTGGAGTTTTGGAGCCTCAAGCTTTTTTTCTGCACTTATTATTGCTAGCAAAAAATATATCATGTGTGTGGGTGAGTGTGGAGGCAGGGCGTTGTAGAGCAACCCAGACAGGGAACAGGGGGCAAGAAGAATAACCCAGACAAGGCATAGGGCCATGGAAGAACCTGCCTCCAAAACCCTTTTTATGTTGGCATGCATGCGCAGCCAACATCTTGCGGTAGTGGAGATTTGGAGGTGCAGCCGCTGTTGGGCGAATGCAGGGCACACACCAGTAGGTGCATCCCTCATTCCCCAATCAGCTTGCATGCCGGCGCCACACCACCCGGGTAAGCACATCTAAGGAAAGGTCTGCTGCAATGTGAGTAAAGTTTGTCACATGCTGCGGACCTTCCTACGTGCTTTGCCAGCTACAAACATGGCAGCACAGTGGCTGCTAAACTGCCAACTTCGGGGGTTCCCAATCCCGCGGTCGGCTTACCCTGCCCCTCATGTATGTGCTGACAGGGGAGCCCACTCCCTGTCAGCATAATGTGCCCCCTCCTTTTTTGCTTGCCAAGGGGTGCCCAATCCCCCTCGGCTCATGCCCCTGTTTGTTGTTTGCCGACAGGTGCCCAATCCCTGTCGGCATCCTTCCCCTTTCCCACTTTAATGTGCCAACGGGAGCCCATCCCCGTCGGCATGATGTCCCCTTTTTTCTGTGCTGAGGGGTGCCCAATCCCCCTCAGCTAGTGTCCCCACTCCTATGTGCCGATGGGGGTGCCCAATACCCCGCCAGCTACTGTATCCCCCAAAAGAAAACACCTGTAAAAAGAAAACCATCCGCAATGTTTTTTACACCTGTAAACAGAAAGCGGTCCCTCATAGTCTCCCTACCCCTCCTACCACCCGCACCCACCCACTGCACACCTGCCTCCGGAGCTCAGCACGACGATCTTCGGTTGCCCGGGAACACATCTGCACTCTTTAAAGCCGACCGTGAACTGAGGAAATGCCTGTAAGCTGTATAATGGAATAAATAGGGTTTTTTTCAACTTTAGTGCATATCTCAGGCATTTTTTTGAATTTGTGCACCAAATTTTCAACATGGGGTTTCTGGGACCCCTCCTCATGAATTCTGGCACTGTTATGATGTTAATCAGTCCTGAAAGGTGATTTCACAGTCACTGCGTGGAATCATCTTTCGGAACCGATTAACACAAGGACAGTAGCAGGGTTCGTGAGGTGGGCTGTCAAAAAGCCTATGTTGCAAATTTGGGGGAAAAAAATCCAAAAAATGTCTGTTTTACGAGTGTGCATTGCGCAGTTGCTACGCACGCTCGTAACTTCACGAATTCACAATATTTTCATGCCAGAGTTTCAACATTGTCATTTTTCTATACCTCCTTGTGAGCAGTATAGCTGTCATTTTTCACATCCTGGCCAAAATGTGTCTCTGCACTTCCGGCGCACAATAGCACGGTCACTATGGGAAATTAGTGTTCGGGGCAGATTACAAAAATGACAGTGACACTGTTCTTGAGCAGAGGTCCTAAAATGCCTATGTTGAAAATTTGGTGACGATACTCCATAAAGTGACTGTGTTACAAGTGTGCGTTGTGCAGTTTGCATGTACGCTCGTAACGTTGTGCATTTGTAATATTTTCACTCTGGATTTTCACCATTGGCATTTTTCCACACCTCTTGATAAACAGTACAGCTGTCATTTTACATATCCTGCTCGAAATGTGTTTTCACACATCCGGTGCAGAATAGCACGGTCTCTGTGCGAAATGACTTTTTGGGACAGTTTGAGGAAATGACAGTGACACTGCACATGAGCAGAGGTGCTAAAATGCCTATGTTGAAAATTTGGTGCCAAAAGTCCATAAAATGACTGTGTTACAAGCGTGCGTTGGGCATTTCCCATGCACCCTTGTAACTTAGCAAATTTGCAATATTTACATGCCACATTTTCAACACTGCCATTTTTTTACACCTTCTTATGAACAGTACAGCTGTCATTTTTCACATCCTGCCCAAACTGTGTTTCCACACTGCACTACCAAAGCCAGCACGACAACATTCGGCATTGACAAATGCTTGTTTAATTTTGAACTGAATGAGGCAAATTCAAGTTTGACACAGCCCAGCTCAAAATGACCACATTGGGCCAAATTTTTCAGCTCGCACGACCCAACATTTTTCATGATGTTGGTTGTTTACAATTTCAGTTGTACCCCCAACTGGAATTCTTCAGTGCTAAGTGAAGGACATTATGTTTATCCACACTGATCTTCATTTGCCACTTGTTGGCCCACTCCCCCAGAACATAGAAGTCTCTCTGCAGGCTGTGTTCTCTTCCCTGGATTCTATGACCCTTATGAGACTGCATGGGCTGACGGGCCTTTTTCTGTCATCGTTGTCTATGTATCTATATATGAATTTTTTGTCATCTACAGAGTTATTTATTTTAATAACTGGGCAGGCTCACTGGGACCAGGTCCTTTTTACTGGAGTAACCCGGGCACAATGCATAATACAGTTATTACAGGGCAAATAAAAAAAGAAAAATACAAGAGATGTCTACTTGACATAAAGTACACATAATATAGAACACATACACGGAAACTATTCACCAATAATGTACAATTAGGTAAGGAGTTTATTGACCTAATCCTTTGACTATATTACATATTGAACAAGCATAATCCTGGAATGTGAATAATGCAAATAAGATACAACGTAAATGCAAGAATGTAAGGAAACACTTGTTTGCACAAAAAATATAAATAAAAAAGAATCTGCAAACAGATAGTAGCTAAGAAGAAAAAATACAAAGCGAAATAACAGTAATTACTAACTTTCTTGCCACACAGGTATGTTCACACAGGATGTGTTCCAGCTATCACACAGTGGTTGTAAAGATAGGTCAGAAACACATGCACTTCACATGGCCGGTCTTTCTGACTCACTGAAAGGGATATTTTTATGTTTGCTTGTGCAACGCAAGAAACATTTTGTTACACTAAAGGGGATTTTGGAGGTCTGTCATTGCCGAGCCTATTGCAGTTCAAACTGGAAGGGGCTTAGCAGTCCAGACCAATGACCACACACAGTGGTCACGACACCACTCGCTGCTTGCTGGGTGGAAACTTTGTGCAGTTGAAAGGACCAAAGCAGTACCAATCAGAGGGGTCTTTGGTCCTTTAATTTGCACGAAGTCAGTCAGCAAGCAACTGATTGGCTTTCAACAACAGGAGCTTGAGAGATCTCTCTCTCTCTCTCTCTCTCCCCCCTGTGTTAAGCGGAGCAGGGTGTCCATCCCGCTACCACTTCTTTCTCCCTGTCCCCTCCAGATCTGTTGCTTGTCCTTCCCATCTTTATAAAGTTTTTTTTTTTTAATGTAAGCAGAATGGGGTGCCCACCCTGCTACTGCTTTAATCTCCCCATCCCCTCCAGGTCGTTCATCTGCCTACCCGCCCTTCTCATCTTTATAAAGATTTTTTTTTTTTTAATATACACAGTCCAGGGTGCCCACCCTTGGTACCACTTCTCTTGACCCCCCTCCACTGCAGGTCGCCTACTCCTGTTCCCCAGGGAGCCTGACACTGGGATGCTTAATCCCAGTGTTGGAATGTATCTGAAGTAAAGAAAACCATCCCTCATGATTTTTTTTAACTTACAAAATAGAAAACGGTCCCTCGACGATCTGCCCCCCCACAACCACCACCCACCCCACCCCAACCTTTCACTCAGCACCCACCACCCCACACACACCCTCACTCACCTGAACAGATCACAGAGTGAAGATCCACTCTCCAATCAAAGACATGTCTTGCTGCTGGAACCACTGACTGCAATATGAGAACTAAGGTAAGTGCAGTTCTATGCATTTCAATAGTGTTTTTAACTTTGGTGCAGAACTTTGACATTTTTACATATTTTAGCCCCAAATTTTCAATATGGCCTTTTTGGGACCCCAACTCATGACCAGTGGTGGTGGAATTATGCAAATCAGGCCCGAAAAGTGATCTCACGGTTGCATTGTGAAATCACCTTTTTGGTGGGATTTGAAAATTTTCACCACCCTTGCTCATAGGGTGTGGTCATAAGAAGGCTGTATTGAAAATCTGGGGTCAAAATATGTAAAAATGGCAAAAAAGTTATGTGCGAACATTGACATTTTTCTATGCTCGCTCCTAACTTTGGCAATTTTAAATATTTTTGCTCCTAATTTTCAACAATTTTCACACCACCTCACAAAAGTGACAGCTGTTATTTTTCAAATCCTGACCAAAGTGTGTTTTTGCACCTGCGGTGAAGAATGACGTTTCGGTGGTGCAGTATGATGTTTTGGAGAGAATTTGAACATTTTCACCTACTGAGTTCATGAGGTGTGGTATTAAGAAAGCTATGCAGGTAGTCCATGGTGTACAAATATGGTAAAATGTCCAGGTTATCACTGAACAGTACAGTATTTCAACTTTCACTCATAACTTCGCTAATTTTCAATATTTTGACTCCAAACTTCAAACAGAGTAATTTCCCCCACCACCTCATAAACATGATGTGTCATTTTTAAAATCCTGGACGAAACAAGTTTTTGCACCTGTGGTTTGAAATGACATTCTGACCAATATACTGTAAATGGTATATGTCATATTTATAAGGCGAACCATAAAATGAGTATCTTCAAAAGCTGGGGTGAAAAAAAAAAAAAAAAAATTGTTGGTTAATTGGCTTTGTGTGTAGTGTCACTCTTAACCTCAGCGGCCATGCTCTGTGATCCCATACCAGTGAGCCGAGTTTGGGAGTGAGCTCAATGACTCCGCTGGATGGGGTGAGGGTGGGAGGAATGGTGTTATTATGTGACACCGCCAGCCAGGGAATGAAAGGCGCAGGGTTGTGTGCAAGGGCCCTGGTACCATATAGTGAAGACAGCTATCCTCTTGGCATAGGACCCTGCGCCTCTTCACCCAAGGGTGACAGAATGCCTTGTGCATGGGCTGACAGATGTATTCTTTGCTCTGTGCATCTGTATCTGCAGCCACATGGAACTGCAGGGACCACAGGGCCCTATGCTTCTGTAACCCACCAGACAGCCCCATGAATTTTTAACATCTGTCACTGCACAGAGTGCAGGGCCCTTGGACGGAGTCTTCCCTTGGTGCAGGGCATTTGCATCTGTGCACTATCAGTACCAAACACCTGCACAACACATACGTGTGCACAAATGTCACCCATTGACAAATGCATTTTCTAAGCTAACATAGGATAGGGAAAATCCTCTGGCAATCAAGTAATGTTTCTAGGCTTCCCATTGGTCTGCTCCTCAGGCTACCAAGCCTAGGAGTTACTGTCCTTAACTTGCCCCTTGGATCATTAACATTTTCATATAAGGGTAGGGATCTGTTAATCAGTATGGTAAAGTGCTGAAAGTCACATTATGTACCATGGTACTTCCCCCACTCTGACTCTAATGGCATGTTACAAAATAGGAGGGCTAGTTCACACATTTTGTGAGCTGTCACCAACCCTACATACTGTAGGTCTGTTAGCCTGTTCAGTTGTGTCTGAAAATAGTAATTGTTCCACAATGGCTCCTTTGCTCTTCCCCATCTTCAAGCTAATGGCTTGGTTCTTTAGACCTCTGATTGTCCCAGCAAGGAATTGCTTGGCACAGGCCTTATTTTGCCTTGCTTAATTGTTGCCAATCAAAAAATTCAAAGAGGTGTTTTCCCCCTCTGGTCAGTTAAGTCTGTCTATGCTCTGTGCCAGTATAGTAGCGTTTTGTTTATTGACTTTTTCAAAGAATAAATACTTCCATTGTCATTGTGTGGATCTTACAATAAGAGTAAAGAGTAAATTCTAGTCTTTTTTTCACCTACTTCTCTGCATTACCAGTATGCCCACTAATGTTATTTGATTCTTGATGCTGGAGTGGGATTGTCTTTTATGCGGAGTCTGCCTCAGTGAACTGCTTGTGGGATCACTGCTGTCACACTCTTGGCAAAAACATGTGAATCAGTTACCTAGTATTCTGTGTTGTTTTTTAGAATTACTGTATCTGCTTCAGGTGAATATTTTGATTTACTATTTGGCTTATAAGTTCCTCAGTTACTTAGTATCCTATGTTTTGTCACCTAGAATTACTCTATCTGGGTCAGGTGAATATTGTACTGTTTTACTTGGACATTAAGGCAGGTAGAAGATTTCATAGCCTGTTGTGTCTTACTCCACTAATTAAGGGAGTTTATTGCCCTGCCTTTATAATAGATACTCATCAAATTTACTTTTAAAGACACCAATGGTATCAGAATTCACAATCTCAGAGGGAAATTTGTTTCATACACCCACAATTCTATGACTAAAAAAAATGCCTACTCTTGTTGTTATGTGGATACGTCAATTTAATTTTATTATGACTCCTGAGATTGAAATTATGAACTGAATAGCATATACTCAGTTCCTCCAGCATTCCTGCATCTTTTGAAATTCTAAACATATGAAGCAAGTCCCCTCTCAATCGTCTTTTCTCCAAGGTATACAAATTTAGGCACTGCAGTCTACTCTCATATGGCACACCAGACATGCCTCTAATCATCCTAGTTGCTCGTCGCTGAACTCTCACAACAGCATTTACATCCCTTCTCAAATGGAAACTCCACAGGGGACTACAATAATCCAGGTGTGGTCTAACCAATGCTGTATATAAAGACATAATACATGTTTTATGTCTTGATACAAATGATCTCTGGATCATAGTAATGATTCTATTTGTTTTAATTACCATTTCTTTGCAATGGGCTGAAAAGGAAAAGTCCTTACTAATTAGAATACCCACATCCTTTTCTTGGATGACTGATTTTAAAATTTGATTATTAAGATAATATTTCTCCTGTGTATTCTTTGCCCCTAGGTACAGGATGACACATTTATCTATATTAAATTGCATTTCATTTTGACCTGCCCATCTCTGCAGTTGTGTCAAATCATGCTGCAATCCAATCACCTTATGCACATCATTATGTTTCTTCTTGGTAAGAACACCAAGGCTCTGGAACCAGCTGCCACAAGAGCTAGTAGACTGTAATACCTTTGAATCCTTTTAAAAGGGCGTAGATCATTGGCGCTCCAAAAACTACAACAAAGTGTATTTGCCCACAAATGTGAGGGACAATCAAGATAGGCTTCATAGATTCCTTTTGTCCTCACTTACCTAGTAAACCTAATCCCCCACATCGGCACACAATTTTGAATCATCAGCATATTTAACACAATAATTCTCTAATGATTTATTCATGTCAGAAACAAATAGATTGAACAAAACTGGCCCCAGGACAGATCCCTGGGGCACCTCACTGCCAAAAGATTCCTGTTCAGAAAAATAACCTCTTAATCTAACTCTCTGGGTCCTATTATGCAATCAATTTTTTACCCAATTGACAATATATTTATTTATACCTAAATCCATAATTTTATTTATCAATAGTGAATGTTGGACCTTATCAAATGCTTTCTGATAGTCCAAATAGACTATGTCCACTGGATTATTGTTGTCTAACATGTCATTGACCCTGTTATAGAAAGTAAGCAAGTTTGTCAAACATGATCTATTTTTTTCGAATCAGTGTAGGGAATGTCTATTATATTTTTGTTTTCTCGGTTCTTTTCCAACCTATCCTTTAATAAGGTCTCAAAAATCTTTCCCAAAATTGAGGTTGAGCTTATCAGCCTATAATTCCCCAAATTAGACCCATCACCCTTTTTATAAATTAGTACCACCTTCGCCTCTCTCCAGTCCCTGGGCACCTCCCCAAAAATCAAGGACATGGAAAATAACTTATACAAGGATTCGACTAACTAAACCTTTATTTCTTTCAATAGTTTCGGTTGGAGTTTATCAGGTCCTGCAGATTTTGAAGTATCGCATTTGTTCAACCTATCTTTATTTCACTTCTTGACATTATAATAGGGTGGGAAGTGACTGTACTTGTATGGTCATGACATAATGAAGATGTAGTTGTCTTGTGGTACACATTACAAAAATATTTATTGAAGGCCTTAACCATTTGTAGTGGACCTCTTATCTCTTCATCCTGTGTTTTAATAGGGCCCATCTCTGTATTATTGGCTCTGTTGTTAATATAGGCGAAAAAAGTTTTGCCATTATCCCTTGTATGAGCAAATTTAAATTCAAGAGCTGCTTTCTGTTTCCTTATTACTTTTTTTGTATTTTGTAACTGGTTTTTGTAAGCATATATATTGTATGAACTATTTTCCCTCTTCATGGCTCAATATGCTTGTTTTTTCCTAATACTTTGTTTATGTATTTTATCCGTATACCAGATGGGAACTCTCCCTTGTTTATTATAATAGTTCTTTAAAGAGACAAAATCATTTTCAAGTGTTAAACTGTACTCCTTAATTTTTAACCATAGTGTTTCTACTGTATCATCATCTGAATTGCAGTTCCAGTCATTCAATTTATCTATTATTTTATCAAAATCAACCTTTTGGTAATCCTTAACTTCAGTCTTGCCGGTTAATTTAACCAGTAGATTACGGTACCTAAAAAAAAAAAAATATATAGTGTTATGATCAGAAAAAATTAACGGTTCCTTCATTTTTAGTGCATACACACTGTCTGCATTGTTTACTAATATCAAATCCAGTAAATTGGTTAACCTGGTCGGGCCATCTACCAATTGTGTTAACCCATTTTCATAACATAGATTTAGTAATTCCTGCTCCTGTCCATTTTTAACTGTACCTTGGTTCCATTCAATGCCGGGGGCATTAAAATTACCCATCAGCAAAACATCTTTATTAGATATACTGTATAGCTTTCAATGGTATGGATCATCTCATTATTTCCTAAATGGTCTACGTCAGGTGGTCTATATACTACTCTCAATCTCAACTGTTTATTACCCAAAAGATAGAGATCTACCCATAATACATCACATGGGTCTGACGTGTGATTTGTATCAACCTGCTTACATTCTATACCTTCCTTAACAAATATTGCTAGCCCACCCCCCCTTTTCAGAACTCTATCATATCTAAAAAGTTTATACCCCTTTATGTAAGTATTACAAGTATCTTTATTAGACCACCAGGTCTCTGTGATTGCTACAAAATCTATATTGTTCTCTATCTGCATAGACTCCAAGTCAGCCAGTTTAATGGAGTTCAGACTTCTCACATTTAATAATAAGCAAGTCATCCCATCCTTGCTTCTCTTGTATTTCCTAGATGTTAAAGTTATCAATCTGCTTCCAGATTTATGCCCATCCTGACACCCCCTGTCTACAGGTTTTTTGAGACTGCTTCGTAAAATATATTTCCCAATTTTCTTGTCCCCTTTTTATTTAGATGTAAGCCATCCTGGCTGTAAAGGTCCAGTCTATCGATATAATCTTCATAATAGTCATACACTTGACATTATATTCACAACATCATTTCCTCAGCCAGTTATTATATTGCTTCATTTTAATTGCTCTACCTTTGCTAGCTCTGGGTACTGGTAACACTTCTGAAAATATTGTTTTTGCTTCAAAAGTTTTAGCAATAGTGTGGATCTAATGGTATCTTCTATTGTGTCTGAGACAGTTCTATGTTCCAGATCATTTGTACCAGTATGGACAAGGAGCTTTGTGGGTGCACTGATGTCTTTCAACATAACTGGAAGCATTTGTGAGATGTTCCCAATTTTAGCATCCCTATAGGAATAAGTTGTTGTATTTAACTTGTTTCCCCTTGCTGAACATCTATCTGTGTACTTAATCATAGAGTCTCCCAGTAAAAACACTTGTTTAGGATTTTCACATGCTGTCTCACATAGATTCACTGTATTTAATCCTCTTGTAGATCCTATTTAGGAGTTTCCAAGGCTATGGTTCCTAACGATATTGGAGGTGGAGGTACAGGCAAAGGTTTTACTGTGAATGTGATGATTATTTCCTCATTTAAATTACTTATTTCACTCCTTGAATCTGGTACCTCAATTAGTACTTGGTCAAAGTTGTCCATTACAATGGTTCTTGTCAATATAGGGGTTGGGGGTGCAGGTAATGATTTCCCTGTAGGTATGTTAATTACTTCCCCAGTAAGATTGTTTATTTCACTCACCGAATCCTGTGCCCCTATTAGTGCTTGATCAGAATCATCCGTATAAGTAGCTAATGTTTGATATTGATCGTGGCAATTAATAACTGGTGATACAGCCCTTCTTCTTAGCTTTTTGTGCCTTTGGCCATCCCTTACTATAGTCCATTCATTTACATTTTCCTCCCCATCTGTAACTTCTACTGATCTCTGCCATTTAACAGCACATGTACATCTGGTAGTAGAATTACTTAAATTGATTCTAAGCTCTTACAGTTGTTGTTTGAGTTCACTAATCACAGTATCCCATTCTGTTATCATATCCCTATATTTCTGTTCATTTTGACATCCTTGACATACAAATGCTTGACATACTTGCTCAGGGTCACACAGTATGCAAGTGAATCCCACAGCCCCCACTTGCATACTGTGTGACCCTAAGCAAGTCACTTAACTTCCTCGTGCTCCCAGGTTTCACCTGCAAACAAGCTTTCAGCTTAGTGTGTCTCACCTGGTAAAATAATTGGTAAAAAAAAAAAATGCATCAAATCCTGTAGCTTCATTTATGGAAAACATCTCACATGCACTACATTTAAGTCCCAACAAACCTGATTTCAGCTTTTCAGTAGTGCACTCCAATTCAACAATAGTTCCCTTCTTTATTATCAGCCTTCTATTCCTATAAGGTATGCTATTTACCATCTGTATCCCGCTTTCCCGGCTAGACATGCATATGTGTCTTGGCGCACGTAGCACGCGCGCTCCACCCGTGCTCACTCCGCTCGCACGGAGAGCTCCTTTTGAGTTATGGACCCAGAAATTCCACTTGGTCACGAGACCCCACACACACCTGAACCCAAAACAAAAATGAGCTTCTGGGGAGTAAACAGCCCCTGAAAATAACTCCTTGCAAGCAAGTGAGCACTTAAAAGTGCTATAGCCCTGTTACAATATTAAAAGACAAATCTTGTTCACAGCTCTCGCACTCGCTCCCTCTACCGAACGGATGTGCAGTAGTTCAAGGTGTAACTAAGAACTACAATACCCATGCACCATCCATCAGCAGTAAGGGCTAAGGTGCATCTTAAAGTGCTTCCAAATGCACTGCCAATGTTGTCTGTTTCCAACAGAATGCTCCCTGCAGAGTCCTCCCTTACCAGTACTGCCTCACACCACTAAGGTGTCTCACAGCGTGTGGACAGGGTATACCAGGGCTTGCACTGAGCGCTCCTTTTGAGCTATGGACCTGGAAATTCCACTTGATCATGAGACACCACACACCTGAACCCAAAACAAAAATGAGTTTCTGGGGAGTAAACAGCCCCTGAAAATAACCCCTTGCAAGCAAGTGAGCACTTAAAAGTGCTATAGCCCTGTTACAATATTAAAAGATAAATTTTGTTCACAGCTCTGGCACTCACTCCCTCTGCTGAACAGATGTGCAGTAGTTCAAGGTGTAACTAAAAACTACCATACCCATGCACCATCCGTCAGCAGTAAGGGCTAAGGTACATCTTAAAGCGCTTCCAAATGCACTGCCAATGTTGTCCGTTTCCAACAGAATGCTCCCTGCAGAGTCCTCCCTTACCAGTTTTGTCTTGCAGCGTGTTGACAGGGTGCCTCTAGTACTTAGTATCCTATGTGATTGGTCCCTAGAATTACCCTGTGTAAGTCAGGTGAATTTTATACTACTTGATATATCAGAAATTCCCCAGTTAGGTGGAGTCATGTATTGCTATTCCCTAGTAACACCCTAACTAGGGCACATGAGCATCTATTAGGCATATTACTACTACTACTACATAGTACTTCACCACCACCTTTAATACCACCTGTGATGCTTTTGCACCGACCATCAATGTGACCACTAAGAAACCTAGTGCCCCTTGGATCACCCCAGAACTCCTACAACAGTTCAAAATGCGTGACAACCTCTGGCATCATGCCACTGCCTCCAGTTTGCTAAGTGATAGGCAGGCCTATAATACTGCCCACAATAAGTGTACCTGGGCAATCCACAAGGCCAAGGTGGAACACCACAGAACTGCCCTAGCCACCTCCTGGGGTAGCACAAGAAAGTTCTAGGATAACATCAAGGAGCTTAATGGGAAATCCCGCTCTCTCCCCCTCACAACTTAGTGTTAACGGTACTACCATCACAGACACACTTCACATAGCTAACTGCCTCAACTCCACCTTCTCAGACCTCAGCTCAGTCCACCCTAGCAACTTCTTCGATCCAATTCAGCCTACCCCACCCCACCGCCTGAGCTCCTCCACTCCCCCTTCAAACTCAGAGTCATTACCACTACAGAAGCGAAAGCCTACCTGTCCAAAGCCCTCCAGAGCTCCAATTACTGCAAGGATGACTTTGATATGTGTATCCTATACCTTGCACTAGACTCAGTTATCTCCTCACTCACGCACATTTTAAATCTGTCCCTGCACCTGGGCCAGTTCCCAACCTCATGGAAAACGGCAGTGATAACACCAATATTGAAATGTGGCGACAGCTCCCTCCCAAACAACTACCGGCTCATATCGATTCTCCCCCCACTCTCTAAAGCCCTTGAAAAGATCATAGCCAGTCAGCTCACTGACTACCTCCTCGCACACAACCTCTTATGTAGGAAGCAGCATGGTTTCAGAGCTGGTCACAGCACTACGACCGCTCTCACAGAATTCTCTAACTCCCTGCACACCACGCTTGACAAGGGGCACCTCACAGGGGCCGTGTTTATAGACCTCTCAAAGGCCTTCGACAAGGTTTCTCACCCCCTCCTTCTTAACACATTACAACAAACTGGGGTCTCTCATTGTCCACTCTCATGGTTCCCCAGCTATCTTTCATCTAGAACCCAATGTGTTAAAATTAATAATACCATATCTACTATGCTGCCTGTGCACTCAGGAGTTCCCCAGGGATCTATCCTGGGTCCCCTGCTATTCAGCATCTACCTCAATGGCCTGCCTAAATCCTGCCCCGGCAGCCTTCTCCTCTGTGCGGACAATGCTGTTCTTTACATCGCACATCCTGATCCTCTCCCCTTCTCCAGCGTACCTTACAAAACTCCTCCTCTCAGATTGAACACTGGTTTGCTGAACACAGATTCATGGTCAACATTAAAAAAAACTAAGACGATGCTCTATGCCCACCACCAGAACAGATCAAAGGATTTCCCCCTGGAAATACTCTCCACCTCTCTCATCCCACTGGAACAGGTCCAAAAGTATAAGTATCTAGGTATTACATTTGACTCTTTCCTCTCATTCCATGAACATATAAAAATCCTCACCTCCACCACCAACACCCGCATTGGTCTCTTTTACAGACATAAAGACTGCCTGCCACCTGAAGCACTTCACCTAGCCATTACCTCCTCAGTCTTATTGCTGGTGGACTATGGCCTCACAATCTATGCTGCTGCCAACCCTATGGTGCTTCATCAAATACAAGAAGTCATCAATAAGGCCTGCCGGCTCCTCTCTGGTGCCGACAGAAATACACATAGCTGCACCCTATACACGCTCACCAATATCCTCTCCATTGAGGAAAGACTATTATACCAGACCTGTCTCTTCACCAAAAAAATCCACCTGGATTTAACCCCAATAGGTGTCAAGGCTTCTCTTCAGGCAGCCACCATCTCAGTGTCCACATGGGCCACCCCAAAAACTACCTGGAAGGTGTTTAGGGTCAGGACCACCCTAGCCCAGTGATCCTTTCCCCTTAGAGCTCCATCCTGGTACAATGCCCTCCCACCGGCCATCACATCAATCCCCAATCTAGGTCCTTTTAAAGCTCTGTTAAGGGCCCATATCCTCTTCTCACGTCAATGCCAGTGTAACTAGTAACCTGTGGGTCCTGCACCATGCCGCTAGGCCATGAGCCCTCCCTTGGCCTGGCAGTGGAGAGCCCTCACTATTTCTAGCCTACAGGCTCCCCACCTCCCTCAGTCACCATATAGTTGTACTGGACTATGAATGCATTGTATTATGTATAAGACAAGGCCTCCCAGAGGTGGCTTACTACCAATTCATATTATGCATTGCTTTAGCTACCAATTGTATAGGTCTTAACCGCTCATTAGGTAAATATGTTGATAGCTTTGCCCTGTTTTAGCTACCAAATATATAGGCATTAACCAGTGCTCATTGTACCTATACTCTGTATGATTGCCCACCCACATTTATTCTATGTATGTACTGTATGAATGTCTATGTTTTATTCTGACGTGGAGCCTTTGGAAATGAGTCTATGACTCAGAGGGTTGTAATTCGATTTCCTAAATAAATAAATATTATATCCAGTCTCCAGCAGCCCAACCTAGTCCCTATCTGGGTGACCCTTGAATCTTGGGTTACCTGACAGTAATCTCCTAGTGTTGCTGCCATCTATTATGCTTTGCTACTAGTTTGTGTAGCTCCAATCCAGGCCTGTAGCTCACTAGACACAGAGTACTCACAAGCATCTCCCTGTTTGGGGTTTTCACAAAGTATCTGACCTGCCAGTGTAAGCCTGTACTGGTCTCCCCCCCCCCCCCATAAGCCAGGACCACACCAAAGATGAACCCTCTAGCTACTGCTTCACTGATGTGTTCACTGCCTCTGGGACTTGTTATACTGTGCGACTCCTGTGCTACATTCTATCCTTCGAGTAAGCTGCTCTACTGACCTGTAAAACATTCCCATTGTGAATCAGCCCCTTTCCCCCACAAAAAATCTCTCATCCCACTCCCTACTGCAGCCTGATCTCTCAGAAAAGAGGCTTGGTCACCTCCTGGTTGCTTATATTTATACCCTAGGCTTGCTTTGGTGCCCACTACCACTGATGGGCTGGTCAAACCCGCTGGCCTCTCTCTCACTCCTACTTTCTGATTGATGATATTGATAGTAATCCAGGACCTATAAACTCCTTGCCATGTCACAATGACCCCTTCTGGGCTAACTGCCACAGACTAAAAATAGCTCACCTTAATGTGTGCAGTCTCTTCTCCAAGATCTCGGAGTTGGAGGCCTGGATCGCGATGTACAATCCTGTCATACTAGGCATCACTGAAACAGGGCTAAAACCCTCCATTCCAGATTCCAGCGGCTACATCAAGGGCTACTGCCAGCTCAGCCAGGATAAATAGGGCTGCAAAAAAAATGGGGTGAAGTGCCCCTATATTTTAGAGAATCCATAAATGCAGCCCTGATTTCATGCAGTGCCTCTGAGGACCCTTATCAGCAAATGGGTTATCACTGAACTGAACCTTGGTTCTACTAAGAAACTAATAATTGGCTTCACCTTTAACCCCCTTCCCCCCAGGGGATGCCAAAAGAGTCTCTCACAACTAACTCAGTATACTGGCAGTTGGTCCTGCGTGAGGGAACTCTTCATGGTTGGGGATTTTAATATTAACTGGTTGGATAGCCAGCAGCTGGAGTGCACTGGATTATTAAAACAACTTAACCTCTGTCAAACCATCCTTCCTCCTACTCAAAGTTCTCAAATCACTCACTGTTGGGTTGGATCCTGGCTAACCGGGAGGAAGGATCCTTCGGGTTGGGGTACTGCCTGATTCTATTAATGAACACTTCTCAACTGTCTGTATTTGGTTCTGCAGGCACCCTTGCCCCCACCCAGGTTTCTGTCTTTCAGGGACTTCACTAAACAAGATATGGCTAAACTGGAATCAGATATAAGGGCTGTGAATTGGTCTGTCCTCTGCACCCTATCTGATGTGAACTCAGCCCTGGGGTTCATTACTACTGCTTTGTCCTCCATCCTGGACAAACATTTCCCTATCACCACCCAGAAAGTGAGGGGTAGGAGTAATAGATGGCTTACTAAAGAGTTTCTAGCTAAAATGAAGCAGAGGGGTGACTTATGGGCTGATCAGAAAACCAGCCTGTCCTCGCCACTTGAAACAAATATCAGCGGCTCTGTAAGCAGGACACTAAAGCACTCAAGGTAGCCTACATTAAAAAGCAACAGTTCTACACACTGTGAGACCCTCACAAGTTCTGGGCATCTGTGAAATCACTAATTAAGCCTGGCAGTAAGCAAACATCTATCTCCCTGTGCACCGACGATGGGACCCTAACTGACCCCTCACAGGTCACAGAGGCCCTGAACAAGAAATTTACAAACCTGTCAGAGTATTTGGCTTAGCTCCCATCTAAGGACTCCAAGCCTGCTCTCAGAGAAAGGAGTCAGAATGTGCTTGGAGTCCCTAAATTCCACTTCATGACCACTTTGCTCAAAGAGGTCCATTGGCTCCTCATGGCCCTCTCCAGTTATAGTAGTGCTGGCGCCAACGGTATCTAAGAAAGAAAAATACAAAGTAAAATAACAGTAACTACTGAATTTCACACCACACAGGTATATTCACACAGGAAGTGTTCCAACTATCTCACAGTGGCTGTAAAGATACATTAGAAACATGGCTCTTCATATGGCCTGTCTTTCTGGCTCATTGAAAGGGATATTTTTATAGCTTAATATAAGATAAGGAAAAACCTATGGTGATCAAGTAATGTTTCCAAGCTTAACATAGAAACAGAGAAATTGACAGCAGATAAGGCCCACTAGGCCCACCCAGTCTGACCATTTTCTCTACCTGCTACAAAAACCACAGACCCTACTTGATCTCCTGCTTTATTCTCTTTCCTATCACTATGGTTCCCCTATGCCTGTCTCATGCATTTTTACATTTTTGAATTCCACTACCAAGTTAGCACCCACCGCCTCCCCTGGGAGGTTGTTCCATTCATCCACCACCCTTTCCATGACCCAAGTAAGGACAGACATCTGTTAATCATTATGGCCGATGTACTGAACGTCACATCAGCCATAATGATGTGCTAAAAGTCACATTATATACTTTGGTTCTCTGCCTACTCTGACTCTTTAATGGCACGTTACACAATAGGAGGGCTAGTTCAAACATTTTGTGAGCTAGCACTAACCCTACATACTGCAGATCTACTTGCCTGCACAGTTGTTTCTGAAATAGTAAGTTTTCCACAATGGCTCCTTTGCTCTTCCCCATCTTCAATCTAATAGCTTGTTTCTTTAGACTTCTGATAGCCCCAGCAAGGAATTTCTTAGAGCAGGCTTTATTTTGCCTTTCTTAATTGTTGCCAATCAAAAAATTCAAAAAGGTGTTTTCCCCTCTGGCCAGCAGAGTCTCTCTCTTTGCTCTGTGCCAGTATAGTAGTGTTTTGTTTACTGATTTTTTTTAAAGAATAATTACCCATTTTCATTGTGAGGATCTTATGGTAAACTGACAAAGTAGTAAATTCTATCCTTTTTTTCCACTTACTTCTCTGCGTTACCAGTGTCTCCGCTAATAGCATGTGTTTTTTATTCCCTTCCCTAAAATGGTATTTGACTCTTGATGTCTGGGTGGGATTGTTTCTTACGCTTGGGTGTCTATGCTGAGTCTGCCTCAGTGAACTGCTTGTGGGACCACTGTTGTCACACTCTTGCGCGGAAAAACATATGAATCAGTTATCTAGTATTCTGTTATTTCTTAGAATTACAGTACTTTATCTGGGTCAAGTGACTATATTACTATTTGATTTACTATTTGACTTATAAGTTCCTCAGTTACTTAGTATCCTGTGTGTGGTTCCATAGAATTATTGTGTCTGGGTCAGGTGAATATTGTACTATTTTGATGTACTATATTATAAGTGCCTCTTGCACTTAGTATCCTATGTTATTGGTCCTTAAAATTACCCTGTCAAGGTCAGGTGTATTTTATACTTTTTGATATATTAGAAATTTCCCAATCAAGTGTTGTCCTGTATTGCTGTTCTCTAGTAACACCCTATCTGACGCAGGTGAAAATCTAAATATTAGGCATATTATATCCAGTCTCCAGGAACTCTACCTAGTGCCTAGGTGGGTGACCCTTGAATCTCAGGTTACCTGACGGTAACCCTCTAGTGTTGTTGCTGTCTATTATGACTTGCTACCAGTTTGTGTGGTTCTATCCCAGGCCTGTAGCCCATCAAACCCACAGCACTCACAAGCATCTTCCTGTTTGGGCTTTTCACAAACTCTGTGACCTGCCAGTGTAAGCCTGTACTGGGTTTCCCACCCCCCATAAGCCAGGACCACACCAAAGATTAACCCTCTAGCTATCACTCTGCTGATGTGCTCACTTCTTCTGGGACTTGTTATATTTGCTAGGGAACATGATTGGGACCTTCAAGTACTAGAAAGGGATAAATAAGGTTGATAAGGAGAGTCTATTTAAGCTGAGTGGCAACCATAACACAGGGGGCACAGTCTTAAGCTGGAGGGTGGGAGGTTTAGGAGGGAGGTCAGGAAGCACTTCTTCACAGAGAGGGTGGTGGACACTTGGAATGCACTGCTGGAAGAGGTCATCTCATTGAAGACAGTGGGCTGCTTTAAGAGAGGCTGGGATAGGCATGGGGGAAGGTAAGGATCATGGGTGGGAAGGATGGGAGGAGTTGGGAGGGAGGGCAGGGACATTATCTCAAGCTGTGGACCCTGCAATATGAGCAGACTTTTTTTTAAACTATATGTTTATTAATTTAGTAATTCACATACAGTTCACTTAATCCTGACACAGAACATGACAATTATTTAAGAAAACAATTGAGGGTGCCACTCCTCTTAATTCTTGAATAAAGATCATTCCATATCTATTAGACACATCATACAGGGGGTAGTAAGAACTGAGTAAATTCACAATAATCGGAGACATGTAAACAGCTGTACTAGGAGTCCATGAGCAGCAGAGCAGTGAGTCCAAAGATACAAAACAAAGGGATCCAAAGTCTAAGTCTTCCTGCCAGAGGGAGATGTACACTACTGCCCTGCTATTCCAAAGTATTACACTTTAAAGTGTATAACTAGATCAGCTTTAAGTAGGATTATCAGAAAGATCCTCAATTAGGCACTTACTCAAACTACTACAACATTGGGTTACATTTTAAACCTGCAAGGATTGTAAATTAAACATTTTAGCAATGAGGGTAGAGACTGATTATGTAGTCGCTTTCAAACCAGAGAGCGTCTTTCAAGTGCGAAAAGTGCACAGTACAAGGGAGAGATATTGATATCTCCCTTTAATAAAGCAGAAATACTTAGGGACATAAAAAGTCAAGTCTCTTCATCGGAACTCTGTACCTCCGACTCATTGGGAAATGAAGGCTTCACTGCATGTTTCCATGCCCAATTAAGTGCATCGGAAGGGTCACTGAACAAAAATACATTTCTGTCATACACAATCCTCAGTTTTGCTGGAAATACCACCATCCCATGTGATATGACGGCTTCCCTAAACATAGCATGAACCTTGTTGAATTTCTTCTTCTGCTGCCGTGTTGCGTAACTCAAATCCGGGAAAATCTTGATTGGGGCCTCATCTTGCAGCAATGTTCTTGTCCTTCTTGCCAAAGCCAACACACGATCCCTTGTGCCCACTCCATCTATGAAAACAACAATTGCCTGGAGGGGTTTCTGGATTGTCCATCCTACCTCTCGGCGTTACCCAGTAAGCTTTCTGCATGCCAATCGGTGTGGTCATGGTCTCACTCCCAAACTATTGCTGAAACCATTCCATGAGGAAAAGATCTAGATGGTCACTCTCACACCCTTCCAGCATGCCAATAATTCGAATGTGAGCAAATCTAGTTTGGTTTTTCAATGTTTCAAACTTAGTGTGGAGATGATTATTTTCCTTCACAATATTTGCTGCCACCCCCATGGCCGACTCCGATCTCTTAGTGGCATCCAATGCGACTATTTGGACAGCTTCCATGGTCGTCTCCAAAGTAGTCACATGATTAGTCAGTATATCGAACTTACCCGACAGTCCTGCCACCAATTTTAATAAGGTGTTCAATTTAAAGCCCACCATTTGAAGCATCTCTACTTCTGATTCTTGAGTAGCAGCAGCTACAGGGCCAGGGGCTGACTGTGTGGTTGAAGGCACAGGACCACTTTTGCCAAGAACTCCATCCTGTGACTGTTTAACCTTCTGAGTTTTCCCCCATTGCAGTACTGAGCAGTTCAAGTAACCTGCGGTATATTTTTCTCCAATGAAAGAAGCAATAAAATAAAGATTTTCAGCGCCTACGATGTTTAATAAACGAGAGCTTGAAGCTTAGGCTGTCATTTTGCTCAGGCTCTACGATTACCCCCCCGAGCAGACTTGATAGACCAAATGGCCTTCTTCTACTGGCATCTTCATATGTTCATATACTGTGAGACTCCTGTGCCTACATTCTGTCCTTCGAGTAAGCTGCTCTACTGCACTTTGAAAGCATTCCCATTGAGAATCAGCTCCTTTCCCCCAACCTAAACTTACTGGCCCATCCCCTTCTGCAGCTTGGACTCCTGGAAAAGAGACTTGGTCACCTCCTGGTTGCTTATATTTATACCCTAGGTATGCTTTGGTGCCCACTACCGCTGATGGGCTGGACATACCCACTGGCCTCTCTCTCACTCCTACTTCTAGGTGGTGATACTGAGAGTAATCCAGGACCTATAAATCCGTCACCATGTCACAATGATCCCTTCTGGGCTAACTGCCACAGTCTAAAGATAGCTCACCTTAAAGTGCAATCTCATCTCCATGATTCCAAGAACCAAAACTAAAAGATCTATATAATTTTTAGTCTGTTTGTACCTACTCTGTGGAATCAACTCCTGCAAGAATTTGGATTACTGGACTCAAAACCTCCCGTAGTTGCAGCCATGAAACAGTGTTTTTTGCACTCCATTTCAGTTCAGGGAGGTTGTTATTGCACTGTATAATTTGTCTATCCAGATGTTAGACTGTGTGTGAAATTATCCAAAGCTTGTAATAAGTTTTGTTTATTCTGGTGATTGTATGTTATGTGTGCAACTTGTTCAAAATTGTAATTTTTATGTATACTGTTTTGTGATACTATATATTTGTACGTCCCTTAAATGAGTCACCATCATAAATGAGCTATGCTGAATGGTTATAACCTGGATTGCCCTGTACAAACCTGACATCCTAGGCATCACTGAAACAGGGCTAAAACCCTCCATTCCAGACTTCGGCTGCTACATCAAAGACTATTATCTGCTCAGCCAGGATAGACAAAGCTGCAAAAATGGGCTGGAGTGCTCCTACATTTTAGAGAATCCCTAAATGCAGCCCTGATTTCATATAGTGCCTCTGAGGACTCAATCAGCGAATGGGTCATCACTGAACTTTGAATCTTGACTCTCTTAAGAAACTATAAATTGGCTGCACCTATAACCCCGGCCCCCCGGGAGGCCTAAAGGGTCTCTCACAACTAACTCAATATATTGGCAGTTGCTCCCCCATGAGGGAGCTCATCATGGCTGGGGATTTCAGTATTAACTGGTTGGACAACCAGCAACTGGAGTGTACTGAATTACTAACACAACTTCTGTCAGGTCATCTCTACCCCTACTCACCTGAACCCAAAGCCCTTAAATCACTCACTACTGCAGTGGATTCTGTGACTACTACCCAACTTTCTGTACTTGGTCCTGCAGGCACCATTGCCACCTCCCCCCAAGTTTCTAAATGACATATGGCAAAACAGGAATCAGATATAAGGGCTGTGAATTAATCTGTCCTCCACACACTATTTAATGTGAACTCAGCCCTGGGGTTCATTACTACTGTTTTGTCCTCCATTCAGGGCAAACATTTCCCTGTCACCACCTGGAGTGGGAAAATAGCTGGCTTACATAAGAGCTTCTAGCTAAAATGAAGCAGAGGGATGCCCTATGGGCTGATTATGAAACCGCCCCATCCCCTGCCACTTGAAACAAATATCAGAGGCGCTATAACCTCTGTAATTAGGAAACTAAAGTACTCAAGGCAGCCTACCTTAAAAAGCGACAGGTTTACACACTGTGAGACCCTCACAAGTTCTGGGCATTGGTGAGCTCACTAATTAAGCCTGGCGGTAAGCAAAGATCTAGCTCCCTGTGCACTGACAATGGGGCCCTAACTGACCCCTCACAGGTCGCAGAGGCACTGGACAAGAAATTTACAAACCTGTTGGAGTGTATGGCTAAGCTTCTGTTCCAGGACTCCAAGCCTGCACTCAAGAGATAGGAGCCAGGATGTGCTTGGAATCCCTATATTCCACTTCAAGTCCACATTGCCCAAAAAGGTCCATCAGCTCCTCATGGCCCTCCCCAATTATGGCAGTGCTGGTAGCGATGTTCTCTGCCCCTGGTTCCTCAAACTTACAGCCAGCATCATTGCTAAGCCTCTAGCCATCCTCTACAACCTATCATTAGCCTCCTCAACCATACCAATGATATGGAAGCAGGCCAGAGTTGTACCTATATTTAAATCAGGGGTCCCAAAACTCCTTGACCAGTGCCCATCCTGTCCCACCTTAGCAAAGTTCTGGAGAAAATAGTCTTCCAGCAAATCTCAGACCATATATCTAAGTACAACCTCCTGTCCCCCCCACCAACACGACTTTAGAAGGGGAAGCAGCACCACTTACACACTGCCATGTTTCATGGACCGGGTCTTCAGGAGCCTGGACCAAGGCAAGCTCACCAGTGCCATTTGGACCTATGAATGGCTCATGGCCTGGCAGACTACGGCAACTTCTTACTAAAATGCCTAACTATGGTTTCTCAGCAAATACTTTGGCCCAGCTTGCCAACTACCTCACTGGGAGATTGCAAGTGGTCTGCACTGCGTGTCCACCTCCAGTTCCCTGGGAGTAAACAGTGGGGTCCCTCTAGGGTCCATACTGGGGGCCATCCTGTTCTCCCTCTTTGTGGACCACCTCTTCAGAGAAAGTAGGGGCTGCAACATGTTAATGTATGTGGACAACATGATCTGCTACTGCAGTGACAACAACCCTAGGGAACTGTCTCTCTCCTTCAACAGGGAGTTCAGCTCAATCCATGGCTGGTTTGGTGCAAATAGGTTGCTTGCTAATACTAAGAAGATGAAAGCCATGCTTTTTTGCTCCAAACCCAAGCTTGCAAAGTGTGCAGTAAATCCAAGGACCACCCCCCCCCATCCCTTGAACATCTGGGCTTCAAATGGCTACTACCTCAAACAGGTAACTACAGTATGTTAAAATATCCAGGTGTCAACCTGGACCCCTCACTAACTTTCTCTGATCACTTCTGAAGTTTGGACAAGTGTGTTAACCAGCAACTGGGTATTTGCTTTAGACTAAAGAATCTCATAACCCCAGAAGTGTGGCTAGCGATATCCCAAGGAACACTTCTACCACTCCTTGATTTCTGCTCCCCCCCATTTATTCTCAAACCTGCATTCGTAACCTTACTAGAATTAACACCACCTACAACAGCATTTGTATGTTTGCCTTGCTGGCCCATTATAACACCCACCACTGCTACCTTTATCAGACACTTGGCTACCTCTCCCCGCAGGCCCATCATGATTAACTTATGGATACCCTTGTTGTAAAGTCCCTCTGGGTTAAGGAAGACTGCCTCTTATCAAGCCTATTCAGTTTTAGGACAGGTTCATGACATCTCAGGCCCTCCTCTCAAAGTCTCCTTGATCTTTCTCAGATACCTACTGAGATGGGACATGAAACTTTTTCCAATGCCACCCCCTAGGTTATAGGGTTGTTTGCCAGTCTCCCTCCACTCTCTAGGCACTTCTGTCATATTCAATACTCATTTTAAAAATGCCCTTTTAACCTCCTCTGAATGCAAGTCCCCCCACCTAACCTGGGAAGGTGGAGATCCTTAGGTCTGGATGTAGATCCTTTGGCAGTTCTCAAAACAGTGAACTACTTAGTTGTTAGTTGTGTTTGATATCGTATGGTGTTATGTTGCTAGCTATGGTCTGGTGTCTAATCCAGTCATGATGTTATTGTGTCTTACACTATTAACTTCTTCTCTTTATTGCATACCTTTTCTATGCCTGTTTCAGGGCTTAGTACTGTGGACCCCAATGGTAGTTTTCTTTATCTCAGGGCCTTGTATTGTGGGCCCTAAAGGAAATGTGTCTGTACTGCATCATTGTATAGCTGTATTGATTATACCTGCATCATTTTTATGTTGCTTGCATGCATGTGCAAGAAACATAGTGCCATCATCCAAGTTTTCGGATGTGTGGCACCCATCTTCCAATTCAGTCAGTGTGTTTGCAGGTGCGACCCCAGTTCTCCAATCACTGCTGCAGCTGTCTATGACAGCAGTTGAAAATGCACTGGTCGTACAGTTGAAAGGGAGTGCTCTGCTTCGGTGAGCAGAGCTCTCCCCCCCACTACCTGCGCAAACACGCGCCTGGTGCTGATCGCCCCCACACACACACTGTATAGCTGGCGGGGTGCCCAATCCCTGTCGGCTCCACGCCCCACTAAAGCTGTCCAGGTGCCATGCTGGGAGCCTACCCCAGCGTGGCAAAAACTGTTATAGCCGATGGGGTGCCCAATCACCGCCAGCTCCACGCTGCATGCCCCCAAAAGCTTTCCAGTTGCTATGCTGGGACCCCACCCAGTGTGGCAAAGCTGGTTATAACCGATGGGGTGCCCAACTCACTGGCCCACTGCTGCACGCCTCTAAAAGTTTTCTATAGGCGCCACGCTGGGAGCCCACCCCAGCATGGCGGTAGCTTGTTATGGCCAACGGGGGTGCCCAATCCCCCATCAGCTCCAGCCCCCCCAAACAGCCTTTCCAGCTGCCACGCTGGGAGCCCACCGCAGTGTGGCAAATGTCCCATGTCGTCTTAATAAAAAAAAAAACCTGTAAACAAAGAAAGGTCCCTCGTAGTCTCCCTGCCCCCCACAACCCGCACCCACCCACTGCGCACCCTGCCTCCCCACATCCCCCTCACCCCATACTTACCTGCGGAGTGTGGTGCGATGATCTTCTGTGGACCGGGAACATGTCTGCACTCTTCAAAGCCAACCGCAAACTGAGGAAATGCCGGTAAGCTCTAAAATGGAATAAATAGGGTTTTTTCAACTTTGTTGCATATCTCAGGCATTTTGGGGAATTTTGGGCCCAAATTTTCAACATGGGGGTTTTAGGACCCCTCCTCATTTAATTTGCAATGTCATGGAGCAGACTGGTTCAAGGGTGATTTCACAGTCACTGCTTGAAATCACCTTTGGGACCAGTTAATGAAATGACACTGCTGGTGTTCATAAGGTGGGCTCTCAAAAAGTCTATGTTGAAAATTTGGTGAAACAATTGCTAAAATTGACTGTTTTACGAGCGTGCGTTGCGCAGTTCCTACGCGTGCTCATAAGTTCACAAATTTTTGATTTTTTCACTCCAGATTTTCAACTTTACCATTTTACCACACCTCCTTTTGAGCAGCACAGCTGTCATTTTTCACGTCTCACCCAAAACGTGTTTCCGCCCATGTAGCACACAATGGCGCAGTCTGTGTGCGAAATCAATGTATGGGACATAGTAAGAAAATCACAGTGACACTGTTCATGAGCAGAGGTCTTAAAATGGCTATATTGAAAATTTGGTGGAAAAATTCCTAAAAATGACTGTTTTACGAGCCAACGAGCATGCCTTGCGCAGTTCCTACGCGTGCTCATAAGTTCACAAATTTTCCATTTTTTCACTCCAGATTTTCGACATTATCATTTTACCACACCTCTTTATGAGCAGTACAGCTGTCATTTTTCACATGTTGCCCAAAACGTATTTCTGCCCATGTAGCGCACAATGGTGCAGTCAGTGTGCACAATCAATGTTTGGGACAGATTAAGAAAATTACAGTGACACTGTTCATGAGCAGAGGTCTTAAAATGGCTATGTTGAAAATTTGGTGAAAAAATTCCCTTCAGCCGTTCTGCAGTGTTACTAATGAAGACCCTGAAGCACCCCACTGGTCTCCCCTTCTCCCTAGACTGCACACCATTTACCACCACTCTCTGCCTTCTGTCTGTTAGCCAGTTTCTAACCCAGTTTATCACCCTTTCCAGCATGCCCAGCCTACCCAGCTAGTTTATCAGCCTCCTATGTGGGATGGTGTCAAAGGCTTTGCTGAAATCAAGGTAAGCGTTGTCCACTGCCCCACCCTGATTCACTTTCTTTGTCTCCCAGTCAAAGAAATCAACCAGATTTGTCTGACATGATGTCCCCACCATGATTCCATGTTGTCTATGGTCCTGGGCTCCAATGGCTTCTAGATGCCCCACTATCCTTTCTTTAAGGAATGCCTCCATGATCTTCCTCACTACTGAGGTGAGGCTGAACGGCCAATTGTTCCCTGCCTCCTCCCTGCTGCTGCATTTGTGTAGAGGGACCACATGTGCACTCCTCCAATTCACTCATGTTGAATGACTCAGTGAACATGGCTGCCAGATGTACTGCTATCTCCCTTCGCAGTTCTCTTAATATCCTTGGGCATATGCCATCTGGTTCCATTGCTTTGTCCACCTTCAATTTAGTGAGCTCCTGCAGGACTCTTTTGCCTTTGAATAGACTGTTGTCCACCTCTTCACCATCTTGGCTACTACTGTGGCTCTTGCCCCTCCCACTCTTCTGTGAATACTGAGCAGAAAGACACAGTGGATGACTTGGGAGGAAGGCATGAACTATCACTTCCAAATACCTAAACAGCTCATACAAGCAAGCAACATTCGGCATTGACAAATGCTTATGTTTGCTTGCATAAACATATTGGGGCAGCTTGCTGCAGTAGCGAGTTGTGGAGGTGTGGCAGTGTTGTTGCCAATGCCAGCAGCCCATTTTGGGGTTGGTCTGTGGGGCACCAATACAGGATCACGCTGTCCATGACAGCAGTAGTGTAGCTTACCACCAACTTGAAACAAACTCACCGCTGCAATCAGTGAGTGCCCCATCATTAACAATCACTGTTTTTGTGGGGCGGTCCCTGACTGCAGCAGTGAATTAGAGCTGAATTGTCTGGTGTCCATTTTCAAACAAACATGGTGGCTGCTTCTCCATCTGCCTCTCACAGTCCCCACAGACGCCGAAGGACAGCCGCCACCTCTCACAGTCCCCATTACAATCAACGGGGATGCCCAATCCCCCTGTGAGCATGCCCCCTCCACAGCTCATTTGCCGATGGGATAGCCCAATTCCCGTTGACATGATCCCCCATCTGTTGTGTGCCGGGGTGCCCAATCCCCTCGGCTCATGCGCCCGCCCCAACACTCTGATGACAGGGCTGCCCATCCCCATCGGCTACAGACCCCCCAGGAAACTCAGGTGACATGCCAGGAGCCCACCCCAGCATGCTAAAGTACCTGCAAACCAGAAAACCTTCCTGGATTGTTTTTTCTTTCTTTCCTTTCTGTAAAGAAACGGTCCCTCACTGAGTCCAGTGCTCCGCCCCCAACACGCACCCACCCTCTGCACACCCCACCTCCCACCCCCACCTCATACTTACCTCCATAGCCCAGTGCGATGATCTTCGTGGACGGAACACGCCTGCATTCTTCAAAGCCGACCGGGAACTGAAGAAATGCCGGTAAGCTGTATAATGGCATAAATGCTTTTTTTTCAACTTATGTGGATATCTCAGCCATTTTTCTGAATTTTTGCACCAGAGTTTCAACATGGGGTTTTTGGGACCTCGTCTCATGAATTCAGTGACCATCATCTAGTTATTCGGTCCTGAAAGATGATTTTGTGGTCACTGCGTGGAATCACCTTTTGGGACCGATTAATGAAATGATAGTGTCACTGTTCATGAGGTGGGCTCTCAAAAAGTCTATGTTGCAAGTTTTGTGAAAAAATTCCAAAAAATTACTGTATTATGAGTGTGCGTTGTGCAGTTTCAATGCACACTAGTAACTTTGCGAATTTGTTATATTTGCACTCCAGATTTTCAACACTGGCATTTTTTTACACCTCCTTATGAACAGTACAGCTGTCTTTTTGCACATCCTGGATGAAATGTGTTTTCGCACTTCCAGTGCAGAATAGAGCGGTCGCTGTGGGAAATCAATGTTCAGGACAGATTAAGAAAATCGCAGTGATGCTGTTCATGAGCACAGGTCCTAAAATGCCAATGTTGAAAATTGTGTGACAAGTCCATAAAATGACTTTGTTATGAACGTGCAATGCGCAGTTTCCATGCACCCTCATAACTTCGTAAATTTGTAATATTTTCACTCCAGATTTTCAACACTGGCATTTTTTTTACACCTCCTTATGAATAGTACAGCTGTCATTTTTCATATCCTGGCCGAAATGTGTTTTGCACTTCCGACACAGAATAGTGTGGTCAATGTGGGAAATCAGTGTCCAGGACAGATTAAGAAAATCACAATGACACTGTTCATGAGCAGAGGTCCTAAAATGCCTATATTGAAAATTTGGTGAGAAAAGTCCATAAAATGACTGTTATGAGCGTGCATTGCGCAGTTTCCATGCACACTTGTAACTTTACAAATTTGTAATATTTCCACTCAAAATTTTCAGCATTGTCCATTTTGTACACCTCCTTAAGAACAGTATAGCTGTCATTTTTCACATCCTGGCCAAAATGTGTTTTTGCATATCTGGCGCACAATGGTGTGGTCACTGTGGGAAATCAATGTTTGGAGCAGATTAAGAAAATCAAGGTGACAGTGTTCATGAGCAAAGGTCACAAAATGCCTGTGTTGAAAATTTGGTGAAATAATTTCACTAAATGACTGTGTTACGAGTGTTCATTGTGCAGTTTCCATGTACACTAGGAAGTTCGAGCATTTTTAATATTTTCACTCCAGATTTTCAACATTGCCATCTCTTCAAACCTCCCTATGAATGGTACAGCTGTCATTTTTCACATCCTGCCTGATCTGTGTTTTCACACATCTGGCACAGAATGGCATGGTCACTGTGGGAAATCAAAGTTCGGGACACATTAGCAAAATCACAGTGGCACTGTTCATGAGCAGAGGTCCCAAATGCTTTCATGAGGTGGGGGTCACAAAAAGGCCATGTTGAAAATTTGTAGTGTAAATACCAACTAACGCCTGGGGCATTGGGGTTTCTAATCATGACGTCCCACGCTGTACAGACTGACAGGCATCAGGGGTGTGCCTTTGGATTGCTGGCTGTAATGCTCACGCCATTCCACCCCAACCCCGCCACCCTGAAGCCAGTGACAGGCAACGAGGTGTGCCTTGGACTCTTCAGCCCCAGACTTCACCCCATTCTCCTATACTGCACCCATTTCAGTGTATGTCCTTATGAAATGGTGTGACTGTGAAGCCGAACTCCCCAAGGCACACCTCAACACTTGTCAGTGTCTATAGGATTGGGTGAGGTGAAACACTGTGAGCGTTATGGGTGACGACCCAAAGGCACACCCCAATGCCTGTCCATCTCTGCAGGATGGAGGTGGGGTTGGCGTGAGTTCAATACTTCACTTCCATTCCTATTCTGCATCTGTCTAACTCCTGCATGTCCAATGCTAATATCAGCAAGCAAACATTCGGCATTGACAAATGCTTGGTTTCGTATGACTATTTGACTATGTTGTGTGTGCCATCTTGGTGGCCCAGGTCACTCCTGAAAATGGTCCCTCAGATCAGTGTATCCACCCCATTACCAAATAAATAAAAACTAAAACATTAACAAGAACATCCAGAACAAAAAAGTAGAACGTACACACTTAAAAAACTACAACTAAAAATAATTTAATAGCATATGCTAAACAGTACCTGATGCATTTCGGATGCTCAATACAACCTTTTCCGAAACGCATCAGGTACTGTTTAGCATATGCTATTAAATTCTATTATTTTTACTAGACCGGTGCCCTTGTAATTTTTGAGGTGTGTGTGCTCTACTTTTTTGTTCTGGTAGTATTATATTTTAGTATGGTAGCACCACATCCTAGTGCCGACTCCACTGTGATAGTGAATTACAAGAACATATTTCAGCTCTATCACTGTTTGGGGCTGGTAATATAGCCTAGAGGTTAGAGTAATGAACCATGAATGAGCTTGGTATATCTAGCCAATCTGGGTTCAAGTCCCACAACCTCCACTTGCATACTGTGTGACTCTGAGCAAGACACTTTCACCCTTAAAAACAAGCACTTGTGCCTAGTAGGCCTTACCTGGTTACCAAGATAATTAAAAAAAAAAAAAAAAAGCTGCAGTATTTTTTAGTCACCATGTAGTTTTTTTTTTTACTGCAATAATACTTTTCTTGCAAAAACATCAACATACCCATTTGTCTTATCATTTTCTTTCACTCCTGAAATTAGATACAAGATTTTTAAGATTTTAAAAGTTTCCACTCTCACACCATGCCCACCATGAAACAGGAAATGTCTTGGTACAGTGCTGTGTGGTTTACAAGCAGAAACATGGTAGCATCATCCCAATACATCCATAGTATGAATGTAGTATATACATTGAACAGTTACATTGCATTAGACAGAGCAGAGGGGTACAACTAGCTAAAGCTCCCCCTCCTCAATCCACTTTGCAACTGAGGCATCTGAAGGAGAGAGAGATCTGTGAAAGCAATATTATTTATTTCTCCCGAGATCCATTTTATTACTGCTTTCAGAAGATGTGCATTAGGGGGAGTGGAAGGATAGAGCCAGCTACAGCTCATGAGGTTTAGCAGAGAGCAAGTCAGTTTATTTATTTATTTAGTTTTTGTTGCCCAGGAAAGATAAACTGGGCAAATCTGCCTACTTTCAGCCCTGTCCCGGGGAGGGTGGAGATCAATGTTCCCTCTAATTTTTAGTCTCTGTGGGTGGGCGACTGATATGTGTGTGCGGCACTTTGTGCAAAAAAATTGATTCATGTGTGCAAATTGGGTGGCCCAAACAAGTGTTATATTTTATTGCCAGTAAACAGTAGAAAATATAACCAAACACTCAAATACTCAATGCAAAGTACAAATATACATTCTGACACAGTCCGAAGCTTGGATGTGCATTGTGCGCCATAACAGTATGAACTGGAAACGTGTAAACTATGTACATTTTAAAGAGTCTTGCATGCATCCAAAAGGCGTGCTGCTGATGATGCATTGCTGAGAAATCAACATTTACTGTTTTTCTCTCCTGTTTTTGCCATTCTTCCAGTGAACTTATATTTTATTAAGATCCATTTTTCCACCAGATGTTAAAAACAATTTTGTTTGCATCAGCATATCTAAATGTCTTTCTTCCAAGTGGTTTCTTTGTTTGCTCTTAATGCAGTTCACGAAGCTGAAGCCTCTTTCACAGTCAGCACTAGAAGCTTGGAATGTAGTAGTAGTAGTAGTAGTAGTACAATTTATTGTTCCACATAAAGCAGTTACAGTATACTAAAATCAGGACAAAATACATAGTAAATATAAATAGACAATAAATCAACAAGGAACTTAAATATCTTTACAGTGCAATTCAATTTAACAGAGTATCTGTTCACATAAAAAACCTCCACAGAACTTCAAGCCCCCTAATAAACTTTACAAATGAGCTGAGATGAAGAATCTTGCAAAGATCTCTTCCATGTGCTTCTCTTTCATAGTAAACAAATATTCCAAAAGATCCTCCAGGGGAAGGCCAAGATCCCCCAGCAGTTTTTTCCTAGTTGATTCGTACCTAGGACACAAGAGTACCACATGTTTGAGATCATCTATAGTCCCCACTCCACATTTACAATATGGAAAAAGTACTCCCTCTTTTTTGTCTGAAATGAATGCATTGAGCATTATAGTTTTCAGTTCCAAATCGTGTAGAGTCTTCTTTGTTTAGGACAGGTTATAAAAGAGAGATATTGCTCATATCCCCATGAGATCTGTACTTTTTTATAAAATCCATATAGCTTAAGCTTGGAGAGTCGAACACAGAAAGAATTTATGTCTTAAGTCAATAAGCCTTAATTTGACGTCCTGCCTAATCTCCTCAAATGGTCTCGTGCAAATTTTATACAAGAGGTGGCCCAATCTGGCCGGCATTATTGTTTCATTAATAAGTTGAATAAAGGGATGTACATAGAAACATAGAATTTGATGGCAGATAAGGACCGCTTGGCCCACCCAGTCTGCCCATTTCCCTACCTGATGGATAAGCTGTAGATCCTAGTTAACCAGCAGCCTACTTCTTCCTACCCCCACCCCCTAGAATTGCCTTATGACTGTCCCATGCATGCTTGAAGTCCACCACTGTTTGTGACACCACAACCTCCTCTGGAAGGCCGTTCCATACATCCACCACCCTCTCTGTGAAAAAATACTTCCTTAAATTACCTCTGAGCTGCCCCCCTTCTATCTTCAAATTGTGCCCCCTTGTTCTTGCACACCTCTTTTTTTGAAAGATGCTACCCTCTTGGACTTTGTTGATTCCTTTGAGGTACTTGAAAGTTTCTATCATGTCCCCCTCTCCCTCCTTTCCTCGAGGCTATACATATTAAGCTCCTTAAGTCTCTCTTCATATGTCTTCCAGTACAGACCCTGCACCATTTTAGTTGCCCTCCTCTGGACAGCTTCCATCCTGTCTATGTCTTTGCGGAGATTGGGTCTCCAGAACTGCACGCAGTACTCCAGATGGGGTCTCACCAGCTGTCTGTACAGAGGGATAATAACTTCCTGTTTTCTACTGGTGATGCCTCTCCCTATGCATCCCAGTATCCCCCCAGCCCTCCTTGCTGCCCTCTCACATTGCTTGCCCACCTTTAGGTCATCTGATATGACTACCCCCAGGTCCCTTTCCATTTTTGTTGTTGTTAGTATCTTACCCCCTATTGTGTACTCTTCCCCTGTGTTTTTGTTTCCCAGGTGCATTACCTTGCACTTCTAAGCATTGAATCTAAGCTGCCATACATTTGACCATTCCTCTAACCTTTTCAAATCCCTTCTCATCCTTTCCACTCCACCTTGTGCATCAACTCTGTTGCAGATCTTTGTGTCATCTGCAAAGAGACATACTTTTCCTTCCAGTCCCTCTGCAATGTCGCTTATAAAGACATTGAAGAGGACCGGTCCTAATACTGAACCCTGCGGTACCCTACTACTAACCCCCCTTTCTTCAGAGTGGACTCCATTTACTATTACTCTCTGTGTCCTATTCTCCAGCCAATTCTTTACCCAGGCTGTCATCTTGGGACCCACTCCCAGGCTGGCTAACTTGTATATTAATCTTTTGTGTGGGACTGTGTCAAATGCCTTGCTAAAGTCTAGGTAGGCCATGTCCACAGCCCCTCCCTGATCAACTACTTTGGTAACCCAGTCAAAGAAATCTATCAGATTTGTCTGGCATGACCTTCCCGCTGTGAATCCATGCTGCCTTGGGTCCTGTGCCCCTCTGGCCTCTAGATATTTAACAATTCTTTCCTTCAGAAGTGATTCCATCATTTTCTCTGCCACTGAGGTTAAACTAACAGGTCTGTAGTTTCCTGCTTCTGCCTTGCTCCCACTTTTGTGAAAGGGAATCACATCTGCCCTTCTCCAGTCCTCGGGTACCACCCCATCCTCCCATGATTTGTTAAAGAGGGTAGTCAGTGGTGTCACTAGTTCTATCCTTGAGTTCTTTTAGAATTCTGGGATGAATCCCATCAGGCCCCATTGCTTTGTCCACCTTCAGTTTAAGAGTTCTTTCAGAACCCTTTCTTCTGTAAATGGGCTGGTATCAACTTCTGTATCCAGAGTGTTTCTACTGTTTGTTTTAGGTACCTCCCCCTTCCTTTGTAAATACTGAGCAAAATATTTGTTTAGTATCTCTGCCTTTTCACAGTCACCCTCTGCCCACCCTCCCTCCCTTTATTAGCCTCACTATCCCTCCTTATTCTTCCTTGGCTCCCTGATGTACCTATAAAGGTTTTATCCCCTTCTTAACTGGGTTGGCTATCTTTTCCTCAGTTTGGGCCTTTGCTGTTCTGACTGCCTTCCCAGTTTCCTTTTGCTTTAACTGATACAGTTCTCTGTCCTGTTCCTTCTGTGATTCCTTGTACTTCCTGAATGCTTTCTTTTTCTCTTGAACCTTCACTGCCACTTCCTTTGAGAACCATAGCGGTTTCTTACCTCATTTCGTTTTGTTTATTTGCTTTACACAAAGGCTTGATACCTCTGTGATGGCAGTTTTTATTATTCCCCATTGTTCTTCCACTTCTCCTTCCTGCCCATTTGCTAGTGCATTCCTTAGGCACTCACCCATTTTGACAAAGTCTGCCCTCCTAAAATCCAGTACCTTTGTCTTTGTATGGCTTGACTCTATTGCTGTGTTTATTGTGAACCATACTGTTCGATGGTCGCTAGTTCCCAGATGGCTACCCACTTCTTCATCTGTGATCCTCTCTTCATCGCCATTTGAGAGAACCAGGTCTAAGATTGCTCCCTCTCGAGTGGGCTCCAATACTAGTTGTCTAAGGCATGCCCCCTGTAGGGCATCTAGAATAACCCCACTCTTAGAAGTGGCTGCTGCAACTGCACTCCAGTTAACATCTGGCATATTCAGATCACCCATCAGCAATATCTCCCCTTTTTCTGCCATTCTAAGTATACTTTCTATCATTTCCTTGTCCATTTCCTCCCCCTGAGAAGGGGGTCTGTATACAACCCTGTGCGATTGTGGTGCTATTGCGTGGGTCTCCAAATTTACCCACAGTGCTTCTTCTCCTCCTGTTTACCCTTTTGTTCTGTTGCTTTGATTCCTTCCCTTATGTAAAGAGCTACTCCTCCTCCTCTTTTACCCTCCCTGTCCCTCCTGTAGATGGTGTATCCTGGTATGTTTACATCCCAGGCATGGTTTTGTGTGTACCATGTTTCTGTGACTGCCATGATATCCAGATGTTCCTCCTCCATCAAGGCCACTAATTCAGGAAGCTTGTTACTCAGACTACGGGCATTGGTACTCATTGCTCTCCATTTTTTGATGGCTTTACCGTCTGTTGCAGCATCCCCCACTGACCTTTCTACCTTGGTCTTTTTCTCATTTAGTACCCTGTTTTGTAGGGGGAGGCCGGGATTTTCCTGCTGCTTATCAGTGCCTCCCCCCTTGACTAGTTTAAAAGCTTGCCAATGAAGAATTTAAACCGATTGCTCAAAAGACTTGTTCCCTTCCTGGACAGATGCAGACCATCCAGCCAGTATAGGCTGGTGCCCCTCCAGGTGGAACCTCAGTCCGCAATGAAGCCAAACCCCTGTGCTCCACACCATTTTTTCAACCATTCATTAAACTGCATGGTGCAAAGTACCCTCGCCTCACTCATGCCATTGACAGGCAGCACCTCTGAGAAGGATACTGTGTGTGCTACTTGTTTTAGGCCCTTCCCCAATTCTACAAAGTCCTTCTGCACTGCTCTAATCTCATGATGAGCCAAGTCATTTGTCCCTAGGTGGACAGTGACGTCCCAGCTCAGACTCCTGTGCAGCTGTTCCGTGATCCTGAGGATGTGTTTCCTGTCCCTCAAGCCATGGCACCAGGCAGGCACCTTACTTCAGTTTTCCCTGCTCCCCCCAGTTCTATCCCCCTAATAATTGAGTCCCCCACCAGGAGCTGCTTCCTTTCCTTGTGGTGTCCTCTGTCTCCTTCCTGTGGGCCTCCCTTGTGACAGCTGTCCTCAGCCTCCTTAGTCTCCTCTGTGGGTGCATCTATAGGGGAGCTATGCTCCCCCAGAATGGTGTATGGATTGTGGAGTGGAACAACTGACTGGGTGTGCCTCTGTTCCATCATCCTCACCCTTCCTGAGCCCACTGTGGTCCAACTGCTGTGTTTTCTTCACAACCTCTGAGGTAGTGGTGGTGGCTCTGGTGCTCCCTGGATGGGGGAGGTTCCCTTCCTACCATCAAGTGTGGCCTGGGGAAAGGTTCCCTTACTACTGTCCAGCATGGCCTGAAGATGGGCAACTTCCTCCCTCAGGACAGAGAGTTGTCTGCAAATAGGGAAGCATCTCAGCCTCCAGAAAGACTCCCAGAAGACTGCTGTCCCACAGCCATTACATTGAACTAATCCCCACATGTTTATCTACTTTTTCTTTGTGTGTGTGTGTGTGTGTGTGTGTGTTTGGTTTGTTATATAGAAATATTTATATTATACAATGTGTATGCTTATATTGTCAGTGCAGTGTGCTAGAGAGTATATGACAGTGATATGCACCTTGCACTCTTGAGGAAATGATGTCAGAACCCCAGGTATAAAGGAACTATTTCCAGGGGTGGATGGGGTGAGGGGTGGGAAGGGGTTGGGCCTAAACAGTGCCCTCGCAAAACAATCAGCTAAAAACTCTGACCCAGCACTGCAATGAGTGCCTTCCTGTCAGAAAGATGCCCTGCACAACAATTTGACAGAGAAAATACCCTGCTAATCAAACAGAAAAATCCAGACATCCAACTCAGACACAGATAACCCTCCCCAGCCCCAAAACAGCCTGGTGGTTTGTGCTCTGAAAGTGGTCAGCCCCAAAATAAGTCAGCTGTGCTTTACACTCTTCCTGCACTAAAAATCTTAAGAATTAAGCCAACTGATTGACTAGTGACACCTGTGATGTAAGCAGGCCTTTCAATGTAGGCAGGCTGCTGTCTGATTCCAATACACAAAATCTTTCAGTGAAACCAGGGATAGAAACTTAACTACTCAGCCAGCAGGACACTTTTAAAATGTTGCAAAAATATCCCTCTAAATCCTAGGTCTCAACCCCAACAATCAAGCAAATTCAGTTGTATCTCACTCCCTCTGGTTATATCCCATGCTGGCCAATTTGATGGCTTCCACCACATACATTCTGGGATATATTTGTAGGGGCAAAAGAAAACGTTTCAACAGAAGGAGAATCTGTCGTTCACAGATGAGAGAAGTCAAGGAACGTTGTCCTACCTCCAAGACAAGAATACAGCTTGGAGTTCCATTTAAAAATATTAAGATGTATCTATAGAGTTTATTCAGAATTATTTCTAATTCTCTAACCTTAGTATAACTCCAGATTTCAGAGGCATGTATCATGATCGTTCTTATTTTGGCATTAACAACTCTTAATACCCCGCTCACCGATGACTTCCCCATCTTGCTGTTAAATATTTTTAGGGCATTTACAGAAGATCCCATTTTAAATTGAATAGCCTTCAAATGTTTGGTCCAAGATAGGCTATAGGTAAAATGGGCACCTAAATAGTCATAACACTTAACAGTGTCTATATGGTTACTGTTTAGCCTAAAGCCTACCATATTCTTGGTTTGAGAGCCAAAAACTACAGTGTTGGTCTTGCCAAGATTAACTTTTAGTTTCCTTTGAGAACAGAGAGATTCGAAGTGAGCCAGTTTTCTTTTAAGACCTAGGACTGAAGTAGAGAGCAAGACTAAATCGTCTGCATAAGCTAAGCATTCAATCCTTTGATCATTACTTTTTGCAGTATAGAAATCTGGGTAACCTAGCTGATCCAAGACTGTATTAATGTAGATGTTAAATAGAGTGGGGGCCAAAATACACCCCTGTCTGTCCCCCACATTTGTCTAAAATCTATCAGTTAGATGACCATAGTGATTATACTGGACCCTTGCCCACATATTTTCATAGATTCTATTAATAACATCAAGAAGTGAGGCCTCCAACTTCAGGTCCCTTAATGTAGCCCAAAGGATTTTTCTACTAATGCTGTCGAAAGCTGAGGAGAAGTCCACAAAACAGCAAAATAATCTTTTTTTCTCACTTTAATATACTTCCAGATCAGATGCTGAAGCACATAATAGTGTTGTACTGTAGAACAGTCCTTCCAGAAACCGTTCTGTACCTCATTCAATAATGAGTTCTCCTTGACCCATGACAGCGATCTGCCCAAAATTATCCTAGGCAAAATCTTCTGTGAAACATCTATCAGACTAATAGGCCTATACATCCTTGGGTCATTCAGATCCTCTTTTTTAAAAATTGGAAAGATAACACTACCTACCCAACTGGTAGGGTAAGAGCACCCCTGAACCAGGCCACTAAACAGTAAAAGAAGAAAAGGAATCCATCAGTTGGTAAAAACCTTATAGAGATCACCTAGGACCCCATCTGGCCCTGGTGCTTTATTTATGAGCCAATCAGTGCCATCCAGATTTCATCCTCTGTGATCAAGATAGGTCTTGCAAAAATGTCATTCTCCTGTATTTTGAAAGTATCAGGTGTCTTCTGCTCTTCATGAGAATAATAGAGCTTGGAGAAATGAGATGCCCAGACTTCAGGTGTAATATAGGCTTCAATCTTATTGGCATATCTATTATATCCCTGGGCAACAATATTCTAAAATCGCCTTCCATCCCTATCCTAAACAGCCTGCCTCAGTTTTTCCCAAAGTCCCTGAGTATGTTTATGTCTCTCCCATTCAAGAATTTTCCTGTATTTTTCTCTTTCAGTCTTTAGCAATTTAAAATCTGCTGCAGACTTATTTCTTTTCTTCTTATGCTGTCTTAGTTTTCCTCCAAACTCCTTATTTGCCTGTAGGCATACCGAATTAAACTAAGACTTTTTATAAAGGGACCTAGGATGGTACGTTGTTTTACATCTAGGTCCAAGTGAAGAATGAATAGTTTCCCAATTCTCCAAAATATTAAAGGCCTTACTTTTGTCCAGGACCAACTCATGAATATTACCTAAGACTCCTGTACTAACAATTTGTTTGAAGCTAGCTTGATGAATCGGCTTCCATCCAATCCTTCTCTTGTTTATGACTTCCCGACTCTCTTCTTGTTGTGCCTCACTCCTTAAAGTCCCAAAAAAGGACATTTGATGTTAATTACAATGGTACAGTGTGCTGATTCCAATCTGTCTATGAGCTCTAAGTTTTGGATCAGCTTTACTGCTTCCAAATTGGTCCAAACTTGATTAGGGGTTGAAGAGCCAGTAGGTCCTCTATACGGTAAGGATCTGACTAGATTGACCTGAGTTCTACCATTTAAAATACAGAAATTTATACTGGTTAAGTCTGCTACCAATTCCTTACCTCCGAGGTTAGATTTTAGATCCTCAGCAGTCCTAGTATATGAGATATTCAGATTAATTATACATATTGTATAGATCATATCTGAATATACATCCTCCAAGAAATGAAAAGGAATTCTGGCATTAAAGTCTCCCAAAATAATTATAGGACAAGTTATACTCTTATCTGACAATTTGTCAAGTGCCATTTTCAGATCCCGTATGAAAAGGTCAGCGGGATCAGTAGCTCTGTTGTGAGGGGGCAAGTATATATTGCAGAGAATGATCTTCTCTTGTCCCTTGCTACTCATTAGAGCCAAAATACTCTCTGACTTAGTAGAAATGTTAGTGATCTGAAAATTTAGCAAAGTTTTGATAAAAAAGGAAATACCCCCTTTAAACCTTCCAAACTTTTTATCTTTAGTTGCTGGCAGAGTAAAGATAGAATATTCAGCCAATTTGGGAGTTACATTTTCTGTACACCATGTTTTTTGCAGTCCAATAATATCAAAATTATCCAGAAATCTCACTATTTCAGGGTCAATTATTTTAAGATGGATGCCCTAAATATTCCATGAAAGTATAGAAAGGACATCCACATCTCGATCCCCAGCTCCCTTATCCAAATCTAGCTGGCATTCAGAGTTCATTTATTTGATATTATCTACAGGCTGCATTTGTCAGGCTGAATCAATAACTGTCAGCGGTGAGTAGGTATTAGGGTCAATTAGGTTTCCAAAGTCAATCAGGGGGTTATCTGTCTCTAAGATTGATTCTGGACTATTCTTAGTCTGTGTAAACCATGAAAAGACTTCACCCAAGTCTAACGTGTTAACTAAATGTATTTCCAAACAATCCAGCTTGCTGGCCAGAGAAAGCAAGCTGCTAGCTGTATGAGGATTTTTAAATGTAATATCAATCTGTGTTGTGGGCTCTGGGTCTCCATATAACTTTATGGACTCCACCATGTTTCTGGAGATATAAAATCCTAATGCTCTTTCCAAGAGCAGCAACAAATCTTCCCTAACTTTCCTATGCTAATCCTTGAGTGAAGCCTTCCAGCCAAAGATAGTTATGGTCCTACTCAGCCATACTTCTCTCTGCTTCAGTACGTGATCCTCTATCACTCCCAAGATTTTTCTCTGTGCTATCGTAGCCTTCTCACTCTGCATCTCCCTATGGAGAATCTTTTCTTGGGAAGGATAAGACTGTGTAGGAACCTCTATACATGATAGCTTCATGTTTAGCTTGGAATGTAGCCCATACATCAATAAGTTTAGCAACCATGCTATACTGCACATTAGTCAAAGCAAAGTGGATCATGTCAGTAAAGGATTTTAATGATCATCCCTTTATTTTTTCAGCAACTATAAATCTGAAGTCATTGTACTGGCTAACAATTTCTGCCTGGTCCACTGATGAAAATAAATAGTCCTGATATTTGCTGTACAGTCTCTCAATATTTGATAAGCCAAACTCAAAGCTTCAACAATATGGCACTGCTGAAAAATCAAAGGCAGATCAATCAGAAAGTTCACCTGCAGGAAATTAGCTGTCCAGATGGTCACATAACAGGCCAATGAATTTCAAAATTGCTGTTGTGCTTACTTCAGCTGTGCATTTAGCCAAAAGCAGTTTTACTGGTGGGCTCCAGTAGACAGTTTCATCCAGGTACTGGCTTCTGAACTTTTTATTTTGCCTAGCAATCTGTACAGCTTCAACTTGTTAGACCACTTTCTGAAACATCTTAGACAACTCTGCCAACTCCAAAAGTACATCATTTAATACTGTTATGGCAATGTGGTATTCAGGGTTGGACAGTTTCTTAAAGCAGTACTTAGCAATGGGATCTTTGATGGATGCATGCAAAATTGTATGTGATGTCATTTACCCTAGGTATGGTTTACAATAACTATGCTGGGTATTGTCAAGCTCAGCTGGGGTTTTAAAATGTATTTTTGCAATGTAGTGAGTGAGTCAGTGTGATATGAGAGAGGAGATGCATTTAGGAGACTATAATTCTCTTCCATTCTTGATCCATACTAAGAGCAGTCTGAATTTATGAAATGAAATGAAAAGGACATTTGTTGCACTGCTATTTCTTGTTGTCCATTTTAGAGTTACTATCCCCATGTAGCCAACATGGGCAACCTTTTACAAGCACTGATTCATTGAATCTCAAATGTGTGTATAATGTGAGACCTTGTTTTAAAGCGAAGCGCAATCTCATCTCTCTAAACATATGTACAGTCTTGTACTGAAAAAAAAATGAACATGCTTTCAATGGTGAGGCTTTAAATCCATTATAAACATATTTTGTATGTGAGACGCTGCTTGGGGAGGAGGCACATTACATTGAAATTGTGCAACTTTAAAACTGAAATAATATAGTATACACCCTATGTCAGAAAATCTCTCGCATTGCTTTGTTGGAGGCAATCTACCAAACAAATAAAACATGCCATTTCTGTGAACAGCAGGGGAGTACTGTTCATTATAATGTACTATCTTACTGAAAAGAGGTGTCAAGCCAAAAACATTGCTGTAACTGCAAAGCTGATTGGTTGGAATTTAGCAGAGCGGTTCCATTGTTCAATAAGTGGAACAAGAGCGAGATGTCTGGCTTATTAAAGTTAATGAGTTGTGGCCTCAGAGGTGGGCATACAATGTTTCTTTCCCATTCACTTTCATGTCCTGCTGTCTGAGTCTTAAATCTGAGTGATGACTGTAGTCACTACTTCATGAACATGAGGATCCCTGTCAGCTGCTTTGTGCACTACTACTGAAGCCGTGTGCAGGTTATTTCTGACTGCTGTGCAGACGCTCACGCGCACACCTTAGGGGGAACATAGGTGGAGATACAGATGCAAACTGACATACTGAACCAAATTAAGCTGCTGGTTGTGTTTTTAGTGAATGGGGAAAATTTGGCCAGGACACCGGCGAAATTCCACTACTCTTTTTGATAAGTGCCACAGTATGTTTCATGTCCACTTGAAGAACCACTATAACAGGCAGACAGGACCTCAGTTTAATGTCTCACCTGAAGGATGACACCTCAGGAGAGCAGCACCCCCTCATGCTGCACCACAATGGCAGTATTGGGATTCAACCCAAGTTCCACATGTGGGGCTAGAACCCACAACCTTCTGATCTCCCAGCCTCAGAGGCGAGTGTACAACTTGCTGAGCCATTGACTCTTCAGGGACAGTTGTAGTCCGTGGGATGCTCTTCTCCTGGGTTGTGCTCTGGATGAAGGATCACTGCCCCTTCTGTAGGATCTTAGAAGAGCTCCATGCTCAGCTGATAGCAGCCAGGGAAGATAGATCTCTCTTTTGGCACCTGCTCAATTGGAGACACAGCACACACCCACTTCCCCAGATGCCTTCTGAGCCGGAGAGGGGTGGCAGGGGTAACCACAAGGAGGTCAACCAACTCCACACTATTCTGATGGCAAATTGCTTTGCACCCTGGAGGAGACTCAGGTACCTGACTCCACCAGGGATACTCTGAGCCAGTTGGGGGAGATGGGAGTGAAAACCTGATGGCACCTGGGGATGAAAGTAAGAAGAAGGCAGCTAGAATTGTCTTAGTGGTTGGGGATTCCATGATTAGGGATGTAGTGGGGGTGGTGGGTGGGGGAGGAGGGGTGGGGGATGGTCAGCTGCCTTCCTGGTGCATCAGCCAGTGGGGGGGGAGCTAGGGGTACTGGTACACTTGGGTATCAACAATCTGGTGAACCAGGCAGTGGAGAAAGTGAAAGCAGAAGTTGCAGCGGCTGTGGGACAGATTGCAGGCACACTTAGCCTCCTTGTCCTTTTCTGTCGTTCTCCCTGTGTGGAATGGGGGGAAGGAAAGATAGAGCAAGGAAGGAAAAGATAAAGGAATTAAACTGGTGATTAAATGCGTGGTGTCAGAAGAAAGGATACTGTTTTGGTGGGGACTGGGTGTACTTTTGGGACAGGAGGCTCTTCAAAGAAGACAGCCTTCACCTGACAAGAGAGGGGATCAGCACACTGGGGCAAAAGATTGATGTCTGCATTAGACAGTTAAACTGACTGCGGGGGACACTGAAGCTAAGGGAACCCAGGTAAAGGGAGTGAGGGAGGGGAACCCAGCTAGTATTCCCCTATACTGGGGGTTGGTAGCAGTAAGATGGGAAATATAAGGTTGAAGTTCAAAAAGGAGCAGTGGAAGAGGCAAAGGGGGAAGGCGCTCAGGGTCTGCAAGCAATAGGAAAAATAAGAAAGTAAGGAGAATGAGAATGAATGCTGGTGTAGGGTCTCAAAACAGCAAACGAGGATCTGGAGCTAGTTGGAAAATAATCTTTCTTAATGCCAGGAGTCTGGGTAATAAAATCAATGAGCTCCATGCTATGGTAGCAGACAATAAGATGGATCTCACAACCATGTCAGAAACTTGGGCCACAGAGAATAATGACTGAGACTTGTTAATTCCAGGTTACACAATGTTTAGACAGGATAAAGGAAAAGGCAATGGGGGAGGGGAGCATAGCCCTGTATGTCAGGGACAGCACAGAGGCAATGGAGGATGCACACATCAAGGGAACCAAAGGGGAAACAGAGTCACTGTGAGTTCACCTCATGGCACCTTCAGGCAAGAAATACAGGTGGTGTGGTCTATAGACTACTAGTGCAAGGGGAAGAGAGAGACAGAGAGCTCAGGGAGCAGCTGGCAAGGGGAGTGAAGAAGGGGGGAAGTGGTGGTCGTGGTAGGTGATCTGAACCTGCTGGATTTTGACTGGGACATTTCCCTGCTAGATACATTGTGGGACTGTCTGCTGGTGCAGCTGGTTAAGGAACCTACTAGACCTAGGCCTTACCTCTGTAGTGAGTAAATTGATAGAGTCACTGATCAAAGAGGACCTTGTGGACTACCTAGAGAGCAATGGTCTGCAGGATAGTAAACAACATGTCTTTGTGGCAGGGAGGTTCTGTCAGACCAGCCTGATAGATTTCTTTGGGTAACAAAGGTAATAGATAAAGGCCACACTGGATTTACTTCAATTTCAGCAAGGCCTTTGACTCGGTGCCACATAGAAGATTGCTGAGGAAGCTGGATGGCCTGGGAGCAGATAGGAACATAGTTAGATGTGTAGGAAACTGGTTGAAGAAGAGACAGCAGAGGGTGGTGGTAAACAGGGTCAAATTAGAAGAGAGTAAGGTCACGAGTGGGGTGCAGAGGGATCTGTCCTGGGTCCTGTCCTCTTCAGTACATTCATCAGCGACATTGGGGAGGGCATCTGGGGCAAGCTATGTCTCTTTGCAGATGACATGAAGCATTGCAGTAGGGTAGATAGTGATGAAGGGATCAGGGAGATGCAAAAGGATCTACATATGTTAGAGAGGTGGTCTAAGGTCTGGTAGTTGAAATTAAATGCCCAAAAATGCAGGGTAATGCACCTAGGGGGGAAAAAATGGACAGGGTACTGGATTGGGGGGGGGTTAAACTAAGCACTACAGCAGAGGGAAAGAGTGACTCTTACACAATCAAGCCAGTGTAACAAGGCGTATAGTAAGGCTAATAGAATGCTTGGATGTAGAGACGTTAAAAGCAGGAAAAAATAGGTACTATTACCTCTTCCTTTGCCTTTTCGGAATATTGATTCTACCATATTGTAGTAGATGTGTCTTACAGTATTTTAATGTTTATTGATGTTTTAATGTTGAATTGTACAAGCGCTTTGGTACTCTTCTGAATTGCGCTTCTTACAAATAAAGTATTACTTATTTACTTACTCTGTACAGGTTACTGGTGAATACCGCACCTGGTATACTGTGCTTAGTTCTGGAGTCCTCACCCAAGGAAGGACAGGGACAGGTTGGAGATTGTGCAATGCAGGGTGATCAAGATGATTTAGGGCCAACAAGGCAGAACTTACGAAGTCTGCATCAAGGCACTTAACATGTACTCACAGGACACTGGGGGGGATATGATACAGACATTTAGGTTCCTGAAAAGAATAAATAAGGTGAACTGTGAGGAACAATTTTGTAGAAATATAGAGTCAAAAACCTGAGATCACAAGCGGAAATTGGCAGGGGGAAGGTTTAAGAGAGGTGTGATGAAGTTCTATTTTATGGAAAGTGTGGTGGAGGCTTGGATCAGTCTGCCAGCAGAGGTGGTGGGTGTCAATACCATAAATGGTTTTAGGCATGGCTGGGCTATAGAGAAGAGTTTGGTGGTTACTCAGGTCGGCAGCAGCAGTGAGGGGAGCAGGACGGTGGACAGGGAGGGATAAAATTCAATATGGACAATAGGTCCTGAGGCAGATTGGGAACTCCAGGCAGACAAGATGGACCTTTGGTCTTTTTCTGCCACCATTGTCCATGTTTCTAACCTCAGAGGAAGGGACTTCTAAAAAATTGTGACTGACTGCTATCTTTAATGACATGTGTCATTTAGTTACAAAATTAGCTGTGTTACAAATATCTGAGAAAGTCAGAAATACACTGAGTATGAATCTAAGGATGTCAGAAATACAATTTTTAAAACAGTTTTTTTTTTGTCACAACATCCAAATAATGTTATAGAGTTAAGTTTACATCTAATAGTTTCCCCAGATATTTAAAATAGCTGATGGTGTCAGTCTTTGCTCCACTTGCACCAACAATAGACTGGTCATCCCCAACCTGGGCAAGCCTCTGTGGAGTACCAAAAGTCATACCTTTCATCTTAAAGCAAAACAAAATGGTTATATTAAATGCACGCTGAAAATAGAAAATAGAGTTAAAAATCTACATTTCGACCTTAGGTCTTCTTCAGGAAATATCTAAAAGAGAAAAAAAACAAGTTAGTGTAGAGGAGAGGTAAAATGAGAGAGATACATATGTGGAGAAAGAAGAAGGGGGAGACAAAGGGAGAAGAAATGATAAATGGTAAGATTAAGAGAGAATCTGTGAAACAAAAAGGTGATGATGGGAAAGATAAAACATAATGGGAGAGAAAGAGCTGGGGAAGTTCCCAGGTAGAGATTGATTAACAGGGCCTTGTAAGAAGGCTGAAAGGTGACAAATGTGTGAGAAGGAGACAGAAATGGAGACATATGGTGAAAATGAAAAATAAATCAGTACAAAAACAAATTGACTTTAGGGAGAAAAAAGGGAGGCTGAAAGATGTTAGTGGAAATAAGTCTATCATTTAAACCAGAGGGCTGCTGGGAGCCACATGGATGATCAGCTTGGCTTCCATGTTTTCTATGGTTAGGATCCTGGAAGCCTGCTGAAGGACACAAATAGAAAGGTCATTGACATTGTGGTCCCTGGAGATAAAGTGGGATACAATGGGTTTAGCAGTTTCACCATTCCTGACTGCTCTGTAATGTTCCTGAAGCGGTCAGCAAGCGCCTACCAGTTTCTCCGATGTAAATAGCTGAACACCTCCTGCAAAGAATACAGTACACTACATTAGTGGAGGTGCATGAGAACTCCTTGGTGATGAAAAACACCTGTAGGCCCCGAATCTCAGTTACAAATGGTTGCAGGTGTAACAGCGAGCCCTGTTGCAGGTTTGGTACCTGGGGAGGAACTGTGGGAGTGGGTAGGCTGCTTTTACCAGGAGATTAGCAGGTTAGGTGGGGCGGTAGGAGGCAATAGATGGTTCTGTAAAGGAAGCACCAATGTTAGGGTCAGTTTGCAAAATGGGAAAGTTACTAGTGATGATCCTGTGAAGAGAAGGTGTGCTCTGATGGAAAGGAAGAACTAGTGGAATTTGCTGTTGTTCTTGTCTGACAGTATCCCTCCTGCGGAGGTCAAGGTTACGGGGCATGTTACTGACCCGGAAGAGTGCTCTGTCCACTGTGCTTTTAGGGCAATAGTTCTTAGACTTTGTCACAGTGAGCCTCCCCAAATTCATGGAATAGATTTTGAGCCTCCCCCAAAAACTGAAATAATCTTGGGCCTCCCCAAAGAAAAATAACATACTGTACTTTGTGCAGTACACCATGAATGAATTGAAACCCCTTTGAGTACTCTGCTCACATGCAGTTCTTTCATTCAGTACTTTGTCTTATACTGACATGGAACCTTTGAAAGAGAGCTCCTGTGCTCAAAGGTGTTGTCTGAATAACAAATAAATAAAATAAACAAATATTATTATTCAGCTTATTGTACCCCCTCCGGACAGCCTACCTGCTCTGCTATTTTCATTATTGAACCATTATTGCCCCTTGTTACAGTACCTTCATGGGTCAGACTACTTTTTCTGCTTCCTCTCTATATGAAATAACCTTCCTACATACTTTGCCTCTCCCCCCTCCTTCCTTGCTCCTAAGCAACTTCTCCTGGATTACTGGGCTCCTTCCTACTATGGCTCTTAGCACTTCTATGCTCAACCCTTGTATTTGGGCTGTTCTGCCGTCAGTCTACAAATTGATCAATTACCACCAATCGTTATTAGTTTACTGTTCATATTTGTTTGCACTGTTGTTCATTGTGTATTTCTTGATTGTTTTGCAGTTACCTTTTGAAATGTATTTCCTACCCCTTCCTGGGCACACCTGAAATGAGCTTTGGCTCATTCACCTTCCCTTGTCACCTATTAGTAAATAAATACATAAAATTCACCTACTATTATCTTCTTTCAGTTTGCTTCATCTCTTCACACAAAATACATAAAACTCAAAATTTAAATACAGCACTTTTTCAGACTTGCTTGAGCCTCCCTGGAACAGGTTGGGGCCTCCCCAGGGAGGCTAGCCTCACCATTTGAGAACCCCTGTTTTAGGGTATCCCCTGTTGATAAAAAAAACTATGCATTATTTGGGTCTGCTCAGCAAAATCATCCTCTTCACTGCATAACCTGCGAAGTCTAAGAAACTGTGAATAAGGCAGGCCATTCTTGACATATTTAGGATGGAAGGAGCTATGGAGGAGGAAACTGTGAGAGTCAGTGGGTTTGTAATAGACGGATGTCTTCAGACCAGTGTTCTGGACTGAGAGCTGGATATCCAGGAAAGGCAGTGTAGAGGAGGATACTTCAACAGTGTACTGAAGGGAAGGATGAGCCGTGGTGAACTTGTCAAGAAGACTTGGAGGTCTCCCTGGAGCAGGAGGTTGGCCCCCACCGTCATCAATGTAGCGTTTGTAGAGTTCAGGCACAGTCCCTGTGAATGAGAGAAAAAAACGTTCCTCCACCCAACCCACAAACAGATTAGCAAAGCTGGGACCCATCTTGGTACCCATGGCAACTCCACTGACCTGCTGAAAAAAACTGTTATTAAAAGAAAAAGCATTGAGTGTTAGAACCAGTTCTGCCAGATGAGTTAGTGTGTGTGTGTGGATGGCTGCTGGACTTCCCGCTTATTCATGAAATGCTGCAAAGCTGTCAGACCATCATCATGGGGGATCACTGTGTAAAGAGATTTGATGTCCATGGTGAAGATGAGCTGATGAGAGTCACTGAATCTGAACCTGTCAAATAACTGGAGAGCATGGTTAGTGTCTTTAACATAGGAGGGCAGGGACTCAACAAGGGGTCTCATGAGGCCATCCAAAAATGTGGAGATGTGGGGCAGGAGCAGGCAGACACTATGGGACGACCCGGGTTACCTGTTTTGTGGATTTTGGGAAGAAGATAAAACCTAGATGTCTGGGGATGCTGGACTATGAGTCTCTTAGCAGAAGCAGGGAGCTCATTGACTTCAATAGCAGAGGTAATGGTGGTAGTGACCTCCGTCTGATAGTCAGCAGTGGGGTCCTGTGGAAGAGAAGAATAAAACCTGGTGTCAGAGAGTTGCTGTGTGGCTTCCGTGATGTATAGCTCCTTTTGCCAGACCACAACAGCACCTCCTTATCAGCTGGTTTAATAACGCCATTCCTACATTGTAGAGATCTGAGGGCTGCAAGCTCACCAGGTGTCAGGTTGGAATGGTTGTGCCTGCAATGAAGATTAAAGTTAGTGGTGTTTTCCATACATTGGTTAACAAAATAATCAACAGCAGCAAAACGTCCTGGAGGGGGTGTCCATGTACTTCGCTGAGGATTGATGTCATTGATAGTTCTGGTGATACCGTCATCATCTGTGGGAAGAGGAGTCATATTAGAAAAATGAGCTGCAAGGCGTACTCTACGATAGAAGCACTGCAGATCAACTTGAACCTGGGGTGCATCAAGATATCTGGGTGTGGGCACAAAAGAGAGACCTTTGCTAAGGAGTGAGTGCTCATCTTGTGTCAGGGGAAGGTCTGGAGGCATATAAAATACCAAATTGTTAGGTTCATCTTAGATTTATACAGTGATAATTTATGCAATACAAACCATTCTTGCACTTTATTAAAACTATGTTTTAATAAGCATAGACATACATTTACATTTAGTAAACACAGACTTACCATTGTATTCAACAAACTCAGAACAAACATATATCTAAGACAGAAGTGTTTTTATGAACACCACACACCTAAAACAATTTATCACCAAATTGTCCACTTCTGGTGCTCGACAGGATAGATGTGAATGTTTCTATTAATGAACAATACTTTGCATCCCTTACGAAAATGAAATGTATTTAAAATATACTATTAATATATTTGGAAATGTATTCCAATCTGCTTATTTTATAATGTATTTTAATTAATGGATTTTGCTTTCTACCATAGAGAAACCCATTGCATAACATGCACCGGGTTTCCCTCGCTCTGTACATGCGCCCACACAGCTCATCCGTGATCTTCGGCTCGAGTACGTTTTTTGCCCTCAGTGGAACTCCTGGCACTTGCCGCCCTGCCTTATCTTTCAAAACTGAACTGCCACTCTGACTGGGTGGTAAATTATTTCTTTTTTTTTTTTTAAACAGCTACCCTTTCACAAACCAGATGAAAAAAAAAACTGTCAACAAGCGACCAGACAGCGGACTGAGCTAACAGCCAAGCGGACCTGTGACCGCACCGCATGTCTTTATGTAATTGCTGAGCCAGAATGTGAAACCCAGCAATTATATAAAGAAAATATGGGCAGTGTGAAACATGAAGCAGACACTTTCTCGAGGTGTGATGCTTACAAACCCCGAGCCTACCTGGGGTTTATGTAGCATCTAACCCCTTGGGTATGTAAACTTCTTGTTACACATACTACCCATTACTTTATTTGTAATGTACTGGAAATTCAATATATTTCTATATATTTTAAAATTTGCAAATATATTGCAATATATTTTAAATATACACATTATTGCTGCTTTAGTATACTATGTATAATGCAAAATATATTGATTAAATTACAAATATATTGAAATAAAGATGGCAAATATATGTTATAGGTATATTGCCAATAAATGTATAAATGCAGTTTTTTTTACATTTCAAATAATGCTTCCTATATTTACACATATATGAAATATACATGTGTAATAGATAATAATATAAATATTAACTACCAGAAAAAAACAAAGGGAATTAATTATTATTTAATGTACCCTTATCTGTGCAACTGGAGTTCATCTTGTCAGTAACCAGGGAGATATTTACATTGGAATCATTGTTTTACAGTGCAGCTTTAACTCAAACATACATTTTATACATTTATACTTACACATAGGACTTACCTCACAAACTCAGGCTCAGATCGATATTTATACCACCTCATTTTGTTTCCCTTTTAGATCAGGATGAGATCCTACATGTACTTGTTTTATACCTTGGACCTTTCCTTTCAGTCTGTAAGCTAATGTTATAAATTCAAAATTATTTAAAAAATAGAAATTATCATTATTTTGGCCGATAAACTATGTTTTTGAAATATGCAAATTAGTTATGCAAATGTGCACATAGGACCAACGTAAGCATTTACAAAAATATATGTAACATATATAAAAAATAAATGTAACATATGCAAAGAATACAGTGTATATTTGAAATATGCTAATAATATATTTCAATGTATTACTAAATAGATTGACATGCTTTCAAGCAATGCATGAGGCAGAAATACATTATGATTATATATAGCATTACTTCATGGAAAGGGTGGTGATGCCTTGGAATGTGCTACCTATGGAGTTGGTATCAAGAGAATCCATTGGAGGTTTTAAGAAGGGATGGGATAGATACATGGGCAGGGTACAGGTAGGGTGGGTAGAGACCAGGGGGGCTCTGAATGGAAATCAGGGGAGGGATGGAAGGGAGAAGTGAGGGGGTGTAGCAGCAGTTATCAAACTGTGAGCTGTATCTTGAGCAGACGAGATAGACTGCAAGACCTAATCTGCTGGCATTTTCATATGTTCATATATTTCTGAAATATATTGTTTAATATATTTAATCAATTCAGTTTATTGACATACTTAACATAATTTCCAGTATATTGAAGTATATTTCATTTTTGTAATAAAATATAATCTTTCAGTAAATGTAACATACATTACATCATTTACAATTTTTTAAATTAGAAATATATTGTTTCAGTATATGCTGAAATAGACTGTTTATTATATTTCATTGTCAAAGTATTTCTCAATGTAGTGACATATATTTTTGTATACTATGAGTTAGAAATATATTATGTCAGTCTATTTAAAAATATATTTCATAATAAATTATATAATATATTACATTGGGACAATGTATTTCTCAATGTATTGACATACATTAATGCATATTTTTCAGTATATTGCAATACATTCTATTTTCATAAGGGATATCTTATTATTGTACACAAATGTTATGTATTTGAATGTTCAGCTTGACTTTATACTTTTGGTACATCTTTTAATCTCTTTTGCACTATAACTACAGCTTAATGCAGGACATCATAAATAGGCCTGTCTTAACTGCCTCAGTCCTGGAAATAAAAACCTAAAGCTTTGTCTTACACACACACACACACACACACACACACACACACACACACACACACAGCGCGCATGCACACGCACACCCTTCATTTCGGGGGAAATTCCAGGTGCTATCTGCCCTAGCCAGATCCAACATCTTCAGAGGTCATAGTAGATTTGCTAAAGGCAAGGCACCTACCAGTCATTTCCCAGGACCCAATTAAGCATCCAGGGTCCACAGGCCTCAGGATTGTTTGGAGAGCAGGCTGTCTAATTGCCTGGATAAATGGGCCCAGTCAATAACAGATGACAAGCTCACAGGGATGCATGATAGCACTCTCATCTGTACCATCTCACACATCATTGCTTCCATTTTCAGGAAAGAGTGACACATGCTACGTACAGTAAGTGACTACTATGGTGCCTCAGCATCACGGCCTCGGCTGCATGGATAACCTAACGCAACCTGCCAGGCACCACCTAGAATGAATGCTTGCTGGTATCTCTGCAGCTGTGGCAGGTGGGTGGGCCTACAAGATGGTTAGGATTAGGCAGATGAAATGGCCACACTCATTTTGCCTTGAAGGGGCCAGTCTGGCCTCCATCCCCACCCTCTGGCATTGCAAAGACAGCTGATCAGTCTGCCTGTCCAAAAGGTGGCTAGGCAGACTGATTAGGATAGGCAGACCCTAAAGGAGGGACACACACAGCCCCCTTGGGAACAGGGAGGGAGAGTAAGTCCTCTGAAAGCATTCCTCTTTATGAAGCTCATCTGGTATGTGCTGTGCTGCTCAGGAGAGTATAAGCACAGGTCACAGATCAATGGAGAGGACGGGAAGCAGTTCTGTCCAGGCCTGTTGGCAGTAAGTGATGCACCCAGACAGAGTGGTTATCAATGGCAGGCACGGTTTGTGAACCATGGATGAAGATTCTGTCCTAGCCAAAAGGTAACAAATTGGGAGATCATAGCCTGTGAATGGTATCCCACAACTGTGCACTGGGGAACTGTCATATACCATTTCTCCAGAAATCTGGGGGTTAGTTTGTGCTGGGATATATTTTGAGACAGTTGCACAGTGAGACAAAGGGACTCCAGAATGTAGCAAGGTACTAACTGCAGAGGGTGTAATTACATATCAGTGTCAGTGACTCAGTAGGTAGCATGCTCACCTCAGGGACTGGAATATCAGAAGGCTGTGGGTTCTAGCCCCACACTAGGTACCTGGGGTAATATCCATAACTGACACTGTAGTGCAGTACAAGGGGGGGTGCTGCACTTGTGAAGTGCTATCCTACTGATGAGATATTAAATCAAGGCCCCTTCTGCCCATTTCTGATCATTGTCCAGGTGGAAGTAAAAGATCCCATGGCACTTACTGAAGAAGAGCAGGGGAATTTTCCCAGTGTCATGGCCAACAGTCCCCTTGTCAATAAACCAGGTGCATGCAACCCACCCCCCTGGAAACAAGCTATCATAGTTTAGTGTGCCTTTCTTGGTGAAAAATTGCAGATAAATAAATACAATTTTGAACCAGGAGACCCATGAAATGGCGCATTTAGAGAATGGGGTCCTTATTCTTATGGTTTGTTTGAGCCCCAATTATTTTGCTTTTTGTGGGGCTTCTTGGAATGAAATTGACATCCCATTACTATTGTAAGCCCGTGGGGACTGACGCCTTCTTTCTTGTGTAACCCCTAGGTGGCACTATCCCAAGGGCTACTACCCCTGCCTGTTTGGCTAGTAGCAGGTTAAGGGGCCTGGGTTCTGAAATGGGTGCCTCCACCCAGAGGTCAGGGTTGATAGTGATCAAGCTAACCTGGGCACAGCCCTCTGGGACACTGTAACCCCCCTCTTTCCTTACTAGTGGCCGGAAAAATACACAATAATCACTTTCACGATACCCCTGATACACCACACAAGTACCCACATTGTTTGCACTTATCACCAGGGTTTTTCTCTGGCTCGGCACTGGGGACCACTTGTAAAACAAGGTTATACACAGCAAATAACAGCAATAAAGTACTCTTGCACAAACTGGAACCACAGTCAGGGTAAATGCAAAAAAGAGTTAGATCTGATTTATTTAAGGGACTTGAACAAGGGAGGGGCGTAATCAGGTTAATTTGCTTAAAGGCTGTATCAATCAAACAGTTATGCATGCAGTTCACGGCCCATAAACAGTCACATACCCTGGGTACCCAGATGGAGAACGGTGGGCTAGCCAGGAACGTTGCAGCTGGTTGGGGCCCTGTGATGGAAGAAAAAACAACATGCACAACACACACTATTTGTAATCCAGAGCCGGAGGGCTCAGTTTGTGAAAAGAAAACAACAAGACAATCAGATGACACACTTTTATATTAGGCTGTTGTTGCAGGGAGCTACTCTGATGATTACTCATGATACCCAAGACTGGACACAGGCTGGACGAAAATCGAGACATCAGGTGGTTAATCTGGAGTGCCAGGAGAAGCAGGGCCCACACGAATTGCTGAGGCATCATTCCTGTTCAAGCGTGGAGCAGGGGGCTCGTCGGTGGCTTTCTCTGTGCAGTGGTATAGTCTGGCAGCACCAGCATGGCATGGCCCAGGCCGAATGGAGATGAACGCAGATTCAGTCCGATTAGGCTGGATAAAGCTTCCAGCAAGCAGAATGCAGTTCACACAGTGGGGAACCAAAACACGACCCACTTTCAATACCCAGCACATTTACATGTAAGGAAATTCTACTGTACCAGGCAAACCGCTCTCCGGTCATGATCGCAAAGTCTCTGCACAAACCAGGGATTCAAAAGCAGCTGGAAATCCTGACAGGCCAATCACATTCAGCAACATCTTCGGTCTTCTTCAGGTATGAGCCTGTTAAAAAATCAGTGGCTTACTTCGTTCTCACAGACTGGGATTTAGTCCGAAATAATTCTCTTCTCTCCCTCTCAGGGCAGCAGGCAGACATGCAGGCCACAAATCAGGCCTTTCCACAGAGACTGTATTGAACTGTTGCTTCTTCAGCTCCCAGTTTAGATCTGACTCAACTGCCAGCAAGCCAGGGACTTTCCTCTGAATCCAAAAGGTTAGGTCGGCTGATCTGTCAGTCACAACAAAGGCTCCCCCTTCAGGTGCAAAAAGGTGCCAAAGGCCCAAAACTACAATTCCTACAGATTTTGACTCCAGACAGCTCCTGTAGTCCGGCTCCATTTTAGGTTCCACCAGAACTGATTGGTCCAATTCGCAGTCCAGGACCAAGATAGTGGAGATAAACAAAACAGTCCTTGCTGCAAAGAAGGCAGGTTAGACAAACAACATTATCAATATCACTCTAAATGATTTTCAGCAAATAGTTACATCTTTCAACAGAGCTCCCTCACAGATTACTTACGACTGCAATCCAGGCAGCTCTTAAAGAGACAGTACACAGAGGCTATACGGGCACTCTCTGGCAATCACATTTAAACTGCTAAAATGCAGGACACCAGCCTGGCAATGAGCATTTAGGCAAGCTTGAGGAAGACTTTTCGGGAACCCCCATTTGTAGGGGGGTTACACCTGTGTTTTATTTTTCTTCGTTATATGTAAGGAGGTTTTTTTATTTTTCTGAATTGTATTTGTTCACTGACATGTTGTGATACAGTATTTTTATATTATTGACTAACAAGTTTTTTTCTTCCAGTGAGATTTGTATCCTCTGTGCCATGACCTGCCACATTGGACCCAACCCCCTGGCCTATCAGCTGCCTTCTTTCGAACTTACTCCACCTCAAGACTTCATTGGCTGCCCCAGGTAGGGTCTTGCTGAGAAGTGCTTCACACCCTCCAGGATCCAGATTGTTAGACAGACAGGTGCTATGGTTGGCGGTCTGGGGCCTGTGGAGGGTCAGACCTTATCCTGCAGTACCCAGGCTGTTTTTGACCTCCATTTTCTTCCCTGGAAGCATGTACACCATCTGTTGGGGTGTGCCTCAGATGCATGCAGTGTGCTCTGTGCCAGGAGAGCAAGCTCCCTGGCCCACCAGCAGGAGGCGCTGCAGTGCCATAGCATTCTTCCTCTCCTTTCCCAAGGTGGGATATGCTGTCAGCAGCAGTGCATCCCTAGTCAGGCCAACCAAGTGCTGGCTCCCAAGTTCATCCCCAAACCTGGGTCACCAGCATGGACGTGTAAAGAGCTTCCACTGGGCTATTGGGTGGCCCCACTAATGAGTTTTTTGATTTGAGATCAACAGCCTTGAGGCTGACTGATTCTGTTACATTCTTCTGAGCAATATATTTCCATTCACACCAGTACATTGTTATTCAAACCGGTGAATTTCCATTGAAACCAATACATGTTCATAAAAACCAGTACATTTCCACTGAAACCAATACATTTCCATTAGATTTCCATTGAAGCCAATAGATTTTCATTTAAATCAACACATTTTCATTAAACCAATATGTTGTATTTTCATACAAACCAATACATTTTCATTGAAACTAACACACTTTCATTAAAACCAATATATTTTCCTGAAAATCAACACAGTCACTGAAACTGATACCTACACACTTGAGAAGAGCGAGTTTCTCAAAGCTCGAACATGCAGTCATTGAACTTTGAACCAGACAAAGTTCATCACAGTTTAAATAAGTAGGTAGTTTGCATGGGCGCATTAATAAAGAACAGCCCTTCCCAAGTGGTCAGGGCTCAGTGCCATAACTGTCACTGAGGCAGCCGAGGCAACTGCTTGGCCAAACTTTACCAATTTCCTTTTTTTTTGTTTAAAATTACTCCTGGCCAGGACAGACCCACTGAGAAGATAGAAAGGCACAGGAAGAGTTCAGGACATGACAGGCTCAAATTGGAAGGGATGGGGCCCAGGAATGGTAAAGCAAATCACAGGGTTTCTCCTGGTTTGCACCTGCACATGACATTACCAAGTGCTGTCCCCACTGGCATTGTGGGATAGTAAGTGCAGCAGAAAAGTGAGCCACATCACCATGGCCCTGACTGACACCCAACTCAGGAGTAGAGCCACTGGACAGACTGCCAGAGACAGACCCTTCACCACCACCGAGTGTGCTTTGTGTACAGGTGGCTGACACCAGTGACTGGCAACAGGAACAGGTCGCTAGTGGGCTTGTGACTTGTGAACCAGAAGGACAGTTGGAGGATGATGTGGGTTGGCTGCAAGTCAATAAGTACTGCTCTTGAGTGTTAACTTTGATTGCCGAGGTGCCCTGGAAGTCTGGATCAAAAAGCAAGGCCTAGATCCAGAAGTGGAATGGATCAGGATGGTTACTGGGCTATGGGCATGTGATGAGCAGTCCAGGAGGAGAGCACACTGATGTTGGGGGGGGATGTTAAAGTTGCAGAGAGAGAGGGATATGTAGAGTTCTGAGATGGAAGAAGGTGAAGAGAGAGGAACAGGCTTCATGCATGGGGTTGGCCCTGATCACTGACTGGTTTAGTTTACAGGCAGGCTGTAGTTATTGCTTACTGCACGATGTTTAATTTAATATTATCACATGGACCAGCTAAATTTTGTATAAAAACAATTATTGAATACGCAAAATGTTTTTTTTTTTTTTTAAAGGTTGTGTGTGGTGAAGGGGAGGGGGACATCACAAGTGCATGATGAGACCAGCTGCCTAATTGTGTTTTTTTGTTGGAATAGATTGGGCTTCCATGGTGGTACTCTGGGAGGCAACAGAGACAGGTTGCAGTGCCCAAGTCAGAGAGTGTGAGTGTATGAGAGTGTGTGTGTGTTTGTGTATGTATATGTATGTGTATGTATGAATGTGCACACATACATACTTAGACAGGCTAGATACCTTTTTTGAAATTTAAATGTTTAGCATTTTGTGAATGTGGAAAGAAAAGCAATGAAACCTTACTGCTTTTTCCACACACAAAATAAACAAGCATTTGTCAGTGCCGAATGTTTGCTTGCTGGCACTGGCATTGGTAGTGTATGAATTAGAGAGCTGCATAATAGAAATGGCAGTGAAGTATTGAACTGAAGTCAACCCCACCACCACCCTGCAGAGAGTGACAGGCATTGGGGTGTGCCTTTGGGTCATCAGGCATAACAGCCACACCATTTTACCACATCCTACCCTGCAGACATCGATAAGTGTCACCGGTGTACCTTGGGGTCTTTGGCCCTTATGCTCACCCCATTCCATCAGGAAATAAGGTGAGATAGGTGCTGTATAGGAGAATGGGGTGAACTTTTGGCCAAAAAGTCCAAGGCACACCTCGATGCCTCTCACTGGCTGCAGGGTGTGGAATGGTATGAGCATTACAGGTGACAATCCCAAGTCACACCTCTGATGCCTGTCAATCTCTACAGGGTGGGGCATTATGGTCGGAAACCCTAACGCCGCAGGCGTTCGTTGGCATTTTCACTCCAAATTTTCAACAAGGGTATTTTGTGACCCCCACCTTATGAACAGTGGCAATATTAGTTTGCTAGTCGAAAGCTGATTTTGCACAGCGACTACGCCATTTGGCACCACAGGTGCGAAAATACATTTTGAACAGGATGTGAAAAATTACAGCTGTACTGTTCATGGGGAGGTGCAAAAAATGGCAATGTTGAAAATCTGCAGTGAAAATATGAAAAAAAACTGGTGAAGTCATGAGCATGCGTAGAAACTGCGCAACGCACACCCGTAATGCAATTAGTTTTGGGATTTTTTTTTTAATCGTAATATTGTTTTCTTCTTGGCAGAGCAGCTCCACACAATCTCCAGCCACCGGCCCTGCACCCCCAGACCTGGTCGTGCGTGCGGGCCACACAAACCCGCTCCCCTAGTGGGCCAGCCATTATCGCTCTCGCACTCACTGGGTACATGCCCCTCTTGGGTCTCTCCGGGGGAGCAAGGCACAGCCATCAGCCATGAAGATCACCCTCTGCATTTTTCCACATTTTCTCCCCAGTGGAGAGCTGGATGTGCAATGGCGTCTGAGCACATAGTGCTGACGTCCACCACACCCCCCCCCGCTGTTGCATGCCGCTTGTAGTGCGGCTGTCCTCTGCCAGTCACCGCTACAGGGCAATGCAAGTCCCACTACCCACCCCAGAGAGACGAGAGCAGTCATCGGATGCTCAATCCTCTCTGTCCCCTGCCAACCCCCGGTGGCCCGAGTCCGTTCCCGAACCTGGGTCGCCAGCATGGCGCGAGGTGTCGCGTCCAGTGCCTCAACCCTCAGCACCACCGGGCCAGCCTAGTTTGGGGATTTTTTACAGCATATTGTCAACACAGGCATTTTGGAACCTCTGCTCATGAACAGTGTCACTGTGATTTTCTTAATCTGTCCCGAACAGTGATTTCCCACAGCGACCACACATTTCTGTGCTGGAAGTACGAAAACACATTTCAGCCATGGTGTGAAAAATGACAGCTGTACTGTTCATAAGGAAGTGTGGAAAAATGCCAGTGGTGAAAATCTGGACTGAACATATTAGAAATGCATGAACTTACGAGGGTGCATGGAAACTGCGCAATGGTCGCTCATAACATAGTAATTTTATGGAATTTTTTCCACCAAATTTTTAACATAGCCATTTTAACACCTCTGCTCATGAACAGCGTCACTGTGATTTTCTTAATCTATCCCGAACATTGATTTTGCACACCGATTGCGCTATTACGTGCTACATGCACGGAAACACATTTTGGGTGATATGGGAAAAATGGCAGCTGTACTGCTCATAAGGAGGTGTGGTAAAATGGCTATGTTGAAAATCTGGAGTGAAAATATTGAAAATTCGCGAACTTACGAGCGTGCTTAGGAACAGCGCAACACATGCTTGTAAAACAGTAATTTTGGGGCATTTTTTCACCAAATTTTCAAAATAGGGTTTTTGGGGGCTACCTCATGAACTGTGACACTGTCGTTTCATAAATCGGTCCCGAAAGGTGGTTCCGCGCAGTGACCGCAAAATCACCTTCCGGGGCAGATTGACAAAATGACAGTGCAAGAATTCATGAGGTGGGGTCCCAAAAACCCCATGTTGAAAATTTGGTGAAAGAATTCCCAAAAATGCCTGAGATATGCATCAAAGTTGAAAAAACCCTATTTATTCCATTATACAGTTTACTGGCATTTCTTCGCTTTGCGGTCAGCTTTGAAGAGTGCAGACGTGTTCCCGGTCCACTGGAAATCGTCGCGCCGGACTCCGGAGGTAAGTATGGGTGAGATGGGGGTATGGGAGGCAGGGTGCACAGTGGGTGGCGCAGGTGGGGGAAGGGTCAGGACAGTCAGCGAGGGAATGTTTTCTTGCAGGTTATTTTTAGTAGGCAGTAGCAGGGACTTGTGCGCCACGCTGGGGTGGGCACTCAGCCCGCAGCTGGAAGGCTGTTTGGGGGCAGTGGAGCCGACGGGGATTGGGCACCTCATTATATGGACTGTTGCCACGCCAGTGGGCTCCCAGCGTGGCACCCGTAGTCTGTTGGGGGAAACAGTGAGCTGACAGAGATTGGGCAACCGTTGGCCTTATTTAACTATTGTCATGCTGGGCTCCCAGCGTGGCACCTGGAACTTGTTGAGGGGGAAGCACAGCAGAGCCGACAGGGATTGGGCACCCCATCGGCCATACAGTGTGTGGGGGCGATGATACCAATATGCTAATCAGCACTATCTTATCGCTGCTCACTGAAGCGGAGCTCTCCCTTTTAACTGTATGGTACTGCATTTTCAACTGCTGTCATAGATAGCTGCAGCATTCATTGGTGAACTGTGGCTGCGCCTGCAAACACACTGACTGAATTGGAAGACAGGGTGCCACACCTACAAAAACATGGATGATGGCACTATGTTTCTTGCACATGCGTGCAAGCAAACATAAAAATAGGTAAAGAGGGAGTGTGGTCTAGTGGGTAATACACAGGCTTGTGAACCAGGAGATTACAGGTTAAAATGCCGCTAGAGCCAAAGACTTACTATGTGACCTTGGACAAGTCACTTAAATTCACAGTACTCCACTCCACCCAGTTGTGGAAATGGGTAGAAGCAGGACACCACTGGAAATAAGATGTTGCATCTCATCTAGGCTATCCTAGGTAAACTGCAAAATAAATAAAATTCAGATCTTGTTTTCAATATGCTGCTGCATCTTTAAAATATGTGTAATAAAGTCCATTGAATCTGCTCTTTGTGTGTCTGGGTGGGGGTTGGGGGGATCATGCTTCTACCATTGACGGAAACAATCATTTCTTCCCATATGTTGTGAATCACTTTTATTCATTATAATTTTGTTAGGTTTGTACAGTTTCAGACACATCTCCATTATAGCACAACATTTATCAGGTTTCATTCTACACAGTAATATCCTTGTTTGTTTTAGTGTTTTGGTGCATTTAATTTTAGCGATCTTCAGAATACTTTTTCAGTACTCATCAGAGTTACATTTAGTTTAAAAAGGACTCTTGAAGACTACTAAAATGCACCAGAACACAACAAAAAACCTAAATGGTCTGGGGGCCTAAGTGACCCTAACCTCCCAACCATTTGCTACAGATTTTTGCCTTCCCCACATTAAAGGGACCTGGATCAGCCCCGTGGTGAGTCATGTGTTTTGATCACCACCATCATGCACAGCACATGGCTGCTGTTGGTAGGGTGCCCACATAGGTAGGTGGGGGATTTCAGATTTCTCCCCCCCCCCATCCACCCCAGCTGAAAAGGTGTCAGTCATATTCATAACTTCTAAAACTGCCCTTAATACACACTACAGAATAGGGTTGGGCAGACCGGTCTGCTCAGACTCTGACCCCGCCCCCCCGGATCTGATGTCATCCAGCAGACTTGGGTAGATCAGAGCTCTTTTGAAGGAGTCCTGTATTGGACTACACTCACTCACTCTGTTCACTATGGCACAATTTAAAAGGAAAAAAAATCACCTCTCTCATGTGCCAAAGCACCACCCTGACTGATAACATAAGTGCCTCAACAAACAAAATAATTTTGTCCGGCCAACAACATGCTGCTTTTTTTTTTTTCTGCAATGCGAGATAGCGGCAGCAGCCAGTGAAATGGACAGGAAGTCTGTGCTGGTGGGAAATATTGCAGGCACTCTGAAGGTGAGACAGTATGTGTTGGTGGGTGAAGGGGCAGGAGGGCATATGGGTGAGTGAATGGACAGATGGATACACAGATGAGCAAGCAAGTGAAAACACAGGTGACAAGCGAGCGAGCAAGAGAAAAGGCATGTGGCTAGGAAAGTGAGTGGGATGGAAGAGAGTCAGACAATTCTCGCATCAGGTTTGTCACATATATTGTGAGTTTGTGCACATATTGTGGTGAAATGGGGATGGGGAGGGTGACATGTTGCATGGCCTTGGTGGCAACATACCTACAGTAGATTCATCAGTCCCACATTATGAGGGAACAAGAATGTTCCTCATTTTGCCCCTTAGAATTGCTCTGACCCACTTCTTCCCCACATCTGATAAGGTGTTGCTGCCCAGATAAAGTGCTGTAAACCCAGTCTTTAAAACAGCAAGTTTGACATAATAAAAATGTGAAGCAAAAATTAAACTTCTTATAGAGACATTAATTAATATTCACAGCATTCTGAGTTCGCATTTTCAAGCTTGATAATAAGTGCTACATTTTAAGCCAGCAATAAGACATGACGAGGTGTGAGTTATGGCCTGATAAGAGCATGCCCCAGGTGTGTTATGAGGCACGAGGCGCTGCCTTTAGCACCTGGGAAGTGCTCTTATCAGGCCATAACCCACACCTCGTTGTATCTTATTGCCCTTATAAAATGGGCCCTCAAGTAATTTTTGGTTTTTTAAAAGAACAAAAAAAACCCCGAAAGTTGCAAATATAAAAAAGGAGGTTTAATAGATGAAATAATAAAATAGTCCCCCAATTGCAGTAGTTCTACAACTATCTCAAGTAGAGGCCTCCAGATATATTCTTGAGGTTATTTGTCCATCATTGCTGCTTTCAGTAGCTTTACAACCCCTAGCAAAATCTTTTTTTTTTGTCTCTTTAGTTCCTACTAACCTGACAAAGGGTGTTTGTCTCACAGCCACCATCCAGTTGCCTCGAGAGTGAGCGTGTCCCGTTGCAGCCACTATTCTTAATGCTTTTTAAACAGTACTTAGTAGATATCCCGCTGATCAACATTAGTGAATTTTTTTATCAAGTGCATGAAAAAATAATGGCAAGGATCAGGTCTCCTGTTCTATTTCTGAGGTGCTGCCATGCTCAATCGATTGGTGAGGATGGCTGGGTTTGAAGCTGCATTTGAAAGTCGCAGGCTCTCGCTTCTTCTCTGACGTTGTTGCAGTCCGAGTGCTTGTGTCCCATGTTTGGTTTTCTGTCTCCCATCCACTCCCAAGATAGAGAAACTGTTGTTTACTTTTATTTGTATGTAAGCTTTCTGTCTTTAAATCAATTCTTTGTTATTTGCTGCCTTGACTGGAAGTGAGTGTGTCCCTCGCCGGCCACCGTAGAGAGTAGCTTTGCGGTTCTGAGATCGCAACTGTGTCAGAGGTAAGAAAACAAATATATTCACCTTTCAGCAATGCAGTGCATTTTTTTGTTCATTAATTCGCATTTCTAGGAGGCGGGGGGGGGAGAGTGCAGTCATGTTGCTAAGGGAACCAAGACCTGGAGCTGTGATAAGGCAACGGGCACTGAGTAAAACAAAGCTTTGAAATGGTAACTGTGGTTTGCATAAACTGGATGTTGTTGGAGACTGTGGAGCAGCGGGAGACAGAGAGAGCTGGACTTGCAAGCTATTTTTTTGGGGGGGGGATTCTGTGCTGATGGCCGGGTTGCCACCACTCTCCTGGTTCCATTGGATGCTACTTGAGTGGTGCTTAAAGTATCGGGAGAGCAGTGGCACGCATTGATTTTACTGTGGGGTGCGTTCTCTTGTGCACATGTAGTACCGGTTGTGAAATTATGTCCTGATAAGGACATGACTGACAGAGGCTGTCAGCCAATCTGAATAAAGGAAATTTTCTGCCCATTTTATAATATGATTTTGCACTGATTGTACCCACACTAGATTGCATACTTATGCCTTTTGTTATGTTACCGCTTTGTTTTATCTGTATATGCATTTTCTCCCTTGTGCCAAACTTTGAACTGAGTCTTACTGTGTTCCTTCATGGTCACCAATTTAAACAGATGAATTGTTGGGCTTTGTTTAAAAGAATGAAGTATGTACTGCTATAACATTTTTGCTGTTAGGCATTCTCTGAGGTACAGTACAACTGGGGAAGGGGGCAGCAAAGAGGAGCCAAAATGGTTCTGGTATACAATTTGTATCTATCTATCTACTATAAGTAACTCTGGGGTCCTATCAACATAGATTGGGAGGTGGGGCAGGGTTTATATACTGTGACATGGTGCATTTAGCAAATGGACATAGAAATGTGTATAATGGGTTGGCGTGGGCATCAGCAGATGTGTGGGTAGGAATATTTTTATGTGCTGGGTGTTTCTGCATGGGGCCAGGGGTGTACATATAAGGGCAGGGTTGGTGCCAGCACTACCAGAAGGAAGGGACTGGGGGTTTGCATACTGAGTTATAGTTGGAGAAGGAGATGTGTTTAATTAGTATCAGCAGATCAGAGGAGTATGGTAATGCATGTTTTGTGATGAGGATGGCACCTGCCTCTTGATCAATCAGTCAATCCAAGAATGTGGAGTACAAAGGAAGCCTCTACAGCAGAGAAAATGGGAGAGAGAGCAAAAAATGGGCAGAACGGAGTCAGAATCACTGATCAGCACAGTCAGGTTATTAAAATGCTTCATGTTCTTTTTTTTAGGGCATGCAGTGATTGTTTTCAGGTGTTAATTTCCTAAGGGTTCTGATTTAAGTCGGAACTAATCAGAAGTGAGCTGTCAGAAGAGGATAAAAAGAGTGCTAGTGATAAGAGACTCAATGGTTAGGGGAGTAGATCAGAAGTTGGATGGGGGTGTGGGAACAGAGGTGTCAGTCATTTGTCTACCTGGGGCAACTGCAAAGAAGGATAGGTATAGGATAAGTAGACTGATAGATAAAAAAGAGGAAGGAGTAGGAGTCCTGATACACATAGGTATGTACGACATCGCAAGGCAGCAGGTGGGGGAGGCTAAGGTTAATCTGGAGAAATTAGCGGACAGACTGAAAGGCAGGGTAGCATCCCTGGCCTTCTCGGAAGTACTACCGGTGTGGGAGAGAGGAGGAAGGGTTGGTAGAGTTAGGCAGGTGGAGATCGGGGAATTCAACAACTGGATGAAGGAATGGTGCCAATCTAGGGGGTACCACTGTATTGGTGACAGGGTTGAATTCTGGGAAAGGAGATTTTTTAAGGGGGATGGCCTTCACTTGTCAGGGGAAGGGGTTAAACACTAGCTCAAAAATATGAGGTACACATCAAAGGCTTAACATGACTAAGGGAATCAGTTGGACCCCGGAGGGAGGGGGGGCAACTTCTCAACATCAGGGGGTGACAAGGGGATGAGGAAACCAAGAGGCAAAAAAGCAGGGAATAGGGTGAAGTTAGCAGGACAAGGGGTGCTAAATGACAAGGGGGGAGGGAGAGGAAGCAAGTACCAGGAGATGGTTACATAGATCCAGCGACTGGAGAGCCATGTGCACCAATGCCAGGAGCCTAGGAAACAAGATCCCAGATTTAACAGCGGTCATGGCTGAAGCAGACCTGAACATCATGGGAATTACAGAGATGTGGGGTTATGATGGCCAGGACTGCGACATGGCAATGCCGGGGTATTTTCTATTTAAGAAGGACAGGGTGGAAAGGTGGGGTGGCACTATATGTGAAGAAACACATAAAGGCCACGGAAGTGCAGGGAAAATGGGGGGGACCAAGGCTATATATGTATCACTGGAGACAGGGAAGGGAGGAGTAAAACACATTGGGGTGGTATATAGGCCACCAACACAGCAGGATGTGGTGGGTAAGGTGATGCTGGAGGACATCCAGAGAATGGCAAACAAAGGGGAGGTGCTGCTGATGGGGGACTTCAACTTGCCAGATGTGGAGTGGGGCACCCCATTGGCAGCATCCACCAGTAGCAAGGAAATTGTGGACTCCCTACAGGGAGCCCTCATGAAGCAGCTGGTAAGGGAACCGACCAGGAAGGGGGTGATCCTAGATTTGATTCTTGCAAATGGGGAATGGGTGGGAGGGGTATCCGTAGGAGAGAACCTTCACACAAGTGACCACGGCACTGTTTGGTTCACAATAAAAACTTCGGCCGATGCTCATAGGACTAAAGTAAAGGTGCTAGATTTCAGACACGCAGACTTTGGGGAAAATGAGGGACTGCCTTTAACAAGCGTTGGCTGGGTTGGGGAAACTTAGGGGGGTGTAGGACATGTGGGGTACAATAAAAGGGGCTATAATGGAGGCCACTAGTCTCTGCATCAGGATGGTGAATAAAAATAGGAGGAAAAGAAAACCACTTTGGTTTAATAGGGAAGTGGCAGAGAGGGTCAGGGCTAAGAGGAGGGCATTTAGGAGATATACTGTAAAATGACACAGAGGGAGGAGTATTGGGCAATATACCAGGAAAAGCAAAGAGAAGCAGGTTTGGAGGTCAGAAGAGCGAAGGCAAGAACAGAAGAGAGAATAGCCAACTCATTCAAGGAAGGAGATAAAACCTTTTTCCAGTATGTGAGTGAGAGGAGAAAGTTAAGGAAGGGAATTTTCAGGCTGAAAGACAAAGATGGAGGGTTGGTGGAAGATGACCGCGACAAGGCGGAAATACTAAACAGTTTTTTTCTGCTCTGTGTTTACGATAGAGAAGGACGGGGAGGTTAGGACAATCAGGGATTACGAGGAGGAGGAGGGGGGTGGAATGGACTCCAGTCTGTTCCAGGTGGAGGAGGTCCTAAGGGAGCTAGAGGGGTTGAAGGTGGACAGGGTCATGGGGCCAGATGGGGGGTGCACCCCAGGGTACATAGAGAGATCAGTAAAGTACCAGCAGGACCTCTGACCAACCTCTTTAACAAATCTTTGGCATCAGGGGAGGTACCGAATGACTGGAGAAGGGCGGATGTGGTACCCCTATACAAGGGCGGGGACAAAGAGGAGGCAATGCAATTATAGACCGGTGAGCTTAACATCAGTGGTAGGTAAGCTCATGGAGAAATTACTTAAGAAAAGAATCACCAGTTACCTAGAATCCAATTGCCTACAGGACAGATGACACACGGGTTCACTGGGAGAAGGTCATGTCAAATGAACTTGATAGAGTTCTTTGATGGGGTCACCAGGATAGTGGATCAGGGGCATCTATAGACATTGTGTACCTCGACTTTAGGAAGGCGTTTGATGCTATACCACACAGGAGACTGTTGCACAAAATAAGATGTCTGGGGCTGTGGTCGGTAGTAATAAGGTGGGAGCAGAACTGTCTGGGGGGGCAGAGGGCAGAGGGTAATCATTAACGGGGCACCTTCAAAAGAGGGCATGGTCACCAGTGGAGTACCCCAGGGGTCGGTGTTGGGGCCACTCTTCTTTAATATCTTCATAGGGGACATAGTGGAGGGGCTGCAGGGGAGGGTGCGTCTATTCATGGACGACACGAAAGTCTGCAATAGAGTTTGTAACCCCCCTATAAATGGGGGTTCCCAAAAGTCTTCCTTGGGTGTGCTTAAATGCCCACTGCCAGGTGGGCGTTCTGTGTCTTTACAGGTGTAAAAGTGCTTGCATGCGAGTGCCTTGTTAGCTTCTGTGCCTGTCCCTTTAAGAGACATTATTTTTGTAGTGTATAATTAATCTGGGTAGGGGCCGAGTGATTCCAGGCTTGAGTCCCGCCCGAGCTGCAGTAATATTGCTCTGTTCTGCCATTGCTAATGGTGCAGCAGGAGCTCTGTTAGAACTGGTAATTGTTTACTGATTAGCTGCTCTAATAATAATGGTATTATAGTTTGTCTAACCTGCCCTTCTTCACAGCATGGACATTTCTGTATTGCACCAATCAGTACTTTTTGGGGACCTTAAGATGGAGTCTGTCCCCATGGGTCTTGGGGGAGTGAATTTCTGTAGGAATTGTAGTTTTTTCATTTTGGTGCCTAAATGGACCTGAAGGGGGAGCCCTTGGTTTGACAGACAGATGAATCAACCAACCAAACCCTTTTCAGATCAGAAGAAAGTCCCGGTGCTGCCTGCAGCAGAGAGTCAGTCTGAGTTTGGAGTTGAGAGAGTGAACTGCTCAAGACATTCGAGCAGCTGCTCCTGCGTAGTAGCGCAGGAAACTGGTGGGGAGGCTGTGTCTGACCTGCCTGCTTCATCTTCCCTTCTGAGGGATCTGCTAGTGAAATTAATCGGACTGAATCCGAACCGGCTTGTGACCATAAATACCGAATTGTCACTGCCCTGTTACCTGAAGAAGACCAAAGATTTGCTGTAAGCGATCAGCCTGTCAGGACGTCTGAATCACCACAGAGATCACGGTTTTGCTTAGGAAAACTGAAATTGCAACTGGACTGTTATCTGACCTGTGGTATTGTGTTTTGCTTTACTATAAATGTGCTGTAAGCTGTCAGTGGGTCATGATTTAGTTCCCCACTACTTAAGTGTGTCATGCTTGCTGGAAGCTGTCTCCAGCACCTATCGAATTGAATCCAGACTGTTCACCAGGCCTGGGCCCTGCTACATTGGCCCAGTCAGCTACTTCAGATGCAGAGATCACAGTCGATGAGAGACTCACCCAGGGATCAGCCCCCTGCTCAACATCTCAAACAGGAACAACACCTCGGTGAATCATGTTGGCCCTGCTTTTCCTGGCATACTAGCTCGTCGACCTGCAGTCTCCATTTCATCCCTCCTGTGTTTCGTATTGGGTAGCATGAGTAAACACCAACGTAGCTCCCTGCAACATCAGCTATATCAAAAGTGTTGTCATCTGATTAATTTGTTGTTTTCTTGTCACGAACTGAGCCTCCAGGCTCCGGATTACAAATTGTGTGTGGTTGTGCATGCTCCTTCTTTCCATCACAGGGCCCAGACCAGCTGCAATGCCGGCCTACCCTGGGCAATGTGTCAGGCTAGCCCACCTTTTTTCCAATTGGGTACCCAGACTGTGTGACTGTGAAGGGACTCTAAAGTGCATGTATGATTGCCTGATTGAATTAGTTACAGAACTAATCAGCCAAATTACGATCCTCCCTTGTTCATTCCCCCTGAATAAATCAAATCCAATTATTTTTGCATTTAACTTGACTATGGTTCCATTTTGTACAAGAAGCACTGTACTGTTACCTGCTGTGTCTAACCTTCTTTTGCAGGGGGTCTCCAGGGTCGAACTGGTGGAATGCCCTGGTGGTAAGTGCAAACAGAGTGGGGATTTGTATGCTGATTAGGGGTTAATGTAAATATGTCTGTTGTTAATTGCTTAGGCCACTAGAGAGGAAAGAGGGGGGTTACAGTGTCCCAGAAGGGCTGTACTCAGGTCAGCTACGCTACCAATAACCCTGTCCTCTGGGTGGAGGCACCCGTTTTCAGTACCCAGGCCCCTTAACCTGCACCTAGTCACACAGGCAGGGGGAGTAGCCCTTGGGATAGCGCCACCTAGGGGTTACAAGTTGATATGCCGGAGGGAGTTGAGAGAATGCGTAGGGATCCGGAGAGACTGGAGGATTGTTCCAGGGAGTGGCAACTGTCCTTCAACACAAAAAGTGCAATATCATGCACGTAGGTAAGAAAAACCAGGGAGTGGAGTACTGGATGGGGGGGCATGCCCTAGAGGTAACCGAACTGGAAAGGGACCTCGGCATACCCATCTAGAGGTGGGGAAGCAGTATGAGAAGGCGGTGACAAGAGCCAGTAGGATGCTGGGTTGTATTGGTAGGAGACTTACTAGCAGGAAGAAGGAGGTCATAATGCCCTTGTACTGACAACTGGTCAGGCCGCATCTTGAGTATGGAGTCCGGTTCTGGAGGCCATATCTCAGGAAGGATGTGGATAGAGTAGAATGGGTCCAGAGGGAGAGCAACAAAAATGATGAAGGGTCTCAGTCACCTGTCCTACGAGGAATGACTTAAGAACTTAAACATGTACTCCCTGGAGCAGAGAAGGGAAAGGGGGGGACATGATTGAGACCTTCAAATATTTCAGAGGTATTAACAGAGTGCCAGTAGAGGACATCTTCCAGCTAAAGAGGCAGGCGAAAACTTGGGGGCATGATATGCAGATAGTAGGAGGAGATTCAGAGGAAACAGAAAATTCTACTTCACGGAGAGGGTATTAGATAACTAGAATAAACTCGCAGAGGTGGTGGTAGGAGCAAGGACTGTAGTGGGATTCAAGGGAGTGTGGGATAGGCACAGGGGTCTGTTGGACCTAGGCAGGGGTGACAGTAGGAAACAGTAAAGTTCTAGCAGCTTGCTAGGCACACTGGGCAGACAAGGTGGGTCTGGCGATCCTTTTCTGCCAACATGTTCTATGTTTCTGTGTTTCTATGAATGTACCAGGACTTTTGCCTGGATCCTAATCCTGATAATAAGGGTCAGAACTTTTTTGGGTCTGCCCATCCCTACTACAGCACATCTAAAACGCTGAAGTCTATAGGACCTAGGTGACCCCCAGACTCACGGCCTATTATAAAATGACAAAAAAAGTTTTTGCACACTGATTGGTCAGTGAGGTCCTTGTGCAGTGATGTTATCCCAGCTCAACACTGTTGTACAGTGTCAGATCCAGGATTTTACAATGGGGGGTACGGTGCTGGGACTTGATATGCAATGTTTTAATCCTTTATATAATTTGCTATTATCTTGTTTTACTACATTTTAAATAGAGAATTCAAATGTAGTATACAGCTTAGAATATGTATTTTCTTCTTACAACAAATAAATCAGACTTCAACAAAGTGAAATGCCGCAGCAGCAGCAAGCAAGTAGGTTACAATGTGGGGGTGCTACCATTCCCTTCGGTCCCCCCTAGATCCGCCACTGCTGCTGTATCAAGGTCTGGCATACACATGACCGTCTCGCATGAACCATATCAACCTTGTCCACAGAGTTTCCCTCCCAAGCTTCCATCATGTCATACAATCTTGCCTCCCCCCAACAAAAATGACAATTTTCACCAGCCTTCTCGGCAGACTCCAGCTCGCAGCTCAAAACCACTGTCTAGCCAAATAGCAATTTTATGTTTAAAACTGCTGCTATGAGTGGCTTCACAGACTCTCAGCTGAGATCTGTATTGAGTGCATGTGCTTTTATCTCACTCCACCACTCTGCTAAGAGCGACTTTTTATCAGCCATTTTGCTGGTTCCAGAGCTGGCATAACCTGCACTAATTTATTTAAAATACTACTGGCTTATTGCCAGCACGGCCAAGCTCCAAACATGAAAAAGCAAAGCCTGAACAGAAACGCAACACCACTCTGACAAACTGCTTTCACATTTAGCGGGTCTCCTTTTAAATAACAGAGTGTATATGTGCCACTTACTAATTTCCGGCTTCATTTTTTGGGAGTCAGGACTTCTTGTTGAGTTCAGTCTTCAAACCAGGGCAACAACAATGGGTTATTGTGGTGGTAGGTGGGTAGGGGGAGTCAGAGAGACACTCAGGGGCAACCCATTAAAGCACAGCACCAACTAGAGGATGAAAAGAAAACAGGGGTTATTATTTTTAGATATGCTCCAAAAAAAAAATGAAAACAAAAAACGTTAAAGCTGTTAAAAAACTTTATTTATTTTTTATTTTACATCCATGAGCCAATGTACAATAGCAATAATTCACTCCAGGGGTGTGTGTCATTTGGGATAACATCACTCCATGGGTATTGAAAACACTTGACCTGCAGCCTTGTGATTCAACCCACCTGAGGTGTGACATAATCCCAGCCTGATACACACACTGTTGTGTATTATTGCTTAAATGTTCAGAATTTACCTTAATCAAATATAACCTCCAGTTACACCCTTGCCCGGGCTAGTCCCTTGCCCACCCTCTGCAGGCCTACTACAATTTCTAAAGGAAATATCAGCTCTTGGCTCAACTTGGCTCAGTGGCAGGAGCCAGCAGAGTGAGTGAGTGAGTGAGTGTGTGTGTGTGTGTGTGTGTGTGTGTGTGTGTGTGTGTGTGTGTGTGTGACTGTGACTATGACTGTGCAAATGTGGGTGTGTTCATGTATGTGAGACTGCGTGTGTGTGTGTGTGTGCGCACGTGCCTGGCTGTCAGAACCATAAGGCTTGGGGACACAAGCCCTCCTCACTATTTTACACTAGTGCCCTTTAAGCCTTTCAAGCATTAACTACCTTTTCAAAATTCAGCCCACCACTCTATGCTCTAGTTTCCCTTGTGAAGTTCACCCCCCACACTTTTTGAAGATTCCAACACGTGGTGTGTGTGTGTGTGTGTGTGTGTGTGTGTGTGTGTGTGTGTGTGTGTATAAAATGGGATGGGATGGGTAGACAGCAGATTTAATGGCTGCCAACCAGCTGAACCAAACGTTCAAATGTAACCTCAAAAGTTGTGTGTGTCCACTAGAATCAAACATCCAAATTTTGAGGTGTGTAATTCCCGGGTAGAACCGAACTTGCAACTCTAATGCCCAGTGAAACTAGTAAATGCACAATGAAGTCAGTATTAACTATAGTGAGGCCTATTAATTTTCAATGAAACCAGTACATTTTCAGTGAAACCAGTACATTTTCAATTAAACAAATACATCTTTTTAAATGTATTTTATCTCCCGTTCCTCAGCTTGGCCTTCCCCAGCCCCATCCTTCTCTTATCTGGCAGTTACTGCCTGCCTTCCAGGGGGTCCGCACAGCAGCTCCTGCTCCATGGTGGATTCCTTTGGGGGCTATGCAGCTGTCGCCTCTGGTATGTCATGTGTAGGAAGAGCCATGGCCAGTTGGGTTATTGGAGCCTGAGACTGCTGACTTTATGCTGCATGAGCCAGGACTGTTTCCTTTTCGGCCACCTCCCTTTCTAGGTCAATGGTAAGATTGCCATGGAGCGGAGCTCATACATATGTGAGGCATAGTGGTGCATCGGCATCAGGCAACATGTCATTACCCAGGTGGTGGTATTGCAGTGGAGCCTGCTACCATCCCTCACCAGAGGAGGAGGAGGAGGAGGAGAGCATCCCGAGGCATGCTTGATCCTCCTCACCCCAGCTGTCCCCCAATACCCTGGGCCTGTCCTGAACCTGGGTTGCCAGCATTATGTGTGGCAGCCCTCCCACTGTGCCGACATGAAGGGCTGGCCCCCACTACATCTTTATGTACACCAGAATATATTTACTGCTACCAATATATTGCTGTCTGGGCCAATATATTTTTATTGAAATCAATACATTTCTAGAAATCGGTGCATTATCATTTAAACCAGTATGTCTAATACACTAATACATGTATTTTTAACTCATTCTCTCCCGGTGGCCATTTTGGGTCGGGTTCAGCAATGGATAGTTCCGACGTCATATGTCATATATGGTACCAAAGGAGTTGCATTTTAACTCAAAACAAAAGCTACCCACTCACTCCAATACATGTGAACTTGTAAGAAAATGTTTGTATTTAAACCAGTATATACCTAATTGTGTGCAAATGAATGTATGTTCACCTGAACCAATGTAGTTAAATCTGAACCAATATATTTCTGTCTAAACCATTAATTAGTTAAGCAAACCAATACAGCTGCGTGGCATTCTTGGAGTGTTTTTCTTTTTAGCACCTCATATCTTACTCCACCCCTCTGATGCCTGCACATCTAGTTATGTGACCAGCTGGACTGGAGCACGGGGAGATTACGTGTCCTGCTCAAGGTTATATAGCATGTATTTGGTTGTAGGGTTAACATGCAACTGTTATCTCCTAGTTCCTCCCCGTCACTCAAAATTTTCAGAAAGACAGGCTCATCTTTTCTAGACTGGATCCTGAAAAAACAAAGTCTGCAAAGCAGCTTTAAAGGAGACCCCCTATTTATTTTAGAATCACTTTTGGCCACTAGATCATTTTAACATATGATAATAAAATGCACAAGACTGGATACGTGCATTAAATAACAGTGTCAGCTGCTGTCCTCCAGACACTGTTAACCAGGGTCTAATAGATGTGGCCTAATTTTAGCTAGTTGTATATTCAGTAAGCTCTCAGCTATGCTCTGTGCAAAATGCTTTCAGAGTCACTCCTGCATGCAGTCATGTGCTCTTTCGGACACATGTTATGTTTAATTTTGTCACAGTGTTATGCTGTACAACCACAAATAGTCACTACAGTATATGAGTTAAGTTTGTTTTATTTACTTGGTTGGGATTTTCTCCACTTATTTCCACAGCTGTAGACACCAGATGGGCCTTTTCATCAGAGTGCCACAACTCTGGTATTTTATTACTGCAGTTGTGGCATTTAAGTTGCACCTGCAGCTTATGTATTTATTTATTTACATATAATGTGTTGGAAATGTCATCAGCTGGGATAGCCCTGTTAAATATGGAATCTCATTTTCATAGGGGTGTCAACTAGCAACAGACTGAGACAAAACACAGACTTACACAGTTAACATTTAGACAATGAAACATCGGGAAACAATAAGGATTCACTAGTCCTTTAGAGGAATGACAATTAAAATACTTGAGACAGGATATTGGAAAGGTTTGCAAATCATAAACAGTTACAAGTTGCAAACAGGGTTAGTGAGTGCTGAGTAGACAGTTTGCTAGACCATCCTGTCATAGATGCACAGGTCAGGAAGCATAGGAAAAACCAGGAGCAGTTTCAAAATTTGCAAATAGCATTTTATTTTTCTCAGTAACAGCAAAATAAAAAAATATTCAGTATAACTATTTACAAAGGCAGTACAAACAGAAAACTAAGTCCTTCTTCTGGGGGTAACTCTTAATTCCAAGTTTCAGTTTCTCAGTTTCTCACTCTCCTTGTCTCTCTGGCAAAAGCATTGCTGCTCTTTTTATAACAAGTCTTTGCCTCATTGACATCCTGCGTCTCACAGAATGTTCTTGTCAGTTTACAGAATATTCTTGTCAGTTTTGATGCAGGCGCAGCAAAAAGAACATAGTGTTCCAGAACTGACCTCTTATTTACAGCTCTGCAAAAGGCTTAAAATTGCATCTCAGGTTAACTCCTTGAGTTCCAAATAGCTTTGCAATCATTTCAACAGTATAACTATATACAGTTTTAAGCAAAGGGATCCCAGTATCAGTGACATTTCCACATAAAGATGCACGTATATTTTTATACCCACAGATATGCAAGGGAGATGAAAGACAGAAATAGCAAGGGAAGGCAGAGAGATAGCGAGAGGTGGAGAATTGCAAAACCGTCGGAGTGATCAGTTCCTAGATCTCACAAGAAAATTTGGTTTTGCAACCAGACAGACAAGAGACAGAAAAGGAGATGGTAGAACAGACCCTTACATTTAACCTATTTCTGCATAACTAATGGGGCAGGGCCTTATTCAACCCTGTCACATACCCCCCTCTTTAAGAGGGAACCTGTTTTACAAAAACAGGTTTCCAAAATGTGCAATTAAATTCCCATCTATCATTAGCTTATAACCTTTACAATTCAGTACATGTGCAGCAGAGCAAACAGAGAAGTTTCAACTTACATTTTTTCAACCTTCAGAATTCTCAGTTGCTGATCCAGATTTTGACAGAAAATCAGCATTGGCATTCTCTTTCCCAGATTTGTTCTTCACTTTAAATTTAAGTGGCTGTAGTGTCAGGTACCACCGTATGATTTTAGAATTTTTATCCTTCATTTGGTTAAGCCAGCAAAGAGGATTGTAATCTGTTACAAGTACAAAGTCAGCTCCTAGTAAGTAAAACATAAGGGACTCCATGGCACACTTTGCCACAAGGCATTCCTTTTCAATGGTGGAGTACCTTTTCTCTCTGTCATGCAATTTCCTACTTATGTATAGGAGAAGATGGAAGGTTCGATACCTTTTATTGGACCAACAATTGTCTTGTACAAAGATGGAATTATACACAAGCTTTTGGGGCCACACAGGTCCCTTCTTCAGGTGAATAGCAAAACTGAGCAACAAACAGTATTTATATCCACTGTGGAGCAATTAAAAATCAGAAAATGAAGTAGGAAGGTGATAAAGGGGACTAGAGATGAAAGTCTAAGATGCAAAAAATAAAAACATGAGAAGAAATGGGAAGGGGGCATAGTAGGAACAGGTCAGTAGGAGATCAAAGGAAGCTAAGGGGAGACAAAAGCATGCAGATAGGATCTGAGATCAGAGGCTGGCTGAAAGGGTAGAATGGACAGAAGATGCCTAAAAATGCAAGGAAATCAAGAAATTAGGAGAAACAAAAGAACAAAGGCCTAGATAAACAGAGGTGTGAAAACAAGGGGAATTAGGTGGTACTGAGCTCAGGAGTTAAAGGGGCACTATCAGCTTTCCCCTACGTTTTTGACTACCTGAAGTCTATAAACTTGTACCACACACTTAGTAAAACATGTTCATTAGAATGCCCCCATAGATGTAAAAATAACAAATCGTACCTGTTTTTATTAAATTTAAACAAAATCCCCTTTCACTCGGGCATGAGAACTAACCCACCACGGAAGCATATATTGGATGTGAGCAGCACCATGAATGCTAAGCTGTCGAAGTGTGATTTGATACCATGACACCACCAACAAGATAATCCTTTGTGCACGTCTACTAATCCAAAAGCGCTCCTGATGCTTAAAATCCCAAACCGGGCACTCGAAATATCACAATTTATAACTGTGAAGCTTCAGCCCAAATCCGCGCGTACGCTTAAGGTGGCATGTTATTGCGCATGCGCGGGATCTTCACCCGTGTCTCTTTTTGCGCATGCGCGGGATTTCGGCTCAAGTCTACAGTTATAGATTGTGATATTTTGAGTGCTTGGTTTGGGATTTTAAGCACCAGGAGCGTTTTGGATTAGTAGACAGCACAAAGGGATTATCTTGTTGGTGGTGTCATGGTATCAAATCAAACTCGGACAACGAGCGTTCATGGTGCTGTTCACATCCAATATATGCTTCCGGTACTGGGTCAGTTCTCGGCGGCCCGAGTGAAAGGGGATTTTGATTTAAATTTAATAAAAACAGGTACGATTTGTTATTTTTACATCTATGGGGGCATTCTACTGAACATGTTGTACTAAGTGTGTGGTACAAGTTTATAGATTTCAGGTAGTCAGAAACGTAGGGGAAAGCTGATAGTGCCACTTTAATAGGAGAGGCAGGGAGGATCTGTGGTATAGGTAAAAAAAACAGAACAGGCAGAACACAGAGAAAAAAATAAAATAGTCAGAGAGATACAGAACCAAAGTGTGATAATAGAGACATGATTTAGTACACAATAAAAAATAATTACAGTTTACCATAGTGGGTCATGAAACCGATGTCCCGATTCAGTCCAGAAATGTTAGATTTAAATTTTTTTATATATTTCAATTCCCATATCCTTCTGTCCTGTGTGTTTCTGAAGTTGCCTCTAAGTATCAAGACAGATAAATCCAAGAGAGTGTTATCTGTTTGTGAAAAATGGTTTCCTACTGGAGTGCTGATAATCTGGTTAACTATAGTGTGACGGTGGTGATTAATCCAGGTTTTCAGTGGTTGGCTAGTTTCCCCAATATAGCAACTATTAGTGCACTTCTTGAATTAGGTAAACCACATTGCTGGATTGACATGTGTAGGATCCATTAATTTGTATTATGTTGTTCTGGCTTGTCTTAATGGTGGCCTGTGTGCATATGTGGGTGCAGGTCTTTCATCTTGCCACGTTGCATGGTGTTGTCACTCTTGTTTTCTGGTTATTTTGATCTGCTGGGAGTTTGTTAAGAATCATTATGTACGAGAGACTGGGGGGCTGCTTATAGGCAATGACAGGTGGTTCAGGGAAGATGTCTTTCAGTAGTTCATCTTCTCTCAGCATGGGTTGCAGCTCTTTGATAATTTCCTGAAGGGGTTTTAGCATGGGGCTGTAAGTGACCACTAGGAGTGTGCAGTCTGTTTGATGTATTTGCCTGTATTCCAGCAGATTGTTTCATGGTATTTGTATGGCCCGTTCAAATTCTCTGTCAATTTGTCTTGGAAAGTGGCCCTGCTGAATTAAGGAATTCAAAAATGTGGAGAGCTGTCTGTCTCTTGTTCTCTTATCAGAGCAGATTCGATGATATCGATTCGCCTGACTGTAAATTAGAAATTTTTTTGTATGATTAAGGTGGAAGCTGGAATTATGCAGGTAGCGGTGTCTGTCAGTGGGTTTTCTGTAAAGAGCAGTTTGTATATGTCCATTTTTAGTGATACTGACTGTGGTGTCAAGAAAATGTATGTTAGTGGTGGAGTATTCAATAGTGAGATTTATGGAATGACGAAAGTTGTTAAAATCATGATGGAATTTACTGATGTATAGAATAGGATATTCTTTCCCATCTATATTTTGACTCAGGACTGCACCTAGGCCTACCTCTGATGCATCAGTCTGTAACAGAAATTGTTTCTCAGAGTCTGGGCTTCTTAAAACAGGAGCTGAACATAATGCAGCCATAATGGCTCTCAAATCCTCATCACACTCTGGGGTCCATTTCACATTATTCGGGTACCATTTTTTCATGAGTTCAGTGAAGGGAGTAGCCAACTCAGCAAAGCTGGCAACAAATCTCCGATAATAACCAGCCAGCCCTAAAAATGACCTGACATGGTTCTTGGTTTTGGGGACAGGGCTGTTAGCCTCAGTTTCTATCTTGGAAATCTCTGACTTGACTTCTCCATTTCCCAAAACATAGCCCAAATATCTGGTTTCCTGCATGCCCAGTACACACACACATGGTCGGATTAATTGTCAGACCTATGTTTTTTGATCGATTGGATAACTGCTCATAGGTATTCCAAGTGGCTTTTCCAGTCTGGACTGTATACTACAACATCATCCAGGTATGCAGCACAATAACCAGTGTGAGGGGATAAAATTACATCCACTGGAATGTAAAACTAATTGGCATGGTGGTGAACTGAAAGAATCCAACAAGAGTGGCTAATGCAGTTTTGTATTTGGATTATTTACCTAGGGGAATTTGCCAGTGACCCTCAGTGAGATCGTGGGTTCTGATATTCTTGGCACTCCCCAGTCTGTCCAACAAGTCATCAGTTCTGAGCATGGGATAACTGTCAAATTCTGACACTTGATTGTTTCCAAAAATCAAGGCAGATTCTTACACACCCTTCTTTTTGTTTACAGTCACCATAGGTGATGACCAAGCACTTCTCAATACCCATTTCTTTCATTTTTTTGTATTTCCTTAACCACGTCTTCTCTTAACCGCTCTGGTAATCTGTATGTCTGTTGTCTAATAGAGCGAGCATTCCTTGTCACTATTACATGCTCGACCCCTTTTGCTCAGCCTGATACTGTGGTAAAAATACTGTTAAATGTCTTTATCATGTTACGAATTTCTGCGGTTTGTTTGGAGGTTAAGGAAACATTCACCTTTATAGCATCAGCAGTTACAGTTTGATACAGTCTATCATAAGCTACATCAATATCTTCCTTATCAGTTTCTGGTAAAACCAGCAACACAGCTTTGGTGTTTTTTTTTTTAACCCATTTCTTGAGGAGCTTAGCATGGTAGGATTTTTCCTATCAGGGGTCTCAATCTCATAGTTAACTGTGCCAGTACGTCTAAGCACTTTATAAGGCCCTTGCCACTTCATTAACAGTTTATTTTCTGTAGTGGGTAACAGTAACAAGACCTTTTCACCTGGCTCAAAACCCTTGTCTTTTACCCCATGGTCATAATACAGCTTCTGCTGGTTTGGGGCATCTTCCTGATTACTATGGGTGATTTCGACATATTTTGCCAACTTCTTTCTCAGGGCACACATATAAGATGTAATGGATTGTTTCTGATTGGTGGCTATCTTCCCATGTTTCTTTTATTACATCTAGTTGTCCTCTAAGTTGTCTACCATTCAGCATTTCAAATGGTGAAAACCCTGTTGATGTCTGTGGCACTTCTCTGTAAGCAAAAAACAAATGAGGTAAGTATTGGTCCCAGTCTTTCCCTTCCTCTTATACAAACCTTTTTAACATGCATTTTAGGGTTTGATTAAAATGCTCAACAAGACCATCTGTCTGAGGGTGATATTTATTTATTTTTTATTTTATTTTATTTATTAAAGAATCAGAATTACAAAGCTTTGAGCTAAGAGCTCATTTACAGATGGTCCTTGTCAGTCAAAGGAGGGGAACAATTATATGAGTTGGGAATAGTAAATGCAGCTAACAAGCATTGTCATAAACATATTAGCAACACATTAACAAACTAATATAATACAAGAAATTGAGTATTAAAGTCAGGCAAATTGTAAAGTGCAGTCTTAACACAGAGTACATAAGGAACAAAATACCGGCAGTATAAATAAGGTGCTAACAGTTCAGTTAGGTACTCACAAATAGCAGCTAAGAAGCCTTATCGTAGGCAATAGAATGCCAAGGTAGAAACATTTCAGTGACTGTGTAGCAGGCAATAGGTAAGACAGTGGGGATACGGGGAGGTTCTTATGACAGTGATACCTAATAGTTGGTACAGCTCCTTCAATAATGCAGCACCCAAATTACTACCCTGATCAGTAATAATCTCTTTAGTTATGCCCACCCTACTGCAAATTTTGGCATGCTCTGCTGCCACTTTTGGAGCTGTGACAGTATGCATGGGAATTGCCTCTGGGTATCGAGTAGCATAGTCACATACAGCCAAAATTAATTGATGACCCTTTTTACGTTTGTCTAAGGGGCCAACCACATCCATTGTAATTCTTTCAAAAGGCACATCTATCAAGGGTAGGGACACCTTGTCTTTTTTTAGTCACTGGGGCTACTTTCTGACACTCAGCACAAGAACTGAAATAGGTAGCAACATCTTCATGAATTCCAGACCAGTAAAATCTGTACAGCAATCTGGCAAGGGTGCGATCCCTCCCCGAGACACCAACCATAGGACTGTCATGTGCTATCTGTAACAACTCAGATCTATACTTTTATTGTATAACCAATTGTTCTATCTGGTCCTGTGTCTGAGGTTTAACCCAAACTCTGTACAGTAGCCCATTACATTTTTTAAATAGGTTCATCCTGTTTTGGTTTAATCCCCAGCTGCTTAAAACAATCCTGGAGTGAGAGAAACATTGTTAACTTATTTAAAAAAAAATCATCATAATCAGCTATCAGTTTAGTTTCAGCATTTTCATATGTTAACCCCTTATGTCCATCAGTCTTTTGTTGCCACTGTTTCTTCAGGCGTCGCCTTTCTTTCCTGGATTTCTGGATCTTGGAGCTGTGCTCAAACAAGTCTGAATCAAAATCAACGAAAGGAAGAGTCCCTACCACCTGAGATTTTCTTTGCCTGAGCGCTTGTCACCACAGCTGCTGAAACATCAGGATTTACTCCCTCTGTGATTAACTCAGTAAATCCTGGAAAGTCATTTCTAATAATTACAGGTACAGGTAACTTAGGTACCACCCCCACTTTCATTTGGTGTGACACCCCATTAACAGAGTCACTTGGCTGGTGGGATAGTATTGAGTGTTCCCGTGGATGCAGATGACACCAGTACATGGTCCTTTTGGACACTGTTTTCCCAGCACTTCAGTATGCACAAGGGTCTGTCTGCTTCCAGAATCTGTAAGTCCCTTCACAGTCTTATCTCCCACCTTCACATCTGTTAAGTACTTGCCCCAATTCACTAAGGACAAATCTGCTCCAGTGTCACTCTTCTTACTATGATGATTTCTTGCAATATGACCTAGCTTATTACAGTTACAGCAAATAAAGTCTTTGGGTGCAGATTTGTTACCCCCACCAGAGTTCTTATCAGACTTGGAGTTTAAATGGGAAAAAGAGTGTCTTGGCTGTTACCACACGGCTGTGGCATCTGTCTGGCCATTTGGTAGTTCTCAGCCAGAGAAACATCATTTTCCCAACTTTCTGGTTGGTGTTCTTTTACCCAAAGCTTCACGTCCGTAGGCAGGATGTTGCTGAACTGCTCCATTGCAAGTGCGTCGATGATCTGTGGGACTGTTTTGTAATCTGGTTGGAGCCATTTTATAAGGGGTTCTCTGAGTTGGGTGAAGGCTTCTTGAGGATTGTCGACTGAATTGTACTTCAGAAACTGGAACCTTTGCCTGTAGGTCTCTCCTGAAATGTCATACCTTTTCAGGATTTCTGTTTTCACCAGGTCATAGTTTTCTGACTGTGCAGTGTCCATATTGTTGTAGGCAAGTTGGGTTTTCCCTGTCAGGTAGGGTACCAGTCTGACTGCCCATTGCTGCTTTGGCCACTGGTAGGTTGTGGCAACTCTTTCAAAAGTTGTCATGTTTGCGTCAATATCAGCTGAGAGACACAACTTTGTACTTTTATGGTCTTTTAAGTTGCTGGTGTTTTGTAGCTCTGCTGGACTTGTGCCAGAAGCTTCAGATTTGATAGCCTGCAAGGCATCCAGCCATCACTGCTCCAGTTGCTGCATCTCTTCTTTTCTGTGCTGCTCCTGTCACTGCATCTCTTCGTTTCTCAGAGGTGCTGCCTGTCTATGGTGTAGGTTAGGCTAGGGTGCTCCACACCATGGGATTCAATCAGTGGTTGAAAAACTGATGCAAAGCTCAGGGATTTGGCTTCACTGGGGACAGGGGGTCTACCTGGAGTGATGCAGGCCTATACTGGCATGATGGGCTGCATCTGTCCAGGAGGGGAACCAGGATCCTAGGTGATAGGTTTAAATGCTTCATTGGCAAGCATTTAAACTAGCCAAGGGGGGGAGTCACTGGAAAGGAGCAGGGAAATCCTAGCCCCCTCCCCAAAAGTCAGAGTAGTAAGTGAGGTAAACACCAAGATAGAGATTTCGATAGGGAGAAGGGCAGGGATAAACAGAGAATGTGACAAAGGCAATAAGACAGGGATGGGGCAAAAAGGAGCAAGGCCATCAGGAAATGGAGGGTAATGAGTACCAATGCCTGTAGTCTGGACAACAAGCTCCCTGAACTGGTGGCCTCGATGGAAGAGGGATGCCTGAATATTGTAGCAGTCACAGAAACATGGTACATAGAGAACCATGACTGGGATGTTAACATACCAGGGTACATAACCTACAGAAGAGATAGGGAGGGGAGAAGAGGGGGAGGAGTAGCTCTCTATGTAAAGGAAGGGATATAAGCAACTGAATGAAAGAGTAAATATGGAAGAGAGGAGGCACTGTGTGTCACCTTAGAGACTGGAAATGGCACCACAATCCACACAGGGGTTGTATACAGACCCCCATGTCAGGAGGAGGGAATGGACAAGGATATGATAGAAGGCATTCTTAGGATGGCAGAGAAGGGGAGATACTGTTGATGGGAGACCTGAATATGCCAGATGTTAACTAGAGCACATTTGCTGCAGCCACATCCAAGAGCAGGGCCATTCTCAATGCCCTACAGGTGGCATGCCTCACACAACTAGTTTCGGAACCCACTCATGAGGGAGCAATCTTAGACTTCGCACTCTCAAATGGGGACAGTGAGAGGATCGCAGATATAGAAGTGGGTTGCCATCTGGGAACAAGTGTCCATCAAACAGTGTAGTTCATGATAAACTCGGCTACAGAATCAAGCCATACAAAAGTGAGGGTACTGGACTTCAGGAGGGCTGACTTTGGCAAGATGGGAGAGTGCCTTTCAAAAGCACTAGCAAACAGGCTAGAAGGAGGTGTGGAGCAACAATGGGGAAACATCAAAACTGCTATCGCAGAGGCAACAAGCCTTTGTGTCAAGCAAATAAACAAATCAAAATGAAAGAAAAAGCCACTATGGTTCTCCAAAGGGTGCGGGAAAGTCAGGAGAAAAGATAGCATTCACTAAGTATAAGGAAACACAGAAGGAGCAGGACAGAGAGCTGTACCTGTTAAGGCAGAAGGAAGCAGGGAGGGAAGTCAGAATAGTAAGGCCCAAACTGAGGAAAAGATAGCCAACTCAGTTAAGAAGGGGGATAAAACCTTTTATAGGTACATCAGGGAGCGTAGAAAGACAAAGGGAGGGATAGTGAGGCTGAATAGAATGGACGGTGGGTGGGCAGAGAGGGACAGTGAAAAAGCAAGGATACTGAACAAATATTTATGCTCAGTATTCACAAAAGAGGAGGAGGGAGAGGTGCCTAAGCCAAGTAACAGAAGCACTCTGGATAGGGGGGTCAATCCCAGTCCTTTCACAGAAGAAAAGGTTCTGAAAGAACTCCTAAAACTGAAGATGGTCAAAGCAATGGGGCCTGATGGAATTCACCCCAGAATTGTAAAAGAATTAAGGGGAGAACTAGTGAAACCACTGACTACCCTTTTTAACAAATCATTGGAGGATAGTGTGGTACCTGAGGACTGGAGGAAGGCGGATGTGATTCCCCTTCACAAAAGTAGGACCAAGACAGAGGCAGGAAACTACAGACCTGTCAGTTTGACCTCTGTGGTAGGGAAAGTGATGGAATCACTTCTGAAGGAAAGAATTGGTGAGTACCTAGAGGCCAGTGGGGCACAGAACTCAAGGCAGCATGGGTTCATAGTGGGAAGGTCATGTCAGACGAATCTAATTGATTTCTTTGACTGGGTGACCAAAGTAGTAGACCAGGGAGGGGCTGCCGACATGGCCTACCTAGACTTCAGCAAGGCATTTGACACAGTCCCACACAAAAGATTAATAGTCAAATTAACCAGCCTGGGAGTGGATCCCAGGGTGGTAGCCTGAGTAAAACATTGGCTGGACAACAGGACACACAAGGTAATTGTAAATGGAGCCACTCTGAAGAAAGAGGGGTTACTTAGTGGGGTACCCTAGGTTCAGTACTGGTCCAGTCCTTTTTAATGTCTTTATAAGGACATTGCAGAGGGACTGGAAGGAAAAGTATGCCTCTTTGCAGATGACACAAAGATCTGCAACAGGATTGATACACAAGGAGGCATGGAAAGGATGAGAAGGGACTTGGCAAGGTTGGAGGAATGGTCAGAAGTATGGCAGCTTGGATTCAGTGCAAAGAAGTGCAAAATAATGCACCTGGGAAACAAAAACCCAGGGGAAGATTACACAATGGGGGTAGTAACAACAAAACTGGAAAGGGACCTGGGGGTAATCATATCAGATGACCTTAAGGATAGCAAGCAATGTGAGAAGGCAGTAGGGAAGGCTGGGGATATACTGGGATGTATAGGGAGAGACAACACCAGCAGAAAACAGGAAGTTGTTATCCCTCTGTACAGACAGTTGGTGAGACCCCATCTGGAGTACTGCATCCAGTTCTCGAGACCCCATCTCCGCAAGGATATAGACAGGATAGAGGCAGTCCAGAGGAGGGCAGCTAAAATGGTGCAGGGTCTGCAAGAGAAGCCATATGAGGAGAGACTAAAGGAGCTTAATATGTATACCCTTGAGGAAAGGAGGAGAGGGGACATGATAGAAACTTTTAGGTACCTCAGTGGAATCAACAAAGTCCAAGAGGGTAGCATCTTTTAGAAAAAGAGATGTGCAAGAACGAGGGGACACAATTTAAAGATGGGGGGGGCAGATCAGGAGCAATGTGAGGAAGTATTTTTTCACAGAGAGGGTGGTGGACGCATGGAACAGCATTCCTGAGGAGGTTGTGGGGTCTAAAACTATGGGAGGATTCAAGAATATATCAGACAGACATAAGGCAATTCTTGTGGGGTGTAAGAAGAAATAGGCTGTTGGTTAACTAGGATCTGCAGCTTATCCTGTAGGTAGGGGAATGGGCAGACTAGGTGGGCCAAGTGGTCCTGATCTGCCATCAAAGTCTATGTTTCTATTTCTTTTTGTTATATTGCCCACCACTGGAAAAAGGCAGTCAGACTTTTCAGTTCTGTCACTGCCTGCTCTTTTTTCCATCTCTGGTTCTGGCTGAACAGTTTCAGTTTGGGCTTTTGTTTCTGCTTCTAGTTTGGCTGCCATTCTTCTGGTAATCATTCCTGGACTTATTGTTGCAGAATCCATACCTTTCTTCTGTGCTTCCCTGGTACCAGGTCTAGTATCCACACACAAAACTCCTGGCTTAGAGTATGCACAGTGTAAATCCCACTTAGGCTGACACCATCTGTCATTGAGGCACAGGTCAGGAAGCATAGAAAAACCAGGAGCAGTTTCAAAATTCACAAACAGCATTTTTTTTTCTCTCAATAACAGCAACATAAAAACTAAAGATTATTCAATATAACTATTTAGAAAGGCAATACAAACAGAGAAAACGAAGTCCTTCTTCTGATAGTAACTCTTAATTCCAAGTTTCAGTCTGTCTCTCACTCTCCTTGTCTCTCTAGCAAAAGCATTGCTGCTCTTTTTATAACAAGTCTTTGCCTCATTGACATCCTGCTTCTCACAGAATGTTCTTGTCAGTTTACAGAATGTTCTTGTCAGTTTCGATGCAGGTACAGCAAAAAGAACATAGTGACCCAGAACTGACCGCCTGTTTACAGCTCTGCAAAAGGCTTAAAATTGCATCTCAGGTTAACTCCTTGAGTTCCAAATAGCTTTGCAATCATTTCAACAGTGTAACTATATACAGTTTAAACAAAGGGATCCCAGTATCAGTGACATTTCCACATAAAGATTCACATAAATTTTTATATCTGCAGATATGCAAGGGGGAAGAAAGACAGAAATAGCAAGGGAAGGGAGAGAGATAGCAAAGGGTGGAGAATTGTGAAACCATCAGAGTGATCAGTTCCTAGGTCTCACAAGAAAATTTGGTTTTGCAACCAGACAGACAAGAGACAGAGGAGAGGATAGAACAGACCCTTGCATTTACACTCTTTCTGCATAACAAATGGGGCAGGGCCTTATTCAGCCCTGTTGTGGAAGCTGGCCTTTAGGGAGCACTAAAGTGTTTGAGAGCACTTGTAAAGGCAGGCCATAAGCACATGCTGAGAGCCAGAGTCATGATTACGAGTCCCAGAGCCATACTGTAAGCCCTAACAAACTTGCAAAGTAACTGGTTTCACTCTGTGGTCCAGAGTGCCGAAAGCATCTTTTTTAATGCTCCCACACTAGACTGGCCGCTATCAGCCCTACCATGCACCCAGCCCCATCATCCATCTTCCCGAGACTTGCCTCTTCCCAGTGCTCCTCCCTGGCTTGTCCCCCCCAGGGCAGGGCCTTCAGGGGGGCATGACCCCCAGCAGACTCTGTATTCGGTTTCCAGGGAGCGCCATAGTTGACGGTGCAGGATCTGTGGTGCGAGGTGGGCAGCATCCTGCAGCAGTCCAGTATTTTCCATTTATGGTGCCCCACCTACCACCTGCATGTGTCCGACCACTGTGGCATCCAAGGGGTGGGGATGCTCAGCAGCACGTAGTCATCCATGCCACCAAGAATGCCTCTGCAGAGCCACCACCAGGAGCCACTATGGAAGCGGCATGCAGTTTCCAACCCCACCCTAGAGAGACACATACAAAGGATGCTCTGAGTCCCTCCCTGCCAGCCTACACTCCTGACATCTTGGGCTTAGGGTGCAAACCTGGGTCACCAGCATGTCAGAGAGATGCCCCATTACTCAATGCCATGGAGCCGGCTGAAAGTTTTAATCATGTGCAAATGACTGTGGAGCAGGACCTAGCAAACACTATTAGTGTCCTATAAAAGGACCAGGTAAGTACTGCTCATACACATCACCCCCCATGTCCTTTCAGCACTGTGGTCTAGTGCCTAGAGTACTGGCTTAGAAACCTTCGGTGATAAGACAATTGGAGAGCTGCTTGTTGCTTTCACAGAACATTTGTCGACTACCATTCATGTTGGTATGTGCTTTGTTTTGGTCCTATGTTCTTTGGTGCTCAAAGTAAGGGCTCATGCCAAGGCATTCATGAGGATGGTCACATGGTGTATTGTTTATGTTGTAAATGAGCTTGTATTTGAGCTGCACTTTGTACTGTTCTGTCAGGGGATACAACTGACCTCTGTTTGCAGTTGCAAACATTACATTGTTAACTTGTCGAATACAGATACGTACTGCCACACTCAGTCACTAGTTTGAGAGAACAAAACTGATTTTCCGAGTGGCTTTGCAAGTGTTTTGAATATACTACCCATGGTATATTACATGCAAGTAGGAGTCACATACTTAGTCAGACAGTGCAGCAGGTGCATGCTTCTAATGGTTGAAGAAGGTCAATTGGTCTATTCAGTCTGCCCCAATCCATGCTAAGCCTTTGAGACTTAGACCCCCCGCTCATTGTCTCCTTCCTCTTTTAATTTCCCACCCCCATTGCCCTCCACAGTAGAAAGGTGACAAGGTTTCTGAAGTTGTAGGTGGAAGGTGAGCTAATGTTTGGAGCTCTAAATGCAAATAAAAGACTTCTAGTGCTCTTGCTAGTCCTGGGCACTGTGAAACACAGTACATGGTCTCAGTGGAGGTACATCTGTGCAGGAAGGTTTGCCAGTGTAGATTCTGTCACGCTGCTAGGCTCAATAACTGGAGAATGGTATACAAAGTACAGAGGTACTGTACATCTTGCAATCACACCGGCGTTTGCAGAGTTTTTAACTGTTTAGCAAATTAAGTCCCCACAGACTAGCACTGGGAGAAAGTACTGCTGGATTATCTCTTGTGTGGCAGAAGCACTAAGACATTGCTTACTTCTGTGTAGCATCCCATCCTCAGACCAAGTGTTGAAAGGATGCTGTCCACCAGTGTAATCAGGGCCCTCGGAATTTCCCTTTGTAGAGAGAGGGCTGGCTAGGGTTCTATGCATAGAGAAGGGAACTCGGTGCAGTGAGTGGGGGGGGGGGCACTGAAATCTCTGGCAAACGTGTCTATTTTTATTTATTTAGAAACATAGCAACATAGAATTTGTTGGCAGAAAAGGACCACTTCGCCCACCCAGTCTGCACAGATGGACCCTGCCTAGTCTGCCTCTGCAGACCTTAACTGGTATCCGGTAGCCCTCCTTCCTTCCTGCCCATTCCCTGATATTCCCCTGTGTCTATCCCACACATGCCTGAAGCCCCCTACTGTTTTTGCCTTCACCACTTCTGCTGGCAGTTTATTCAAGGAGTCCATCTCTCTTTCAGTAAAGTAGTACTTTCTCACATCTCTCCTAAACCCCTCCCCCCAGCTTCTTCGCATGCTCTCTGGTTCTGGTGCTCTTCCTCATTTGAAAGAGACACCCCTCCTGCACTCTGTTCACCCCGTGAGGTACTTGTAGGTCTCTATCATGTTCCCTCTCACTCCCCTGTCTTCCAATGTGTACATGTAGAGATCCCTCTGTTTCTCCTTGTAGGACTTTTGGTACAACCATTGCACCATTTTAGTGGCCCTCCTCTGGACTGTCTCCACCCTGTCTATGTCCTTTCTGAGGTGTGGCCTCCAGAACCGGACACAATATTCCAGGTGGGGTCTGACCAGTGAGCGATTTAGTGGCAGCACCACCTACCTCCTCCTGCAGAAGATATCTTTCCCTATGCATTCCAGCATCCCACTGTCCCTAGCCACTGCTTTTTCACACTGCCCTACACTTTGCAATAATCAGATATGAGAACCCCAAGGTCCCTTTCCTGCTTAGTGACTGACAGTACCCCCATCCTATAGTCAGTTTTGTGTGTCCGTTGACTTTATTATATGCATGCACATAACTTTGCTACTTTTCAATCTTTTGACCCCAAATTTTCAACATAGCCATTTTTCCATACCACCTCATGAACAGTACAGCTGTCATTTTTCACATCTGCCTGAAAAGTGTTTTTGCACCTGTGGTGCAGAATGGCATTGCACTTGTGCATGATTATGTTTTGCCTTGCATTTCACAGTTTCACTGTACCTGGGTACATGAGGTGGGGTAATAAGATGGCTATGCTAACAATTTGGTCACTGTTGTTTGACACATGGAAGTGCAGGACCAAGAAGGCCCTGTGCTTCCACACCTACATACATATGCACATCTATGGACAGACCCTGCACTCCCACAGTAAAATAAGGATACAGTAGAAGCCACTTAATCGGGACGTGGATAATATGGATGTTTGCTTTATTGGGATGTCCCGCCGGGCACCGATTAAGTGGCTATATTATCCTATGGGGGTATTTTTTGCGTAAAAGGGACATCCCAGCTACCTAATGGGGACGATTAACCTTCACACAGACAGTGTAATCCCCCTTTTGGCACCTATTCTAACACCTGATTAGATGCAAATTGCAGTGGTTAGCTTGAAGGATGGAAGCGTTACTGTAGCTGTTAGCTGCTGTTATCGCCTCCCCTCCCTCCTCTGTAAATGAATAATTCAGCAGCTGCTGCTAGAGAAACATAGACTTTGACGGCAGATAAGAACCACTTGGCCCACCCAGTCTGCCCATTTCCCTACCTATTGGATAAGCTGCAGATTCTAGTTAACCAACAGCCTACTTCCTGCAACCCCCCACTATAATTGCCTTATGTCTGTCCCACGCATGTTTGAATTCCCCCACTGTTTTAGACCCCACAACCTCTCTGGGAAGGCGGTTCCATGTGTCCACCACTCTCTCCATGAAAAAGAATTTCCTCACATTACCCCTGAGCCGTCCCCCCTCTAACTTTAAACTGTGCCCCCTTGTTCTTGCACATCTCTTTTTCTGAAACATGCTACCCTCCTGGACTTTGTTGATTCCCTTGAGGTACTTAAAAGTTTCTATCATGTCCCCCCTTTCATCAAGAGTATACATATTAAACTCTCTCAGTCTCTCTTCATATGGTTTCTGATGTAGACCCTGCACCATTTTAGTTGCCCTCATCTGGACTGCTTCCATCCTGTCTATGTCCTTGCATAGATGAGGTCTCCAAAACTGCACGCAGTACTCCAGATGGGATCTCACCAACTGGCTGTACAGAGGGATAGCCACTTCCCTTTTTTCTACTTGTGATGCCCCTCCCTATGCATCCCAGTATTCCCCTGGCTCTCCTTACTGACTTCTTACATTGCTTACCCACCTTTAGGTCATCTGATATGACTACACCCAGATCCCTTTCCAATATTGTTGTTGTTAGTACCTCCCCTCCTATTGTGTACTCTTCTCCTGGTTTTTTATTTCCCAGGTGCATTACTTTGCACTTCTTTGTATTGAATCTAAGTTGCCATATGTCTGACCATTCCTCCAACCTTGCCAAGTCCCTTCTCATCCTTTCTACCCCCCCCTTGTGTATCAACTCTGTTACAGATCTTTGTGTCATCTGCAAAGAGGCATACTTTTCCTTCCAGACCCTCTACAATGTCACCTATAAAGATGTTAAAGAGGACTGGACCCAGTACTGAGCCCTGAGGTACTCCACTAGTAACCCCCCTTTCTTCAGAATGTGTTCCATTCACTATTACCTTGTGTGTCCTGTTGTGCAGCCAGTTTGCTACTCAGGCTACCACCATGGGACCCACTACCAGGCTGGCTAACTTGATTACTAATCTTTTGTGTGGGACTGTGTCAAATGCCTTGCTAAAGTCTAGGTAGGCCATATCAACAGTCCCTCCCTGGTCTATTACTTTGGTCACCCGGTCAAAGAAATCAATTAGATTCATCTGACATGACCTTCCTGCTGTGAATCCATGCTGCTTTGGGTCCTGTGTCCCACTGGCCTCTAGGTACTGAACAATTATTTCTTTCAGAAGTGATTCCATCATTTTCCCTACCACCAAGGTCAAACTAACAGGTCTGTAGTTTCCTGCTTCTGCCTTGCTCCCCACTTTTGTGAAGGGGAATCACATCTGCACTCCTCCAGTCCTCAGGTACCACCCCATCCTCCCGTGATTTGTTAAAAAGTGTGGTCAGTGGTGTCACTAGGTCCTCCGTTAGTTCTTTTAGGATTCTAGGCTGAATCCCGTCAGGCCCCATTGCTTTGTCTACCTTGAGTTTTAGGAGTTCTTTCAGGAATCTTTCTTCTGTAAATGGACTGTCGTCAACCCCACTACCCAGAATGCTTCTATTGTTTGCTTTAGGTAACTCTTCCTCTTCTTCTTTTGTGAATACTGAGCAAAAGTATTCATTCAGTATCTCTGCCTTTTCACTGTCTCCCTCTGCCCACCTCCCCTCTCCTTCATTAATCTTCCCTATCCCTCCCTTAACCTTTCTATGCTCCCTAATGTACCTATAAAAGGTTTTATCCCCCTTCTTAACTGAGTTGGCTATCTTTTCCTCGGTTTGGGCCTTTGCTTTTCTGACTGCCTTCCCCACTTCTTTCTGCTTTAATTGATACAGTTCCCTATCGTGCTCAGTCTGTGATTCCTTATACTTTTTGAATGCTGCCTTTTTCTCTTTAACCTTCCCTGACACTTCTTTTGAGAACCATCATGGTTTTTTATTCCGCTTTGTTTTCTTTATTTGTTTCACACAAAGGCTTGTTGCCTCCATGATGGCAGTTCTGATTTTTCTCCATTGTTCTTCCACCCCTCCTTTCTGGCCATTTGCTAATGCATTCCTCAGGTAGAGAGGGCAAGACTGCTGGGAATGGGGTTGCTAATGCATTCCTCAGGTAGAGAATGCAAACTCTTTACCTCTTCCCTCCTCCATAATTCAAGGTATTTTTTTACCTATGGAACTCTCTGACTTAAACAGCTGACTCCTCCAGCATACTGAGTTCTGTGCTACATTCTCTTCACTCTGTGGCTCAAATGCTACCCATCACTGTCTCATCAGGCAACCACATGTTTTCACCGCAAATTGACTGAGTGATCAGGCTTTCTTTTTTTAACAAACCTGAAACCTGTGTGTAGCCTGTGCTGTCCAACTTAAACAGTGGACTCCTCCAGCATACCGAGTTCTGTCTATCATCTTGCAGGCAGCTGCATGTTCCCACCGCAGATTAACTGAATGATCTAGCAAATGGGGCAAGACTGCTGGGAATGGGGTTGGACAAGTGGAATGAAAAATGAGCTGCAACCTGTGTGAAGTCTGCACCGTCTGACTTAAACAGCTATATAGAGTTTGGTCCATCATCTCACAGGCAGCTGCATGTTCCCGCCGCAAATTAACTGAATGATCCGGCTTCAATTTTTTTTTCTTTTTAACAAAGAATGACTTAAACAGTGGACTTCTAGCAGGATAATCTTCAGCAGTGACAAACTGAACAGCAAGAAGGTAAACTTTCCATATTTACTTCAAATCCAGAACCGAACCTCAACTTGGGTGTTAGGGAGTGCATAATTGTTAAAAACTATCAGCACCAATTATATAAGTGTGACAAGACACATTTTCAGTGGTTTCTGATAAATTGGACAGCCGCTGAATTGGGATGAAAAGCCCACCACTGGGGTGTCCCGATTAAGCGGCTTCTACTGTAGTATTATACTACCTCAAAAAGAAGGAAATTTATTGCAAAAAACATTGTTAATGCATCAGTTAGGGTTCCTGTTACAGTGACAAAAGTATGGACATTTGCCATTAGGGTTCCCAACCCTACCACCCCACTCCCCACCCTCCACACACCAACAGGCATCTGGGTGTGCCTTGGGGCCATCAGGCCTAACTAACCCCATTTTCCTATACTGTACCCTTGCAGCTTCCTTACACATGGAATGGGGTGAGAGTCAGGGCTGATGACCCTAAGGCACACCCTAATGCTGAATTTCCATACTTTTGTTGCTGTAATAGGAACCCCAACTGATGCATTAATGGAGTTTTTTGCAATATATATATATATATATATATATTGCAAAAAACTGTGCTAATGCAACAGTTAGGGGGTTCAGATTAAACCAACAAAAGTAGAGAAATGTGATGTTTGGGTTTCAAACACTAATACCACTGCCCAACCCCTGAAGCGAGTGACAGGTGAAGTCTTCCTTGCTGTTGTCAACCCTAACGCTCACCCCATTGCAGTAACAGACAAGAATTTGTCAATGCCGAATGTTGTCTTGCTGGCATTGGCATTGGTAGTGTAAGAGTTAGAGTTGCATAATAGGAATGGCAGTGAAGTATTGAACTGACGCCAATCCCACCCCCACCCTGCAGAGACTGACAGGGATTGGGATGTGCCTTTGGGGTGTCAGCAGTAATGCTCTTGCCATTTTACCTCACCATACCCTGTAGACACTGACAAGTGTCGTGGTGTGCTTTGGAGGTCTTTGGGCCTTATACTTACCCCATTCCATAAGGAAATACGCTGAGACGGGTGCAGTATAGGAGAATGGGGTGAAATTTAGGGCCGAACATTCCAAGGCATACCTCAATGCCTGTCACTGGCTGCAGGGTGGGGGTGGAATGGCATGAGCATTACAGCCAATGATCCCAAGTCACACCCCTGTTGCCTGGCAGCCTCTACAGGGTGGGGTGTTACAGTTGGAAACCCTAACATCATAGGCATTTGTTGGTATTGTCACTCCAAATTTTCAACATGGGCTTTTTGTGACCCCAGCTCATGAAGAGCGGCACAATCAGTTTGTTAGCTGAAAGGTGGTGTTGCGCAGCAGCTATGCCATTTGGCGACTCAAGGACGAAAACACATTTTGGGCAGGATGTGAAAAATGACAACTGCATTTTCATGAGGTGTAAAAAAATGCAACATTGAAAATGTGGAGTGAAAATATAACAAATGGGTGAAGTCATGAGCATGCATAGAAACTGCTCAACACACGTCCGTAACCCAGTTATTTTGGGGATTTTTATAGCCACATTTTCAACGTAGGCATTTTGGGGACCTCCCCTCATGAACAATGGTGCTGTGATTTTGTTAATCTGTCCCAAAAGTTGATTTCCCACAGTGACCATGCCATTGTGCGCCACGGGTGCGGAAACACATTTGGGCAGGCTATGAAAAATGACAGCTGTACTGTTCATAAGGATGTGTGAAAAATTGCCAGTGTTGAAAATCTGGCATGAAAATATTGCAAATTTGTGAAGTTACAAGGGTGCATGGAAACTGTGCAATGCACGCATGTAACACAGTCATTTTATGGACGTTCGTCACCAAATTTTCAACATAGGCATTTTAGGACCTCTGTTCATGAACACTGTCATTTTCTCAAACTGTGCCGAAAACTGATTTCGCAGAGAGACCGTGCTATTTTGCGCCAGATGTACGAAAACACATTTTGGCCAGGATATGTAAAATTACAGCTGTACTGTTCATAAGGAGGTGTGGAAAAATGCCAATTTTGAAAATCTGGAGTGAAAATATTACAAATTTATGAAGTTACGAGCGTGCATGGAAACTATGCAACGCACGCTCATAAAACAGCCATTTTTGGGATTTCTTTTCACCAAATTTGCAACATAGGCTTTTTGAGAGCCACCCTCATGAAAAATGCCACTGTTGTTTTGTTAATCGGTCCCAAAATATGGTTCCACCCGGTGACCGTGTAATCATCTTTCGGGACCGAATAACGCTATGACAGTGACTGAATTCATGAGGAGGGTTCCCAATAACCCCATGTTGAAATCCTCCCTACTTCCTGTCCCCTACCTCCTCCCCTCCTCCAGTCCTCCCTTCCCCCTTGCTGCCACTGACCCTCCCCCTGGCACCCCTCTATTCTACCCAAAATTCCCAAAAATGCCTGAGATATGCACCAAAGTTGAAAAAAACCCTATTTATGCCATTATACAGGACATTTCTTCAGTTCGTGGTGGGCTTTGAAGAGGGCAGATGTGTTCCCGGTCCATGGAAGATCATTGTGCCATGCTCCGGAGGTAAGTATGGGATGAGGAGGGTGTGGGGAGGCAGGGTGTGCAGAGGGTGGGCGCGGGCTGGGGAGGGTCACCGGAATCGATGAGGGACCATTTTCTGCTTTGTAGGTTTAAAAAAGTAAATAAAAATTGTGGGATGATTTTCTTTTACAGGGTCATTTGGCACACTGGAGTGTGCTCTAGCATGCCACCAGAGTGATTTTTTGGGGTTCTGTAGCCGATGGGGATTGGGCACCCTGTTGGCTCACAACAAATGGGGGACATTATGCCAATGGGAGTGGGCTCCCCTGTTGGCAAATGAAACCAGGAAGGGGGGACATGATGCCGAGGGGGATTGGGCACCCCCTCAGCACACACTTTAAATGGGAGGGGGGTTGCATTATGCTGGCGGGGAGTGGGTGCCCCAGTCAGCAAATGACGTGGGTTGTGGATTTGCCAACAGGGGGATTGGGCACCCTTGAAGTTGGCTGTCTGGTGGCAGCAGTTAGCGCCACCATGTTAATGGAAGGGTTTCACCAGGAAAAGCACGAAGGGAGGGTGTGTTTTGGTGCTGCTGCATGACAAGCTTGGCTGTCATTGCAGCGGACCTTTCCTTAGATGTGCTCACCACATTATGTATTCCTGGTGTGGTGCCTGCATGCTGGCTGTTTGGGGAATGAGGGATGCACCTACTGATGCGTGTCCTGCATTCGCCCAACAGTGACCGTGCCTCCAAATCTGCTACTAATGCAATATGTTGGCCGCACAAGCACGAGCCAACATAAAAAGGTGAGATGTGATGGAGACAGGTGTGTATGCTTCACGAGGGTACAGAATGGAGTGAGTGTTAGGGTTGACAATGGCAAGGAATTTATGCCAGATTTTGGCATAACTCTGTATAAGTGTGTGTTTGTGTGTGGGGGGGGGGAGGGAGCGGTTAAGAATGGTTGATCCTGTGCAGTTTCTCATGTTGTTTTGCATCTTTTGTTATGCGCAGTGGATGCTTTGCACATATTATTGTCATCAGTAAAACCATCACCCACTATCACCAATGCGCATTAGTTTATTTTGTAACATTTTTCAGACTTATTCAGGTGACCACAACATGTCTTCCTTACTTTACTTCTGCTACTGAACCTCTGCTAGTAGCTTGGATGAAGACACCAGGAGAAAGGACTGCTGTGTGAGGCTAGTAGCTTGGCAGAAGACACCAGGAGAAAGGACTGCTGTGTGACTGGACTTCTCTACTGGGACTCTATTTCCCTCCTTCCCTTCCCTCCAAAGCTAGTTCTACTTTTATAGGCACAGAATTTGACTGACAACAGGAACTTCCTGTTTGGGAGCAGGAAGTGAGTGATCACAGAGCCACCAAAGACTCACCATCTTAGAAGGACAAAAGTAGCTCTCCGGCCCCCTCTAGCTGCTGGAGGTCTGCCTCTGGGCAAGTAAGGGGTCTACTGAGAAATATAAGATATTCTTGTCTCAGAACAGGACAATCAGGAGCTTAAAGGGCACACAGGCAGAAAGTAAGGAGAGAGAGAGAAAAAAACAGAGGAAAGAGTAAGGATTGCAAACAGTTAAGGGACCAGAAATAAGACATGATGGGAGTGGTGCAGTGCTGTGGAGCAGCAGTCTTCCAGGAGATATTCTGGAGGATGCGGTGTTGTCCCATCTGCAGGCACCTCTCTGGGCTGAGGGAGGAGGTTGCTCATCTCCAGGCTGAGTTGGCCAGGATTTGTGGCACCTCCTCTTCCATCCAGAGACCGCCAGTGCCACTGCCATTGCCTCAGAGGTTGCCAAGAAAGAGGAGCGGTTGTACCACAGTGGGCTCAGGGAGGGTCTCCTCAATTCTTATGCCATTCTGGCAAAGTGTGGTTCCTCTATGGAGGCACCTGCAGTGGCGACCAAGGAGGATGCTGGGAACCTCCACAAAGGAGACCCACAGGAGGGTGGCAAGGGACCCCACAGGGGAAGGAAATAACTCCTGGTGGGGGACTCCATTGTTAGGAAGGTAGAACTGGGGAGGAAGGGAGAGGAGGTGAGGTGCCTGCCTGGCACCATGGCTTGAGGGACAGGAGCAAATCCTCAGGATTGCTGGAGCAGCTGCACAGGGAGGAGCTGGATGTCATTGTCCACCTAGGGACAAATGACCTGGCTAAGAAAGGATTTAGAGAAGTGCAGGAAGAGTTTGTGGAATTGGGGAGGGCCTTAGACAAGTACTTGCATACGGTAACCTTCTCAGAGGTGCTGCCTATCTATGGCATAGGAGAGGTTAGGGTGTTCCACACCATGGGATTCAATCAGTGGTTGAAAAACTGGTGTGGAGCTCAGGGATTTGGCTTCATTGGGGACTGGGGGTCCACCTGGAGTGATGCAAGTCTATACCGGCATGATGGGTTGCATCTGTCCAGGAGGGGAACCAGGATCCTAGGTGATAGGTTTAAATGCTTCATTGGCAAGCATTTAAACTAGCCAAGGGGGGAGGCACTGGAAAGGAGCAGGGAAATCCTAGCCTCCCAAAAAAATCACGGTAGTAAGTTCGGTAAACAACAACATAGAGGTGTCGACAGGGAGAAGGGCAGGGGTAAATAGAGAAAGTGACAAAGGCAAGAAGGACAGGGATGGGGCAAAAAGGAGTGAGGCCATCAGGAAATGGAGGGTAATTAGTACCAATGCCCATAGTCTGGGCAACAAGCTCCCTGAGCTGGTGGCCTTGATGGAAGAGGATGCCTGGATATCGTGGCAGTCACAGAAACATGGTACACAGAGAACCATGACTGGGATGTTAACATACCAGGGTACATAACCTACAGGAGAGACAGGCAGGGGAGAAGATGGGGGAGGTGTAGCTCTCTATGTAAAGGAAAGGATAAAAGCAACTGAACAAAAGAGTAAACAGGGTGGAGAGGAGGCACTGTTGGTCAGCTTGGAGACTGGAAAGGGTGCCACAATCCACACAGGGGTTGTGTACAGACTCCCATGTCAGGAGGAGGAAATGGACAAAGTTATGATAGAAGGCATTCTTAGAATGGCAGAGAAAGGGGAGATACTGTTGATGGGAGACCTGAATATGCCAGATATTAACTGGAGCACATTTGCTGCAACCACATCCAAGAGCAGGGCCATTCTTGATGCCCTACAGATGGCAGGCCTCAGACAGCTAGTTTCGGAACCCACTCATGAGGGAGCAATCTTAGACCTGGTACTCTCAAACGGGGGCAGTGAGAGAATCTCAGATCTAGAAGTGGGTTGCCATCTGGGAACAAGTGACCATCAAACAGTGTGGTTCATGTTAAACTCAGCTAGAGTCAAGCCATACAAAAGTGATGGTACTGGACTTCAGGAGGGCTGACTTTGGCAAGATGGGAGAGTGCCTCAGAAAAGCACTAGCAAACAGGCTAGAAGGAGATGTGGAGCAACAATGGGGAATAATCAAAACTGCCTTCACAGAGGCAACAAGCCTTTGTGTGAAGCAAATAAATCAAAATGGAAGAAATTGCCAAAATGTTCAGCAGGATGGGCATACCAAAAGAAATTATTACTGATCAGGGAAGTAATTTTGGTGCTGCATTACTTAAGGAGCTGTACAGACTACTAAGTATCACTGCCATAAGAACCTCCCCCATCACCCTCAGATAGACAGTCTTGATGAACATTTTAACAAAACCCTAAAATGCATGTTAAAAAGGTTTGTAAAAGGGGAAGGGAAAGATTGGGACTGATACTTGCCATACCTACATTTTGCTTACAGAGAAGTGCCAAAGGCATCAACAGGGTTTTCACCATTTGAAATGCTGTATGGTAGGCAGCCAAGTGGGCCACTGGATGTGATAAAAGAAACATGGGAAGATAGCCTCACTCAGAAACAATCTATAATGTCTTATATGTGTGCTCTAAGAAAGAAGCTGGCAAAATATGTTGAAATTGCCCATAGCAATTAGGGAGAGGCCCCAAACCAGCAGAATGTATATTATGACCATGGGGTAAAAGAAAAAGTTTTTGAGCCAGGTAAAAAGATTTTGTTACTGTTATCCACTACAGAAAATTAACTGTTAATAAAGTGGCAAGGGCCTTATAGAGTGCTTAGATGTACTGGCACTGTTAACTACGAGACTGAGACCCCTGATAGGAAAAATCCTATTAAGATATACCATGCTAACCTCCTGAAGAAATGGGTTGAAAAAACACCAAAACCTGTTTTGCTAGTTTTACCAGAAACTGATAAAGAAGATATTGATGTATCTTATGATAGATTGGGGCAAACTGTTACTGCTGACGCTGTAAAGGTGAATGTTTCTTTAACCTCTGAACAAACCTCAAATTTGTAACTTGCTAAAGACATTTAACAGCACTTTTACCACAGTACCAAGCCAAGCAAAAGAATTTGAGCACGTAATAGTGACAAAGAATGCTTGTAATATTAACCAAAAGACATACAGGTTACCAGAGCAGTTAAGAGCAGATGTGGTTAAGGAAATACAAAAAATGAAAGACTTGGGTATCATAGAAGAGTCGAGAAGTGATTGTAAACAAAAAGAAGGGGGTGTAAGAATCTGCCTTGATTTTAGGAAACTTAATCAAGTGTCAGAATTTGACAGTTATCCTATGCCCATAACAGATGATTTGGTGGACAGACTGGGAAGTGCTAAGTATATCAGTACCCTTGATCTCACCAAGGGTTACTGGCAAATCTCTTTAGCTAAAGAATCCAAAGACAAAACTGCATTTGCCACTCGTGTTGGATTCTTTCAGTTCACCACCATGCCGTTTGGTTTACATGGTGCACCCGCTACATTCCAGCGGTACATGGATGTAATTTTATCCCCCACACTGGTTATTGTGCTGCGTACCTGGATGATGTCGTGGTGTATAGTTCAGACTGAAAAAGCCACCTGGAACACCTACAAGCAATTATCCAATCGATTAAAATAGTAGGTCTCTGTTTGATATGCTGCATATGCACTGAACTATAAAGATTATAAGCTGCTGTCATGTTAAAGGATAATTTAAAGAAAGTTTTGGAAACCTGTTTTTGTAAAACAAGTTCCCTCTTAAGGAGGGGGTATGTGACAGGATTGAATAGAGCTCTGTCCCAGTTGTTCTGGAGAAAGAATTTAAATTTAAGGATCTCTTCTATTACCCCCTGTTCTGTCTCTTGTCTGTCTGGTTGCACAACCAAATTTTCTCGTGAAACCTAGGACTTGATCACCCCGATGGTCTTGCAATTCTCTGCCTCTAGCTATCTCTCTATCTCCTCTTGCTGTTCCATCTTTTCACCCTCCTTGCATATTGGCTGGTATAAAAATATATGTGAATCATTATGTGGAAATATAACAAATACTGTGATCCCTTTGTCTAGAAATGTATATAGTTTTACTGTGGAAATGTATATAGTTCTACTGTTGAAATTATTGCAAAAAATTGTTTGGAACGCAAGGGGTTAACCTGTTGCAAACTCTCTGAGAAGCTGTAAGCAAGAGGTCAGTTCTGGGTCACAATGTTCTTTTTGCTGCACTTGTTGAAACTTACAAGAACACTATGTGAGAAGCATGCTGTTTTCTTAACGAGCGGGGGTTGCAAAGACAATAAAAATAGAGCTGCAATTTCTTGCAAGAGAAACACAGAGTTTGAAAGAAAACTAAGATGGATCTTCTCTGTTTATTCTGCCTTTGTAAATAGTTATTCTGAACAATTTTATTTTTTTATGTTACTGCTAGTACTATTAAACACTTTTTTTGAAGTCTACAACTGCTCCTGGTTTTTCCTATGCTTCCTGACCTGTGCCTCGATGACAGGCATCTCTAGTCCTTTAGCTGCCATGCTGCAGGCAACACTGATCCTGGCCTTACTGCATTGCTTTCTTTTCCCCCCACCATTTAGAAGTACAGTATGCAAGCACTGCTTTCCAAAAAATGTTGGAATGTACAGTATGCCTGCTTTTGTATAGTTGCCTGTCCACTAGCTGGCTGCAAAAAGAAAAAGAGTAAATTTTATTCGTTGCTGTTAGTGTTTCAAAAATAAGAGCCCATCAGGGCAGAGAATGTTTGAAACAGTAGCATTTTCTAGAAGCCATGACATGAAGACGGGTAAAAGGGTGCTGACTGTTGGTTGCCATATGACCATCCTACCCTTAGATCTTCGAAGATACTGTATTTGCCCAGTTATTAATAAAACATGCAGTATCTACTTTCTTTCCTCTCTCATTCCAGTATGGTTATGGGTGAATTTTTGTAATTAACCTTCATGACAACAGGCTGAACGAGAAAATAGACAGAACTCAAGAACAGCTTGTTTACAGGGACAGCATGTCAAGGATGATGTCAGGCATCAACCAGTCTAGCTTTTGGAAGGGCTGTTTTCAAGTTGCAATCAATCTTATCACGTGTACAAAACTGGCTAATCATAGCTGCACAACAAACAACCTCTCTGCACGTAGTTTTTTCTCTGTTTGAATAAAACACTTTATTTTATCCATAAAAAGCTGGGGATGGATGTGGGGCAAAGTACCCATTGATTTAGTAATGTGCCATGTGTGTAATTTTTCACCAATTGTTTTGGGAGGCTGGGGTTGCCATTCTGGGCTATGGCTATGTATTTTGGTTGCTTGCCCTACCTGAGCACCTCCACTATTGATGTTATTTAGGGTTGTTCGGATAATCCATTTTAAAAGTGGATAGTTAGAATAGTGGGGGATTTTAGGATATTAGGATTTTAAGATACAGTTCCTCAAAATCTGATATCCTTAAAGTCACCTTGGTTAGTTGGTAGTCAGAGTATCTGAAATCTGAAATTGGATATCTGAATTTGGTTGCCTTCTGCTGCAAGAAGGAAGTGCATCATGCACTTTCTGCTTGCAGCCCTCCCCCCCTCCTTGCAGATGATGGCAGTTTCTTTGCAGAGAAGGTGACTAGGAATGTCTAGGCAAGGCAAGACAAATTTTATTTCAAGACACCCAATCTCAGGTGCTATGGGCGCTGTACATAAAAATACAGTCAAAGAATAAAAACAACATGTCAATAAATATAACAATGTTAAATAAACAGCAATAATAAATAAAATCAGAAAATATTAAAATAAATAAATAGAAGGCCTGGGACAAATGCTGTTATTCAATATGCCATTACCTAGGCAGTAATTAAAAAGCAGGGTCCGGGAAAGCTTGGCTGAACAAGAAGGCCTTGAGGTGGGCCTTGAAAACCTCTACTGAAGGGGCCTCCCTTACAGCTGGAGGTAGCGAATTCCACAGGACAGGGCCAGTGACACTAAAGGCTCTTTTGCTGGCTGTTTTTAACCTTGTCTCTAGAGGAGGAATGAAGGAAGCAGACTGAGGCAGCAGGTGTAAGAAGATCCACCAGGTAACCAGGGCCCAAGCCATGTAGAGCCTTAAAGGTGAGCAAGCCCACTTTGAAGTGGATCCTCCACCTGACCGGCAGCCAGTGCAGTTCACACAGCACTGAGGTGATGTGGTAGTACTTAGGCTGCCCCGTCAACAACCTGGTGGCTGCGTCCTGCACTAGCTACAGCTGGCAGAAGGAACTTCCTGAGACCCCAAGGTACAGTGCATTACAGTAGTCAAGTCTTGATGTCACAAAGGCATGCACCAAGGTAGAAAGGTCCAGGGGCAGAACTAGGGGCTTGATCCTGGTGATATTCCTTAGATGATAGAAACTAGTACGGGCAACGGATGACACCTGAGATTCAAGCGTCAATCCACTGTCAAGGATAATGCCAAGATTGTGCACCCTAGAGGAGGTCTTCAGTGGCACGAGCCCAGAAAAAATCCTGTCTCCGCGTCAGAGGCCATTCTAACACACCCTCTGTTCAACTCCACTACCAATATCTCTGTCTTATCGAGGTTCAGTTGCAACCAACTGGAGGCCATCTAGTCATTAATCTCGGCAAGGCAATTATTTAGCACATCCACTGCATTGGATGTCCCAGGGTCAAAGGAAAGGTATAGCTGGGTATCATCTGGGTAGCAATGAAACCCCAAACTGTACTTCCTAATTAGCTCTCCCGGGGCAGCAAGTACACGACAAACAACACTGGCAACAAGACCGAACCCTGAGGTACTCCACGGGACAGGAGGCTAGGGAAGGATGAGAAATTCTCCATCACTACCCTTTGCCTCCTGTTCATGAGATAGGACTCAAACCAGCAGATGATAGTACTGACTAGTCCACAAAATTCCCTCAGGTGTTTGAGTAACACACAATGGTTCACCGTGTCAAAGGCTGAGGAGAGATCGAGGAGAACGAGAACTGTCCCCACTCTTTTATCTCTTGCCCTGAGGAGGTCATTGTGCACCTGAACTAATGCAGTTTTTATGCTATGCCTCGCATGAAACCCAGACTGGAGAGGCTCATATAGATCATGGGCCATGAGGTGCTCCTCCAGCTGAAGTGCCACAACCTTCTCAACAACCCTACCTAAAAGTGGAAGGTTGGAGATGGAACGGTAATTTGCCTTGATGTCAGGGTCTAAAGATGGTTTCTTCAGAAGAGGCCTCACCAGTGCCTCCTTCAAGGCATCTGGGAAGACCCCCTCTGACACGGAACACCAGTCAGTCAAGGCAACCTCAGGGCCTATGGAGTCAGCACATCCCCTCAAGAACCATGTCGGCACCAGATCTAGTTCACAATATGTGTGCTTCAACCTGGAAATAATCCCGATGACTTTGACCACCTCCACTGGTCTAAACTTGCCCCAACTAGACAGAATGCTCTCCGGGCACCCAAGGCGACCACTATCGGCCACACTTTGGCTCACTGATGGAATTTCCTGCTAGATGGTGGACACTCTCTCTGAGAAGAATTGAACAAACTCTTCGCATAATGCGTCAGAAAAGGTTTTTTGGCTACAGACAGGGAGGATGTAAAAGCCTGTCTACAGTTCAAAAAAGCACAGTTGGTCGATTCTTCTTGGAAGCAATCTCTCTGGACAAGAACTCTGCCTTCTTATGGTTGATTGCCCCCTGGTACTCACTGTAGCGAGTACGCAGAGCCAGTTTGTACACCTGTAGCCCAGTCCTCTGCTAGCAGCGCTTGCACCTCTGACCCATAATCTTCATCGCCTTGAGCGCCCCATCAAACCACAGGGACCTCAAGTGAGAAATTTGGGTTGTGCACGGACCGGTGCGAGGGAGTTAAGCACATCAGACATTTTATTCTTTTATTTATTCTTTTTTAACCAGGTTAGGCCCACTAGACACAAGTGCCTTTTTTCAGGGATGACCCGGGAACACTGGGGAGGTTAAGTGACTTGCTCAGGGTCACAGGGTATGTAAGTGGAGGCTGTGAGAATCAAACCCAAGTCTGTCTGCTGGATTTACCAAGCTCATTCACAGCTTGTTACTCTAACCTCTAGGCTATACTGCCAACCTTGCTGAGTTATAAGCGTCAACTGCCATGCACGTGCCCCCTACTCATGCATTTTCCACTCTTGATAGATCAGCCACCACCAGAAACCCCTCAGAGGTCAACCCCCTCAAAGGGTGGTAGCTTACCATCTCAGCAGGGGGAGGGCTCTTGGGGAAGGGGGGCCCCAAACAAGAACTCCACCGTGTAATGATCAGATCAGATGACCTGATCAGTTTTAAGATTATTTATCTCAAGCCCCAGTGAGAAGACCAGGTCCAACATGTGACTGCCCTCATGAGTCGTGGAGGAAACTTCCTGCGACAGGCCCAGAGATTACATCCTCTGGAGGAAGTTGTAACCAAGCCTAGAAGATTCGTTGTCGACTCAAACATTAAAGTCCCCCAGAACTATGTTTCACCGATGACAAAGTCGGCTACCTCCTGCAGGAATTCTCCTGCGGCCCCAGGGGGGCAGTAAATCAGGAGAATCCTGCACCCTGCGCCTGGACCCCCACAGACAGCCACACATTCAAATGAGCCTGTTGTTCTCACTGGGTGCACTGTGAAGCCTAGCTTGAATCTAAAGCAGATGGCTACTGCCCCGCACCTGTATTCCACTCTTGGGCAGTGCACTACACAGTACCCGGGGGGGGGGGACGTCAGCCTCTAAAACCGGGCCAGCCTCTTCACCCACCCAGGTCTCTGTGATGCATGCCAGATTGAATGAAGAAATCAAGTCTGCTATAATTGCAGTCTTGTTTCTAATTGATCTGGCATTGTAAAGCACTGCACTCAGGGAACTGGTGGACAATGCAGCCCCTCTGGCTACCTGCCCACTCGGTCTGGTGGGTGCCCTGGGGACAGGTACCAAACACGTCTGGCCTCTCCCTTGGACCCGTTGAGACTCAGGGCGCCTTTTGCACCTAACTACCTCCATCCTGCCCCCGGCCGATGTACTCATGGCTTCCCACCACAATCAATCAACATGGCTCCTCCTAATCCCGACCTCCCGACAGTGATGAGCTGTGGTGGCAGAAAATGGGAGATTGGTGAAGAGCCGCAGATCAAGCGGCTGGGATGCCGCATATACAATCCTGGCCTTCAAACTTCCCCAGACACAAACTTCCTAACTGTGAAGTCCCAGGCACACTATATTCTAACTAAACAGCCACACACACACACACACACACACACAACCATACACTAATACACTAACTACCTAAATCAATCACGCATCATACAAATAATGACTAAAACCAGAAAACCACCCACCCACTACCCACACAGCCCCCACCCACCCCCTAAGAAGCAGAAGCTAGTAAGTTAGCAATCAAGTTCAAAATCAGGAGAGCAAAGTCTGCAGCTCACATAAAGGTCCCACTGAACAGGACCACAGTTATTGCAGATTTGAAACACAAAAAAAAAAATTGCAGAAAGCAAAGTCATAACCCACCACTAAGAAACCAGGGTCCTCTCACCACCCCAGGCTCTGAGGAAAGATAACCAAGGCTGAGAATTAAAACAGAATGCCAACAAACAGGATAGACTCCTAGAAATATCCCAGGGCCACTCTCTCTAGCTCTGGGAACCAGAAAAATTCACCATAGTCCAGCATCCTTGGAACAAAGCCAACCCCCTTATGATAATCCAGCGGGGGTGTAACGCCTGGGTCAGAGATCGAATAGAACGTAAATAAGCAGACAGTGTAAGCAGACAACAAGCCGGCAGTGCAGTTTTTCCCCAAGCACACCAAACTGCACAGTACCAGATAATCCTTCCTTTACCCCGAGACAAAAAATGCGGAGGCGCCCTCAGTAAACTAAGCTCTCTCGGGAGCAGTCCAGATGGGAAGCGAATCCGTGATAGCAGTAGGCCCCCTCATAAGCTGATAAGGAGACACCTTCCATGATGGCCCCAATTCATGGAAACAGACAGCTGTAGGTGAAAAACTGGCCACAGTCAGGGGACAAAGTGGGGCTATTCTTCAGTAATCGGCCCCTCCATTGTTCAACAGAGCACCTCTCAGTGAAGTGCAGAATGCAGCGCTCAGCACACATACTTTTTTGCACCATTTTGGTAGTGAAACCCTGGTAAAAAAAAAATACCAGGACGGTACTGTGTACTAAAGTTCCAGTGCCACACAAATGTGTGGAATGCCTCACCTGAGACCAAGGAAAATGGTAGCATGTTATGGACCAGCAATTCTAGGAGTGTACTATGTATCATTATGGCCAGGGAGTATGAGCAGGACCACACTCTGGTAGCTGGGAGGAAGAAAGAGCCACAATGATGGAGCAAGGTGAAAAAAAAATCTCTATTTACCCTAACCATAGCTTTGCCACCAGGGACTGAAGGAAGAGCTTTGATGGTCTCCCTACTATGCTAAGTTTGCTTGGGGTACCACATGCTCTCCAGTATCTTGCTAGGTTAAGGATCATCTCCTCCTAGAAATCTTACCTTTTTAAAGAGCCCAAGGAAGCAGGTAACCTGTTCAAAAAAATAAGCATAGACTTTGGGACTCAAGAATTGTCTGATAATGACAATGCAGAGAACCTTCTGCCCCACCCGGGGGCCACCAAGTCTGCTGGTGCTTCCCCAGAGGATGCCTAACAGAGGCTGAGTGGTTGGACTTTGGTGGGCTCTGGGCGGGTGGGAGAGGCAGAAAGGGTACACACTGCTCAGCCTGTACCATAGCACCATTCCTTCAATGTACTGGTGGAGCGGGGCAGCCAGCATGAGGCACCTTTAGCAGTGGGATTGGAGGAAGTGGAGGTCCCAAAGAAGGAGGAAGAGGCCCCCAGCAGAGGAGGAAGCAGCTGCTGGTGGTGGACTCTGTTATTAGGAGCTAGACTTGGTGGGGGGGGAGAGAGGGAGGGAGGGAAATTAAGTGCCTCCCTGGTGCTTTGACTTGGAGGGATGGAGAACAGATCCAGAGGACTGCTAGGGCAGCAGGAGATGGGAGGGAGCCAGATGTCATTGTCCACCTGGGAGCAAGGAACAAGGTGGGGTAGTGCAGGGAAATTTCAGGGAGCTGGGAAGGGGCCTCAAGCAGGTGGCATGCATGGTGGTATTTGCTGAAGTGTTACCTGTGTATGAATGGGGAGCGAACAGTACACTCTTCACCAGAGCTTTTTATAACTGGTTTAAGGCATGGTGCATGGAGAGAGTTTTGGCTGCACTGGAGACTGGGAGCCAACCATGGAGGATATGGGCCTCTATATGGGAGACAGCCTGCATTTTTCCAGGCAGGGGGGGACCACAGTCCTTAGTGGGAAGTTTAAATGATACTTGGATAAGCATTTAAACTAGCTTGGGGGGAGGCTGTAAAACCAAAGGAGGCAACAATTGCCAGCTCCCCCAGGGCAGAGGCACAAGCAGACATGAGTGGGGACAAGGCAGAGGACAAGGGGGTATAAATCAGGAAAGCAAAAAGAAAGGAGCAAGAGAGACAGATCACAGAAAAGGTAATAAGGGAAGAGGTGGGTCAGGGGAGCTGCAGGGAACAGCACAAACAGGGGCAGGGGAAGCAGGGAAGCAGAGAGGGAGACAGATATGGAGAGCCATGTGCAAAACTGCAAGGAGTCTGGGAAATAAAATTCTGGACATAGAGGCCATCATGGAGATGCTAGTCTGGATCTGTGGCCATAATGAAATTGTGGTGCACTGTCAGCCACGACTGGGAAATGGCCGTACCAGGTTACTCTCTGTTCAGGAGAGACAGGGAAGGGAGGAGGGTTGTGTGAGGAAGAGAACTAAGGCCACAGCAGTACAGGGCACCTGGAGGGAAAATATGGCCTGGAGCTGCTGTGGGTTATCCTGAAGACAGGTACTGGGGCCACTATCCATACAGGGGTGGTATCTAGACCTCCAACACTGGGAGAGGATTTGGATAAGGCACGTATAGAATCCATCATCAGGAAGGCAAGTAAGGGGGAGGTGCTGCTGGTTTGGGACTTCAGTCTGCCAGATGTGGATTGAAGCCTTCCAACTGCAGCTTCAACAAGGACCTGGGCCATCACAAGGAGCTTTTTTCACCCAGCAAGTCAAGGAACCCACTAGGGATGGGGCAGTGCTGGACCTGGTGCTTACAAACTGGGATGGCATTGTAGATGTTACAGTGGGCAGTCCCCTGGGTACCAGTGATGTCCGTAAAGTGTAGCTTAACATTAAGGCAGGAACAGAGGCAAACCACATGAGGACTAGGGTCCTACACTTTAGGAAGATGGTTTTTAAAGGGAGACTGTCTCAGAATGGCCTCATGGGGGGATTGCCAGGGAGGGGTAGAGGCACAGTGGGGAGAAGTAAGGAAGGGCATAATTAATGGAACCAACCTCTATGTAAAGGAAGTGAGTAAAAGCAAAAGGAAAAAGAGACAGTTACAGTTCTCTAGAGAAGTGGCCAAGGTGGTGAAGATAAAAAAGGTGGCATTCAGGAGGTAAAAGAGGGAACAGAGGGGGAAGACAGGGAGGTATACCAAATAGAACAGAGGGAAGCAGGAAAGGCAGTGAGGGGAGCAAAGGTGCAGACTGAGGAAAGGGTAGCTAAAGGGGATAAGACTTTTGTCAGGTACATAAGTGAGGCGAGAAAAGCAATGGGAGGGATAGTAAGGATAAGGAGGGTGGCGGGGAGACTGCACAGAAGAATATCAAGAAAACGCAGACAAACGGGTACTTACACGTAGTCTTTACTGGGGAGGGTTGGGGGGACATACCACCCGGTAGCAGCAGGAACAAAGGGTGGGTGGACACAAGTCCATTTTCAGAGGACAGAGCCTTAAAGGGACTTGCAGCTCTGAAAGTGGACAAGGCTATGGGACCAGATGAGATACAGTCAAGGGTATTAAATTTACTCAGGGAGGTGCTAGCTGCTCCAGTGATGGCCTTATTCAGCAGCTCTCTGGAAACAGGCATGGCTCTGGAGTACAGAAGGAGAGCAGACATGGGGCCCAATTCTTAAACCCTTTAGACTGATGCAAGGGACTTGCATTAGAAGAGTTTGACACAAGGGGTGACTTGTGTCACAACTTGCCTCAAACGTGATTCTATAAGGCAGCCTGCGTCAAATCCAACACAGCTGCACCAAAGCCCCATTGTGCCAAGGTTGCAACAAACAACCAGGTGCACTAGTTTACAAGGGGGCTTACATCATGGCAGGGCTACAACAGCCCCTATTTTGGGATTCTAAAAGTCCCACTGTGGATGCAGCAAAGGGCATCATTTAGACCAGTCAGAAGGTTGTCTAAGTGTCTTTTGCCAGTGGGAGAGGATCGGGCAATGGTTGCCTGCTGCAGTTGGGGCAGGGGAGGTGGCATGCAGAGTTGGGGGGAGGACAGCTGGGTGGCAGTGGCAGTGTTGGCACCCAGCTGGGTGCATTTACATGGGACTGCATGTACAGCCCAGTAATCATAGTATGGGTAAAGTAGGTAACTTCCCTGGTAGTCTAGTGGCCCCACCCATCGATCCCTGATGTCCCCTGGTAAAACTCAAAGAATCACCCTGGTAGTTTAGCAGCCCCTGCCAGCCCTGAAATGCCCTTAAATTAACATGTTACTGCAATAATTTTCTGGTGGTTTAGTGGACCCCCACCCCAGCAAGTAGTGCCCACCACCCCCCTCCTCCCACCCTGAACCCAGAGCTGGTGAACGGCACAGCCCTCCTCTCACTACCACAGCCGGCCGCCGACTCAGCTGTCACTGAGTGTGTACTGTGTACAGTATTCACTTATTAGTAACAGCTCAGAGTGAGCTGTCAATCAATGAGTTTGTACTGTATACAGTATGTGCTCAGGACAGCTCAGTTGGCAGCTGGCCGTCATGGTGAGAGGAGGACTGTGCCAGTCACCGGTTCCGGCTTTAGGATGGGGGGAATGGGGTGGGGGGCACTACCTGATGGAGTGGAGTCCACTAAACCACACAGGGAATTATTGCAGTAGCATGTTAATTTACAGGCATTTTGGGGCTGAGGCGGCCACTTCATCACCAGGGAATGATGTTATTAACATCTTACTTTATGGACAGCTCAGGCTGGGGGGGGCACTAGACCACCAGAGACTCTGACATGACTGATTTTGGGGGAGATCAGGAATTGGGGGGGTTGCTAGCCCACCAGAGAAGATTACTATTCTGTACAGTCCACAGAAAAGAATGATAGTGTAGTAATTCCAGTGTCAATGCACCCCGCTGGGTGCCATCACTCCTGCTACTGTCCAGCTGGGCCTCCCACACCTACCATACCCCTTCTGTGGCCAGCTCCCTCCAGTCCAGCAGCTTCACACACACACACACACACACACACATACTACCATCCCGGCCCTACTAGTATTGCGCTGGATGGGGGGGGCCGGATCCCTGTGGCAATTCCTGCAGGTGCTCCAACTGTTTGGTGCAGTGGGCAAAGTGTGGCAAACCCAGGGAGTTTGGCACCTGGACCCTATTTTTTATAGAATTGGGCACAGTGTCCCTGGTGCTCCCGGAGTTTGCGGTGATCTAAGGGCTGTTTGAGAATTGAGCCCATGGTCTCTATCTCCACAAGAGTAGTAGCAGAGAAAAGGCTAGCAACCGTAGGCCGGTGAGTCTCTCATTAGTGACTGGGAAAATGAATGAAAATCCTGCTTTTTTATTTATTTATTCTTAGATTATAATACTTTGAACTACAAGCTCATTTACAGAGGTTCCACATCTAAAAAAGAACAGCCTTACATAACAGATAACAACACAGAGTGCAAACACCATTAAGATTAATTACATACATTACATGAGTTATACATAATCTGTGAGTGAGTAGTAACAGTAATATGAGTAACAGTGGCCATAGGTGACAATAAATAGTACTATATTAAGGAGAAGAGGTCAGGAGACTGGAAAAATTTAGCAGGAATTAGAGGAAGGGAGCAGAAGGAGAGAATAAAGGAAACAGCAGGTAGACAGTAAGGAGTGCTAACAGAAGTTACATGTGGGCAGCAGAGCAACTCAAGCAAACCTTGTCAAGAGAAAAGTTTAGGAGAGGAATGTGGGGGTGGGAGAGGGAAGGAGGTGGTGTTAAATCTGTTGCAGAATGGAGATCAAGTGCTTGTGGTCTGATTGGTAGTGCAGAGAGTGGGACAGGGGTCAGACTAGGTGAAGAAGGGGAAAATTAAAGACCACAGTCACACTTTGAGTTGTTAGATGCCAGGTGAGCCCTCAGGTTTGATTTAAATAAGCCAAGTTTAGTACAGGCCAGGAGGTGTTTGCTAAAGGAGTTCAGCCATTTAAGGGCCGTATATACAAAAGATCGTTGACCTTGGGAGGTCCGATGGAAGGGTACTTTTAGAGACTGACTACATACATTTCTTGTTTCCTGATGCAGTTATTAGAGTGGAGGAGGCCAAGTACCCCAGGTGTAGTGAGGCCCAGAGTGGTCTTTGTTGCTAGGAGGCAAACTTGGTACGGGATCCTGTTTTCCAGGTTGAGTCACCCAGCACGGGAGCAGAGCTCACAAGTATGCGTTAGGCAGTGGGCTCCAAGGATAAGCCTAAAGGCTTTTTTAAGGGCAATCTTGACTCTGTGTAGTGCTGTATTGGTAGCTGCTCTGTAGACAACTAGACCATAGTCTATAAACAACAGGACTGAGTTGGTCACAGTGAGTCTAAGGGCTTCATCAGTTAAACATTGCTTGTGTTTGTACAGCTGACCGATTCTGGAGTTGACAGTCTTCGTAAACATATCGATGTGTTGTGAGTATGAAAGGGAGCAGTCAGTGGTGACCCCAATGTATTTGAAGGTATGGGCCATGTTCAACACTTCATTTAGTTTGTTATGAATTTGTAGTTGATATGATTTGTGCCTGTTTTGTGTTGTGGCAAAGAGCATGGTCTTTGTCTTCTTGTAGTTTAGAAGAAGCTTGTGGTTTAGGAGCCATGATTCCACCACCGAGAAGCTATTCTGCATTTGTTTTTCAAGTGTGGCAGGGTTGGCCTGACTTGAAAACTGCACTGCGTCATCAGCATACAGGAGGACTTCATCAGGACTGGTCATAGGTAGATTATTTAGAAAGAGACTGAAAAGTAGGGGGCCCAAGACTGACCCTTGGGGTACCCCAGTTGTGACATTGCAGTGATCAGAGAGGGTGTCTAGTATTTTTACTTGTTGAGTACAGCCAGTAAGATAGCTACAGAGCCACCACACTGCCTCTGGTGAGAGACCGGTACAGGCCAACAGAGTTAGAAGAAGCTCGTGGTTGACCTATCAAAGGCCTTTGTTAGATCAATATAACTAGCTCCAACCATGTGCCCATGGTCAAAGGCATCTTGGATGAAGCTAGTGAACGCAACCAGGGCAGTGTTAAAGGAAAGGCTGGTAGAGTATCTAGAATCCAGTGAGCTACAAGACCAAAGGCAGCATGAATTTATGGGGGAAGGGGGGGAGGCAATGCCAGAAGAATCTGATTGATTTCTTTGACTGGGTGACGAGGGAAATAGATCAGGGAAGGGCAGTGGATGTGGCCTATCTGGACTTTAGCAAGGCCTTTATCAGTTTTGCTGCACAGGATACTGATAAAGAAATTGACCAGCCTAGGAGTGGGATCCAGAGTGGAGAGCTGGGTAAGGAACTGGTCACTGGATAGGCAACAGAGGGTGGTGGTTAACAGCACTCACTTTAACAAGGGAAGAGTGGCCAGCAGGGTGCTGCAGGACTTAGTACTGGGACTGCTCCTGTTCAATGTCTTCATAAATGACATCGTGAAAGAATCGGAAGGGAAGGTATGCCTTTTTGCAGATGACACCAAATCTTTAATAGGGTGGACACTTAGGAGGGGATGAAGAGAATGTGTAGGAATCTTGGAAAACTTGAGGAGTGTTCAAGAGCATGGCACTTGTGGTATGGTGCCAAAAAGTGCAAAATCATGCACCCAGGGCATAGGACCCAGGAGCTGAGTACTGGATTGGGGGTGGGTACTGGTAATCACTAAGCAGGAAAGAGACCGTGGGGTTATCATATCGGAAAACCTTTATGTGGCAGGGCAGTATTACAAAGCAGTGGATAGGACCAGAGGGATGCTGGGACGTATAGGGAGAAATGTCTCCAGCAGGAGGAAGGAGGTGGTTTTGCCACTGTGTCACTCACTTGTGAGACCCCAGCTGGAGTATTATGTCCACTTTTCCAGGCCACACCTCAGGAAGAACATAGGCAATGGTGCAGGAGTTGCATCAAAAGCCCTAAGAAGAGAGATTGAGGGATCTGAACATATACACCCTGAAAGAGAGGAGAGTGAGAGAGGACATGATGGGGAATGACAAGTACCTCACAGGGGTGAACAGGGTCAGGAGGGGAGTCTTTTTAAATGAGAAAGAGCACCAGGACCAGACGGCATGCAATTAAGTCGGGGTAGGGGGGAGTTAGGAGGCATGTGAGGAAGTACTACTTCACTGAGAGTGGTGGACACCTGGAATGGTCTGCCAGTGGAAGTGGTGGAGGTAAAAACAGTAGAGGGCTTCAAGCATGCATGGGATAGACATAGGGGTTCATTCCACTGGGGTGTCAAACAGACGAGACATACTGATGAGTCCTGGTAGAATGAAACATGTGTCTATGTCATCTTTTGGCACCCTTTGCAAACTATGTGAGAGTCCTTTCGGCACCATGCATTTCTGCTTAAAGTTGAACCAGCATAATATTCTGTGGTGATTTGCATATGCAGCCCATGATGCTTTGCATTGTGGGGCCTTGGGTGATTTTTTATTTCTTTGAAACTTGGCTTCCCAGCCAAATGCCCTTTGGGGTAACCATTGCCTCAGTGGTTGCGAACAGAGGTTCTTTCCCTTTTAAATAGTTTTTTTGTTTTAATTGGGTTCACCACAACATAACCCAGATAGACCATCTTAGGGGAGCTGGTTCATTCCACTGGGGTGTCAAACAGATGAGGCATACTGATGCATCCTGCTAGGATGAAACATGTGTCTATGTCTTCTGTTGGCACCCTTTGCAAACTGTGTGAGAGGCATTTTGGTACCATGCATTTCTGCTTAAAGTTGAACCAGCATAATATTCTGTGGTGATTTGCATATGCAGCCCATGATGCTTTGCATTGTGGGGGCATGTGTGATCTTGTATAGGGGAATATTAGTAAATAGATAGGAGGAAGGAGGGTTACCAGAGCTCGGGTAGGGTCTACGGAGACAGAATGAGGAGGGGCCATCAGGGCAGACTGGGTGGGCCATGTGGTCCTTTTCTGCTGATAAATTCTATGTTTCTATGTTTCTTTGACACCAAATCTGTAACTTAACTACATATATCTTGCCTGCATATCAACTGAGAGGTACTGTCCTGATGCATTTATGTTGGTGGAGGGGGAGTTTAGTGGGGGCTAGCAGTCACCAGAAGTGTTTTGCATTGGTGAGCTATATGCTCACATGGGGGTAAATCGCTTTGGGAGGCACAGTAGGAAGACAGTGAAAAAGTCTCCTACTCAGCTGCATAGATGTAACACTGGATAATGACGCCTACCACATAGTGGCCTGGTGGCTCTGCACCTTTCCTTACTGCCCAGACAAACACTTATGGGAACCTGTGTATTTTGTGCATGCAGTTTGGTGAGTCTTGATGTCTTTTATTGCTTTCAAGGTTTGAATAGTAACTTGTTGCTATTGCTTTCAGATGGAGGAGCATGAAGTGTATAAACACTCTGGGTTATTAATTATGCTATGGTTTATGGACTGACTCACTGCACTATAGCAGTCTAAGACTTGATGCAGCTACATATGTTTGGATAAGGCCTATTCCATTTGTGGCACCAGTTTGGCTCTTGTGTGTTTGAAATATGCATTACTATAATTCACCCCCCCATATAAAGTATCGAATCCTAAGATAAGCGATATGTGCTATTTGCATGTATCCTATATGTACCCTCTGTGCGTATTGTTTTAAAATGACTTTTAGGCTAAAAAATCAGCTTGAGAAGGTGTTTGAGCAGTGGTTATGGGGATGTGGTCTGATGCCTGGCATGCTGGTGTAACCAGCCTCTCTCCTTTGCTGGCTCGAGACTGGTTACTAGCTCGCCCTTGAAGGGTTTAGCCAAATCCTGAGAGCTGTTCTCTATGGGAGACATTGCTCAGAGACAGGATGTCTGGATAGTCATGCTGTGAGCTGCCTGACTTAGTTAAGAGTGGTAAACTGGATCATGAATATGCATTATTCTACTCTTTCCCCAGGAATCTATATAAGGGGAAGGCACCAGGGCAAGTTGGCTCTTCCTGGGGAAAGAGAGAAAAAGAGAGAGGTGAGAGAGAGAGTGAGACAGAGACAGAGAGAGATAGAGAGAGCAAGCGAGAGAGAGAGAGAGAGAAACAGTCCACCCCCTCTAGCTGTGACTGGGCTGAGGGTACCTGTGGTCCCAGGGATAGTGGCAGGGTCCCTGGGATCAGGTGCATTGGTCCCATCATGCCTGGTCTCCAGGGAAGGATAACATCAGGTACAGCAGGAAAGTTCGAGGCTCCAGGTACTCTCCTTGAGAGGAACTGAGACCGTCAGCACTGACAGGCACCTTGGGAGGATGGTAGGCCACTCCTCAAGGGAGGTCATTGGAACCATTGTGGGTTCACTCCCAGCCATAGAAAGAAAACAGGAGAAGTCAGTCAGTGCTGGAGAAACCGTTATGTTAACCTTGATGAAAGCAATGCTCTTTGTGTGTGGAAAAGTCCTAGGCAGTGTAGCCAAATGAATGGGCATCAGGTAGAATGGGAACTGGCAAGAGTTGGGGTTGGTAAGTCACTGAGTGGCCAGATATGGGAGTCTGCTCTTTTGGACCACTAGGGCTATCAGTGTAGTGTCAAAGGGAGGTGTACATGGCTGGACCAACTGTGCTTTATGCACTTAGTAGTGATATCATATGCTGATACACTTTTCATATTTATCGTCCTTCTGGGCATATTGAGACACATGCTGGCACAGCTTGCCCCAGGTTAGCACTTACCCTACCTGGGGAGAGTGTCACTGCACAACTGCTCTTGGGGAGTGCCAAGGCTTCAGGGACCCTAAAAGGGCGGTTAGGGATCTGTAAGGTTGAAAGAGACCTACTACTTATTTGTGAAATGCAACTGTGCCCCTTTAGTTCAGGGGGTGGACCTGGAAATTGTTATGGTCATGGGGTGGGCAATAGGCCCCACAAGTACACTTGGTACCACCAGACTAGTGCTAGGAGAAAGAAGTCAGGAGGTCTGTCAAACTAAAAGTGGGAGTTTAGTATCAGCTCCAGGAATATTTGAAAGAACCACTGTTTAGGGCATGGCCCATGAAATAAGAGATAGTATGAACATATGCCATCATGAAGATATGTGGCTTGGGAATGCCAAGAAAGCTTTGTAACACCTAGGCAGCTAATAGTAATAAAACCACCATGCTTGATCCCAGATCTTATATGGACCTTATAGTTTGTGTGTGGTCTCATGTTATTGGGCCCCAAGGTATGGTTTAAGGTGCCTCTGGTCCCTATCACCCCTGAATGGAGATGGTAAGGTAGCTGGTTGTGATGCCGGACTGGTGTTTATGGCATAAGGGTGTGGGTGAGCTTCTGAGTAAGATGCCATCATATAACCCTAGATGCAGGAGGATGTCCCTTCCCCATTACACTGGTGACTGACAATGCTGCCGATATCCTGACGGCTGTTGATGAAGGTGGGTACACACATATGGTGTGTCTCACTCACTGTCTCCATTCTTGTGGTGTGATCTCTACTGACAAAGAACGGGGTAGTGGAAGATGTTGTGGGTACAGTGAAGAAAAGTTGTGCCCACTTTTCCCACTCAATTAAGGCCTGATGTGACATTAGGCATCTTCAGTGAGAGAAGAGACTGCCTGAACACGCTCTGATTCAAGACTACCCCACAAGGTGGATCTCAACTTTCCATATGCTTCAGCAGTCCCAAGAACAACAGCTGGCAATCCACAGATGCCTGTTCCACAGTAAAATCAGCGGAGCAGATGTTCTGTTGTCTGCCAGTAACTGGAGGGCTGTGCAGACACTACTGACAGTCTTGGGACTGCCTGAAGCAGTGACCAGAGAAGTCAGTTCTGTCTCATTGTGCATGAGCATAATCTTTCCACAGGTCATTATTTCATGTTTTCTTGCAACAGAAGAGCAGCCAGTACAGTCAAGATCTCAGGCTGAATGGGGATCAAAGCACCTGACTGTCTCCCTTCTGCAGTTCCTCAGAATGATCACAGCCAACAGATTTTTAATAAGGACCAATATGTTCTTTCCTCCGTGCTGGATCCTGGTTTTAAAGGTCAACTGGGGAACATTATATCCCCAAAAGTGATGTAGGCTACTGGAGTGATGTTCTCAGAGACATGCTGCTGAGGGCCAGCAAGGAAGGGCAGCAGCCTATAGAGCTGAGGGGGTTAATCTGCCAAGACATTATGGTGTGGAAGTTGAGTTAGTTGAGGAGGAGGATGACAACCACCAAGGTGCATCCTTGATGGAGAGGATGCCCTGCATGAACCTCTCAGTGACTGCATCCAAGTCCGCTGATAAAAAGGGATCTTACTTGGCAGTCACAACAGATACACAGCTGGAGGAGTATTTCCATGACTGCCTTGCACTGACTGTTTTTACTGACCAAGTCAAGAACTAGAGCTCCAAGATGGTTGTGTGGCTGGACTTATGCAGGCTGGTGCTGTTTTACCTGACATGCCCATGTGCGAGTTTCTTCAGAGCATGTGCTTAGCGCTGCTGGGTCTACTGTTAGCCCGAGCCATATCCAGTTGAAGATGGGGAATGTAGAAATGCTGGTTTTCCTTAAAATAAACCTCCAGGATTTCAGCCAAATTTCATCTCAACCCCTAGAGGTTTTATTTGATGTCTCCTCTTTGAATAAGATGGACCCTGGCCTGACATAGGATGGGAGGATAAAGAGGAAGAGATAGTGTGGAACTAGGCAGTGGCTGGCTGGTGGCTGCATTCTGCTGTGTGTATAACTGCCAAAGGTACTGCTGACACTGTCTCATCCATCTACTCTCCCACCCTGTGTCCCCGTCCCACTTGTTCCTTGTCATCCTGCACTGTCCAGACTCCTTCCCAGTAGCACTCACCAACAGCCCCAGCAGTGGGAGTATGTGATTTATCAAATCAACAACCCATTTATTTCAAGTCTGTTGGCTTGTTTTCATTTTTTGAATGTTTCTCACATTTATGTATTCATGCTGGAAATGGTAATTAATTGTTATAGTTCATTATTGAATTGTTTTTTATACCCCTCCCCCATTTTCCTGATACATACTGTTTGTTGATTCCAAATTCCCAAGTTTCTCTGGTCAGAATACATTCCATTATTGTTTTATTTTGTTTGAATTTTTTTATGAAGGTCAAAATGTGAAATATGAACAATATTTTGCATGTGGATTCCTTCCAGATACAACTGTGAATCTGTGTCCAAAATATAGGCAGTGTGCACTACTCTCCCTCCTAGCCACCCAGCCCCTTATATGGCATGTAGTCCTGTTTCTGGCTGCCTTTGCTTGGCTGTCATGTTATTACTGAAGTAATACAAGTTACAGTTGTTTTGGCTAGTTTACTTGCTTGGTCTGTCCATACCATATTACTCTTGATATCCCATGTAGCTCAGAAATATTGCCCAGTGTAGCTAGTGTGAGGGTACAAGGGTACACAGTATTCAGTCCTGCAAAATTACTATATTTGAAATGGTCACCATTAAATTAACTGTGGTTGTACCCTTTAGTCCCACCCCATGCAGATCCCTGTGATGGGGTTGAATACAGCCCTGTTCCAGTTGTTATGCAGAAAGTGTTTAAATGCAAGGATCTGCTCTATCCTCTCCATTTCTGTCTTCTTTGCCTGGTTGCTCAAGCAGATTTTCTCATGAGACCTAGGACTTGATCACCCTGACGGTCTTGCAATTCTTTGCCTCTCGTTATCTCTCTACCCTCACTTGCTGTTCTGTCTTTTCTCCCCCCTTGCATATCTGCTGGTATAAAAATATATGTGAATTATTATGTGAAAATGTAACTGATACTGGGATCCCTTTGTTTAGAAATATGTATAGATTTACTGTTGAAATGTATATAGTTATTCTGTTGAAATGATTGCAAAAAGCTGTTTGGAACTCAAGGGGTTAACCTGTTTGCAAACTCTCTGAGAAGCTGTAAGCAAGAGATCAGTTCTGGGTCACAATGTTCTTTTTGCTGCACTTGTTGAAACAAGAACACTGTGTGAGAAGCATGCTGTTTTCTTAACTAGCAGGGGTTGCAAAGACTTATAAAAACAGAGCTGCAATTTCTTGCAAGAAAGAGACACAGAGACTGTGATTGGAACTTGAGAAGAAACCCAGATGGACTTTCTCTGTTTATACTGCCTTTGTAAATAGTTATACTGAACAATTTTATTTTTTTTATTTTACTGTTATTAATAATAAATTATTGAAGTATGTATGCTCCGGCTGTGCTTGATCCAGCTTTTTACCAGAATGTCTTGGACTTATTGATTCGGGAACAGTTTCAAGGATTAGAGGTTGGGGGAGACTTCAACTGCACCCCAGATAGAAACCTGGACCACTCGGAGGGCAGAGGGAGGGGGGGAACTGTATGCGGAAATGGTGGGAGGGACTGAATGAGTTGGATGTTATAGATGCTTGGAGGGCCTCGAACTCTAAGGGAAAGGAATTCACCTTCTACTCCTCCCCACACAAAACATGGTTGTGGTTAGACCATATATATATCGCGGGGGAGTGGTATTCTAAATTGGCAGTTATTAGGCACGGCCCCATATATGTATCTGACTATGCAATGGTCATCTCGTCCCTGGAAATGGCCTCCCAACAGGTGAGGACTAACATGTGGCATTTCCCGTCCTACCTGCTCAGCTCTCAGGAGTTTAGGGAGTATCTTAAGGCACAGTGGGAATTGTATACCTCCACAAATGTGGCTTCTGCCCCGTCTATGCACGTGTTTTTGGATGCTGGGTAGGCGTTCATAAGAGGAGCTGTCATTGGATATGTTAGTAGATATAAAAAAAGCAAGCTTCAAAAGCAGGAAGAACTATGAAGTCGGGTGAGAGAGTTGGAGCACCAGATGGTGAGAGGGGGAGGAGAGGAAGTCTCCCAGCAGTTGGCAGTCAGCAGAGAAGCCCTGAATAAATCACTAATGGACGAAGTACGTACGCAACTCTTTTTCTGGAAGCATAAATTCTATGAGTGGAGTAATAAACCGGGGCCCCTGCTGGTCAATTTGATCAAAGGGAGGAGGGGGTGTTAAAGGATCAATGAAGTAAAAGACAAGCAGGGAGTACTGCATAAGGATACTCAAGGTATCTTGAGCAGCTTTGCCTGATTTTACCAAGAGCTGTACAGCTCAGAATGAGGGGACATGACAGATAGAATGAGGCAGTTCCTGGAGGGTATGGTAGTGCCCAAAATATCTGAATCCTGGAGGGCTCAGATGGACAAAGAGATCTCTAGGAAGGAGATTGCCAGGGCCATTGCCTGTTTGAAGTCGGGCAAAGCATGTGGACTGGATGGTCTACCTGCCTGAATTTTACAAGGTGATGGGGGGGTGGTGGAGCACCTCTGGGCCCTCTTCAAGGAAGTTAGGGAGGGGAGGCCGCTACCTCACTCTATGGGTGAGGCAACTATTTGTGTTATCCCAAAGCCTGGGAGGGACTTGAAGGATTGTGCCGCCTACAGACCCATATCTCTCCTTAATGCCGATGTGAAAATTTTTGCTATGATCTTGGCGTCCAGATTAGACGGACTCCTCCTGAGCCTGATACATGTAGACCAGATGGGGTTTATTTGAGGAAGGCACTCGTATCACAATGTGAGAAAGGTCTTAAATGTGATACAGAGCGCCTCGAGAATGCTGGGGCCCATGGCGATCATATCTTTAGATGCTGAGAAGGCCTTCGATCGCATTGAGTGGGATTACCTGTTTGAGGCATTGGAGAGTTATGGCTTTGGTGGGGAATTTAGAGGGCTGGCGAGGGCCTTGTATGCCTCTCCTCGGGCTTCGATACTAATAAATGGGGGTATGTCAGAATGGGTCTCCCTGCATAGTGGAACGAGACAGGGGTGCCCACTGTCGCCCCTCCTCTTTGCTTTGGCAATCGAACCCCTTGCTATTGCAATCAGACAAAGTCCTGAGGTTAGGGGTTGGGGGGGGAGAAAGGCAGCATAAGCTGTCACTGTACACAGATGATATGATCCTCTACCTGAGGTATCCAGAGGAATACGTGCCGGACTTGTTGAGGATTGTTGCCAATTTTGCAGAGTTCTCGGGATACAGGATCAATATTGACAAGTCAGAATTGCTATTGGTGGGGGACTCTGGGAATCAGGTAGGAGGAGGAGAGTGGGGCCTGCGGGTGGTGTCTTCCTCTTTTAAGTACCTGGGAGTAGTGATAGGGAAGTGGATAGAGGACCTGTACTGGCTGAATTACACCCCCATGATTAGGGGGTTGCTCAAGGAGCTGAGGGGGTGGCGTGCCTTACCCCTCTCCTGGTTAGGATGCATTAACCTAATTAAAATGAATACCCTACCCCGTGTTCTTTACCTGCTACGGATGCTCCCAGTGGGCCTTAATTACAGGGACATGAAGACTTTGGAAAGGGGGCTTGGGGAGTTTCTGTGGCGGAGGGAAGCGGGCACAGATGTCCTTGAAGAGGTTGAAGGCGTCAACCGAAGGAAGGGGTCTGAACTTCCCAGATTTGAAGCACTACTTTCTGGCAGCACAGGTCAGGATCATTAAGGACTGGCTCCCCGAGGCAGATACGGCTAGTTGGTTAGACTTGGAAGAGAGAGGGGCAGGAGGTCGGCTGACCGCCTACTTATCTGGCAGAGGTAGAAAGGTGTATGTTTCCCTGGGTCATCCGAACCCCTTGGTGCTCTTGGTATTAGATAGCTGGGCTAATATAAAGGCTGCCCTGGACAGCAGGGAACAGGAGACGTTATTGTTGCCTATTGCTAGGAATCCCTTTTTCAGGCCTAGTTTGGAGGACAGTGGCTTCCAGGAATGGGAGAGGAAAGGGGCGCAATGTTTAGGGGATTTGTGTAGAAGGGGCACCTTGCTGTCTTTTCAGGAGATGCAGGAGAGGCTAGGGATACCGGTCACTCACCTCTACAGATTCTTTCGGGTCAGGAACTTGACCAGAGAGGTGGGCAGGCAACGAGCAGATCCTCAGAGTTGGAACAATTAGAGGGGATAATAGCTGTGGCGAGAAGGGATCCCTCCAGGGTATTAAGGAAGGCTCTGTGCCTCCTGCGGCAGAGTGTGAAAGATTTATCAGATAAGACAAAACAGCTGTGGGAAACAGACATGGGTTTGGTCATATCCCAGGACAACTGGGGGTTAGTGCTGGAGCCACATGTAGGACTTTTGGCTTGCACTAAATATAAAGAAAATACATACAAGTTTGTGTATAGGCTGTACTGCCCCCCAGTGGTGAATCACAGACTGCGTCCAGAAGCATCAGAGAAGTGTGGGAGGTGCAAGATACACAGAGGCACCTATTTCCACTGTTTCTGGGAATGCCCCTCTCTGAAGGGATATTGGGGAAGTGTAGGGCGACAGCTGAGCGCCATGCAGGGTGTGGAGTTGTCGTCTTCTCCCCCCAGCTTACTTTTGGCATTGAGGAGGGAGATGGAGAAAATTGGATGCCACATCGGAGGTGGCTCAGAATATTATTGGTGCAGGCTAGGCAGGTGATTCTGAATACCTGGGTGTCAGGAGAATCCCCCACGGTGGCACAATGGCGCCTCCTATCCATTTGAGTGCTGGCCCTAGAGCAGACATCGTATCAACTACAGAATAAGCTAGATAAATTTACTAATCAATGGATGCTTTTGATGGGAACACTTTCGGCAGATGAGCTCATGATAATGAATGCTGGATAGGGGAAGAGGTAGCTGCAGAAGGGAAACTCGGGTGATAGGACCTACCCTCTAATATAGCTTACTGATGGGGAGTTACATGATTTTGGTGATGGGGATGAATAAATTATTAGGTGGCATGTAAATGACCTTGGTATATTTGTATATAGGTTGAGTAATTTGTATAGATTAGAATACTTTCTATCTTTATATTAGTCTTTTTCCTTTTTATCCCTTTCATTCTCTTATCGCTTTTGTCCTTTGCTTTTTTTCCTTCTCTATACTTTTTTAAACAAAGATAGAAGGTTAAGATAGATCAAGGACTTAATTGCCTTAATTTACTTTATTGATGCATGATTTATGATGCTTTTATGTATTGGCTGTATGATGTCTTTGTATGATGAGAAACTTAATAAAAAGAGTTAAACAAACAAAAAAAATAAATCACTTGTGTATTTTACAACTGCTCCTGGTTTTCCTATGCTTCCTGACCTTTCCCTCGTCGACAATCCCCACTATCATGCCAGTGGTTGGAATGGTGGATGTGACTGAGGTAACAAAATGACTTGCCAGGTGGGCAGCAGTAGGCAATGTGCAGGGACAAAGGCACAATACACAGTCATTCCAATTTCCAACTAACAATATGGTAAATGGTCACATAAGTGAAGGCACATGGAAACATAACATTTTATGGCAGATAAGAACCGCTTGGCCCACCTAGTCTGCCCATTTCCCCACTTAATGGATAAGCTGCAGATCCTTGTTAACCAACAGCCTACTTTCTCCTACCCCCCACTAGAATTGCCTTATGTCTGTCCAATGCATTCTTGAATTCCTTCACTGTTTTTGATTCTACAGCCCTCTCAGGAAGGTCGTTCCGTGCATCTACAACCCCCTCTGCGAAGAAATACTTTCTCACATTACCTCTGAGCCATCCCTTCCTCTACAGTATCTTCAAATTGTGCCACCTTGTTCTGGCACATCTCTTTTTCTGAAAGATGCTATCCTCTTGGACTTTGCCGATTCCCTTGAGGTATTTGAAAGTTTCTATCATGTCCCCCCCCCCCTCCTTTCCTTGAGGGTATACATCTTAAGCTCCTTTAGTCTTTCTTCATATGTCTTCTGGTGCAGACCCTGCACCATTTTGGTTGTCCTCCTCTGGACAGCCTCCACCATCTATGTCTTTGTGGAGATTGGGTCTCCAGAACTGTACACAGTACTCAGATGTGGTCTTACCAACTGTCTGCACAGGGCCAACAACTTTCTGTTTTCTACTGGTGATGCCTCTCCTATGCATCCCAGTATCCCCCCAGCCCTCCTTACTGCCTTCTCACATTGCTGGCCCACCTTTAGGTCTTCTGATATGATTGCCCCAGGTCCCTTTCCATTTTTGTTGTTGTCAGTATCGCACCCCCCATTGTGTACTCTTCCCCTGGGTTTTTGTTTTCCATGTGCATTACTTTGCACTTCTTTGCGTTGAATCTAAGCTGTCATACATTTGACCATTCCTACAATCTTGCCAAGTCCCTTTTCATCCTTTCCACCCCACCTTGCATATCAACCGTGTTGCAGATCTTTGTGTCATCTGCAAAGAGACATACTTTCCCTTCCAGACCCTCTGCAATGTCACTTATTAAGATATTAAAAAGGACCGTCCGCAGTACTGAACCCTGCGGTACCCCACTAGTAACCCCCCTTTCTTCACTGTGGACTCCATTTACTGTTACCCACTGTGTCCTGTTGTTCAGCCAGTGTTTTACCCAGGCTACCACCCTGGGACCCACTCCCAGGTTAGCTAATTGTTTATTAATCTTTGTGTGGGACTGTGTCAAATGCCTTGCTAAAGTCTAGGTAGGCCATGTCCTCAGCCCCTCCCTGGTCTACTACTTTGCTCACCCAGTCAAAGAAATCAATTAGATTTGTCTGACATGACCTTCCTGCTGTGAATCCATGCTGCCTTGGGTCCTGTGCCCCACTGGCCTCTAGGTACTCAACAATTCTTTCCTTCAGAAGTGATTCCATTATTTTCCCTACCACTGAGGTCAAACTGACAGGTCTGTAGTATCCTGCCTCTGTCTTCCTCCCACTTTTGTGAAGGGGAATCACATCTGCCCACCTCCTGTTGTCAGGTACCACAACATCCTCCCATGATTTATTAAAAAGGGTAGTCAGTGGTGTTACTAGTTCTTCCCTTAGTTCTTTTAGAATTCTGGGGTGAATCCCATCAGGCCCCATTGCTTTATTCACCTTCAGTTTTAAGAGTTCTTTCAGAACCCTTTCTTCTGTGAAAGGACTAATATCACCTCCCCCCCCATCCAGAGTGTTTCTATTGACTGGATTAGGTATCTCTCCCTGCTTTTCCATTGTGAATACTGAGCAGAAGTATTCGTTCAGTATCCATTCTTTTTCGCTGTCGCTCTCTGCCCAACCACCTTCCTCTTTATTCAGCCTCAGTATCCCTGCTTTAGTCTTTCTTTGCTCCCTAATGTACCTATAAAAGGTTTTATCCCTCTTCTTAACCAAGTTGGCTATCTTTTACTTGGTTTGGGCCTTAGCTATTCTGACTGCCTTTCCCGCTTTCTTCTGCTTTAACTGATACAGTTCTCTGTCCTGCTCCTTCTGTTTCCTTATTCTTTCTGAATGCTGTCTTTTTCTCCCTTACCTTCCCCGCCACTTCTTTTGAGAACCATAGTGTTCTTTTCTTTTGTTTTGATTTGTTTATTTGCTTCACACAAAGGCTTATTGCCTCTGTGATGGCGGTTTGATGTTTCCTTATTGTTGCTCCACCCCATCTTCTTGCCCATATGGATCCCTGCTGGTATGACAGTGGGGGAGTGGGGAAAGGGCCTGGAGTACTGTTATCAAAAGGAAACTTCTTCTGTTGTTATGCAGTGTCATTTGAGGATCAGTATACAATTATGTGACAAATCAATGCAGTAATACATAATGATGAACCTAGCCCTTTCCTGAGTCATAACACAGCAACAAGCAAAGGAAGTCCCCTCTCCCACCTCTGCCCATTGTAGAATTAGCTAGTGAGCCACACAACCAATACATTTACTGAGCCTTCTATCAACAGTCAGGTGTACCTCATACTCCTCCTACTGACCCACCTGGCACACACTGACTGAACTGAGAACACTACCAGTGTCAACACCCCTCCTACTGCCCCCACCCCACCACAATCAAAAATTCACCAGCAATGTGAAAAGAAGCTATCATATTCCTTCTTAACTCAGTTATCTTGACAGTTATGTTATATTAAAGGAGTACGTCAGTCAAAATTTGCAAAAACATATGTTGTGAAGAGTGTTTTGATTTGTGTGTGTAATCCTTTTGTGTCCTTCCCCTTTGCTTGCTGCTAGTTTTTTTTCTAAATTTGCTGACTAGTTTTATGGCCCCTGGGGATCTTCATTTTAACATTGTATATTGTCTTTTTCCTACAATGAATCCTGTCTCATGGGGTAGTGATACACCCAGGGCCACTGATTCAGTGAGGGAAAGCTGTTGCAGCTCTGGCCTCAACTAAATAACTCTAATTCAATCTTTTTGTTTTCTAGCTATGTGTCTAGGTCTAGCCAGCAGGAGTGAATGTTTTGTTTTTAAAGCTTTTCATTTCATTAAACTACACACAGCCATAAAAAGCACAGAAATCACTAAGATCATCAATGCACTAATAAGTGAAGACTCCAACTCCTTTCTTACAGAATAAGCTACTTAATTATCCCTCAGCTGTTTGTGAAACTGTAAATGCAGCCTTTATTAGTGCTTACTGGATAAGAAAAATTACTTAAAGTCACAGAAATACTGCTGTAAAATTGACCACCAGTACATGCAGAATCTTTGGTCCTCATTGCATGACTGTCACATGGAACAGGAGGCATTGTAGGGAAAATAAGAGTAATAAGAAATGCAAACATGGAGATCCCCATGGGCCATAAAACTAGCAGGCAAATTAAGAAAAAACTAATAGAAAATAAAGGGAAGGTCACACTAGGAATACACACACACACAAATTAAAACACTCTGCAGAACAAATGTTTTTGCAAATTCTGACTATAGTACTCCTTTATTCCTTCAATCCCATGCACACAGGTTAAGTTGTGGTAAGACTGTTGTGCATGCATTTCCTCACAGAAACCTGTACTTCTCCCTCAGTGATGTAGACTTCTCAATCAAAACTGAACTGTTTCCATGGGTACTATGCTGTTCTACAGACGCATTACTTATGTGTTTGACAAAGCAGTCTTATCCCATCTGGCTCTCTTTTGATTGTAAAGTCACCTGTAATTGAAGGGGAACCATGGGTGTCTAACATTATTATGACCCTGTTGGAGACTGAACAAGCTGGCCTTTCTTAAGTTGTTGTGTGTGTATAAAATTTGGCGTGGAATTCTTTGCACATGAATGAGATTTTGTACTAATTTTGGGGTATGGAAGAATTGTGTGGGCCACGGAGGTTCAGATGAGAGTACCGGTGAGGTGACAATGTCTGATGTTCAACTCAGGATGAGTGTATGGGCTGTGTGTATCAATCACACTTTCATGGGGTTATGTGTTTGCTAACTGCTGGTGAGGTATTCGGGAAAGATGTTGCTGACCTGTTGTTTCACAAGTCCAGAATGGTTATGGTCATCATTTATTGACTTCATTGTTTGCAGAGAATCAGCAAAAGAAATACAGCTTATACTACTTATCACAGCAAGTGACACTTATACAGCACATGATAGCCAAAGAAGGAAGAGGGGTCTCATGCAATAGCATATCATGTGAATTAATGGGTAGCGCGGTATCAGGGCCCTGGAGAGTCCTGTTTTGTAGCAGTGCCTTTGCCAGTGCCATGATAGAATTGTAATGTAAGAAACAATTTCCATTACTTGACAATGGACTTTATTCCATCTACTGGGAGTAAGCGATATTAATTTGAAAAACAATAAAAGTTTTGTCAAAATGCAACACTCAGGTCATTCCACTTCATGTTCACGTGGCGTTTATTATCATGATATCTTGCCTGTTAATAACTGCGACTTCTGCTAGTGGTGGAATATTTGTTAATATGCTTAACTGATTCTGTGAACAATGCTTCCAGCATTTTAATCTATGAACTAAAGTTTTTTCATAATTAGAAACATCAATTGATGGATGCACATAGTGCATTGTTTATTGGTGTGTGTGACAATGCGTGCATTGCTTGTGTCACACATTGCTTACAATTTGTTTAATGTCATTGTTTGAGTGAGCTTTGTTGATGTTGATTCAGTATGTGTATAGCATAGCTGCGTACAGAGACCTGCTGATTGTGGATGCTGCACCTTATCTGATAAAACTGGACAGAGTTTATTTTTAACATGTTTTTTGTTTATTATGTTACATAGTAACATAGACAATATTGACAGTAAAAGACCATTTGTCAACCCGGTCTGCCCAGTTTACCCATCTCTAGCCCATGACCTATTGTCCAGATGTTTTTTGCCCTCATCTCCCCTCCCCTCCCCTCCATCTCTGCATTCCTGCTACTCCCTGAGTAACTATTAAGTCCTCATTCTATTCCAGCGGTGCTTCAACCCATTAATGGTTTTTGTGCCCTCCACCTCTGCTGGTAGGAGGTTCCATGGCTCAATCACTCTCTCAGTAAAGTAAAACTTTCTCACATTCCTCCTGAATCTCCCCCCCCCCACCTACCAGGTTACATTCATGTTCTCTCATTTTTAAGACATCATTCCTGCTAAACAGTTGCTCGAAGTTTACCTTGTTTATTCATTTCCAGAACTTGAAGGTCTCAATCATGTTCCCCATCTCCCTCCTGGCCTCCAGTGAGTACATGTTCAGTGCCCTAAGTCGATCCCCATAGGGTCTGCCCTGTTGGCCCAGAATTATTTGTTACTCTACACTGCACTGTCTCCAGCCTGTCTCTGTCTTTCCTTGGGTGAAGACTCCAGAACTGGGCACAATACTCCAGATGGGGTCTCCCTATAGATCTCTAGAGAGGTAGTATTAACTCTTTTCTCCTGCTATCCAAACCCCTTCCAATACACCCCAGCATTCTGGTTGTCTTGTAGGCTGTGTTACACTGGATAGTTTGTTTTATACCTACATTGACCCCCAGGTCCTTTCCCTCTGAAGTAGTGACCAGCTTAACCCCTCACATCCAATATTGCTTCCTGCTGTTCTTGTTCTCTGTGTGCATCACCTTGCACTTTTTGGTGTTGAATTTCAACAGCCAGACCTTGGACCACCTCTCTAACCTTTGCAGGTTCCTCTACAGCTGCCTTATACCCTCTTCATTGCCTGCCCTGCCACTGAGCTTAGTGTTGTCTTGCAAGAGACACATCTTGCCCTGTATTAATTCTACAATGTCTTTGATGAATGTATTGAAAAGGACTGGTCCCAGGACTGACTCCAGTGGTACCTTTCTCATGCCCCCCTTTCCCCCAATTTACCATTATCCTGTTTTGTCCACCCCACAACTTCCCATCCATTTAACTAGATCCTTTTGCTACTCCCAGATCCTCTAATTTCTTCAACAACCTTCTGTGTGGCACAGAGTCACACGTCATGCTAAAGCTGAAATGGAGTAAATCTGCTGCTTGTCCCTTATCCACTGCATTGTTATCCAGTTAAAGAACACTATCAGGTTGATCTGACAAGATCTCCAGCCAAGAACCCATGCTCTTAGTATCCTGGAACCCCTTTCTCTCCAGGTAGTTCACTAGGTCCTCTATGATTAGTGTCTCCATCAGTTTACCTACAGTGGAGGGAAGGTTGACAAGCCTGTAATTTCCAGATTCCTCCCTGTCCCCTCCCATGTGGAGCAGCACCAGGTCCACTATCCTTAATTGCTCGGAACTAAGCCCTGACTGGTTCAGGTCCAGCCCCTGATCCGGGCGTGCAAGCTGACTCGCGGCTGTGGCATGGCTCCTCCGGCCAGTCGCACCTCTTTGCAACCCGCCAGCCTGCTCCACAGACTCAGTCCCAGGTACGAATACAGGGATTCCAAAGCAGCTACCTCATTGGTTCATCGACCACACGGCTCTGCCAGTTATTGTACACTGCTCTTTCTCCTTCCTTCACTATTGGCTAATCCAGTCTTCACCCTCTTTTCAACCTGAGGAGCGCGTCTGTCTCTAGTGGGACAGCAGCTTCTAGCTAACTTAATTTTAAACTGCATTTTTAAACTGTAAAGCAAGTTTTATTGTTAGACTTATAGGTAGAACCACTGCTAGCCATGCTGTTGATGTCTTACAACTGTTTAACCTGCTAGATGGTAGCTTAGCCCAGTTGTGCTCTGAACTGTTTCCTTTTTTAAACTGTTTTCATCTTTTTCTCTGCTCCATTTTCTCTGTCCCTACCCGAACTGTGTGATGTTTTGCTCTCCTGCTCTGGCCCTGCCTTTCCTCCTCAACTGTATACATTCTCTCCCCTGCCTTAGGAGTGTTCAGAATTGATTTTATTCTTTGCTCCATCCCTGCCTGACCTCCTGATCTCTCTATCCTCTCCCCCCGCCTAAGTGTTTGCTTGCTCCTCCACTCCAGCCTTTGTCTCATTAACTTGCCTGGCGCCAAAAGTCAGATGCCCCCCCACCCGTAGAAACCAGCTCTTGTTTACCCTCCCAGCTAATTACTCCCTTACCTTTTGTTTTCCAGTCCCTTCTACTGACTTGAGCGTTCCCACCGGCAAGCGGCTTCTCCTATAATTATTCTATTACCCTCTCCCTCCTCCTTTCCAGGTCTAGCCCCTAACCTGGGGGTGCAAGCTGAGTCGCGGGTGCAGCATGGCTCCTCTGGCTGGTCGCACATCTCTGCAACCCACCAGCCTGCTCCATGGACTCAGCCCAGGAATGAACACAGGGGTTCCAAAGCAGCTACCACATTGGTTTCTTGACCACATAGCTCTGCCAGCTATTGGATGCTGCTCTTTTTCCTTCCTCCACTATTGGCTAATCCAGTCCTCTCTCTCTTTTCAACCTGAGGAGTGCGGCTCTCTCTAGCAGGACCGCGGCTTCTTGCTAACTTAATTTTAAACTGTAAAGCAAGACTTTTATTGTTAGACTGATAGGTAGAACCACTGCTAGCCTTGCTGTTTATGCCTTACAACTGTTTAACCTGCTAGAGGGTAGCTTAGTCCAGTTGTGCTCTGAACTGTTTTTCTCTCTAAACTGTTTTCATGTTTTTCTCTGCTCCATTTACTCTGTCCCTACCAGAACTGTTTGACTATTTGCTCTGCTGCTCTGTCCCTGCCTTACCTCCCCAACTGTATACATTCTCTGCCCTGTCTTAGGAGTGTTCAGAATCAAATTCATTCTTTGATCTTTGCTCTGTCCCTTCCTGACCTCCTGATCTCTCTATCCTCTTCCCCCTGCCTAAGTGTTTGCTTGCCCCCCCGCCCCAGCCTTTGTCTCATTAACTTGTCTTGCGTCAAAAAAAGATGTCCCCCCAGAAACCAGCTCTTGTTTCCCTTCCCAGCTAATTACTCCTTTCCTCACCTATTGTTTTCCAATCTCTCCCACTGATTGAGCATTCCTGAAGGCCAGCAGCTTCTCCTATAATTAATCTAATAACCTCTCCCTCCTCCTTTCCAGGTCCAGCCCCTGACCTGGGCATGCAAGCCGACTCGCGGCTGTGGCATGGTTCCTCCAGCCCATCGCACCTCTTTGCAACCCACCAGCCTGCTCCACAGACTCAGCCATAGGTATGAATACAGGGATTCCAAAGCAGCTACCTCATTGGTTCTTTGACCGCACGGCTCTGCCAGCTGTTGATGCTGCTGTTTCTCCTTCCTCCACTATTGGCTAATCCAGTCCCCTCTCTGTTTTCAACACGTGGAGTGCGGCTCTCTTTAGTGGGACTGTGGCTTCCAGCTGTAAGCCCCCTTAAAAGAGGGGCTTATGCTCCCATTTTTAGGCACCCTTTTCCCTCCCTCCAACTCCCCAGGCTGAGGGAATTTATTAGCGCCCGGGGGACTTTGGCTACTGGTCCTCGAGGTGGCAGCAGAGAGCAGGTTAAGGGAGTATATAAGGAAGCAGACAGGAAGTTTGGGGTTTCTTTCCTGCCCGAGCATTAGGCCTGGGGCTGGAGGAGCAGATGTAGGAAGTGAGGAAAGGGAGTTCGGCGGTCTGGGTGGGCCAGTCGGGGGACCCCCCCCTTCAAGTACAGACAGAACAGCTTTTGCAGCATCATGGCATTGAGGAGCTGGGTAAGGGAGGTCTGTGGGGTAGGATAGTTAGCAGGTCCTGCATCGTTGGGGGTCAGAGAAAAGTAGGCAGCCATAGGAACCCGGATAGACAAGAGACCATAGAGATCCCGTGAGTGTATTACCAGGCTGCCAGGGCTGAAGGGACAGTGGCAGGGTCCCTACAGGGGGAGGCCAGTGGCAGTGATGCTCCATCATCCCTGGTGTGGCAGGGTGGTCTGGGGGGGGCAGATGGAGCCAGGGGGCTTTCACCCATTTATGGGGCCTGCTTGGAGGGGCAGGTCCTGGTGCACCGCCATATAAGGGTGGGTCACAGGTCATTTAGACAGGTCTTAGAGGGTGGTCTCTGGTTGGAGCTTAATGTGAGCCCAAGATGTAGCAGAGGGGATGTGGGCCTGTGCAGGTATACCCTTAAAAAAATGGTCATCAGGAAGCGGAGCCAGGAGCATGCCATTATCTGTGAAGGCAGGTTGTTTGGAGTGGCCTGGGTGGTGGTAGTGCCCAGGAGCTCTCCCATGCAGGTCAGCCAGTAGTAGGAGCTTAAGTACTAGAGCAGGGCTGGGTTTTGGGGCTGCTGTACCAGTGAAGCCGTACAGAGGAAAGGCTGAGCCAAAAAGAGGGGACAGGTGCAGTGTGTTTGGTAGCACCAGCAAGGACCCGAGATGGAGTGTGTTACGGGACCTGGGTCGAAGGACAAAATTCTGGTACCCCTTAGGGTTTGGGCTGAGGCCCAGGGGCCAGGTGGGGAAAGCAGCACACTTTCTCATGCTGGTAGAGAGGGCATTGACCAGTGCCAGAGTGAGACTGGGTAACCTGGTAGTAAAGAGAAAAGGTTCGGTTTACCAAATAAAGAGAGCCAGGAGCCTGTGGGTTGGTGAGTCGAGAGGTGCCTTGAGTAAAGCATCCAAGCAGATAGATAGAGAGAATCTTTACTTGCACTGCTGTAAATCCATCTGTTGCTGCTCAAAATATCCAGCCGAAGTGTTTGTACAAAGGTTTGTGCAACCCCTAGGTGGCACTATCCCAAGGGCTACTACCCCTGCCTGCTTGGCTAGTAGCAGGTTAAGGGGCCTGAGTTCTGAAACGGGTGCCTCCACCCATTGGCCAGGGTTGGTAGTGGTCAAGCTAACCTGGACACAGCCCTCCAGGACACTATAACCCCCCTCTTTCCTTAGTGGCCGGAACAATACACAATAATCACTTTCACAATACCCCTGATACACCACACAAGTACCCGCACTGTTTGCACTTACCACCAGGGCTGTCCTCTGGCTCAGCCCTGGGAACCCACTGTAAAACAAGGTTATACACAGCAAATAACAGCAGTACAGTACTCTTGCACAAACTGGAACCATAGTCAGTGTAAATGCAAAAAAGAGTTAGATCTGATTTATTTAAGGGACTTGAATAAGGGAGGGGGTAATCAGGTTAATTTGCTTAAAGGCTGTATCAATCAAACAGTTATGCATGCACTTCAGGGTCCATAAACAGTCACACACCCTGGGTACCCAGATGGAGAATGGTGGGCTAGTAAGGAACGTTGCAGCTGGTTGGGATCCCTGTGATGGAAGAAAAACAACATGCACAACATACACTATTTGTAATCTGGTGCCGGAGGGCTCAGTTCATGAAAAGAAAACAACAAGACAATCAGATGACACACTTTTAGACTAGGCTGTTGTTGCAGGGAGCTACCCTGATGATTACTCACGATACCCAAGACTGGACACAGGCTGGACGAAAATCGAGACAGCAGGTAGTTAATCTGGAGTGCCAGGAGAAGCAGGGCCCACAGGAATCGCCGAGGCGTCATTCCTGTTCAAGCGTGGAGCAAGGGGCTGATCCCCAGGCAGGTCTCTCGTCGGTGGCCTTCTCTGTGCAGTGGTGTAGTCTGGCAGGGCCAATGTGGCATGTCCCAGGCTGAATGGAGATGAATGCGGATTCAGTCTGATTAGGCTGGATAAAGCTTCCAGCAAGCAGAACACAGTTCACACAGTGGGGAACCAAATCACGACCCACTTTCAATACGCAGCACATTTACATGTAAAGGATTCTACGGTACCAGCAAGCAGAACACAGTTCACACAGTGGAACCAAATGACGACCCACTTTCAATACACAGCACATTTACATGTAAGGAAATTCTACTGTACCAGGCAAACTGCTTTCCGGTCACGATCGCAAAGTCTCTGCACAAACTGGGGATTCAAAAGCAGCTGGAAATCCTGACAGGTCAATCACATTCAGCAAACTCTTTGGTCTTCTTCAGGTATAAGCCTGGTAAAAAATCAGTGGCTTACTTCGTTCTCACAAACTTGGATTTAGTCCAAAATAATTCCTTTCTCCGTCTCAGGGCAGCAGGCAGACATGCAGGCCAAAACTCAGGCCTTTCCACAGTTCTCCCATGCGAAACTTTGCAGATGGCTGCTCAAACTGTCTCAAGCTGTTGCTTTTTCAGCTTCCAACTTAGATCTGTCTCTAACAGCAAGCAGCTTGGGAATTTCTCCAAGATCCAAAAGGTTCGGTTGGCTGATCCTCCTGTCAGTCACAACAAAGGCTCCCCCTTCAGGTGCAAAAAGGTGCAAAAAGCCCCAAACTGCAATTCCTGTAGATTTTGACTCCAGACAGGTCCTGTAGTCTGGCTGCATTTTAGGTCCCACTAGAACTGATTGGTCCAATTCGGCAGTCCAGGACCAAGATAGTAGAGATAAACAAAACAGTCCTTACTTCAAAGAAGGCAGGTTAGACAAACTACATTGCCGTTCTCACTCTAAATGATTTTCAGCAAATAGTTACATATTTCAGCAGAGCCCCCTCTCAGATTACTTATGACTGCAATCCAGACAGCTCTTAAAGAGACAGTGCACAGAGGCTATACAGGCACTCTCTGGCAATCATTTTATTTTGCTCCCTATTGCGGTTCTCTTATTCATGCTCACATCATGTCTCTCTAACCTAGCCCTAGCCTAATCATTGGGTGCTCTGCCCTGTATTTTCAGGTTACCATCTTTAAGAATTCAATAGCATGAAGAAACACATTCCATGCCTGCCCATGTTCTTGCTTCCCGGACTACTCCTCTTCTGTTCCTTACTCTCTCATGCCTACAGGCCTCTCTCCAGTCCCGTCCTCAATCCCAGTGATTTTCCCCACTGACCTTAACAATCTTACAACATCTGTGACTGGGACTCAACCATACCCCCCATCTTGGTCACCTGCATCTTCATAAACCCCCTCTGGAATTCCCCCACAACCCTACTATCCATGTGCCTTACTGCCTCATACCCTTGACACATTCTGACGTCACTGATCTTTTACGCCTTATATCTAACCTGCCTTCGCTACACCTGCAGATGCATACCACACATCTACCCCCTACAGAGGTGCACAGATTCCACCAAAGTCAAATTGGCCTGCAGATTGATCAGATACATAATCTTCCTGCTACTTGTCTGCGCTGGTAATATTGAATTAAACCCAGGTCCACCGCAGACACTAGGCTCTCCAACTGTCTTTGCAGCCACTAAAGAGCTGAAATGCCTGTACACGAACATGTGCAGACTATAGAAAAAACTAGACCTTGTGCATGCCTGGATCTCCCACATAGACACGGATAGCGTAGTAGTAGTATCTGAAACAAGATTAACAAAATCCACTCCCGATTCAGCGATATCCCTCCTCTTCTATAACCTCTTCAGATATGATAGGCCTTCCAGGGGTGGGGGCATAGCAATTTACATCAAAGATAGATTCATGGTATCTGAGATTGTTCCTGCCAACTCAGCTAAGGAATTCAAATCCCTGATGCTAAACATATCTCCATCTCCTACAGAAACAATTACAGTAGGCTGCTACAGGCCACCTTCTGGAGGCATGGAGCTCCTAAACTACCTGCGTAACATCACAAACATAAGACAGAATGAAATCATCATAACTGGTGACTTAAACATCGACTTGCAAAAAACTGCAACAAAAGCCTACAAATCAAAGAGTTCTGCGATGAAGCCGGTTTCACTCAACTAGTAACGGAGACCACCAGTCCTAATCCCAAGTTTCTCCCAAATGGGTCCTTTATTGACCATATTTCCAACTGCACTCTTTACTACCATTGTATATCATTCATTTTTGCCAAGAAATTATGTATAAATTGTAAATACCTGTATATACTCTGTTACTTATGTTGTATCCTTTTGTGTATGCCGTGTATATGTTTGTCTGTGTTAGGACCTCCTTGTAAATGAGCCTGCTCAATGGAGTTGTTTTTCCTGGCAATAAACTTGAACTTGAATCTTGACTGTAGTGAGCTATTGAATAGCCCTGGCAGGGGTTCAGACAATTCTGCTGCCGAATCCCTGAGGACCCTTGGATGAATCCCTCCTGGCCCTGGTGCTTTGTTTATTTTCATGGCTGCAAGCCACTTTCCGACCCTTTCTCCTGTAATTACCACCTTTCACAATTCTGGGATCCCTCTTGCAACAGCCTTTATGGCACTTTCCAGCACAGATCTGGTATCATCCACTGTGATTACTGAGCAGAAATAGTTGTTTAGAACGGCTGCCTACTACTCATCCTCCTCTACATCCCTGCACTCCTCCATCAGCCTAACAATTCTCCCTCGTCTTCCTTTTTTTCCTGATGTTCCTGAAGAACTGTTTTCCCCTTCCTTGACTTACTCCACAGTTTGCAGTTCTGTGTCTATTTTTGTGTCCCTGACTGCCTAATTTGCCTCCTTCATCTTTAACCTCAACCCGTTTCTTCTTGTAGCCAGTTAAGGCCCTTTTTTGACCTTCACTGCCTGCCTGACCTTCTTAGAGAACCAGATTGGTCTCTTGTGCCTATTACCCCGGTAACCATTCTCAACCATTGTTTGATTGTTTTGAAAATGGTTCCTTTAATTTCTCCCCACCACTCCTCCTCCTCCTCCCTGGTTTTGTCCACTCTAGCTAACTTGTCCTTGACTAATTCCTAAATTTGATCAAAGTCTGCTCATCTGAAATCCAGAACCACAGCTTTTGATGACAGTATACGACACCCGTGGCCAGTTCAAACCATATGGTGTTTGGTGTTATGGTCACTGGACCCCAGTGGTTCCCCAACCCACACTCCAACTACAATTTTTATGGCTGCATAGGTGGAGCCTGCAGCTGTTTTGTGATCGGTGGCTCTAAAAACAACCAATCGTGGAACACTTCCATTTTGGAGTGTCGGAAATGTAGCCTTCTGACACCCCAAAACAATGAAAACAGTCCACGATGCTGATCGCAATGCAGACTGCAGGAATGCACTATTTGTTGTGCCATCTGCCACTTCCGCATTGTAACTGAGCTGTGCATTTGCGAGCATCGTGTATGTGCAGTTCCATTGGTGCCACCATCTTGGGAATCTCATTTGCCATTCCACAAACTGTGCATGCTCGGGTGCCATGTATGCGCAGTTGCATTGCTGCCGCCATCTTAGTGATGGCATTTACCGATGCTCGTTCCACAGTGCTGGAAAAAGCTCACCGCAGCTGTATCGTCTCTGGCTAGACTTTGTGAGCACCATAATGAGAATGGCAGCCTGTCTTGTGGGTTCTGTGACCAGCTGCACCAGCAGGCAGTCCTGCAGCATATCTAGCAGGGCTCGAATTGTAGTGCTCTTAGCTGATAGAATGTTCTAATCTATGTCATACAGATTGAGATTCTCTGCAACCGCTACCTCCCCCTTTGCAGTCCACTTCTTAATTTCTGCCCCATATTCCCTATCCCCCTCTTCTCTCTATCCAAGTGGTTTACAGTCCACCCCCAATTGCAACTTTTTCCTAGTGCTATCACGAGCAGTACCCAGTGCGATTCTGTCTTCCCAGTTCCTCCCTTGATGGACCCATCCTCTATTACCTCTTTACCTTCCCTGACAGAGGGCTACCTCCCCTCCCTTTCCCTTACTGCTGTTTCCCTATACATGGCATACTCTGGTACTGCAGAGTCCCAGTAGTTATTCCTACTGGCCATGTTTCCGTAATGGTACGATGTCTAATCCCGCATCTATCATCGTCGCCTGGAGCTCACTAACTGTAAATGGTTACTGTTTGTTATATTTATTGTTTGTTTATAATTATTTGATGATTATGAACAGAAACAGTATTACTGAATTTGAAGTTGCATTATGGTACCAATGTTGCATCAAACTGTGGCAACATGGTAATACAGTCTACAACCCACACTCTCATATCCATCTGTGGGTGTGTCAGTGTTGATGTTATGCATGACTGCAAGTGTATGGTCATGAAAATAGTTGACCACAATCTCTGTAAACAAACTTATAACTGTGTTTTGGTTTTATCAGTGAACTACATCCACAAAAACATGTTCAATATCATGTTATGTCTTTGGGAGTTTGTGAGCAGTAGTGTACGTCTTGGTTTTGAGTGATTTTTACTGGCAAAAGATACAGTAGTAAAACTTTTTTTTTGTGTGAATTTATTGAATTTTCATAAACATATAACAAACATGCTGCAGTGCTACTAGATGGTACAGAAAACACAGTTCCGGACAAGTATAAAAATCTGACTACATTTTTATATGTGACTTGTGTTCAAGCGGATCCACGATGGGTGCTCGATAAAATATTTGTCAAACGCCCCGCCAGTGAAACCGGCAGGTCGACTGCATTCTGCAGTCGGCTGCCAGTTCTCACTGGCTGTCTATGTTTTCTAAGGGGGCTTTGCCTCGAACTCCCCATGTGGGGTTGATCCCCGCACCCCCACTTAGGATTATCAACTCCGGTCGATGCTGATTGGGGGTGCAGGACTCCTGACAGACAACGCAAGGTTCCAGTGGGTTCCCCACAGCGGCATGGTGCTGTAGTCGCTGTGGGGGACCTCGCTGGCGAAATGTCGCTGTCGGGTGGGTAACTGTATTCAAGCTATACAAGTGATGGAACAAAATCATCTTCCTTAGCTGACATGTACACCACCCATCTTCAGGGATACCATGTCGCAGACGAGCTGTAAGTTTCTCCATATATGACTTGTTTTTTAATTGTCTTGTTCACTCACTCTGTGATAGAGCAGTTAAGTGCTGCTCTGTTAAACAACAATAGCATTGCAGTAAACCAGTTGAAGACATTTTAGCATCTGTGTAACTAAGATAACTTCTGTGTCAGTCAAATACCTTTGAGCTTTTTGTACTCCATCAACAATGCATGAAGGAAAGAAGAAAGAAAAAACATCACCTAATAACATGCTTTCTGTTGTTGAAGGGATACATCCTGACAGCAGAACTGTGGTGCACGATGTTGAGTATATAATATATAATTTGCAAAAAAACTGCGTTGATGCCACAAAAGTAGGGAAATGTGGTGTTAGAGTTTCTCACCCTAACACCCCCTGCCATGCAGCCGAAGGGAAAAACATTAGGGTTTTGGGTTTCTGGAGTCTTGATGAATCAGTGGTGGGGTCTGCGATGCTTGACCAGCTGGTTATGATTATTGTATGATATTTGTAATAAAAACATATTGTATGTGATTGCCTCACATAAGACAGCCTGTGCTTCCATGGGTGCCCCCCCACCCAGGCTTCAGTGAAGCTACAGGATATGTAAACTGACCAGGAGATCTCTGTAATGTAATTAACTTCCTTGAGAAATTGCATTTCCTAGGGATGTGGATATGTTGTTCAATCTACACTTCTTGCAGGTACCTTGCCGCTTTAAGATGGGCCAGAAGGTCTTCAAGCTGGCTCCTCCCACCCACCCGCATGGTAAAACCCTCGACTCCGCCCCATGACGCCAGATCTTCCTTACCGCTTGGAAGATCAGGTTCCCTCCTTAGCGCTCACGCGTTTTGTATGTCTGGATTCTGAATCTTCAGATTTTTTTCCTAAAATTGTTTTAAAACTCACTCGAGTTTGGTCTTCACCTATCACAGCTGTGATGGAAGACAAGCCGTCCACAGGTTCCACGTACCCTTGTGGGCAGAAGATGTCCTGCACTGACTCTCATCATTATCAGTATGCTATCATTCCAAGTATAGATAGAAACATAGAATTTGACGGGCAGATAAGGACCGCTTGGCCCACCTAGTCTGCCCATTTCCTCACTTCCACTGATAAGCTGCAGATCCTAGTTAACCAGCAGCCTACTTCTTCTTACCCCACCCCTCAGAATTGCCTTATGACTGTCCCATGCATGCTTGAATTCCACCACTGATTTTGACTCCACAACCTTCTCTGGAAGGCTGCTCCATGCATCCACAACCTCTCTGTGAAAAAAATACCTTAAATTACTCTGAGCCAGCCTCCTCTATCTTCAAATTGTGCCCTCTTGTTCTTGCACACCTCTATTTTTGAAAGATGCTACCCTCTTGGACTTTGTTGATTCCTTGAGGTACTTGAAAGTTTCTATCATGTCCCCTCTCCCTCCTTTCCTCGAGCTATACATATTAAGCTCCTTAAGTCTCTCTTCATGTATGTCTTCGGTGCAGACCCTGCACCATTTAGTGCCCTCCTCTGGACAGCTTCCATCCTGTCTGTCTTTGCGGAGATTGGGTCTCCAGAACTGCACACAGTACTCCAGATGGGGTCTCACCAGCTGTCTGTACAGAGGGATAATACTTCCTGTTTTCTACTGGTGATGCCTCTCCTATGCATCCCAGTATCCCCAAGCCTCCTTGCTGCCCTCTCACATTGCTTGCCCACCTTTAGGTCATCTGATATGACTACCCCCAGGTCCCTTTCCATTTTTGTTGTTGTTAGTATCTCACCCCCCATTGTGTACTCTTCCCTTGGGTTTTTGTTTCCCAGGTGCATTACCTTGCACTTCTTAGCATTGAATCTAAGCTGCCATACATTTGACCATTCCTCTAACCTTGCCAAGTCCCTTCTCATCCTTTCCACCCCACCCGGTGCATCAACTCTGTTGCAGATCTTAGTGTCATCTGCAAAGAGACATACTTTTCCTTCCAGTCCTTCCGCAATGTTGCTTATAAAGACATTGAAGAGGACCGGTCCTGATACTGAACCCTGCGGTACCCCACTAGTAACCCTCCTTTCTTCTGAGTGGACTCCATTTACTATTACTCTCTGTGTCCTATTCTCTAGCCAATTCTTTACCCAGGCTGTCATCTTGGGACCCACTCCCAGGCTATTCTTGTATATTAATCTTTTGTGTGGGACTGTGTCAAATGCCTTGCTAAAGTCTAGGTAGGCCATGTCCACAGCCCCTCCCTGATCTACTACTTTGGTCACCCAGTCAAAGAAATCTATCAGATTTGTCTGGCATGACCTTCCTGCTAGAATCCATGCTGCCTAGGGTCCTGTGCCTCTGGCCTCTAGATACTCAACAATTCTTTCCTTCAGAAGTGATTCCATCATTTTCCCTATCACTGAGGTTAAACTAACAGGTCTGTAGTTTCCTGCTTCTGCCTTGCTCCCACTTTTGTGAAGGGGAATCACATCTGCTCTCCTCCAGTCCTCGGGTACCACCCCATCCTCTCATGATTTGTTAAAAAGGGTAGTCAGTGGTGTCACTAGTTCTACCCTTAGCTCTTTTAGAATTCTGGGATGAATCCCATCAGGCCCCATTGCTTTGTCCACCTTCAGTTTTAAGAGTTTTTTTTTTTTTTTTTCTATTTATATTTTCTGCCCAAGCTGCGGTAGCCGGTGCCATCTGCGATCACGCTTCCACCCCATCGGCCTCGCGCCCTCCTGATACCCGTGCTACCCCACGGTGGGGCTGCGGCACTGGGACACATGCCGCAGGCGTCCGGACTAGGTCGGAGGGCTGGCCTGAGGGGCTAATTGAAGCTGTGACCGGCTTCTTCACTGGTATTCCTATGCATACTCCCATTTTCCTTTTTTTTCCAGGAGGCGGGACGTGTAATGACGAGAGTGTCCTGCCCGCCTCCCGACGCACACACACTGTTGAGGTCGGTAGTCGCGCTACACCTGGTCTCCACCGGAGTCGGCGACCCAGCACTACCCATATCCTCCCCTGAGAAGGAAAGCAGTCCATAGGATGCTCATCCTTCTCCCGGCCGCTCCTCCGTGACCCGAGTCCATTCCTGAACCCGGTCACGGGCGCCGCAAGCGGAAATCCCACCGCCAGCCGGGCGGGTCAGCTCTAGTTTTAAGAGTTCTTCAGAACCCTTTCTTCTGTAAATGGGCTGGTATCAATTTCTGTATCCAGAGTGTTACTACTGTTTGTTTTATGTACCTTCCCTCTTCATTTGTAAATACTGAGCAAAAATATTTGTTTAGTATCTCTGCCTTTCACAGTCTCCCTCTGCCCACCCTCCCTCCCTTTATTAAGCCTCACTATCCCTCCCTCCCTTGGTCTTCTTTGCTCCCTGATGTGTACCTATAAAAGGTTTTATCCCCTTCTTAACTGAGTTGGCTATCTTTTCTCGGTTTGGGCCTTTGCTGTTCTGACTGCCTTCCCAGCTTCCTTTTGCTTTAACTGATACAGTTCTCTGTCCTGCTCCTTCTGTGATTCCTTGTACTTCCTGAATGCTTTCTTTTTCTCTTGAACCTTCACTGCCACTTCCTTTGAGAACCATAGTGGTTTCTTACATCGTGTTGTTTTGTTTATTTGCTTCACACAAAGGCTCGTTACCTCTGTGATGGCAGTTTTTATTATTCCCCATTGTTCTTCCACCCCTCCTTCCTGCCCATTTGCTAGTGCATTCCTTAGGCACTCACCCATTTTGGCAAAGTCAGCCCTCCTAAAGTCCAGTACTTTTGTCTTTGTATGGCTTGACTCTATTGCTGTGTTTATTGTGAACCATACTGTTCGATGGTCGCCAGTTCCCAGATGGCTACCCACTTCACATCTGTGATCCTCTCCATCTCCATTTGAGAGAATCAAGTCTAATATTGCTCCTCCTCGAGTGGGCTCCAATACTAGTTGTTCAAGGCATGCCCCTGTAGGGCATCTAGAATAACTGCACTCGAAGTGGCAGCTGCAACTGCACTTCAGTTAACATCTGGCATAATCAGATCACCCATCAGCAATATCTCCCTTTTTCTGCCATTCTAAGTATACTTTCTATCATTTCCCTGTCCATTTCCTCCCCTGAGAAGGGGTCGTATACAACCCTGTGCGTATTGTGGTGCCATTGTCTGTCTCCAACTTACCCACAGTGCTTCTTTTTCCTCCCTGTTTACCCTTTTGTTCTGTTGCTTTTATTCCTTCCCTTATGTAAAGAACTACTCCTCCTCCTCTTTTACCCTCCCTGTCCCTCCTGTAGACAGTGTATCCTGGTATGTTTATGTCCCAGTCATGGTTTTGTGTGTACCATGTTTCTGTGACTGCATGATCATGATCTGCAGGCTTGCAAGGTGTGTCTCTCCTTTTCTCTGTCAGTGTTGGAGGACCACACTGCCTGACTTCAGCTAGGGTGACTGGAGAAGAGGTTCCCACCAGTCAAATCAAAGGAAGCCCGGTGGACGGTGTCCATGGCGGTGGACTCCGCGGAACAACTGGAACAGCTTACAGCCCTCGAGGAGGAGGTGGCCCAGGCCATGGTGAGCTCCTCTTCAGCCTCGGCTTTTATTCTGCTTCCCCTGGGTTCCTCCTACATGGCTTTCTTCCGGGAGCTTTGTCAGTCCCTCTTGACTAAAGGAGCGGGACCTTCTGGGTCTTTCCCCGCTTGATCCAAAACACGGGATCACAAAGGTAAGTCCCAGTGTCGACGTTCTTGGGAGCGGGAGAGGTCTCGCTCCCCGGATCGTCTCCTCTTGACTTCGGTCAAGGTTGTGGCCCGGGCCGTTGGTTTCACAGAGTCTCCATCAGACCAGCTGGCTGAGACTTCTGTCGATGAGGCCAAGATCTTTCTTGAGCCCACCGACAGGTTATCGACTGAAGAGGCCGACATCTCTCTTCCTTAGACACCGGTACCCCCAGTGCCCTCTGGGGACTTGACCCTTGAGCCGAAGTCCTCAGCCAAGGACCCTGAACTGGAGTACTAGTGGGTTTCCCCCACTCCTTCCTCAGCCTACCGCCGACGTCATCGATGATCGAGGTCTCGTTCCTCTTTCGCATCAGGTCAGTCCCACCGATGGCATTGGTCCTGGTCCTGACACTGTGGAAAGCAGCACACCGCTCAACCTTATCTTCCTCCTCGACCGAGGAGAGGCTTCAATGCATATTACATCGACGCTATGAGGGCCTTATGTGGCAGCAACTTATTTTAGCTGGTGGTCAACCGGTGCTGGCTCTCACCCCAACAATTAAAGTGGCTGTTGCCCGATCGGCTGAAGCCATCTCCAACCCCTGGTTCCTCGGTTGAGGAACTGGTCTTGGTGCCGATTGCTCAGCCAAAACCGGCTGCTCTGCCCATAGTGGTAAAACCCCCACCTCCTAAGCCAAAGACTGGGGAGTGCCAACCAAGGATTCTCCATTGGGTCAAGGTTTGCCCCACAGGTTGTCGGTCACTTTCACCCCCGATCATTTCCAGCAAGTGGAGAGTGGCTCAGGTGGTCGGCAACTGTTTGCAGACTCTTCGGAGTCCAATGACTCCTCACTGTATTCCTGTCCGGTCGACCTGGAATCGTCAGGGGGTCTGTCGGTGGACGACAGCCCATCCTTGTTCCTGGGTATTCTTCGACTCATCTCGGAGTCCACCGGGATGAAGCTCAAACCCATGCAAAAATGGGCCAAATACCCTCTCACTGAGATCCTGGACAAAGGGGACTCCCCCTAGGAGGCCTTCCTTGTGGCCGAGGCCATTGTGGGTCCAGTTCTGGAGCTCTGGCAGTGCCCAGTCTCTTGTCCTGTGCTTTCAGCTAGGATGGCCCGCAAGTATGCGGTCCCTACCGGCTCCCTCTCCAGTTTCTTGGAGCACCCCTCATCTGAGGGGTTGGTAGCCGATAGTGTGTTCTGGCGCTCTGGAAACACTAGGGACATGGACAAGCCCCCGGATAAAGAGTCCAGAAAGCTGGACTATTCTGGGAGGAAAGTCTGTGCTGCCACCTCCTTAGGCTTTCATCAGGCTAGCTTGGCTGTTCTGATGGTACATTTTTCCCATGCCCTGTTGGGCTCCCTGGATGAGGTGCTTCCTCATCTCCCGGCCGACCTCCAGACCACGGTCAAGCAGGTTCAGGATCAGAGAAGGGTGGTGGCTAAACAACAGCTCCAGACTGCTCTGGACATCGGAGACTCTTGTGCTTGGTCAGTAGTGGCTGCAGTAGCCATGCGCTGCAGGACTTGGTTGTGGATCTCGAACTTCACGGCAGATACCCAGTACAAGCTAGCAGATGTCCCCTTTTTGGGCACTGGTTTGTTCAGGCCTGGGGTGGAGGGTCACCTCCAGCGGATCGAGAAGTCCAACACCACCTTGGACTTGGTTGCATATGCCCAGTGGGACAAAGGCTGCCATCAGCAGCATAAGCCCTTTCGTCCATCCGTTCCTGTGGCATGTCTGGCCCAGCAACACCAGCAGCAGAGCCAGCAGGCTCATTCTTAGTGCCCCAAGGCCAAGTCCATTGCTTCCTTGGTCAGGGTCTCATGGCAGCCTGCACCAGTGTGGTCCATTGGGCCCGCTGGCATATGTGCCCCCTGCAATGGGGGTGGCCCGCTAGTGGTCTCAGCACTCAGGTCTTCTAGACCAGCCAGTCTCCATGACCCAGAAGATGTGGGACGGTCTGTAATGGTAATGTCTGCCCCGAGCTGATGGTCATCCTGATGACCGATGCCTCTCTGATGGGTTGAGGTGCCCATCTGGGGGAGCACAGGGCCCATGGCCTCTGGTCCCCTCAGGAGTCCTGATGCCACATCAACCTGCTGGAGCTCTGAGTGGTCTGGCTAGCCTGACCCCCTTCGCTCCATTTGTCCAGGGTCAAGTGGTCCAGGTCCAGACGGACAACACCATGACCATGTACTATCTCAACTGACAGGGCAGGATGCACTTCTTGCCGTTGGGCAAGGAGGCTCTCTGCATATGGTCTCTCGTGCTCAGTCTGGAGGCGGATCTCCTAGCCATTCATGTGGCAGGAGCCTCGAACAGTCTGGCCGATTCCCTCAGCTGGATAGGCGATGCATCTCACGAGTGGTCTCTCCTGCTGGAGGTAGCACAAGATCTGTTCTCCCACTGGGGCATGCCTCAGGTGGACCTGTTTTCCTCCAGGGAGAATGCGAAGAATGCAAAGCTGAGGCTGTTCCATGCCCACCCCCTCAACGGGGATCACTGCAGGGGGATGCCTTCTTAAGGCCGTGAACTCCAGGCCCCTTTTACGCCTTCCCTCCATTTTCCTTGATCCACAAGGTGCTTCTCAAGGTGAGGAGGGACAAGGCACAGGAGATTCTGGTAGCCCCAGACAGTTCTGGTATCCAGATCTCCTCAGCCTCAGCTCCAGGCTTCCGAGGCAGCTTCCAGCCCACCCGGACCTGCTCTCTGTCAACAAAGGGAAGATATTCCATCTGGACCTTCAATCCCTGCACCTGACGGCCTGGTTCATGAGTGGCTAGAGTTCCAGGCCCTGGGTCTTTCCGATGAGGTCCTCAATGTCGTTGAGGTGTCCCATAAGGAGTCGACCAGAAAATGTTACGCATTTAGATGGAAGAGATTCTCCATTTGTTGCCAGGGCAAGGGGCTGGACCCCTCGTCCTGCCCGTTGGCTAACATTTTGGACTAACTGTGGTCCCTTTCTCAGTTAGGGCTTCAGTCAACAACCCCAAAGGTGCACCTGGTAGTCATCTCTGCTTACCGGGTGCGGGCCGGCAAGCGGTCAGTGGTACAGGAGAAGGTGGTCTGGCATTTATTCAAAGGCCTAGATAACATAATAACATATCCCCTCCGGTGCATGAACCTCCACCTCCATGGGATTTACTGCTGCTATTGGCCAAGCTCTTGGGCAAGCCATTTGAACTGATGCACATGAGTGATATCTCCCACCAGTCATGGAAGACTGCCTTCTTGGTGGCTATCATGTCAGCCAGAAAGACTGGGGAGCTCCAGGTGCTTTTCATAGAATCTCCTTACCTGGTCTTCCATAGGGACAAGGTTGTCCTATGCCCCCACATGAAATTCCTTCCGAAGGTGATGTCGGAGTTTCACCTGAATCAGATGTTGACTCTGCTGGTGTTCTACCGGAATCACACCTCAGAGGCTGAATACAGGCACCATACTTTGGACCTGAGAAGAACACTTGCCTACTATAAGGAGCGTATGGCTGAAGTTCGGGGAGAGGTTCACCAGCTGTTTGTCACCTATGCTGAAGCTGCACCTGGCATACCTGCAGCCAAGTGGACGATTGGCCAGTGGATCACTTCCTGCATTGATCTCTGCTATAGGTTGGTGGGCAAGGAGCCTCCCAGAGGGATAAGAGCTCATTCTACCCAGCATACCGCTGCCTCAGTGGCTGCTTCTAGGGATGTCCCTATCCAGGAAATCTGCAGGGCTGCTACCTGGAAGTCAACTCACACCTTCATTTCCCATTACCACATCGACATTGAGTCATGCCGGGATGCTGGTTTTGGGGCCTCAGTTCTCCAGTCCATTTTTCCTAAGTAGGGGGTATGTGCCTTGCCTCCCTCCTCCTGGAGAACTGCTAGGAGTCTGCCAAGAAGTGTGGATTGAACAACATATCCACGTCCCTAGAAATACAGGTTACTCACCTGTAACAGGAGTTCTAGGAGTGGTATATGTTGTTCATCCACATGACCCACACAACCTCCCATGGCTTCAGTGCACAATCTGACTTCCAGTGGGCTAGGTCTGGCATCATGGGGTGGAGCCAAGGATTTTACTACCAGGGTGGGAGGGAGGGCCAGCTTGAAGACTTTCTGGACCATCTTAAAGCGGCAAGGTACCTGCCGAAGTGTGGATGAACAACATATACCACTCCTAGAACTCCTGTTACAGGTGAGTAACCTGTATTTATGGCCTTTGTATGACCTCGTGCTTTTGAAGTTGGAAACTAAATATACATTTTATTACATTAGGAAAGGACATCATTTAGCTGATTCCTGTTGGATATTTTTTTTATTTAGCTTTTGTTGACCGGGTAAGTGCACTAGACAAATTCTGCCTATTTTCAGGCACGACTGGGGAGGGGGGATACAGATGAATGCTAACTGACCTTGAACCAGATTAAGCTGTTGGTGGTATTTTTAGTGAATGAGGGAAATTTGGCCAGGACACCGGGGAAATTCCCCTACTCTTTTCAATAAGTGCCATGGGATCTTTAACATTCACCTGAACTACCACCAGTCCAGGCAGATGGGACCTTGGTTTAACATCTCATCCAAAAGACAGCACCTCAGAAATGCAGCACCCCTCTCATGCTGCATTACAATGTCAGTACTGGGATATCAACCCAAGTGCCAGATGTGGGAACTGAACCCACAGCCCTCTGATCTCCCGGCCTCAGAGGTGAGTGTACTACCTACTGAGCCACTGACACTGCTGTCTCACACCTGGTGACGGACTGCAGGGTTGTAAACCTCAAAGGAACTGGTTGATCAAAGACTCATAATTTGGGAAATGGGTTTTTGCTGATGTTCACATTATTTAAAATACCTCTTGGTAGGAAAATCATGTTTGTATTTTTATATTCTAAAAGGAGGAGTTAGATGACTCACAGAAGGGGTGTGGAGACACAGAGTTTAAACTGATATTTGTGTCTGAAATGTCATATTATTTTGGGATTCTGAGTTCTCTGATCTAACTTAAGCACTTCTAGAGGTAATACCTTAGACAGCAAAGGTCTAAATGTATTGTGGTAGGAGTTTTTGTTTTGTACTTTTCCCTTGTTCTTCTATGGGATTGTGAGCTCTTTGATATATAGTTACATGTTTACATTTTTCATATTTTAGTAAAGTACCTTTTCTTTGAAAGACTGCCTGAGTGTCTGCCAGTTCTTTTTTTGCATGTGATGTATAGATGGTTAAGTCTGACAATTGTTCAGCAGCTTGATGGTGTTACTGAGCTTGAGTAAAAAGGTAAGAATGTACCTAAGGTCTCTTATAGAGTTAAAAGGGTTCATTTTGGATTCCTGGTTAGGTGCCCTTAGGTGAAAGATATATCGTATCCCTCGAAGAGAATATTATCTGAGCCTGTACATTTGGGTATGCTAGCATAAGGTTCATAGTTTGAATCCCCCCAGAACTTGAGACTAAAGGTGATTTGGACCCAAAAGCAGACAGGAGGGTTACCCTGTCTGTTATCTGTTTACACTATTGTGCTCTGAGGTTGGCACTGTGGGAGCAGAGGGCCTGATCTGCAGAGTGCATTTGTGACAGGGTCTTCCTTGGGGGTTGTCAACTCTAATGCTCCCCCCTCACCCCTATGGGCCCTTCTTGAAGAAAGGAGATCATGTGTGATGTTGCTTGCTCATGGAATGGGGTGGGCATTAGGGTTGACAACCTCCAAGAAAGACCCCACAACTGATTCGCCAAGACTCTGGAGACCCAAAACCCTAATGTTTTCTCCTTTGGCTGCTGGGAAGGGGTGTTGTTAGGGTGAGAAACCCTAATGACACATTTCCCTACTTTTGTGGCATTAAGTTACCCTAACTGGTGCATTAACACAGTTTTTTGCAAATTATTACCTTACTTTTTTAGATAGTGTCATTTAATTCTCATTTGCCTGTGGAAATCCACAGATGCGTACATGTATATTGCCATGGACGCTTGCATTTCAGGAAAAATAGCAACCAAATTGTCAGCATGGCCTTGTTATTATCCCACCTCGTGAATGCCATACTGAGAATTTTCAAATCCCTGCTGAAATGTCATTTTGTACCACCACAACGTCATTCTGTGCCACAGGTGCGAAAACACATTTTGGCCATGATTTGAAAAATGACAGCTATGACATACATAAGTTGGAGTAATAAGAAGGCCATGTTGAAAATTTGGGGTCAAAATATGTAAAATGTCCAAAGTTATGCACATGCGTAGCAAAATTGCAACAAATGAACATAACTTTGGCATTTTAGCATATTTTGACCCCAAATTTTCAACATAGCCTTCTTATGACCCCACCTAATGAACAAGGGCAGGAAAAGTTTTCAGATCCCACCCATAAGGTGAAATCACTAACAACCTCAAAAATCACCTTTCAGGCAGGAGTTGTGTAATGACAGTCATATTGTTCATGAGGTGGGGTCCCCAAAAGGCCATGTTGAAAATTTGGTGTCAAAATTTTTAGAAAATGGCTGAGTTATGCAAAATACAATGAACTGCATTTACCTTGGTTTCTCATATTGTAGTCGCCAATTCCAGCAGCAAGACGTTTCTTCCATGAGAGAGTGGATCTCGAACCTGGGACCTTTTCAGGTGAGTGAGGCTGTGTGGGGGTGTACTGGGGGTGTGGGGTGGTGGGCACTAAGGGAAAGGCAGGGTTGGTGTGGGCTGATTGGTGAGGGATCGTTTTCTTTTTTACAGGTTTGGAAAAAAAACAAAACATACAGAGACTGTTTTCTTTATTTCAGGTTTTGGCTGCAATGTGAAGGTGGGGGTGCCACTAGACACCAGGGAATATATTTATTTATTTAGTTTTTGTTTACCGGGTAAGTTCCATAGCCAAAAATGACTGTTTTCAGGCATGACCTTGGAGGTTACAAGGAATACAAGGATAAAAGGATAACAAGGAATACATTTGTACAGGATACAGGATATAACAGAGAAATAATACTACAGTAAGTAAAGAGTAGGTATCATGTGAACATGGGTATGTAAAAACAAGGTAGGTCAAGGGTTCATAAAACAGTAACAGTTATCAGGATTACATAAACAGGTAGCAGAACAAAAATCAGGGTAAAGTGTCAATGCAGCAATAGTAATGAGACGTAAGTGCCAGTCAGAATAACTAAGAGGGATGGATAAGTGGAGACGGTTAGTAGCAAGGAGGGTATGTAGGACATGAGGATGAAGGTAAAATCAAGGGGGTTTAAAACAGGAGCAGGAGACTTGGTTAAAGAGGAAGGAGCGATATTTCTTTTTGAATTGTGCATGACTGGGAGCATGGCAAACATCAAGAGATAGGGAGTTCCAGAGTTTTGTCGCCAAGTGAGAGAAGGCTAGAGCACCTGACATAACGGGGATGGTGATCGGGGGGTGGAGGGTGCCACTAGACACCAGGGAAATTATTTATGATGGGAACAGTGATCGGTAGGTAGGGGGTGCCACTATACACCAGGGAAATTATTTATTAAGAGGAGGGCGATCAGTGGGTGGGGGTGCCACTAGACACCAGGGAAATACATTAATACAGGGACAGTGATCGGTGGGTGGGTGGGGGGTACCACTAGGCACCAGGGAAAGTTGATATGATTGGGGACAACCATCAGAAGGTTGGGGTGCCTCTGAACACCAGGGCAACATGACACATTGCCAGGGGTGGCAATGGAGTGTGTGGGGGGTGCACTACCAGACCCCAGGAAAATGCCGGCACCAGCATTTATATGTACCACTTTTGTTCAGACTTATTTTTTGATCGAAGTTTACCGTAACAACTAATTTTTTTTATCAGTCTTTTTTTTGTAGCCTCATTTTGACGTATCCCAAAAAACGTTAGAATTGAAAAACTGTCCGATGTTTTTTAAACAAACCATCCAAAGGCACACCCTTGGCACAGAGCCAGTCATCCTTGAAAAATTCATGGAAAAAATCCATACTGTCTAGGCTGTGGGTGAGAGCAAAAATCCCCATGTTAAGTATAGGGTGAAAAAGTGTTTGTTTTTTCCACTTTTTTGACTCTCGATATCTCAAACACCATACAAGATGTCATCATGAAATTTTCCACATCTTGAGATTCTGAAAGCCTGACCACACACGCAAAAGTTTGTGCAAATTCTTTAAATAGCAGCAAAGTTATTAAGGTGCAAAAAATTGGATTGAACATTAAACAGCCTGTTCAACCCTAACTACAGTGGCTCTGCTGTGACACTTTAATTCACAAGTATGGAAATACACAAGTTTACATTTATCAACTGTAAACACCTAGCTCAATCTGTATTCCATCTTTGTCTCACTTTTATGCAGGTATAATCTGTCTTGGGTCAGCATAGCAACTGGCAGCAGATGGACAAGCAGGACTTTCTCCTCCTGCTCCAGCAACCCAGAATCTTGGGCCAACATAGCAACTGGCAGCAGCTGGACAAGCAAAACCTCCCCCTTCTCCAGCAATGCAGACTCTTGGGCCAGAGTAGCAATCAGCAGCAGCCGGGCAAGCAAGACCACCTGATCCTCCAGCAATCTGGATTCTTGGGCCAGTGTAGCAACCAGCAGTAGCCAGGCAAATAAAACCACCTTGTCCTCCAGCAATCTGGAGTCTTGGCCCAGTGTAGGAACTGGTAGCAGCTGGCAAAGCAAAGCCACGTTCTGTAGCAGCAACCCTGACTGCAAAAAAACTCCCCCTCCTTCAGCAATCCAGATTCTTGGGTCACGTAGCAACCGGCAGCATCCAGGCAAGCAAATCCTCCCCCTCCTCCTCAGCAACCCAAAATCTTGGGCCAGTGTAGCAACTGGCAGCAGTCGGCAAAGCAAAACCTCTTCCTCTTCCTCTTCCAGCCAGCAAGCTGGCCAGCCCTCCAGCCAGCCCCAGAATAGCCTCTTCCTCCTCCTCATTCTCCAGCAAGGCCTGCCATTATCTACTGTGATGGTGTTATTCATAGAAACAGAATTTGTCAGCAGAAAAGATTAGTTTGACCCACCCAGTCTGCAGAGATACTCCCTGCCTAGTGCCTAATCTGTCTCTCTGCAGGCCCTAACTGGTCTCTGATGATCCTCCTGCTTGTTTTCTAATACCTCCATGTCTATCCTACACATGCTTGAAGCCCACCACTGTTTTTGACTCCACTACATCTACTGGCAGTCTGTTGCAGGCATCTACCACCCTTTCATTGAAGAAATATTTCCTCACATTTCTCTTAAACTAACCCCCTTCCCACTTCATCACATGCCCCCTGGTCTTGGTGCTCCTTTTCATGTGAAAGAGACTTCCCTGCTTCTCCCTGTTCACCCCTGTGAGGTACTTGTAGATCTCTATCATGTTACTTCTTGCTCTCCTCCCTTTCAAAGTGTACATCTTGAATCCCTCAGTCTCTCCTCATACGGCTTCAAATGCAACCCCACCACCATTTTAGTTGCCATCCTGTGGACTGACCCCACTTTGTCTATGTCTTTCCAATGTGCGGCCTCTAAAATTGTACACAATACTTCAGGTGGGGTCTCATCAGTGAGTGATTCAACGGCAACACCATCTTCCTCCTCCTGCTGGAGATACCCCTCCCTATGCCACCCAGCATCCCATTGTCCCTATCTGTGGCTTTGTCACATCGCTTGCCACCTTGAGGTTACCAGATGTGATAACCCAAAGGTCCCTTTCCTGCTTAGTAACTGTCAGTACCCCCATCCTATACTCGGTTCCTGGGGTCCTATGCTCTAGGTGCATGATTTTGCACTTTTTTGGCATTGAAGCCCCAACTGCCATGCTTTAGACCACTCCTCGAGTTTCCCATATTCCTACTCATGCTCTCTACCTCTTCCTGAGTGTCCATCCTATTGCAGATTTTGATATGATCTGCTGAAAGTCATAACTTCCTTTCCAGTTCTCAGATATGTCACTTATGAAGATACTGAAGAAGACCGGCCTCAGTCCTGAGCCCTGTGACACCCCGCTGGTTACTCCTCCGTCATTCCAGTTAGTGCCATTTCCACCACCTTTTGTCTCCTATCCCTTAGCCAGTTTCAAACCTAATTCACCACTTTGGATCCAATCCCCATCCTGCTCAGTTTCTTTTTCAGCCTCCTGTATGACACAGTGTCAAAGGCTTTGGTTAAGCCTAGATAGGCCATGTCTATTTATTTCCCCATATCTATTTCCCTGGTCACCCAGTCAAAGAAATCCATCAGATTCTTCTGGCTTGACCCCCCCCGTGAATCCATGCTGCCTGTGGTCCTGCAACCCACTAGATTCTAGATGCTCAACCAGCCTTTCCTTTTCTGGGGTTAAGACTGACTGGCCTATAGTTGCCAGCCTCCCCCTGCTGCCACTGTTATGTAGAGTGACCTTGTCAGCTCTTCTCCAGTCCTCCAGAACCATGCTCACTTCCAGTGAGCTGTTAAATAAGCTGTCAGTGGGGCAGCTAGCCCCTTCATGAGTTACTTTAGAACCCTTGAATATATCCCATCCAATCCCATATCTTTGTTCACCGTCAGAGCTGCAAGTCCCCTTTGGACTCTTTCTTCTGAAAATGGACTTGGTTCCACCTCTTCCCTGTTCTTCCTACTCGCTGGTGGTCCATCTCCCTCCCCCACTGTGAAGACTAAGTAGAAATACCTGTTCAGGATGTCTGATTTTTCTTGGTTCTCTTCTGCACAGTCTCCCCCCACCCTTCTAATCCACACTATTCTTCCCATTTCTTTTCTCTTCTCACTTACGTTCTGAAGAAAGTCTTACCTCCTTAGTGAACCCTTTGGTGATTCTTTCTTCCATTTGCACAGTTGCTCCCCTGACCTGCTTCCCTCTTCTTTACTAGGTATGCCTCCCAGTCCTCCTCCTCCCTCTCTGGTTTCTTATACCTCATGACTGCCCATCTTTTTTTCCTTCACCACCTTTGCCATTTCCTTAGAGAAACATAATGGTCTCTTTTTCCTTCTGCTTTTACTCACTTCCTTCATGCACAGGTTAGTTGCTCTACTTACACCTTCCCTTATTTTTCCCCACTGTGCCTCCACCCCTCCCTGGCAATCCCCCCCTTCAAGGCAGTTTCAGAGGCAGTCTCCCATTTCTTTAAAATCCACCCTCCTAAAGCCCAGGAGTCTTGTCCTCATGTGGTTAGTCTCTGTTCCTGTCTTAATGTTAAACCACACTGTACGGTGATCACTGGTTCCCAGGGCACTGCCCACTATGACATCTGCAATGCTGTCTCTGTTAGTAAGCACCAGGTCTGACACTGCCCCATCCCTTGAAAGGTCTTTGACTAGCTACCTGAGAAAAGCCCCTTGTAGGGAGACAAGGATGGCCCTACTCCTTGCAGAAGCTGCAGCTGGAAGGCTCCCCACCACATTTGGCAGATTGCAGTCACCAAGTAGCAGCATCTCCCTCTTACTTGCCATTTGGGTAGTGGCTTCCCTGAAATGCTGTATCTAACTCCTCACCCTGATCTGGGGGCCAGTACACTACCCTGGTACAGATAGCAGCCCTAGAGCCTGTCTCCGGGGTGACCCACAGCATCTACAGCCCTTCCTTTTCCTCCTGGTTCCCCTGTTCCTCCATGGCCTTGATTTCATCCTACACACATATAAAACAACCCCTCCTTTCCCTGCCTTTTCTTTCCTGAACATAGAGCAGCTCGACATGGCAATGTCCCAGTCGTGGTGCTCAGTGCACCATAACTCCACAATGTCCACTGTATCCTAGTCAGCCTCTGCCCTGATGGCTTCCAGGTCTGAATTTTTGTTTCCAAGTCTCCTTGCAATGGTGCACATGGCTCTCCACATCTTATTTTCCTCATTCCCACTGCCCTGCGTCCACCTCCCATTCCTAACTGTGTTTTTTCCTGAAGCTCCCCCTGACATTTTTCCTACCTTTTTACTTTCCTTATTCCTTGTCTCCTTCAATTGTTTACCTGAGTTTTACCTTCCTTTTCTCCTGTTTTGTTCCCATCCCTGCATTTCTGCTCCCATTGCCAAGGGGAGTTTTCTATAGCTGGGCCATCCCTACCTGCTGCTCCATCACTTGGGGGGGGATTGTTGACTCCCTTTGTTTTCTTGCCCCCCAGGCTAGTGTAAATGCTCATCCAAGTAGCATTTAAACTTCCCCCCCAAGAACTGCAGTCCCATTCCCAGAAGGATGCAGGCTGTTTCCCTTTTAGAGGCCTATATGCTTCCAGGCTGGTTCCCAGTCTCCGATGTAGCCGAAGCCCTCCAATCACCTGCTGTACAAGTACTAACCTGTTCACTCCTCCCACAGAACCATAGCAAGGGTTACAACATTCTTGCAAGAAAATAACTCGTTATTTTTTTTTGTTTCCTTTTGTCTCCATCTCACTATCACTGCAGGTGTCAGACACAATGCCAGGGATCCTGAGTCTAGAATGATTGTGTATAGAGAGCCATACACAGTCCAGACAAGAACAGTGACAGCCCAGTGCCTGTAACAAACCTGCCTTTATTGGATGGGATAGGTAAGTCTTCAACCGTGCTTGTATTGTTCACAGTGCTAACTAGTCAATTCCTCACTCTGGTCAACAACTGGTGCTTACACTGGATTCTTTGTTCATTAACTCATTCTATCTGACAGCGCCATTTTGCGTCAGGTTAAGCAATGGATGGTTCTGATGCCATATGGCACTAATGGGTAGAATGGGTTTTAACTAACTCATGCTCTCTTTCTTCACTTATGTTACTGTTTCCATGCAGGGACTATCTATTCGATTGCCAGCAGTGATGAGTCAGACCAGAAACCAAAAGGAAACTCACCATTATAGAACCCGCTGACAACAAAGGGTGTACAGACAGCAGATTATGATGACTGACAACACATCCATTCCTGGCAACTAATATCATAACCAGCAGATGCAAGAGCCAGGTATAAACCACACTGACTGTCTTGGGAACCAAACCAGTGACTTGGAAATATCAAGCATAACAAAAGGAAGAAGAGTCAGGCCTGAAAATATATGCACTGGATGGGCCTCCAGATGTTGCCAGGGTCTACGTCCATATGACGTACATCTGCAGTATGGGTACATTGTACAAAAGATGACCCCTTGCTGTAGAAATATTCACCCACTCCATAAACAATTTGGTTCAAGTAGAACCTGAAGATGCTGGGAATAGACAGAATGTGCTTTAGGCAATGGCATTATATTATGAAAGGTAAGCAACATCTTTTAAAATGTCTACTATTTAGGTTATAACTGAATGCATTTAATATTTCACTACTTAGTGTTGGGATGGAATGAGAGGAAAGTCGGATACTTGGATATCCAAATCCAGTGTTAGCTGACCATAAAATTGGATGTTGGATATGGACACAGATTATTCTAATATCTGAGAACCCTAAATTTGATTGGTGTGCTCTTTTTATGTTTGCTTGTGTGCACAGGACAAAGTGAACATCTTGTTGCAATAAAGCCATTTCAGATGTGTGTCACTGTCAGGTCTAATACAGCTCAAGCTGTAGGGGGGCTCAGCAGTGACAGGCCAATGATTAGCCAAGCTGATCATGACAGTGTTCTCTGATTGCTGGACAGAAACTTCTCATAGTTCAAAAAAGTGAGCCACTGCTATCACCGCCCAGCAAGCAGAGAACCCCCCCATCAAGCCACCTCAGCTGCTCGCCCATCCACCACCAAAGTAAACTGACCTGAACCTCTTGAGAGTGTCCCCAGTGCAGACCCAGCTCACATGCCCTTCCAGCAACACCACCAGAGACAAAATTTAAAGCCCTCTTCCCCTTAGTGTCTGCTCTCACCTGCACTGCTCTGCCCTGCCACTGCCAAATAAACAATTAAGTGTAGCTTTCCAGAATAGGATCAAATTCACATCCCATCGCTCGCACGCTTCCTGTACATGTTCTGCAGCTGAGTGGCATGTTGACTAAGACCCAGTTTTGTAAAAACATGTCTAACATTTTGTAAATACCATCTTCCAGACAAGCAGCTGCCCCACCATTCCTGTGACCAGTAAGTCTCGCTGCTCTCCCACCATCCCTGGCTGTCTCTACTCCACAGTTCTGCCCCCCCCGAGTCCTTCTGCAGCCACAAAAGCCCTGTCTCTTCCCCCCTTAATATAGTGTGTACATTACATTACACAGTATTACACACTTGGACGTGCACCATCTAGACCCTGGCCTTAGTCCTCTCTCTGTCTCTACTGACCCTGTATCAGATTCATTCATTTACATTCCCTTCCAGCAGCACCACTGGAGACAGAGTTGAAAGCTCCCTCCCCCTGGTGTCTGCTCTCACCTGTGCTGCTCAGCTTTTCTGGTGCCAAATTTAGCCTTGTAATAGGATGGAATAATCCATGTCCCATCACTCACATGCTTCACAAAACCATGTAGCTATGCATCTAGCATAGCACTTGAGAAGAGAGAGTAGACTCGCTCAGTCCAGTCTGGGCCAGATGTGCAACCTGCAGTTGAAGTTGCCCATCCAGGGTGTGTAAGGAAGAAGACATAAATCAGTGCCACTGGAAATGGCTTCCTCTAACTCAATTACTGAGGAGAGGGTTTGTGGCCAGAGTTTTGAGGGGCATGCTATCCTGGGTATTGGGCAATAAAAATACTAAGTTATTTAAAATGAACCTTGCAGCAAGTCCTTCTTCACCCATCATACTGCTCCCACTTTAAGAGTTTCAGTTCAGCATCCATAGTTGTGGACCTTTTGGCAAAAGCTGCTAAACTTTATCCGGAGCTCCCTCACCCCAATAAGCACACCCTCTATCTGGCTCCAAGTGCTGTGGGGCAGTTTTATTTTCTGGAGTCCGAGGGAAGTGTAACCAAGTGAGGACTATGTAACAATCCATCTAGCATGGTGCCAGAGACTGTAGACTCACTCAGCCTAGTCTGGGCTGCTGGAAATGTAGCTTGCAGTTGTAGTTGCTCATCTAGACTTTGTAATAGGACTATGGATTGACGAGAAGGGTGCTTCTGACTAGGGATGATTTCATAGGGATGTTGTTTTATATTTCAACACGCTTATTGATTCAGAGTCTTAGAATACCAAGGAGGCTCCCAGATCTACAGGGATTCCTGTATCTTGCAGGAGGACATGTGGGGGAGGAGGGGTGGCATTTCCACAGACTTGCATTGTTTTACATAGGGAAAAAAATCAGATATGTACCTGCAATAGAAAATAATACTATTTACAGAATGATCATAGACTAGAACAGTGTAAAGTTGATCTGAGAGCCATGGAACAGGTATGTATAGGACCCAGGCTTGGTTTGAATTTCCTCCTCTGTAGAACACTGTCAAAACTGAATACAGTTATCCTTTTAAGGTGCATTGTATCCAGAAAGAATGCTCTTGTTTAATCTTGTAGGGGTTTGTGGTGTTTGTGAAGGATTTTGAAATATGGTATGTAAGTGGTCCAGAAGCCTGTGACTAGAGGTGGAATGTATTTGTTTAGAGTAGATGTTGTTTTAAAAAGTAAGTGCACCAACCAACTCTTACCTGGTATCGCAAGCTATTTAATTCAGTTAAGAACCTATGGAGTTTGTTTGTATGCATAGTTTGTGTCTTTATATTTATACTCTTTGCAAAAAACTTCATTAATGCACCAGTTATTGTTCAACTTAATGACACAAAAGTAGGGAAATGTGGCATTAGGGCTTCCAACCCTAACTCTCCGTCCCTATCCCCCAAGCAGCTAATGGAAAAAACATTAGGGTTCTGGGTCTCTGGAATCTTGGAGAATCAGTGGAGGGGTCTTCCTTGGGGTTGTCAATCCTAATGCTCACACCTCCCCCCAGCCTGTAGCCTCCTGCCTGAAGCACAAGGTACAGCTGCAAGCCAGTGCCTCATAGTGATGCACTCTTCAAATGTAGAGAAGTATATCTTGTCACATGTTGTCAACACAATCTGTTGTAGCTGTCTTCATGCAGTGCCTTGTGAGTCCTGTGTGAAAAAAGGAGTTCACATCTGATATTGTTTACCCAGGGAACAGGGTGGGCATTAGGGTTGACAGCCCCAAGGAAGACCCCTGATTTGCCAAGACTCCAGGACCCAAAAACCCTAATGTTTTTTCCTTTGGCTGCTTGGGGGTGGGGTTGGGTTGTGGGGATGGGGAATTTGGGTTGGAAATCCTAATGCCACATTTGTCTACTTATGTGGTGTTAAACTGAACCCTAACTGGTACATTAAAAAAGTTTTTGCAAAGAATTTCCATTCTTTTTGAGAAAGTAGAACCATATCCTTATTGATACAGATGCGCAGGGCCCTTTCGGACCTGCATGATCAGATGTAGATGCGCAGGGCCCTTTGGACCCTGCACCAAGTGAAGACTCCATCTGCCTACAGAAGTGCAGCAATGGATGTGAAGAATTCATGGGGCTGTCTGGTGGGCTGCAGAAGTGCAGGGCCATTTGAAGCCAAAATGTGACTGAATACTGGTAACAGAAATTTACTTATTGGTTTAATATTATTTATCTATTTTATTTCCACTTTGGTGACTGGGTAAGTGCACTGGCAGCAAGTATCTTTTTCAGGTATGACCTGGGTGCAAATTTCACATACAAAGTAGGCTTTTATATAATTTGTTAGGCATTCCATCAATTCCTGGGGAGGAACCACTACTCAGACTTTTAATAATTTCCTCTGTTTTCCCTGTACTTACTGATTTCATGGGCACTTTTCTTTCAAATTATCTGGTATTTCAGGTACAATTGTTGGTATTATAAGGCTCAAATTATCCCTTGTGGCAGATTAGTTTTCAAAGGTTGTTTTTGTATATTTCTCTACCATCTGACTAAGTTCATTCTCATTTTTTGTTAGATTTTCATCTTTATTCTTTATGGAAACTAATCTAGTACTATCTGTTGTTGCTTTACAGGCTGTGAATGGATTGCAAAGAAAGAAAATGTTTGTGTAATGATGTTTTTAAGATAGCCTGATCATATTGTAATTCAAACATCTCTTGTTTCAAGCTGTTAATTTGTGTTTGGTAATATTCCACGCTTTCAGCTGCTTCAGTCATCACTTTGTATAGCTGATTATTAGTGCTAAATATTGTAAATATTTGTTGTGTTGTAGTCCTTTCCCATACATTACAAATAGTTGTTTAATGCCCAGTTTTATGTTTTCCCACCACCTTAAAGGATCCTCATATAAGCAGAAAACAGTTGCTCTAACATGTAATAACTATATAATTTGCCTCAAAACTGTTGGCGTTTCCAGTAAAAAGGTATTTAACCTCCATCTGCCTTTATTTTTTTTTGTCTGTGAAAACAGTGATGTAGAAATTGTATAATCTGATAACCAGTTGTCTGAAAATTCCATTGGAGATACTGTAAATTTGGTGGACATTATACAATCAAATACATAGAGGATAATGGATGGGTACCAGTTAATAAGAATGCTGTGTTCCCTTTGAGAGGTTGTCATGACAACCTAGTGAACCTTGAGAGTGAAGCTTGAGAGGTTTACTGTATCTTTGGCATGACAACCTCAAGAAGGGAACTCCACATTGTTGTTAACTGGTGCCCATCCATTGTCTGTTACAGTGTATGTGCACTTGTTAAACAAACTTTGTCCTTACTTTTCCATTTTTTTGCTTTGTGCCGCTGTCCTTCAGGGCCAGCTCTCACCACCATGGCTATTCATCAAAATGCATGAAGTTCAAGAGATGCGCATGTGCAAAAACATTCATGTTGTTATGCTATCACTGTATAACAACCTCTTGATGTCACAATGGTAGCATAACTAGGATTGAAATTCACTGAATACCATTATTAATAAACCTCTTCCATACATTATCAAACATATTAAAAAATATGGATACATAGACATATCCCAACATGGTTTCAGCTCAGGACAATCTTGTCTCATGAATTTACTGAATTTTTTCGAGCCTGTGTGTGCAACATTAGAGAGAGGAATGCCTGTTGATGTTGTGTTTCTGGATTATGCTAAAGCATTCGACTTCATCACCCATGAGGTTCTACTAGAGCAGTTAACTCCTTTACATCTCCCCAATAACATAACTGCCTGGGTAGATTCATGATTGACAGATGCCAAAGGGTTAGCATCAAGGGATATAGCTCAGATTGGGGAGATGTGACTAGCGGAGTACCACAGGGTTCTGTCTTGGGGCCCACACTCTTTAACATAGTGGTTTTATCAATGAAGGTCTCAGATGGGCCTGGCTAGGGAAGTATGCTGACGATAGCAAAGTTGGAGTTATTATTAATAATCATGATGCAGCCAGCAAGCTTCAGGAAGATCTGGGTCAACTTGATCAATGGGCAAAATAAGGAAAACTGAATTTCGATCTGGACAAATGTAAGGTCATGTACTTAGGCTCAAGAAACCAGAAGTTCACATATAAATTAAACAGTATCCTACTAGGAGAAACAACTAACGAAAAGGACCTTGGGGTAACTATTACAAATAATTTGTCCTTTAACTCTCATATCAGAAACAAAGTTAAAGTAGGAAATAAAATACTAGGATGTATTTTTAGAAATATTAAAAGTAGAAACCCATAAGTCATAGTAGTGTTGCATAAATCTGTAGTGAGACCGCATCTCGAGTACTGTTCACTGTTCTGTGCTCCACAGAACAAGACGAGTGAAGTACTGATTGAGGGGGTTCAGAGAAGAGCTATTAAAAGAATCAAGACAGTACACTGGATGAATTACAGTGAAAGACAGAGATTTGGGCATGTGTTCGATGAACTATAGAAGGTTAAGGGGTGATATATGCTTGGCATTGTGTGCATCCAGAGATAATTATATGTGGGAAACTACTGAACTAACATCACCAGTCCCCACCAAATCTACACATACACATGGATTGAAAATAAAAGGTGAAATAAGCAGAACTAACAAGAGGAAAAAATGGTTTAACCAAAGGGTAATTACAGCATGGAATAGCCTCCCAGAAGCTATAGTTATGAGTAAAACCATGGAGTCTTTCAAGAAATCCCGGGTCAATTACATGGGAAATAAAAAATATGAGTACCACCACTGAATTAAGTGGCGAACGATATTGGGTCTTATGACCTCCCAGCTCATACTATGCTATGAAACTATTATGAAAAAAAATCTATTCTGGAAGAGAGCTGGTTTCTATAGTAAGTATTGCCTCCTGTGGGATAGATGGAACTATATACGTCCACAAGGCCTGCAACAGATAAAGCATTTTTCAAATAAACTACATCACAGTCTTTTTTATTTTGTTTCTGTCCCTCTAATATTAATGTCTAAGCTGCAGTTAAACTCTCCGCCCCATATAATGTGCCTTGCAGTACTATAGTGGCTTGGTAACGCCACTATAGTTAGGGTTGAGTAGACTATTTAATGTTAAACTAACTTTTCACCTTAATAGCTTTGCTGCCCTTCAATAGAATGCATGACATTTTGCATACACAGTCTGGATGGGGGGTCTCTTGAATTGTGAAGTTTCTTTCCACTCAGATGTGCAGATCCAAGATCCAGACAGTGTATTTAGGATACATCTGTTTTTTTTTCTGTTGTTTTTTTGTCATCGCCTCCAGCTCAGACAGTTTGGAATTTTAGTCTGAAATGTTCAGGGTAGAAAGGTCTTGCCCTGGAATTCTATCTTTCTTTGGTTTGGTGAAAATGTATTAATCCATTCTCAAGTTATAAGAATTTGAAATTTATGTTCTGAGCATGCTCAGCAGGGTCTTTTGGATAGATGTTTGGTACCCTACTGAGCATGCTCAGAACCAAAATTTCAAATTCTTATAACTTGGGAAATGATTAACATTTTTTCACCAAACCAATGAAAGGCACCATTCTGGGGCGAGCCCTTTCTACCCTGACAATTTTAGACCAAAATTCCAGATTAATCCAGAAGCTGGTCAACGAGCAGCTAATGGTATGAGGACACCAAAAAATAAATCTTCATTTTGCTAATTATCTCAAGATGTTCGACATATCATTACAGGCTACAAATATTGAGTATGCACAATCTGTGTAACAGCAGCAATCATAATCATAATGCAGTAACAAGAAATTTGCATCCACGCACATGCAAACTGTGTTATACATTGGCACTCATTTCAAACAGTAAGTTTCCTATATACAATGAACAATCCATTAAGGCGAACATTATTGCAGAAGGCCGTACAAAGTGAAATGAGAGTATGGCAACAACAACAAAAATGCTGCATTTTGGCATTATTCATCTGAAGTAGAACACGCTTTCTGAGCTGATTGTATGAATTTCAATTGCATAACCACCCTGTCACTAAAATCAAAACTGATGAACGCATGAATATGCTATGATTGAAAATAGAAACATTGATTGAAATAAAAATATAACATTACTGTGACAGCTGGCAATTCAGAGAAAGAGGAAGATAACTTACAGTTTAATGTTTACAGTACTTCTTTACAGTGCTTACTGTACTGTTCACAACTCAGAATAAGAGGTTGTACTTGTATAAATGACACTCAGACAGTCACATAAAGAACAAGCATTTGTCAATGCTGAATGTTTGTTTGCTGGCATTAGCACTGGAAGTGCAGGAGTTAGACAGATGCAGAATAGGAATGGCAGTGAAGTACTGAACTGATGCCAACCCCACCCTGCAGAGATGGACAGGTATTGGGGTGTGCCTTTGGGTCATCGCCCATAACGCTCATGCCATTTCACCTCACCCTACCCTGCAGACACCGACAAGTGTTGGGGTGTGCCTTGGGGTGTTTGGGCTTTATACTCACCCCATTCCATAAGGAAATACACTGAAATGGGTGCAGTATAGGAGAATGGGAGGAACTTTAGGGGCAAGAGTCCAAGGCACACCTCGATGCCTGTCACTGGCTGCAGGGTGGGATGGGGTGAATGATGTGAACATTACTGTTGACAATCCCAAGTCACACCCCCCCGCCTGTCAGTCCCTACAGGTAGGGTGTTATGGTCAGAAAACCTAATGCCCTGGGCATTTCTTGATATTTTCACTCCAAGTTTTCAACATGGGCTTTTTGTGACTCCACCACATGAACAGTGATACTATCAGTTCATTAGCTGAAAGGTGATTTTGCACAGCGACTGTGCCATTTAGCGTCACAGGTGCGAAAACACATTACAGGCAGGATGTGAAAAATGACAGCTGTACTGTTAATGAGGAGGTGTAAAAAAAATGGTAATGTTGAAAATTTGGAGGGAAAACATAAAAAATCGGTGAAGTCAGAAGCGTGCATAGAAACTGAGCAACGCACACCTGTAATGCAATTATTTTGGGTTTTTTTACACCAGATTTTCAACATAGGCATTTTGGGACCTGTGACACTGTGATTTTCTTAATCTGTCCCGAATACTGATTTTGCACAGCGACCACGCCCATTGTGTGCCACAGGTGTGAAAACATATTTCAGGCAGGATGTGAAAAATGATAGCTGTACTGTTCATAAGGTGGTGTGCAAAAATGACAATGTTGAAAATCTGGAGTAAAAATATAAAAAAAACCTGGTGAAGTTACGAGCGTGCATAGAAACTGCACAACACACACTGGTAACACAGTCATTTTTTGGAATTTGTTCACCAAATTTGCAACATGGACTTTTGGGACCTCTCCTTATAAACACTGTCACTGTAATTTTCTTAACCTGTTCCGAACACTAATTTTGCACAGTGACCGCGCTATTGTGCTATTGTGACCTACTAAATCTCTCTTTCTCCACCGAGTCACTCCCCTCTGAATGGAAGCATGCCACTGTCATATTCCTCCCTAAAGGTGGTGATTCTACCTCCACAACTAACTACCATCCCATCTCCCTCCTCCCGGCCCTCGCCAAACTCCAGGAACACCTAGTGCTATCCCAACTCTCCCACTTTCCCTCTGAAACTAACTTCTTCACCCCTTTTCAGTCTGGTTTCCAAAAACACCACTCTACCACCTCCTCCCTACTAAGACTCATGGACTCCATCCTCACTGGCCTGGATAAAGGACTAATCACTGCCGCTATCTTCATTGACCTAGCTAAAGCCTTCGACACGGTATCCCATCCTCTCCTTCTATCTTGCCTATCTGGGGCTGGGTTAGCAGTGTCTGCCACAAACTGGTTCAGTGCCTACCTTCTAAATAGAACCCAATCCACTAAAATAGCTGACCATACCTCCCCCCCATCACCACCGGCATCCCCCAAGGCTCAGTTCTTGGCCCCATCCTTTTCTCCATCCTTCTAAATGATCTGCCTAACTCCTGCTCCACTACCGCAATCCACATGTACGCAGACGACACGGTCCTCTTCATCTCTGGCCAGACCCATGAAGAAGTCTCCTCCAAACTTCAAACCAATTTCAACAAAATCCAACGCTGGTTCAATACCAACCAGCTCTCCTTAAACGCCAAGAAAACTGTCTCTATGACTTTCGGCACTAGACAGCATCTATCCAAACTCACCTCCCCTCTGATCTTCCATACCCTAAATAACACCATCCTTGATGAAGTTCCCTCCTTCAGGTATCTAGGGGTTTGGCTTGATTGCCACCTCTCCTTTTCCACACACGTGAATGCCACCATTTCAAAACTGCGCCCAAAACTTGGTGCCCTCTATCGAAACTGCACTAGTCTCCCACTACCAGTCAGATGGGAATTAGTCCAGAAAATGATTCTACCCTCCTTAGACTACTGCAATGTCATTTACAGCTCTGCCACCAAGACCACCCTATCCAGACTTGACCCCCTCTTTAATGCTTTCTGCCACTTTGCCCTCGATGCTCCCCCCGCTCACATCACTGCGAGCTCTACCGCTCACTGGCCCTGCCATTCCTGAACAACCGGCGCTTAATTCATAGTGCCAAATTCGCTTCCAACTTCTGGCTCGACTCCGTCCCTCCCTACCTCGCATCCTCCCTTTCTTCCCCTCCCTCCTACTCCCACTTCCTCAGGTCTTCTGATGCTAGGCTATTGGTCATCCCTCACCGTAGGACCACCGTCGGCTAATCAGCCTTCTCTTACCTCCTCCCTAAACTCTGGAATGGCCTGCTGGCTCAGATCCGCCATTCATCATCCAAACACTCCCTATCCTCTGCCCTCACTAACTTCCTTGCACCAAATTGCAACTGCCTCTGACCCCCCCAATAGCTTCTCTTCCACCATCCCCCCTTAGTGCCTAACCAGTGGCTCGGCCTTCGCCTAATTGTCTGGCTTATACACTGCCCTATGCACTTACACTCTCACTCCCACTCTCTTATTCCCTCCTAATCTCTCCCTTCCTCCCTCCTTCCTAGTAACCCTCACTCTTCAGCCTCATGCACTGCTACTGCTCCCCTCTCCCTCTCCCTCCCCCCACCTCCCCCTTACTACCCCCCATCTTCTCCTCCAACTCCTACTGTCAACTTGGTGTATCTTGCCTCAGCTCAAGTCCTGTTACTGGCACTCAAGTCTTGTTTTTGGCACTTATGTAATCATGTATTAACTTTGAAGTGTTCCCATGGTATGTATACCCTGTCCTTATGTTCAATTCCTGTGCTGTTTCTCCTATTGTAAAAAGTTCTAATGTAATCCCACCCAACTATGTACATTATCTGTATTGCACTATTCAATATTCAACGTTTGTATGTAGACCTGCCTCCATTTGTAACCCCTCCCCCCAGGTCGCACCGTGAAATGAGCATCTTTTTGCTCAGTGTGCCTTTCCTGGTGAAACATTTTCAATAAATAAATTGTGTGCCAGATGTGCAAAAACAAATTTCAGGCAGGATGTGAAAAATGACAGCTGTACTGTTCATAAGGAGGTGTGGAAAATGACAATGTTGAAAATCTAGAATGAAAATATTAAAAATTCTTGAAGTAACGAGTGTGCGTGGGAACTGAGCAATACACACTCATAGCACAGTAATTTTGGGGAATTTTTTCACCAAATTCACAACATAGGCTTTTTGGGAGCACTCCTCATGAACAGTGACACTGTTGTTTCGTTACTCAGTCCTGGAAGGTGATTCTATGCAGTGATCGCGAAATCACCTTTTGGGATTGAATAATGACATGACAGTGACTGAGTTCATGAGGTGGGGTCCCAAGAACCCCATGTTGAAAATTTGGTGCCAAAAATCACAAAAATGGCTAAGATATCTACCTAAGTTGAACCCCCCCCCCATTTATGCCATTATCCAGCTCATCAGCATTTCTGCAGTTCGCGGTTGGCTTTGAAGAGTGCAGATGTGTTCCTGCTCACGAAGATCACAGTGCCGGACCTCCAGAGGTGAAGTATAAAAGTGAGGGCGTGCGGGGGAGGTGAAGGTACAGAGGGTGGAGTCTTGGTTGGGGGCGCTGCAGTGCAACAGACAGCAAGGACCATTTTCTTGTTTACAGGTAAAAACTTTGTGGGAAGGTTTTCTTTTTCCAGGTACATTTGGCATGCTGGGGTGGGCTCCCAGTGTGCCACCTGGGTGTTTTGGGGGGGACTGGAGCTGATGGGAATTGGGCACCCCGTCGGCAAAGAAAACGGGCCTGTGTTTGGGGGGGCATGATGCCAAGGAGGACTGGGCACCCCCTCGGCAGACAAATTCAACTACAGGGACATCATGCTGACGGGGATTTGGCTCCCCCATTGGCCAATGAACTGGGAAGGGGGTATGCCAACAGGGAGACTGGGTACCCCTGATGTCAGCTTTCATGAGATTGTGAGAGGCTGACTGTGACAGTCGCCACCATGTTTATTGAAATGTTACACCAGGCAAGGCATGCCCTTCAGTGAGGAGGTGCTCCCTCATTGCAGTGGCGAAATTCTTTCAAGTTGGTGGCATGCTTCTGAGCTGCTGTCATAGACAGGGTGCTCATTCACTGGTGCCACAGAGACAAGCTCCAAAAAGCAGTGGCAGCATTGGCCACAACACTGCCGCACCTCCACAACCTGCTACTCCAGCAAGCTGTCACAATATGTTTCTTGGGCATGTGCGCAAGCAAACATAAAAATGAAATTCTGTTTCATGCTTTTGAAAATTACGAATGGGTCAGGATTAATAGTTTACTGCACTTCTTAATTACTGTATTTCACAGCAGATTAAGATGGGCATCATTACCTATGTGGTGTGAAACTGAAATGAACGTTGCTAGTGCACTTTGTCCATAGTTCTAAAGTAAAAAAAAAGAGGGCTAAAACTTGCGGTACTGTTAGTAGTAGCCACAGATACTGTTCTTCTTAACTGCAAGCACAAACAGCTCACCTGAAGTCAAAGGAGTTCTCCTTTAAGTGTACGTGAATGACCACCTCCAGAACCACTTTATTCCTTCCCCCCCACAGTCACCTGCCTGGCAATTTTGGCCAATATACCATAAATGCTACATGTCATGTTTGAAAAAGCTCCAATAGTGTGAAATCAGGTGACGTTGTTCCAAAGGCAGGATCAGGCCTGAATTCCGGCTGTCATTTTTTGAATTGTATGGACTCTTATGGACTTTAATGAAATGTGCTTTTATCCTTTTTTTTGTGCACTTTCTTTATCCTCCTCTCTCTGGCCCCATAGGACATATGGACATGGTGACCAGCCAGTCTTCCTCTCACCTGAAATCCCCCAGATCAAGTGTCCATCCCTAGATGCTCTCCGACCTCACCCCAACTCACCAATCCCCCAGCTCTGAGCCCCCCGAGGTGGGACTGCCAACTCCTACTGGCACTGTATAATCTAGTGGGTGGTTGGAGCAAGGATGAGAGCCAGAGGCTGGCCAGGCCGATCTGGCGTTGAGCATAGGTGCAGACCACAGGACATGCCTTTGCCTTCTTGGGTGCCAGGGCTTTTTCCTTTTTCTGGTCCCAGAGGCGCAGACATATAACGACATCAGCACATGGTGGGCATGCTCCTGCAGATGTCTGCCGACACTACTGTACCCCTGGATGTGACCTCTCTAGCTGTAATGCTCCCAGTCTCCACTGGCAGCTACTAGAACTGTAGGGGGTTCACAACCCTCCCACCACAGGAGAGGAGAGTGGTCCATTGAATGCTCAGTCCTCTCCTCCCCAGCTGACCCCCCGCGACCTGAGTCAGCTCCTGATCATGTGTCACTGGTGTGGCATGAGGTAAGTGCCTCAAACCTCAGTGCCACTGAGTGCTTTTGTACTTTTGTATTCATGTGTGCATGCTTATGATTGGAAGTGCCAAAATATAAATAAATAAATAAGTTATTACATCATCACTTGTGGGTTGGGAGTGGGGGGTTAGGGTTGGAAACCCTTAATCAGCTCCTCTGAGTAATAAAAAATTATTTTACACTGACGAAATCTTGGTGCCCACAGTTCTTTTTCATGTGGAGCTATGTAAGTGTTACCTATCCTTTCTAGTAGGTGTCAGTCCCCCGTACTCTCTGACATGTTTGTAAGGGTAGTCATAAAATTACTATCTTGAAAATTTGAGGTCAAAATTAAATTCAGTATGCCTGTGCAACTGGTTTCATGCTTGTATAACGTAGATAATTTTTGGCTGTTCATCTCTCTATCTGTGGGATATACCACCCTGTAGGGGTACAAAGGCAAGGAACCCTAGAGGAGGGTTCCACCCATTGAGGTGCCATGGGAGTGATTCCTTTGGCTAAAGGTACCTTAGGAAGAAGCCCACGGAGACAGGCGTGCCACTGGAGGAGGAGGGGTGTATGGAGGGGCAAGGAAAAAAATGCTTGTACGTGGATTGAGGAGAGCAGCCCTTAAATGAGCTGAATGGGGGTGTGGCCAATTGCATCACTCCCTTGAACTACAGGCTGTAGCCTTCCAGTTCAATGTGCCTGAGCAACTGGTTTCGTGTTTGTGTAACGTAGATAAACTTTGGCTGTTCACCTCTCTATCCGTTGAATAGATCACCCTGTAAGGGTATGAAGGCAAGGAACCCTAGAGCAGGGTTCCACCCCTTGAGGTGCCGTGGGAGTGATTCTCTTGGCTAAAGGTATCTTGGGAAGAAGCCCAAAAAAGAGTTTTGAGCAAAGCATACAAGGTGGTGAACACTTACTGGGGTCAAAGACCTGTACATAGGTCGGTTGGTACTATGGGTTCAGTTGGTAGCATGGGTCAGTTGGTCGTATTGTTTGAGTAGAGTAGGCAGGAAACAACAGGTGAATAGTGACCCACTTGGAGGTATGATTGTAAAGCATGGAGGCCTGGCTTCCTAAGGAGAGAGAGAACAGCCAAAGGGGGAGAAGGAACAATTATGGGGCTACCACCCAACCCCATCCAACAGCGGAAACCTAACTAAGTGATCTAGGGACTACAACTATGTCTATTTAGTATTATGTCCATTGGCATGGAGAACAGGAAAAACACCCTTTGGGGAGGAAACCTCTGGGGATCCAAAGCCTAGGTTACATTCCCTCCTGGCTTTGGGACAGTTTTGTTTAGTGACAACTCTGCTACTGCAATTGAGTAGACCAATCTAGGGGAACTGCAATTTAGGAGAACACTTTTGCTCTATCCCTCTATCGGGAATGCTGTGGAGGGTTGTGAGTGAACTCTGCAACACTGGGGCATCTCGGTGCCAACCTCCAAGGTGAGAGGAGGAGAGTAATGACTACTGAGGCACTCAACTGGCCCACCAATCTAAGAACAAACCAGGTGAACCAGAGGCAGTTGTAGTGAGAATAGCTTTAAAGGGTGCCTCTGAACCCAGTCGGGCAGCTAAAGGGGCCCTCCCATGAGAGCCCCACCCCTTTGCTGCTGAAGTCTTCAATGCTACATCGAGAGATGCTGTCAGTAAGGTTGAAGACTGAAGGTCCACCTGGAGTGAGAACATTCCCGGCTGTTGGCCAGGTGAGAAGGACCCCGCCCCAAGCTTCACATGCTCAAGATGTGGGCTTCAGGATGCAGAGAAAGACTGTCTGACACAGGGCCAGCCCTGAGACCTGGAAGTAATGAATACGGTCAGCATGTCTCCAAAATGTGGAGGAGTGAGTTGTAATGAGTCTGGAACCCACACATGGGTCATGATGGATGATGGCAGACATGGGGAGACCTGTACATTGGTCAGACTGAGCCCTGTGGACCCTCTCGTGGGTCTTGACTGGATGAGAGTTGACAGGGAGAAACCTGTACGTAGGTCAGGCTGAGCAATATGGACCCTCTTGTGGGTCTAGGCAAGACAAATAACATTTGTCAACCACAGGAATGCATGCCGACCAAGTCCATTAGGAAGTCAAATTGGGAGTGAATTGAGTTGTATATCATGAGTAAGGGAACGCCAAGGCTGGGTGAAGCCCGGGGCCAATGGCTGGGGAGGAGGAGGCTGTGAAGCTGGTTAGATAGGAGAAGGCTGCAAAGCCAGTATGGTATGAAGTGCAGTTTGAAGCAAGTAAACATGATGTGCTGCCAGACTTGGAAGGGGATGAGTGTTGCTGGTAGTGCAAGGGACAGGAAGGTTGGGATGACTGTGTAAACCAGGTGCATGATATTAGGTAAGGGATGGTAGAAGGCTGGGTAGAGCCGGAAGCCCTTAGGTAGAGAGTTGCCTGGAATAGCTGGTCGTGTAGTGCCATTAAAGGCTACGGGGCTTATACAATACATGACAAATAGGAAGCTGATCCCACTGCCTGGGGCCACGATGCCTGCTGTGACTCCTCAGTCCCCTGCCGAAGTAAAAACAAAGAAGCCACAAACATGATGCCATGACACCAAGCAGCTAATGCAATAAGTTAAATACATGCCAGGCCTGAAAGCAGGATTATGTTATCATTAGAAACAGCCTGCTGTGGGGTTGGTAAAAGTGGGAGTAGCAATAAATGAGCCTAAATAACACAAACATAGAAGTGAGAAGTAATGCAGTAGGACAGGACATTGCTGGAGCAGGCAGGGGAATGACATAGATGCTAAGGGGAGCCAGTACTAAAGGCAGGTGCAAACAATTAAGGTGATGAGCACAGGGACTACAGCAGGGAAACAGCAATTAGAACTGAGAGCACACAGGCACCAAGTACAGAGAGAGATTGCTGAAATATGATAAATGAACTGAGAGGTTGATTAGCAATGCAGCTAAATATAACACTGCGAACAGGGGCACTAGCATACCAGAAAAGCCCAAAAAGCAAATGAAGCAAACAGGACCACAGGAGTAGCAGGGAGAACAAACAACTGAAACGGAATCACAGACTGCAGCCATAGGCAAAACACAGACCGAGAAGCAGGAGGCAAAGGCAAACTTTGCTGACCCAGAAGCAGGAGGAGTACAAACCAGGTATGGTGTCTAGCACATCCAGCAGATTCCAACAGGAAGGAAGGAGACAGACACAGCGGCGGGCCGGGGGGCAGAGCTTAGGGAAAGAATGCCCCCGGAAAGAGGATGGACAGAACCTCTGGCTGCAAGGAAAAAATGCTTGTGTGTGAAGTGAGGAGAGCAGCCCTTAAATGGTCTGAATGGGGGTGTGGCCAGTGGCATAGCCCCCCTTGAACTAGGCTGTAGCCTTCCAATAAAAACTAGATGTAATTAAATATATTGTTACAAAACAAGGGCACTTAACATCACCTGCTGAAAGCCAGGAGATTAGCTGGGGATAAATAATGGTATGCTAAAGACTCATATTTAGTCCATTGTGTGATCCCTAACATTGTACTGCTAGGTGCAAGATCTTAAGGAGCCGTTAATTACATCTGGGCATCTGGAACAATGGCAGACATTAAAAGAAATTAACATGCTCAATTATTCCAGAGAACACTAGCACTGCTATGAAATCCCTTTTCTGCACTTACTGCCCCGTTGACAAATTACCTAGGTCTTGTATGATTGAAGCCTCCCAACCCCCACCATCTACAACCAAGTATACACTACCACTGCAATGATGCTGGACCACACATAACTGAAACATAGAAAGGTGATGGCAGAAGGTGACTAGGGGTCCATCTAGTACACCCATTTTTATTTCTGTGGCATTTGCTGAAAGAATAGCTGACATCAGAAAAACAATGCAGCTGTATTCTGGTCCAGGGAATGCCTGTCATCTGAAATTGCCTGACACTCAACAGCACTCACAATCTGATGATTCCCATTGCAATCACAAGCAGAGTAACCAATCCCAGAATAAAAAGTATCCCTGAGGTGCTGGTGGGGTGCTCGGGTGTAAAAGTCGGGTAATAGGTCTTCCTGAATTTGTTCCCACTTGAACGGCCCGTGCAGTTGGAAATTAAAATTTATACTTCTGTTGCAATTCCATGTCCATGTGTCACAGCTGCTTCTTTAAGTCCCGGTTTAACTCTTCATGATCGGGGCACCCAAAGAGAGCCCTGCAAGCTGTAGGCTTTGGTGTATTGAACGTTGGACTATCATTCGCAATACTATGAACATGGGACATTTTGTCCTTCCTGGCCCCAAAATAATATTAATAAAAAAATCGTTCTCCTTTTTTGGACTCGAACTCCAGCAAAAAAAAAAAAAAAAAAGTAAATAAACAAGCCTGAGTAGGGGAGGAAAAAAGCTTCACTGCTTGGCAAAACAGAATTAGAAGGCAAACGCACACGGCACTTGTGGCAAGTAAATCTCAGGCTGATGCACTGCTGGACGCAGAACGGGCTGCAAGAACTGAAGCCACCATTGACAACGTAGTCCCCGTAGTAAAGGAGGCAAAAAAAGTAAAAAAATAAGCCGAGTCTTTTAGCAGTTGCCCAATATGGCGATTGAAGGGAGGCTGTGGAAGAAGAAATGATTGACACTTGGAGACGGGCTTTTAAGGTGGACTGGGCAGTTAGCCTGGCATAAGCAGAAATGTACAAAAAAACTCTCATAAAGAAAAAAAATGCCCACTGTGATATAGTGCAGTGCTGCAGTCCATAGGGACAACATGGGTGGATTGCTTCTTGGGGGATGGTCAGGCGGAGGAAAAACAGTTCCACGGACGGAAAACATGACGTCAGCCCTTTTCTACATGCAAAACGTTTTCAGGGCTCCGCCCATGCAGCCGTAAAAATAAAGAGTGAATGTGTGAATGGTTTAGGTGTAAAGAGTGACTGTGCCAGGCCTTGCACTTCTGTAGGTGGATGGAGTATTCCAATGGTGTTGTTCCCAAAGGGCTCTGCACAACTGGACCTGTTTAGATAGGTCCCAAAGAGACCTTCGTAAATGAGGATACAATTTCATTATCTCAAAAAGAAAGGAAATTCTTTGCAAATAACTTTGTTAATGCACCAGTTAGGGTAACTTAATGCCACAAAAGTAAGAAAATGTGGCATTAGGGTTTCCAATCCTAACTCCCCACCCCGACCCCAAGCAGCAAAAGGAAGTAAAAATTAGGATTTTGGGTCTCTGGAGTCTTTTCGAATCAGTAGTGGGGTCTTCCTTGGGGTTGTCAACCCTAATGCTCACCCTACTCCCTGAACAAATGACATTCACATGATATCCTTTCTTTACACAGCGCCCGAAGGGCTGTGTGAAGAATGCTACAATAAATTGTGTTGCCATTATGTGGCGAGACATACTTCTCTACCTTTGAAGAGTGTATCACTATGAGGCATTGGCTTGGAGATGTACCTTGTGCTTCAAACTTCAGGCTATGGGCTGGGGGGAGTATTAAGGTTGGCAACCCCAAGGAAGACCCCCACTACTGATTCATCAAGACTCCAGAGACCCCAACCTTAAGGTTTCTTTCCTTTTGCTGCTTGGGGGGTGGGGAGTTAGGGCTGGAAACACTAACAACACATTTCCCTACTTTTGTGGCATTGTTACCCTAACAGATGCATTAATAAAGTTTTTTGCAAAGAATGTAATTATGGGTGAATTTTTTCCAAAAAGTGTAATTCTAGCAGTTTTTGATTGAGGACCATATGGTGTAATTATTCCAAAAGGTGCTGCATTATACATCACACCCAGCAATAATGCCTGCCCCAGACAAATGGCCACCAATCTGGAAATTTAAAAATTAGGATTTTTAAACAAATTCCCCTGGCTATCTGCTTTATCATCCTCAAAAGACCAGTATGATGGACCCCAAGCCCTACTCCTTTTAACTTGTGAAATGCCAAAAAATGATGCCAGTCTAGTTTCCTGTAGTAAGATGATGCCAAAGCTGGAGTTTTCAAAAAAAGAGAATATCACCTCTCTTTTTGTTTTAATTCATCGTACTATAGGTGTAACCCCCCTACAAATGGGACTTCCCAAAAAGTCTTCCTTGAGCTTGCCTAAATGCTCACTGCCAGGCTGGTGTCCTGCGTTTTAGCAGTTTAAATTGATTACCAAAGCCTGTATAGCCTCTGTGTACTGTCTCTTTAAGAGCTGCCTATTGCAGCATAAGTAATCTGAGAGGGAGCTCTGTTGAAAGATGTAACTATTTGCTGAAAATAATTTAGAGTGATAATGATAATGTAGTTTGTCTAACCTGCTTTCTTTGTAGCAAGGACTGTTTTGTTTTGTCTCCACTATCTTGGTCCTGGACTGCAAATTGGACCAATCAGTTCTGGTGGGACCTAAAATGTAGCCGGACTACAGGAGCTGTCTGAATTCAAAATCTGTAAGAACTGTAGTTTGGGTTTTTCTTGCACCTTTTTTGCAACTGAAGGGGGAGCTCTTGCTTTGACAGCCAAATCAACCAACCACACTTTTTGGATGTTGGGGAAATCCCACACTGCTTGCAATTTTCAGTTAGTTCTGAGCTGGGAAGTGAAATGAGAAGAGCTCAAGTGTATTTTGGGCAGTAATCCTGAGTGGATTTTCATGGGAAAAGTGTGAAAGGGCTGAGTTCTTGGCTTGCATGTCTGCCAGCTTCTCCTGAGGGGGAGAGAAGAGAATTATTTTGGACTAAATCCAAGTTTGTGTGACTAAAGTAAGCTACTGAAGTGGGCCAGGCTCAACCTGAAGAAGACCAAAGATTTTGCTGAATGCGATCGGCCTGTCAGGAGTTCCAGCTACCCCTAAGCTCCCAGTGTGTGCAGAGACTTTGTGATTGTGACTGGGGAACGCTTTGCCTGGTACAGTAGAATTCCCGTACATGTAAATGCGCTATGAGCTGCTAGTGGGTTGTGAGTTAGTTCCCCACTGTGTGAACTGTGTTCTGCTTTCTGGAAGCTGTATCCAGTCCAAAATGAACTGTATCCAAATTTGTCTCCATGCGATCTGGGCCTTGCCAGACTGGCCCAGCCAGACTACTCACTGCACAGAGAAGCCATCGGCGAGAGACCTGCCTGGAGATCAGTCCCCTGCTCCATGCTTGAACAGGAACGACGCCTCTGTGACTCGTGTGGGCCCTGCTTCTCCTGGCATTCCAGATCAACCACCTGCAGTCTCGATTTTCATCCAGCCTGTGTCCAGTCTTGGGTATCGTGAGTAAATACCAGGGTAGCTCCCTGCAACAACAACATAATCTGAGTGAGTCATCTGATTGTCTTGTTTCGTTTCCTTTACGAACTGAGCCCTCTGGCTCCGGATTACAAATATTGTGTACTGTGCATGTTGTGTTTTCCATCACAGGGCCCCAACCAGCTGCAACCCTGGGCAACAGTCCTGGCTAGCCCATCTTTTCTCCACCTGGGTACCCAGAGGTGTGACTGTGTGGGGGGACTCAAAGCTCATGCATAACTGCTTGATTGATATAACCTTTAAGCTAATTAACCTGATTTTGCCCCTTCCTTGTTCAAGTCCCCTGAATATATCAGATCTAACTTTTTCTGCATGTAGTCTAACTGTGGTTCCAGTTTGTGCTCAAAGTACTGTACTGTTGCTATTTGCTGTGCATAACCTTGTTTTACAGGACGTCCCCAGGGTCGAGCCAGAGGAACCAGCCCTGGTGGTAAGTGCAAACAGTGTGGGTACTTGTGTGGTGTACCAGGGGTATTGTAAAAGTGATTATTGTACAGTGTTCAGGCCACTAGAGGGGAAAGAGGGGTGTTTCAGTGTCCCGGAGGGCTGTGCCCAGGTTAACTTGACCACTACCAACCATGATCTCCGGGTGGAGGCACCTGTTTCAGAACTCAGACCCCTTAACCTGCTACTAGCCAAGGAGGCAGGGGTAGTAGCCCTTGGGATAGCACCACCTAGGGGTTACATCTTGGAGGCTCACCACTGGAATTAACGTCCCCTAGTGGCCAAATTTGCGAATTGCTGTTAAAAATAAATGGCTACCCCAACAGAAGTGGCTGTACACTAGTTGGTTGGGTGGTGTACTGGGCACGAGATTGACCCCCAGAATGCTATACTTATTCTGGATATTCCCCTGGGTACCAATAAGAACACTGTAGAGGGAGTACTTTCCAAGGCTGAAGGCTTACAAAACCCTGTGGTAGTGGGTCGACAGGCTAATCTGCTCACCTAAAGTTTCATGGTGTTAGTAGAGTGTAAGGACCCAGTAGACAGTTCCAAAGTGCCATGGACTATCACCCCCGAAGGAGCCCTCACTGCCTGGAGAGTGATAACTAAAGACAGTAAAGACTCCGGGGAGAATGAGCCTCCCCCACTATCTGAGATATTTGAGAAGAAATTTGCTAAGTTGTTGCTGGAGGAAGGGAAAACTGTGGAGGACTTAAAGAAACTATTCCTGCCACCTGGGGGTGTTCCTCCCCCAACACCCCCTCCCGCTCCAACACTCATTATCGCCCCTCCTTCTGTACCCATGCCAATGCTGACTCCTATGTCTGTACCTGCCTTTAGTCATGCCTCTTACCGAAGGTTGAGAATCTTCTCCGGCACCCTCCCCACCCCCCAAGGGGAGGATGATTGGGAGACCTGGATAGATTGTGTTGCCCCTTTGGTACCTGAATGGCAGTGTGCGGAGGCTGAGAAACAGAAAAGGATCATAGAAAGTTTGAGGGGTCCCACCCTAGAGGCCATTAAATTTCTGAGGTCCGCAAACCCTGATGCATCTGCCCAGAAGTACCTATCTGCACTCGAAGGCAATTTTGGGAGCACTGAGTCAGGGGAGAACCTTGCTGTGGAAATTTCAAGGTACAAAACAATGGCCAGGGGAAAGTTTGTCTGCATATGTTACTCGTCTGGAAAGAGCGCTGCAGAAGGCTTACCGAAAAGTTGGGGTAGCCACCAGTGACTTAAACCATGTGAGGTTGGGGCACTTACTGCAACATGCAAAGCATTCTAAATGGCAGCTTCTTCAATTAAGGCTCCCAGATAGATGGGGTAACCCACTGGACTATTATGACTTGATAAAAGAACTCCAGGAGGTTGAAGATGAAGAGGGGGATAGTAATTCTAGGGTGAGTGCAGCCCAAGTGATCACAGCATTGGAAGACCCTTCCAAAGTGGGGACCAATGAGGGTGTGCCACCATGGGATGAACTGCTGAGGGAGTCCAGGGAAACAAAAAACAGTCTCTTTATGAAGGCCGCTCCTGCAAGTACAGGCACCGACCCTTATCCAACTGCATCTGTTATGGGGTGGGGGTGTCCACCCAGGCATCTCCTGCTGACAGCAGCTCAAAACTCCATGTCTTGACTATGGAAGTAAGAGAACTGATGAGATGTCTCCAAATGCTCACCACACAGCAGACAGAGATGGCACCAAGGTTTTCAGTTGGTAGTACCACCGCCCCAGCTCCCAGTGTGATGCCTTGGCCACCCCAAATCCCAGAAAACATATTTTGCCATAATTGTGGGAAGGATGGGCACATGAAGAGAGAATGCTGGTCCACAAAAGACCTAGATAAAGTTGTATACAGGCTTCAAGGACAGCTTCGGAGAACAAATCAGCGGTCGAGGAGTGCCGAAAATTACCGCAGTGAGGGTTCCAGAAGTAGTAACTCAAATCCCTATGTGGTTAATCATCTGTCCAGGCCCCTGCTACTGTCCCTCCAGACTGGTCCAAAATAGTGGGCCCTTCAATAGAGACTACCGTGGCTGTGAATGGTATTCCTACTTGGGCTGTGCTGGACAGTGGGTCACAAGTGACCATTGTATTTAAGGACTGGTATGACAAACCCTTATCTGCTGTGCCCTTATAATCCCTGGAAGGCCTACAAGTGGCGTGAAAAAGTATTTGCCCCCTTCCTGATTTTCTCTATTATTGCATATTTGTCACACTGGATGTTTTCAGGTCTTTAGACAAAATGTAATATTAGATAAAGGGAACCTGAGTGAACAAATAACACTTGTTTTTCTTTACTTATTTCATTTATTTAATGAAAACAGTTAACCAACACCAACTGGCACTGTGTGAAAAAGTAATTGCCCCCTTACACTTAATAACTGGTTACGCCACCTTTAGCTGCAATGACTGCAACCAAATGCTTCCTATAATTCAATATCAGTCTTTCACATCGCTGTGGAGGAATTTTAGCCCACTCTTCCTCGTAGAACTGCTTTAATTCAGTAACATTGGTAGGTTTTCGAGCATGAACTGCTCATTTCAGGTCCTGCCACAGCATCTCTATTGGGTTTAGGTCTGGACTTTGACTAGGCCCTCCAAAACTTTAATTTTACTTCTTTTCAGCCATTCTGATGTGGACTTGCTTTTGTGTTTTGGATCATTGTCTTGCTGCATGACCAACTACGCTTCAGCTTCAGCTGACGGACGGATGACGGACATTCTCCTTAAAAATTTTCTGGTACAGAGCAGAATTCATGGTTCCTTCAATTATGGCAAGTCATCCAGGTTCTGAGGCAGCAAGCATCCCCACACCATCACACTACCACCACCATGTTTGACTGTTGGTATGATGTTCTTACTGTGGAATGCTGTGTTTGCTTTACGCCAGACATAATGGGATCCATGTCATCCAAAAAGTTCCACTTTGGACTCATCTGTCCATAGAACATTTTCCCAAAAGGCTTGTGGATCATCCAGCTGCTTCTTGGCAAATGAGAGATGAGCATTTATGTTCTTCTTGGTTAGCAGTGGTTTCCGCCTTGCTACTCTCCCATGAAGCCCATTTTTGCCCAGTCTCTTTCTGATTGTGGAGTCATGAACACTGACCTTAGCTGAGGCAAGAGAAGCCTGCAGTTCTTTGGATGTTGTTTTAGGATCCTTTGAGACATCCTGGATGATTTTACGCTGCGCCCTTGGAGTAATTTTGGCAGGCCGCCCACTCCTGGGAAGATTCACTACTGTTCCAAGTGTTCTCCATTTGGAGATTATGGCTCTCTCTGTGGTTCAATGGAGTCCCAGAGCCTTAGAAATAGCTTTGTAACCCTTTACAGACTGATTGATAGCAACAACTTTTTTTCTGATCTTTTCAGGAACTTCCTTTGATCGTGGCATAATGTGCTTGTTGAATCTTTGTGCTGGCAACGGTCAAAATAAGTGAGGTTTGTATTGAGCAGGGCTGGCTGTAATCAAGCCTGGCTGTGTTCAATCAGCTGACTCTAATTATCCCTTTAATTGGGTTGATTTAACTAGGGGGCAATTACTTTTCACACAGTGCCAGTTGGTGTTGGTTAACTTTTTTCATTAAATAAATGAAATAAGTAAAAAAAAACAAGTGTTATTTGTTCACACAGGTTCCCTTTATCTAATATTACATTTTGTCTAAAGACCTGAAAACATCCAGTGTGACAAATATGCAATAATAGAGAAAATCAGGAAGGGGCCAAATACTTTTTCACGCCACTGTACATGTGTGGGGGCTAAGCGACAAGTCTTATCCCTATCTAGGATATGTCCGCCTCTGGTTGTCATTTCCTGCAGCTGTAACTGGTGTAGAGGAGCAAGTCGAGACACTGGCCTTAGTGTGTCCCCCTACTGGACTGTATGATGGGGTTACCCTGTTAATTGGGACCAATGCCCATATGTTTGGGAGACTGGCACAACTCTGTCGGGAGAAACAAGTTCGACAGACTGGGAGGGCCCTAACAATTCCCAATATGATCAAGAGGGCCTATGATTTGCAGCAGAACCCCAAGGGAGTGGACCAGGATGAACTGGTAGGGGTCGTGTGGAAGAAGGATCCCGATTCAATGGTACTGGCCCCTAACACCCAGAGTACTGTTCAAGGGGAGGTCCACCTCTGCAAAGATGTCAAGAACAAAATACTGATGTTGGACATGCCAGGTGATTGAAAATTGCCGGAAGGATTATTGGTTAAGCCCAGCATCTTGCCAGCTTGTGCTCATGCCTATGCATGACGAGTGATGGTCCTGATTCATAATGTGTCAGATTGGGAGATCCGCATGAACAGAGGATGCACCCCAGCTATGGTACACTGCGCAGACACTGCAGTGTTGCCCAGCAACAAGCACCCTGGCAAGACAGATAGAGTGACTCCTGACTTGTTTGATTTTGGTGACTCCCCGTTGCCAGCTGAATGGAAGACTAGAATTAGCCAGAAACTTGCCCAGAGAGATCAAGTGTTTTTGTTGAAGGAATGGGACATGGGATGTGTCCAGGGTGCAGAGCATCACATACGCCTGCATGATGAACGGCCATTTCGAGAGAGGTCTTGATGCCTAGCCCCTGCAGACATAGACAATGTGAGAAGACACTTGCAGGAAATGCTCACGGCTGGTGTGATACAAGAATCCAGGAGCCCATATGCTTCTCCCATTGTGGTTGTGCATAAGAAGAAGAATGGATCTGTGAGAATGTGTGTTGTTTATCAAACTCTGAATCGGCGGACCATCCCTGATCAATACACCATACCCCATATACAAGATGCTCTGGATTGTTTGAATGGGAGCACATGGTTCTCGGTGTTGGACCTTCACAGTGGATATTACCAGATTCCAATGGCTCCGGAGGACTGTGAGAAGACAGCCTTCATCTGTCCTTTGGGGTTCTATGAATTCCTGAGAATGCCACAGGGGATATCGGGTGCCCCAGCCACCTTCCAGCGACTGATGGAATGAGCAGTGGAAGACATGAATTTGCTAGAATGCCTGGTGTACTTGGACAATGTCATTGTGTTCAGGAGCTCCCTAGAGGAACATGAAAGTTGACAGTTCAAAGTACTAGACTGACTGGAAGATTTCGGTTTCAAGCTGTCCATCAACAAGTGCCAGTTTTTCCAAACCTCTGTGAAGTATGTGGGGCACATAGTGTCTACAGAAAGCATAGAGACTGATCCTAGTAAAGTTGAAGCCTTGACTACTTGGCCCCAGCCCCACAATTTGAAAGAACTACAATGTTTCCTGGGATTCTGTGGCTACTACCACCGGTTCATAAAGGACTATTCCAAAGTGATTCGGCCACTCTTGAATCTTACCCAGGGTTACCCTCCTACCAATTGGAAATACAAAAAAGGGTCCATCAAAGAACCAGACAAAGCATATTTCCACCCAGGTGAATTTTTTGGGTCCCCTTGGACGCCTGAATGTGAAGCAACTTTCCACAAAGGCATATTCCAGCTCATCCATGACCCCATCCTCGCTTATGCTGATCCCACCAAACCCTATGTGCTGCATACTGATGCCAGTCTGCAGGGTCTAGGAACTGTACTGTATCAAGACCATGAGAATGGTTTCAGACCAGTGGCATTTGCCAGTAGGAGCTTGACCCCCTCAGAGTGAAACTACCCTGTGCACAAGTTGGAGTTCCTTGCATTAAAATGGGCCATTGTCGACCAGTTTCATGATTACCTCTATGGGGCAAAAATATTGGTGAGGACTGACAATAACCCATTGACCTATGTACAGACTTCAGCTAAGTTAGATGCCATGGAGCACTGGTGGCTTTCTGCATTGTCAACATATGATTATGCTGTCAAATACAGACCAGGCCTGAATCATATTGATGCTGACGCCCTATCTCGGAGGCCCATTTCCAAGAGCGACTGGGTCAGACTGTGTGAACCTGACACCTGAGCATTGTGCCAAAAGTTTGTTAGAAATGAACAGATGTCTACGGACACAGTGGACTGCTTAGTAGATTGCTTGGGCCCCTCTGACACCTGCATACCGGCTGCGTATTGCCACTTCTCTGCTCTACATGTTAGTGCACTACCTCAGTCTGACAATTACAGCATTCAGTGGGCGCAATCCTGAGATCCTATGATTCAGCCAGCACTTGATGCCTTTCGTGCAGGAAAAGATGTGTACAAGTTGCGTTCCTCTGATCTGCAAACCGCTTTATTGTTTAAAGAAGGCCCCAGGTTGAAGCTGCTTAATCAGTTGTTGTATAGAGAGACTGTAGATCGGGGTGGCCAAATAGACAAGCAACAATTGGTCCTGCTCACAGCCTTCAAAGATTTGGTACTGAGGTCCCTCCACAATCATATGGGCCACCTTGGTATCGACCGGACCCTTGACCTAGTACGATCTCGATTCTACTGGCCCAAGATGGGGGCTGATGTTGAGCACCATGTAAGGACTTGTAGTCGCTGCCTGCAGAGAAAAGCCCTACCTCAGAGGGCTGCCCCCCTTGTCAACATTACTACCAGCACCCCAATGGAACTAGTCTGCATAGACTTCTTGAGTTTAGGGCCTGATCAGCGAAACATTGGCAATGTGTTAGTGGCTGTGGACCATTTTACATGGTATGCACAAGCTTTTCCCACCAAAGATCAAAAAGCATCTACTGTGGCCAAGGTGCTAGTGGAAAATTTCTTCGTCCACTATGGTGCCCCCCAGCAAATTCACTCTGATCAGGGCCGGGACTTTGAGAGTTGGCTAATCAAAGAAATGCTCTCTCTATGGGGGGTGCGAAAGTCAAGAACCACCCCTTATCATCCACAGGGGGATCCTCAACCAGAATGCTTTAACCGCACCCTGCTAGACATGCTAGGCACCCTCCACCCAAAAGATAAGTATAAATGGAGCCAGCAGATTAGCACTTTGGTACACACATACAATTGCACGAAGAATGATGCTACCGAGTTCTCTGCCTACCTCCTCATGTTCGGGAGAGAGGCCCGGCTGCCTGTTGATGTCTGTTTTGGGGTTTCTCCCAATGGGATCTGAGCCATAGATTACCTGCAATATGTACAAAAACTTAAAGCTCAATTGAACCATGCCTATTAACTGGCCCAGACAATGGCAGCCAAAAGAAATCTAGCCAACAAAGATAGACATGATAGAAAAGTAAAGGCTCAAGAACTTAGGCCTGGAGACCATGTGTTGTTGCAAAATTTAGGATTGCATGGTAAACACAAAATTACTGATTGATGGCACCATCTTCCCCATGTCATAGTTGGAAAGTTTGATGATTTGCCAGTGTACAAAGTGTGCCCAGAGAATAACTCCAAAGCTGTCAAGACCATGCACCATAACCACTTGCAATGATCAAATTATAATTGAGGCTGAACCCACCGAGATTGATTCCCCTGGACCAGTGACTCGTGCTGCTGCTGCAAGAAAGAAACAGAGTCAGCCTGCCCCTGTGGTTGCCGATTTAAGACTTCCCCTGCAGCAGGCCCAGAATTATAGTGACTGCTAGTCTAACTCGGATGACAGTGAGTGTGATAATGCCTATTACCCTTCATATGAACTGAGTCAGTTGTTTTGTGGAAATCCTATGCTGAATTATGGGGATGAAGCTGGGCCTTCTGGACTGCCTAACCCCTCGGCATCATCCTTGGAGCCAATGCTCCCTGAAAGTGAAGTGCAAAGTATCATGTCTGAGGATGCTGAGTCTTTGTGTATTGTGGAACTGTATGATTTGCCTGAAGGAGAGGCTGATGGTATGAGTCTTTCTGGTGACATGCCAGAACTTGAGGAACACTATGAGAGTGCTGATAACCCCTCTTCAGTGCCAGAGTGTCTTCAAAATGAGCCAAGTGTTGTAGAAACAGAAACTACAGAGCAAGGGGCTGACGGTGCTCCAAGCCTGGACATTCCCCTTCATGCAGAGGCACCCCTCACAAGTGATGAAAGCTCCAAGACCATTACTGAAAGTACAGAGACTGTGGTTGTTCACCCCAGAAAGACTGGCTGAGCTGTCAAGCCAGTGGTGCACTTCAGTTATGATTCCCACGGGAGGCCAGTGGATTTGCCTCTCAATGTAGTCCACAAAGGTGTTTATGTCTCTCAGAGCTCACTTCCCAAATTGAGCGTGATGGCCCATTCCAGGTTACTTGTTTTGCCCTCTCATCATGGTGCCCCTGCCCCATTCAGCCACAAGTTAGCTGATAGGGAAGGGCCCACTCTTGCATTGTTTAGAGTACAAGAAGTTATTACATGATTCTGTATAGTAATATTCAAGTTACCTCTGTGAAATATGCATAATGTATTGTCAGAATGGAAATGATATAGTGGCGTACATTGAAATGTATAGTAAAGTGACAAGTTATGCCAATTGATGAATCAGATAGTACTTGTATAGTATGCTAATGGTATAAATGTCTTGTATATGTTGCATTTTCAATGTTATGATGGTACAGACTTGAAGTGGATGCAAAGTTTTCCTAGGCAGGGAAGGGTGTAACCCCCCTACAAATGGGGGTTCCCAAAAAGTCTTCCTTGAGCTTGCCTAAATGCTCACTGCCAGGCTGGTGTCCTGCGTTTTAACAGTTTAAATGTGATTACCAGAGCCTGTATAGCCTCTGTGTACTGTCTCTTTAAGAACTGCCTATTGTAGCATAAGTAATCTGAGAGGGAGCTCTGTTGAAAGATGAAACTATTTGCTGAAAATCATTTAGAGTGATAATGATAATGTAGTTTGTCTAACCTGCTTTCTTTGTAGCAAAGACTGTTTTGTTTTGTCTCCACTATATTGGTCCTGGACTGCAAGTTGGACCAATCAGTTCTGGTGGGACCTAAAATGTAGCCGGACTACAGGAGCTGTCTGAATTCAAAATCTGTAGGAACTGTAGTTTGGGTCTTTTTTGTGCCTTTTTTGCAACTGAAGGGGGAGCTCTTGCTTTGACTGACAGCCAAATCAACCAACCAAACCTTTTGGATGTTGGGGAAATCCCACACTGCTTGCAATTTTCAGTTAGTTCTGAGCTGGGAAGTGAAATGAGAAGAGCTCAAGTGTATTTGGAGCAGCAATCCTGAGTGGATTTGCATGGGAAAAGTGTGAAAGGGCTGAGTTCTTGGCTTGCATGTCTGCCACCTTCTCCTGAGAGGGAGAGAAGAGAATTATTTTGGACTAAATCCAAGTTTGTGTGACTAAAGTAAGCTACTGAAGTGGGCCAGGCTCAACCTGAAGAAGACCGAAGATTTTGCTGAATGCAATCGGCCTGTCAGGAGTTCCAGCTACCCCTAAGCTCCCGGTGTGTGCAGAGACTTTGTGATTGTGACCGGGGAGTGCTTTGCCTGGTACAGTAGAATTCCCGTACATGTAAAAGTGCTATGAGCTGCTAGTGGGTTGTGAGTTAGTTCCCCACTGTGTGAACTATGTTCTGCTTTCTGGAAGCTGTATCCAGCCCAAAATGGACTGCATCCGAATTTGTATCCATGCGGTCTGGGCCTTGCCAGACTGGCCCATCCAGACTACGCACTGCACAGAGAAGCCATTGACGAGAGACCTGCCTGGAGATCAGCCCCCTGCTCCATACTTGAACAGGAACGATGCCTCTGCGACTCGTGTGGGCCCTGCTTCTCCTGGCATTCCAGATCAACCACCTGCAGTCTCGATTTTCATCCAGCCTGTGTCCAGTCTTGGGTATCGTGAGTAAATACCAGGTTAGCTCCCTGCAACAACAGCTTAATCTGAGTGTGTCATCTGATTGTCTTCTTGTTTCGTTTCCTTTACGAACTGAGCCCTCTGGCTCCAGATTACAAATATTGTGTACTGTGCATGTTGTGTTTTCCATCTCAGGGTCCCAATCAGCTGCAACCCCGGGCAACTGTCCTGGCTGGCCCATCTTTTCTCCACCTTGGTACCCAGAGGTGTGACTGTGTGGGGGGCTCAAAGCACATGCATAACTGCTTGATTGATATAACCTTTAAGCTAATTAACTTGATTTTGCCCCTTCCTTGTTCAAGTCCCCTGAATAAATCAGATCTAACTTTTTCTTCGTGTAATCTAACTGTGGTTCCAGTTTGTGCTCAAAGTACTGTACTGTTGCTATTTGCTGTGCATAACCTTGTTTTACAGGAGGGTCCCCAGGGTCAAGCTAGAGGAACCAGCCCTGGTGATAAGTGCAAACAGTTTGGGTACTTGTGTGGTGTACCAGGGGTATTGTGAAAGTGATTATTGTACAGTACTCAGGCCACTAGAGGGGAAAGAGGGGGGTTACAGTGTCCTGGAGGGCTGTGCCCAGGTTAGCTTGACCATTACCAACCCTGACCTCGGGGTGGAGGAACCCGTTTCAGAACTCAGACCCCTTAACCTGCTACTAGCCAAGCAGGCAGGGGTAGTAGCCCTTGGGATAGCGTCACCTAGGGGTTACATAGGTATTCAGAGAGACAATTCTGAGCAGGACCATGACAAGATGCTAAATTTTATCTCATGTCACACTCCCCCCCCTTGTGAGGATGATGTAGCCTTTTTCTTTCTATGTCTGTGTTTTGGTCTTCTCCATCATCCTCCATTTTGGACGTGGTTTGTGACCTTGTAGAGGAAATAACAGAGTCAATATCTGAGTCACCCCAGTCCTTTTGTTTCTGTAGAACTTCTTATTTGTTTTGTAAGGTTGGGGAAGGGGGTGATTCTTGTTAACAGTGGACCTTGTCACCCTCCTGTGAACCACTGTCAATTCCTTAGGTGGTGGTGGCATTGTTGCCACAGGTTCTGGCAAGTCTCCCATTCTTCTGATGAACGTATGGTCTCTTCTGGGGTTCTTGCACTCCTGCAGATGTTGTACTTTATTTAGGAACTGCTGTTCTTTTTTCCTTGGGAGGGGGAATCAATGGGGCGGTTGTCCACCATCAGGACTTGTGGCTCATGTTTAATGGTATGTCTCTGATTTTAGGAAACTGCTATTACTCCATGACCTTCACCTGGGGTTTCCTGATGATCTATACCTGAGCCCATCTTCTTGCCAGAAGCTTGGGCTTTTCTGACTAGGTGTTGTTGGTCAAAGCCAGTGTCCCTGTTTCTTATAGCCCATGGGCATTGCTGGTAAGTATGCTCACTTTCCTTACGTAGGTTACCTCTGTGCTGATTTTGTCAGGTGAATGCCATGTGCCCAAACTTTTCACATAGCCCACAGTGTAACTGGTCACACACACACTACTCAAGCGTGTCCTAGACCCAAACTTGTAGCATGCCTTGGGTTGTTCAAAATAGAAACATACCCCCCCATCCTGGCCCCCAAAAAACCTATTTGGTAGATGTATAATACCCGTATTTGTCTGGTGCAATTTCACCTTAAACTGCCAACGTCCCGTATTAATATTCTCTGACTCAAAAATAGGTTCAGGTTGTCCTAGTATGTCACATTTCTTTTCCAACCAGAAATAGATGTCACTGACATTGACCCCTTTATTCCTGAATAGTACAGTGACTGTTTTAATTAAGGTTTCATTAAAGGAATGGCCATGAAAGGGATCCTAAGAGGTGTGGACCTTCTGCCTATCTCTGGTTACTGGTGGAAATAAAAGACCCCATGGCACTTGTTGAAGAATAGTAGGAAAGTTTCCCTGGTGTCATGGACAACATCCCTGTCAATAAAACAGGTCTCTGTAACCCACCCCCCCAAGATACAATTGGAAACAAGCTGTCACAGCTTAGTGTGCCATTCCTGATTAAAAATTACAAATAAATGAATGAATAAATAAAATAATTTATTTATTTAGAATTCTTGGCCAAGGAAAGGTACGCTGAGCTGAAACACATTTCACGGTGTGAGCCAGAAGTGCAGGGAGGTAAAATGACTTGCTCCAGGTCACATAGTATGCAAGTAACAGTTGAGGGATTTATTTATTTGTTGAAATGTTTCACCAGGAAGGCACACTGAGCAACAAGTCACTCGTCTCCTGATGCAACCTGGGGGTAAGGGGTACAATAGGAGTGAGACATTAAACATTCAAGTTACAAGATCAACATTAACATACAGTTGTAAGGCAGGTGTTACAAACAGTGTCACAACAGTGTTGCACATAACATGTAGAAAGAGTGGACAATAATAAGTGCCGGGCTAATAAGTAAACAAGTGCTTACATGAAAAAAAGGGGGGAAGGGGAGGGAGGGGTGAGGTGGGGAAGGGGGAAGAGTTGTGTCCCTGGAGACCCCGTCAGGATGCAAGGAACCCTGCAAGGGGACTGGTGGGACCAGAGAGAAGGGGATATGATAGTGTCCCCGAGAGAGAGACCCCTTTAGGATGGTGGGGGAATGGAGTAGATCAGAGATACAAGCTCCTTGGGGGGGTAGGTGAGGGATCCATGGAGAGCATTCAGGGTCTTTTACATTCTGTGAGAGATCAAGGGAGGCCAGTAAGGGGGAGCAATTTGAGGGAAGGAGGGCTAGAGATGTGGGGGGTGGATGTGCACAGGGTAAAATGAAGGTGAGGTTAGAGAGGTAGGGTTTTTCCAGGGCTCAGAGGAGGGAATTAGGGAAGGACATACTAGGAGCAGCTAGGTGCAAGGTAATTATTGAGGGCAGAGCTGATGAAGTAGGCAGAGGATGAGTGCGGAGTTGAGGTGGGAAGGAATTCCAAATTTTTGGGAGGCAGTGAGAGTAACTGGATTGGCTGATTTGGGTGGATCTACGGGGGACAACCAGGGTACGGGAGTCGGTTGATCTAAGGGAATGGGAGGGTGTGGGTGTTATAAAGGGGAGGTTAGGTAGAAAGGGATTTAAATCCAGGTCTGCTGGTTCTCCAGGTTGGTGGCAGGATGTACTAATCTCTAGGCTGCATTTCCTTCATAAAACTAAGTACTGCTCTTATTCGATGTCTACATTCTTACTATGCATTTACTTACAGCATGGGGTATTCAAGGTAGAGCAGGAAAACAAACATGGTTATGCATGCAACTAGGCTGTAGGGGGAACCAAAGAGGACTCTGGTGCACCACCCCTGACAGTGCAGAACAATTCAATGTGTTGCCTAAACACTCTTAGTGTGTAGGGTAAATAATAATAATGCACATTCTTATGTCTTCGGAGTCTGCCAAGAAACATTCGTAAACAAGCAAGAGTACTAATAAATGTTTATTATACTACTTACGTCAAGCATGTGACAAAGAAAATCACAAGGGAAATGGGTTTCTCACCACTCTCCTGAAGAATGTACATAATCTCCAGGATTGTAGGATCTCAGGTTCTCCAAGATCTCATTCTCTCTCTCCACTCTCCTGGAGCTACAGTAGGTTGATGAAGGCTACATACTACAGATAACAGCATAGCAACATAGATTACCTCATAGTTACAGTTATGAGAAACAATATGGATTGGATATGACTTAGGAGACAGAATTACTAATGAGTATCATATGAGACAAATAATATGCTTCTGTTTGCACTATAGCTTGGACAAAAGAATTGCTGACAAGTTCAAACTACAAGTGGCATTTCTTGCTTATGTATAATATAAAACATAACAAAGGATCTCTCTCTAATGAGACAAAGAGAAGTGCTGACAGGGCTCTATTACATGTGGCATATCTACCTGAGTGTAAAACACACACTACATATAATTATTTGAGAATATAAGTATACAATAATCACTGATGATGCCTCAGAGTCATCATATCAGTAATTAGGTAGATTATATATGGAATATATGTAAAAGACAAACACAATGCATTATAGTGAGGTATAATAGTCATGCATGATATAATCCTAAGAAAGGATGTAAACATTAGCATATATGAGCAGCAAAGCACATTCCTGGCACTCATGCTTATATGATGGGTGCCTAAATCTATATTAGTGCAAAATAGCAGTATCACAGTATAACAGACCAGGAATACAGTGTAAGGTGTATGTGAGGTGTATGTGGGATGTTAGGGGCATAACCCAGGCACAACAGTCCCCTCTTTGTTGCCCTAATTGCAAAAGTGGCAACACAACAAAAAGACGATGGTTAGGCACCATTTGTCTACAGGCCCGAGGCACGAGCCTGAATATTAACTGGTCATGGTGGCGTATTAGGCTTTTCCTTAAACAACAAAATGTAATTATAAGGGTAATTTTAGTAAACCTTGTATTACTATAAACATTTGGAATAAAACTTCTCAATGGGGTTTTCCAATATCAAAACAATCAATAAATACTGATATGTATCAGGTGTATATCTGTCCTATTGGGAAAAATTAAAGAGACAAACTTAAGTTGCCTGTATGGATATTAAAAATAAGTAAAAATCGAGATAGAGCATCAAGATACTTAGGACTAGACTTAATGGTATCTGGTTCTGGGATGGGACCATGTGTGATTACCATATAGCCTATTACCTGTTAAGGGAGTAAAAATAGAAGTTAGAAAAGTTCACTTTGCATAACTTTTAGTCCATATCAGAAGAATGTATAGTTGGTCACTACACAGTGTTCTACATCAGTAGAATATACCACCTTGGAGGATAGCATTTTTCAGTTGGTAAGTCAAACAAGACATGAAATGTCAATGTCCACAAGGCATAAACTATGAACAGCTCCAGGGATAAATCCAGGGTTTCTTCAAATGTTAGATGAAGATTCATAGTTCAAATTCACTGTATTTAGATTTTTGAACGGTAGATCCAAATGTGCAGGAGACAGCAGTATTTTCAGAGGCCTCAGCAGGGGGGTGCATTAGATTGCACATTGAGTTTTGCAATGGAACAACAACAGTGTTCAGTGGAAGATGATCACATGACTGCACAAAGTGTAACAGTTTATAACAGTACTCAGTTTGTATGAGGTGCCAGCCAGGCTTGGAAAACAAGCAGTGAAGAAAATGGATTTCTTGATTGTAGATCAAATGAAGAAGAGTCTTCTTGCTGAAGTTAGGGGATTGCCCCAACCCCAGACTTGCTTCATAGTATGCATAACAATGAGCTTGATTGTAGAATCTTAATTGGCTGGACCGAATACAGTTTATTTAAGACTTCACAAGTGGAAGCCCAATTTCAGTTATTAGCAGTGGTGCAAGTGGTAGGCAAGAAGTACAGTAACTCAGGCACAGGCAAATATGAAATGCAGAATAAAGATCCTCAATATAAAGGACAGCCATGTCAAGACACATCTTTCTGTTTCGACACTAGTAGATTTAGAGATATTGAAGTATTTCTAGGAAAATAGCATTGTTGTACAAGTCAAATGTTGTTATGGAAACCTTGATTGCAGGTCACAGGCCCAGAAACTGTCATTATGTTGCTGGTTTAAGAATTTCAGTTCCACTGTCAGTAGGAAGAAGTACAGGAACTCCGTTCCTGCTGCATAAAAAGGTACAGGAACTGAGTTCCTGTGCATTCCTGTTCACTTTCATCACTGGTTATTAGGCCTGCATTCACAAATTGGTAAGACAAGTTGGAAGATGTCACATCTGGACCTTAAGCTTCTGTTGCTCACCCCTCGATGAGGTAATTCATCCATTAACAAAAATCCTAAACCTCTCTCTCAGCTGTGGAAAATTCCCAGACTTATGGAAAACAGCCACCGTGACACCTGTCTATAAAAGTGAGGATAAGACGAATCACTCAAATTATCACCCTATCTTCATACTGCCCCCACTCTCTAAGGCACTGAAGCGCATCATGGCTGATCAACTTACCGACCACTTGGATAAATACAATATACCTTGTCCACAGTAACACAGTTTCCAGAAAGGTCACAGCACCACCACAGCCCTTCTTGAGTTCACTGGAGCTTTGCACAAATCCTTTGACAACGGCCTTCTCACAGGGGCCGTTTTCGTCGACCTCTCCAAGGCCTTCGATACAGTACACCATGGACTACTAATTGACCAACTACTGAATACCGGGCTATCACCTGACTCTTCTCTCTGGTTTAAAAGCTACTTATAAAACCGGTCACAGAGAGTAAAAATGGCTGATGCTCTTTCTGACACCCTGCCTGTTCACTCAGGTGTCCCACAGGGATCCATATTGGGCCCACTCCTTTTTAGCCTTTTCTTAAACTCCCTCCCTTACCACTGCTCTGAGCAGATCATACTATATGCCAATTATGCTGTTGTATTCTCCACTCACAAAGATCCTGCAACTCTTCAACACAACCTTCAACTTGGATTCAGTTCTGTAGAGACATGGTTTCTTAATCATAAACTGGTCCTCAATGACAAGAAAACCAAATCTATGCTCTTCTGCAGCTCTCATAACCCACACAAGCTATACCACTTGGCTATCTCCACCTCCCAGGGGAACACTCTAGATCAGGTGGGGTCCTTCAAATACTTAGGGATACAGCATGACCCTAATCTCTCCTATGGACCTCACGTAGATAATGTAGCTAGAGCTGCTAATACACGGCTTGGTCTCCTCTACAAACACAGACAACACCTCACATCAGAAGCTTTGAAGGTTGCAGTCCTGAGCTCTGTGATCTCTGTAATAGACTACGGTCTCATCATTTATGGCTCGGCCACAACCACAACCCTTATACGCCTCTCAACTGCCTTAAATAAGGCATGTCAGCTCATCACTGGTGCTCACCGTCTCACCCACACACGTAAGCTGTACACCCAGACCGGCTGGCTCCAACTATCAAACCGCATGAAGTTTCTCACCTGCTCCATGGTGAAATAAATCTACCATAGCCTTGCACCTTCTGGGGTCTCAACTCTGTTACAACACCGAACCAACAAACGGTGCCTTCAGAGATCCACGCTACAGCTACTGAAAGTCCCTCACTGTCACACTTCATAGGGACAACGCTCTTTTGCTTATCGAGCGCCACTCTGATTCAGTGGCCTCAGCCCCACCATCTCCTCTGCCCTGACAATTGGTATGTTTAAAACTAGCCTCCGGGACTATCTCACTACCAACAGCTCCTGTGACTGCCCAACTTAACCTTGTTTCTCCACTTCCCTGCCTGCTCTAGTGGTCCCCCCCTCCTCACTGGATTCTACCCTCACATCTTGGTATACCCAATGCTGCACTTTTCACCCTCTCCCCCACCCTACCTACCTACATTCCTTCTTCCTCCCTTCCCCCTCAACTCTTCCCTCTACCAATGACACTGGCACTGCTTATCTGTTGTCTGTTTTCTCTGACATGCCACTGGCTGCCTTGCTTACAATGTTACCCTTGAATTGTATTAATCTGTAATCTGTTTGCAATGTCCACATTGTTGCAATGTCTGTCTTGATGTTCCCCATAATTTGTATTTCTCTGACATGGAACCTTTGTAAAAGAGCCTTGGCTCAAAGGTATTTGTAATCCTAGACTTGATAAATAAAAAAATAAAAATAAAAACATCTGCATAAAAGGTGATGTTCCTTTCAGGTACAACAATCATAGTTCAGAGTCAGTCACAATTTCAAGACCTCATGGTAAACATCAAAGAAGGTATTTTCAACCTTTCACAATTAAAGGTCCCATCAAGATGATCAATAGAATGGATGGTTGCCAGACAACCATAGATGGATGTTGCCGGATGAAAATGCAGCAGTGACACTGTGAGAGTCACAAACATGGCTTCCTGGATTGTGCAGGAATAGGTTTCGAAACATGGAGCAATACTGGTGTGTGTGGTGACATACCCCAGGTTCCTTGCCATTGACAAGGGAATAGTGCTAGATTCAAATAAACATTTGTTAACACATGCAATAGAAGTGCCAAACGTGGCAATATCACTGACTCATATGCCTGTCATGTATGAGATGAAGGATATGTCCTAATTCCAGATCCCAGAAGAGATAAACAAAGGGTTGTAAGAACATAATAACCGTAGGCAGTGCAAAGGACTTTCCTAGCTATGTGATGCTCATCTGCTTCCTTAATGTGAGCATAACATGAACATTTGTCAGGTCAAACCCCGTCACAATATACTTAATATTGTAAATGTAAATAACTTTTCATGAGCAAAATCATGTATACCATGCAATGGGTGTGGGGGGGGGTGGTATGATATTATATTTCATACTATTATGAACTTTTAACATATGTGCTTGAATAATGGCTATATAAGCCCTATTTCTTTTTTTTGCAATATTTCTTTTTACCTCCTCCGCACCCGCTGTCGTCCTCTCCGTTGGGCGGCCAAGTCTTACCACTTCCTCCTCAGACTGCTCCACCAGCCAGCTGCTCCGATGCCCGGTTGTACCGGACATATCCCTTTGCTGGAAGGCTCTCCCATATCCCACCAGGGCTATCGGGAGCAGAGACCGGAGCACACAGAGCACTCCCTTGCATCATCGCCGGGACATGGAAATGCAGCCTGGAGGTTTCTTGGCTGAGAGACGAAGGGAGACAGGCTGCCGTCATCTGGATGGCATGCGTGCATTTTCACGTTTTTCTGGTTCCCTCTTGTGTGTTGCTACTTGTAGTCCCCCGTCTCCACTGGGGACACTCACAGAGTGGGGCTTCCACCAACCCACCCAGGAGAGAGGCAGTCCTCTGGACACTTAATCCTCTCCTTCCCCTGCCAGCCCCCGGTGACCTGAGTCCGTTCCCAAACCCAGGTCGCCGGCATGGTGTGAGGTAAGGCACCAGCACTTCAGCCCTCTGCGCCACTGGACAATCCATATCAGCCCTATTTCAAATAGATGTGTCAGAGCCAAATAGACCTGAGTCTAAACCTGTGTTTTTTTTTAAATAAATAGAAAACAAAAACAAAACAAAACGCCTAGTGCGTTCAGGTAGCTTTACAGTCTTAAGATGTACCACTAGCGGTCAGGATGTGAAAATCCTAAGTGTGTGTATGTGGTGCATGCGTGCTATGAGCCCCTGTGTAGGGGGGTCATTATTGAGTACCTGGTTTGCTGCCAGGGTATCCAATCACATCATTAAAAACAAATGTGGGAAATGTTTGTTATGAAACATAAAACAAATCATTTCAAGTTTAAAGGGTGAGATTTAAAATCACTGGGTTGTGCTTAAGCTGTACATTATTAACTAGGGTACCTGGTTGGGAAGTGGCTATTAGACCACTGGGTGGACCAGGGTTCTGTTTTGGGCACTCGGTATTAAGTGTCACAAATTATGGACAAGGATGGACAAGCACAAGGATGCTATCTCTTCAGCTAACCTAATGCAGATGGTCGATTCCCCCACAAGGAAGAACTACAAGTCAGGTACCAGCACTCTCTTGGACTGGGTTCTTGCCAGCCACCCAACCCATATCGGCAACACCACTGTCCTCCCGGATTCCCTCAGCGACCATTCCCCTGTCATCTGCAACTGGTCAAATAAGTTTCGTAAGCCTCCTCCTAAAACCATTTCCAGCAGAGTCCTACCCCGTGGCCAACTGACCCATCTCAAATCTTGTCTTAGTTGGCAAGACTGGTCTCCCATATACAATGCACTGGATGTTGACTCGGCCCTTGATTATTTCATCACCACATTCAACACTGCCTGCGACTCCTATGCCCCAGTAAAAAAGTGCAAAGTCAAGGCACTCTCCAATCCTTGGCTCATGGCTGAGCTACTGGCACAGTTAAAATCAAGGGACCACCTCTGGGCAATAGCTAGGGCCACAGGTGCTCAACTGGACATTCAAAACTACAAGCAGACTCGCAACAACTGCATAAAACAAATATGACAGACGAAGAGTACCTACTACAAGGAAGCCCTCACCAACACCTGGGGAGATGGGAGATCTTTTTGGGACAATATTAGGGAAGTCACAGGGAAGCAGTCCAAATCCTCCCCAACCCTACTGATGGTTGATGGAGACACCACCCTTGACCCAAAGGTCATTGCCAATACTTTCAATGCAGCCTTCACCGACCTTAGTGCTGTTCTCCCCTCAGACTTTTTCTCCAAAACTGACTCCCCTGCTCCAAATTCCCTACCTACCACCTCAAATCATCCGCCATTCCACTTCAAAAAAGTCAAGGTGAATGATGTCCGCAAATCATAACAAAGGCTATCTCCAAGTCCAGAGCCAGTGGTGATTCACTGGACCTTAAACTGCTATCCCTCACCCTTGAAGAGGTATTGCGCCCGCTTACCAGAATCTTCAACCTCTCCCTCAGCCTCAGTCAGTTCCCAAGTAAATGGAAATCTACTATTGTCACTCCAGTCTTTAAAAGCGGCAACAAGTCCATACAGGGGAACTACCGGCCAATCTCTATATTACCCCCCCTCTCCAAGCCCTTGAGCGCATTGTTGCTGACCAGCTTACAGACTACCTGGACAAATATAACATCCTATGTGCACAGCAACATGGGTTCAGGCAAGGGCACAGCACATCAACAGCCCTCCTGGAATTCACTGGAGTCCTTCACTACTCATTGGACAAAGGCCATCTAACAGGAGCCATATTCATCGATTTGACTAAGGCATTTGACACTGTTCACCATGGCCTGCTTACCAAACAGCTGCTGAATGCCGGGCTCTCCCAGGACTCCACTGCATGGTTTAACAGCTACCTGGACCAGTGCTCACAAAGAGTAAAAATCTCAGGCGTACTCTCTGACTCCAAACCTGTTCGCTCAGGTGTCCCTCAGGTATCCATACTGGGCCCACTACTTTTTAGCCTTTTCCTGAACTCCCTTCCACTATCTTGCCCAGAACAAATTATCCTCTATGCCGATGATGCTGTGCTTCTCACCCCCCATAAGGACCCACAACCCTTACTTCACAACCTACAGCTTGCTTTCTCTGCTGTTGAAAACTGGTTCACAAAACACAAACTGGTTCTAAACCACAAAAATACAAAATCTATGCTTTTCTTCAGCTCGCAAAACAAACACAGGCGATACCCCCTTGATATCAATACAAGCGCTGGTAACACCCTCGAACAAGTGTCATCTTTTAAATACCTTGGAATCTCACTTCACCCTTGCCTATCTTATGGGACTCACATTGATAGTGTTGCCAGAGTGGTAAACTCACGCATTGGAATTCTTTACCGAAATAGACAGCATCTTACCTAAGCAGCACTGAAGATTGCTATCCAGAGCTATGTGGTCTCTGTCATAGACTACAGCTTCATAATCTATGACTCTGCCTCTACTACTGCCCTCAGGCACATAACGACCTCCCTAAACAAGGCCTGTTGACTGCTTACTGGATCCCACTGACTCACACATACATGTGAGCTTTACGCTCAAATGGGATGACTTCAATTCGCTAACCGCATAAAATACCTTACCTGCTTGATGGCGAAAAAAACTACTTTGGGCCTTACTCCACCTAGTGTCAAAGCCCTCCTGTGCCCAAACACTAATCCTCATAACACCAGAGGGTCTGAACATCAGCTTCTACAGGTCCCCCAATGCCGCACCACTCTGGCCAAAGATCATTTGCACAACATACACCCAGCTGGATAAATGCTCTCAGCACTCACATCACCTCCACCTCCTCACTGGGCATATTCAAATCAAGCCTCCATCATCATCTCATGGCCTCCAGCTCATGTGACTGCCACCCCTAACTTCCCCCTTCCCCATTGAGATCAACCATCCCCCTCTGATGTCCTTTGACAATGCTGTGAGCTGCTCTAGTCTCTTTTTCGGCTGCCACCCCTCTATCCTCTCACCCTTCCTCCCTGATTTTTTCTAGGTTTCTGAAATTATTCCTTGTATGTGTTATTCATGTATCCTATTTACTGTGATGCCGTACCTGAACTGATGAATATGGTTGTATGCTCTCTTTAATGTTGTATGCCCTTGTTTAACATGTTTAACATGTATGTACCCTCCTGACGTGGAACCTTTGTAAAAGAGCCTTGGCTCAAAGGTAATTGTAATGCTAGATCTAAATAAACAAATAAACAAATGAGGCATCATTGGGTAAAAAACCTTAAAGTCTAATGACGTTTAATGCCATATAAATTTGGATGCAAAACTCCTGATTATCAATAAAATGTAAACAGGAGTCCAGATCAGGTCTAGCTTCTAGGATTGATCCAAAGCAATGATCATAACATTCAGTAGGGCCTCACTACCGCTCTGGATGATGAATATGTCTTTTAGGACCTTAGTGTGAATTCCACAGGATGCAATTAAATCATGTGGTCTTATGAGGTACTCTGCCTCAACAATCTGTTTAGGATTAAGTCACTTGTTCTTATGTGCAATAAGATGTGCAGTTTGGGCTTGTACGAAGACCCATACTTCTAAAAAAAAAAAATACAAAGCATAAAAGCTAGCATCTCTCTCTCTCTCTCTCTCTGGAACCTAAAAGGAGAGAGAAAAGAAAAAAAATATATCGTTAGTTTAGTACTATTCCGCCCATTGGGGTATGGAAAAGTAATTTAATCTCCTTTAAACAGGTTCATTTGATTGGCATATAGCCATTTATCAATGACTGTTATAGTGAGGCAGTCTAACTTGGTAGACTGCTGGACTGAGTTTGTTTACAATGGGATAGAGCCTGTTGTTGGGCCTTGCCCATACATTGTGAAGCAAACAAGTGTACCTTTTGGATGTCTTGTTTGAGAAATGTTAACATATTTATCTACTGATGTTCCATCAGCAGTGGCAGTACACAGGTCCAGAAGTAAATGTTCTGGGAGTCTCATGGACCATCCGATCATGATTTCAAAAATGGGGTACACTGTGTACCTGCAGAAGGTGTCCCTCTTATTACCATAAGGAGTAAAGGCAATAATGAATCCCAGTCCTTTTGGGTTTTTCTGAACAAGTTTGGATAATATAACTTTGATCTGCCTGTTAGCTCATTCCACCTGTCCTGATGACTGTAGGTGGTAAGGGATATAAAACTTTTGTTTTACTCATAACAAATCCAGCATTTCCTGCATTACTTTGGCTATAAAGCCAGATCCCTGTAATCAGAATTTACCTTTGGGGTAAAACCCACCTAGTAAATAGCTGGTTTACCAAGACATTTGCAGTCAATCTGGATGTTGTTCCAGGGGCCTTACTGCCTCTGGGGTAATAATGTATTTTTACTAGCTGGAATAGGACTGTTTTGTTCACAGATCAGATAGTTACTGATGCAGTGTTCTACATCATTTCTGACATGTGGCCACAAGACAGAATATTTTAGTCTGTGTAGTGTTTTATTGACTCACTGGTGTCCACCAGTTGGAGTATCATATACTTGGTACAGTAGATAAAATTTACTCTCAGGTGTTCAGGAATTACCTGTAACCTTTCATGAGTGTTAGAGCAGTGATGTTCCAAATGAGTAGGCCATCACTGGATAGGTGAATGTCATTTTCTCTTTCTATAAGAGCTATCTCTGGAAGTTATTCCTCAGTTCTTTTACTAAGAAACCTATACACTGCCCTCAAATGAGGGTCCTTTTACAATATGATCGAACCTATGAATGTAAAATGTGTATTTATACTGGTTAGGATTGTGTTGTACACAAACAAGTCTCTGTATTTCACAGAGGTAATATCAGAGAATTGGAACAGAAGTTTGTTTTCTTCCAAATAAATATAGTCAGACAGGAACAGACCCAATTAGAATCTGTAATAAAAACATAGTATCTGCAGTGCTTTTGTAATTATCTCAAGGACATTTCTTGAAGTGGGCAGAACTTAACCCTCTCATAGAGTGCTGGTATCATTTTACGTAAGGAAAAATCTTTGTATTCCTTTCTTAGCACAAGCTGTGTATTTCTGAAGGACTTAGCAGCTTTCTAAACCATACACAAATATTTGTGGTAATAAGGAGACTACTTGCCTCCCTGCTTTTCATTTTATTTGCCAGGTGTGTTTTAACAATGCCTGTGAATCGTACATATACAATGATGCACACTCTGTCATCACTAGAATATAAAATAATTCCAAACCCTGCTATCTGACCCTCATTAGTATGTGTGGCTGAGTCATCAGTCAAAACATGACACACAGTGGTGTCTTTTAACACTTTCTGAGGTTCTGTCAGAAAGGACCCTGGGACAGGTAGATCAGGGGGTTGGAGTGAACAATCATGGGTCTCTCCTGTAAATTGTAGGCCATGGGCCAACAAGGATGGAGTTTTGATAGGAAGGACAGTGATGTCGTGATCCTGTAAAATGAGAGACCAGTGTGTAAGACTTTCATTGGATACAGAGTAATCTTTTACTTTGTCTGACAACAGAAAGTTAGTTGGTAAATGACTGGAATGCAGCACAATGGGTGCATATCCAATGATGTACATAAAGTATCTCATTGCCCAGTATGTAGACAAAAGATTCCTTTCACAAAGGTTGTATTTCAGCTCCACTGGGGCAAGCATCTGGGATGCATAAGCAATGGTTCTGATGTGTCCATTGTATTTTTGGGCTAAAACTGCAGAGATTGCTATATCTGATGTAGCAGTTTCAATATACCCTAAAGCTGTGTTAGGATTAACCAATGCTGGGACCATGGTCAGTGATTCCAAAAGAAAAGACACTGGTATCAGTATTAGGATGCCTTGTACCTTCTTACCAGAAGTACCTGCTATAGTGTGTACTGGGAATAACCCAGACTGTTTTTGACTTGTGTCTGCTATTGCATGTGCTGGGAATAACCCAGACTGTTCCTGGCTTGTGCCTGCTATTGCAGCCACAGTATGGGATGATCCAGGTGTCACTGATGGAGGGGGTTCTGCATTATGTGCTGGCAGTGCTGGCACTATCAGGGGTGCCTGCACAATGGAGAAAGGTGATGTGCAAGTTGCACATAGTTCTCCAGCTATGGAATGTAGTTCAGTAGCCCTCAGGGGTGGAGATAGTAGTACTGAAACAGCTGTCAGCACAGGTTCAGAAATCAAACCTGTAACCCCCCCCAACATGGCCTGTGATGCTGAAAATATCACAGCCATGGGGCTTTCAGAATCAGGGTTGTCTCCTCCCCATCAAATGTAAAGTGGGTTTGCCCACCAGAATGGTGCTGGATGGTAGCAACATTGTTTCTAATGTTACAGCTTAAAGTATTAATGGACTGCATATGCCCAATGCTGTTAGGGTTAGAAACAGTACATTCAGTCTTCTCAGGGAAAGCTGATGTTAAATTACACAGGGAAGAATCACAGTTCATGTAATTAGCTGCAATGTGCTCCTTAACCAGGGATGCTCTAGTATAGTAAACATTACTAGCAGAAGTTGCTTCTTCTGCAGCATCAGACACTGACTTCATGACAGATTGTGTACCAGTCTCATTCAGAAGTAGGTCAACATCATTTTTAATGAGAATCTTCTGTCCCTCAGAAACACTAGTCTTACTGATAACATTATTAATCATGCCAAAAACCTCCGGTATGTTTTATTTGGATATGGCAGCAATCACAGGTCCCTGTGACTGCATGATCCAACCTCTGTGACGTGGTGGTCGGTCATTTTGGATTTCCTCATGGGCATCATGGGTTACTGTGTCATGACCATCATCACATGACCATAAGCGGCTATCATGGGGATGGTATGGGGATGCAACATGATGACATGTGTGTCCACCATTTTGAGACTCTAACAATTCTCCATTTTGTGAATCACAGGAAAAACAAGTGGCTAGCATTTGTTCTAGTCAACCCCACAGCATACTGTGAGTGTTCAAAATCAAACTCTTCAACATGAGAAGAGGCAAGGTCTTTGGGCATTAAGTTAGTATGCCCTGCCAATACCTCCGGCTGATGGCGCAAGTTCGCCATATCTGACTTTTTACTCCTGCATTCTAACTGCTTAGATACAGGAGTTATCACACTGTAAAGTGCCTTATTTTCAGATTGCAAGACATTCTCATCTTGTAAAACTTGCCTTTTATCAACAGAAGCTGTGTCACAGTTTAGATTCAAAACATTTATATCAAGTCTGCTGTACTGAAAACATAATAATTCACGTTGTTCAGTCAAGGTCTGGTGTTGAAATACCAGCACATTAACTCTTTCAGTAATTACTTCAGACTTATCATCCCTAAGTTCCTTGTTTCCAAAATGTAAGGAATCAGTGTTACTAGCCAGAACACAATTCATTTGAAAAACTGTTTTCTAATAAGTTTTATCTTTTCAGCGTTATCTCTTAAGGCATGCAGGTCTTTGCTGCTTCTGTCATTAAAGAGAAACTAATTTTCTTGACGGACAGACTGCAACTGAGACTGCAGCCCATCTATCCTTTCTTTATGAGAAGCCTTTTTAAGACTAATCACCTGCTTGCAAGCAGCATTCTCCATTTTGCAAGCAACATACTCAGATTCCAAAACAGATAGTTTATTTAGAACAGCATCAAAACATTTAAACAATGTTGCAATTAATAATCCTTCAGGATCAACTCTTTTGGTACCATTTTTCAATTCCCCATAATGGGCAATGATTTCCCTGAAAGGGCTACCATTGGATTCTACTACCTCAGCAAAATCAGACCAACCACCATAGGCAGTTTGGTATGTTAAGGCATCCAGCCTCAACTCAGTACTGATATTTTTAGACATGTCATAAGATAAGAAACTCTTAACGGTCTGTGGATCAAAAACTTTGTTTGCAACCAAAGTTCATGACAGGACACAAATAGCCTTTGGCGTATGTGGACTCCTAGATGAGTATATACCCATTAGGATTTGAATCCACAAATGAAAGCAGTCTATCTGTCTGTTCGGTTCCCTTTACAGCTGTGTGTTCCCACAGAGAAAGAAGAGGAAACAAACAAACAAAAATAAAACAACTCATTACACAGAGATTGAACATCTGCCAAGAGATTGTTTGCCTGCACTGTAGAACACACAACAGATTGAAAATTTAAACAGAAGACACTCTCTGCTGCTTGTTACTGGAGATTTCTCATCCAGTGTTTTAATTTACAGAGGAAATTAAAAATGTAACTTGGCAAACACCCAGACACACTGCCCGATCATTTTATGTTGCCTAAACACTCTTGGTGTGTAGGGTAAATAATAATAATACAGATTCTTATGTCTTCGGAGTCTGCCAAGAAACATTCACAAACAAGCAAGAGTACTAATAAATGTTTATTAGACTACTTACGCCAAGCATGTGACAAAGAAAATCACAAGGGAGATGGGTTTCTCACCACTCTCCTGAAGAATGTACATAATCTTCAGGATTATAGCATCTCAGGTTCTCCAAGATCTCGTTCTCTCTCCCCCCACTCCCCTGGAGCTACAGTAGGTTGCAGAAGGCTAAATACTACAAATAACAGCATAGCAACAGAGATTACCTCATAGTTACAGGCATGAGAAACAATATGTATTGGATAATGACTTTGGATACAGAATTACTAATGAGTATCGTATGAGACAAATAATATGCTTCTGTTTGCATTATAGCTTGGACAAATAAAATGCTGATGGGTTCAAACTACACTTGGCATTTCTTGCTTATGTATAATATAGGACATAAAGGATTTATCTCTAATGAGACAAAGAGAAGTGCTGACAGGGCTCTATTACATGTGGCATATATGCCTGAGTAGAAAACACACACTACATATAATTATATGAGAATATGAGTATACAATAATCACTGATGATCCCTCAGAGTCATCATATCAGTAATTAGGAAGGTTATATATGGAATATATGTAAAAGACAAACATAATGCATTATAGTAAGGTATAATAGTCATACATGATATAATCCTATGAAAGGATATAAACATTAGCATATATGAGCAGCAAAGTACATTCCTGGCACTCATGCTTATATGATGGGTGCCTAAATCTATACATTAGTGCAAAATAGCAGTATCACAATATAACAGACCAGGAATACAGTGTGAGGTGTATGTGGGATGCTAGGGGCATAACCCAGGCACAACAAATGTGACTCTCAGCCCATTGATTGGTGATCTTTTTTGTTATTCTCTTTATGCCCCCTTTTCTCACTACCATGCCCCCTTCATGCCTGGTCTGCCCAGCCCAATCACCAGGCTTCTTGTGGGCTAATCTCAACTTCTGTCCCCCACAGCTCTCCCACTGTGGTAGGAGCAGTGGGATTGTCCTAACTTCTGCTGCATTCCAGATTCTGGTTGGTGGAGGGCCATATCACAGGTGCAGAGCCTGTGTGGGGTGGATTTTCATCCTACATTGGCCAGGGCTGTTTATTCCTTTTTTTGTCCTATCCATTTGGACACAAAGGCAATAAGTTACTGTAACTGTCAGGTGTATTACTTTTTCTAGTACTTCTCCATCCTTGCTAGTGACTGCACAGAGCTTCATGGATCAAGTTTCTAAAAGAAATAGAAAGTAATAGAAAAAGTAACTTACTCAACACTGGCCACTCTCCTCCAAGCCACGCTGCCATGACCCTCGCTTCCCTAAGTAACTCTGCCTGCTGTGTCCTGTAAACTATTTATGTTTTTCCGCAAATGTGAAAGTGCACTGCTCCTTACATTACATCCCTTCATTGCCCTACATGTCCCTTGCGCAGTCGCTAACTTGAAAATTACACTGATTGCTTACTTTTGGAGTTGCTAGCCTTTCAAGTAGATATGTGCATTCCCAAGTATTTCTTCAGTGAGGCGCCATTATGTTCAGGTACGAGAGGTCACGCAGGCTTGAGAGGGCAAGAGACATGTGAACACAGTGAGTGTAATGGTACCAGGGATTTAACGCAGCTCAGACAGGCAAAGTGGTACTTACTGGTGATTTCAACCTACCAGGGTTTAACTGGAAAACACTGTCAACAACCAGCTGTAGAGAAAGGTGTGTCCTGGATGCCTTCCAGAATAGCTTTCTGGAGCAGGGGGTCAGAGACCCTACTAGGGGGATGCAATTTGGACTTGGTTTTAGCAAATGGAGACCATGTCAATAATATTAGGGTGGAGGATCCAATGGCGGGGAGAGACCACAGGATGATATAGTTCAATCTAGGATAGGACATGAAAGATCGAAGACTCACACCAAGGTAGTTGACTTCAAAAGGGAAGATTTGGTAAAGATGGGGGAAATCATGAAGGAACATCTCTCTAGGATTAGGCTGGAGATGGGGGTTAGCGGAAGTGAGAAGCAATAAAGGCTGGTAGCACAATAGCTACATAGTCCTGCACCAGAATCAAGAGCAAAAACACCAGACAAAAAAGGCCCAGCTGATTCATCACCGAAGTTGCAAACAGGGTGAAGGAAAAAAGAATAGCCTTTCTTAAATACAAGCGAACACAGAAGGGTGAGGATAGGGAAGTTTACCTGATGAAGACTAAGGTGGAAAGTATAACTGTCAGGGCAGTGAAAGCAAGGAGGGAGCTCCAATTGGCTGAAGGAATAAAGTCAGGGGGAAAAAGATTTCTATAGGTATGTAAAGGAAAAGAGGCAGTGGAAGGAGGATATAGTGAGACTAAAGAAGACGGGGGGATGGGTGTAGAGTAGTGAAGAGCAGATTGCGGTATTAAACCAGTACTTCAGCTTGGTCTTCACAAGGGAAAAAGAGGGACCAGTACCTAGGAGCAGAAAGGAAGCTGATTCAGGTGGAAGGGGGGGACTGGAAGCACCCATCTCGGTAGAAACAGTGTTAAGGGGTCTCAGGTCCATCTGAGTGGACAAAGCACTGGAACCAGACAAGGTGCATCCAAGGGTGTTTAAAGAGATGGCCAACATTCTGGCTGGCCCATTGGTGGACCTGTTTACTACCTCTCTAGAGACTGGGAAGGTGCCAAGGGACTGGAGGCTTGCACACGTGGTGCCGCTCCACAAGAATGGGCCTAGGGATGACCAGGGGAACTATCGCCCTGTCGGCTTGCCCTCTACTGTGGGAAAGCTGATGGAGTCCATCCTTAAAGAAAGACTAGTGGATTATTTGAGGTCATGTGGACTTTAAGACCATAGACCATAGACAACATGGTTTTGAGTCGGGAAGATTGTGCCAGACAAATCTGGTTGACTTCTTTGACTGGGTAATGAAGGCAGTGGACAGGGGACTGGCAGTGGATGTACTTTATTTAGACTTCTGCAAAGCGTTCAACTTGGTCCCAGACAGAAGGCTGATCAGCAAGCTCAAGGGGCTGGGGGTAAGGGGGGAAGTTAACAGGATGGATTAAGAACTGGTTACAGGATAGAAGTCAATGTGTGGTGGTAGGGGGGAAATCTTGGAACCTAGGCCAGTCACCAGCGGGGTACCACAGGGCTCTGTTCTTGGCCCTGTGTTATTCAATGTCTTCACTGGGGACATAGTGGAAGAGATTAAGGGTAAAATTTGCCTCTTTGCAGATGATACTAAACTCTGTGGATGGGTGGATACAGAGGATGGGGGAAGGGAGCTATAGGAGGACCTGACTAAATTGGAGAGATAGACAAATACCTGGCAGTTGGCTTTCAACACCAAAAAATGCAAGGTTATGCACCTTGGCACACGTAACCCGGGGGGTGGATTACTGGTTGGGGTGGTAAGGTGAAAGTAGTAGAGACTGAAGAAGAGAAAGACCTAGGGATTATCATCACCAATGACTTGAAACAATCTGCACAGTGCAGCAAAGCAGCAGCTAAAGCTACAAGAATGCTGGTCTACATAGCCAGGGGGTTCACATCTAGGAGAAGGGATGTCATAGTACCCCTGTACAGGTCACTGGTGAGACCGCTAATGGAGTATGGGGTCTAGTTCTAGTGTCCTCACCTAAAAAAATACATAAACTTGCTGGAGGGAGTGCAGCAAAGAGAACCAAGATGGTTAAGGGCCTACAACACAAGCCCTATCAAGATAGACTAGAGGAACTCGGCATGTACACACTGGAGGAGAGAAGAGAGAGGGGGGATGTGATAGAAATCTTTAAGTACCTTAAGGGAATAAACAAAGTCAGCATTGAGGGCTTGTTTAACATAAAGGGGGCAGGGATAAGAAGGGGACATCAAATATAGTTGGGGGGATTTAAAAGAGATGCTAGGAGGCATTTCTTCACTGAAAGGGTGATCTTGAGATGGAATAAGCTTCCAGAGGAGTTGGTTTCTACCAAGACTGTGGGAGGCTTTAAATGTGGGTGGGAGAGACTTATCCAGAAAATCACACTGAGGATGGGGAATGGTGGAAGCAGAGGGTGAGAGGGAAACTTTGAGGCGGGGGATACCTCTCAACCTTTTGTCACTGAAATGAGGGACATGGACATCTTTGGACACTCAAAATGAGGGACAATGAGGGACACATCCTCAAAAATGGAGATACAAGCTCAGAACACTGAAAATCCTAGTGTTTACTTGTACGTTTATTTTGAATTTAGTATTCTAGAATATTAAGAGTTTCTGCTTTAAAGTCTGAATTTACAGCACATTCTCTCTGTGAGCAACACCTTTTTCATGAGGGACGGATGAGGGACAGAGCAATTTTAAGGGGGAAAATGAGGGATGTCACTCATAATGAGGGACACTTGAGAGGTATGGGTGGGGGTGGGGCAGCTGTACTGAAATCTCACAGCTGAGCTGCTCTCTCGAGCAGACTAGACAGGCCACGATGACCTTTATCTACTGGCAGTTTCATATGTTTGTATGTAGTAAGAGACATGTGAGGTATACAATGTCACCAGCAGATCCAGGTCTAAATTCCACAACTGCCACTTACATACTGTGTTACCCTGAGCAAGTTTAACCCCCGTCACACCTGGAAATGAGCTTCATCCTTTCTTGAGCAAACAAATTATAAATAAAATAAATACTTCAAAAATATGCTCCATTCAACAAAAAATTAGAAAAAGAGAACCTACAGCTGCTTGATCTTTTAGCTACTTTAGACCCCACTTATTAATGAGATATAAGTAAAAAAAAACAAACCTCCTGGAACTGCAGATTAATAAATATTCAGTTGGGTCAGGCCATCTCAGTGTGCAGTTTAATTGCTTAAATACCTCTGACAACCTCCCCATCCAAATTGCAAGATAAAATTAAGTGTTTTATAGTAATAAAAAGTCCTAAACTTATAAATAAGAGGCAGCTGCAGGAGGGATTGATCAGGTGTCTCAGGATGCAGAGGCAACGGCAGCAGTTCCAGTAGCATTCCCACAGGATGAATGTATTGTCCCAGTCATCCTGGGTATTTACTGTTGCACAACAACAAGCAGTCACCTGTACTCGCTTTGTGCCAGTAAATGAACTGGAAAGACAGGAGTGAGAGGGACCACAAACTCTCGGCTGTGATTGTGGCAATCTGCAGTAAATTATTTAATTTTTGTCACCGGGTCTGTCTGGACCAGGGCAGCACCAACTAGGGGCAAACAAAATACTTTATTTCAAATATTTGGCCAAATATTCATATTCAGGTCACAAACTATTAAGAAATCAGTATTCGTATTCATTATTTGAATTCCTGTGAGAAAAAAGTTAACCCCACCCCAACTTCCTCCCCAGCCCAACTGTTTAAATACAACTACCCCGTCCCCAACTCAACTGTTTTACTCGTGAGCAAGCGCAGGAGCACGTTCGTCCATGTCAGGTGGCGGCTATGGTGGGCGGGCGGGGTGGATAGTGAGTTGGAATGTAGCCGCGGTATGGGCTGCCGCCATTGGCTCACGCCAGGGACCAATGGGCGACAGTCTTACCATAATGGTGTCAGCTTGGCAGTGGGGTGGCAGACGGGTGGGGTGCTGCCGCCCGCCATTGACCGGAGGGGGAGCGGGGCGGTGGGGTTCAGTGGGCAGGTGGGGAGGAGGGTCCACTGGACCACCAGGGATAATAGGTTTCTTTTATTTCTACTTCAGCCCACGATCGGGCAGACAGGTCCACTGGACCACCAGGGATAATAGGTTTCTTTTATTTCAACCTCAGCCCGCGATCGAGCAGACAGATCCACTGGACCACCAGGGATAATAGGTTTCTTTTATTTCTACTTCAGCCCACAATCGGGCAGACAGGTCCACTGGAACACCAGGGATATAGGATGTATCTCTTTTTTACTGAAGCCCATGATCAGGCGGGCAGTGGTCCACTGGACCACCAGGGATATAGGATGTATCTCTTTTTTAATGAAGACCACAATCGGGCATGGGGGGGGTGGGCGCCACCATGGAGGTGCAGCCGGAGCTTGGGTGGCCACCCATAGATGGCAGCTGCTGTGTTGTGCCTTGCAATACAGCAGCTCACCTGTGGGTGGTCAGCCCTTGCTCCTTTTTTTTTTTGATTAACTTTGTGCTGGTGCAGGTGGGGATGTGCATTCATGGCTCCGCACATCCAGGCCTGAATATCGGGCTGTGCAGAATATGCATGGGCACCACCTACCTGCACCTGCATGCATTACTGATGTGCTCGGTGCTTGAGTTTGTTCACGCACTTTCCTTTTGAATATCACACAGGGTGCTTCAGGGTTGCGCATGGCGCAACACTAGTTGCATGCAACCCTTTTGAATATCTGGGCCTATGTGTGCTGTCTGGGGACACTCAGAAACAGCAGCAGTGACTGAAAAAGGGTGGAAGGAATATGGTGCAAAGTACAGTCGCTTTACAGAGCATGGGGTGACTTCAAATATGTGGGGAAATAAATAATTAAAAGTAAAGGGTTTGGCTACAGTAGTACTTCAAACCTGGGACACTGTAAAATCTGTGTGGACACTGTTTACATCCAGCCACCATGTTTAGCAGCCATGTGACACCAACCAACCAACCACCAAGCCAGGATTCTTGCAAGGACTCTGGGACTGTGTGAACAGACTTTTGGGGGAAAATACCTGGGAAAGTTTAGATGCCTTTTTCTGCACCAATGAGGCATCGAAGGAGCCTCATGCATATTAATTTTTCTTAAGGACAATGGCTTCAGCCAATGGGGAACTGCCACAGGGCTCCCTAAAGTTAAGGACTGTAGAGTTTTCCGTCAGTTCAGAGGGAGCTCCTCCAGGAGGAGGGGGGCCTCTTGCCCCTGGAGAGAATGGGGCTGCAGGATGGGCCTGCCTGGGGACTGCCAGCAATTTGTCCCCCAGGGCAAGGAGTGCCTGCCCCATAAGGAAAAGGGAAAGGAAAAGCTGGAGAGAGAGAAAAAAGGTTAAAGAAGCAGCTTGGTAGAGAGAAAAGGAAAGCTGCAATATGCTGAATGTTCTCTGTTGTTCTGAAATTGCACCACAGTGGTGAGATAAAGAGGAAGAGAGAAGAGGTTGTGTCTTGATCCTGGAAAAAAGACAAAGGTTGTGTCCTGAGTCTGGAAAAAGGACGAAGGTTGTGTTCTGAGCCTGGTAAAAGGACAAAGGTTGCGTCTAAGCCTGGGAAAAGATGGGAGTACAGAGGAATGATGAGGAACAAGAGAATATAAATGTGCTGAAAGAAGGAAAGGAAGAGTGAGCCTCTACACATGGAGAATTGCTATGTACCTGCACAGTGAGAAAAGGGACTTTGAGTGCAGGAGAAATGTGTGAGCCAGAGCGAGAATGTGGCTGTGTTGAAGTTGAGAGACTGTGAAAGCAGAAGGATGGACAGGTGATTTTCGGGGCCGGGTACCTGTTGTCTGCTCCTGAGATACAGCAAGGAAAAGAAATGGATTGCTGTGGCTACACACTGTGGCAGGGAGGAGAAAGAGAAGCAGACTAGAATGTGCTGAGTGTTTCTGCTGACACCCAGGGCCAGGTGGGGAACTCACTAACCCCCATCAAGTGGGGTCTTCCGCTGCAGGGGATCATGGGTCTTGTACCTGAGTGCTAGGGTGCTCTGATCGGAGGGAGCTGGGTCATGGAGCCACTCCCCGGTGTGGGCCCTCTGTAGTTAGCAGGCCTTGTTCACGTGCCCTGCAACAGGCCTGTAATGGGCCGAAGGGCACAAGCTGCAAGATCTGCAAGCAAGAGGAAGAAAGAGCAAGCTGCAGCCTCTGTGCCCCTGTTTCAAGCAAAGTGCCCAGTTCTGTATGCATTTTCCATCAATCCCCAGGACTTCAGTGAACTGTGCCATTCAAGGACTGAGTCTGGAGAACCATGAGTAAACCGCAGGAATTGCCCTGTGCCTGGGGACTGTAAATAATTAAATTACGCACACTAGGGCTAAAGGTAGAGTCAAGGGGAAAGCCTGTACAAAGTTAAAGTTAAATTCTTCAAGCACGCCAATGCCTGTGTAACCCCCGTACAAATGGGGGTTTCCATAAAGTCTTCCTTGAGCTTGCCTAAATGCTCACTGCCAGGCTGGTGTCCTGTGTTTTATCAGTTTAAATGTGATTACCAGAGCCTGTATAGCCTCTGTGTACTGTCTCTTTAAGAGCTGCCTGATTGTGGCTTAAGTAATCTGAGAGGGAGCTCGGTTGAAAGATGTAACTATCTGCTGAAAATCATTTACAGTGATAATGATAATGTAGTTTGTCTAACCTGCTTTCTTTGTAGCAAGGACTGTTTTGTTTGTCTCCACTATATTGGTCTTGGACTGCAAATTGGACCAAACAGTACTGGTGGGACCTAAAATGTAGCCGGACTACAGAAGCTGTCTGAATTCAAAATCTGTAGGAACTGTAGTTTGGAGCTTTTTTGTGCCTTTTTTGCAACTGAAGGGGGAGCTCTTGCTTTGACTGACAGCCAAATCAGTCAACCAAATCTTTTGGATCTTGGGGAAGTCCCGGGCTGCTTGCAGTTTTCAGTTAGTTCTGAGCTGGGAAGTGAAATGAGAGGAGCTGAAGTGATTCTGAGCAGTGGATTCGCATGTGAGAACTGTGAAAAGGCTGAGTTTTTGGCTTACAAGTCTGCCTGCTGGTCCTGAGAGGGAGAGAAGAGAATTATTGTGGACTAAATCCAAGTTTGTGTGACTAAAGTAAGCTACTGAAGTGGGCCAGGCTCAACCTGAAGAAGTCCAAGATTTTGTTGAATGTGATCTGCCTGTCAGGAGTTCCAGCTACCTAAGCCCTGAGAGACTTTGACATGACCGGGAGCGCTTTGCCTGGTAGCAGAATTCCTGTACATGTAAATGTGTTATGAGCTGCTAGTGGGTCATGAGGTAGTTATCCACTGTGTGAACTGTGTTATGTTTGCTGGAAGCTGTATCCAGCCCAAAACGGACTGCATCCGAATTTGTATCCATGCTGTCTGGGCCTTGCCAGACTGGCCCAGCCAGACTACCCACTGCACAGAGAAGCCATCGACGACAGACCTGCCTGGGTATCAGCCCCCTGCTCCACGCTTGAACAGGAACGACACCTCTGTGACTCGTGTGGGCCCTGCTTCTCCAGGCATTCCAGATCAACCACCTGCAGTCTTGATTTTCGTCCAGCCTGTGTCCAGTCTTGGGTATCATGTGTAAATACCAGGGTAGCTCCCTGCAACCACAGCTTAATCTGAGTGTGTCATCTGATTGTCTTGTTGTTTCGTTTCCTTTATGAAATGAGCCCTCTGGCTCCAGATTACAAATATTGTGTACTGTGCATGTTGTGTTTTCCATCACAGGGCCCCAACCAGCTGCGATGCCGGCCAACCCCTGGCAACAGTCCTGGCTAGCCCATCTCTTCTCCACTTGAGTACCCAGAGGTGGACTGTGTGGTGAGACTCAAAGCACATGCATAATTGCTTGATTGATATAACCTTTAAGCTAATTAACCTGATTTTGCCCCTCCCTTGTTCAAGTCCCCGGGAATAAATCAGATCTAACTTTTTCTGCATGTAATCTGACTGTGGTTCCAGTCTGTGCTCAAAGTACTGTACTGTTGCTATTTGCTGTGCATAGCCTTGTTTTACAGGGGGTCCCCAGGGTTGAGCCAGATGAACCAGCCCTGGTGGTAAGTGCAAACAGTGTGGGTACTTGTGTGGTGTACCAGGGGTATCGTGAAAGTGATTATTGCAGAGTGTTCAGGCCACTAGAGGGGAAAGGGGGGTTACAGTGTCCCGGAGGGCTGAGCCCAGGTTAGCTCGACCACTACCAACTCTGACCTCTGGGAAGAGGCACCCGTTTCAGAACTCAGACCCCTTAACCTGCTACTAGCTGAGCAGGCAGGGGTAGTAGCCCTTGGGATAGTGCCACCTAGGGGTTACACCTGCTATCAGCTGCATCTCAGACCTGCAACTAAAATCTGGGTACCCAGTGATAGGACACTGGGGTTAAAATGGGACTGGATCTGTGGGTCTGGGCTTGGGGTTTCACCAGCAGCAGTTAGCTAGCTAGATAGGCCTGGTGGCTGCAATGACTGAGATCTGGGTTTGAATCAAAAGGAAATGTGAATTTAGGGAAATGCCAATCTTTAAAATGCTTGAACTCTATTTCACTTCCCCCATCCTAAACCCTCCCCCTGTAAATAAACCGTGATGTTATTGTTTCGCAGCAGTGATGATTCCAGAGCCTAATTTTAGTGAGCATGTTACTGGATGAAATGGGAAAGATAAATGGTGTAACAGAATATGAGGAGGTTCGAATCCTGGTAAGTCCATGTCTGGGGTAACTGTTGGGGAGGTGGGTTGATACGACATCCCAGAGGCTGTACTGCAAGCAGTCAGACCCACTAAATATGTTCTCTGGGTGAAGGCACTGCTAGTTTTAGTTTTTGGGAAAGGACCCCCATAGGTCAGCTATGGGAACCCAGGCCCTTTAACTGTGGTCAGGCCTGCACGCAGGGGTGGTGGCCTATGTTCCCCCTAAGGTGTGTGCACGTGCACCCACACAGCAGTCAGACATAACCCGCACATGGCTTTAGTAGTAGCGCACAAAGCAGCTGACAGGGATCCTCATGTTCATGAAGTAGTGACTATAGTCACTCAGATTTTAGACTCAGACAGCAGGACATGAAAGTGAATGGGAAAGAAACATTGTATGCCCTGAGGCCGCGACCCATTAACTTTAACAATCCAGCAGTCTCACTCTTGCTCCACTTATTGAACAATGGAACCAATCTGCAAAATTCCAACCAATCGGCTTTGCAATTACAACAATGTTTTCGGCTTGACACCTCTTTTCAGTAAGACAATACTTGATAATGAACAGTATTCCCCTGCTGTTCACAGAAATGGCATGTTTTATTTGTTTGGTAGATTCCCCCCAACAAAGCAATGCAAGAGATTCTCTGACATAGGATGTATATTATATTATTTCAGTTTTAAAGTTGCACAACTTCAGTGTAATCTGCCTCCTCCCCAAGCAGCGTCTCACATACAAAATGTTTTTATAATGGATTTAAAGCCTCACTGTTGAAAGCGTGTTCATTTTTTTTTTCAGTAGAAGAAAATAGGAAAACTATAGTTTTTCTTTACAATAAAAACATCAAAGCAACCTACTGTCTGTTTGTGTCATTTTTTTTATGTATTTGTCAGGGGCCGGGATGGGTATAACTTTCTCAATTAGCAGGCTGAGACACTGACTGTACATACAGTATGTCTAGAGAGATGAGATTGTGCTTCTCTTTAAAATAGGGTCTCACATTATACACACATTTGAGATTCAATGAATTAGTGCTTATAAAAGGTTGCCCATATTGGCTACATGGGGATAGTAATTCTAAAATGGACAACAAGAAATAGCAGCACAAAAAATGTCCTTTTCATTTAATTTCATAAATTCGGACTGTGCTTAGTATGGATCCAGAATGGAAGAGAAATACAGTCTCCTAAATGCATCTCCTCTCTCATATCACACTGACTCACTCACTACATTGCAAAAATACATTTTAAAATCCCCACTAAGCTTGACAATACCCAGTATAGTCATTGTAAACCATACCTAGGGTAAATGACATCACATACAATTATGCATGCTTCCATCAAAGATCCCATTGCTAAGTACTGCTTTAAGAAGCTATCCAACCCTGAATATCACATTGCCATAACAGTATTAAATTATGTACTTTTGGAGTTGGCAGAGTTGTCTAAGATGTTTCAGAAAGTGGTCTAACAACAGTTGTAACATGGCACAAATTTGACAGTGCTGAGGAGCAATGGTGATAGGCGAGAACGCGTCACATGGTTCAGGAGCAACACGGCATTATGAGATGATAATGCCGTGTTGCTTCTGAAGTACAGAAAGTAACCACCAGAAGCAAATTAGCAGGGTTCGCAGGTGGCATGGTGAAAAAAGAAGAGCAACACAGTCGTAGAAGAGCAAGAGAGTAGTGCAGGTAGGCAGGGGGATAAATAGAAGTGAGGGACATAGGTGGGAAGAGGGAGCTGGGGGCACATCCGGGAAAGCATTCAACTTCAACAATTTTAACATCCACGGCACGGTAAACTTTAACTATGCTGGAGGAATGACACACGGAGAGCACACCACAGACACAGGATAACTCCAAAAAGGTACAAAAATGAGTAGTGTGCAAGACAGAGCGAGCAGCATAGAAATACAAAATCGAGTGAGGTATTGACGCTGCCCGTATGCAAATCAGACACGCACACACTCAGCGAAAGCGAGAGAATCACAGTCATCCCAAGTTACCTAGTAATGAAACAGCCGCACAGAAATAGTTTAAATGTGCAGCAATCGTTAATAAAGAAACCAGAGTTCACTGTATTGAAAAACAATAATAACGACATATGTATATAAGAGAGTACTGCTGAGAAATGTGAAAGTAACATTAAAAATGACAGCTGATCATATCAGTCTGTAGTCTTTTCTATTCTATAGTAGCAGATGTAGTCCATAGCAAGCATAGTGATGTCCATGTTACAAACATTAATCTCCTCTGAAGGTGGCATCAATGAATTAATGCAGACTGGACCCATTATACGCCTCGACACCATTGTCCTAGCAGTCCCAACCATAATGCTCCAAATCACCGCACCTCGATGATATGTTTGCATAACTGTACAGTGCTGGGCAAAAAAAAAAAAGATCAAGCCAGTACCTGGGTGAACATCTACTAAGTCAACCAGTAAAACTGCTTTGACCAAGTACAATGAAGTAAGCACAGCAGCAATCTTGCAATTCATTGGCCTGTTATGTGGCCACCTGGACAGCTGATTTACTGCAGGTGAACTTTCTGACTGATCTGCCTTTGATTTTGCAGCAATGCCACATTGCAGCTTTGAGTTCAGCTTATCAAATATTGAGAGACTATACAGCAAATATCAGGACTATTTATTTTCATCAGTGGACCAGGCAGAAATTAGCTAGTACAATGACTTCAGATTTATAGTTGCTGAAAAAATAAAGGAGAATCATTAAAATCCTTTACTGACACTGATCCACTTTGCTTTGACTAATGTGCAGTACAGCATGGTGGCTAAACTTATTGATGTATGTGCTACATTCCAAGCTAAACATAAAGCTATCATGCATAGAGGTTCCACAGTCTTATCCTTCCCAGAGAGATTCTCCATAAGGAGGTGCAGAGTGAGAAGGATACGATAGCATAGAAAAATCTTAGAAGTAATATGAGGATCATATACTGAAGCAGAGAGAAGTATGGCTAAGTGGGACCATAACTATCTTTGAGTGAAAGGTTTCCTCAAGGATTCTCATAGGAAAGTTAGGAAGATTTGTTGCTGCTCTTGGAAAGACATTAGGATTTTATATCTCCAGAAACATGATGGAGTCCATAAAGTTATGTGGAGATCCTGAGTCCACAACACAAATTGATATTACATTTAAAAATCCTCATACAGCTAGCAGCTTGCTGTCTCTGGCCAGCAAGCTGGATTGTTTGGGAATACATTTAGTAAACACGTTAGACTTGGGTGAAGTCTTTTCACAGTTTAAACAGACTATGGATAGTCCAAAATCAATCTTAGAGGCAGATAACCCCCTGATTGACTTTGGAAACCTAATTGACCCTAATACCTACTTGCCGCTGACTGTTATTGATTAACATAGAAACATAGAATTTGTCGGCAGATAAGGATGGCTTGGCCTACCAAGTCTACCCATTTCCCTACCTAATGGATAAGCTGCAGATCCTAGTTAACCAGCAGCCTACTTATTCCTACCCCCACCCCCTAGAATTGCCTTATGACTGTCCCATGCATGCTTGAATTCCACCACTGTTTTTGACTCCACAACCTCCTCCAGAAGGCTGTTCCATGCATCCACAACCCTCTGTGAAAAATACTTCCTTAAATTACCTCAGCCCCCCTCTATCTTCAAATTGTGCCTCTTGTTCTTGCACACCTCTTTTTTGAAAGATACCTCTCTTGGACTTTGTTGATTCCTTGAGATACTTGAAAGTTTCTATCATGTCCCCCTCTCCCTCCCTTTCTTGAGGCTATACATATTAAGCTCTCAAGTCTCTCTTCATATGTCTTCCGTGCAGACCCTGCACCCTTTTAATGCCCTCCTCTGGACAGCTTCCATCCTGTCTATGTCTTTTGCAGAAGGTTGAGTCTCCAGAACTGCATCGCAGTACTCCAGATGGGGTCTCACCAGCTGTCTGCACAGAGGATAATAACTTCCTGTTTCTCTGGTGATGCCTCTCCCTATGCATCCCAGTATCCCTAGCCCTTCTTTTGCCTCTCACATGCTTGCCCACCTTTAGGTCATCTGATATGACTACCCCCAGGTCCTTTCCATTTGTTGTTGTTAGTATCTCACCCCCCATTGTCTCTTCCCCTGGGTTTTGTTTCCCAGGTGCATTACCTTCACTTCTTAACATTGAATCTAAGCTGCATACATTTGACCATTCCTCTAACCTTGCCAAGTCCCTTCTCATCCTTTCCACCCCCATTGGCATCAACTCTGTTGCAGATCTTTGTGTCATCTGCAAAGACATACTTTTCCTTCTAGTCCCTCTGCAATGCTAAAACATAAAGACATTGAAGAGGACTAGTCTAATATCTGAACCTGTGGTACCCAACTAAGTAACCCCACTTTCTAGAGTGGACTCCATTTACTGATACTCTCTGTGTCCTATTCTCCAGCCAATTCTTTGCCCAGGCTGTCATCTTGGGACCCACTCCCAGGATGGCTAACTTGTATATTAATCTTTTGTGCAGGACTGTGTCAAATGCCTTTCACAAGGAGTCTAGGTGGAAGCCATGTCCACAACCCCTCCCTGATCTACTACTTTGGTCACCCAGTCAAAGAAATCTATCAGACTTGGCATGACCTTCCTGCTGTGAATCCATGCTGCCTTGGGTCCTGTGCCCTCTGGCCTCTAGATACTCGACAATTCTTTCCTTCAGAGTGATTCCATCCATTTTCCCTATCACTGGGTTAACTAACAGGTCTGTAGTTTCCTGCTTCTGCCTTGCTCCCACTTTTGTGAAGAGATCACATCTGCCCTCCTCCCAGTCCAGGTGCCACCCATCCTCCCATGATTTGATAAAGAGGGTAGTCAGTGGTGTCACTAGTTCTACCCATTAGTTCTTTAGAATTCTGGGATGAATCCCATCAAGCCCCATTGGCTTTGTTCACCTTCAGATTGAAGTTCTTTTCAGAACCCTTTCTTCTGTAAATGGGCTGGTATCAACTTCTGTATCCAGAATTGTTTCTACTGTTTGTTTTTGAGGTACCTCCCCCTCTTCATTTGTAAATGCAGGCAAAATATTTGTTAGTATCTCTGCCTTTTCACAGATCACCCTCTGCCCACCCTCCCTCCCCTTTATTAGCCTCACTATCCCTCCCATGGTCTTCATTGGCTCCTGATGTACCTATAAAGAAACATCCCTTCTTAACTAGGTTGGCTATCTTTTCCTCAGTTTGGGCTTTGCTGTTCTGACTGCCTTCCCAGCTTCCTTTTGCTTTAACAGATACAGTTCTCTGTCCTGCTTCTTCTGTGATTCCTCTGTGCTTCCTGAATGCTTTCTTTTCTCTTGAACCTTCACTGCCACTTCCTTTGAGAACCATGTGGTTTCTTACATCACTTGTTTTGTTTATTTATTTGCTTCACACAAAGGCATGCTACCTCTGTGATGGCAGTTTTATTATTCCCCATTGTTCTTCCACTCCTTCCTGCCCATTTGCTAGTGCATTCCTTAGGCACTCACCCATTTTGGCAAAATCAGCCCTCCTAAAGTCCAGTACTTTTGCCTTTGTAGGCTGGAGTCTATTGCTGTGTTTATTATGAAACATACTGTTCAATGTGTAGCTTAGTTCCCAGATGGCTACCCACTACCATCTGTGATCCTCTCTCCATCTCCATTTGAGAGAACCAGGTCTAGTTGCTGCCTCTCCGAGTGGGCTCAATACTAGTTGTCTAAGGCATGCCCCTGTGAGGGCTTTATCTAGAATAACCCCTCTTGAGTGGCTGCTGCAACTGCACTTCCAGTGAACATCTGACCTATCAGATCCTTGCATCAGCAATATCTCCTTTTTCTGCCATTCTAAGTATACTTTCTATTATTTCCTTGTCCATTTCCTCCCCCTGGGAAGAGGTCTGTATACAACCCTGTGCGGTTGTGGTGCCATTGCCAGTCTCCAAATTTACCCACAGTGCTTCTTCTCCTCCTGTTTACCCTTTTTGTTCTGCCTTTGATTCCCTCCCTTATGTAAAGAGCTACTCCTCCTCCTCTTTTACCTCCCTGTCCCTCCTGTAGATAGAGTAGCATCCTATGTTTAATCCCAGTCATGGTTTTGTGTGTACCATGTTTCTGTGACTGCCACGATATCCAGATGTTCCTCCTCCATCAAAGCCACTAATTCAGGAACTTGTTACCTCAGACTACAGGCATTGGTACTCATTGCTTTCCATTTTGATGGCTTTTACCTTCTGTTGCAGCATCCCCCACTGACCTTTCTACCTCTGTCTTTTTCTCATTTAGTACCCTGTTTTGTAGGGAGAGGCTGGGATTTTCCTGCTGCTTATCAGTGCATCCCCCTTGACTAGTTTAAAAGCTTGCCAATGAAGCATTTAAACCGATTGCTCAAAAGACTTGTTCCCTTCCTGGACAGATGCAGACCATCCTGCCAGTATAGGCTGGTGTCCCTCCAGGTGGAACCCCAGTCCCAATGAAAGCAACCCTGTGCTCCACACCATTTTCTCAACCATTCATTAAACTGCATGGTGCAAAGTACCCTCGCCTCATCCATGCCGATTGACAGGCAGCACCTCTGAGAAGGATACTGTGTTCTTGTCTTAGGCCCCTCCCAACTCTACAAAGTACTCTGCACTGCTCTAATCTCACGATGAGCCAAGTCATTTGTCCTAGGTGGACAATGACATCCAACTCGAACTTACCGTGCAGCTATTCTCATGATCCTGAGGATGCGCTTCCTGTCCCTCCAAGCCATGGCACCAGGCAGGCACCTTCCACTTCAATTTTCCCTGCTCCCAGTTCTATCCCCCTAATAATTGGTCCCCCACCAGGAGCTGCTTCCTTTCCTTCCTGTGGTGCCCTCTGCCTCCTTCCTGTGGGCCTCCCTTGTGACAGTTGTCCTCCAGCCTCCTTAGTCTCTCTGCGGGTGCATCCATATGGGAGCTATGCTCCCCCAGAATGGTGTATGGATTGTAGATTGGAACAAGCTGACTGGGTGTGCCTAAGTTCCACCATCCTCACCCTCCCTGAGCCCACTGTGGTCCAACTGTGTACTTTCTTCACAACCTCTGAGGTAGTGGTGGTGGCTGTGGTGCTCCCTGGATGGGGAGGTTCCGCCCTGCTGTCCAGTGTGGCCTGGGGAAGGTTCCCTACTACTGTGCAGTGTGGCTCAGACAGGCAACTTCCTCCCTCGGGCAGAGAGTTGTAACAAGCAGGCAGCATCTCAGCCTCCAGAAAGACTCCTGGAAGACTGCCCACAGCCATTACCATTGCACTACTCCCCATGCTTTATCTACTTTTTTTTTGTGTACATGTGATTGGTTTATTATAGAAATATATATATTATACAATGTGTATGCTTATATTGTCAGTGCAGTGTGCTAGAGGATATGACAGTGATATACACTTGCACTCTTGAGGAATATGTTACAGAACCCCAGGTATAAAGGAACTATTTACAGGTGGTGGGGTGAGGTGGGCAGGGTTGACCTAAACTGTGCCTCATGAAACAATCAGCTAAAAGCTCTGACCCACTGCTGCGATGAGTGCCTTCCTGTCAACAAGATGCCCTATGCAACAATTCTGACAGAGAAAATACCCTGCTAATCAAACAAGAAAAATCCAGACATCCAAGTCAGACACAGGTAAACCTCCCCAGCCCCAAAATCAGCATGGTGGTTTCTGCTCTTGAAAGCGATCAGCTGCAAAATAAGTCAGCTGTGCTTAAACTCTTCCTGCACTGAAAATCTTAAGAATTGAAACAAAAGTAAAGCTAGATCCACCTCCCTCTTTTGCTTGAAAAGACTGTCCTTCCTGATAATTCTAAGTTCCTTATTTCACCTTTCAGTTAGAAGTAGCCTCCACCTCCAGAATATCTGCTACAAACCAAAGACAATTGTAAGGTTCACCTCCTCTGTTGTGAGCACAACTTGCTTTCATAGAAATCCTATGTTCCAGTATTGCAGCTTCCAGCCAGAGGTAGCTACCCTGAAAATCTAATAGCTGTTCTGATGAGTTGCTATAGAAACACTTGCTTATAATACTGTTGTTCTCAGGTCTGTAAGACTCTTCCAAAGCTATTGGCTGATAAGTAGCTATGATGTAAGCACTGACAAATGCAGCCTGTAGATAATATCAAACAAATGAACTCTGAATGCCAGCTGGATTTGGATAAGGGAGCTGGGAATCGAGATGTGGATGCCCTTTCTATACTTTCATGGAATACTGAAGGCATCCATCTTAAAATAATTGACCATGAAGTAGTGAGATTTCTGGATAATTTTGATATTATTGGACTGCAAGAAACATGGTGTACAGAAAATGTACCTGTAACTCCCAAATTGGCTGGATATGCTGTCTTTACTCTGCCAGCAACTAAAGATAAAAAGTTTGGAAGGTTTAAAGGGGGTATATCCTTTTTTATTTAAAACTTTGCTAAATTTTCAGGCTCTAATGATTAGCAAGGGACAAGAGAAGATCATTCTCTGCAATATATACTTTATCCCTTGCAATAAAGACTACTGATCCCATGGCCCTTTTCATACAGGATCTGAAAATGTCTTCGACAAATTGTCAGATAAGTATACCTTGTCCTATAATTATTTTGGGAGACTTTAATGCCAGAATTCCTTCTCATTTTATGAGGATGTATATTGAGATATAGTCCATACAATATCTATAATGAATCCAAATATCTCATATACTAGGACTGCTCAGGATCTAAATCAAACTCAGAGGTAGGAACTATGAACAGGCTTGTCAGCAGAAATTTCTATATTTTAAATGGGAGAACTCAGGGAGATCTATTTGGATCCTTAACGTATAGAGGACCTACTGGCTCTTCAACCCCTGCTCAGGTTTGGACCAATTTGGAAGCAGTAAAGCTGATCCAAAAGTTAGAGGTCAAGGATAGATTGGAATCAGCACACTGTGCTATTGTAATTAACATCAAATGCCCTTTTGGAACTTTAAGGAGTGAGGCACAACAGGAAGAGAGTCTGGAAGTCATGAACAAGAGGAGGATTGGATGGAAGCAGATTCATCAAGCAAGTTTCAAAGAAATTCTTAGTACAGGAGTCTTAGGTGATATTCACGAGTTGGTCCTGGACAAAAGTAAGCCTTTAATATTTTGGAGATTTGGGACACTATTCATTCTTTACTTGGACCTAAATGTAAAACAATGTACCGTCCTAGGTCCCTTTATAAAAAGTCTTAGTTTAATTTGGTATGCCTATAGGCAAAGAAAGAGTTTGGAGGAAAACTAAGACAGCATAAGAAGAAAAGAAATAAGTCTGCAGCAGATTTTAAATTGCTAAAGAGTGAAAGAGAAAAATATAAGAAAATTCTCGAATGGCAGAGACATAAACATACTCAGGGACTTTGGAAAAACTGGACTTGAGCTGTTTTGGATAGGATGGAAGGCGATTTTGGAATATTGTTGCCCAGGGATATAATAGATATGCCAATAGGATTGAAACCTATATTACATCTGAAGTTTGGGCATCTCATTTCTCCAAGCTCTATTATTCTCATGAAGAGCAGGAGACACCTGATGCTTTCAAAATACAGTAGGATGACATTTTTCCAAGACATATCTTGATCACAGAGGATGAAATCCAGATGGCACTGATTGGCCTTAAGGCAAATAAAGCACCAGGGCTCCTAGGTGATCTCTATAAGGTTTTTACCAACTGATGAATTCCTTTTCTTCTTTTGCTGTTTAATGGCCTGGTTCAGGGTACTCTTACCCTGCCAGTTGGGCAGGTAGTGTTATCTTCCCAATTTTTTAAAAAGAGGATCCGAATGACCCAAGGATGTATAGGCCTATTAGTTTGATAGATGTTTCACAGAAGATTTTCTCTAGGATAGATTTGGAAAGATTGCTGTCATGGGTCGAGGAGAACTCAGTATTGAGTGAGGCACAGAATGGTTTCCGGAAGGAGTGTTCTACAGTAAAACATTATTATGTGCTTCAGCATCTGATCTGTAAGTATACTAAAGTGAGAAAAACAGATTATATTGCTGTTTTGTGGACTTCTCCTTGGCCTTCAACAGGATTAGTAGAAAAATCTTTCGAGCTACAGTACATTAAAGGATCTGAAGTTGGAGGTCTCACTTCTTCTTGTTATTAACAGATTCTATGAAAATATGTGGGCAAGAGTCCAGTATAATCAATATGGTCATCTAACTGATAGATTTGAGACAAATGTGGGGGACAGACAGGGGTGTATTTTGGCCCCCACTCCATTTAACATCAACATTAATACAGTCTTGGATCAGCTAGGTAACCCAGATTTTCATACTCCAAAAATTAATGATCAAAGGATTGAATGTTTAGCATATGCAAATAATTTAGTCTTGTTCTCTACTTCAGTCCTAGGTCTTAAAAGAAAATTGGCTCACTTTCAATCTCTCTGTTCTCAAAGGAAACTAAAAGTTCATCTCAGCAAGACAAGACGTTGTAGTTTTGGCTCTCAGACAATGATATATGAGTAGGCTTTAGGCTAAGCGGTAACCATATAGACACTGTTAAGTATTATGACTATTTAAGTGCCCATTTTGCCTATAGCCTATCTTGGACCAAACATTTGGAGGCTATTCAATTTAAAATGTGATCTTCTGTAAATGCCCTAAAAATATTTAACGGCAAGATGGGGAAGTCATCGGTGAGCGAGGTATTAAAGTTGTTAATGCCAAAATAAGAATGAGCATATTATATGTCTCTGAAATCTGGGATCATACTGAGGTCAGAGAATTAGAAATAATTCTGAATAAACTCTTTAGAGACACCTTAATATTTTTAAATGGAACTCCAAGCTGTATTCTTGCCTTGGAGGTAGGACAACATTCCTTGACTTTTCTCATCTGTGAACGACAGATTCTCTTTCTGTTGAAACTTTTTCTTTTGCCCCAACAAAGATATCCCAGAATGTGTGTAGTGAAAGCCATCAAATTGGCCAGCATGGGATATTTACATCCCTTTATTCAACTTATTAAGGAAACAATAATGCTGGCTGGATTGGGCCACCTCTTATATAAAATTTACACGAGACCATGTGAGGAGATTAGGCAGGATGTCAAATTGAGGATTATTGCCTTAAAACATCAATTCTTTCTATGCTCAACTCTCCAAGCTTAAACTATATGGATTTTATAAAAAAGTAAAGATTTCATGGGGATATGAGCCATATCTCTTTTTTTAACCTGCCTAAACAAAGAAGAATCTATACAAGATTCAGAACTGAAAACTATAATGCTCACTACATTCATTTCAGACAAAAGAGAGGGGGGTATTTCCTCCATATCATAAATGTGGAGTGGGGACTCTAGATGATCTCAAACATGTGATACTCTTGTGTCCTAGGTATGAATCAACTAGGAAAAAACTGCTGGGTGGATTGTTAGGCGATCTCAGCCTTCCCCTGGAGGATCATTTAGAATAATTGTTTACTATGAAAGAGAAGAACATGGTAGATATATTTGCAAGATTTTTAATCTCAACTCATTTGTAAAGTTTATTAGGGGGACTTGAAGTCCTGTGGAGGTTTTTTATGTGAAAATGTACTCTGTTAAATCGAATTGCATTGTAAAGATATTTAAGTTCCTTGTTGATTTATTTATTGTCTATTTATATTTACTATGTATTTTGTACTAATTTTAGTATATTATAACTGCTTTATGCTGAATAATAAATTGTACTACTACTACTACTACATTCCAAGCTTCTAGTGCTGACTGTGAAAGAGGCTTCAGCCTCATGAACTGCATTAAGAGCAAACAAAGAAACTGCTTGGAAGAAAGCCATTTAGATATGCTGATGTGAACAAAATTGTTTTTAACATCTGGTGGAAAAATGGATCTTAATAAAATATAAGTCCACTGGATGAATGGGAAAGACAGGACAGAAAAACAGTAGGGGCTGGATATTCAAACTGCGCCCAAAAAGTGCGCAATAGCAGAAGCAAGCACAAGTCCATTGCGCCCATGTGCAATAGACGTGATATTCAAAAAAGGAGCAAGCCAAACTGCGCTAACAGCCAACATCTGAATATCAAACAACTTGTGCCATAGCGCAACTAGGAAGGGGAAGCTGAGCAGATATGATGCGCTATAGCACAACAAGGGCTGCCCAGCTGAGCAGCCCAGAGGTGCCATAGCACAAGCAGGGAGCCCCCCAGCAGCAGAGCAATGGAACTGTACAACCAGGGAGGTAGGTAGGGGCCCACCACCCATGCCACAGATGGGCACAGGAACACACTGCAGAACTGACAATGCACCCCCACACCCCAAGCACAGCACAACTGGTGGAGGGATGGAATATCCACCGGCCCATGGGGACAAGCAAACAAAGCACAGCTGGGCCATGGTGCCTATCACACCCACTGGCAAGCTGAGACTGCCACCACAAGGAGGCGGACCACCCCATGGCACAGCAGCCCCCCCGTGCACAGCACACCCTGCACCGTGACCCCAAGACACCCCCCATGAGCAGTGACCACCACTGCAGGAATCCCCATGCATACCACCACCCCCACTGTCACACTGCAACCTCGTGTACCACAGAACCATACAAGCCAGACCCACCATGAGCACCCAGCAGTGGGTGGCAGCATATGGCAATGCAACAACGGCAGACACAGTGCCAACATGCACAATCCCCCTGAGGCACAGCTGAGAGACTGAACATGTGTTGCCACAAGAGGTACCCCACATGGGAAAGGGCGTGCCCCTGACACCACTGCCATTGATACAGCACCCTGCACAGTAGACAAGTGTCACAGCATGACCCACCATGAGCCACAGCAGCCAGCACAGACACCCACAGTGGTGCATGGAAGCATGCAACACAGGATGCAACACAGTGCAGGGCAACACACACCCATACCCTCGGGACACTAACACAGGGATACAGTAGTGTGGCACCAAGCCCCCAGTGTGGGCCATGTAAACTATGCACACACAGCCTGCAGTCCACCATGGCACAGGGGTGACACCCACTGTGCATGAACTGTGGCCCTGTACGCCACCAGCATATGCCTGGATCACAAGTCACAGACAGTGGTGCACAGCCCTGCAACACACACAAGCCACAGCATGGAGGTGGGACAGCAACGGAGGCCACAGTGTCACCCAAGGCAAACATGCACCACACCAGTGACAGGAGGCAACCCAGCATTGTGATGGTCACAGTGGATGACCTGCAGGGACAGCCACCACTGACAAGGCAGCGGACCTCACAGGCCACAGACATGCAAGGGTGTCAGCTGCACAGGCCAAGGACAGGTTGACAGGGGCACAATGGACACAGAGCAGGCACCATGGACCACTGCACACAGTAATGCAATGCACAGAGAACAACACACACCACAGATAATGACTGATAGCCACCCCACACCAGAGAACTTCCCCACACACACACACACATATACCCATGATTGAACCACCCAGATGCCGCTGTGGCACACCACTGCAACTGAGCACCTATAGCCAGCTACAAATCAGAGACCACCACAGCATTCATATCAAAATATCTGTATTAGAAAATATATAACAACAACAACAACTATGTACAAATATTTACAAACATGGGTGGAGGGCAGGAACAAGGTGGGGGTGGTAAGGGCAGGGTGAACAAATGGGAGAGGGAAGGCGGGGTGTGAGGGTCAGTCAAAGGGGGGAGGTGGTCCATGGTCACTGGCATCCAGCCTGGTCCTCCGCTGCCTGGGGCTGTTCCCTGGGTCACCTCCTCCTCCTCACCCCATGCTGATGGACATCCCTCAGGATGGCAAGGGACTCTTGCGCCATGCGCACCAGATCCTGGATGAACCGCTCTATCCACTGGAGTATCCGCACACCTAGGACAAGGGATCAGAGTCAATGGGTGTGACTGTCCATCTCCCTGCAGCCCACCCATTATGCATGGCATACAGCCATGTGCCACGCTCCTGTGATGGTGTGCACCCACCCACAGTGACCGTGTCCACAAGACATGCCCAACCAGGCAGCAACAGCCATGTGTACCACTGCACACACACACCGCCCATGTCCAGTACAGCACAACCAAGGCCGTACAGTAACGTGGCTATGCGGTGGGCAGGCAGTGCCACAGCCATGTGCCCAGTGCATGCATGGACCACCATTGACGCACTCCCAGACATGCAGTGCCACTGGACAGTGCTGACTGTCACATGTCACGTGCATGGCAGTGCTGTCCGTGGATGGTGGCCATGCCCTGCTTCCCACCCTGTCACACTGCATGCAATAGCAATCATGGTGTCATGGCACTCACTCTCATCGGGTTGTTGCTGACATTGGGATTGGTCCCCGACATGCCCCCATGCAGTGTCCACCAACCTCTGCTGCTGCTCCATAATCCTCCTCCACTCTGCCACACTTGTGGGAGACAAAAGGAGAGAAACACATCAGTACAAACCCAAAGCATATTCCCCCTGCCCCAATGTGTGTGCTCACCCAGCCAGCCAGACCCATCCATCCCATACCCTGTAAACACCTCCACAGCCAACCCTAGACCATCCCTCCCCTATGTGCTGGACACATAAGACAGTGTTACCCATATGGACCATACAGGTGCGTAGACATATCACCCACCTGGACGAGGCACCACGCCCCTCATGGCACGCGACCGCAGACATGCCAGTAGCCCCGGCTCCCTCCGTCTCAGGTCCCCATACCGGTGCCTGCACTACTCAGCCGTCCTCCTGTGGCCAGTGGCCGCCTCCAGGTCAGTGGCCAATTTCTGCCAGACCTGGGTCCTGGCCTGTCCAGTGGCACTACACCAAACAGTGTGCCAGTGTGGTCTCCACAATGGCCACAAGGTTGGCCAGCCAAAGGCACCCACTGAGGGGCTCTCCTGTGCCACCCTCAGTGCCAGGCAGGCAATATGGCACTGCGAAAAGCGGCAACCCCATCGTGAAGTGCTGCGCAGCACATCGCCGCCATTCCCTATCGCGCTGTCGGGCATAGCCCACCATTCCTATCACGCTGTCACTGAACAGCGCAATAGAGCTGCAGCCATGCCAGACGTATGGCGCCAAGGGGCCAAAGATCGGGCACAGGGTCATGGGTCTCTGGCGCAAGGCCACGCACAGTGCCATTGGACGTCTATGCATCTAGCGCGATTGGTTGCCTGTGTGCCATCGCCACAGTGAACTATTTCGCAGTTGTGCCACAGCGCCATGTAGTGACCCTCGCCGTAGCACCACTGACACAATGGTGGCCGTGCCCTGAATTGCCTACCATGCACAGCACATCATCAGCACGGCAGACACCTGCGTAAGCTACCTGGGCATGCGCAGTGTGGTGTACTACGCAGCCACATAACTGCGCCTTTGGCTCAGCATGTGCAACACAATTGCGCAAAGCGCAACAGCACGATATTCAGCCGTCAAATGCAAATCATCTGATCAGCCATTCAATGGTGCAGCAATGTGATTTGCATCTCATTAAAGTTGCGCCACACCTAATTTGCATGGATTGCGCTATAAAAATGCGATGCTGTTCTGCAGTGGCCATATTTGGTTACTGGAGTTTATAGATGAGTTGCATGCTATGTGCTGTTCTGGACTGTGGTCTCAGGGAATTGCTTTGTACTGCACAGTCACAGGTAACCACTCTCACCCATACAGGCTGAGAAATGACCGAGCGAGGACTGGGTGAGGAGGGCGATGGTGGGCGGAAGAGGAGGCCTAATTTTACTAAGGCTGAGATGGAGGCACTTTTCGAGGCCTACCTGGATCAGGAGCCACTGCTCAGTGGACGGTGGGGCACCCCTCAGGCCTGTGCTGCTGCATGGGAGGGGGTGGCACGTGCTGTCAACCTGCACGGCAGCCACCAGCGCTCTGTGCAGGAGTGTAAGAAGAAGATGGGTACCAACAGGAGGAGGGTGAAGGAGATGGTGGCTGCCATCAGGGCGGCATGTGCTGCAACAGGCGGGGGCCAGCCGGAGGTGGTGCAGCTGACTCCGGCAGAGGACAGGCTCACTGCAAGCATGCAGTGCAGTGCCATTGAGGGCGTTTCAGGAGGTGGCTTCCAGACAGGTGGTAGCCCATCACTGCATGGTACGTCATGGTCTGTGGGAGGGGTGAAGGTAGATCACATGCACTAACGTGTCCTTACTTTCTGTTACAGATCCTGTGCATCTGCAGGGGTCAGCGGTGGAGGGCCTGTCCACTGCGGACAGCCATCTGGAGTTGGAGGAGGGACCATCCTCCTCCGCAGGTAGCCGGCGTGCATTGCAACAGTGGGCAAGCCTGGCTGCCAACACTGATGTCATTGAGACAGGTGTGGGGGAGGCCCTTCCTGTGTCTCAGTGGTCTGGTGTCCAAGCATGCCAGCACGCTGTGGCTGTGGCACAGACCTGCACCATTGATGATGCAACGACCATTATGGACATTGACATGTGTGTGTCATGGAATGGACACACAGCAGGCCAGCTCACACCCACGGACCTGGCTGGTTCTGACGTGTGTGCCAGCACATCAGCACAGTCCCAGGGTGCGCCTGTCAGCACCAGTGGGGCAGCACCGGTGGCTGGTCGGGACAGTGGCACTGTTGCGGCCACAGCAACAGAACAACTGATCCCTTGGGCACAGCAGGCGGAGGAGCAGCAGTAGCAGTCACCCACCGGGACTGGGGGTACAGGGTTCAGTGGTGGCGTATGTGCACCACTTGTGGACTTGCCCATACCTGGTCCTGGTGAGCAGCGCCCACCCTCAAGGGGTGCTGAACATCAGGCCCTTCCATACCCTGAGGGACAGGTTGCCGATGTGGCAGACGACCTCTTTGTCGAGCACACCCGCCTGCTGCAGGCATCAGTACAGCAGCAAATGTGGCTTGCAATGTCCGTGGAGGCACTGTGTGTGGCTCTGGAGTGGGTCGAGGAATGACACAGCAGGAACACCGATAGGATCCTGTCACGGATTGACCATTTGCGGGTGGATGTGACCGCTGCCATTGACAGGCTAACACAGGCGTTGGTCGTTGTTGTGGCCACATTGGGCACACAGTCGGGTGCCCCTGTATCGCTCACACCATGCAGTTCTCTATCCACTCCCCGTTCCCGGCATCGTGAGACACCCACCCTGTTGACGCCGGGTTCAGCTGTGGGCATCCCTAGCACTCCTGGTGCAGGTATGTTCGGTGTGCTGCAGACACCTGTGCGGGCACGGTCGTGTTCACACAGTGGAACCCCTGGTGGACCATCGGTGCCACCCCATGAGGCCCGTGCTCAGCCTGCCAGTGCTTTTGGGTCTCGGCGGGGCCGCCCATGCATCTGAGGTGGCCGTGGTACTGTGCCACAAGACTGAGCTGTCTCCCAGTGCGGGCCCTGTCTGCTGCTTCCCTGTGTGCAATGTGTGTTTTGGTGTGCAGTGCACTGGTGGGTGCCCAGCCCTACACGCAGACACATGGACCACCTGCACACCCTCCTGACTGCTGTCCACAGGTGCGTGTGCATGATGATGCCTGCATTGCACTGTACACAAAAGTGCGATGGTGCCCAGCATCTGACACACTCACAGACAGTCAGTGGACATGGTGGCCTGTGGACATGTGTGTTGCTAGTGTCTGTGTTCCGGCTCTGTTTTGCACCTGACCCCTGTGCACTTTGTGCCTATTGTGTGTGTGTGTGTGTGTGTGTGTGTGTGTGTGTCCGTCCATGTGGCATATTACTGTTCACCCCTCCCTGGTTGTATGTGTGTGCTTCTGTGCCCTGCCACTTCCCTTGCCGTCATGCACCCCTGGTGTGTTTCCCTGTGTGTATGTGGGTTGTGTCCTAGCCACTGGTGGTTGTACATGGCCCCATGACTTACCTGTGTTGGCTGAAGTGCTCATCTGTGACGGTGTCCCAGTGCAGCTGGGTCAGCCGGATCAGTTGGGGGTCCCGTCGTCCAAGGGGTGCTGCCCATCCCCATTGTCACCGTCGTCCCCATCGCTGTCCCCCTCTTTGACCTGTATGGCTATCCCACAGTCTTTGGCCATGTTGTGCAGGATACAACAGGCCAGGAATATCCCACAGGCCTTTGAGGGGCTGTACTGTAGGGCACCGCCAGAGGTGTCCAGGCAATGGAAACGCGCCTTCAACATCCCAAACACCCGCTCAATGATGTTACGTGTGGTGGCATGTGCCTCATTGAAGCGTTGCTGCGATGGGGTCGTGGGCCGCCGGTAGGGTGTGAGCAGCCAGGGACGGAGTGGGTATCCACTGTCACCTGTGTGGAGATAGTGGAGGTTAGTGTCTTGTTCAGGCTCAGACTGCCCCAAACCCTGTGTGCCACACCCATGGCACCTGTGGCTTACCTCCCCTTGCCCACGATTTGTCAGTTCTACATGCATACTCACCCACTAGATGACCTGTGGGGATGTCCCCACTCTCGAATCGATGGCACAGTGCCGACTGGTACCACATGAAGGAATCATGTACTCCCCCAGGGTGCGTGGCACAGATATTGATGATGCGCCCACTGGATCACACACCACCTGGCAGTTGACACTGTTGTATCCTTTCCGGTTCATGTAGGCGGCCTCATCGGGGCCAGGTGGCATGCGAATGGCCACATGGGTGCAGTCTATTGCCCCTAGCATGCCAGGCATACGTGCTACCCTGTGGAACTCCTGTATGTTTGCTGTGTGCTCTGCCGTGGTGCTGGGGAAATGGATGTACTCTGCAGCATGTGGCAGCAGTGCACTGAGGAATTGGGTGAGGATGCATGACGTGGCTGACTGTGTTATGCCTGTGGTGTTCCCTGTTGGTCTCTGGAAGGTACCTGTGGTGAGCAAGCACATGCAGGCTGTTACCTTTGTCTCCACTGACAGGGCATGACTCCGTCGTGTGGGTGCCTGCATCACATCACTGCACAGCTCACAGAGCCACCTCAGTATTGCTCTGTTCAGGCGGTACCGGGCCCACAATCTCGACATCTGAGTACAGCTCAAAGCTGGTGCAGGCTCGGTACTGCCTGTTGGGGGTGTACCGCCGATGTGCCCTTCCACAGCCATGTCCCCCTGCAGCATGCCTTCTCACCCCCCTCGTTACAGCTTCCATGTGGAAGGTGGCACTGTCCATGTCCCTGGCTTGTGTCCCCCCACCCAGCTGTTGTTGCTTTGTTCCCCCCGCTGTCCTGACTGCTACCTCCACTGCACCGGGTACAACTACTGGCCTCTGCTCTCTGTGGCCCCACACACCTTCCCTTACTCCTATTCTGTTGTCTTGTTTCCCTGGCCTGCCCTCTTTCTCCCTCTTGCTCTGTCTCTCTCCCTGCCTCATGTGGCTTCCCTGTAGCGTTCTTGTGCCTCTTCCTTGCTCCTTTTTTATTTTGGCTCATTTCCGCTATGGTGCAACTTCTGTCTGATCCACTGTTGCACATTGCGCAAGTCTTTCAACATTGCACTGCGCACTTTATGCATGGTTCCACCCCTTTCGGTTGCGCATGCCTCCATTATCATTGCGCTGTTGCTCAGCATGTTTTCAGTGGCGCAACTGCCTCCTGCTGAATATCGCAGAATGGCGCATTTTCTGACTTGCGCTGGCACAACCCTGTTGTGCATTGTGCAACCCTTTTGAATATCCAGCCCTAAATGTTGATTTCTTAGCAATACATCATCAGCAGCACCCCTTTTAGATGCATGCAAGACTCTTTAAAATGTACATAATTTACACATGTTTCCAGTTCATACTGTTATGGTGCACAATACACATCCAAGCTTCGGACTGTGTCAGAATGTATATTTATACTTTGCATTGAGTATTTGAGTGTTTGGTTATGTTTTCTACTGTTTATTGACAATAAAATATATCACTTATTTGGGCCACCCAATTTGCGCTCATGAATCATTTTTTTTGCACAAAGTGCCGCACACACATATCAGTCGCCCACCCACAGAGACTAAAAATTAGAGGGAACATTGGTGGTGGCCCTCTCCAGGATGGCACCAGAGAGTGGCTACATTAATAATTATACAAACCCCAACTGGTACCAGTTTAACCCCTAAGAGTCCTAGCTGGGTACCCAGTACTGAACTGTTACAGACCTGTATGTGGCAGCTGGTTGGCCGATGTTGGTGCACTTTTAACACAAATTAGATTTAACCCCTTTTTTATGATAGCAGTAACTACTTGCTGAATCTTGATGCTTTGGAAAGGCAATTAAACTTAAAACTTAAACATCCATACTGTTTAACCTCAGAATTTGGCACACTTTTTTGGCAACTATTTACAGTTTCCCAGCTGCAGGACAATCCCTTCTTTTACTCACAGTTCTGCAGACAGTATCAGGCAGCATTCGGAATGTAGCTCTGGGGTGCTTTAATTTAGACTTGACCCCCTAGCCTTCACCCGTGACCTAGATCTAGATGACTGGTCCCTTCTGTATAAGACTAACAACATCAATGCTGCCCTCAATTATTTTTCAACCACTTTTCTCCAGCTCCAGAACAAACACATACCCATAGTCAAATGCCAGGTAAAGGGTAAATCTACTAGGTGGCTACATAGTAAGCTATTGTCCAAACTTAAAGGTAGGGACACAGCTTGGCACAAATACAAAGCCTCATATCTATCTTCTGACCAGATTGCCTTCCAGACTCTGAGGAATGCCTACAAGAAAGACATATGGACTGCCAAAGGTGAATACCACAGGGAGCTGCTAAAGGCCTCTACCAAAGACCCGAAAAATGTCTGGAACCATATTAAGGGGCTTATAGGGTCCTGGGAAGATTCCAAACAAATGCCACATGACATGAAAATTAATGGGGTAAACTGTAATAACAGTTCCATAATTGCCAATGCTTTTAATGACCACTTCGCCAACCCACCTTGTCCCAAAGAGCATCCTCTGCCCTCACAAGTACACAAGCACTCTCATTCCTGTCCACCCCCTTTTCTACCTCCCATGCTGTCTCACAAAGGGAAGTCCTCAAACTTCTCTGCTTAAATCTCGTCCAGCGGAAGCACTGGCCCTGATTGCTTCGAACCAACAGTGGGTAGGACTGCAGCCACATCCCTAGTAACCCCCGTAACTAGGCTGTTCAATTTATCATTATCCTCAGATACAGTTCCTGAATACTGGAAAATAGCCAAAGTACTTCCTGTGTTTAAAAAAGGTGACCCAGAGAGTCTAACAAACTATCACCCTATAGCTATTCTGCCTACTCTCTGCATACTTCTGGAGAAAATTGTCACCCTCCAGGTTACTGACGACCTCACTAAATATAACCTATATCCCCTGCTCAACATGTATTCAGACCAGTCCACAGCACCAAAACAACTTTAACCAAACTCACAAATGATATTAACTTTGCAATGGACAAGGGTAAACTCATTGGTCCTATTTTTATTGATTGAATCAAGGCATTTAACCTTGTTAATAACTCCAAGCTTGAATCTAAACTCTCCTCTCTAAGCATTTCCAGCACTGTTCTTAACTGTTTTTCTAGCTATCTACACAACAGAAAACAACCTCCGCTCCCTCCAGTATCAACATTGGGGTACCCTAAGGATCTATCCTTGGACCACTACTTTTCTCCATTTTCATTAATGAAGCCCCAAAAATGCCACCCCACTGCATCTCCCTCCTATATGCAGATGATATGGTACTATACACAAGCTCAAACAGCATAGCCAAGATCAACTCTCAACTAAAAATTGATTTTGCTACACTACAGTCCTGGCTAATCCAAAACGGCCTCATTTTTCATGTCAGCAAGACCCAATCAATACTGTTTGGATCCTCACCTAGCTCAGGTCCTGTCCTACTGATCTTACCATTCACTGCTGTGATGGATCCCTTGTTTCATCCACAAACTCTTTTAAATACCTTGATATTACTCTGGAACCCACCCTTGATTTCAATCTATATATCTCAAATGTCTGCAGGACCGTCAACACCAAAATTGGTCTGACCTAAACAACCAGGTATTCTCCAACTCATTCCACCAGGCTTGCAATTGCTCAAGGAATCTTTTCCCAGGCCTCACTTACGATCTCACCCCCTACTATCTAACTAGCGACTCTAATCTAGACAAATGGAACATCTCATACAACAACATATGCTGCTATCCCCTCTCCACCTCTAGAATGACACACCACTGCTCACTGTATTCTAACCTTGGCTGGCTATCACTTCCCTCTTGAGGACTACTCTCACTTGACAGTCTGTTGGACAACATTAACAGATCCTCCAAACCAGCTGCCCTTGCTGCCTTAATGACCCCCCCCAGCAATAAATGTACCCTCTGTGCTTTTATGATGATCCTCTCCTGCCATTCCTAGACTTTCCACACAGATGGGTGAACAGGCCTTTTTCTCCTTTGCCCCAGAGTTTGGAATGCCCTTCCACTCAATATTAAATACTCGCAGTCCCATTCCTGTTTCAAAATTGCACTCTGCAACTTCCTAAAAGACTTTGACATCTGCACCTGTTAAATGTCCCCAAACCTCTCTGTGCTTCATCTGCTCCATATATTATACTCAGCACTTCACACTTATTCCATGACTTGTTTGGATTCCCCTTAGCAGTGATACTCTCTGTGTACTTGCACTTAGTTCTTGCTACTTCCCCAAAGCTCTTTCACTGACCATGCCTGTGCTATCATAGTATATACCTATATCCTCCTGAATTTGTACATTTTGCTAAAATGTATTATAATGTATACTGTGCTGTGTATAGCTCATAGTAACTGTGCCATCATACTGTATACCTGTCTCCTCCTGAATTTGTATGTTTGCTAAAAGTATGTACTGTATACTGTAATGTATTTTGCTACTGTTTGCTTGCTTGTTTTGCTACTGTAACATTGTTCTGTAACTTCCCGGGTCATGCCTGAAAATAGGCATTGTGTTTGTCTAGTGCACTTATCTGATAAACAAAAACTAAATAAATAAATAGTAGAACTTGGATACTAGAAGAATTGAGACGAGAGGCAAGCTCTTGCAGCTTGGAACTTATTTATTTATGTTTGGTAACTGGGTAAGTGCACTAGACATAGGAAATGACTATTTTCAGGCATGACCTGGGAAGGTACAAGTCAGGAATATACAGGTTAGCAATGCATAGTACAGTCAATTGAATAGAGAGCATTAACATAGAACATGATACAGTATGTAACAAGGAACAAGATCAGTAAACATTAGCAACAGGCAGTAATACAGAGGCAAAACAATTGCATAGTACAGCAGTAGAACCAATGGCATGGTACAGCAGTAATAGAACCATTAGACAAACGTACAGCAGTTAGAAATTAACAAATTAGCTAACAATACATTTTCTTAGCAGCAGGCTGGAACCACTCTAAGCTCCACTAGCAGTTGAAACTCTGGTTAGGCTGAAGTCACACTCTAGAACACAGACCAGCACAGGGACTGCTGGGCCAGCACGCCTCAGACCCCCATGTCTAGGCATGACTCCTCCGGGGGAGGGGCAATGGCAGTATCTAGCTGGGGACACTACCAGGCTGATTCCCAATGCTGACCTTGAAAGAAGACTCTTTTTCTTTCTTCCTTCCTCTTTCTGGAAGTTTAGACACATCTGGGTACTATAGGCATCTTCAACCATACTGCTAGCATAGCAGCCATGGTCCTTTCACATCAGGACAAAGTCTCTGGGTTTTCACTGGACACACAGTCTCAGTGAGACTTGGGTACATATGGTGGGTTCCAACAGAAAGCCCTGAAGCTGGCACTGAGAGTGCATACCTTTTACTCCAACAGTCCCATGATACTGGACATCACTTTCCTCACCATGCAGGTGCTCACAACAGAAGACGAACTCTCTTCTCACTTATGAAGGTAAACACTGGCAATACTGGTGAGCCCCTCACTCCAGGGAGACTCCCATACTATTTCCCACAAACCAGAACCATCTGCAGTCATTCCTGCAGAACAAACATCCACCCCTCTCTGTGACACTGAGTCAACACAGGGAAACAGACAGACTTTAACCCCTGCTGGATCTAGTGGCTACTCAGCCCCCAAGCAGATCTCCATCTTACATTGGAATTCACAGACAACTCTCTCACTCAGAAACCTTTCAGGCAGAGCTTCTCACCACTGAAGTGTAGCTTCTTCACTGTCCTCTCATAGCTAAAGTTACAGGCCATTTCAGCACGTTCACCGCTGAGGTCCTAGATACTTACAGCTCTCTCACAACTGATTGTTGCTAGGCCTTGCAGCTCTCTCACAGCTTAAGTTGCAAATCCGGATTCCTTAAACAAATTCCTCCAAAATGTGGAAAGGCACAATGCAGACCCTGGGGGAGAGGTAGCTGGCAACCCTCAGGTAGGCCCTTCCCAAGCCTTGCAACAACATCTTTCTGCAAAGGTGTCCCCCACCCTGTGGATGGGCGCCTGTTGAACTGAACCCAGAACCAAAAGTTCCTTAGGTTTTGGGAGCTCCAGGAAGCTCCTGGTTGGCTGAAATGCTTGTCTCACTCAAAAATTAATATGCAACAGGCTTCCTCGATGCCTGATTGGTCCTGTAAAAGGGCACCAAGAGTTTTCCCCCATAAGTCCATTTTGCAGTCCCAGAAGCCCTTGGCAACAATTCTGGCCGTCTGATTAGCTGGGATGAGGTCAGAGGCTGCAAACATGGCTGCTGGCAAACACAGTTCAAAGGCAGTCCACACATAGTCCCAAATTTAATGTCCTGGTGCAGCCAGAATAAATGCTTTTATTTATTAAATGCCCCACACTCTTAGAGCAGTCCCTGTACCCAGTAAAACACTTGCAGAATTTAGTGTTTTAAGTCAGTCCCTTGCCTGTTACTGCTGCTGAAATACACTGTCCCCAGGCAGCAAGCAGCAGGCAGGCTTGCTCATTTATATTCAGTGTGCCTCATTTATATTCATGAGGGGTTCGGGAGTGTTATTGGTGCTCCTAAACCAAACTGTTTTTTGACTCCTCTTGTGCCTCCTCCAGGTTTCTGGTCCCTGTTTAGCTGATACAGGGGGTCGGAACCCTGGAGAGGCTTTCATTAAGCTGCAGGAGTGGCCAGAAAATGACAATGTGCCAGTGCGCATGCGCGGGCCACCACACACACATTTGTGCAGAAACAGAGCGGCGGCTCCACGACTTTGCTTCTCTGGCCCCATTTCAAAATGCTAAACCATGCAGGGGCTGGACGGAGAATCCAGGGCCAACACTGCACTCGGGACAGGTGGCTGTGGACACTTGGGGGGAAACCAGAGCAACAGGAGACAAATAAGGTAAACCTCCACATTAGGGTTACATCTATATTGTCTCTTGCAGTTGACGGGGGCCAGGGCTGACTGTTGATTGGCAGGCTTGAGTGTGTTTCTCATCTTCTAACAGCTGATCTTGGCACAGCAGCTCCTCCTGTATGCCATCCACCCCCTCAGAGGGGTGCCGCTCTACAGCCAGAGGTACCAGGTTGGGCACCTGCTCCACTGTCCCCCCATAGCTCCACTTCTGACCACGTCTGTGTAGTTAAATGCAGAACTTGCTAGGGCAATGTGTATCATGCTTATGGTAGAGTTTGCTGTATGTGACATTGATGTGGATAGTGAAACTGAGGTCCTGCTGTAGCCACACTGAGATAGCTCAAGTGGGTTGGGATTTAGGGTCGTAAAGATCAGTGTATTGGGGGGTTACATAGAAACATAGAATTTGATGGCAAATAAGGACTGCTTGGCCCACCTAGCATGTTCATTTCCCTACCTGATGGATAAGCTGCTAATTCTAGTTAACCAACAGCTTACCTCCTCCTACCCCCCCACTAGAATTGGTTTATGTCTGTCCCATGCATTCTTGAATTCTCCCACTGTTCTTGACTCCACAACCTCATAAGGAAGGCTGTTCCATGCATCCACAACCCTCTCTGTGAAAAAATACTTTCTAACATTGCCTCTGAGCCTTTTCCCCTCTATCTTCAAATTGTGCCCCCTTGTTCTTGCACATCTCTTTTTCTGCAAGATGCTACCCTCTTAGACTTTGTTAATTCCCCTGTTCTCACTAGTCTTTGCCTGTTGCCAAAAGTCAGTGAGTCTTTTATGGCATTTGGTGAGAGCTGGCTTAAGTGCAACCACTATTGGATATTGTCAAAGTTCCACTGAAGCAACAGCTCATGCTAGGGACCAGGGCACCAGAGGTGAAGATTACTGTATCACCCACATAAATGAGGCTGGATGAGGAGACACATATGGAAGGAAGGTCATTTAATAAACTGGAGAAAAAGAAAAGTCCAAGAATGGAGCCCCATGGGACACCAGACTGGATGGGTAGAGGGAATGATAAGGTGTTGCTAACCTGACTAACTGATGGTGGCCCAAAAGGTAGGAGCGAAACCAATCATCTGCCAAATTGGACAGTCCTGCTCCCACCCAGACCTATCCAGAAGGAGTAGCTGAGCCACAGTATCTAAGGCCTTAGCCAAGTCAATAAAAATGGCTGTGGTGATTTGGCCCTGGTTCATGCCTTTCACTACAGAGTCAGTGACCCAATGGAGGGGAGAGACAGTGGAATATTTTTTGCAGAAACCAGACTGGAAGGAAAAGAGAAAGGAGGAAGATTCAAGGAAGGATGAGAACTGAGGTAGTATGAGTTTTTCCTGCACTGTAGTCAGGGCAGGGACAAGGGACATGGGACAGTAGTTCCCTAGAGAGTAGGAGTCACCCTGTTTGTGTGTGAGTGTGGGGGGGACTTTAGCCTGCTTTCAGGTCTGGAGGACTGTCCCTAGTTGAAAAGAAATACTGAGGAGAGAGGAGCAAAAATGGATGGTGCAGAGAGACAAAAGAGACTAGTATACAGACCAACAGGGCTGTGTCCATTGGAGGACTTGAGAGAGAGTAAGGCAGTAAAGGTGATCCTGGACAAGATAAGAATGAAGGAAAGAGAGGTGAAAGTGTGTGTGTGTGTGTGGTGGCGGGGGGATGGAGAGGAATGGAAGATAGAAGAAGTTGAGGTGATGGAGGATAGAAAGTGAGAGGTAGGGAATAGTGAGAGGGCACAGTAGGTGAAGAAAAGATTAAACACATTTGCAACCTTGTGAGGGTAAAAACATGTGTGAGTTTCCTGGTTTGAGAGCAGGGGATGTCAACAAGGCAGGGGGTTGAAAAGAACTGAATATCCTTCTAGAATTTAGTAGGGCAATTAAGGTTGCTCTAAATGTTGGTAGCAAAGTAATTTGCTTTGGCCTCCCTAGTAGCCTTAGGACTGGCATTTTGTAGTTGTTTTATCTCAGCAAGTCCTCAGGGGTGCTTGAGCCCTTGTACAGATGCCTGGCAGAGTCATGTTAGTGATTTTTATCTTTTTTCATTAAGGCAGATGACCCTGAGGTTGTAGATGGATTTCAGGGTCTTTCTAGCACCTAAATGGTTCCTTCTAACACACTGGATGCCAGATGCTGCCCCCCAGGATATACTAAACATTCCCACACCACAATATGCAGTTCACAGGGAGCAGTCCCAAACAATATAAAAAACAACACAGTATAAGTGCAAAGGACACAAAATGTACAGAACTAAAAAGAGAACAGATTTATTTTGGGGGGGGGTGCAGGAACAAGGCTCTGGAGGTGGCTCTAACATTATTTATGTAAGTATTACCACTGGCCTAGAAAGGGTCATTTTGTTTAATTTGGCCGCTATGCTGGCTATGCCATATTGAAGTGCTGCATGTATCTGGAAGCCCCAGGGCCTGCACTGGTTTCCTATCTGCTGAACTTCAACTGACAATCTGGAGCTGAAGTGGCAGAAGTCGTCTTACGATTGCCACCCCCCCCCCGTCATGTGGGCCCTAACATAACAACAACCATCTGTTACAGAATTGTTTTCTGTTTGCTGTTTCAGACTCAGAGCATGAGATCTCTAAGATATTAAAGTACTTATGTTTTATGTGTCCCCACCGGGTCTAGAATTAAATATATATAATACATGGAATAATAAAGTATGCAGTAGCAGGGTGGAGGAAGGAACCAATGCAGTTTCTCCTTAAGTGATGGTGGGCCCTGTCTTGGTCCTTCTCAACTATAGGTCTCCGGTGCCTGGTCAGATGCTCACTGCAGAGCAGGGGATGTGAGTTTGCAGGAAGGCACGTAAGAGAAGACAATGTCTGTCCTAGTAACACTATGAGGGTGCTTTTGGTCTGAAAGATTAATTTAAACTAAATTAATATGCTGAGGTCCCAACCCATTCCCTACGTCCTGCTTAGATGAGAATGAACTGTGTGCGGTGCCTGAGCTGTTCCCTGGAGGGAGCAGGAATGCACCTCCCTAGGTGGGAGTGCAGGGCAGTGGGGTTCACCTGCGTTTCAGTGGTGGAGACTGGGTGATTTTAATGTGTAGCAGTTCTGAGTACTGTAAGTTAAGCAGGCTATGCAAAATGCTTGTTTAATGAACTACAGGGATGAGAGGTATTTTTACAGAAATTTGTGAACTTTATTGCTGGTGCAGTATTGGAGTCCTCCAGTTTATTGGTGCTCAGGGACTGCAACACCTGTACTGACAGTTCCAGTTTGCAAACAAATTAAGCTAGACAATCTCAGCCTGGACATTGAGTAGGTTATTTCCTCTGCTACCCATGAGCTTTGCCACACCTTGGACCAAGTCTTCACCCTGGGACTCAGTGTTACCAAAATCCAGACTAAGTCAATAGCATGGTTGGACCATTTCGTGCTCAGATTCCACCTGCATGCCTTGCCCCCCTCCCCCCATGGAGATGATCCAGTACTACCCTCAATGGAGCCTGGCTTTGGAAAACTTCTTTGATGTACTAGACATCTTGGGTGTGTTGACTGCCAGCAAGGGTGGTGTGAATGCAGCCATGGAGAGCTATAACAAGACCCTTTAAATTGCTGTCTATGCTGTACCATTTCTTTATTGTTCTCTCATTAGCCCCCCCCCCCGCCACTGCTTGTTATGGTACAACAATGAGTTGTGACAGTTGAAGACACAAGTGTGGAGACTGGAGTGCACTCAGTTGAGATCACATTCAGTTGAGGACAGGCTGACTCTGAAGGCCTATTACAGGGTGTATCAGAAGACAGTCACCCAGAAGTAGATAGAATTTCTGTCAGGACTGATTGCATTGTGGGGGAATAGACTATTCCAACTCTTCCACACTTTGGACAGACTTTTACACCCTGCCTTAACAGCAGTGCAGTGGGGTCATTTCTGTAACAAGGTGGAAGGAATTTGGAACTCTTCCTCAGCAGTGTCCTCTGTTAGAACTGTAACCTCCCAGGCAGGGTGACTCCTAATAGTTGGAGAGCCTAGAGCATGTAGGCACTACTGTACTTTGGATGGAGTTTTAGCCTGCCTCAATCACGAGATTTCGTAGGTCTTGTCAGCACTGCAACATGCTTACTGTAGGCTTGATCCAGGGCAGACCTGGCTGTTGATGGATTGCTGAGAGACTCTGCTTCTGGTGGTGGCCAGAACTGTCTGGGACTTGCTAGGAGAGGGTTCTTCTTTGTCACCCTGGTCTCACTGAAGAATGTTGTGGTGGTGATCCTTCTCCTTAAGAAACCATCTCTGGGCCTGGAGGTTTTGTTCAACTACAAACCTATCTCAATCCTTCCCTTTTTAGGAAGATAATTGAGAAGGTGGTTGCATCACAGTTGGAGGCACAACTGGTGCATCATGAAATGTATACACCATTTCAATCAGGTTGATTTTGACACAGTATCAAGATAGCCCCAATGAAGGTGATGAATAATCTGTTCCTGGCGAGGAATTTTGCAAATTCTCTGTGGCCATTCTTCTCTGTCTCTTGTTGGCATTTGACACAACACTATGGACTCTGTGGTTCTGACTAATCACTAAGGGCTCTTTGGTACAAAGTTGAAATGATTCAAGTTCTTTCTGGCTGGCAGGGAGCAGCATGTAGCACTTAGGAAATTATTTTCCGATGGAGCTGCTGTTCCCTTTGGCATTCTGCTGGCTTAATTTTGTCCCTCTGCTGTTCCCAATGTACATGTTGCACCTGGGAGAGATTGTGAGGAGGTACAATTTGGGTTTCCACTTCTGTGCAGCTAGTACTCAGTTGTACCTAGGTTGTAACTAGGTAACTGATTAATTGATGTCTATCTAAACTGAGTGACTAGATGACTGCTAGCTGGTTGATCCTTAATCTGAGGAAGATAGAGCTGCTTCTCATAGAACCAGGATCCCACAAAATTTAAGTGAAGGGGAACAATACCCTCATGAAGAAGGCTGATGTGATTCCCCTTCACAAAAGTGGGAGCAAGACAGATGCAGGAAACTACAGACCTGTCAGTTTGACCTCTGTGGTAGGGAAAGTGATGGAATCACTTCTGAAGGAAAGAATTGTTGAGTACCTAGAGGCCAGTGGGGTACAGGACCCAAGGCAGCATGGGTTCACAGCGGAAAGGTCATGTCAGACATCTAATTGATTTCTTTGACTGGGTGACCAAAGTAGTAGACCAGGGAGGGGCTGTGGACATGGTCTACCTAGACTTTAGCAAGGCATTTGACACAGTCCCACACAAAAGATTAATAATCAAGTTTGCCAGCCTGGGAGTGGGTCCCAGGGTGGTAGCGTGAGTAGCAAACTGGCTGCACAACAGGACACAGAAGGTAATAGTGAATGGAACTCATTCCGAAGAAAGGAAGTTACTAATGGAGTACCTCAATGCTCAGTACTGGGTCCAGTCCTCTTTAACGTCTTTCTAGGTGACATTGCAGAGGGTCTGGAAGGAAAGGTATGCCTCTTTGCAGATGACACAAAGATCTGTAACAGAGTTGATACACAAGGGAGGGGGTAGAAAGGATGAGAAGGGACTTGGCCAAGTTGGAGGAATGGTCAGATGTATGGCAACTTAGATTCAATGAAAAGAAGTGCAAGGTAATGCAGCTGGGAAACAAAAACCCAGGAGAAGAGTACACAATGGCAGTAGTAGTGCAGGCTGGCTAAATATGCGCTGATAAGGACACGGTTCTGACAGGCTCTTAGCCAATCAGAGTCATGGAAATGTTTTGCCCATTTTGTAAATGCCATTATCTGCATACTATATATGGATTTTAAATCTCTGCCTCTTTTGGTTTTATGTTCAGCACCCCAAGCTTCTGGGATGAGGTGCTATATAAACAAACTTACCTGCCATTTGACTCTATCAATGGTTGTGAATAGTGTGTGTTTTAAAACTCTTCCAAGGTACGCTGTTGCAACCTGAATGCCTTTTTGTCCCACCATAGCAGAATCAAACCCTGGATGGCCCCTTTCACAGCTGAAGGTCCCACTGTGGCTGTAGTCCGTGACTTTACACAAATGAATCAAATAGCTGCAGAGCAGGGGCCTTTTTTCAGTACTCACAGTTGTGAAACAGGAGCCTCACAGGTATTCAGCAACAATGACAGAGGACTGTCCTCTTCTGCTGGATTGAACTGAAATCTGGAACCAGTGTGGCACACCAGCAACAGTCTCCAAGTAGCTGTGGGCTGTTCAGCAGGGATCTTGACCTTTGAGTTTCTTGGTTACTGTTTTGAGGAAGACTTTCTCTTCTTCATGCCTCAGTGAGGACATCTCTCCTCATCACCAAGTGCTGTGTGGAATGTGGAATTCTGCTGGTGAAATTAGCGTATAATCATCATTCTGCTGGTGGAATTTCCACCAGAATTTCACTGGTTCTTCTGCAGAATTCTGCCTGCTGCGATCTGCTGAACAATATTCTGTGGAACAGCATTTTTTCACTGGAAAATCATTCCATGACCATTTCCGTAGAAAATATTGAGATCCCTGGAATAATATTCAGTGGAACAGCATTTTATTTATTTTATTTTGTTTTTGTTAACTGTGTAAGTGCACTAGCCATAAAGATTATTATTTTCAGGCACGACCCGAGACATTACAGGAGCACAAAACAAGCAGCACAATATCAGGAAGTAGATACTGTCACATGAAAGGCCTCAATCCAGTTATGTGGGTTCATATTGTATATGCTGTAAAGTACTTTAGAATTAAGACACCATCTCTTTAAAAGGCTTTTTATGAATGGCAGTTCAAAAATAGCCAGAATTTGCTATAATGGCTAGGATGGTATGTCTCCAGATAAGGGAGACAGGTATATGGCCCAGGATGGCATAAAATATCCCACTGTAGCTTTCCATGACAGGAAGAGGTCAGGGGGATGACCTAGGGGTCAGGGGTTAAGCCAAATGCATGGACCAGATGTTACTGGAGTTGACATGAAACCTAACATGGAATCACAGTGACAACTGCAGGAAAAAGCAAACTGTTGCACCCTAATATCTGTATTGTCTTGGAACCATTACCCCACCCCAGAGGGAAAAAAGGTGGGTGCATCCCAAAAAATAACCATCAAGTATATTATCAGACACACATTTTGAATTCAGAGCAGTCAAAGAACAGTTTAGCTGGGGGTCAGATGGCCTGACCAGCTGGCTTATACTTATATACCAGAAGTATATGTATAGGCCTGGAAAAATCCCTAAAACGAGACCTGAGTATGTGGAAGTTTTGACTTTTCACATACTGAACCGACAATTCTGATTTTAAGTCAGAATTTTGGAAACCAACACTTTTCACCAAGGAAGCACCTGAAGGCTTTTAAAAAGGACATTTCAGAGAACTGACTTGGAATAAAAACTTGCTATTAAACTGTTGCTTAAGGACCCATCTCTACAAGGACATTTAAAATTGTGTCTGGACTTTAACATCAAAACGAGGTATAGTTTAGAATAACAGTATCTAGTGTTTTCTGTAAACCATCCAGTTTTACTTTTGATATTATCTGCATTTCAAAGTTCTTCCAAACTGTAGAATTTCCTGTACTGCTTTCATTTTAAGTAAACCTTTATGATTTTCTTATCAACTCTGCCTGGGGTCTAATTGTGTGATCTAACAATTTTAACAGAAGGATTTTGAAAGACTGTGTGCCTTGAAAGATATTACTGCTCGGCTATCATACCAAACTTCTTAGGCAGAACATAGCCAGTGGCCATGGTGGGCTTCAAACACTGAACATAGTGCAGTCATGGGAACTCAAAACTACAGTTTCCACCCTCCCACTGGGAAAAAGGAAGGTTGGTGAATTCTTCCTGAATCCTTACAACTGCTCACAAGTTCTTGAATTGGGGGCTCCTCTCTGCAAACAGGAGGTCCTACCGGGCTGCCCGGGGTTTGGGGGCCAGGGGCTTGTGACAGATTTGGTGCCAGCTACTGGGATTTTGAACAGTCTTGCAAAACCATCACACAATCAAGGGCAGAATTTGGAAAGGGGGAAAAGAAATGTGTTTGCAGACAATAGACCCTATCCTGTTTGATTTTTTTTTTTAACAGACTAGTGTAGATAGAAGAATGTCTGTTCAGTACAGCAATATGAACTTGGAACAACTAAGGAAGATCTGTGGGGAGAAGGGCATCCCTAGTGAAAATAAAAATAAAAGACAACTCATGGAGGCCCTAATGGCAGCTGAGATGGAGGACACACCATCCCACTTAGAGCCACAGGGGGTGACATCAGAGGTCCAGAGCCCAGAGGAGAAGGAACTATCTACAGACCAAGAGCTGGAGCCAAGGAGCCTGTGGATGCAAGAGAAATCAGTAAAAAAATCTTCAGCTCTACACACACGTGCCAAATAGTGTCCAGTAGTCAAAGCAAAAAAAAACAATGGCACCAAAGGTAATCGTTATTCTGAATTTACTAGAAGCAGTGAAATTGCAAGGCCACCCTGCAGTACAGAATCCCAAACCTCGACTAGTTTCGTGCTACTCATTCATCATCCTGATTTGGTGGGGACTGAACAAATACTGCCAACCAGTTTGTCTCTGTGAGGGATTACACAGGGGGAAGGAAAACTTACCCATTAGCCAGTGTTACCCTGGATTGAGGAGATGCAGGTCAAGGGGTGAGGATGGTGGCTGTAGCTGAAAAACATATTATGGATATTATTGTGGGGAATGATGTTCCACATAGAGTGGTTTGTGCTGTGACCAGGAGCCAAAAGAATAGAGGCTCCTGTGATCTTCAGGACCCCACAGGAACTCAGACAGGAGTGGTTGGGAGAAAGGCTAGCCAACCTGTAGCTCTTGTAAAAGAAGGTAATAACAGGGATGGAACTTCCCTTAGTGGCAGTTAACCCAACTGCTGCTGAAGGTTGCTCTCAGGAGGGAGGGGTGACACATAGCCTGGGAAGGGGGAAGGTTGTGATACTGAGTCCCCTACTGCCACAGCTATGGACCTCAGCCTGAAAACTGATGGGGACATGCCCCATGCTCTGGGTAAGTGGGAAGACTTAGCAGCAGCACAGCGGACAGACCCTAGCTTAGAGAAGCTAAGAGCCTGTGCAGAGTCTAATGGGACACAGGGAGGTGATGGAAAGCATAGCATGTATTGGGACAATGGACTATTATACACACAAGACATCAGGATGGGGGGGTGATGGGTAGGCAGCTTGTTGCTCCCTAGGAGTATTGTGGGTTATTGCTCAAGGTAGCTCATGATATTCCCATGTCCAGATATTTGAACATTGCTCTCACTATGCAGCACTTAACCCATAATTACTATTGGCCCAATATTAGCAAGCAGGTGAAGGAATACTGCAAATCCTGTCACTGGTGTCAGGAAATAAAGAAGGCTGGCAGCAATGCTAAGGCTGTCCTGATTGCCTTACCACTTGTGGAGGAGCCATTTCAGAAGGTTGGAATGGATATTGTGGGTCCATTAAATACCTCAAGTTCCTTGGGAAAGAGCCATATATTGACAGTTGTTGATTAGGCTACCCACTACCCCGAAGCCATTGCACTGTCCTCCACTAAGGTGGACAAGATGGCAAATGCTTTGCTGGGGATTTTCTCCCCTGTTGGGTTTCCACAGGAGGTTATCTTGATCAAGGGGGTAACTTCATGTCAGACTTAATGAAGTGTTTGTGGGAGAAGTGTGGTGTTGCACAGAGGTGCATGACGCCTTACCACCCACAAGCCAATGGTCTTGTAGAGAGATTTAATGGGACCCTAAAAGCTATGCTTATGGCATTTGCAGAACAACATGGGTGGGACTGGGAGAAATACCTGCCCCACTTGCTGTTTGACTATAGAGAAGTACCACAAGAGTCAACCAGGTTTTCACCCTTTGAGCTCTTGTATGGACACAGGGTGAGGGAGCCCCTAGATTTAATACTAGAGGACTGAGAAGGTAAGCATGCCACCCAGGGGACTCCCATAGTGGAGTATGTGTTAAAATTCAGGGAGATGCTGAAGGACCTTACGGGCATGGCCCAGAGCAACATGGCAGCTGCCCACCAAAAACAAAAGACCTGGTACAATGGTGGGGCCAGAGCTCGCTCATACAGGGTATGACAGGAGGTAACAGTTCTGATTCTGATCGGAAAGGATAAGCTGCAAGCTGAGTGGGCAGGGCCATACAAGGTAGTCTGGCAGGTAAACGATGTTAATTACATTGTAGAGTTATCTGACCAAAAACATACTCCCAGGATGTATCATGTATGATGAAGCCATATTTCAATAGGTGTGACATGGTACTTGTGATTTGCAGTCCTGGAGAGGAGCTAGGTGGGGAAGACCCCCTTCTCGACTTGTTAGCTGACAGAAAGTAGGCGTCATCTGTGAAGACCATCATGCTGTCACTCCAGTTGACACCTGGACAGGCCCAAGAGTTGAGGACCATTTTGCAAGACTTTGCCCCTTTATTTATGGCAAAGCCTGGATGGGCACCACTAGCGGTGCATGACGTAGACACGGGGACCCAAACACCCATACCTAGGACAGCTTTCCAGGTATCAGAAACAGTCCTTAAGGACATTGGGAGGGAGGTGGGGAGATGCTGGATCTAGGGGTGATCCAGAAGTCCCACAGCCCCTGGGTCTCACCAGTAGTCCTTGTACCAAAACCAGATGGGACTACATGGTTCTGCATAGATTATCTTGGGCTTAATGCCATCATGAAATCTGATGCCTACCCAATGCCATGCACAGATGAACTGCTTGACGAACTGGGAGGAGTGACATACTTGACTACAGTAGACCTGACAAAGGGGTACTGGTAGGTGGAACTGACGACTGACAGGGCTAGGGAAAGGTCAGCATTCATCACCCCAATTGGCCTGTTCAAGATCATGCCCTTTGGGAGGACTTTGCAGTCTCCTACCTGGACGATATTGCTATATTCAGCAATAGCTGGGAGAAACACCTGATACATCTGAGGGAGGTGTTGGGCTGAATACAGGCCACAGGTCTGACTGTTAAGGCAGAAAAGTGTCAGGTGGCCATGGCAGAGGTCACTTATTTGGGACACTGTGGTGGGGCGAGGCCAACTTCACCCAAACCAAGCAAAAATAGAGGCTATTGCATCATGGCCTACACCTGAAACCCAGAGACAAGTTAGGAGCTTTCTTGGGACAGCAGGGTATTATAGAAAATTTGTTCCCAACTATAGCTCCTTGGCTGCTCCTTTGTTTGGGTTGCTGACAAAGAATAAGCCTGGGAAGGTAAAATGGGATGCAGACTGTGAGTAGGCCTTCACACAGCTGAAAACTGTGCTGTGTAGGGCCCCAGTGCTGGCTAGACCAGACCACAGCAGGCCATTTGTGGTACAGATGGATGCCTCAGATGTGGGAATAGGGGCAGTCCTCAACCAAGTATCCAATCAGGGGAGTGAGCACCCCATTGTATACTTAAGCAAGAAGCTGCTTCCACGGGAACAAGCCTATTCAACAGCAGAGAAGGAATGTCTTGCCTTGGTTTGGGCATGAAAAAAACTGGAACCATACCTTTATGGGAGGCATTTTAAAATCCAAACAGGCCACAACCCATTAATATGGTTGGGCCAAATGGGGAAAACAAATGGGAAACTTCTGAGATGGAGTATTGCCTTGCAGGCTTATGACATGGAGATTTCGCATAGGCCTGGGTCCAGAAATGGGACCGTAGATGGCCTATAATGCATACTGGGTCTATAATAGAACTGGGAAGAACTGCCTCCAAGAGGGGTGTGTTCCTTCGAGGTTCTGTTTTAGGAGGGAGGAATGTCGCATGATAGGCCTTGATCCATTTATGTGGGTTCATATTGTATATGCTGTAATGTACTTTAGAATTAAGACACTGGCCTGGATATTCAGACTGCGCCAGGCTGTGGCACAAGCCTGGGCACAGCACAACTTGGCTGTGCATGGGCATTGACTGGGCGATATTCAACGGAGCTGCACCATGGCACAGCATCATTGAATATCGCACCCTGGCCACCCGCAGTGCGCATGGTGCAGTGGCACTGCACCAGCACAAATGGCCAGAGTGGAGCAGGGGGATGCACTAGAACAAGTCCCGTTGCGCTATGCGCAACAACTGCGATATTCAAAAGTGCACATGCAAATGGGGGCCATAATGTATGTAAGGCGCAAATGGGGCCATTTGCATGTCATTATGGCCCCATTTGCATGTAGGTGCACTGATCCCTAGCGACTTGCTCCTGGCACCCTGCCAGGCAGCAGCCATCGGGAATTAACGCCCCCTGCACAGCGCGGCAATGCGCCCCTCTGCCCGATCGTGGGCATATGTAGATTTAATAAATCGTCCAATATCCTTGGTGGGCCAGTGGACCGCTTCACTCCTGATCACGGGCTTAAGTATCATATTTAACTATCCCATATCCCTGGTGGTCCAGTGGACCGCTTGCAACCCGATCGCGGGCATAAGATGAAATTTAAACTCGTCCTATATCACTGGTGGTCCAGTGGACTGCTTGCAGCCCGATCATGGGCATCTGTGTAAAAATAGAAGTCCAATATCCCTGGTGGTCCAGTGGACTGCTTGCAGCCCGATCGCAGGCATAAGATGAAATTTAAACTCGTCCTATATCCCTGGTGGTCCAGTGGACCGCTTGCAGCCTGATCACGGGCATATGTACTAATAAGGAGAGCTCCACGGTACCCCATCCCACCCATCCACTGATCCCCACCGCCCGCATCCCGCCTGGTTGGTGGCTGGCGGCACACCCCTCACCTGCCGCCCACTGCTCCCGACTGACAGTGTGCGGTGGGGCTGTCGCCCATTGGTCCTAGCGTGAGCCAATGTGCAGCAATCTTCCCCTACACCAGATATGTGAATGGATCTCCATTCACATATCTGGACTAATATAGTACAATATGGCTTGCACGGCCATTGGCTCACACTGTGACCAATGGATGTACAGCCTACCATATACTGTCAGTCAGCGGCCGTGGGCGGCAGGTGGGTGAGTGCTGCCACCCGCCAGTGACTGGGGAGGGGGCAATGAAGAGTCCAGTGGGCGGGTGGGGAGGGTGTACCATGGAGCTCTCCTTATTAGTACATATGCCGACAATTGGGCAGAGAGCGTTCCACTGGACCACCAGGGATATAGGATGAGTTTAAATTTCATCTTATGCTCATGATCAGGCTGCATGTGTTCCACTGGACCACCAGGGATATAGGACAAGTTTAAATTACATCTTATGCCTGCGATCGGGCTGCAAGCGGTCCACTGGACAACCAGGGATATGGGACATTTCACTTCTTCTACGTATGCCCACAGTCAGGCATGGAGGAGTGCCGCCATGAAGGTGCAGCCAGAGCTTGGGTGGCCACCCACAGGTGGCAGCTGCCTTGTTGCACCCTGCAATACAGCAGCTAACCTGTGGGGGGCCAGCCGATGTTCCTTTTTTTTGGCTCACCTGTGTGCAGTGCAAGTAGGGTTGTGCATGCATGAACTCAGCACATCTCGGGCTGAATATCGGGATGTGCTGGAGTATGCATGGCACGCCACTTACCTGGGTAATCGGTGATACATTACTGATGTGCTCCGGCACATCGGAATTTGTGCCAGGCACAATCCCCATTTGAATATCTTGCCGGGGCACATCAGTGGGTTATGCATGGTGCAACACTGTTGTGCCATGCGCAACCCTTCTGAATATCCAGGCCACTGTCTCTTTAAAAGGCTTTTAGGAATAACACTAAAAAAATAGCCAGAATTTGCTATGATGGTTAGGATGGTATGTCTCCAAATAAGAGAGACAGGTATTAGGCCCAGGAAGGCATAAAATATCCCACTGTAACTTTCCATGAAAGGATGAGGTCAGGGGGATGTCCTAGGGGTCAGAGGTTAAGCCAAATGCATGGACCAGATGTTACTGGGGTTGACATGAAACCTGACATGGAACCACAGTGACACCTGCAAGGAAAGGCAAACTGTTGCACCCTAATACCTGTATTGTCTTGGAACCATTAACCCCACACAGAGGGAAAAAAAAACAGAAATATATGTAAAGACCTGAAAAAATCTCTAAAACCAGACCTGAGTGTGTGGAAATTTTGACTTTTCGCATACTGAACCGACAATTCTGGTTTTAAGTCAGAATTTTGGAAACAAAGACTTTTCACCAAGGACTCACCTGAAGGCTTTTAAAAAGGACATTTTAGAGAACTGTCTTGGAATACAAACTTGCTATTAAACTGTTGCTTAAGAACTCGTCCCTACAAGGACATTTAAAATCTTGTCTGGAGTCTAACATCAAAACAAGATATAGTTTAGAATAACAGTATCTAGTGTTTTCTGCAAACCATCCAGTTTTACTTTTGATATTGTCTGCATTTCAAAGTCCTTCCAAACTGTAGAATTTCCTGTATTGCTTTCATTTTAAGTAAACCTTTATGATTTTCTTATCCACTCTGCCTGGGGTCTGATTGCATGATCTAACAATTCTAACAGAAGGATTTTGAAAGACTGTGTGCCTTGAATGATAGTACCACTAGGCTATCATACCAAACTACTTAGGCAGGATGTAGCCAGTGGCCGTGGTGGGCTTCAAACACTGACTGTAGTGCAGAGTCAAGGGAACTCAAAACTATAGAATCCACCCTCCCACTGGGAAAAGGAAGGTTGGCGAATTCTTCCTGAATCCTTAAAACTGTTCATAAGTTCTTGAATAGGAGGTTCTACTGGTCTGTCTGGGGTTTGGGCGCTAGGGGCTCATGACAGACACAATAACAGTTCACAATAGAGGGCAGAAAACAAAAAACAAGCAACTTATCAGCAGTTTGTAGATGCCTTATCCTACAGGAATATTGAGGTGAAATTACAATTAAATAGGTACATTTAGACTAAGATAATATACAATAAACAAAGAGAAGTGCAAACAACAGGCATAACGAAGCAGAAGGTAGGTATGGAAGTAGCAGGGTTAACAGAGGCGGGAGGAGCACATGAGAGGTCGTTACACATGAGAGGCCATTACAAAAGGAAGAAATAGGCATACGAGGGTAAGTGCAGGTTACAAGGAACTGTGGAGGAGAGAACAGGAGAGGGATAGGAGTCAGTGGTGAGAGCAAGACAACATGGTAGGGAGACAGACTGTAAGGGAGATTGAAGTAGGAGGGGGAGATAGCAATCTGTAGAGAGCTAAGGAGGATTAAAACACACACATGGGACTGACTGGGTTAGGTATTTGAGGAATTCTTTTTTAAAAATAGCATGGGTGGGTGAGTGGCGGATGACCAATGGGAGAGAGTTTCAAAATTTAGGGGCCGCATGAGAGAAGGCGTTGGAACCCTTAGAGGTTTTACATCTAGGTATGTGTAAGAAGGATTGTTCAATAAAATGGAGGCCATAAGAGGAGGATTGAGGGATGAGCATAGAGGCAAGAGACAAGGGTGTTTGGGATGTAAGGACATTGTCCATTAGGGAATCGAGTTAATATAGTCTAAGGGCAGAGGAAGGGAGCCAGTTTAAACTGGCATAGAGCTGGCAATGATGCCTAAGCCATGGGGATGATATGGCATACCGACAAATATTATTATAAGTTGTGTCCCACTTTTGAGGAGTAGACTTGGGCACATTAGCGTGAACAGCAGCACCATAGGTGAGAGCCAGGAGCAGAATGCCTGTAGCAATTGCCAATCTGGCAGAAGGGGTAAGGACATAACTAGTCTTGTAGGGAATCCCTAGCTTGGCATTAACAGACTTACAGTACTTGAGGTCTGGATATGGAGATCAAAATCAAGGGATTCATCCAGCAAAACCCCAAGGTATTTAAAAGATTTCACAGTCCCAAGTTGGGAGCCATTGGAGCATGATACTTTGAGCTGATCTTGACAAGATCTGAGTTTGGAGGTGGAGCCAAAGGGCATGGCTTGTGTTTTCCCCTCATTTAGAACAAGCCTGAGTGCAGAGAGCCATGCCTGAATTTTAGAGAAGGCAGAGAAGAGATTAAGATTAGTATCAGATAAGTTTCTGGAGCTAGTGTACAGGATAAGATCATGAGCATAGAGTAAAGAAGAGCAGGAGGTAATGTCAGTGGATAATGTTATTGATAAAGATCGAGAAGAGGAGGGGGCCAAGAATGGAACCCTGGGGGACACCGATGTTTATGGTAGTGGGATCGGAGAGGGCTGAGTTAAACTTGACGATTTGAGTTCTATTAGATAAATAGCTGTTGTGCCAAACCACAACAGGGGGAAAAGCCCGAAGAATGATAGATTTCAAGGAGCAGGTGGTGGTTTACAAGATCAAAAGCCTTAGTAAGATCAATGAAGACCACACCTGTCAGAAGACTTGAATTCATAGCAGAGAGAGTATCACTGGTGAATCTGAGTAATGCTGTGGTAGTGCTGTGACTCTTGCAGAAACCATGCTGTTTATCAGAGATGAGGTTGTGTTTAAGTAGAAACTCGATGGTTTGGGAGGCTACAAGCTTTTCAAGGATTTTGCTCAGTACAAAGAGAATGGCAACAGGTCACTACTTAGAAAAATTTTTAGAATCACCTTTCTTGAAAACTGGGAAAACTCCGGCAATTTTCCAAATGTTAGGGACTTGTCTGTGGCACAGGGACAGAGTGAAAATTCTTTGCCAGAGGGTGGCAATGAAAGGAGCAATGAATTTTAAGAGCCTTGGTTCAAGTCCATTGGAACCAGTGCTAGTACTATCAGAGATGGAATTTAGCAATTTTAATACTTCAAGCTTGGCTATAGTTTTGAAATGGAATGGTGGGATCCTGGTGTTAGAATTAGGGGCAGAGCAATGGTTTAAAGGTTGAGATGGAGGAAAAGAGGAGGTATGAATGGATAAGATGGAGAAATGTTGGTTAAAGGAGTTGGCAATATTGGTAGGATCATTACAGTGAACACCGTTTAATATCATATCATTAGGTGTGTGGGATAATTTTGAGCCAAGGAAGGATTTTATATGAGACCAGAATTTCCTGGGGGTCATCAGCAGCATCCTGGAGCAGACCTTTACAGTAGGAGCTCATTACGATCCTAACCTGTGTTTTGCAAGCGTTACATTGTGCCCTATAGAGATTGAAATCAGCTGGCAGGCCAGAAGACCTGAAATGTTTCCAGCATTTATCCTTGGCTCGGAGTTGGGAGAGAAGGTCCTTATGAAGCCACCTAGTGTGTTTACCACGTATTCGGCGTGTGACAAGTGGTGTATACCTATCCTACAGAGCACAAAAAATATCACGGAAGCAGTTTAGGGTTGTATGGGCATCATGTTCCAAGTAGAGATGGGACCAGTCAATGGATGAAACCTGTAGAAGGAAATTTCCCTGGTCAAGACCGGTGAAGTTTCTGAAGGTGATATATCGTGGTGGTGTAGAAATGTCAGAGGAGAGATTCCATATGCAGAAGACAGTGGAGTGGTCGCTTATTATATCAGCAAGTGTGTCAGCAGTGGGGATGCAGTTGACATGATTTGTCCATATCCAATCAATCAGTGTGCTGTAGCTGGATTGGGAAGTGACCCTGGTAGGTTCAGAAATGAGCTGATGCAGGTTAAAGCTTTGAACCAGGGAGAGAAAGGAGGATTGTGAGTTTCCCAGCCAATTAAGATTAAGGTCGGCAAGAATAAGAACTTCATTTTGAACAACGAGTTGGGCAATTTGGTTGAGTACTTCTTCGAGGCCTTAGGTACCACTCTGTGGAAGGTTGTAGGCACATATTATGTGTAATTCTTAGGCGCCTAGGATTAGCGTGGCATGTAGGAACTCACACAGGGTGAAAGAAGGGGTAGGGGTGACAGAAAGATTTAGGTGAGTCTTATAAAATAAGGCAACCCCCCACGTTGTTTGGGGAAGGGTCTGTTGCATCTAAGTATATTATATTTTTTTAAGGGATCAGACCGAGTCTGGGATGGACGGTTTCAGCCAGGTCTCATATATGCAAAAGATATCAGGTTTATTTTCACTGGAAAATCATTCCACAACCATTTTTACAGAAAATATTGAGATCTGCAGAATAATATTCATGGAACAGCATTTTTCTGCGGAAAATCATTCTGCAACCATTTCAGCAGAAAATATTGAAATCTGCAGAATAAAATTCCACAGAAATGTTGCAGAAAAACTCATTCTGTATTTTTTTGCTATGGAATTCCATCTTTCAGCTGCTGTTGATGTTCTCATCCACCTTTGCTCACAACTTGCTTGGCAACATGTTTCATCTTTAGACAAACACCCCAACTGGACTTGCTTTGCTCCAAGGATCACTGACTATATCCACACTGTAGTCCCAATTGGGCACATCTCTGGCAAAGCGTTTCACAGTGTCCCCACAGGGTGCTCCTTATTCTCTCTTTTCCCCCAAAGTGAATCTGAAATACTCCCAGCACTCCTTGGCTTTTCACATGCTCTTGCCTGCCACTCAATTAACAAGGATTACACAGTGTCATGCCTCCTAATTGGCTGTTGCAGCAACTAGCATTTCCTGATGCCCACAGTTCCCACAAAACACTTTTGGGCTTCACTGTCCACATTGACATCTCCATGATTGACTAGCTTTGAGCTGAGGCAGCCTGTGAGGTTTTCCTGGCTTCATGATTGGCCCTTCACTGTGCAGTCTCTCTGGCAACCTCTGACCCCTTCCATGCAGCCTCAGGTGACAGTACACGTCAAACATTGTGAGACTGTGTCTTTTGCTGTTGCTCCTGGGTGCAGAGTCAAGGAAAGACCGGGAAGGGGGGATGTTACACTTCAGTCACAAGACAAGACCAGTTTTGACCCCTTCACAAACACAAAGCCCCTGATAAATGTAAGACTACACACAGAGGTAGAGGAGATATTTTTAACAGCCTGCAATCAGACGTCTGGGAGAAAGAAAGAAAGCAGGTTTGGTGCCCTGTGCCATTAAACATCTGTTGTGTGGAGCCTTGAACATAACCCTCCATTTGCACTGAACTAGAATTCCTAGTTAATATTCTTTAATTAAATACATGCTGTTTTCAATAGTATCTTTTGTGGACAGAGAATCATTAAAGATCACAGTGCAACCACCTGTGAGATCACTACTACTAGTACAATTTCATGTACATCCAATAATGTGAGGAGAATTTGGGGAACAGCACTGAGCAGCCTCAACACAGATGAGCTTTTACCAATGTGGGTGAGAGAAAAGGAAGCTTACAAGTAACAGGCAACAGAGGGACGCCTCCTACATTAGTGTATAGATATAAACTATTATGTATTTATTTAGCTAGTTTTTGTCTACCAGGAAAGTGCAGAAGACAAAGTAATTGACTAGTTTTCAGCATGACCTGGGAGGCTCCCGGGGGAGGCTACAGAAGGTCACAAACATCTGGGTACAGACAAGTCATGAACACAATCAGCAGTCAGTGACTACAGACATAATACAAACTTCATGAGGCACTGTAAACAGCATACATCAAAACATAATAGTATATGGTTTAGTACTGTTGTCCATGGAAATCCATACACTGCCAGATGCTGTTGTACCACAGTAGTGATGTCAGACAGAGGATAATATATGGGCAGCCATACACGACAAGTTTGTGTCTGCATCAAGAGTTTTCTATGGCAACCAGGAACCTCGAGAGCAATGCCCAAGAGGTTCTCTAGTTGCCATAGAAAACTCGAGATGAAGACAGAGGTTTGTCTGTGTGTGGATTTTCATACGTTGTCTTTTATAGTGTATGGGCATTCAATCCTGTTTCATATACTCCACTTCCTTTCAGTGAATTGAGGGTTAGGAGGAGGCACTTGAGGATTGGGGGCTGGCTCAATTACCGATTCAATGTGCTGCAGCTTTTTCTGGGAGTTCAAGTTTAAAACAAAAACAGCTTCCAGTTCAGTTCAATAGAGGAAAGCAGTTATATGGCAGCATTCCAAGTTGTGCTGCAGTAGAGACATCACTACTGTTTGTTTATTATTTATTTGGTATTCGGAAAATAACCTTTGAGCCAAGGCTCTTTTACAAAGTTTCCATGTCATGTGAACAGAGTATAGACATTCAGTCAAGAAGGTTACAGAGTTTTAGGACATTTGAGACACTGAACAGCGCAACAATCAGGAAAAGGTTACAGAGTTTCTTAGTCATTTAAAACACTAAATAGCATATGGACATCAACTTTAGTTGATTACAAGTGCAGGTAAGGTGCAGAGGCACTAGAGGTTAGGTTAGGTTGAGCAGAGGGTCAGTAAGGACAGGATTTTGGTAGGGGAGTAAGGGGGCCTCTAGTAAAAGTGCTCAAGGAGGCAGGGCTGAAGCCAGGGAGGCATAGACCCATCCTAGCGTGGAGACAGGGGAAGGGGGAGGGGTGTACAGGAGCAACCCCTTAGAGTGATTCAGAGGCATTGTACTGAAGCACAACAACATTATAATATCACTACTGCAGCACAACAAGCATATTCCAGTCACGGAATTCCATACGTAACAGGGTTCCACCATTCACTATAAACCCATTGTACCACAATAGCTGTGTCACTACTGTGGTGCAACAGCATAAAATCCTGCATCTGTTTAGATTCCTTATGCTTATCTACACTGCAGATTCCTGATAATAATGTATGGGCAGCCATACACAGCAAAGCTGTTGTTCTCATCTTGGAGTGATAAGATACCATGGGGACTTTTTGAGCTCCGCTTCTGAGGTTTATGTCGTCATCTAACTCCTCAATGGAAACAGCCTTGTAGTGTGGCTGTCCATACATTATTCTCTATGTAGCAAAACCATAGCAACGCCATGGCGAATAAATAATAAATATGCAGATAAGGAAAGCGCCAGAATGGTAGCAATCAAACAAATAAAACAACAACTATTACAGACTATGAATCACTGGTAGTAGTGAAATTAATTATGATTGACATTCTGCAAAGTGACCATCACACTGTGTTTTAGAGGTAGACATGTTTCTTATGGTAGACATGTTGCCCATCATATTTTTTGGGGGTGGGAGGCTTCAGAAGAAAAAGAGATCTATAGTAATTTGTCAAATGTAATAGTGCAAGACATACTTAAGAAAAAAAAGAAATTACTTTAACATTCATGCCCAGGGGTTGGGTTGCCATTTGTTAATCTAACCCAGGGAGGGGGCATGAGACACGAGGCACAGATGGTTGTCTTGTGCCTCTAGGGTTACAGCAACAAAGGTAACCCAACCTCTGGAGTGCATTGATGTTACTGCAAAACCATCATGTTTGTATTTTGTTTTCCTATACATAAATGATTTCACATTTTAAATTCTGATTCTTTTATATACATAAGGGTCTCCTAAACATTTAGAATGTATGTCAGCCAATTAGAATGCTCTATTTCTGACCACTGCTTTATAATAAACTATACACTCTCCTATGGTGTTGCTTCTTCTGTGTTTTCAGTGATAGTAAATGTTTAAGCTTATGACCTTAACCAAGGAATTTTTAACATTCCTGAATGTTAGCCACCCTTGCATCAAACATTTAACACATGTTCTCATTTCTCATGCACTGCAAGGGTTAACCTGGATCCTCGACTGGAGTGCTTGATAAAATGTTTCTGGAATATGCCAGTGTGAGCTAGACAAGGACTGCTGCAGAGGGTAGTGCAGTCGCCCACTTGGAAGCCATTCAGTTCCTGCAGCCAAATGTTGGCAGGCTGCCAGCAACCTGGAGGCAGGTTCAGAACTTGCTTGGTATGTCGGGGCTTGCGTAAGGTCAGCAGGGAAAGCACCACCTTCTCTCTGAGGGGAATACAAAGATTTGTAAGTGGAGCAGAGGTTAATGCTTGAGCATTTAAGCAATTTGTTCAGCGGTGGGATCACATGCCAAACAGCAGATGTATCCTACTGAGCAGTGTGGTACACGTTTAACAGCATTTGCAAGTTACTGTACAAAACATGCTGGTGCCAAGTCAAAGTGCTTTCCATTTACGGGAACATACATCTGGCTTTCAACTTTTTTTTAATATCGTTGACATTTTGGCCATGTATATAGTCTAGCTGATGTCCGAAGTGTACTGTTTCTTTTGTTTATTATGAAATGTTTTTTTTTCCCTTTTTGGGTCCATTGCTGATGCTCTCTTTTCCCATACTGATATTTGTCTTTTAATTACAGCTCAGTTACAGAATCCAATAGCATCAGTTAAGTGGATTCTTGCAGGGCTGTGACCAGGGGGGTGCAATGCATGTTGTTGCGGTAGGGACCACACTGTCAGGGGGCTCACTGCCTCAGAGATCAGCATTAAGAAAACCGTTTATTGTCACAGACAAACGTGCAAGTTTCTTTTTTCAGTTTGCTTAACCATTTGAAACTGGGTCTGTCAGCAGTGGGGTCTGTGCTACAAATTCCAACTCCAGTTTCATGGGGTGGTGGGAGTACAGAACAAAGAAGCAATAGGGTCCATAGCTTAACGTATCTGATCTTGGTGTTGGTATCCTTAGAAGAAGCAGGAACACATTACATTGTTCAGTATCTTGATCATAGTGCCAGCAAGGGTGAAGGGGGAGGGCAGCATGGACAAAAAAGATACCCAGCAGGGCTTACACAAAATAACCTGTACTATTAATATTTTGTATGCACTAATGGGTATTGTACACTTATTAGTGGGGGAGGTAGGGCCCCACAAAATATTTTTTCAGGGGGCTCTTCCAGTTGTTGGCACAGTTCTAGATTTCTGCAGCGAATTTTACTCAAGGCTTCCACTTAGCTGATGCTACCATGTTCCAGAACAAATTTAAAAACTTGAAAACTTGTTGGAAAAGGGCAACATCAAAAAGTGACCCTAAAAAAGTAAAACAAAGAAACAAACATTATTTTAATGAAAACACAAGAAGCAGTTCAAACAATATTTACCGATATGCCAGACTTTCCAGTTATGACCAACGAAAGTCAAGTTTGTGTTCCCTTTAATGTTCTGTTACATAGAAACATAGAAACATAGACTTTGACGGCAGATAAGGACCACTTGGCCCACCCAGTCTGCCCATTTCCCTACCTATTGGATAAGCTGCAGATTCTAGTTAACCAACAGCCTACTTCCTGCAACTCCCCACTATAATTGCCTTATGTCTGTCCCATGCATGTTTGAATTCCCCCACTGTTTTAGACCCCACAACCTCTCCAGGAAGGCGATTCCATGCGTCCACCACTCTCTCCATGAAAAATAATTATCTCACATTACCCCTGAGCCATCCCCCCCTCTAACTTTAAATTGTGCCCCCTTGTTCTCACATATCCCTTTTTCTGAAAGATCCTACCCTCCTGGACTTTCTTGATTCCCTTGAGGTACTTAAAAGTTTCTATCATGTCCCCCCGTCCCTCCTTTCATCAAGGGTATACATATTAAGCTATCTCAGTCTCTCTTCATATGGTTTCTGATGTAGACCCTGCACCATTTTAGTTGCCCTCCTCTGGACTGCTTCCATTCTGCCTATGTCCTTGCGTAGATGAGGTCTCCTAAACTGCACGCAGTACTCCAGATGGGGTCTCACCAACTGTCTGTACAGAGGGATAACCACTTCCCTTTTTCTACTTGTGATGCCCCTCCCTATGCATCCCAGTATCCCCCTGGCTCTCCTTACTGACTTTTCACATTGCTTACCCACCTTTAGGTCATCTGATATGACTACACCCAGATCCCTTTCCATTATTGTTGCTGTTGTTAGTACCGCCCCTGAAATTGTGTACTCTTCTCCTGGATTTCTATTTCCCAGGTGCATTACTTTGCACTTCTTTGCATTGAATCTAAGTTGCCATATGTCTGACCATTCCTTCAACCTTGCCAAGTCTCTTCTCATCCTTTCTACTCCCCCTTGTGTATCAACTCTGTTACAGATCTTTGTGTCATCCGCAAAGAGGCATACCTTTCCTTCCAGACCCTCTGCAATGTCAGCTATAAAGACATTAAAGAGGTCTGGACCCAGTACTGAGCCCTGAGGTACTCCACTAGTAACTCTCTTTCTTCAGAATGTGTTCCATTCACTATTACCTTCTGTGTCCTGTTGTGCAGCCAGTTTGCTACCCAGGCTACCACCGGGGACCCACTCCCAGGCTGGCTAACTTGATTATTAATCTTTTGTGCGGGACTGTGTCAATGCCTTGCTAAAGTCTAGGTAGGCCATATCCACAGCCCCTCCCTGGTCTATTACTTTGGTCACCCAGTCAAAGAAATTGATTAGATTCATCTGACATGACCTTCCTGCTGTGAATCCATGCTGCTTTGGGTCCTGTGCCCCGCTGGCCTCTAGGTACTGAACAATTATTTCTTTCAGAAGTGATTCCATCATTTTCCCCACCACTGAGGTCAAACTAACAGGTCTGTAATTTCCTGCTTCTGCATTGCTCCCACTTTTGTGAAGAGGAATCACATCTGCCCTCCTCCAGTCCTCAGGTACCACCCCATCTTCCCATGATTTGTTAAAAAGTGTGGTTAGTGGTGTCACTAGGTCCTCCCTTAGCTCTTTTAGGATTCTAGGGTGAATCCCATCAGGTCCCATTGCTTTGTGCACCTTGAGTTTTAGGAGTTCTTTCAGGACTCTTTCTTCTGTAAATGGACTGGTGTCAACCCCCCTCCCCAGAGTGCTTCTATTGTTTGGTTTAAGTAACTCCTCCTCTTCTTCTTTTGTGAATACTGAGCAAAAGTATTCATTCAGTATCTCTGCCTTTTCACTGTCTCCCTCTGCCCACCTCCCCTCTCCTTTATTAATCTTCACTATCCCTCCCTTAACCTTTCTGTGCTCCCTAATGTACCTGTAAAAGGTTTTATCCCCTTCTTAACTGAGTTGGCTATCTTTTCCTCGGTTTGGGCTTTTGCTTTTCTGACTGCCTTCCCCACTTCTTTCTGCTTTAATTAATACAGTTCCCTGTTGTGCTCCTTCTGTGATTCCTTATACTTTTTGAATGCAGCCTTACTCTCCTTAACCTTCCTTGACACCTCTTTTGAGAGCCCATAGTGTTTTTTTATTCCGCTTTGTTTTCTTTATTTGTTTCACACAAAGGCGTGTTGCCTCCATGATGGCAGTTTTGATTTTTCTCCATTGTTCTTCCACCCCTCCTTTTTGGCAGTTTGCTAATGCATTCCTCAGGTATTCACCCATTATGCCAAAGTCAGCCCTTCTAAAGTCCAGTATCCTTGTCTTTGTATGGCTTGTCTCCATGGTTCTGTTTATTGTGAAGCACACTGTGCAGTGGTCGCTTGTTCCCAGATGTCTACTGACTTCTAAATTTGTGATCCTCTCTCCATTTGAGAGTACCAGGTCTAATATTGCTCCTTCCTGAGTGGGTTCCACCACTAGCTGTCTAAGGCATGCCCCCGTAGGGCATCGAGAATGACCCTGATCTTGGATGTGGCTGCAGTCCATGTCATCCAGTTAACATCTGGCATATTCAGGTTCCCCATCAACAGTATCTCCCCTTTTTCAGCCATTTTGAGAATGCCCTCTATCATTTTCTTGTCCCTTTCCTCCCCTTGAGACGGGGGTCTGTATACAACCGCTGTGGATTGTGATGCCATTCCCTGTCTCCAAGGTGACCCAGAGTGCCTCTTGTCCTCTCCTTTACTTTTTAGTTCTGTAGCTTTGTTCCCTTCCCTTATGTAGAGAGCTACTCCACCTCCTCTTTTACCCTCCCTGTCCCTTCTGTAGATTGTGTACCCTGGTATTTTGACATCTCAGTCATGGTTCTCCATGTGCCATGTTTCTGTGACTGCCACAATATCCAAGTGTTCCTCTTCCATCTGGGCTACTAGCTCTGGAAGCTTGTTTCCAAGACTACGGGCATTGGTACTCATTGCCCTCCATTTAATGTTGGCTTTATCCTTTTTTAACCCAGCCCTTCTGTTATTGCCCTTGTCTGTTTTTCCATTTACCCCTGTTCTGCCCTCTGTCAAGCTCTGTACCTCAGTGTTTACCCTACTACCTGCCATGTTTTGTGCGGGGAGGCTTGAACTTTCCTGTTTCCTATCAGCATCTCCCCCCTTAGCTAGTTTAAAAGCTTGCCAAGGAACCCTTTAAACCTGTCACCTAGGAGCGTGTTTCCCTTCTTGGACAGATGCAGACCATCATGCCAATACAGACCTTCATCTCTCCAGGTGGACCCCCAGTCCCCAATGAAGCCAAAGCCCTGTGCTCTGCATCAGTTTTGCAACCATTCATTAAACTGCATGGTGTGCAGTACCCTATCCTCACCCCTGCCATAGACTGGCAGCACCTCTGAGAAGGTTACCATGCTTGCTACCTGTCTGAGGCCCCTCCCCAACTCCACAAATTCATCCTGCACTGCACTGATCTCATGCCAGCTAGGTCATTTGTCCCAAGGTGTGACCAGAGTTTTGGCTCTGCTCACACAAGCAGTCTGTTGAATGCACATAAAATGGGTGATAATTGTATATCAAACAAGCATGAGTGACCACTATCGCCGTGCTCCCCCACAATACAGCTGTGACAAGCTTTAAAACACAGCAACCTATTTGGGAGTTTTTCCTTCTGTTAGGATCTACATTTATTTTAAGGGACATATGACACTTCCATGAAAACACTTTGATACATTTCAGTTAATATTTCATAAGGTATCTACATTTATGCTATGTGGGTGAGAATTAAAAAAAAAATCCAGAACAGCATTTATTTTACTGTATGACACTCCTGGATTGAAAATACAAATGTATAGTGTATACTAGAGCATTATTCTTGTATAGAATTACATCACTTTCTAAATGCTGTTTTACCATAGTTCAAAGGTCATGGAACATGATTGTACCCTTCTGTGGCACAATAGCATTTTGATACCTCTAGAGACTGCACAAGTCATTTTTGTTGGGAAAAAGAAAGAACTGCTGCATGCACATTTCACATAATACTATACTCTATAAAAAATACAGGATGAACAACTTTATGCACAACCAGTGTGTTCTGACACCTTGGGATTCTGATTCCTGTGGACCTCTTGAGCTTGACTCTTGAAGTCAGAGGGAATCAGAACTGATCTGTGGCAGAACACACTGGCTGCAAGTAGTTGCCCATTCAGAATTCTCTATATTTTCACTCCAGGAGCATCATCGCTGTTTATTTTCACTCCAGTGGCATCATCAGGAACCCTAGATGTTTGTTCCATTACTGTGCTGAAGTGATGCCGGGACTTATTTAGAATGGTCGGCAGGCAGCTCTGACCATGCGTCTTCCAAAAATTGCTTCACTTTCAAAAGCAGTGAAAATTGTCCGCTGTGCTGTGAGGGTCTACTGGTAATCAAAGTTAACACAGCTCCTGTCAGTGAAGTCATGCTGGCCTGCCCATAAGGGCTTCTTCTCAGGCTTTTGACCATGTTAGCTTTAATATATATATATATATATATATATATATATATATGACAAAGAACCTCTGTGCTAAACACTGAGGCAAGGGTTACCCAAGGGCATTTGGCTGGGAAGCCAAGTTTCAAGAAAATACAAAATCACATGCCCCCACAATGCAAAGCATCATGGGCTGCATATGCAAATCACCACAGAATGTTATGCTGGTCCAACTTTAAGCAGAATTGCATGATGCCAAAAGCCTCTCACACAGTTTGCAAAGGGTGCTAACAGAAGACATAGACACGTGTTTCGTCCTACCAGGACTCATCAGTATGCCTCATCTGCTTGACACCCCAGTGGAATGGACCAGCTACCCTTAAGGCAGTGTGCCTTGGATATATATATATATATATATATATATATATATAGAAAAACTTTGTTAATGCATCAGTTAGGATTAAAGCAACAAAAGTAGGGAAATGTGGCATTAGGGTTTCCAACCCTAACACCCCATTCCCCACCCTGCACAGACCCACAGGAAGGGGGGAGGAGGGCTGTTTTGGGACTGTGAACCTTAACACTCACCCCATTCTCCTATCATGTCACCTAATTTTGTAATGGAATGGGGTGAGCATTAGGGTTCCAGTTCCAAGACAGCCCCTTCCCCCCACCTGTGGGTCTGTGCAGGGTGGGGAATGGGGTGTTAGGGTTGGAAACCCTAGCGCCACATTTCTCTACTTTTGTTGCTTTAACCCTTACTGTTGCATTAACAAAGTTTTTTGCAATTTATGTTCTTACTTTTTGAGATAGAATAATGGTATCCTCATTTTACTGTGGGGTGCAGGGTCCTTTGAGCCCTGCCTCCCATCCTCCATAAATACATATGTATCTACTGCACTGGAAGCACAGGGATCTCTGGCCCATGTGCTTCCAGTTATAGCACAACAGTCACCAAATTATCACCATGGCTATGTTACTACCCTACCTCATGGTCCCGGTGCAAAAACCTTTTCAATCTCTGCCAAAACGTAACTCTGTGCAAGCGCAACACCAATCGACAGCACAGGTGCAAAAACACATTTTGGACAGGATTTGAAAAATGACAGCTGTGAATACATGAGGTGGTGTAATAAGAAGGCCACATTGAAAATTTGGGCTCAAAATATTTTAAATTTCTAAAGTTATGAGCAGGTGTAGCAAAATTATGACAAATAGTCATAACTGATAGCCTTCTTATGACCTCAGCACACGTACCCAGTACAGAAAATGTTCAAGTCCCCACCAGAACAAAATTCTGTGCAACTGCTATGTCATTCTGTGCCACAAGTGCAAAAACAAAGTTTGGCCAGGATTTGAAAAATGCAGCTGTCCCATACATGAGGTGGGGTAATAACAAGGCTATGTTCAAAATATGGAAATGTTCAATATTTTCACTCCAAAGTTATGAGCGTGCATGGTGAAATTGCAAGGAACGGTCATAATGCAGTCATTTTTTTCAAATTTTGACCCCAAGTTTTCAACATAGCCTTCTTATGACCCCACCTGAACAATATGACTGTCATTACACAAATCCCACTGAAAAGGTAAGTTTGCCAACTGACTGAGAAATCACCTTTCTGGCAGGAGTTGCCTAACAACAGTCCTATTGTTGTTGAGGTGGGGTCTCCAAAACACCATGCTGAAAATTTGGGGTCAAAATAACAAAGAATGGCTAAGTTATGGTCAAAAGTTGACCCCCCTCCCATAGAAATACACTGAAGCTCATTTACCTTATTTCGTATTGCAGTCACCGGTTCCAGCAGCAAGATGTGTCTTCCATCAGCAGAGCAGGTCTTGAACCTGGGGCCTCCATAGGTGAGTGGCAGTCTGTGGGGATGTCGCGGGGGTGTGGGGAGGTGGGTGCACAGTGGATGGTCAGGTGTGGGGGTACGGGCATGATCGGCGATGGATGGTGTTTTTTTACAAGTTAAAAAATACCAAAAGACATCAAGGGATGTTATTTTCTTTTGAGGAGACAAAAAATAAAAAAATGAAAAAGGGAACATGAGGGGGGTTACCACTGCCACCAATGATTGCAGGTGCATTGGATGATGGGGGTACCACTAGACACGAAGGAAAAAAATGGGACCTTTGTGACCCCCCAAAAAAGCAGGTCTGGATAAAAATAATAAATCAAAAATAAATATATTAAATACATTTAAATATATATAATACAGGGCGGGAGGGTGCCACTAAACACCAGGGGCAGGATTCTCAGACAGCCCCAAATCCCACAGCTACAGAAAAAAGGCCTGCAGCACTGCGGAAACGCAGTTGCATGATATTCTTAAAGAAAATCCCACTGCTGCAGATTTTCCACAAAAATCCCGCAGTTGCGGAAGTCTAGCAGCTGCGGGAATTTCACAAGTGCTACAAATCCGCAACTTAGATCCGCAGCTGTGGAAATGGCTGAGGAGGCACAGCAAAAGTACAACTCAGTAGCAGAAGCAGCAGACTTTAACATTGCTGCCATAATATGAACCTGACAGCACACACAAAGAGACCTGCAACAAGTCCCTCAACTGGGACCACTGCAGCACCACAGGTACCAGTGATACCATGGCACAACAGTGGCCAACTGTCACTGCTGGTCGTCTCTCCCTGGGGTGTTCCTGTGGTCTGCGAGGTTAGCACTCACTGCAGGTGGGTCAGGCTTTACTGCCTGTGGGGCTCCATCATGGACTGCACTGGGTCTGGTGGTTGTTGCCTTTTGCCATATCATGTCAATGTGTGTATTTGTTGCTGTAACAGCAGCCACTGTTATACTATCTGGGATGCTATTACCTGTGCCTCACCTCCACCTTAATTGATCCCAATTGCTGGGGCACTACTGCAGTTTGCTGAGGGAGAGTTACACCTCATTCCACTGTGTAACATTCTTTCCACAACTGCGGAAAAAAAACTGGCTGAGAATAGCCTTACGAGGCCTGTGCCTTCCTTATCTCACACCTTTTTTCCTCAGGAACTTCTGCAGCTGCACTTTTTTCCACAGTCCGTAGTGTTTTTTTCTGCAGCTGTGGAGGTTTATGTGAATAGCACTTAGAGCAATCTCCCCTTTTTTTCTGTAGCTGAATCAGTTTTGGGGACTTAGGGAAAGTTTTGCACCTTCTGAAAGCTTTCTGAATCCAGCCCCAGGAACTTTTCTGGTTGAGGGGGTCACATTTAAAAAAAAAAAAACATACAAAAACAAAAGGATCATTTTTCACCAGGCGGAATCCTTTTCCACCAGGCAAAATCCTTTTTCCACCAATCCTTTCCTGTGATAGCAGAAAAGGATTCCATCTGTTAAAAAATTATCCTTCTTCCCAATCACATGGACATATTTCTGATGACCAGATATCCTGGAAAACAATTTTCACAGTTGGATGGCAATGAACAAATCCTTTTTCACCACTTGCATTCCTTTTTGACCATCCCTATTCATTATGGCAAAAAAGGAAATCGGCTGGCGAAAAGGGATTTCCCATTTTGATCACCAGATGACCCTGCCAGTAATTCTTTTTCACCATCCTTTTTTGTCATGGCAAGAAAGGTAATTGGCTGGTGAACAAGGATTACTGGCAGAGCCATATGATCATCAAAAGGGGCCATCTGGTCATCAAAATGGGAAATACTTTTTTGCCAGCTGATTTCCTTTTTCGCCATGACAAACAAAGGATGTCGAAAAAGGAAGTTAGTGAGTGACGAAAAAGGATTTAAATTGATTGAAAAAACTTCTGGGGGCATACAAAGGTCAAAAATGACAAAGAACTGCTCATCAACTCCTGATGAGCAAGAAACACACTTAGATGTCTGAAACAGACATCCCTGGGCAGAGTTATGACCGTTTTTGTTGGAGCAAAATCCAAAAACAAGGTGGTGGCTCGCAAAACAGGAATTCTTTTCCTGGCGAACAAGGATTGGCTCCTCAGGAACAAGAATCCTTGTTTGCAAGAGTAAAATCCTTTTTCTTTCCAAGCAGTTATCCTGAAAAATAAAAATCCCATTGAAAATAAGGGGATCTTAAAAATGCTATAACTTTGGAACTGATTAATATTTTTTCACCAAATAAATGTTGGCCTCTTCTGTGATGCAAGATGTTTCTACCACAACAATTTCAGATCAAATTTCAACACTGCCTGTGCACAGCACAATCAGAAAAAAACTGCAAAAAGTGGTGAATTTTCAATTTTTTTCACTATCCAGATCTTGGAATTTGAAATTTGAGGTTTAACATTAAGGTTCCTGCACAAACCTAACTATGGTAGTGCTACCACGGATATATATATATATATATTTATACAATAGGGGTGAGCATGTAACCTTGAGAATAAAAACACGTATTTTCACTGCAGTGGAATAACTCTGTGATGACATAGACACTGTGACTTTATTTTAACATATTCCCACAGTGTCTACGTCACCACAGAATAAACCAACAGTGGTGATGTCACAGTATAATACTCTAAGACACTCTTTACTGGAACTACTTTTCAAACCACAAACCCAACAGTTAAAACAGCTGTTGCACACCTGAGCTGAATAATTGAGTGTTAAATATCTCGTGCTGCTCAAAATGCCATTCACAACTGGAGAAAAGCATCTGCAAAAACAACTAAAAAATGAGTAACCAAAGTAAAATATCTGACTACGTAGCATGTAAGGAACCTGAATGGATAAACAGATTAACATTAAAAAAAAAACAAGCAACCGACAAACATAGACGAAGAAATACTGCTCAGCTGCTCACAGTTTGAAAATGACTGCGACCCACTACACGAACCAGAGCATTTAGAAAACAAAGTTATACTACCTAAAACTCAGACTACGGATATTATACCAGCAAAGTGTCCACGAATAATCAAAACAGATATTGAACAATTCATTGAAAACAGTAAAAATGACAACACCAGAAAAAAAACAGTATCGGATGTCTCCTACTTCCATGAACATCTACGAGAACACCAAGAAATCTATCAACTGATGGAATACATAAAACCAGAACAACTTGACCCACTCTTATCTGAGTAATTTATGACTCTGCAAAGACCAAACGGAACAAATTACGAACCTCTAATGACAAAATCAAAACTTCAAAGTTTAGAAAGATATCTTAAAGAGAAAAATTATAGCAAATCTCTTTCTACTTCTAAACAATTCCATAAAACCAGACAAGTCATAACCTCAAAACCAAAACTCTTGAAAGACCAAGGAAAAGGAAACCGTCCACAAGCTGCGGATGAACTGACAACATAATTAACATACTTTATGACAAAATCTACTTGGACCCAGTAATCCACAAGCATTAATAAATAGTATGTGGATTACTGTAACAATGTATTTTGGCCTCCGTGGCAATACAGAAACAAGAAATTTAAAATGGGGAGATGTTCGCTTAAATAAAGATCGAGAAGGACATTTATATATTGAATACACCACAGAACGACGAACAAAAACGAGGTCGGGAAGCAACCCAAAAGAAGTTTGATTACTGAAACCTTGAGCATACCAATTAAATGACAAAAAATGATGCCCAGTAAACAACTACATCATCTATAAAGCTAAAAGACCTGAAAAATGCAACATTGGAACAGCACCCTTTTTCCTTGCTCTAAATCAGGGTCAGCGTGCTCAATATCCAACTACTTGGTACAAAAACCAACCGTTAGGAATAAAATTCCTTAAGTAAAATTGTTAAGAACATGATAGCAGAAGCAAATATTGAAACAAGCCGTCGGCTAACTAACCACTCCATATGAAAACATCTCGTTCAAAAGCTCTGCAACAACAATGTCCCCCAACTGAAATTATACAGGTATCTGGTCATAAAAAGATCGAATCTTTAAATGAATATGCTACCTAAGTGAAGAAAAGCAAAGAAACAATTGCAGCATTCTAAGTAGCACCACAGAACCCACTCCCTCAACTTCTGGTATGGAGTTCCACGGCGAGAACAAATCAGGCACTGAACACATCCTTGAAGACACGATATCTGCCTGTTTCAACCACCCTACTATCAAAGCAAAACATATTACATTCAACATAATACAGGGTACATATAAATAACATTCTCATTGCTTATTCACAATAGGTTTTGTAAATAAATATTCTCATACTATCCCTCTCTTTTTTTTCAGGCAACCAGTATGGAAATGAAGTACAGAGACGAGCTGCCATTTTGGAATTGGACACCGACTCGGACTAAAGACCCACACACCTTAACTGTCATCTGCTAAACTGTTGAACAACACCAGAAAAATAAATATACTGATATCACGATGATACACTGAAAAATGTATTAGGAAGCGGGTGAAGTTAACCACGCTCCGGAACATAATAAAAATAAACAAATCATAAAATACACGGGGTGAATAATGGAATCAAAAAAGAAAAAGAAACATAAATGCTTCCGAACACTGAACGTTACGCATTTCCACGTACCCCTGTACCGTAAACACCACGCCCACTACAAGATTTCAATCAATCACAAGTCACAAATCTCGGAATGGCACACAACCTACCCAGACCAAATGTAATTCAATCACACTTGCTGGAACCGAATCACCCGCGGCTGCTCAAAGAAAAAAAATAACACCTCAAATCAAAACTACTGCACTATGAAATATAAAATTAAAGACCTACTGTATAAAATCGCACATGATGTGCGACTTGTGGAATATGGCAAATATTAGCACTTGTGCAGAGTGCCCTGAGATAATATCACTCGTGCCTTGGCTTTTCGTGATATTATCACAGGGCACTCTGCACTACGTGTAATATTTGCCATATTCCAGATCCCATCATGTATCCTATATATATATATTTTTTATTTTTATATGTACATACATATACATATATATATATATATATATATATATATATATATATTTTTTTTTTATTTATACAATGGGGTGAGAGCTTCTAGAGTGTGATAAATGCAACTCTTTCCACTGGAGTGTGATAAATGATGATGACATCACTACTGTGATAATAAATGCCATTTATACATACTGTACTGATGTCACCAATTCACTCACTAACTACAACTTGCATTCTAAATTGAACTGCTTCACAAATCTGTTTATCACTGCTACTTGCAAGTAACTCAATTAACATTGCAAAGAACACTGGCCAAATTTCCCCCCATTCACAAAAAAATACCACCAACAGCTTAATCTGGTTCAACATCAGTTGGCTTTCATCTATATCTCCCTTCCCCCAGGTTGTGCCTGAAAATAGGCAAAATTTGTCTAGTGCACTTACACGGTAAAAAAAGAACGAGCTAAATAAATAATTTAAAAAAAAGGACACTCACCCCTTTCCCATAATGTTTCAACAACTCACAGCCCATTACTATGCTACTCTCAAATTCAAGAAAGACTGCATTCTAAATGACAGTGCTACACCACACAGTTTCTATTTCTCACTGCTATCTGAATCTAACTCAATTATCATTGCCAAACACATTCACCTGATTCCCATCATGTTTCTGACACTCCCAGCCCATTCAGAAACACTTCCACACACTCAGAACACACACAAATAGTGCTCTCAGTCTAGCCTAGAGGTTAGAGTAATGAGCTTTGAACAACCTTGGTACGTCCAGCATACCAGGCCTGGGTTTGACCCTCACAACCTCCACTTCCACAATGTGTGATTCTGAACAAGTCACTTAACTATCCAGTGCTCCCAAATTACCTCTAAAAACCTATCCAATTCCCAAACAGGAAAACTTAACTATACTTCTGTAGCTATCACCCCCATTGTATAAGTAGCGCAGATCGTGTGCTATGGAAAATATTCTCACTCCTGCATCATGAGCTCTAAATAATCTCATTCTGCAGGAGTGAGAATATTTTTCATATCCCACTCCCACCCATCATGTATTCCCTTTTTATGTATAGTTATATTATAGTGGCACGGTAGTGCCACTATAGTTAGGGCTGAGTAGCCACTTTAATGCAAAACCTCAAATTTTGCACCTTAGTAACTTTGCCACTGTACAACAGATTTGCCTGAAAGTTTGCATGCGCAGTCTGGTACCATAGATCTCTGGATCTGGCAGGTGTCGTTACAGTTGGATGTATGGTTGTGGAGCTATAGAACACCAAACAACGCAAAAAAACAAACCATTTTGTGCGTTTCTTTGCTCGTGCCCACAGCCCAAACGGTTTGTATGTTCAGTCCAAAAACTTCAGGTAACATGCAGTCTTGGTCGCCAATGTGCCTTTCGAAGATTTGGTGAAAAAATATTAAACCATTCAACAGTTATTCAAAAAAACTAATTTCCCATTATAGTCAATGGGAAAAGTTAACAAAAATCACGAAACGTTTGTGAGAGGCCATTTTTACTGTCGCAAGTGCTCCTTTTACTTTTGGGAGGCTGCCATTTTTTTTCAGTTACTGTAAAGAAAAATGCCTGCAATTTAAAATTGGGACCCTCTAGGTAAACACTGATTGTTGTGTTTACCTAGTTAGGTCCTGAGGATGCTAGCCATATCTTTTGTTTGGGGTTAAATCCCCCAGAAATGCATTTTCAAATTTTTTTGAAAATTACTTTCACAAAATACTTTCGCAAATGTGAATGTTTCAAGAGATTTTCTCACGAAACTTTCGTGATTTGTGAAAGTATTGCCAGAATAACTGCAAATGTTTGCCAGCCTCCTGTAACAAAACGGTTTGATCTTTTGGGCTGAAATTTGCAGGGTGTCAAGCCCCAGTCTTACAGATATGCCTTTTGCTGGTTTGGTGCCAAAACATTACAGGGGACCAAAGTTACAGTACTCTGAAGTTCACACATTTTCTCATAGGATAACATTGCAGCTTCTGTGATGCCTTTCAAGGCCCGTATCTCGAAAACGGCTCGAGATATGGACTTTTTGTCACAAAAATTCTTAGTCCCTCCTAAAGGGGGACTACATGCAGAAATAGGCTGGAAAGCCATACATAACATGAAATTTGAACAGTGACAAAAGTGTGGAAATGCGATGTTAGGGTTACCACCCCACCCCCACGACCTCATCCTCAATCCCCTAACGGTGCATTCCCCCCACCCCCACACACACATATGCAAGATACATACAAGACTGTAAGACACTATGCCAGTCAGTCACATCTGTAAGCACAATAATCACGATACTGTACTCCTTTCACATGGCACTATGTACTGAAAAACAAATACAGTATGATTGACTCTATACTGCCAGGGCTGTATGATGACACATTATAGCTGGCGTATCTTTCTCATACAGTGAAACTTAGTCTGCACAAACTTTCTAAATATTGATTTTCATGTGTCATAATTCAACAACTGGCTCACTGCAGGTATCACTGCTACCCCATAGGCATGTGGCAACAGGACAGACACAGTTGACACATACAGAGTACTTTTCACATACTGCTCAGGCATTGTATGAAACTAGCACCATCATATGTTGTAATAATGCTGCGTTAACTGGAAATACTCATTAGCAGCATGTTATGGTTAGCTTTGGATGTTACAATTGTTGCAATCACATGTTGCTTGTAAACTACACTACAAAGCATTACTTATATTATTATTACCATTTGTTATTAGGACTGACTCACTCTATCAGAAAAAAATATGCAAACATCCTCTCACTGTTGCTAGGGTTATCCAAACTCTTATTTCCAATACAGCTATCTATAGATAACATACTGTGTGTTTCAGCATTTCTTAACTATTGAAATACAGGCATCTGCTAAAATATTGTTAGTGATGTTTTTAACAAAAGAAATGCTTACTGTGGGCCATCTCCCATGGTTTCCCAGCATGCGTGTGTACCCACGAGGCACTCTGATGGCAGCAGAACTCACACAGTTGTTGGACCATGATGATGGGTGTGTCTTGTACTGCTTGCACATGTGTGTGTGTGGTGGGGTGGGGGAATGCGGAGTTGGGGGTTGAGGATGGGGGCATGGGGTGGGTGGTACCCTAACATCGCATTTCCACACTTTTGCCACTGTGGAAACAACCCTAACTGATGCATTAACATATTTTTTTGCAATGAATTATATATATATATATATATATATATATATTGCAAAAAACTCTGTTAATGCAACAATTAGCATTGCTATTACAGTGACAAAGGTATGGAAATTTGGTGTTAGGGTTCCCAACTGTACCACCAACCCCACTCTCCAAACACCAACAGGCATCGGGGTGTGCCTTGGGATCATCGGGCCTAACTCTCACCCATTCCATGCGTAAGGAAGCTCAGATGGTACAGCATAGGAGACTGGGGTGAGAGTTAGGCTTGATTACCCCAAGGCTCACCCGATGCCTGCTGATGTGTGGAGGGTGGAGGTGGTAGGGTTGGTAACCCTAAGATTGAATTTCCAGACCTTTGTCACTGTAATGTAAACCCTAACTGATGCATTAACAGAGTTTTTTGCAATTATACTGGTGCGGTAACACCAATATCATTAGGGTTGAGGGATGACATCTACGTCAAAGCCCATTTTTTGTACTTTAATAACTTCAAAACTGTTCAGCATATTTGTATGAAATTAAGCATGAATAATCTTGTGGGGTGGGTCTGTTGATGTGGAAAATTTTGTTTGAATCAGTTGTATGGTTTCTGAGATACAGAGTCTGAAGAACTGTTAAATGTACATTTTTTTTTCTGTTTCATTGTTCACCTGTATCTCAGAAACTGTTTTAAGTTGTGGTCTGAAATTTTCAGGGAAGAAAGCATTTGCCTCACATATGTACCTTTTGAAGGTTTGGTGTAAAAATATTAATCTGTTCCAAAGTTATCAAATGTAGAAGTTCCCATTATTTTCAATGGGAAATTATAGATGTTCAGCATGAAAAAGTATCCTTTGCCGCAGGCATGTAATCCCTTTTCGTAGAAGGGTCATCCTGTGTCTCACGTGGGAAATCCTTTTTCGAGCTGCCATCATTTTATTTGGCAGTTAACGAGAGAAGGAGAACACATAAAACTGAATGGATTTGAAAACACAAATATCAGAACCTAGCTAAACTGGACCCATTTAGCTACATTCTGATGTTTGTTTTTTAAAATGATGGCAATAAATACCTTTCCTGGGCACCCAAAATCCATGGTGCCTAGCTTAGCTAGAGGAGCATGTCTAGTGGTCCTTCCCCTGATGTCCAATGTCTAATCACCGTTCCCGTATGAAAAAAAATTCCTGGTAGTCTAGTGGTCCCTCCCCCCTCAATGTCTGACTGCCATCCACATTAAAAAAAATCAGCCTGGTTGTGTGGTGAACCCTTCCACCCTTTCTGATGTCCGATCGCCATTCTGGTATTAAAAAAAAAATTCCTGGCAGTCTAGTGGTCCCCCCCTTCACCAATGTCCAGTCACCATCCTGGGTAAAGACACTGACCCTGGTAGTCTAGTGGACCTTCCCTGCCTCCCCTGATGTGCGATTGCCATTCTGTTATTAAAAAATATATATATGGGTGGTGCTCTGGAGCTTCCAACATGACAGACGTTCTCTGATTAGTGGCAGATAAGGCACAACTGTAAAGTCAAAAATCTTTACTTATTGCAGTCAGAGGCTAGAACTAAACATCCTTTCTGGTGTCTGAATAGTTGAAGAACACAATATGGGTAAAAAAAAAGACCAAAAACAGATGGCACAGAACCTAGAAGCCTACCTTACACCCGCGCCTTGTGGAAGAGGATAAGGGTCAGGTCTGCTTTCTTCAGCAGACACAAGATCTCCTGACACGCCGAATCCCCAAATCATGGTGATGTTGCAGAAAATCCAAGCAATGGGAGAAGAAATTAACCATAGGCTGGCTGCATTGGAGGCACATTTTACGAAGTTCAATACCAGGGTTCAAACTAACGAGACTCACATTACAGACCTTAAAGATGAAAGAGATCAACAGAGGGAGAGAAATAGCAGGTTTGTGCTGGACTTTAATTTTCTAAAAGCTAAAGTGGAAGTGCTGGAGAACTCGTTAAGATAGGTGAATGTTTGTATCGTGGACTTTCCACCAAGATTTGCTGGGGCTACCAAAATTCAAGCTGCAGTGACTCGCTTATGATTTGTGGACCTGAAACTGCTGCTGGAGGATTCCGGAATAATGATCATTAAAGTTTTTGCTATCCCTATGCGAGCTAGGCCGCGCAGCAAAATCAACTTGCACCTACTAATGGACATTGCAGCCCTTTCAATTCCAGAAGCCCACATTCCCTTGCTACAAGCAGCCAGAAGACGAGGAGATCTGCTATGGGAAGGTAGCAAAATTGTTTTTTTTCCGGACATCTCATCCCAGACACAGTCCCGGAAAAAGGCACTACAAATTACAAAAAAATCCTTATTGGAGAATGGTATTACTGCTCAGCTCCTATTCCTCACATGACTGCAGATTAGCCATGCTAATAAAACACACATCTTGTCCGAACCAGACACAGCAGCAGCATTCGCCTCAAAGCTTCTATCTGCTTGCCTGTTACAGGAGGATATGAAGAGGGAGAAGATCAGGACTCGGATCCTAATGACTGACACTATTTAGTGATGGTGTTGAACTATTTCTTTAACCTATAAAGCAGGCTCAGTGCTCTCTAAAAAGGAAGGGCTGATCAGTCTATCTTTTGTATTTAATTATACTGAACTCCTTCTGTAAATTGGATCCCCTTTTGGGAGAGGATCTATTAGAGATTCTTCTATGATTACTGGAATTTTACTTCCCTGGTTAATTATTTGTGCCTTATGCCATGTTGATAATTGTTGCTTATTTTTAAGGTCTGGCATTTTTTATGCAAATAATTTCTTGCCTATAGAGAGCCTTATTTCATAAGGGGATAAAATTGTACCCCACTCAGTTTGTGAACTTTAGAAGACAAATACTGTTTAAGAGCCTGTCTCCCTACCAGTCATGTGGTTTGACTTTGGAAGTAGGGGCATCACGTAACTTAATTAAGTACAGGCTATCTACAGAACAATCTTACTGGCCTTGCTCTCTAGGGTTTTCTCAGACCTCCATTTATCTAATATCCTACAGGGGGCAGAAATATTGGTGAAGCTCCTTCGGGATATTGAAGGGTGACAGCTTACTCTCCTACAATATTATCTAGCTGAATATTAGATCCTTTATAACCTTAGGCTGTTTGGATATGATTACTGGATACTATTCTGCATTTATGCTATGAGGTGTATTCTGTACATGTCTGTACTAAACTACTGGTTACCCAAGTATTTGGTGATAATATAGGATGTACTGTATTTCATAAGATTTATAAATAAAGAGTACAAAAAAAATATCTGGTAGCCTAGTGGTTCCTCCCCCCTCCCTGTTCCCCCTCCCATGAAAAGTAACATAGATCCCTGGTGGTGTAGTGGACCCCCCAATCCCCCACCCTCAGAAGTAGTCACCCACCACTATGCTCCCCGCCTTCCCATTCCCATTCGGTGACCAGCACAGCCCTCCTCTCACCTCCATGGCTGGCCGCTGACTGAGCTGTGAATGAGCACCTAGTACAGCAGGAACTCATTCCTAGCTCAGTCAGCAGCCAGCTGTGGAGGTGAGAGGAGGGCTGTGCTGGTCACCAAATGGGAATGGGACAGGGGAAGTAGGGTGGTGGGTGACTACTTCTGAGGGTGGGGGGTCCACTACACCATCAGGGATCAATGTTACTTTTCATGGGAGGGGGAACGGAGAGGGGTGAGGGACTGTGAGGCTACCAGCTATTTTTAATAACAGACTGGTGACTGCACATCAGGAGAGGGTCCACTAGACTACCAGGATCAGTGTCTTTAATGGAGATGGCAATTGGACATTGGACATCGGGGGAGAAACCACTAGACTACCAGGATTTTTTTTTTATTATCAGAACAGCGATTGAACATCATGGGGGGAAGGTCCACTAAACTACAAGGCTAATTTTTTTTTAATGGGGATGGCAATCAGACATCTGGGGAAGGGACCACTAGAATACCAGGAATTGTTTTTCCTAAGGGAACACTGAACAGACATTGGGAAGGGGGAAGGATCACTAGACTACCAGGGACATTTATTTTTCTTGTAAGTGACGCCGATCGGACATCGGGGGAGGTGGGGGGGGGAACTACTACACTACCAGGGACATTTTCAACATCACTTTAAATGAGATTGGCACAAAAACAGGATCATTTATGGTGCTTCTTTTCCATTCACTACAATGGGATTAGCCTGATTTAGGATCCTGTTTTGAAAAAGGATCCTTTATTGTACTTTCCCATTGACTACAATGGGAAGGCAAGATAAATGATCTTTGTTTGCGAGACAGGATTCTACATCATGCTGATCCCATTGTATTCAATGGGAAAGCACGGTAAAGGATCCTTTTGCGAAACAGGATCCTATTTTGTGCTGCCATTCAATGTATTTCAATAGGGTTTTCAACTTAGGTTCATAACTCATCCATTTCTTAACATTCTGACCCCAAATTTTAAACATTGTCTTTTGGGGACCCCTCCTCATGAACAATAGGACTGTCATTATGCAACTCCTGCCTGAAAGGTGATTTCATGGACGATTGGAAAGTTCAACTTTTTGGCTGGATTTGACAGTTTTTCTGGACCTTGTTCATAAGGTGGGGTCATAAGAAGGTTATGTTGAAAATCTGGGATCAGAATATGTCAAAATGGCAAAGTTACAACCATTTGTTGCAATTTCACTACACACACTCATAATGTTGAAAACTTCACATATTTTCACCCCAGATTTTCAACATAGCCTTCTTATTACCCCACCTCATGAATGTCTTAGCTGTCATTTTTCAAATCCTGGCCAAAACGTGTTTTCACATCTATGGCGTGGAATGGTGTTGCACTTGCTCAGAATTATGTTTTGGCGGGGCACAGGGCCCCATTCTCCTATACTGTACCCATCTCAGCTTATTTATTTATGGAATGGGGTGAGTGTTAAGGCTGACAACCCCAAGGCACACCCCCAATGCCTGTTGGTGTGTGCAGGGTGGGGGTGGGGTATTAGGGTTGGAAATCCTAACGCCACATTTCCCTACTTTTGTTGCTTTAACCTTAACTGATGCATTAACTGGGTTTTTTGCAATTAATATCATAGGGGTGTGGTAGCACCCCTATAGTTAGGAGTGAGTAGCCTGTTTAATGTTAAACCTCAAATTTGCACATTAATATCTTTGACTCTTTTTGACGTAATGAGCTGAAATTTTGTATGTGTTGTCTAGGAGGCAAAGTCTTGTTGTGTGAGTATTTTTGTGATGGCAGCTTGTGTGGTTTCTGAGATCCACATGTCATTTTTTTTGAAAACAAAACCAACTTTTTTCCTATACTTAACATTTCTTTTTTTTTTTACATGGAAAGGATTTTTTGCCCCAGACTTACAGGGGAGATGTGTCATGTTCCAAGGTACTGCCTTTGACAGGTCTGGTGAAAAAAATATCAAAGGGCTCCAGAGTTATTAGGTTTTAAATATTAGTGTTTTCCAAACGGCGCATGTGGCGAAAGTAAAGATTTGATGCCGCAAATGCTGTTTTTTTGTTTCGCCACTGAACTGGCAGGGCACCAAACATTTTTGGTGCTGTGCCAGCCGCCATCTTTTTCAGTTTTTCCATGAAATGACAGACATGGAAAATACAAAAACTGCTGACATTTTTTAAAAACAAACTTCAGAACCAAGTTAAAAGGGACCCATTTAGCTAAATTCTGATGTTTGTTTTTTAATATTGTGCCCACTAATGTGTTTTCTGGGCACTCAAAATCTTAGGAGCCCAGCTTAGCGAGAGGAGCACTTCCCCCGTGTTGTCTGTATGAGAACACTGGGAATTTCTTGACTTCTACAGCTGCAGCTGAAGTTGTGCTGCCAGATGCAGTGTTAGCTGTGAGCTGCCCTTTTCACTGGTGTCTAGTGGCACCCCTGCGCCCGCCGATTGCTGTCCACATAAATATATAAATTTAGTCCCTGGTGTCTAGTGGCACTCCCCACCTGCTGGTCACTGTCCCACACTCCCCAATGAAAAATAAGTATTCCCTGGTGTCTAGTGACATCCCTTACCCACTGATTGCTGTTCTGGCTTCCCCTGGTGTCTAGTGACACCACCACTAACCGATCACCGTTCTGGCTTTCTCTGGTGTCTAGTGGTATCCCCACCCTCTGATCACCATTCTAGCTTTCCCTGGTATTTAGTGGCACTCCCCCACCGGCAGATCGCTTCCCCATTTTTATTGTTAAATTCCTTAGTGTCTAGTGACACCACCACTCTCTCACTGTGGGCAAAACTGAAGTTTGTTCCCTGCTCTCCAATCACCATCCCCTATGATAACAAGTTTTATTAGTGGTCCAGTGGTCCCTCTGCTCTCCCTTGTTCTCTAATCACTGTCCTGTAAGATATAAAGTTTCTTTGGTGGTTCAGTGGTCCCTCCACCCTCCCTCATCCTCCAGTCGCCATCCCATATGAAATAAAGTTTAATTGGTGGTCCATTGGTCCCTCCACCCTCCCTGGTTCTCCGATTGCCATCCAGTATGATAAAAAGTTTAATTGGTGGTCCAGCAGTCCCTCCACCCTCCCTCCTTCTCTGATGACCCTCCCCATGTTGCCTGGTGTCTAGTGAACCCTCCCATTGATGTCTGCCTCTGAAATAAAGAAAATGGTCCCTCGATGGTTTCTTTCTTTAGAAACCTGTAAAAAAAAAGTCCCTTGCCGATCAACCCCCCCACTTCCACTCAGCATCCACCTCCACACACCCCCATACAACCCCACACACCCTCAATCATCTGAACAGGTCACACCACTGGTTCGAGATCCACTCTTTCAATCGAAGACACGTCTTGCTTCTGAAACTGATGACTGCAGTATGAGAAACTAAGGTAAATGCAGTTCAATGTATTTGGGGCTTTCAATTTTTATTCATAACTCAGTCATTTTTTGACATTTTGGCACCAAATTATCAATATAGCCATTTGGGGACCCCACCTCATAAACAATGTGACTGTTGTTACACAACTCCCACCTTAAAGGTGATTTCGTGGTTGCTTGGTAAATTCACCTTTCAGGCAGGATTTGCACAATGACAGTCACATTGTTCATGAGGTGGGGTTATAAAAAGGCTGTGTTAAAAAGTTGGGGTCAAAATATGTAAAAATGCCTAAGTTATGACCATGCATTGCAATTTTGCTACGCACACTCATAACTTTGGACATTTTCAATATTTTAACCCATTTTTTCAACATAGCCTTCTTATTACCCTATTTCATGGATGTCACAACTGTCATTTTTCAAATCCTGGCCAAAATGTATTTTTGCACCCGTGGCACAGAATGGCATTGAAGTTGTGTAGAAATACATTTTTGGCAGGGATGTGAACATTTTCTCTACTGGGTATATGAAGTGGGGTAATAAGATAGCTATGCTGACAGTCTGGGGTCAAAATACATAAAAATTCCAACATTATGACCATGTGTTGCAATTTCACTACACACGCTCGTAATTTTGGATATTTTTAATATTTTGACCCCAAATTTTCAACATAGCCATCTTATTATGCCACCTCATGTATGTCACAGCTGTAATTTTTCAAATCCTGGCCAAAATGTGTTTTCACACCTATGGCGTGGAACGGCATTGCAGTTGCGCAGAATTACATTTTGGCGGGGATTAGAAAATGTTCTGTATATAGTACATGAGGTGGGGTGATAAGATGGCTATGCTGACAATTTGTTCACTGTTGTCTTATAAATGGAAGCACAGGGCCCAACATGCATATACGCATCTGTGGAGGGATGGGAGTGCAGGTTCCCGAGGCAAAAAAGGATATGACTATACTATCTCAAAAAGTAAGGAAATAAATTGCAAAAAACTTTGTTAATGCTCTAGTTAGGGTTAAAGCCACAAAACTAGGGAAATGTGTTTTGGTTTCAAACCCTAACACCCCATCCTCATTCTCTGAAAGACACCAACAGGCGCCAGGTGTTCAGGTCGCCAACCCTAACGCCACCCCATTCTCCTATACTGTACACATCTCAGCTTATTTACTTATAGAACAGGGTAAGTGTTAGGGCTGACAACCCCAAGGTACACCTCCAATGCCTGTTGGTATGTGCTGGGGGGGGGGGTGTTAGGGTTGGAAACCCTAATGCCATATTTCCCTACTTTTGTGGCTTTAACCGTAACTAGAACATTAACTAAGTTTTTTGCAATATCTATCTATCTATCTATCTATCTATCTATCTATCTATCTATCTATCTATCTATCTATCTATCTATCACTGGTCTGAGCTGTTTACAATCATTGTCTACTGATCACAAAGTGTGCTTGTGTATTTATTCAAAAAGACATAGATATAAAAACAATAATGAAAACTTGCCAATAAGCCTTTTTCAGGGTCATAAATCTGTTTTAATCAATAATCTTACTTAGATGGTTGAGAGATTGCCATCCCTGAACACCATGATTTTAGGTCAATTGGGACCATGTGATGTGACCAGCAGTTTTGTTAATTCTGTAACCCACTACCCTGCACTGTATTTGTCTACATCCACATTGGGCTCTGCACTAATTAACCCTTAGATTGCCGACTGAATTAGAACATATAGAAATTTTGGACTGATAGATCAGTCTGCGGCCCTGCAAGGGTTAATAGCCCCAAATGCTGCACAGGACATGAACTGCACATGTGTGCAATTTCAACCAGTGATAGGTCATACTGTACAATGTGACTCATATGTCATGCAACTGACTGCCATTGCCATGCTCTCCCACAATACAACTGTGACAAGTTTTAAAACACAGCAGCCTATTTGGGCATTTTTTCCTTCTGTTAGGATCTGCATTCATTTTAGGGATCAAATGCCACTTCTGGTAAAAAAAAAAAAAAAAGCTTTGATCCATTTCAGCTAGTATTTCATAAGGCTTCTTCTGCTCCTTTTGGATAATAAAGGTATTCTTGCAGGAAACCTCATTCTCTGCCTGCCAAACAAAATCATTTTTAACATTTTACCCTTCAGCCAGATGGGGAAGGGGAGCATTAAATGAAGTAACTGTACACTGCTGGGCCCTGTAAGGGGGCAGGTCTGACTTACAGGACTAGCCTTCCCTCTCCTGGGCCCAGTGATGGTAGTCAGTTAGGTAATTCATTTGTTTTTCATTTTTTTTATCGCAACTTTTTTTTTCCACCCCTACTGCGGAGCGAGTGGCGAGTCATCTGGCTGCCAGCACCCACACCCCAGGACCTGGTCTGGCCAGTGACATGCTCTCCTCCACACAGGCTGGCATGCAGAGTCCCCCCCTCAGGGGACCTGGCTCCTGATACCTGGAGGGTGCACCTCTCATGTTTGGGGGAGCAGGGCTCGGCCCTCAGCCACCATGATCGCCCCTGCAATTTTCTGCCATTTTTTTCTTCCTCGGAGCTGGTTGTGCAATGGCATCAGTGCACTTACATGCCGCCGCCTGCCACGCTCCAGCCCTCAACTGTGCATTCTATTCGCAGTGCCCCTGGCCTCCACCAGTTGCCACTACAGAGCAGTGCGATCCCCCGCCCACCCCAGAGGAAGGAGAGCAGTCATAGGATGCTCAACCCTACCTGTCCCCTGCCAACCCCTAATGGCCTGAGTCCGCCTCCAACCTGGGCCGCCGGAGTGGTGCGAGGTGTGGCATCCAGTGCCACAACCCTTAGCACCACCGGGCCAACCAGTTAGATAATTTATTGTTCTGGCCAGTGGAAAGTGGCACAAATGGGATCAAATAGTTACATGACTCAACTGAATTGAATCACACTGGAGCAGATACAGCAATAGCTTCATTTTTTCTATTCAGCTGCAAAATGGCATTATTTGAACAAGCAAATACTGAATGCATACCATCCACCAAACCCAAATCTAAATATTAAGTTTTTTAAAGATTCCTCAGAAGTGCCAGTTGTTCACTAAAGTGGTGCATCCCTCTCAGTAGCCCCTCTTCTAATGCATGGAGCTGATCGAAATGTGAGCACTGAAGGACCAATAGGGCTGTACCTGAGGTTTCATTTACTAAATGTTTCTCATTTGTATCCAGTGATTCTGCAACCTGCAAAATAAAATATTAGCTGATAAGGACTTCTGGAGCTCTGACACAAACCAGAGACCAGTACAAAACAGATTCTGGTCAGAGCTGATATGGCTGTGGAGAGCTTTTGGGATGCTTTTACCCATTATTTCTAATGAATTTGCACAATGCATATCTGCTGAGAGGCAGTTTCAATGTGGTCTTCGTTTTGCACAGTTTTATAATGTATTTCTTAGAATATGTCTGCTGATTGCTATATATTTAGACTGGATAGTTCACAGAAGAAATGGCATCTTATTTTTGGGTGGTGAAGCACTAGCAGTAGGATGCTGGAATGTGTCATACATAGGCATGAGCTGTGTGCGGGCAGTAACACCCAGTGTTCATACACCTCAGGCACTCGCATGTGGATCCATCATCCTGGTGCCGTTACACTACTCAGTGTGGGTGAAAGCTGATGCTGTACTCACTCACACAGGTCCCAGAACAGGCATGTTACAGCCAACCTCCCATTTGTTTGTACAATCAGGGAACTGCGAATGCACTATCCATAGCCTGGAGCACACACTGCAAATGGCATTGCAGGATACCACACCCCATGACACCCAGGATTCCTCAGCAGTCTGGAGGGTGGCATGTTACATAGGGGAATGGGAGAGATTGTGGGCCTGCAGTGGTGTATGACAACAGGAAGATACAGCATCAACAAGGCATGCACTGGAGGTATGTCAATTCCCTCTTATGGTTTGCCAGGGATATACATATGGCTGCATACACTGGTGGGTCCTCAGCTTGCATAGTGCCCCAATGCATGGTACAGCCACTTGGGTCATTCAGGAGTGCAGGTCACTGGCCTGGGTCCAGTGCAGTTGGCATCTGGCTGTGGCAGGGTGTGGAGGGCAGTGCCAGTCTCCACAACAGGTTGGGTATGTGGGGAACAGGGGTGTATATGTACCAAGGCAGTGGGTGGGGGTCCTTTATACTATGGATATTGACTGTAGTCTCCTCTGATGCAATTGGGTCCGGGGGGCCCTACACTATGGAGCTCTTCAGGAATGGAGTTGGATTGATCGAGCATGGGAGGGGGTACTTCTAGTCCACCAGGGCTGCCAGGCTGCTGTGCATCTGTGGGTGGCTGGCTGGGTTAGGCCAGCTATTCATGGTCTAACTGTGGTCCACTCTGCTCTGGACTGTGAGGGGCACATTCCCACTAAGTATGCTGCAGCAAGGCATATGCATGGTAACGCACCCTCGACTTGCACGGCATACTATTTGTGTGTACCCTGGCCCATTCCCTTTTTGCCGGTGCATCCCGCACATTTAGATATCATACTGTGGTGCATTGTTGGAGTTTCGCGGTACATCTCTCTTTTCCACCGGAATGCGCAGTGCATCTTCTTTGAATATGGGGGCCCTGGATTAGGCTACCCTGAAGAAATACATCATCAAAATGGTAAAATCATGACCCTACTGAAAACAAGATATTGCATCTAATCTGGGACAGCCTGAGTAAATACAGCGCAAAAATGTGTAAATGAAGATCCCTGTGACAAAGAGATATAGCATCTCCCTTGCGCTATCCAGGATACAAAATATAGGATAAGAAATATTTAAAGAAAATCTACTCTAAACTGAACTTCCCTGTGTTTACTGACATAAACAGTTTCTTTATTGTTTTATAACATATTAGAATGCAGTATTTATTCTGAATGTAGTGGCTATGAGGATGGTGTGTACAGAGACTGCGCGTGTGTGTGTGTGTGTGTCCAGGATACAAAATATAGAATAAGAAATATTTAAAGGAAATCTACTCTAAACTGAACTTCACTGTGTTCACTGACATAAACAGTTTCTTGTTTTATAACATATTAGAATGCAATATTTATTTTGAACGCTGTGGCCATGAGGATGGTGTATACAGAGTGTGTGTGTGTGTGTTTTTGCTGTAGCTCAATATATTTTTTTTCCAAAAAGCATAGTAGAAAATGCCTGCTGATTGCTACATATTTAGTATGGGTAGTTCACTGAAGACCTGGCATATGTCTGAGACAGTATTTCTCAGACAGTGTCTTTACAGGTTAAAAAAACAGTGTACATTACAGATTTGCTGGGAAAGGGATGACATTTATGAGGTATGAATCTTTCTTGAAAGACAATACATTGCCAAGTGAAACTAGTAGAAAGACGCTGTTTAAATGCTAAGTATTTAAGTGTGCAAGTTCTTGCATTCCGAAGGGGGTAAACAAATCTCCAGTTTAACAGGCAACCAATATTTAACAAGCTGTTTCAGTTTCCTAATGGCATCTGATAAGCAGCTTGGAGTTATGTCTCCAACATTCTTTTTTTTAATTTTCCTATTTTTTCCCATGCCTGCCGACTACTCCACTCTGGTCAATGGACCCTGAGCCCCAGCCACCGGAAATCTCATCTCCCCGGTCATCCCTGGCTTACCCCCAGAGAGCGGGCCGATTCACCCCTGTATCGGACCACAGAACTGTGACTGGTTGGGGAACGCCCGTGGCCAATCAGGGCTTCCTGGGCAGAAGCGTCACCGAGATGCAGGCGATGGATTTTGTTCCTCCCATATTCCCTCCCCGAGGTGGGGACATGCAATAGCGCCAGCATCCGCCCCTGCCTCCCCGTTGAACGCCGGCAGCACGAGTTTCCCGGCCTCCGCTTAGGAGTCCCCAGAGTTCGAATGTTGCCCTCACCTCCCCGGAGAAGGAGAGCTGCCCATCAGACGCTCAATCCTTTTCCCCCTGGCCGGCCCTCCGACGATCCGGGTCCATTCCCGAACCCGGGTCGCCGGCGTCGCAAGCGGAAATCCCACCGCTGCGCCGGTGGGCCGGCTGTCTCCAACATTCTTAACAGAAAGAAGGAAGTATTTTATTTCAGTTGGATGGAAGGATACATTGAAAAGTCCAAAATGTGTTCCACAATACTCCATTTTCCAGCTACAGATAGCAAGATGGCTGTAGGCTCCACCCACAGCCATAAAAATCAGGTTTCCCACACCAGTCAAAAATAGTAACTAGTTTCACAATACACTGTTGCTTTATCAGGGTCTAGGTCAATACTGCACCAACAAAAACACATGGTCAAGAGTCATGCAGACAGAATGCCAACAAAAAAGCATGTTGGCAATACAGCTGAACAGATGACTGCATCCAGGGAATGGAACTCTGGGGGGAAAGTCAGTGGAAGATGATTTATTATTACAAACTCTGGGGAACGAACTTGGGAGGGGTGGAGAAACTGTGGGGATTTACTATTACAAACTCCAGGGGATGCAACTTGGGGGACAGATTTACTATTACTAACCCTGGGAGGGTGAGCAGTCGGGGGCATGACAGTTGGGGGGTGGAATTTACTAGTACTAACTCCAGGAAGATGACAGTACGGGGTGGAAGCGCAATAACATTCCGATGCTCTTTTGTCCCATTCACTGTTTTTCCTGACACTATTTTAACAGCATGGTTTTTGCAGTGCGATTATTCCATTCTAAATTGACTGGATACTGCTTTATCAAAAGCTCTTGATAAAGCAACAGTGTGTTGTGAAAGATTGAGCCTTATGCTGCTGCCTGCACTTGCTGGATAGTGTGAAAACATTGCACTTTTCAGCATGTTAAATTGACTCTAGTTACTATCTTTGATGTGGGAACCCTGATTTTTATGCTTGCTTGCGTGCACATGTGCAAAGCAAACATCTTGTGAGACTACAGCAGAGTAGTGAGTTTCAGAGACGTGCCATAAAAAAAATTATAATATGGGCAGACTGGGTGGGCCAAGCAGCCCTTATCTGTCATCACATTCTTTGTTTTTGTTTCTGTCTGTCACTGTTGCTTCCAGTGCAGCTCAGGATGCAGGAGGCTCAATAGTTATAGGCCAGTGATCAGTGAGGCTGACCGTGATGCTGTTCTGCTGGTTGAAAGGTGGAAACTTCAAGTGGTTGAAAGGAGGTATCCATGCCTATTAGACAGCAGGTGCATCCTTTCACCTACATGACACCACCCAGCAACCAGCTGAGCGGTGTCATACTCAGCCTGCTCCTTATTTCACTTTACGCAGACCAAAGTGCCCACCTTTGGTATCACTTTATTACCACCCCCTCCACTTCAGATCACCCACCTAGCCCTTCTTGATCTTCCCAATGCCGATTAATTTTTGTTACTTTAAGCAGAACAAGATGTCCACCCCCGGTACTGCTTTAGAACACCCTTCCCCTCCAGATCACCCGCTCCTCCACAAAACACATATGTAGTGATACCAGGGTGCCCACTCCTAGTACTGCCAAACACTCTGTTGACACTGTGGTGCCCAGTTCCCAGTGTTGGGTCAAGTCCCCCTACAAAATAAGAAAACTGTCCCTCATTAATGTTTTAAAAACCCGCAAAGAAGAAAACAGTCCCTTGCCAATCTCAGGCCCCCACCCTCCACCCCAACCCCCACTCAGCACCCACCATCCCACCCCTCCTGTAACCCCTTACCCACCTAAAGATGGTCCAACATCATATATCCACTCTCTGATCAGAAAGACATCCTACTCCTGAAACCGCAACTGTGATATGAGAAGACAAGGTAAGTCAATTTAATGTATTTCTTTTTTTTTTATAAATATCATCTTTATTGTTTTTGCAAAACATACATAGTCGACAGATCACAGGGATTTATTTAACTCTAAAAATTGATTAGCATTTTGCTCATAAAAGTGCTAAATCTTTGTGAAAATGCATAGCTTTTGCCTCACTGTGTTTAACAAACACAGCACTTCTAGAAAATCAATAAAAATACTTTCGTACAGTTAGTATAGTCCCAAATAAAAAACTGCTAATCAATTATTTAAAACCCTGGATCATAAGAGTTACTTTACATCAGTGTTACAAAGCATCATTGGGGGATATCCCATTAACATTTTAGATTAATCACAGATGGTTATCAGCATAGGAACAGTATACATTTAGAACTGTAAATCACTCTAGTTTCTATGATGCTCTTGTGGAACCATAGCTTCTGGGGTTCTAGTAGGTATAGTGATGAGAAAATGACCCCACACCAATCCCCTCCAAGTTCTTTGCCAGCTCAGGTTTGTGGCTGGGTAGTACCACAATGCCACAAATCTGTTTTTTGTGGCCCAGCAGACTGTGCAAGGGATGAAGTTATACATATAGCCTGAAGGGTGGGAGAGGGGCCCGGGACCCCAGCATTGCCCCCAGTTGCCCTAGTTTGTTGTTGTCAGGTCCCTTAGAGGGAAGGTATAGGATGGGAAAGGGAGGGGAAGGGAGGGAGGAGGTAAGGAGGATTAGGGTCCTAGCAGGAGTTGAGGAACCCAAATAGAATGATTTTAGGAGCCCTAAGGGACAAATGTTTCATTCTGTAGCACATAATATAATAACCAGCGCATCCATCTTGAGTACATTGCTCTTCTTTTTCATTGAGTTTACGGGTGACTTTTTTCCATTTGATATATTTGTTTGCTGATCTGCCACCAGTCCTAGACTATAGAGATTCTTGAGATAAGCCATGCTTTGGTTGTAGCTTTCTTAGTAGCTGTAATATGGAGGGTAAGAAGGTATCTAGTATTAGGGTTTCTCAACCCTCTAGGGAGAAGCAGGAAGAGGTGCATTTTTCCTGTTAGCTGAAGTTGTGTCCCAAATAGTTCCTGTAGTTGAGCCTGAATTCCTAGCAGGAAGGGGATGAGTCTGGGGCAGGACCACATGATATGTGTGTGTGATTTGCCTTATTCTCCCCGCATTGGTGCCAACTGTCAGTAGTACCTGTACGTGAATAATGCCTGGTAATAGCTAGGGTTTTAAAATACCGAATTAGGTTTTTCCAGGCATATTCTTGCCATTGGTGAGAGCAGGTGACCCTTGACGCATTTTGGCAGGCTAAGTGCCATTCCTCTGGGGAGATTGACAGGCCTAGCTCCTCTTGCCATTGTAGTCACGTGCCATCTGTAGAGTTTTGTTGTTGTGTGATAAGTGTTTGGTAAAATGTGGAAATCAGATGGCCCTGGTTTCGGTTAGTGTTCAGCTGTATCAGCTCAGAGATCAGTGGTGGATACAGCTCAGGCATTCTAGCTCCTCTTGGTAGGCTTTCGTAGTAGTGTCAGAGCTGAAGATATTGATAAAAATCCCTACTTGGCAACCCAAACTTTTTTGTACGTACTCAAAGTTACACAGTCTACCCTGAGTTATTATTTGTGTTGGGTATGTTAGGCCATATCTTCCCAAGCTTGGAAACCATGGTCCAGTCTGTTTGGTAGAAAGTGGCAAAGGTTAGAAATTGAACATAGGAGGGCTAAGAAGGGGGTAAGGTGGTAGAACTTTCTTATGATGTTCCAGATAGTTAAGAAATGTATAAGCCATGAGTTAGTAAGGTATGTTGGGTGTGATTCCACCACCTGCTGATATAGTGTCTAATAATATTCATTACTATCTACATGAGTTTGTTCTTGTTCTATTTCAGACCAATGTGGGGAGGTGGTAGTAATTTGTCTGGCCATTAAGTGTGTAAGGAGGGATGCCCTGTGCTATGCTTGTAGATCCGGCAGTGACAGGCCCCCCATTGATTTTGGAAGGAACAGTACATTTATGTGTACCCTGGGTCTCTGCCCTGCCCAAATACATTTTGAAATGGCCCAATTCCATTCCAGGAGTGTCTTTTGGGTAATGGGGATTGGGACATTCTGGAAGAGGTAGAGTGCCCTGGGGAGTGTGACCATTCTGATGAGATCTATCCTTCTGGAAAGACTCAGGGGTAGTGTGTTCCAAGAGGCAAGGTCCAATTTTAGTTGCGCGGTAAACAGGGGGTATAATTGTTTTTATAGGCTGTAGCTGGTGACTGCGACAGGTAAACCCCTAGGTATTTTAATTTAGTGAGACCCCAGTTGCAGGGGAAGAGGGTTTGTATATCTGGGGAGGGAGTATAGTGAAAGGTGAGTATTTCTGTTTTGGGTAGGTTCAGCTTGTACCCCGAGACCCAGCCAAAGTCCTCTAATATTCTCTTAATCTTTGGTAGTGTCTTTTTCGGGTCCAGTAGATACAATAGGACATCATCTGCATACAGAGCAATGCAATGCTCTGTACCCCGTATTGTAATCCCTGGGAGACTTTCTGTTTCTCGAATGTGCTGTGCTAGTGATTCAATAAAGGCTACAAATAATAGGGGGTTAGGGGGCACCCCAGCCTAGTGCCTCTAAGTAGTGGAAAATAAGTGGATTGATGTCCTCCCACCTTCACACATGCCTTAGGGGTTGAGTATATGTTTTGTAATACCCAAATTAAGGCCTGTGGTATCTCCAACTTCCTCAGTACCTGGTAACAGAAAGGCCACACCACCCTGTTGAATGCTTTTACAGTATCGAGGCTAACTAGGGCCGATGGGGAGTTAACAGGCTACATTTCATGGGTGACATGCCGGGTGCATTTGATGTTATCTGTGGTGGAGCGAGCCCTCACGAAACCGGTCTGGTCATTTCCTACCAACAAGGGGATGTAGTTATCTATGCGGTGGGCAATAATGCTCATAAAGAGCTAGTAGTCAGTATTAAGGATTGAAATTGACCTGTATGAACTGCAGAGTTGTGGGGTTTTTCCTGGCTTAGGTATAACCAATATTTATTTATTTGCTTTTGTTAACCGGGTAAGCACACTAGACAGCCAAGTGCCTATTTTCAGGTGCGACCCAGTGGTGATATGGTGGCATATTACCAGGACGGTGGGGGAGAGTCACCTTCTAGGATTGAGGTAAAAAATGAGAGGAGTCTAAGGAGGGTTTGGGGTTTAGTTGTTTAATAGAATTATGCCCCTTAGCCATTTGGGCTTGGGGATTTGAGAGTTTTTGCCCTAGTTAAAGCCGCTGAGAGTTCTAATTCTGTTATTGGGGATGTTAGTGCTTCTCCCGGGTCCTCTGTAAGTCTAGGTAGGGTGATTGTTTGTAAGTAGTCTGCCATCTGCTGAGTTGTGTGTGTGTGTGTGTTCCAGAGTGTAAAGAGTGGCATAGTAAGAGGTAAAGGCCTCCGCTATGTCGTGGATCTTGGTGAGTGGCCGTCCGTCAGTCAGATGTCTGTCTGTGGTGATGGTTGAGAACTTCTTTGCCTGCGGATTTGATATGCCAGGAGTCTTGTGGCACGAGGGTCCACTTCATAATACCGTTGCCCGAGGAAGGTCAGGGATATCTCCGTCTGCTGGAAGCTTAGGTGATCCAGCTTTGTTTTAATGTGTTAGACTTATGGGAGAACAGAACTATCGTTCTGTTTATGCACCATCTGGCAAAAATGGAGGGTGTTCTCCAGTCTAGTCTTTTGTTCTCTGCAATATGGGTCACTGTATACTGGATTATGTGATTTCAGGGTACTGATTTGATAGTGTCCCAGTGTATGGCTGGGGTGGAGTCGGTTAAGGGATTATCCCTAAGAATTTCAGTGATCTTGTCTGCTATGTATTCCCTAAACTGTTGGGATCTAAGGTAGTAGGGATTGAGCCTCCAACATGTTTTCTTGCAATGTAGGTCCAAGTTCCATGTGGTGATCAGGGGTGTGTGGTCACAGTGTATTATGTTTCCGATGTGGGAGTCCTTCTGGAGTTCTAGGTTTTCAATTTGTGTGTAGGTTTGCTCTATACGAGAGAATGTATGGTGCACTGAGGAATAGTGGGAATAGTTTCTGGATCGTGGGTGAAGGTGCTGCCAGGTGTCACTCCAGCCAACCTTTCCTATAAGTTTTTGGAAAAACCTCTGGGAGGGGGTCCTGTCTTGGGGGTCTTGGATTGAAGGAATCTAGTGTAGGGTCAGGGAGAAGGTTAAAATCCCCTGCTAGCAAGAGTACTCCCTTGGTCATTTGCACTATTTTATCAAGTAGAGTTCTCAGTTGGGGACATCAAGACCAGGGGAAAACAGGCATTGTCAAGGGTGACCTCTTTTGAGTTTATTGTGCCCTGAACTATTACTAGCCTGCCATTTGGGTCTGTCCATTTAGGGCCTGTTTGGAATAGGGTGTGTGCAGGAATCAGTATCACTACCCATCTCCTTCTCCCGCCCATTCTCGATGAGAAGTATACCATTCCTCTACAGAGTTTTGCCAGTTTGGAGTATTCTACATCACTTATGTGGGTCTCTTGTAGATAGATGAGATCTGAGATGCTTTTCTAAAGATAGGACATGACTCAGGATCTTTTAATTGGAAATGTCAAGTCATTTATGTTTAGGGATAGTAATTTTGAATGAGGCTCTGACATATCAATCGGTGAATGGCGCCGCTGGAAGACCCCCGCTCGACTCCCACCTGGGCCCCCCTGGGTCGTCTCTACTGTGGGTCTCCCTAACCTTTCTGCATTGCACCTGTCAACCTTTATTCACATACCAATACAAACTTTTATCAATGTCAACATCAGTAACACACAAAACATTAACAACAACCTGTTGGGAAGCCAACTGGGCTAATACAGCATAAAACAGAGAACTGGCACTTCCATCGGTCAGGATAATTTCCATGGTCCTGAGGTAAGGATATTCCTTACTTGGAGGTATCATCTGAATCAAGAGTCCTTCAGACACCTATAGTGTTTTTGGGGATAAGGAGGGTTGGGTTAGGAACATCAAATTTTTCACCGAGATCGGACCAATGGTGGGTTCGTATATTGAGTGGGAATGAACAGTTTATACTTATAGAAGAGTATAGCTCTGTTACTGTGATAGAAGGGTGTGGTTGGCCTCTCCCGTATGTCCCGTGAGTTGGCATTGCAGGATGCAAGTTACAATGGTGCACTGGGTGGTGGAAGCAGCAAGCCCAGCCCCTCCAGCACTCCCCAAGGAGGCAGAAGTGGGGGGAAGTTAGCAGTAGAGGACCAGGGGGAGCTTACCTCTTATATGAGTTTGCTCCTTTCCATGGCCCCCACGGGTGTCTGGGACATACTCCCAGTACCACCAGTATGGCAGTGGTACTGTAGTGGGATGGTCAGTCAGGATAGGGAACACAGCACCCCTTTCTCCCTGGAGTCTCATAGGGGTGTGTACTGAATTATTTTAAACACCTGGGGGACAAACGCCAGTTGGTATTAGATGGTACTGGTATGTCTGCATATCATTATAGAGACCATAGCCGCACCCCCCCACCACCCCCCAGTCCCAGCAGCATGTTTCTTAGCATGCACTTGTTACCTGATGACAGGGCTACCACCTACTATCCAGCCCACAGTATGACTCACCTTGTTTCTTCTCCTCCTGCTTGAGGACATCATCGCAGCAGGTTAAAGGCAGGAAGGACGGGGAAGAGAGGGAGGGGGATACACCACAGCCTAAACAGTTGTTGCTAGAACATAGATAGGGAGGTGATCATTGTACCACTTACATTATTTCTCTCACCATTTCAATTCAGCACCATCTTACTATAGCAGTGCTCCTATCCAGTTAATCTATATATCTGTCTGTAGGTCTGTAGTCCCCCCGGTATTCAACAGTCTACTGTAAGGGTGGAAATGGGCTATATCTCAACTTGGTTCTTACACACTGGTTGCCCAGCCCCTCCCCATCACCCCCCAGACTCCTTCCCCCTGGAGTCATCACCTCTGCTATGGTTCTTTAGACCTGTGGGACAGTTGTCTTTCAAGTGCCCATGCTGTCATTCGCTGCTGACTGTTATTCCAGACTAGTGGTGCATGTGGAAGAGGAAACTCCATCATTGCAGTACAGCCTGTGCGGGGGCCAGCGATTATCACTGCGGGTGCATGTGGGCCAGCCTGACCCGAAACCACGATCACAGGCTCCTCCTGCCTGCCACCGCCCCATCTGTGTCTGCACTGGGTCCCAGCCTCTGCTGCTAGCGTGATCCAGCGTCGCAGACATGAGATACCAGGGGAGGGAGGGGGCATGGGAGGGAGCCATGTAAGACACCACTAGGTGTCTGTCAGCCCAGATCTCCCTTGAGGCAAAGGCTCAGAGCCAAGCACCTCAACCAATATTCTCGAGGTGACGTAGAAGCAGTACATTCATGGTTGGCCAATCCAGGCCCACCCTTACCAGTACAGTGAGCAAGCATTTCTCTGACCCCCCTAGACCCCCCTATTATGCTGTTTACTACTATCTAGTTCACTTTAGATAGTAAAGTCATAAAGGTTTATTTGAGGAAGAAAGTGGATGCCTTACTAGATTGCCTCGGTCGTGGAGTTCAGGTGGCGGCCACCTTTGCAATCAATGGGTCCTGAAACAGAAAGGGAAAACCCCTTCTGATAGAGGGGGAGAGAAAGTGTTAGAAGGGGCATAACATTGCTTTATACCTAACTAAAGAAAGGAATCTAGGGAGAGAGAAGAGGAGAAACACAGAAAGTGAAAGTACAGCAGTTTAGAGCAAGGTAGACTTATCTGAATCTTTATTATTTTTCAATGTTCCATGGGTTATCGGTATGAGAAGGGAGGTCTTTTCAGTGTCCCTTTAGTCCTGGTTTGGAAAAGCATCATTAAGTCTGGTAGCTGAGATATTGTCCCACTGCTTGTCTAGGGGGAAGTCTGGAAGCCTCAAAAGAAAGCATGCCTGGTCCAAGGGCATTAATCCAAGAGATAATTTCAAGCATCTCTTCACCAAGGTGTAATCAGTGTGGTGTGTCTTGATTCCCTTGGTCAGCTGGGGATGTAGAATGTTGGCCTCTCAGGGCATTGGCAATATGCTAGATGGCTTCTGCTCCCTGTCAATGCCTCACCTCACGCTGGCTATTATTCCAAATGCACTGTGTGAGCTTGGAGGCAAGTAAAGCACCGGGAGGGGAACGCTGTTGGGGCACTTCTACTTTCCTGGACTTCAGTTCTTCGATAGCCACTGTTGCAGATTCAAAGGTAAGCAGTTCCTCCTTGAAGTAAACTATCAGCTTAGCTGGAAAGGGAGTCCTGAAGTGAAGTCCTGCTGCTTTAAGGGCCCTCATGATAGGAATATAAGCTTTGCATCTGCTCATTATTTCTGGGGTGAAGTCATTTTCGAAGTATAGTTGCTGGATTTGGAGGAGGACAAGCCCTTTTTTCCACACTACATGTAAAATATTTTCTTTTTCTTGGTACCACAGGAAGCATATAAGAACAGTTCATAGCCGAGCAGTTAGGGCTGGCTTTGGGCTGAGGGAGTGATGGACACGCTCCATCTCAAGGGTATAATGACCTCTCAGAGCATTTGTCTAATAAAGTTCACCATGTCAGAGCCCTTAGCCCCCTTAGGGATCCCAGAGATCCATATGTTGTTGCGTCAATTTCGGCTCTCAGCATCTTCAGCCCTGTCTTGTAGGGCCTTCACGCTTTGGTGTAGTTGGATGATGGCTCGCTCTGCGCAATCCACCCACTTGTCTGTTTCGATTGACTGAGTCATGGTGGCATCTTGCCACCTTCCTAGCTTTCTGATATCGGTTCTTAAGGTGATAGCTGTGGAGCGCATTTCTTTATGGAAGTCCCGCAGCTCCATTAATGTCTATACCATCTGCCGCTGTAGTGTCATGAAGGGTATCTAGCTATGGCTGGCACGGCTGTGACGTGAGGATGTTGAGGTCTGGGAGCCTTCGCTCTCAGAATCGCCATCTGGCAATCTTTTCTCATCTTGATCTGTTGGCTTTGTGCTGGTCTGTTCCTCTCTTTGTGGCATAGTGCTTCCTCCTATACTGTTTTTACCAAGAATTGTTGATTTAGTGAGTATTTAAGGAGGTTTGTAGCCAATCTCGGTGAGTGCCTCCAAAACTAGGTTGTGTTCAGGAGCAAGATATCACCAGAAGTCCGTTTAATGTATTTCAATGCATTTTGAACTTTTACTTGTAACTTTTTCAGTTTTAAATATTTTTTCCATCAGATTTTCAAGATGGCCTTTTTGGAACTCCATCTCATACACAAAGTAGGTGAAATGTTTCAAATCCATGCCAAAAGCTGGTTTTGTAATTGCTCCATGAAATCACATTTTGGGTGGGATTCAAACATTTTCACCTACTAGGTTTATGAGGTGGGGTCTTATGATTACTATGTTGGAAATCTGACAGAGAAATACATATGGTAAAATGACCAAATTATGAGAGAACATTAAAATATTTCATCATTCACTCATAACTTTGCTAATTTTCAATATTTTTCCACCAAACTTTCAAAGTGCCCATTTTGGGACCCCACCTCGTAAACAAGGTAGGTGAAATTTTTTAAATCCATGCCAAATGGTGATTTTGTAGTCATTCCACGAAATTACGTTTTGGGTGGGATTTGAAAATTTTCATCTACTGGGTTCATAACATAGGGTCATAGCAAGACTAGGTTAAAAATTTGGGGTCAGAATATTGAAAAACAACAAAGCTATGAATGTACATTGACATTTTTCTATCCTCGCTCATAGCTTTTGTAATTTTTAACATTTTCACTCCAAACATTCAACATAGTCATTTATTCACACTACGTTATAAACGTGACAGGTGTCACTTTTCAAAACCTGGCCAAAACATGTTTTAGCACTTCTGGCATGAAATGACATTTCACCCAGTATTCTATAGGTGACACATGTATTGTTTAAAGGGGGAGTCATAAAATAACTATGTTGAAAATTTGGGGTCGAAATTAAAATAAATTATAAACAAACATGTGCAGTGCCAGCCTTTGGCCTAGTGGGTGGTGCTTTGTGATCCCTTGCCAGTGAGCTGAGTTTGGGGACAAACTCAGTGAACCAGTTGGATGGGCTGAGGCTGGGAGGATGGCACTGTCATGTGGCAACATCTCCCAACCTGGTAAGGGAGGTGCAGGCTTGCCCGCATGGGCCAAGTACCATATAGTTGTGCCCTTCTTCAAGTACTTGGGTGTCACCCTTGACCCCTCCTTAACCGTGCACATTAATACCACTGTGCAGCATATCAACCAGCAACTAGGGGTGGGTTTCCAACTAAAGCACTACCTTACACCTGAGGCTCAAACTGCCATAGCCCAAAGCAGCCTCCATCACTTATTACACTACTGTGTCCCCATATATACACATACCTCCTCACAACTACTCATGAGACTCAATGCAGCTTACAATAACATCCGTAGGTTTGCACTGATGGTGCCATTTTCCACCTACCATTGCTCACTATACCAGGGCCTGAGTTGGCTCCCTCGCCCAGGCCAGAAACAACTACCTCCTCAGATGCACCATAGACAATGCCATCTGAAGCGGAAGCCTGTCCCCTCTCTTCCCCCCCCTGCTCAAGCAGAAAACCTGCCCCCATAACCTCCAACATTCCACAGTCCCACCACTAGAAGTTCCCCAGGTATTCACCTCCATGGGTTGCAAAACCTTCTACTCTGCTGCACCCAAACTATGGAAATCTACCTGCCTCCCTACACTCTCTGGACTCATACTTAACTTTAAAATCTCACTATGAAGCAGAATCATTGGCCACTGCCATGTGTAAGTGCCCCACCAGGTGAATTACAGAGTTACTGTTTTTGTGAGTCCCAGTCTTCTGTATCTATGACAAATGGATCCTGTTGTACTGAATGCTTACTTGTAACATTGTGTACTTTGTACTTGCACATTATTTTTATTCCAGTTGTCCTATTTTCTGTACCATTGTACCTGTGTAACTGTACTGCCTGTATCACCTATGTGCCATCTTCACGACCTGGGTCACGCCTGAAAACGGTCCTTTGGATCAGTGTGCCTACCCGGTAAACAAATAAATAATAATAATAAAAAATTATATATATATATATATATATATATATATATATATATATATATATAGCAAAAACTTTGTTAATTCACTTTCAGTTCAATTCACTTTATTTACCTGGTAAGCACTCCAGGCCGAGGCCTGTTAACAGAACCAACCCAGAGCTTCAACAAGTGAGGCTTAGATGGAATACACAATAGTACAAAATTCATAATTACAAATAACAAAATAAGTTTAGATACAAACATACATGATTAAAAAAAAAATTTACAAATGGCCAATGATTGCAGGCGACTAAATAAAACCTTTTTAAAAGTTACATGTCCAGAGGCATCCATGCAATATTGAGGCAGAGAATTCCATAATTTTGAGCTTTGAACTGAAAAGGCCCTTTCTCCCATACATGTTGCGATTCTAGGTAATACTAAACATGATGCAGGGGAGGAGCGGAGAGACCTAGGTTCCGCCTTAAATTCAAGTAGTACACATAGAGGAAATCTGCATTCTAAGTTAATCATGTTAAGCATACACCCCAAGCTATAAAGAAAATTACACTTGGGAGGCAACCATCCAAGATCATCATATAAGATACTGTGATGAGTATGGTATGGTTTTGCCAAGACAAATCTACATATAGAAGTAAACATCTTATTAACTAAGTTAAAATCCTTAGATGCTAATTTAGGAAACAGAAAAGAGTTGTAATACAATGTAGACAATAACACACTTTTAGATATAGTTTCCCTTGCTTCTCTAGTTAAACAATTTCTGATTCTATACAGAACACCGAGTTTCTGATTTACAGTTTTTACAGTCTTACTGATATGGGATGAAAATGTTAGATTAGGATCTAGTAATACTCCTAAATATTTAATTTCTGTGACTTGTAGCAAAGATCCAGCAAGATCAAAAACCTGAACTGGTTTAGCATTTTGCAATTTAGGTTTTGAGCCAAACAAAACACATTGGCCCAGATATTCAGACTGCACCAGGCAGGGGAGCAAGCCTGGGCGCAGCACAACTGGAATGCGCCAGGGCGTGGACTGGGTGATATTCAACGGTACTGCACCATGGCTCAGCACCGTGGCACTGCGCCAGTGCAAGTGGCAAGAGAGGAGCAGGGGGATGCGCCAGTGTAAGTGCAGTTGCGCTAGGTGCAGGAACCGCGATATTCAGTGGTGGGTATGCAAATGGGGCCATTATGCATGCAAGGTGCAAAAGGGGCCATTTGCATGTCATAATGGCCCCATTTGCATGCAGGTGTGCTGATCCCCAGTGACTTGCACCTGGCGCCCTGCCAGGCTGCAGCCGTCGGGGACTGACGCCCCCAGCCCCTGGGTGACAATGCGCCCCAACGCCCGATCACGGGCTTTGTAAAAGTAAAACTCCCTGGTGGCCCAATAGACCTGTCCCCCAGCCTGATCATGGGCTTTGTAATAGTAAATCTATTCATGGTGGTCCAGTGGACCTGCTCCCAGCCCGATTGTGGGCTTTGTATTAATAAAGCTATCCTTGGTGGTCCAGTGGACCTGCTCTCAAGCCCAATTGTGGGCTTTGTAAATTTAAAAATCCCTGATGGTCCAGCAGTACCCCCTCACCACCCACCCCTCAGTCCCACCACCCTGCCTCCCGGTCAGCGGCGGGTGGCAGCTCCCCACCACAAGCTGCTGCGCCGACTGACAGCGTCGCAGTCTGACTGTACACCCCATTGGTCTGGCGTGCGCCAATGAGGCGTGCAGACTTCATGCTTCGCTTACAGTCCCGATATGTGAATGGAAGTCATTCACATATCGGGACTTAATAATAGTGCTGTCTGCATGCCCGATGGCCGATGCTATGGACCAATGAGCACTCTACTACACTGTTGCAGCTGTCAGTTAGTGCGCTGGGCGACTGGATAGCTTGCAGGTGGGAGCTGCCACCCCGCTGACTAGGGGGAGCGAGGTGGTGGGACTGGAGGGCAGGTGGGAGGGGTACCACTGGACCACCAGGGATTTTTAAATTTACAGAGCCCGCGATCGGGCTTGGAAGCAGGTCCACTGGACCACCAGGGAGTTTTAAATCTACAAAGCCCATGATCAGGTTGGGGGGCAGGTCCACTGGACCACCAATGAGTTTTAAATTTACAAAGCCCACAATCGGGCTGGGGGGCAGGTCCACTGGACCACCAGGGATAAATGCATTATTACAAAGCCCACAATCAGGCTGGGGAGAAGGTCCACTGGACCACCAGGGAGTTTCTTCTTACTGGAGCCTATGAGCGGGCGGGGGGGCACGATGATGATGGACCGTGGCTCTGGAGGTCGGGTGGCCAATCACAGCTGGTGGCTACCATGTTGCGCCCTGAAATATGGCAGTTCACCTGTGGGTGACCAGGCCTTGCCCCTTTTTTTTTGCGGATCTTTGCGCCTCCGTGTGCGGCGCAAGGCAGGTGTGTGCATGCATATGTGCCACACATCACGGGCTGAATATCAGGATGTGCCAAATATGCATGGGCATGCCCCTCACACTTGCGCTGCATACATTACTGGTGCGCCCCGATGCATCAGGATTTGCGCAGCGCAACATCGCCTTTTGAATACTGCACCTGGGCGCATCAGTGGATTGCGCATAGTGCAACACTGCTGCACCACGCGCAACCCCTTTGAATATCCTGGCCATTGTGTTTTTTGATATTTAACAGTAGGTGATGGTGCAGAAGACATCTATTTAGAGCAGAGAAATCTTGATATAGTGAAAAATGAATTTCATCTATTTTTACAGAACTAGTGAATAGAATAATATCATCCACATACAGCAATACACTAGACACAGATTGGTATTTTAGAAACCAGATCAATAAATAGGGGAGAACAACAGGGGTCCCAAAATGGACCCCTGTGGGACTCCCTGCTGTAAAATACATGTTTATGAATCAGTCCCTCCATAACAAATCCTTAAGGGACGATGTGTAAGATAACTGTGAATCCATTCACAAGGTTTTTCTGCCAGGCCAGTGTCCTTCAGTCTCTGGAGCAGCATAGCATGACTGACCAAATCGAAAGCCTTCGACAGGTCAGTAAGTACAGCCACAGTCAGCAACCCCAAATCAATGGATCTTAAAGTGTGATTTGTAAAGCATGCCAGTGCAGTGCCTGTGCTATAAGGCTTTTGAAAGCCATGCTGCTCTGAAGAAGAGTGAAGTCCAGTGGCCTTGAGATATTCAGTCAATTGTCCATTCATAATTTTCTCTAACATTTAACTCAAAGGAGGGAGAACTGATATCGGACGGTAATTGTCCAAATCATGAGGAGAGACAGATTTTGGTACTGGTTCAATGATTGTCTGCTTCCAGACTTATGGGAACTCCCCAGTAATGAGGGAAAGGCTAAATATTAATGTTAGAGGCTGATGTATATCATTTGTAACAAGTTTTAAAAACTTAGGCGCCAGACCATCAAATCCTGCACTTTTATTTGTGGGCATCTGTATAAGTAGTTTTTTTACTTGCTGTGGCCTAATTATCTGAAAATAAAAATGGGGGGACAGAAACTTCAGAAGAATTGGTCACTTCACTAATAGAACTGCTAGTAGAATCAAAACGAGTTGAGTATTTAGAAAGATCGATGAATTTATTTAAAAAGAGATCACAAATCTCTTTTGGATCAGTAAATGCAACACCATTTATATTAATGGTACCTATACCTATGTTTTTTCCTGGATCTGTTAATTTTTGATGGATGACCAACTTTTTTTAGAATCACCCAGAGAATCTGCTTGTGTTCTTTGAAAATAATCAGATTTGTTTTTGGTATGAGAAGTTTACATTTATTTCTTAACATTTGGTGTTTATTTAATGCCTCACTATTATTAGAATTTTTATAAATTTTCCAATGTCTGTCCCTTTCCCTCATTAAGTCAAATAACTCAGATGTAAATCATTTAGCATTTGTACCCTTTACCCTTCTTTTAAGTAAGGGAAAATGTTTATCTTGAATGTCTAGTAGGGTTTTTGCAAAGAAATCCACTGCTGCATTGATGTCGGGGATAGCATCCAAGTATGACCAATATATTGCATTTAAATCTGTATTTAAATCATCGGAGCTATAATTATTATAATTCCTATAGGCAACTGTACCTGAAGAAGGACATTAGGTTACTGGAGGGGGTGCAGCGCAGGGCAACAAAAATGATTCAGGGGCTAGGGGACTTACCCTACAAGAGCAGGCTGGAGGAGTTGAACATTACTCCCTGGCGGAGAGGAGGGATAGGGAGGACATGATTGAAGCCTTCAAGGACATGAAGGGAATAAATAAGATGAGCACGGAGGGACTTTTCAAATTAAGGAGGGGGAGGGATGCTTGAGGGCACGATCTGAGATTGGAAGGGGGAACATTCAAGAGGGAAATGAGGAGACACTTTTTTATGGAGAGGGTGGTATCATTGGGTGGAAAGCATTGCTGGAGGAAGTGGTATCCTGTAGAACAGTGGGCTGCTTCAAAAGGGGATGGGACAGGATAAGGGGGGAGGGAGGGAGGGGCAGCTGCAGTATAAGGGCTGCTAGCTGCACAATCGAGCAGACTTGATAGACCATAAGGCCTTTATCTACTGGCAATTTCATATGTTCGTTATGATTTTGGGGGGAACCTTAGTTTTTGCATTATTCCAAACATAATATATTGGCATATGGTCGTTAAAACTGTCAGGAAATGTACGATGAGCTATGACCTTCTCTGCAGTTCTAGTCAAAATCCAGTCAATCACTGAATACTGACTGCTGTGAAAGTTCATCCGGGTAAAATCTGTCATTAATTGAATAATCCCAGCATTAGAGATCAATAACTCATACTCAGAATGGACCATCCCATCTAAGTTTAAGTTAAAATCTCCCATTACCAGGGTATGTTTATTTGGAACAAATTGCTGAAAATAGTCCAAAAATTCAGTTAAACCTTTTTTACCTGCTTTTGGTGGATTATACAGTACACTGTACAGAGTCCAATTTTGTTACATGTCCCTAGCAGTAAATCTAAATGTAACCATTCACAACATGTAGAAGACTGAAAAGAAACATCCTGAACCACTACTTCAATATTTTGTCTAATGGATACCATTATCCCCCCTTTCTTCTTACCTATCCTGTCTTTCCTAAAAGTATTATACCCCTCAATTAAACAAAAACTGTCATTTGTTGTTGGCTTTAACCAAGTTTCAGTTATACTGAGTATATTTGGCTTGTAGTACTTGATCCAGGTCTCAATTTCAGCGTTTTTACTTAAAAAAACTCCTGGAATTCATATGGGCAAATCTTAATCCCTTTTAATTCCAGCTATGAATATCTTGATATATAGAATTTATTAGTCCTGGGTTCATGTCCACATCACAGATATAGATAGCAAAATTCTAGTAATCGGGGGGAAAAAGAATACACCTGGGCTAAAAGGCCCTACGTAGGAATATTTGTCCTTTTGAGGAGACACACACTACCTAAGTCAGCAACAGATTGTTTTGAAAGACAACCCAAAAAAGAATAGATTATTAAATGAGTGACATGGCTGGACCAGAAGATTAGAAAATGTTAACAAATCAGCTGAGCCATTGTGTTCACTCATAACAACGGAAATATGAAATGTTTCAACATCCAAAAGGACGAGTCCGATGAGTGTTAACAACAAGCAAACCTGTACTTTCCTCATGATGACTAGACAATGGCTAACTAGTACAACAATAAAGGGCAAGCTCTTTAACTAAAGCAATGCAAATATAGGATGCACACAATCAATAATTGTGGCTATCCCCAACCTAACAGAAAATTTATTCAATATATTAGTAGAATGCCCCAACTAAAGTAAAAGTAATTCACAACACTCATAAAAACTGTAAACTATAAGTATTTTAAATGTACAGTGTTGCGAGGCACACTGAAGCAAGTCTAAAACAAGTAAACATTCTACTAAGAGAAAAAACCAACTTAAACAATACTATACATTTTCACTAGATAAATAGACTTACCAGTGTGCCAAGCAATGCTCTGAAACAAAACCACTTGCAACTATGGGATTTTAGCGTGCTTTGCCCTGCCCTGCCCTGCCCCAGTAATGGTGTCACTAATAGCTGGCTCCCCCTGAGTCCCCTCTCATCAGTGACCAGGAAAGTTCAATATAGAAGTTCTGTAGACAATGATGACTGAAAGTGCAGTTTATTAAGCACCAAGCAGCAGACTCTGTTTGATCTTCTAGTGCAGGAGGCACAGATCTTATTTGCAGCTTATACTGCTGCAAGTCCGGAGTCAGGAATGCTGGTGATTAGTTACTTACTGGATAAAGAATTGATCTGAGTTTATATTCTTTTAACAAGTCCAAGGAGGTTTTATAGCAACTCGCTAGGTCCCTGTTATGACTCTCATCAACATGACCTTTGCTATGGGTCCAACTGTTTGGATAACATCTGTATTTTCCTCTTCCCATGCCTCCTTGTTTCACCCTGATTAGGTCTTCCCATGACTTATCTTATGTAACAACAGGTCTTCTCTTATGTCAAGACCGCTTAAAAACAACCAATTTCCAAGCGCATTAAGAGGGCACACCGTGTCACCAGACCAAGGAAGTGCTCAATCTGTACCCAGCACTGCTGGCAGCCATGATGCATCAGTTAGGGTTGCTGCAAGAAAAGTAGGGAAATGAGGCATTAGGGTTTCACCATAACATCCCACCCCTGCCCTACGGTGACCAGGAGGCATCAGGGGGAGAGGGGGTGGCATTGGCGTCACCCATTCCATTGTAAAATACCCATTCCATTGTAAAATACCTCATTCCTTTGTAAAAATAAGCTGGGTGGATACAGTATAGGAGAATAGGGCGAGTATTAGGATTGGGGACCCCAATGCCACCCACTCCCCCCATGCCTCATGGTCTCCACAGGGCAGGGGTAGGGTGTTAGGGTAAAACCCTAATGCCTCATTTCCCTACTTTTCTTGCAGCAACCCTAACTGATGCATTAACAACGTCTTTTCAACTCATTTCCTTACTTTTTGAGATTGCATAATTGTATCCTAATTTTACTGTGGGAGCACAGGGTCTTTTGGACCCTGCACTCCTATCCCTCCATTGAGATAGTATAACAGTATCCGTATGTTACAGAGGGTGCACAGGGTCCTTTGGACCCTGTGCTCCAATCCCTCCATTGAGATAGTAAAACAGTATCCTTATTTGATCCCAAATTTCCAACATATCCTTCTTATGACCTTACCACATGTACCCAGTTCAGAACATTTTCAAATCCCCACCAAAACGTAATTCTGGGCAACTGCAATGCCAGTCGGCACCACAAGTGTGAAAACACATTTCTTTCACTTACTCTTTATACTCCCCCCACCCCGCAGTGCTCCCACTCTTTGGGAGACACCTAGGGCCTCGTAGTCTCCACCCTCTTACCTGGAGCCTGGTGCAGTCTATCCCCAGTGTAGCCATGGCTGTATCCTCCAGACAGGTATGGGGTGGGGGTGTCCCCCAAAGTCATTCTTGGTCTCATCAGGATGCTAGTACCAGGTCAGGTAGGGGCATTGGAGATCGGAGCCTGGTGCTCCATCTATCGGGAGTGCGGCAGGGTCTTTTCTGATGTTCTAGGGGAGTGGCCTATGCCCCAACATCAAGGGATCTCCGCCGACGTCTGCCACTCCCAACCATCTCTGTACGCTTTTATGTGCCTGCTATGCCTACAGTTTCCGCTGGAGACCAGTCAGGTGCCGAGCAGATACCCCCCTCCCTCCTGGGAGAGGAGAGCTGTCCTCAGATGCTCAATCCTCTCCCTCCCCTGCCGATCCCTGATGGCCCGGGCTCATTCCCAAACCTGGGTCACTGGCCTGGAGCGAGGTGTGGCATCCAGTGCCTCAACCCTCAACTCCACCGGGCCAGCTCGAAAACACATTTTGGCCAGGATTTGAAAAATGACAGCTGTCACATACGTGAGGTGGAGTAATACAAAGGTTATGCTGAAAATATGGAGTGTAAATATAGACAATTTCCAAAGTTATGAGCATGTGTAGTGAGATAGCAATGAGTGCTCATAACTCAGCCATTTTTGTTTGACCCTAAATTTTCAACATAGCCTTCTTATGACACCACCTCATGAACAATATGACTGTTGTTATGAAAATCCCACCAGAAAGGTGATTTTGCTGACCGTGAAATCACCTTTCAAGCGAGAGTTGCCTAATGACAGTCATATTTTCATGAGGTGAGGTCCCCAAGACTCCATGTAGAAAATTTGGGGCCAAAATCGCAAAAAATAGCCCGAGTTGTGGCCAAAAGTTGAACCCCCCCCCCCCATTGAAATACATAGAACAGCATTTGCCTTAGTTTGTATTGCAATTGTTTGTTCCAGCAGCAGGTGGAGTGGTCTCAACTTTGACCTCAGCAGGTTAGTGAGGGTCAGTGGGGATGTCAGGGGTGTGTAGGGAGGATGGTCCGCAGTGGGAGGTCAGGTGCAGGCACTGGGGTGATCGTCAATGGACGGTTTTTATTTTACAGTATAAAAATGAGCAAAAGACAATGAGGGATGATTTTTTTTCTTTACAGAAAAAAATAAATAAAAGGACCACCATGGGAGGGATGCCACTGCCACCAATGATCACTGTGGTATGGGCGGGTGAGGGTGCCACTAGACACAAGGTTTTATTAAAACATATAAGTGACAGAACACCACTAAAATAAGCAATGCTTTTTTTTTAAATATATAAATAAATAATATAAGGATTGAAGGTAGGAGGTGTCACTAGACACCAGAGCTATGGGGGACACAAAAAAAAATAATTTATTCAGGACTAGATGGTCCCACAACACTTTTTTGACAAGGAGATGGCTGAAAAGCAATCCTTGCTCATCATCTCCTTTCCATGTTCGCCACCCTGATCCACCAGTCCGCTGGTGGACAAGGATTCTTGGTCTGGCCATCGGGTCAACAAATTTTCACAACCAGATGGCCGGAAAAGAATCCTTGTCCATCAGACGAATTCCTTGTCCCCCATCCTGATTCATCACTAGCGAGCAAGGAAATTGGCTGGGGGACAAAGAACCCTGGTCTGGCCATCTGGTCATGAAAATTTCCTACCAGATGTCCAAACTGGGGATCTTTGTTTGCCAGCTGATTTCCTTGTTTGCCAGTGACGAATCAGGATGTGAACAACGAGTTTAGCAAGTGGCGAACAAGGATTAAACTAACTAAAACATTTTTTTCTGTGGGCATACGGGCCTGGTAAATCACACAGCACAGCTCATCAACTTCCCATGAGCAGCAATCACATAATAATGTGTGAAACACCAATGTCTGGGCAGAGTCATGACAATTTGTTCAGGACAAAATGAAAAAACAAGATGGTGGCTGGCGAACAAGAAATGTTTTTCTGGCAAGCCAGGATTGTCAGCTGGTGAACCAGGACCGGCCACTGACGAACCAGGATCCTGGTTTGTACCGTGCAGCTATCCTGAAAATTAAAAATCCCATTGAAAATAATGGGACCTACAAAATGCTATTACTTTTGAATATATTAATATTTTTTCACCAAATAAATGCTGGTCCATTCTATATCCCAATCTCTTCCTACCATACACATTTCAGATCAAAATTCAACACTGTCTCTGCACAGTGCAATGAGAAAATAACTGCAAAAAGTGGCAAATTTTAGTTCTTTTCACTATCCAGATCTCAGAATCTGCAAATCCAACCAGAACGAAACTTGACACTTCAAGAGATCTACCCCAGGAGACTGCGAATGCAAACATTTGCAAATCTGTTCAATGGGTGCAAAGTTATTAAAGTGAGAAATTTTAGGTTTAACATAGAAACTGCTGCTCAACCATAACTATAGGTAGTGCTCCTATACCTGTAGTTAGGGTTTAGCAGCAGTTTCTAAGCTAAGCCTCATATTTTGCACTTTAATAACTTTGCAACCATTCAAAGGATTTACATGAAATGTTTCATGCGGGGTCTCCTGGGGTAGATCTCTTGATGTGTTGGGTTTCGTTCCAGTCAGATTTGTAGAGTCTGAGATCTGGATAGTGAAAAAACCCTAAAATTTGCCACTTTTTGCAGTTTGTTTTCCTCATCGCACTGTGCAGAGATGGTGTTGAATTTTGTTCTGACATTTTTATGGTAGAAAGAGCTTGGTTCATAGAACAGACCAGCATTTATCTGGTGAAAAAATATTAATATGTTTAAAAGTTATAGTATTTTTGAGATCACATTATTTTCAATGGAATTTTTATTTTTTAGGATAGCTGCATGGTACGAACCAAGATCCTGGTTTGTCAGGGGCAAATCCTGGTTCACCAGCTGACAATCCTGGCTTGCCAGAAAACATTCCTTGTTCACCAGCCGCCATCTTGTTTTTTAAGAAAAATATCAGGACAAGAGGACACAGCATGAGATTAGAGGGAGGCCGATTAAGGGGTAATGTGAGGAAGTTCTTTTTCACAGAAAGGGTGGTGGATGCATGGAATGGCCTACCTCAGGAAGTGGTGGATATGAATATAGTGCAGGGCTTCAAACAGGCATGGGATAGGCATAAGGGAGCAATACAGATGAGTATGAATAGATAGGCCATTAACAGATCAAAGGTCGATGGCACATTCATAAGGCAGAAAAAGAAATGGGCAGACTGGATGGGCCTTGCAGTCCTTATCTGCCGTCAACTTCTATGTTTCTATGTTTTTCATTTTGTCCTGAACAAACTGTCATAACCCTGCCCAGGGGTTGGTGTTTCACACATTATTGTGTAATTGCTGCTCATGGGGAGTTGATGAACTGTGCTGTGTGGCTTCCCAGGTCCGTCTGCCCCCAGAAACATTTTTTTAGTTAGTTTAATCCTTGTTCATCCCTTACTAAATTCCTTGTTTGCCATCCTGATTTGTCACTGGTGAAAAAGGAAATTGACTGGTGAACAAGGATCCCCAGTATGAACATATGGTTGGAAATTTTCACGACCAGATGGCCAGACCAGGGATACTTGTCCACCAGTAATGAATCAGTGAGTGATGAAGTGGTGAACAAGGAATTCGGCTGGTGGATATGGATTCCTGTCTGGCCATATGGTCATGAAAATTTCTCAGTCAGAAGGCCAGACTGAGGATCCTTGTTCACCTGCTGATTTCCTTCCTCGCCAGTGATGAATCAGGATGGGGGACAAGGAATTCAGTTGGCAGACAAGGATTCCTGTCTGGCCATCTGGTCATGGAAATTTGTCAACCAGATGGCCAGACCTGGAACCCTTGTCTGCCAGCTGATTGAGAGATCAGGGTGGTGAACAAGGAAAGGAGATGGTGAGCAATGATTGCTTTTGGTCCATCTCCTTGTCAAAAAAATGTTGTGGGACCATCTAGTTCTGAATAAATGTATTTTTTTTTGTCCTCTGTAGCCCTGGTATCTAGTGGCACCCCCAACCCTCAATCCCTATATTATTTATATATATATATATATATATATATATATATATATATATGTAATAGATAACCCACTCTTAGGTGTGCTGTCACTCTCTGATATACAGTATGCATCCCTTGGTGTGTGTTGTATGCGCGAGGCCGCAGGCCGAGTGCGTCAACCACCCAAGGCGTGCATATATCAGAGCACGACCACACACTGTAGAGTGTGTTATCTATCTTATAAAATGTCAAAACTGTTTTAGAGGGGGGTAAAAGTGCAGGTGTGCGGTCATGCTGTGATATACGCATGGTCATATGATGTGTTTTATACAATCAGAACTTTGCATTTGTTGGAGCTTTTTTATCCATTTAAAAAAAATATATATATATATGTGTTTCTAAAAAAGCATTGCTTATTTTAGTGGCATTCTGCCACTTATCTGTTTTAATAAGAAAGCCCTGGTGTCTAGTGGCACCCCTCACCCTCCCATGCCACAGTGATTGCTGGTGGCAGTGGCATCAACCCCAACCCCCGTGACAGTCCTTTTATTTTGTTTTTCCTGTAAAGAAAAAAAAATCATCCCTCATTGTCTTATGCTCATTTTTAAACTGTAAACAAAAAAGTTAATCGCCGATCACCCCATGCTCGCACCCGACCTCCCACTGTGGACCTTCCTCCCCACACCCATGGATGTCTCCACTGATCCTCACTCACCTCCTGAGGTCCAACGTTGGAGACCTGCTCTGCCACTTGAAGACATGTCTTTCTGCTGGAACTATCGACTGCAATATGAACTAAAGTAAATGCTGTTCTATGTATTTCATTGGGGGGATCAACTTTTGGCCATAACTCAGCCATGTTTTGAGATTTTGGCCCCAAATTTTCAGCATGGAGTCTTGGGGATCCCACCTCATGAGCAGTATGACTGTCATTAGACAGCTCTTGCCAGAAAGGTGATTTCATGGTCAGTTGGCGAAATCACCTTTCCAGTGGGATTTGCATAACAACAGTCATATTGTTCATGAAAAATGGCTGCATTATGAGCATTCACTGCTATCTCGCTATGCACACTCGTAACTTTGGAAGTTGTCTATATTTACACTCCATATTTTAGCATAACCTTGGTATTACTCCATTTCATATATGTGATAGCTGTCATTTTTCAGATCCTGTTCAAAATGTGTTTTCACACTTATGGTACAGAATGGCTTTTCAGTTGTGCAGAATTATGTTTTGGCATGGATTTGAAAATGTCCTGTACTGGGCAGGTGTGGTGAGGTCATAAGAAGGCTTTGTTGGAAATTTGGGATCAATATCTCAATGGAGGGAACTCCCACCATAACATACGGATACTGTTACACTATCTCAATGGAGAGATGTGAGTGCAAGGTCCAAAGGACCCTGCACTCCCACAGTAAAATGAGGATACAATTATACTGTCTCAAAAAGTAAGGAAATTAGTTGCAAAAACATTGTTAATGCATCAGTTAGGGTTGCTGCAACAAAAGTAGGGAAATGAGGCATTAAGGTTGTACCTTAACACCCTACCCCTGCCCTGTGGAGACCATGGGGGGTGGCATTGGGGTCACCGATCCCAACACTCACCCTGTTCTCATATTGTAGCCACCCAGCTTATTTTACAATGGGAATGGGGTAAGTGTTAGGGTTGGCGACCCCAATGCCACCCCCCTCTTCCAACACCTCCTGGTCTCCGCAGGGCAGGGCAGGGGTGGGGTGTTAGGGTGAAACCCTAATGCCTCCTTTTTCCTAATTTGTCACAGCAACCCTAACTGATGCATTAATGAAGTTCTTGCAACATATATATATATATATATATATATATATATGTATACACACACATACATATATTCATTGCAAAAAATGCTGTTAATGCATCTGTAAGGGTTTCTATTACAGCAACAAAAGTATGGAAATTTAGTGTTAGCATTCCCAACCCTGCCACCCCGCCCCACCCCCCTCCACACACCAACAGGCATTGGGGTGTGCCTTGGGGTCATCGGGCCTAACTCTCACCCCATTCCATGTGTAAGGAAACTAAGATGGTACAGTATAGGAGAATGGGATGAGAGTTTGCAGAGAGCAATGCAGAGGAAAATGCAAGTGTTGATGAAAGGGAAATGGAAAGATCATTAACAGAAACAGAAAATCCAGAACTGGGCAAGTGGAAGAAAAAGTCCAGATTTATTCCCCCCATGAACTCCACAGTTGTTTTTTTTGCAAAAAAATTTGAAAATGACATCCACCAGTTGCTGAAAAATGGACCAAGAAAAACCAAAAATCAGAATGTGACCAGGAATGAAAGGATGGACATTAAGGGATTGGAAAAGAACACTTCCACCACCATCAAGCCCACAGATAAGGGTGGGTCCTTGGTGATGATGGACAAAGATAAGTGCATTGCTAAAATCTCTAAACAACTGTCTGATAAATTATTCTATACAAAATTGACAAAGGATCCGACATTGTCTTTTAAAAAAGATACAGACAGCACGTTGTCGGAGGCAGTATCAATTCCCAGGTTTCTGATTTTCTTTCAGTACCACATCCCAAAACAGCAGTTATGTACAGTCTCCTGAAGGTACATAAGGACCTTTACAATCCTCCAAGAGACCGATTGTATCCAGCAATGGATCCCTGACTGAGCTCTTAGCTCAGTTTGTGGATGATTATTTCAAGGGGTGGCCCAGAAATCTAGGGCTTATTTACGTGACACCATGCACATTTTGGAGATTTTATCAGAACATGATTTAGAACCTAGCTGGTACATGGTAACACTTGATGTGTCTTCTCTCTCTATATACTAATATCCCTCATGTGGAGGGATTGGAGTCACTAAGACAGGCATTGTATAGAGAAATGACATATTCAGGAGAATTTGTGGAATTTTTGCTTACACTAACTGAGCATGTTTTAACCAAAAATGTATTTCTATGGGGGGAGGAAATGTTTCATCAAGTTAGAGGCACAGCCATGGGGGCAGCTATGGCCCTCAACTATGCCAATATTTATTTGGCAGAGTGGGAAAGGACTTTTGTGTATGATCCAGATGTAAATCCCTTTTATTTGCATCTGGACATATACAAAATATTTATTGACAATATATTTAGTGTCTGGAAGGGCAGTACAACATAATTAAACCAGTCTGTCTCTTATTTAGAAAAGAGTAATGAAAATTTGAGATTTGTAGCTAACATAAGTACTAACAACATAGTCTTTTTGGACTTGAAAATCAGTAAGTATGTAGACAGAATAGTCACTACATCTTTCCACAGAAAAAGCACAGATGGGAACGTAATATTGAACCATAACGGCTGCCATCCAAAACCTGTTGTAAAAAACATCCCGAGGGGACAGCTAATCAGTGTAAAAGGAAATTGTAATACTGTCAAGGGATATGAAGATGGCAGCATAGAAATAATGCTAAGGTTTGCCAATAGATGGTATAATGTAGCAGAACTTAAAGAAGAAAAGTCATGAGTGGATAAAATAGACAGAACAGAATTGTTGAAACCTAAAGTGAAAAAAGTATTTAACAACAAAGGCCCTAACTGTGTTCTCACTTTCACTCCTCACAGTTGGTTGGTAATGGATATCATAAAGAAAATAATGCAGTTTGTCCATTGAACCAACACTAAAAGAGTTTCAAATAGTGGCCCTGTTGTCACCTATAGAAGAGGAAGTAACCTTCGAGACAAGATTGTGCACAGTGCTCTGAACCCCAAAGAGAGACACAGGAATAAGAATCTCTCCACTGGTAACTTCAAGTGTGGCAATTGTTCTGTACGTTCAGATATACAGGTGGGAGATGTTTTATCTGTCTCTACTAAACAGTACAAGGTGCAAGACTTCATTACCTACAGTACAGAATCAGTGGTGTACATAGCAAATTGCACTTGTTCTAGTTTTTGCGTAGGGAAAACAGAAAGAAAATTGAAGTTACGCATTATAGAACATTTAAGACATATCAGATTTGGGTCAAGAGAAAATGCACTTGCAAATCATATAAGATTGAAAGGACAAGGACATTCATTTCTCTTTGGTGGGATTGAAGTGGAGACACTAGGATGAAGAGGAGGTGACCTTGACAATGCTCTGCTAAGTAGAGAAACTTTCTGGCAACATAAACTGAGAGCTGGAGAATTGCCAGATCTGAATGGACATTTCCAGTTAGCACCATAAAATAGTTCCATAAAAAGTAAAATATTGATTACAACAGTACCACAATGTTGGTATCAGATACAGTAATAGATCATTAGTGTCTTAACTGTGTTTTGTTAGATATATTAGATATATAACTATTTCCATTCAATGATATTTCACTTGTTTACACTAAATTTAGTAGAATAATTGGATTTATACAAAAGAAAATGAACTGCTTTAGTTATTGTTTATACAGTATCACAATATGAAGCTCCTTTTTTGTGGGTTCTCACCATGACATAATATATTAGTGGGGAATGTTTTCAGCACCTATTTTTAATGGAGTGAGTTTGTAATATAAAATGGGGGAGGGGTGGGGTGTCTAGTAGTATAAGATGATTGTGTATGATTATGCTCAACACTATAATTGATGTAAGTGCAGCACTGGTTGACATATAAACTTTTATTTGTAAATGTGATAGGATTATTAAAGGTATTTAGAATAGTCATTAAAATTTAGAGTGTCCAAAGGACATTTTAAAAATATATAGTGTTAAATTACATGATATGGTGAGAATTTAGATATATATGTACTTAGGACATTGTACCATGTGATAAATACATAGGGTGGTAAGCAAGACATATGTGCACTTTGGTATCATACCATGTCTATTTATTTAATACATTAATGCACTATATTATAATATATATGACAAAGGAGCTGACTTAAGTGATTTATGTTATTTATGGTAATGTGCTATATAATGTGAACACAAGAGGGGGCTGCAACACGTTCTTTCTCGGGGTCACGGGAGACTCTCCGCAGATTGCAGCTGGTGCAGAATGCAGCTGCCAGGTTACTTATGGGGCAGCCTAAATACTGTATAGTTGTTTATATTCATGCCCTTTATATTTAATGCTCCAAGAACCCCCCACCACATTTTCACTTCCTCTTATTTTCACTGATAGTATACTAGTGCTGCTATATATATAGTGATCAACTTAATATTCACTATCTTTTATTTTTACTCTAATATGGAACCAGCAAATATAGTGAAAAAAAAGACAGTGAATATTTCCTGTTATACAGTATTGCCATATTACACTGGTACTGCATGAGCTGCACTGGCTGCTGGTCAGGTGAAGGATTCTCTTTAAGGTGGGTCTTCTCATCTGTAAGACCCTACATGGCCAGGGCCCCGGTTACCTGATGGACCTTCTTACACAGGCTGTCTTGGTCCATCCCTTCCGCTCCTCCTGTAGGGGCCTCCTGACGATTCCCAGGACGAGGCTAAAAATGGCTGGCGACAGGGCTTTAAGGGTCTCTGGCCCCATCCAGTGGAATTCGCTACCCCTCTGGGTTAGGGAGGCCTCATCTTTGGAGGTATTTAAGGTCCAGCTTAAGGCCCTTCTGTTCGTCCAGGCTTTCCCCGATCTAGTCTTTTAAGTGAGATCATTATGCTATGGTCTCGATCTCAATCCCCGGCCACCCTGTTTTGTTATCTCCTATATAAATCTGTCTTATTTTATTATTTCTGGAAATCAATATCAAAATGATATTTACTTTGAGTTAGCTATGTCTGTTTATTTGTCTATTTTATTTTGTATGGTGCCTAGAGCCTCCGGGATTGGGCATCTTTTTAAATAAAAATTGCCTTGCCTTGCCTGCAGTCTTGATAAAGAGCCTGCTTAGCTTGAAACATGCGTTAGCACAGGTGTTTGTGTGGGGTGCTACCACTTTATGTAGCTTAATAAAGCTTAGAACTTTTGAATGTATCTTAGCAGTGGGTTCAGTCTGTTTTTCTTTGGATAAGTGGCCAAAACTCTCTTTTGCTTTTGGTCTTCAAACACCAACAGGTGTTTACCTAAACGAGGGCAAAGGAACATGGTCATGTATTTAATTTGGGCCAAAAAGTGGCCAGAAAAGCTTTTTTGCTTATTTACAGTGGCTGGTGTTTTTTTTTTTTTTTTTTATTGAAATAGTGCCGCAAATTGCAGCAGTTTTTGTGAAACAATGCTGCAATTTGCAACATTTTTTGCCCAACAGTGCTGTTAGTTGCATGAAAACTGCTGCAATTTGCAGTAATTTTGCAAAAATAGTGCCACAAATTGCGACATTACCAACAACCAAATTCAATAAACATATTTACAAGCATTATTTTACAAATCTAATGCCATGATCATGTTCCTCGGGCCCCGACTAGGTAAATACAACTGCTGGTATTTACCAAGGGGCAGTATTTTTTGAATTACAGCACTTTTCTGCATCACTAACTGAAAACAAGATGGCAGCAACACAACACTATAGATACCATTTGAAATAGTAAAAGGTTTTTTCACGGTAGTAAAACTTGCTTTCGCATGGCACATATATTTTTCCCCGTAGGCTATATGGCAAACTTAAAACTTTGATAACTTTTGAATGGATTAATATTTATTCACCAAACCTTTAAAAGGCACATCAGTGACCCAGACCCCACATACTCTTAACAATTTCAGCCCAGACCCCCAAACCATTTCAGACTTACAGATGAGCAAAGAATTTGCACCTACTGTAAATGGTAAAGTTCACATTTTTTGGCACTCCTCAGCTCCGCAACTGCAATTCTGACTGGAACAAAACTTGCCACATCCAGAGATCTATGGTACCAGATGGCACATGAAACATTTTGAGTACATTGGGTATATGGTTGCAAAGTTATTAAAGTGCAAACATGTGGGTTTAACACAAAAGTGGCCTGGCAACCCTAACTACAGTGGCACTAATGTGCCACTATAATATCTATCTATCTCTCTCTCTCTCTTTCTCTCTCTCTATATATATAAATATATAGTGGTGCGGTAGCGCCACTATAGTTATGGTTCAACGGTCACGTCTATGTTAAACTCCAAATTTTGCACTTTAATAACTTTGCAACCATTCAACCGATTCACATGAAATTCAGCATGTGCCATTGGGGACTAAGGATCTCTTGATGTAGCAAATTTGGTTCTGGTCAGATGTGCGGTTGCGGAGATGTGGAGTGTCAAAAATGTGAAAATTACCATTTTTGTGCAAATACTTTGTCACCCGGTTTCTCAAAAATGGCTTGAGGGTTTGGTTTGAAATTTGTACAGTATATGGGGTTTGGGTCACAAATATGCCTTTTGAAAATTTGGTGAAAAAATATTAATCTGCTCAAAAGTTATAAAAGTTTAAGGTTTCCCATTATTTCCTATGGGAAAAATTAGCTGGCAGTCTCAGCAAAACGTTTTTTGCCGCGAATGTGAGTTTTTTTGGCACAAAGGCAATAAGTTTTGCCAAGCTGCCACCATCTTGTTTTCAGTTAGTGAGGCAAACAAATTCAAATATTTCAAAAAATACTTAGACTTGGTAAACACCAACAGTTGTGTTTACCAAATTGGGGCCTGAGGAATCAGCTTCTGGGATCAGTTTGCCACAACACTGACCAGAAATGTATTCATTTTGTCTGTGGCCATATTTGTGCCGCAAACTGTGTCAGTTATTTTGCAAAACAAGGGGATTTGTGCCACAAAAATATGGCAAAATGTGTCATTGTTTTGTGAAACACCTATCACTGTTTCAAGGAAAAACTGCCGTAAATTTGCAGCACAACTATGGCTGCTGACAAAAAAAAAAAAATTCCTGGGCAGTTTTCCCAAAAATGGACCCCAGAATTGGATTCCTTTGCCATCAGTTAGGTAAACACCTCCTAAATGATTTTTTTTCCATTTAAAATCTCCCATGGGAAGGGGACTGCGGTATGACAATAAATGGAATACAACACCATGCCCGATCCACTGAGCTTACTGTGCCTTCACCTGCATCTGCAATTCTGCACACCAGGGGCCCCAATCCCTGTGGCACTGTATTTCTTTTATTACTATATCTCTCTTATTCTTTATTTACCTATGTGGGACACTGGGGAGCCCACACCTAGTGTCCCGATATACTGATATATATGATTTTGATCCAACATCGGTATTCCCACCCCTGGTGTCAGATGCCCCCCTACAACCTGTTATTTTTATATTCTTTGTCAACATCGGGAAGGCGCAATCCCTATGTTGGCATTCTGAACCCCCTCTTATCCCCTGGCAGAATGAGACACTGGGGAGCCCACCCTCAGTGTCTTGACATAAATTTAATATACATATAAGGCCCTACATGGCCAGGGACCAAGTTACCTGAAAGATCTCCTTTGTTCCTACTGTCCTCTCCATCCTCTCCAATCCACCGATGAGGGATGCTAGAGGTTCCCAGGGTACGCTTGCAGACATCGGGAGCAAGGGCATTTAGCTTTGCTGCTCCATCCCTGTGGAACTCTCTACCTCATTGGGTATGAGATTGCCTAACCATCCAGAGTTTTAAAACTGCTTTAAAAACCTATTTATTTAACCTGGCTTTTGCTGATTGATGGGGCTATTTTATATATTATGCTGCTATTATATTGTTTTTTGTAGAAATTATATGCTGTTTTTATAATAATTTCTTTTATGTATTTTATTGTACAGGTGCCTTGGTTTCAGAAAGGCACCTTTTATAAATAAAACTGATTTGATTTGATTTGATCTATACCTGCAAAAAAACCCAAAAAACATCTTCTGATGTCTTTTTTTGGTTTTACCTGAAATAAAGAAAACAGTCCCTTGTCATTCCCACTGTCCCCCTTCCCCTTCCCCACCCTCCCACTGAGCACCCACCACCCCACACCCCCCTTTACCCTATACTTACCTTCAGAGGTTGTCCGCTGACATCTTCTATGGACCGGGACATGTCTGCACTCTTCAAAGCCAAACTGCAAACTGAGGAATCAAGGTTATTGCCGTATAAGGTATTTCAATGGCATTTTGAACTTCTGTTGATATCTTTTCCATTTTTAGGTTTTCAACATGGACTTTTTGGGACCCCACCTCATGACACTGTCACTGTCATTTCATTACTCGGGCCCAGAAGGTGATTTCACGGTTGCTGTATGAAATCACCTTTCAGGACTGATTAACAAAATGACAGTGCCAGTGTTTATGAGGCAGGGTTCTAAAATGCCCGTGTTGAAAATTTGGTGACAAAATTGCTAAAAATGGCTGAGTTATGTTCGTTTGTTAAAATTTTTCTACACGTGCATAACTTTGGTAATTTTGTTTATTTAGACTCCAAATTTTCAACTTAGCCATGTCACAGCTGTCATTTTTCAAATCCTGCACAAAATGAGTTTTCTCACCTGTGGCATGGAATGGCATTGCAGTTGAGCACAATTTGAACATTTTCTATGCCTGGGTACATGAGGTGGGATAATAAGATAGCTATGCTGACAATTTGGTCACTGTTGTCATATGAATGAAAGTGTAGGGCTCAGTGGTTCCTATGCTTCCACAGCTCCATACATATATGTATGTATATATGGAGGTATGAGAGCATACTCACAAACAAATAAGGATATGATAATACTATCTCAAAAAGTAAGAAAATTAATTGCAAAACACTTTGTTACTGCATCACTTGGGGTTCATATTAAAGCAACAAAAGTGTGGAACTGTGGTTTTAGGGTTTCCAATCCTAACACCCCACTCCACACCCACCCAACCCCAATCCCATCCTCCACACACTTACAGGCATTGGGGTGCTTTGCGGACATCAACCCTAATGCTCACCCCATTCTCCTATGCTGTACCATCTCAGCTACCTTACACATAGAATGGTGGAGTGGGGTGTTAGGGTTTCCAACCCTAACACCACATTTCCATACTTTTGTTGCTTTAATATGAACCCTAAGTGATGCATTAATAAAGTTTTTTGCAATATATATATATACATATATATATATATATATATCTATATATATATATATATATATATATATATATATATAGATATATATATATATATATATATATATATATATATAGATATATATTATATATATATAGATATATATCTATATATATATATATATATATATATATAGATATATATATATATATATATATATATATATATATATATATATAGATAGATATGTTGCAAAACATCTTTAATGCTCCAGTTAGGGACAAAGTGGGAAATGAGGTGTTCGGGTTTCCCTAACACCCTACTCTCTCAAACCAGACAGGACAGCAAGTGTGGAGTGTACCTTGGGCTTCTCAGGCTTAACACTCATACCATTCCATCTGTAAATAAGGTCAGATGTGTAGACTTTATGCGAATGTGGTGAACGTTAGGCTTGAGAAAGCCCAAGGCACACCCACACCTGCTCTCCTGCCTGGTTTGGGAGAATGGGGTGTTAAGCAAACCCTAATGCCTCATTTCCCAGATTTTATTGCTTTGACCCTGACTGGAGCATTAACAAATTTTTTTGCAACTTATCCTTACTTTTTGAGATACTATAATATTATCCTTACTTTAATGTGGGAGCGCAGGGTCCTTCAGACCCTGCACTCCCATCCCTCTGTAGATGCGTATATGTATGGAGCTGTGGAAGCAGTGCTTCCATTTATATGACAACAGTTATCAAATTGTTAGCATCACCATCTTATTACCCCACATCATGTACCCAGTATAGAAAATTTTTGAATCCTTGCCAAAACATAATTCTGTGCAACTGCAATTCCATTCTGCACTACAGGTGTGAAAACACATTTTGGCCAGGATTTGAAAAATGACAGCTGTGATATACATGAGGTAGGGTAATAAGAAGGCTATGTTGAAAATCTGGGGTGAAAATATTAAACATTTCTGAAGTTACGAGCAGGCGCAGTGAAATTACAATGAATGGTCATAACTTTGCCATTTTTTCATGTTTTGACCCCAAATATTCAACATAGTCTTCTTATGACCCCACCTCATAAACCCCATTGGTGAATATTTTCAAATCTGTGTCAAAACACCATTCCACATGACACGTGTGAGAACAAATTTCAGACAGGATGTGAAAAATGACATATGTACTGTTCATCAGGTGTGGAAACATGGCTATGCTGAAAAGTTTGACTCAAAATATTTAAAATTACCAAAGTTATGCTTGTGCATAGAAAAATTTCAATGGAAATGTGCAACCCAGCCATTTCTAGGATTTTCACCACATATCTGCGATCTCACCCTCATGAGCACTGGTGGTGAAATTGCTACTTGGTCCCCGTAGGTGATTATGCACAGCGACCGTGAAATCACCTTCCAGGTCTGATTAACAAAATGACAGTGGCAGTGTTCATGAGCTGGGGTCCCAAAAAGGCCATGTTAAAAATCTGGTGAAAAATTAAAGAAAAAATGGCAAAGTTATGAACATTATGAACATAAGTTCAGAATGCCATTGAAATACATTATACGGCACTTACCTTTATTCCTAAGTTCACGGTTTGGCTTTGAAGAGTACAGAAGATGACAGCCTACAACCTCCAGTGGTAAGTATAGGGTAAGGGGTGGTGGTTGCTCAGTGGGAGGGTCAGGATGGGGGAGGGGTGGCGGGGATGATGAGGGACTGTTCTCTTTTTTTGCAGGTTAAAAAAACAATGCAGGTGTGAAATAAATTAAATAAATATTTCAGGACACTTCGGGTGAGCTCCCCAGTGTCCTACACTGCTGGGAGGGCACTAAATGATGATACGGGGACTGGGCCCCCCCCATGTCAGCTTCTAAAAGGAGAACTGCTGTGAATGCAGGCAACTAACAGTGTGACATAATTAGGTAAAAATCACGATCTGTCTGCTGCTAACTCATGACCAGTATGGATTTTTTTTAAATGGATTGTAGAATACTGAGGAACTTACACTGATAACATTCATTTTGGATTCTGATTACCTCAGTTGTGATGTGCATTTTGTCCCAGTCAGCAAGCTGATCACTGGCAATAAAGTCAGTTACATATTAGGACTGCATTTTATTAAATGCCAGTCTAAGCCTGAAGTCTCATCCTTTGTTGTCTCTAGATGCAGAGTGAGGCCCACATATTCAAAGGAGATACATGGCACAAAATGGAGATGCGTGGCACATCCTGTAAAATGCCCGGAAGTGCGATATACAAAAGGGAGAAATGAGTCATGCATGTTGGAATGTGCGACTACACAGTTATAATGTATACTGTGCAGAATACAGGGGCGGGCACCTGAATACGCTGCGCATGTGTATATGCAGTCAAAATAAGTGGCACATGTGCTGTGCATCCCATATTTGTGCCACGCAAAGTTAGGCAAGCAAAGGGCTGCCCTAAATTGGCCAGCCACCCACAGGCAGGCTGCAGAACTGCAGACAGGCGATCCTGAGAAAGCCCTTGGAGGTGCACCAGGATGTGCTCCAGGCACCCACACACAACAGTAATGCCAGGATGTTAGTACCCAAAGCCACAGCTGCTGTGACACCACTGGCTCCACCCAGACAGCCACCCTCCTTACCACAGCCAGGTCATAGATGCCCAGCTGCCATGTGCTAATGCAGTCAGATGCCCCCCAGGACACCACAATGCAGCACATGTACCAGGGGCCATGGCCTGCACCCATGTGGCCATCATAGCACCACCCGGTGGTGGCATGCACCCATGGTGATATCTGGGACAATGGTGCTCATGATGTATGATGGTAACAGTAGCAGCATGGCATGGGTCAGGGACTGACCAGTGGCACACCCACGGCAGTACACACAGCACACCTGTGTCAGCCCATGCCATCAGGAGCCACATACATGTCACTGATGCCATTCATGCATTGTGACAGTGCTACAGGGGCTCTGCAGTGGGTCAGTGTGGTGTTCTGGTGGTGGACATTGCACAACTGTGGGCAACATGGGGCAGGGGTGGCTCCACCTGCAGCCTGGAGGTGGCATGGGCATGCCTCCCAAACACTAGACCCTTCTGGTGTTGTGCACGTGGCCACCATGGGCATGTACATGTCCATGAGTAATAGCACTGCATACCTCTCAACCGTCACACATTATGAGGTATGTCACTCATTTTATCCCTCAGACACTCCTGTCCCACATTGTAAAGTTGACATTCCACACTGACCACTAAGACTTGTAAGCAGAAATGTATAGTAATATAGGGTGCTAGGTTATCAGCGAACATTATGAACAGTGGTGCACTTATTTCCAGAGCATTCTGAGCTTGCAATGTCATGTTTGCTGATGTGCCACACATTTTATCCAGTTGTCACACATCTTGCCACACATTTGGTGATAAAAGGTTGGGAGATACTGTATGTAGCACTGTACTCAGGCCAATGCAGTCTGCATACACACACAAACATGCCTTCTTACCTGCCTGCTAGACTGCAGTACCTCCTGATCATCTTTATGGAGTGGTGGTGCTGCCCTGCACTGCTGGAACTGCGCAAGCCAATGGTATGCAAATGGCCTGAATACATCCCAGTAATGAGATGCAAATGTGCTGTTTGGGTGCTCACTGTTCAATGAGACCATTTGCATATCCTGGCTGAATATTGCAACGCTGCATGCTATGCAAATGGCTTCACATTGTGCAGTTCTATATGCTCTGCACTGGTCTCAGGTCACCTGCTGTGTGCACATCTCCCACTGCAGATCACGCATGTTCGGGATATTTAGCCAAACACTTGTGATCGCATGTCACAGTGCATCTTCTAAATATCCCATTGTTTTGTGCCGGCACCGTTGAAATGCATGGAGCAGTCACTTGCACGATGCAGCCTGCCACTTTTGAATACGGGGCCCTATGTTATCTTAGCAAGTGTTTGTACTCATTCATGCAGTTTCATACTAATTACAATTATAAACTTATCTTTCTTATGTAGCACATTGCAAAGCAATGAGTGGCAGAATCAGGAGTTGCTCCTCTCCATTCAAATTATGTTCACTCTGTGTTAGTAATGTTTAATATAATGCTTTTAAAAGAAATCTTAGATGTGTAATCAAATGTTATGCTTTTTTGTGTTGATGTATGACTGCTGTGCCTGGATTTTATCACACAGCTGCATTGCTATCGCTGTAATGAAAGCAGGAAAGCGACAGTTTCTAAGCACGCATCAACAGAAATATGAGCACTTTGGGATCTCTCTACTTTTTGTGTTTGCTTGCGAGTGCATGCGTGGGAAACACCTTGCTTCCAGTAGCTATAGTTAATGAGCATGCCACTATGCACAAAGAAATTTTGACCACTGCAATCAGGGAGCACCCCGTCATGATCAGTTACGTTTGCGGGGTGGACCCTGACTCTAGCAGCCAATTACAGCTGCACTGTCTTGTGTCAAAGAAACATGGTGGTGGCTTCTCCGTTGGCTTCTCACAGTTCCAATGAAGCCAATGGACAGCCGCTGCCTCTCACAGCCCCTGGTGAAGCTGATGGGATGCCCAGTCCCCCTGTTGGCATGCCCTCTGTCCAGTTCCTTTGCCGATGGTGTAGCCCAATCCCTGTTGGCACAATGCGCCCCTTCCCAAATGTTGTGTACCAAGGGGGTGCCCAGTCCCCCTCAACTGATGCACTCCCCCTTCCAAGCACACTGTATGGCCAATGGGGGTGCCCAATCCCCATCTGGAAAACTTCCAGGTGGTGTGGTATGCTGGGAGCCACCCCAGTGTGCCAAAAGTCCCACGTCATCTTAAAAACAAATACAAATAAACCTGTAACAAAAGAAAATGATCTCTTGTTGAATCTCTTGCCCCCTCCCGCACCCACCCTTGTGTACCCAACCTCCCACACCCCCGCACCCCATACTTACCTCCAGAGCCCAGCGCAATGATCTTTGCTGACCAGGAACACATCTTCACTCTTCAAAGCCGACTGCGAACTGAAGAAATGCTGGTAAGCTGTATAATGACATAAATAAGTTTTTCAACTTATGTGGATATCTCAGTCTTTTTTTTGACTTTTGGTACCAAATTTTCAACATGGGTTTCTTGGGACCCCACTTAATGAATTCAGTCACTGTCATGGCGTTATTCTGTCCTGAAAGGTGATTTTGTGGTCACTGCATGGAATCACCTTTCAGGACCAATTAATGAAATGACAGTGTCACTGTTCATGAGGTGGTCTCTTAAATAGCCTATGTTGCAAATTTGTTGAAAACATTCCAAAAAATGACTGTGTCATGAGCGTGCATTGCGCAGTTTCCATGCACACTTGTAACTTTGTGAATTTGTAATATTTTCACTCCAGATTTTTAACATTGCCATTTTGTCACACCTCCTTGTGAACAGTAAATCTGTCATTTTTCACATCCTGGACAAAATGTGTTTTCACATATCCGGCGCAGAATAGCGCAGTCGCTGTGGGACATAAGTGTTTGGGACAGATTAAAACAAGCATTTGTCAATGCCACATGTTTGCTTGCTGGCATTGGCATTGGTAGTGTAGGAGTTAGAGAGATGCATAATAGGAATGGCAGTGAAGTATTGAACTGAAGCCAACCCCACCACCACCCTGCAGAGACTGACAGGCATTGGGGTATGCCTTTGGGTCGTCAGGCATAACGGCCACTCCATTTCACCACACCCTACCCTGCAGACACCGACAAGTGTCACAGTGTGCCTTGGGGTCTTTAGGCCTTATGCTCACCCCATTCCATCAGGAAATATGGTGAGATGGGTGCAGTATAGGAGAATGGGGTGAACTTTGGGGCTGAATAGTCCAAGGCACACCTCAATGCCTCTCACTGGCTGCAGGATGTGGGTGGGGGTGGAATGGTATGAGCATTACAAGCAACAATCTCAAGTCACACCTCTGATGCCTGTCAGTCTCTACAGGATGGGGCATTATGGTCGGAAACCCTAACGCCTCAGGCGTTCGCTGGTATTTTCACTCCAAATGTTCAACATGGGTTTTTAGTGACCCCCACCTTATGAACAGTGGCAATATCAGTTCGTTAGCGGAAAGCTGATTTTGTACAGCGACTACGCCATTTGGCACCACAGGTGTGAAAACACATTTCGAACAGGATGTGAAAAATGACAGCTGTACTGTTCATGGGGAGGTGTAAAAAATGGCAATGTTGAAAATCTGCAGTGACAACATTAAAAAAACTGGTGAAGCCATGAGCATGCGTAGAAACTGCACAACGCACACCCGTAATGTAATTAGTTGTTTTTTTTACAGCAGATTGTCAACACAGGCATTTTGGGAACTCCACTCATGACCAGTGTCACTGTGATTTTCTTAATCTGTCCCAAACATTGTTTCGCACACCGACTGCGCCATTGTGTGCTACATGCATGGAAACACATTTTGGGAGAGATGTGAAAAAATGACAGCTGTACTGCTCATAAGGAGCATAAGGTAAAATGGCAATGTTGAAAATCTGGAGTGAAAATATTAAAAATTCACGAACTTACGAGCATGCATAGGAACTGTGCAACACACACTCATAAAATAGTCATTTTTGGGAATTTTTTCACCAAATTTTCAGCATAGGGTTTTGGGTGGCCTACCTCATGAACTGTGACACTGTCATTTCATAAAACAGTCCCGAAAGGTGGTTCTGTGCAGTGACCGCGAAATCACCTTTTGGGACCAAATAACAAAGTGACAGTGCCAGAATTCATGAGGTGGGGTCCCAAGAACCCCTTGTTGAAAATTTGGTGGAAAAAATTCCCAAAAATGCCTGAAATATGCATCAAAGTTGAAAAAACCCTATTTATTCCATTATACAGCTTACTGGCATTTACTCAGTTCGCAGTCGGCTTTGAAGAGTGCAGACGTGTTCTTGGTCCACCGAAAATCATTGCGCTGGGCTCTGGAGGTAAGTATAGGGTGAGGTGGGGTATGGAGAGGTGGGTACAGGTTGGGGGAAGGGGGCAGGATAGTCAACAAGGGACTGTTTTTTTGTTTATAGGTTTTTTTCTAAACAAGACTATGCAGGACATTTGCCACGCTGGGGTGGGCTCCCAGTGTGGCAGCTGGAAGTGTCTTTGGGGGGGCAGCAGATGGACATTTGCCACACTGGGGTGGGCTCATAGCATAGCAGCTGGAAGTGTCTTGGTGGGGGCAGCAGATGGACGTTTGCCATGCTGGGGTGGGCTCCTAGCGTGGCACCTGGAAGTGTCTTTGGGGGGCAGCAGACGGATGTTTGCCACACTGGGGTGGGCTCCCAGCATGGCACCTGGAAGTGTGTTTGGGGGGCAGTGGAGCAGATGGGGGATTAGGCACCCCCATTGGCCATAGGGTGTAGGGGGGAGTGCGTAAGTATGCTGGGGTGGGCTACCAGTGTGAACGTATGTGTTAGTGGGGGGGGGGAACTGTCTATGACAGTTCAGATGCAGTGCCGACATAGGCAATTTGCATACTGCCAACAGCAGTATGCAAATTTCCTGTGGCAGTGTTTTTCTCAGAACTGTATGCCACTGCATCTGAATGGCTGTCATAGACAGCTCGGCCATTCACTGGCGCGGTGCAGCTGTGCCTGCAAAAGGGAGCAGGGCATTGGAAGTGGGGGAGGCACACCTACGACAACTTGTATGGTGGCACTATGTTTCTTGCACATGCATGCAAGCAAACATAAAAATCACAGTGACACTGTTCATGAGCAGAGGTACTAAAATGCCTATGTTGAAAATTTGGTGAAAAAAATTCCAAAAAATATCCACATTACGGGTGTGCATTGCACATTTTCTATGCATGCTCGTAACCTCGTGTATTTTTCATATTTTCACTCCATATTTTCAACATTGCAATTTTTCCACACCTCCTCATGAACAGTACAGCTGTCATTTTTCACATCCTAGCCAAAATGTGTTTTAGCATGTCCAGCGCAGAATAGTGCTGTTGCTGTGGGAAATCAGAGTTCAGGACAGATTAAGAAAATCGTAGTGACACTGTTCATGAGCAGAGGTCCTAAAATGCCTATGCTGAAAATTTGGTTAAATGTGGGCGTGTGCTGCTTATTTTCTACTCACACTCGTAACTTCGTGAATTTTTCATATTTTCATTATATTTTCTTTCAATGCCTCCTGATCATCAGATCATTTGTTGCTTGACCTTTGGGGGTGAGGGGTCTTGTAACAGGGATTCAGTGTGGTAAAGTCATCAGTAGCAGAAACAGCCAAAACAGGCTCCCACAGCCAGTGCACAGAAATTCAGAAATGCTGTGGTTTGTAATGATCTGGCTGTGTGGGGATGAGGAGTGCAGTGTATTGAAAAGATCTCTGAACAGATCTGACCTTTAAGTAGGAAAAGTGTGTAAAACCAAAAAAAAAAAAAAAAGAAGAGTACAAGTTTAATTTACTCTTTGGCTGACTTTCAGCTGGGTGCTAGGGAATATGAGCAAAATATGATTCACTGAAACACAGACAGGTTCAAAGTAGCAAGCTATGTGTAAAAAGAAGCCAGCTGCAAGGAGAGTAATTTAGAGTAAGTCTGACTCTGTGGTAACACTCTCTCCACTTGATCAGAAAGCCATGGGTTTGAGTCCCACTCTGGGTACATGGGCAGATAACCATCCCTGAAACTGCAGTGTTGTATTTAGGGATGTCCCACACTGGGGAATTATGCCCATACCTAATGCTGACACTACAGTTTAGTACTAGGGGAGTCCCAGACCAAGACTTGGGCTCATACTTAATGCTGAGACTTTCATTCAGTTCTAGGGATGCCCCGCACTGGATACTTGGGTTGGGTTCATAATCATTGCGGACAATACAGTGCAGTTCTAGGTGGTGCCTCAGACAACAATTTGGGTTCATACCTAATGCTTACACTACAGTGCAGTTTTAGAGGGTGTCCAAAACCACAACACATGCCCATAGCCAATGTTAATATTTGAGTGCAGAACTAGAGGCTGTCCCAGACCAAGATTCGGGTTTGTAGCCGATGCTGACACAACAGTGCAGTACTTTGGGTGTCACAGACCTTGACATGGGTTTATACCCAGTGCCGACACTGCAGTTCAGTACTAGGGTGTGTTCAAGACTAGGAACATGTGCTCATACTCAGTGTTGACACTGCAGTATAGTATTAGGGGGTTAGCAGGCCATTGGTTCATAACTAATGTGCGGACGCTGCAGTACTAGGGGGTGTTCCATACCATGATCTGGACTCATACCCAGTGCTGCGCATTAGTGGTGGTATTCCACACCAGGACCTGGGCTCATATTCAACTCAGATACTGCAGTACTGGGGGGGAGGGGTGTCCCACAACAGGACTTTGGTTCACGTCATACCTAATTCTTACACCACAGTGCAGTACTAGTGGGTGTCCCACAACAGAACAACAGAACAATGGTTCATACCGATGCTGTCACTGCAGCACAGTACTATGGGGGTGTCCCACTTCAGGATCTGCACTCATATTCAATGGTGACACTGCAGTGCATTACTAGGGGGTGTCCCACTTCAGTACCCGGGCTCATATTCAATGGTGACACTGTACTTCAGTACTGGGGGGTGTCCCACTTCAGCACCTAGGCTCATATTCAGTGGTGACACTGTTATTCAGTACTAGGGGGTGTACCATTTCAGGATCTGGACTTATATTCAGTGATGACACTGTAGTGCAGTACTGGAGGGGCCCACTTCATTACCTGGGCTCATATTTAATGGCGACACTGTTATTCAGTACTGGGGGGGGGGTGTCCCACTTCAGGACCAGGACTCATATTCAACGGTGACACTGTAGTGCAGCACTAGGGGATGTCCCACACCGGTACCTGAGCTCATATTCAATGATGACACTGTAGTGCAGTACAAGGGGGTGTCCCACTTCAGGATCTGGTCTCAAATTCAGTGGTGACACTGGAGTGCAGTATAACAGGGTGTTCCACTTCAGGATCTGGATTCATATTCAGTACTGCCTCTGTAGTGCAGTACAATGGGGCATCCCACTTCAGGATCTGCGCTCACATTCAATGGTGACACTATAGTGCAGTACTGGAGGGTCCCACTTCAGTACCCGGGCTCATATTCAATGGTGACACTGTAGTGAAGTACTAGGGGGTGTCCCACTTCAGCACCAGGGTTCATATTCAGTGGTGACACTGTTATTCAGTACTAGGGGGTATCCCACTTCAGGATCTGGACTCATATTCAGTGATGACACTGTACTGCAGTACTGGGGAAGGGGGATGTCCCACTTCAGTACCTGGGCTCATATTCAATCGTGACACTCTACTGCAGTGCTAGGGAGTGTTCCACTTTAGTAACTGGACTCATTTTCAATGGTGACCCTGTAGTGCAGTACTGGGGGGGAGTGCCACTTCAGTACCTGTGCTCATATTCAAGAGCGACACTGTTATTCAGTACTGGGGGTGTCCCACTTCAGGATCTGGACTCATATTCAGTGGTGACACTGTAGTGCAGTACTGGGGGGCCCACTTCTGTACCTGGGCTGATAGTCAATGGTAACACTGTTATTCAGTACTAGGGGGGCATCCCACTTCAGGACCAGGACTCATATTCAATGGTAACACTGCAGTGCAGTACTAGGAGGTGTTCCACACCAGTACCTGAGCTCATATTCAATGGTGACACTGTAGTGCAGTACTAGGGGATGTCCCCCACCAGTACTTGAGCTTATATTCAATGGTGACACTGTAGTGAAGTACAAAGGGGTATCCCACTTCAGGATCTGGACTCAAATTCAGTGATGACACTGTAGTGCAGTACAATGAGGTGTTCCACTTCAGGATCTGGACTCATATTCAGTGGTGACACTGTATTGCAGTATTAGGGGGTGTCCCACTTCAGGATCTAGGATCACATTCAATGGTGACACTGTAGTGCAGTACTAGGAGGTGTCCCACTTCAGTGCCTGGGCTCTTATTCAGTGGTGACACTGTAGTGCAGTACTAGGGGGTGTGCCACTTCAGGGTCTGGGCTCATATTCAGTGGTGACACTGTAGTGAAGTACTAGGGGGGGTCCCACTTCAGTATCTGGGCTCATATTCAGTGGTGACACTGTTATTCAGTACTAGGGGTGTCCCACTTCAGGATATTTACTCATTCAATGGTGACACTGTAGTGCAGTAATGGGGAAGGGGGTGTCCCACTTCAGTACCTGGGCTCATATTCAATGGTGACACTGTAGTGCAGTACTAGGGGGTTTCCCACTTCAGTACCAAGGCTCATATTCAGTGGTGACCCCACAGTGCAGTATTAGGGGGTGTCCCACTTCGGAACTTGGGCTCATATTCAGTGGTGACACTGTTATTCAGTACCAGGGGGTATCCCACTTCAGGATCTGGACTCACATTCAGTGGTGACACTGCAGTGCAATACTAGAGGGTGTCCCACTTCAGGACCTGGGCTCATATTCAGTGGTGACACTGCAGTGCAGTACAAGGGGATGTCTCAGTTCAAGATGTGGGCTCATATTCAATGATGGCACTGTTATTCAGTACTAGGGGGTGTCCCATTTCAGGATGTAGACTCACATTCAGTGGTAACACTGTAGCGCAGTAATAGGGGGTGTCACACTTCAGTACCTGGGCTCATATTCAATGGTGACACTGCAGTGCAGTATTAGGGAGTGTCCCACTTCAGTACCTGGGCTCATATTCAGTGGTGGCTCTGTTATTCAGAACTAGGGATGTCCCACTTCAGGATCTTTACTCATTCAATGGTGACACTGTAGTGCAGTACTGGGGAAGGGCAGGGTCCCACTTCAGTACCTGGGCTCATATTCAGTGGTGACCCCGCAGTGCAGTACTAGGGGGTGTCCCACTTCAGAACCTGGGCTCATATTCAATGGTGACACTGTTATTCAGTACTAGGGGGTGTCCCACTTCAGAACCTGGGCTCACATTCAACGGTGACACTGCAGTGCAGTACAAGGGGATGTCCCAGTTCAAGATGTGGGCTCATATTCAATGATGGCACTGTTATTCAGTACTAGTGGGTGTCCCACTTCAGAATCGAGACTCACATTCAGTGGTAACACTGTAGTGCAGTAGTAGGGGTGTCACACTTCAGTACCTGGGCTCATATTCAGTGGTGACACTGCAGTGCAGTACTAGGGGGTGTCCCACTCAGGACCTGGGCTCATATTCACTGGTGACTCTGTAGTGCAATAGTACGGGGTGTCCCACTTCAGTACCTGGGCTCATATTCAGTGGTGACACTGTTATTCAGTGCTAAGGGGTGTCCCACTTCAGGACCAGGACTCGTATTTAATGGTGACACTGTGGTGGAGTACTAGGAGGTGTTCCATACCAGTAACTGAGCTTATATTCAATGGTGACACTGTACTGTAGCACTAGGGGGTGTCCCATACCAGTACCTGAGCTTATATTCAATAATGACATTGTACTGCAATACTAGGGGGTGTCCCACTCCAGTACCTGAGCTCATATTCAGAGGTCTCACTGTAGTGCAGTACTAGGGGAAGTCCCACAGCAGTACCTGAGCTCATGTTCAATGGTGACACTGTAGCGCAGTGCAAGGGGGTGTCCCACTTCAGGATCTGGACTCAAATTCAATGGTGACACTGTAGTGCAGTACAACGGGGTGTTCCACTTCAGGATCTGGAGTCATATTCATTGGTGACATCGTAGTACAGTACAAGAGTGTGTCCTACTTCAGAATCTGGGCTCACATTCAATGGTGACACTGTAGTGCAGTACTAGGATGTGTCCCACTTCAGTACCTGGTTTCACATTCAGTGGTGACACTGTAGTGCAGTACTAGGGGGTTTCCCACTTCGGAACCTGAGCTCATATTGAATCGTGACTCTGTAGTGAAGTACTACGGGGTGTCCCACTTCAGCACCTGGGCTCATATTCAGTGGTGACACTGTTATTCAGTACTACGGGGTGTACCACTTCAGGATCTGGACTCATATTCAGTGGTGACACTGTAGTGCAGTTCTGGGGGAGAGGGGTGTCCCACTTCAGTACCTGAGCTCATATTCAGTGGTGACACTGTTATTTAATATTAGGGGGGTGTCCCACTTCAGGACCAGGACTCATATTCAATGGTGACACTGTGATGCAGTACTAGAAGGGTGTCCCAATCCAGTACCTGAGCTCACATTCAATGGTGACACTGTAGTGCAGTACTAGGGGGTGTCCCACACCCGTGCCCGAGGACCCCAAAGCACACCGCAACACCTGCTGGTGTCTGCAGGGTGGGGTGAGGTGGAATGGCATAAGCTTTATGGCCAATGACCCAAAGGCACACCCCCAATGCCTTTCCGTCTCTGCATGGTGGGTTGGGGGTTGATGTTAGTTCAGTACTGCCATTCCTAGTATGCATCTGTCTATCTCCTGCACTAGCAATGCCAAGGCCAACAAGCAAACATTCGGCATTGACAAATGCTTGCTGATTTTGAAATGAAAAATGTGTGTCTTTTTAGGTTCTTGTTCATATTATATTTGGAAGTGTATTTGAATAGTAATAGCATTTACAATCTTAAAAGCTAGTTTTCAAATTCTGTAAGGACGTCTGTACGATTTAAAGCGGAAGAGCAGACACTGCTGTGTGTTTAGTGCATATGACTGTATTAAGTACCGGGAAAATAAACAAAATCTTTTTATGTTCACATGATATCTGCAGTGAAAGAATACTGTAGAAACTTAGTTAATTTTGTAGCATAAACTAGAACTCCCAATTGTGTACATTGTTTTGAGTGCACATCCAAATCAAGCTGTAATGAAACATTTTACACAGAATTACTAAATGCTAGCATGGTTATATGGAACCACACCGTAAACATGACAAATAACATTGAAATTGAAAGTCATGCCTCTTTCACTGCAGATACCATCTGGACATAAAAAGATTTATTTTATGACTTTTATACCTAGTACATCATATGCACTCAACACTCAACTGTGTTGACGCCCCCATAGTACAGACTTCCCTATAGAATCTGAGAACTGGCTATCAGGATTTTAAATACTATTAAAGTGATTTTCTTAGTTTTGTTTTAATAAAGATATTTTAATTACATACCCTTGGATGTGCCTGTTTTTTTTTATTTTTTAAATTCCATGTAGTTGAAGTCTGTTTTTTCAGTGTTTATTTCCTGACTAGTGCTCCTATTTCCACGTCCCTTTCAATTCTTTGTGGTGCTGAACTGTGACACTGTGATGTCATGCAAGGGAAACAAACATGGCTGTCAGCATGTGTGATAGCAGAGATTATACCAGTGATTCTGATGAATCATCACCACTGTTTGCCACTTTGCTTTGCATTAAGGTACACGTGATCGCAATCTGCATGTATAAAATCCGATACAGTTATTTCTGCAGGTGTGTGTGTGTCAGTGTGTTCCCCCCCCACCCCATTCAACAAAAAGTCATCACACATCTTTATGCTCAGTCTTGCAGGCACTCAAAGGTTAAATGTAAAGTATTTGTTATTAAAACTCCTCTGGCATTTAATGTCCTGTTTTTTATTGTGCTTCTCAGTATATGTTTCTGTCATTGGATGCCTTGCTAATTTGCCATTATTGTCATCCTGCTTTGAGCAGGTTGGAGTTGGAATTCAGCTGCCTCAGTGGATGGTCTGGTCTGTGGCTCCTCACTGGAATACTGATCCACAAGACCTCAGGACTGCTCACACGTCACAGCCTCCCTGTCCAATCAAGCTGTCAGAAACATTCAGCTGTCAGACGGGAGGTCACTGTGGTAAGGAACACTGTCCCAAGTGTCCTCATACACTGGAGTTGATGAAGTGTAAATTGTGATGGCATAGTTTGTCTAATGTCTCAAGCAACTGTGAAAAACAGTGCCAAAGCAAGGTTTTCTTATTGCCTTGATGTTACTTGAAAATGTTGCTGTTTTCTGGTTCAACTGGCAGCTTGTGGTAGTTTTCTCACTGCAACTGGATTTATTTGTTGGTAATAAAAAGGCTGCAATTACAGTTGTATCCCTCTAAGTGTGTGGTGTTTTTCAGTCATTGGTTGTGTCTCAATGATTTTTTTCCCCTCTTGTGTAAATGTCAGCGGTCTCACAGGACCACCGTAGTGTCTATGCAGACTTCATGCATGGTGCTGCATACCATTCATTTTCATGGTCAAACTGAACTATTTTCTGCAGTAACACTATTTCTGTTATAGTAATATGCTGTCAGTCTGTACCCCTGTTCAGAATTACCTGATTGGAATATGCCATTGTGGGCACTGCAGTCATTCAAATAATGACTAGTATGCATTTATTGCAGGTAAGTGTCATGTGTGGTGCTGGTTCTAGGGGGGTTATTGCTGCTTTACTGAAATATGTAAATTGAGGGCTCTGAATCAGGAGGTCTACTTTCTTGTTTTGAAGTGCCTGTTTGAATTATACATACTTCCCTGTTTGATTTCATGTCCCTGAGCCCCCCTGTGACAAAACCACAATGGCATACTTCATTCAGCTAATGCTGAACAGGGGCACACATTGACAGTGTATTATTAACAGAAACAGTGTTACTTCATAAAATAATTCAGTTTGACAATGAAAATCACCGGTAGGCAACACCACACATGAAGCCTGCATAGACACTATGGTGGTCCCGGGAGGGGACCAAATCATTGAGACCCAACCAATAATTGAAAAACACTACACACACATAGAGGGATACAATTACAATTGCAACCTTGTGACCACTGACAAGTGAAGCCAATTGTTATGAGAAAACTACAATGAGCTACCATCCTACAACATTATCAGTGATAAAAAACAGCAGCTCACATAGGATGAAACTCGGAATATAATTGAAGGTAAGCTTCAACATTGCATAAATTCCTGGGTTCATAAAAGAATGAAATATAATAATAACAAAAGATCTCCATTATGATGGAACAAAAATATAAAAAGAATCCTAGCAAAAAAAAGGAAACTGTACAAGAAGTGTAAAACTAATCCTTCAGAGTCTAATTGGAATTCATATAAAAAAATAGTTAATAAAAGCAAGAATATGATCAGGAAACAAAAACAACTACTTGAAGTAAACTTAGCTAAAACTTGAAAGGACAATAAAAAAATATTTCTTTAATTACATTGGTTCACTTAAAAATAATGGTCCTACTATAGGTCCTTTACATAGTTTATAAGGAATTATATATGATGAGACAGAAATTGCCTGCAAGTTAAGCAATTATTTTATAAATATATTTAAACCAAAACACAATGATCATCTACCAGTTAAAAAATGGATTCTAATATTTTACCAATATTGGAAAAAGAGGTCAGGGATGGGATAAATTTACTAAAAACTAGTGGTTCACCAGGCCCTCATGGTATTCCTCCAATATTTATAAAACATTTGATTGAACCACTGAGTGGATCCCTAACCATATTGTTCAATTGGTCACTAGGAGCTGGTACTACTCTTCCAACATGGAATAAAGCCATAGTGATTCCATTACATAAATTTGGCAGCAAAAACATTTTGCAAAATTATAGACCTATTAGCTTGACTGCAGTTCTTTGCAAAATAATGGAAAGAATCCTGAAGAATAGAATAATGGAACATATAGAAGGCATTAATTATGTGGACATTTATCAACACAGTTTTGTCAAAGGTCGATCATGTCAGACTAACCTTTTACATTTCTTAGAACCTGTCAGTGAAGCCGTGGATAAGGGATTATCAGTGGATATAATTTATCTTGATTTCTCAAAGGCTTTTGAGTCAGTATCTCACCAAATACTTACTAAACAACTTGAATTCCTAAAATTAAACCCAATTATTAATTGGATAAATGCATGGTTATCAGATTGTACTCAACAGGCTTCTGTAAAAGGCTAGTTGTCAGAGTGGGGACTGGTTTCCAGTGGGGTTCCCCAGGGCTCTGTGTTGGGTCCCACTCTCTTCACTATTTTGATATCTTCTATGAGTCTTTTAACCAATTCATGTTGGCTTGCTAAATTTGCAGATGATTGCAAATTGGGCAGCATAATAACAGATGCTACATCTGCTATAGATCTACAAAATAATTTAAATCATTTAGTTGAATGGTCAAAAAAAATGAACTATTGTTTAATGAATCAAAATGCAAGGTAATGCAGTTGGGCAAGAATAACCCTTGCTTTACATATACAATGAATAACATTGATCTTCAAACAACTGATCAGGAAAAAGACCTAGGTGTGACAATTTCTAAAGAATTTACCTTTGATCGCCACATAATCAATGCGGTTAAACAAGGGCAAAAAGTACTAAATTGCATTTTTAGAAATATAAAAAGTAGAGATAAAAACATAATTATTCCTTTGTATACTGGACTCGTTAGACCTCATTTGGAATATTGTTCTTCTGTAGTCTCACCATGTTTGTTAAGTAATGAAAAACTCATAGAAAAAGTACAACGTAAAGCTACAAAAAGGGTTTGTGCATTAAAAGGAAATGATTATACATCTACATTGAAAATGATGGGACTTTACTCCATGGAATATAGAAGAATTTGTGGAGATTTATGCCTTACATATAAAGCTATGAATAGTGATGCCATCCTTGAAACAATAGGCCTAATTAGGAATCAATCATTAGTTAACACTAGATCACATTCATTAAACCTAAAAGGTACCCATAATAATACTCAAAAAAGAAACAAGTGGTACACACAAAGAGTAGTTATTATTTGGAATAGTCTACCTGTGCATGTAGTACCAAGTACCACATTGGACTCCTTTAACATAAATTTAGATCTACATATGGGTGAAATTAAATATGAATTCCACCAATGATGGTGGCGATTCCACTAAGGGTTATCTTACCCACTGAACTCGTATAAAACCTATGAACCTATGACTGAGTTTCAATACTGACTGCAATCCCTGAAAACCACTGCAAGCACAGACGAGTCGGAAAACAACAACACTTTCAAGTAACATCAAGACAATAAGAAAACCTTACTTTGGCATGGTTTTTAACAGTTACTTGAGACATTAAACAAACTACACCATCACAATTTACATTTCATCACCTCTGGTGTGTGAGGACACTTGGGACCATGTTTCCCACCACAGTGACCTCCCATCTGACAGCTGAGTGTTTCTGACAGCTTGGCTGGACAGGGAGACTCTGATGTGTGAGCAGCCCCGAGGTCTCGAGGATCAGTATTCTAGCAAGGAGACTCAGACTGGACCATCCACTGATGCGGCTGAATTCCAATGGGCTTCAAGCTGATCAAAGCAGGTTAACAATATTGACAAATTAACAAGGCATACAGTGACAGAAACACATACTGAAAAGCATAATAAAAAAACAGGACATTAAATGTTGGAGGAGTTTTACTAAAACATACTGCAAAACTAAACATAAAGATTATATGATAACCTTCTGTTGAATGGGGGGGGGGGGTTGAGGAACACTGACACACATGCCAGCAAAAATAACTGTATAAGTATTTGTATATGCAGATTGCGATCACATGTACCTTAATGCACAGCAAAGCAAAGTGACAAACAGTGCTGATGATTCATCAGAATCACTGGTATAATCTCTGCTATCACACATGCTGACAGCCACGTTTGTTTCCCTTGCATGACATTACAGTGTCACAGTTCAGTACCACAAAGAATTGAAAGGGGGTGCGGAACTAAGAGCACTAGTCAGGAAACAAACGATGTGAAAAAACAGACTTCAGCTACATGGAATAAAAAAAAAACACACAGACACTTCCAAGAAAGGGTATGCAACTACAATATCTTTATTAAAACAAAACTAAGCAAATCACTTTAACATTCAAGTGCACTTCTAAATATAATATGAACAACCTAAAAAGACATTAAATTTGTATATGTATTTCTGCTGCAACATACTTAGAAACTGTCACTTTTCTGCTTTCACTATAGTGATAGCGATAGCAATGCAGCTGTCTGATAAAATCCAAGTATTAAACATGTCTAATGCAGAAGTGATCCCGACTCCCCAGTGATGTAAACAAACTAAAAAAAAAGGAGCAGAGAACTAAAAACAAGAATTAGTTCTCTTACACTTCATTGCTGTGCCATTTCTGTACCTGTTTGTTTCCACAGGCAGCCTATAATATTCACTGGTGTCTGTTTATAATTATTTTTGGAGCTTTTAAATTTTAACGTTTCACCTCCCCCCTTAGAACTGCTGATTGCCCTGCACTTTCACTTTCTTCATGCCGACATAAATTGTGGTTTATATGCTGCTGAGCTGGATATTTTAAAACAGTCTTCTAATCAGCTAAGTGCAGTACTGGTTTCTTGTTTTATTTGAGCCTGATTTACCTCTCAGCCAATCAGATCACGCATTTGCACTTACTACACCAGTCCCCTTTGCAGCTCATGGGAGCTGCTGCTTCCATTTGATCACAAGTCTTGTTTTCTGGTTTCTGACTTTAGCTTAACATTGCACAGCATGAAAGGATGTGTATTTAAGTCTATGTGTGATTCAGAGAGGAGAGCCTGAAAGAATTGTAAATCGAGCAGGCATTTGATTACACCTGTCAACAGAACATGCTCTATGTTTAGAGATAATAAAGGATGAGACTTTAGACTTAGTTTGGCATGTATTAAACAAAAGTCAATCCTAATTTGTAACTGACTTTATTGAGAATGATCAGCTTGCTAACACTGCAGCTGGCAGCAGGACTTCAGCTGCGGCTGCAGAAGTCAAGACATTCCTGGTGTTATCATACAGAGAATGCTGGGGAAGCACTCCTCTCGCTAAGCTGGGCACCCAGGATTTTGGGTGCCCAGAAAAACATTTGTGGGCACAACTTTCAAAAACAAACATCAGAATCTAGCTAAACAGTTCCCATTTAGCTAGGTTCTGATGTTTGTTTTTAAAAATCTCAGTAGTTTTTTATATTTTCCACCCTTTGTAGTTGGTGGAAGAAAAAAACAAGATGGTGGCTCAGGAAAAAGGATTTTTTGCTCAGGAAAATGATTGTAGTCTTACGAAAAAGGAATTTATCTCACGAGAACAATTCGTTTTTCATGAGGTTAATCTTTGGTCGAACTTTATCTCTATAAAATTGACAGGAGATTTCCCATTGAAAACAATGGGAAATGTAACAATTTTATAACTTTGCAACAGATTAATATTTCTTTAACAAATTAAGCATCGTATTTCTGTTGCCCAGATTGTACCATTAAAGATCACACTACAATTTTACATCATGTGGATGTAAGGTGATGTGGAAAAAAACTGCAAAAAAAAGACAACCTTTTAAGATTTTAGCACTATCCAGATCTCATAATCTGTGCATCAGACTGGAAAGAAATTTGCCACATCAAGAGATGTACCTCACATTACAGCTCATACCAGATTTTGTGCAAATACATTAGCAGTTGCAAAGTTATTAAACAGCAAAATTTGAGATCTAACATTAAACAGGCTACTCAACCCTAACTATAGAGGCACAACCGTGTATATATATATATATATATACTGTATGTATATATAGTCATTGCAAAAAAAAAACTCTTTTAATGCATCAGTTAGGGTTTCTATTACAGCTACAAAAGTCTGAAAATTCAATGTTAGGGTTACCAACCCTACCACTCCACCCCACCCTCCACACACCAACAGGCATTGGGGAGTGCCTTGGGGTCATTGGCCCTAACTCTCTCCCCATTCCATGTGTAAGGAAGCTCAGATGGTACAGTACATAAGAATGGGGTAGGAGTTAGGCTTGATGACCCCACGACACGCCCTGATGCCTGTTGGTGTGTGGAGGGTGGGGTGGAGTAGTAGGGCTGGTAACCATAACATTGAATTTCCAGACTTTTGTAGCTGAAATAGAAACCCATGACTGATGCATTAATAGAGTTTTTTTGCAATGAATTTTCCTTCTTTTTGAGAAAGTGTTACTTACCCATACGTAGTTATGGGAGCGCAAGGCCTCCATAATGGTATCCATTTGTGGGAGTGCAGGGCCCTACATGTCTCCATAAGTGTAGAGACATTGTAATGAACCCTCATCTTCCTGTGGGAGCACAGGGCCTGCTCCCAGTTCTGCATAATGGAGGGCCCTGTGCTTTCATCATCATCATCATCATAAAAACTTTGTTTGGCTGAATGGCCTTCACACAAATAAATATCAAAATACAAAATACAAATATTTCTGGGCTATACAAAGGCATAGGTTCTGGAATAAATGCAGAAAATACATACACAAAGTAAAAAATTAGTCAGTTAGTTGACATCATCAGTTTACTTGATCCCACTAGGTATCTTTTGCATCATCATAAAACATTATTGCACTATTCCCACTTGACTCCCAATCAGCTTCCTTTTAGTCTTGTTAATGACCATAATGTATTTGGCCAAACTAACAACTGTTCATTCATTGGCAGTGTGCAGTAGTATAATTGTAAGTGTTTCATAGTCTATACTATATGCAGGATTTAAGAAACGTCTGAGCCAATAGGCCCTTTCCTTCTCATACCAGGAGCATGTCCACATAATGTGGATTAGATTTTCTTTACCCCCCACTTTGAGCAGGTACAGTCTTCCAACTCTTTGGGCAGTTTATTATGCCTTACTTGGAGCACATTAGTTGGGAAGCATTCAAACATATATGATATGAAGATTTTTCTATGTTCATTGTCGTCTAAGATGGTTATGTAAGGTAAGGTAAGGTTTGAGTCCAAATGAATAGTTTTTTTACAAACCACTTTGAGTATGCTGTTTCTTTAATTCCCCTTATATTTTCTGCATTCCAGATGTTTTTAATTCTCTTAAGTATATATTTTTTATGTTTTAGACTGATCGTAATTTCTTTATCTGCCTAAATTTTAAGTTTTCCCAGTCTGTTCCTGTCCAATAATTTAATCAGTATATTGAACCAGAAATGTGTTCAATACCCAGGCTCATGCCAATATTGTTTTTCTTTCAGGCATAAGTAAACTATTGATTCCTTTGACAATTTTAATAGTCTCAGCCAAAAGAAAATCTTCCTGCTATGAGTGAATGCACACAAGTTAGTTAAACCCGTCTCTGACCTTATATAAGAGGCCGGGCAAGAATGAACCATGCCTAAAGTTTTCCTTAGAAGCTTGAAAATTGGTTTAGTTAGTTTGCCAGTTATTCTGCTTTCCCTGATTTCAGCTCCACAGAGGGCCTGAGCCATATATTTAGCTCTCACTGTCTGGAGGAGAGGAAAAATACTTTTCCCTCCATATTGGTAGTTAAAACTGTCCAGTCCCCTCATAGTTTTTTTTAGTTTGTCAGTAATCATATTTATATGGCCATTCCATTTATAGTTTGTATGAAACAGCACCCTCAGATATACATATGAGGTTGCTGTTTCAGTTGTATTGGGGCGATATTCTAACACCCAGTTGCTCTTTTTCTTTCTCCAAAGGTTAATACCTTGGTCTTATTGGGATTTATATTGAGTTGTAGTTCCTTTGATTTTTCGTATAACACATTCACCTTCATTTGATGGCCTATTTTAGTAAGTGAAGTTATTGCTAAGTCATCCACATACACTAAAATAGCACAGAGTTGATTATTAATTTTGGAGGGATCTGAGGATAAATTGTTGATCTCATTTAAAAGGTTATCTATATATAAGGCAAATAATGTTGGGGCTAAAACACAGCCCTGTCAGACCCCTTTGTTAGTAGATAGGGGTGCTGTCAGTGTCCCTGATACTCCTGTTCTTATTGAGGCCCAAGTATTTAAATATAGATTGAAAATTATATAAACCAAGTTTTTATTAATTTCCCTTTTCCAACATAAGTTTCCAAAGGTGCTTCTTGATATTGAGTTGAATGCTGCTGAATAATCTATAAAAAACGTGTACAATTTTTGTTTCTGCAGGATAACATATTTCTCAATCAGGTGTCTTAAAATGAAAATATTATCACAGGTGGAAAAATGTTTCTTACATCCCATCTGAAGTAGAGCGATACCATCAGTCCTCTAAATTTCTTTAATGAGCTTTTGGAGCAACACTTTGGAAAAGATTTTTAGGTTTATATCCAAAAAGCTAATTGGGTGGTACATGGCATGGTCAGCTGTATCTCCCTTTTTGTGTATGGGAACTATGTACATGCCGCTCCAAGTTTAAGGGAATCTTGTTTCCTTTATACATTTATTATAAAGGATAGTCAGGTATTTACACCATTTGGTAGTCCGGCAGAGATAGATCTCTGCCGGAATATTGTCTGGCCCTGGTGCCTTTTTTGTTTTAAGGGTGTTAATTGCAAACATAACTTCTTCAGAAGTAAAAGTAATTTGTACAATGTTATTCTGATCCTTTATTGGGAATACATCGTTAGCCATTGGATCCTAACAAAGTTTTGAGAAGTAGTCCCTCCGTTTGTCCTCTGTAATGTATGTGTCTATCTTACATTTGGGGTTATTAGTTCCCTTGGCAACTAAATTACAGAAGTTTTTGGTGTCTTTTGAAATAACAGCTTTGTACATTGATTCCCATTGTCTCTTGAAATATATAAACTTCTTTTCTTTTATAAGCTTTTTATTTTATTTTTTAAGCTGATTAAGTTCGCTCAGAATCTTTTTGGTGGGTCTATCTTTATATAATCTGGTTAGTTTTCTGATTGCACTTTTAGATTTCTTACAATCAGAGTCAACACAACCATTATTGTTCTAGAGCCTTTCGCCCAAAGAAGGACACACACACACAGTATTGCTCTGGCTGCTCAGTCGGCATACCATTTATTAACTTTGTCAATCAAATTTCCATCCAACAATACTGAATTCCTTTATACATCGCTTGTAAAAACATTTCTTTATTTCTGTATTCTCTTTATTTGTAACATCATAACTTATATCACATTTCATAAGCCATTTTATATCCCACTTTCCTCACCCCCTGATGTAAATCTGCAGAGGTTTTTTCTTCCTGTCCGTTTTCTTCTTTCACCCCCAGATGTCAACATGAGGGGGTTATCTCTTCATGTTTTGGGCCATGTCCAATTTCAGGCCTCCATTTTCCATTCCTGGGTGTCCATACCCTTTCCTCTTGTCCAAGCCAGGTCCAATTCCTGCCCCCTCTCATTTTCTATTCTTGGGTGTCCACACCCTTTTCTTTTCACCCCACCTTGTGTAACTCCAGAATTTCCTCCCTCCAGAAAGTATTTTCTTCTTTTCCACTAGCCCATCTCCAGCCATGTGATGGCAGTCGGGCTTCCCCCCACCCCAAACCTTTTCTTCCAATTCAGTCTTCCCTCATGCATTTCTATCCTTTCCCATCCTTTGGGATGAAAATGGGGTTACCCATGTCTGCTACATGTGCCTTATCAATCTCTACACAAACCACCTAAGTGTCCACCTCTTCCATCAGGCTGCCATAGCTCTCCCCCAAATTCATTTATTTATTCATGTTTTATCTTCCTCCTTTCTTCTGATTACCTGCTGTCAGACCCCTTCGATGGCTTTGTGTTTCTATGTATCTGTCCAGACTCTTTTTGCCACCATCTCCTCAGATGGCCCTGTGAGCCAAAAGCCCCAACCCTCCATCACACCCAGGTCCTGATTAAGTACCCCAAGAAAAAAAAACAAGACGTGCCCCACGTTAATTGCTCCTTGGATGTACAACATTGAAACTCCAGTTTTGGATTGGTCCCAGAGGCCTCATCCTTTAGTGGCCTACATTGGCCCTGACCCAACCCCTGTAATTCCTTCTGCTGTATCCGTATCTTCCCCTGAACAAAATCCCGGCCATTTTACTGGGCATCTGTTCATCCTGTCTCTTGGCCTGTTATGTGTAGCAACAACTCACATCCATACCAGTTCCCCTGCGGCTGATTCTCTATAACATATAAACTATTAATAGTGAGCCACCATCTCTTATTTTTTTTACTGCCCCCCTGCTTGATACCCTTTTCTGTGGACAGAGAAAGGACACTTACTTATTGATCTCCATTCTGATGTATCCAGGTGAAACCCAATGATGGCCTGGTCCATCCTGCTTTTTCCATCCTATCCACCTGTGCTTGTGGCACCCAAAGGTCCATTACTGCTCTTCATGCTATGTCAGACTCCATGTGGTGCCGCCTCCCTGGTTCTGCTTGACTCCTGGCCAAGCTACGTGGAACTGTATCACCTGGCCTGATGACTCTGTCAGCCCCTTGCAATGGCCTAACACCTGTTGCACCTTCTGATGCCCCCTTTTTAGCCCCCAAAGTATCCTCTGTTGTTCCTTCCTGTCAGGACATGGGACCTAAAGAACAGCCCCCACATCTCCTTCCACCCCCACATTGTAACTTGTGACTTTGTCCTTCCATCTCTCCCCCCAGGAAAAACCCTTCCTTGTAACTCAGTGCTAAACTTTGCACTGTCTCCCCTGCTCTGCCAACCTGGGTGCCTGCCTTAGCCATAGTAGCACTGACCCTCCATTTTTTACACCCGTCACCATAAGGTGTTGTTGTGGGTGACCTTACATGGGCCAGTCACATACCCCTTTTTTCTCTGCACCTTATTTTACTCTTTTTTTCTCCACGTACCATTCCTTTTTTTTGGGGGGGTATGGGTTCTGTCTTCTTTCTTTTCCCCTTGATAATGTAAAATTCTGCCCCCCCGGCAGTAAAGGCTTCCCCTCAGGAAATAAGAAAAAAAAAAAGGATGAAGGGAGCCCATTTTAGGTTCATAACACCAACTATCTGGGCATCTAACAAATTAGCTCAGGTGGAGATGCGGTGTCCCCACCATAGCAGCAGTTGGCCTTGATACTACTAACTGAGCCCTTCTTCAAAACTGTTGATTGCACTAATGGCCTATCTATGAAACCTACTCCTCCTGGTGACTATAACGTGCTTGCTGTGCAGTGGGGTCTCCCCAGCGATCCAACTGCCAGCAAACTCACTGACAGCCCCCTCAATAGTTATCCCCATGCATGCTAACTTCAATACTGGGGATCAATTCCGGATACTGTCCTAGAGCCAGGTAACTGGTCCCCACTAAATTGAACTACCCTTCAATGCGCCAAAAACATTTCTGACCCAGTCAGACCACACCTCCCATGCTTCCTGCCATCTGTCCTGTTGGCATATCGGCAGAGGACCTGGCTGCAGCACAGTGCATTGCTGCCTGGTGCTGCAATGGCCCCCAGTACCGGTGACAGCCCTCGACTTATGCCATTTTTGTAGAATTCCACAGTACAAGAAAGCCAGCATGTGCCAGCCAAGCTGTCCCTTCCATATCGCTGTCCCCTAGGGTCCCTGCCTTGTTGCAACCCCCGCATGCCCTGCTGCACCTACTGGTCCTGTGTTGCTTGGTAACCATTGTTCTCCCTTGTTTTAATTGAAGTAGTCTCCTTATCTGACTGTGCGCCTTTCGGGATGTCTGTCATTCTCATCCATTCCTTATCTGTGTTTCTCTTTGTTTGTTTTTTTATAAACCCCCTAACTAAATTGTGGCCCAAAGGCATCCCCCCATTGATAGCCCCTTATCCCCATTTGTACCACAAATTCTGGTTACCAACACACCGTCTGTTTTCACTATGCCAGAGGTGGACCCCCAAATCCCAACCTGGGCCCTACTAGGCACACCTTGGCTGGTTATCTATAGTTATTATAACTGTTTATATCTGTTTTCTACTGATTATAGATAGCCATTAACATTTTTTAACTCTGTTTGGGCTGCTGGCCTTGTCCTACTGGTCCGTCTCCCCCAGCCTTCCTTTAACACAAAACTGGCCCACAACTCATGGATTTAAGCAAAAAAAACACGAGAAAACATTGCTTTTTTCACTCCTTCAGTGTTCTTGCCCCTCATTCTGTGCCCCACTTCCTGTTTCTCCCCGCCGTACTCACTGCTTTCTCCTCTAAAAATAGCTAATCATCTGTCCTGCCACCTCCTGGGGTTCCCAGCTTTCTCGAGGTAGACTCCCTGTGGACCACTGCACTGTTGCGCTCTAGCTCTTGCTTAAATCACCCAATTTTTCTTTAGTTACGCTCTCTGAAGGCCGCATAACTACTGTGCTCCATCTCTTGTGTCTGCATTTTCGGGTTGCCATCCCAAGTCTTTAAAAACTTATCCCAGAAGCAACCGCTGGCCCTCTGATGATCACCGTGCCATCGCGCTCCAGATCCTGTCTCACTGCAACTCTACTTTTCCTCCCGCTCTGGATAAACACTCGATTGCATGCAGAACTATATTAAAACTTAACTCTGCTTTTCCCCCCACTGCTGAATACACACTCGATTTGCATGCTGAACTAAGGTTAAACTTTTTCACCCTCAGCTAACCCAAACCTGTATTCTCGTTATACCAAATTGCTTTACCAAGGTTCCCCTTACCTGCCCTGATAATCTATATCCTGGCATGTAATCCTCTCCCCTAACATGCTACTAGGAACTTGGTAAAATCAACTCTAAATAATACAATGCTCTGATAAAACATAACCCTTCCTTTTTTTTTTTTGAACAAAAAGACTCCTAAATTGATCCTACAAACCTTACCCAAACAACTCTGTAACCTCAGGAACTCCAACCGACTGATGTGCTAAACAAATTCAAATTTTGTCTAGCAAAAGTGAGGGGGAGCTCCTCTGTGCAGCTCCCTATGTCCCCTTTTTGGCCCTGCCCCCTTGCTCTCTTCTCCTCTCTCTCTTTCTCTCTCTCCTCCTTTCACCTATCATCTGTCTCCTTTATGAAGAGCCCCCACCCCTTTTAGTGAGGTCATTCCTAAAATGGCCCTCCTTATGACCATTCCTAAAAAAAAAAACCCTTCCTTGCCTGTTACCCTCCCCCCTTCAACCTCCTTCTCTGCCCTTCCTTCTGGGCTTTCAGGCCTATAACAAAGAGGCCTGTCCTTTTAGGGGCCAAGCCTTCTTATGTGTATCTTCTCCTATGACTGAGTCAACAAATAAATCACTAATGTGTATACTGGAAACTTGGTTCCAAATTATTCTTTTCCGAGCTCTAATTTCTGTGAATGGGATTTGGGATGAGTGCATATGGTCATTCTGACCTGTGGCCTTACTCAGCAATACTATATGGAAGTGATCACTTTTGGCTCAATTTTTAACGTGCAATTCTTCCCAGACTGGGATAAGACCTAACCATAATGCAAGGTCCACTGCCGACACACCTTTCACTGAAATGGATGTCCATTCCCCTATTCCATCTCCATTTAATCTTCTGTTTAATGGATATATGTTAAAGTCTTTCATAATTTCTATTAACTGTGACCCTAAGTGGTTGATCTTATGGTCTTTAGTGACCTTTGGAACCAATGTACCAGGAGTGGTGTACTCAAAATAGGAATTCTCTACATATCCATCATACTTCCCTATACTGGCATTGAAATCCCCCACTATCAGTATTCCCGTATTAAAATAGGTACTGACATAATCAATTAAAAGCTCTTTTAGTAGCAGCCAAAAATCTTTACTGTAAAATGTTGAATTTTCCGGGGGACAGTAACAGTTTATAACCACAAGACAAAACTTCTTTGTTTCTACATAGTTTGCAATAATGTTTTCCACCTTTTTTATACAACTGGTCTTTTTAAAAGAGCCTACTTTAAAATAAGTGGCAATACCACCAGAACATCTGCCTGTTTTTTGTGTCCTTTTACTAGGAACATGGTATAATTCATACCCTTCTATATCTATGTTCTCTTCTTTTTCATGCCGAGTCTCTTGCATAGCTAGAACATTACATTTTTCAATAAAGGTTTTCCAATCATAATCTGCATGTTTATTTTTCATGCCTTCTATATTCCAAGATAAAAGAGAAAGTCTTCCTTTGCCTACTTTATCAACTACTGCGGTATCATCTTCTGATGTGCTGTTTTCTACAGATATTGGTTGTCACTCAAAGTAACCAGCTAGAGCCTGATACGTGTTGTTTATTCTTATTTCTTTACTTCAGCTTTGTACATTAGAGTGCACGTCCTTGGTGTTGGCATCCAGAATGTTAGAGTCTACAACAGATAGACCTCATTTATCCAAAATTTGTTCATTTTGCAGAATTACCTCTGCCAGCTCTCTATCTCTGTCTCTAATTAATAGTTCTACTTGACTATCAGGGCCAACTCTTTGGATGTGCATAACATCTTTTGTACAATTAGGAATCTGCAGAATATTAATCAAAAAACTGAGAATGACACCAGTAAGTTTTTCTTCACTTTCATTCTCTATCTGTTGTAATCTGAAAAGACTCAGTGACATATCTTCTCTTATTGTCTTTTCTCAGATATATTTTTCCTATTAAATTTGTATCTTTTTGGGAAGGGTATGTGAAAATCACAGTTTTGTACAGAAGCCCCACTCATTCAGCCATAGTTAGCCACCTTGGCTGTTGTAAAATATACGTCTACCAGAGTGACACACTACAGCTGCACCAGTCTGGCATCTGCAATGTCCTCCTCCTGAATATCTATGTCCAAAAGGGTATTTATACTCTCTTTTAACTGAAAATACTGTAAGTCTTCATGTGTATCTAACCAATCACTTGGACCCATGATTCTTATAAACGGTCTGCTCTCTCCAGTGTTTGCTTCGGCCTTCATAAGTAAGCTAGCCTGACTGTGCATAGTAGATTTCTTTGTTGCTCCTCTTGCTTCTTTAGTTTTGGAGAATCCTATTACTTGTTTCCATTATTGCATAATGGTATCCATAAGTATAGAGACATAGCACAGGCCTAGAGGCATTCCAAGTAACCCTTGTGTTGCAAATGTGGCAATATCTCAGTAACCATAGGAATGTTGGAAAACATTCCACTGCAGTTGTAATCATGACCTGGAAACCTGCATGCATGCTTAGCACACCTAAAGGTATACTAAGCTGCACTTAGTGAGAAATCCGTATCTTGAACCATTTTCTAGATATAGCCGCCGAAAGGTGGCGAGACCACCACAATGTTATCCTATGGCAAATTTCAAAACTTTGGAGTGCTGTAACTATGGAATCAATGTAATTTTTTTCCACCAAACCAGCAAAAGGCACATTTGTGGGTCAAGCCCTTTCCACCCTGAAAATTTCAGCTCAAAAGTCCAAACCATTTAGTTGCACTGAAGTGGCAAAGAAATTTTTTTTTGTGTGTGCAATACTGTCACAAATTGTGACTGTTTCGCAAATTTTATGAAAGCAGTCACAAAAGCCTGTTGCAATGGCATATGTATGGTGCAGCACTTTTTCAAAATTTGCAAAAAGTGTTGCACTGTACATCTGTAAATTGTGACAGTATCAACGGGAAAAGTTGACAAACATATTTCCAACCACAATTTTACTAATCTGAAGCCAGGATTGTGTTCACAGAGCCCCGATTAGGTAAACACATCTGTTGGTGTTTACAAAGGGGCATTATTTTTTGAAATACAATGTTTTTTCTATGTCACTAACTGAAAACAAGATGGTGGCCGCATGACAGCACTGAGGGCATTTGCAACAGAAAAAGGTGCTTTTGCAAAAGTAAAATGTACTTTTGCATGGCACATATATTTTTTCCCCATAGACTATAATGGAAAACTTAATTCTTTAATAACTTTTGAACGGATTAATATTTTTCACCAAACCTTCAAAAGGCACATCAGTAACCCAGTCCCCCATTTCCCTGATAATTTCAGACCAGACAGTCAAACTGTTTGGGCTGTAGCCCTGAGCACAGAATTTGCCCCAAAAGTGGTATTTTTCAGATTTTTTGGCACTCTGCAGTTCTGCAACTGCACATCCGACCAGAATGAAACATGCCATATGCAGAGATCTATGGTACCAGGCCATGCATGCACAAAATTTTAGGCAAATCGGTAAAACAGTTACACAGTTATTAAAGTGCAAAATTTTGGGTTTAACATAGACATGGCCAGGCAACCCTAACTATTGTGCCACTGAATTATATCTTCTTTCCTGTGTTGCTAACTGAAAACAAGGTGGCAGCAGCACAACACTACTGAACCCATTTGTGGCATTACAAAGTGCTTTTGCGAAAGCAGAAAGTACTTTCACAAGGCACATCTATTTTGTCCCCTAGACTATAATGGGGAACTTTAAAGTTTAAAAACTTTTGAACTCATTAATATTTTTTTCACCAAACTTTCAAAAGGAACATCTGCAGCCCAGACCCCATGTACCTTAACAATTTCAGACCAGACTCCAAGCAAAGATTTGCACCTAAATTATACATTTCACATTTTTTGGCACTCTGCAGCTCTGCAATTGCACCACTGACCAGAACTAAAGTTGGTTATTGAAGTGGTGTGGTACTTAACCCACAATTATTAGAGACAGATTCACTTGTATTTCATATTTATACTGTTTATTTATTTTGAACATTCTTATTCTCCACTTTTCATTTTCTCTTAAATATAAAATTCCGTATAACTCTTCCAGTTTCTTTAAAATAAATTCAGCCTTTGCTACATGTTTGCTTTGCTATCTTGTAATTTTTCAGATTGCGATATGTTTCAGGACCACTTGTCCCTTCATCAGACCCAAGAGTAGCTTTTTAGTTAGGCTGTAAATTTAAAGTAAACAAATCAATATCACTCTTTTATAAAAAAATAGAACACTTACTGTAGGTCAAGTACTCCATATTTCAAATTGTGCCAAACAATGCTACTTTATCTTTTATACTTTAAGTTCTCAATATTCACCTTTTTATTTGTTCTACTGTTTTTTGTTGATTTCAGATGTTTTTCTTCAACCATTTAACTGATAATTAAATAAATAAATAAATAAATAAAAGGGTTCAGAGAGAAGAAAAAACATCAATTGTTAATTTAAATGCTTCTTTAAAGTTATTTGCATATATTATGCAGTGTTTCTAATATGTTCATATGCTCAATTCTAAATATTTACTTTTTATATATGGTGCTTACTTTGCTTTTTTAACATGTTTTTCTTCATGCCTCTTATCTATTGGGCAATGTGAACCAGGAAAGCTGGGGGAGGGAGGGAGGGAGGTTGAAAACAAAAGAGCAATTAGCATAAATTGTTGTTAGGAAAACTATTCTTGTGTTTGTTCAATTATTCTTCAGTCTTTCCTTTGTTATTCACATTTTTACAGCTTAAACAATAATATGCATCTCAATATATTATCTCTATTCAAGTTCCTTAAAAGCTTAGTAATTAATGTTATAATGTTCTCTCATTTCTCTTTGAAGTTCAGATTTCACCTATTTAAACCATGTGTGCACAAAACAAACCTAAATTAGTTCTCTAGCGCCATGTGCTTCTGGGGCAGTTACATGCAAAGCTTCATTTGTTTCCCTTAGTTTTCCTTTTAAGCTTATCAGGTAAACATTCTCCTCAAAATGTTACTAAATAATACAATTCACTTCATAGTCTACAACTTTTCATTCGCTAATTTAATAATCCTTTTGCTGTTTAGTTAAATCCTGACCAAGTGCATTTGTAAGTATAAGTATTTCATAAAAAATCTCTGACTTACTCGGTGGAGTTCTGAAGGCAGACTGACAGCACTGGCAGCTTGGCTGACTAGGCCTCCTTATGTCAGGGAGAGAAGTCACATGACACAGAGGCTTGTGTCATCATTCCTTGCCATATTTTTATAAAGTGCTAAAAACACTTTTGAAATTTACTATACACCTTTTCAACATCTCATGCGGCTTCTAAAGTTTTCTGGGAGCAGTGGATGGACTGATTAACTCAGTCATTTCCATAAAGAGTCAGTATACATTTAAAAACTATGCATATCCCTTTAAAAGACTTTACAGCAGAGCTAATTATCCTTGTAATGTCAAAATATGTCAGGGAAGAGAGTCACTGGTCGCTATGATGACCACCTTGCTTTGGCAAGGAATGATGACACAAACCTCGGTGTCATGTGACTTCTCTCCCTGACATAAAGAGGCCTAGTTATCAGTTAAATGGTTGAAGAAAAATATCTGAAATCAACAAAAAAGAGTAGAACAAATAAAAAGGTGAATATTGAGAACTTAAAGTATAAAAGATAAAGTAGCCTTGTTTGGCACAATTTGGAATATGGAGTACTTGACCTAAGTGTTCTATTTTTTATTTATTCTTAAAGTGAACATATACAGGAGGCAATTCTTAAGGAGGCTTGGTGGATGTTTGGCTTTTGCTGCCATTGTTAAAAAGTAAGGCAATTAATTTTTCATGCATTTATATTGGTGGCATATAGTTGGGCAAAATGTATAAGAATTCCATGACTGTAAATGAATGTAAAGGATAACCAGGTGGTTAAAATATAATTTTGGTTTTAATAATGCTTTAATAACTACAATAGAAAGATGGTACACCCAGTCATTTTTGACTAGCATGGTCTAATATGGAAAGATTAAAAATTTAAAATAAAAAAATTTAATATAATTTCCAAGTGTGAAATATATTAAATATGTGTTTATAAATCTTTTTACAGTTCCCCAAAGAAGCCTAATACTAGGCAAAATGTTTGGACTTTATAAATAAAAATAAAAAAGAACTCTAAAAAACTTTGTGTGTAGTAGTATTCATTGCTCGAGCAGGCCAGAATTTTGTTGTTGGATTTAGATGTTCAACATTGTCATTTTTCCATACCACCTCACAACTGTCATTTTTCATATCCTGCCCCAAATATGTTTTTGCACCTGTGGCTCAGAATGGTCTTGCAGTTGCACATAATTGCGTTTTGCCTTCCATTTCATAATTTATCTGTACTGGGGTACATGAGGTGGGGTAATAAGATTGCTCTGCTGACAATTTGGTCACTGTTGCTATTACAGCAACAAAAGTTAGGAAATTCAGTGCTAGGGTTCCCAACTCTACCACCCCACCCCATCTCCCCACACTTCACATACCAACAGGCATGAGAGTTAGGGCCAATGACCCCAATGCATACCCCGATGCTGGTTGTGGGGTTGGGCTGGGAGGGTGCAAGGCGGGGGCTTTCAACCCTAACACCGAATTTTGTCACTTTTGTCACTGTGGAATGACCCTAACTGATGCATTAAATGGAGTTTTTTGCCATGAATTTCCCTTATTTTTGAGAATGAGAACTATAAATAGTGAATGGAATGTGGTGGTGGGGCGCGGGCCTTGGGCCCGCACCACGTGACCTCATCTTATGACTTGCATAATGTAACGTAACTGCAATGCAAATGCAAGCACTAATGGTTACGCACATGGTGATGCAAACCTAAATGGTAAAGCAAACATTAAAAGAAATGTAAGCGCAAAGTGATGTCAAATCGAACAGTGATGCAAATGGAGATTCAAGTGCATACGGAAACACAACTGGTAACGCACATGATCATGGTACTGCTATTGTAAATGCAAATGATAACTGTAACAGCAACTGTAATGGGAAAGGAAACAGAAATGGAAATGCAAGCATGTACGGAAACGCAAAGCGTAACACGCACGGTCACGGTACCACAATTGCAAATGCAAAAGTAATGGTAACAGCAAAAAAAATGCCAAAGGAAACAGAAATGGAAAGGCAAACGCAAGCGCGTGTGGAAACGCAAACCGTAATGTGCATGGTCATGGTACCGCTATTGTAAACGCAAATGATAACTGTAACAGCAACTGTAATGGGAAAGGAAACAGAAATGGAAATGCAAGCATGTACAGAAATGCAAATCGTAATGTGCACGGTGATGGTACTGCAGTTGTAAATGCAAATGGTAACAGTAACAGCAAGAATAACACCAAAGAAAACAGTAATGCAAACGTAAATGTAAACACAAAGGGTAATGTACACGGGAACGCTATGGCAAAGTGGCACGGAAACACAAGTGTAAAGCCTATGTGTAACAGTAAGTGGAGCACACATCCTATTTTTCCCCCAAAAGCTCCATTGAGAAAGACAGTGAAAACAAGGAATGCATGCATAATAATGTGCCTCGGAGCAGAAAACGAGCAGTTGTAATACTAAAATGCTAATATCTCAGTAACCGTACGACGTAGAAAAAAAATTAAAATTTTACATGATTCATGAGTTTCCTGGCTAGGTTTTCACTGCAGGAGTAGACCATAGTGCTACACATGGTCACAATGAAAATTCCGTATCTTGCACCGTTTCCGAGATACGAGCACCGAAAAGGTGCGGTGTACGCCACCATGTTAGTCTATGGGAAAAAAATGTCAATTTGGGAGTACTGTAACTTTTCATCCGTGCAATATTTTTTCACCAAACCAATGAAAGCACATCTGTGAGATGTTGGCTGCCTTCCTTCCAAATTTCAGCCCCAAAGAACAAACAGTTCTTTTGCAGTAGAGTGGCAAAGAATTCCTGTCATTTTGGCCATAGTCTAGAAGAGTAGTGTCGTGATTTTCGACACATTTCACAAAAGTTTGTGAAAGAGTTGCAAGTGCAACACTACTTTTCCCAGAAATTTGAAAAACATATTTCTGGGGTGTTTAACCCCAAAATAAAGACATGGCTAGCATCCTCAGGGCTCGAACAGGTAAGCACAAAAATAATTATGTTCCTAGATAGTCTCAGTTTTAAATGCCAAGCATTTCTGTGATCAGTAACTGAAAAAAAAAATGGCTGACTCATGACACTACTGGGGTCATTTGCAACACTAAAAACTGCTTTTGCAACACTGTCAAACTTTTTGTTAACTTTTCCCATTGACTTATAGTGGGAACTTGTTTTTTGAATAACTTTTGAACCATTTAATATTTTTTCACAAAATCTTCAAAAGGCACATACCGTGCTACCATAATATATATAGATATAGCAGTATAGTTAGGATTGACCAAGTGTTCTATGTTAAACCCCTAATTGTGCACCGTAATAGCATTGGCAGCATTCTTTGAAATTGCCACAGTTTTTGCATGTATTGTCCAGGAGGCAAGGTCTAACGTTTTGTGATGGCAGGTTGTGTGATTTATGAGTTATGCATGCGTTGTTTTTACATTAGTGTCTACATTTTTTTCCTATACTTAATGCACATTTTTTTTTTTTTGCTGTCACCTATAGCCTAGATGGAATAGATTTTGTCCCCTAAACTTTCAGGGTAGAAGTGGCCTTTGCCAAGATAGTGCCATTCAGCATCATTTTGATTTGATACAGCATTAGATTTTGTCACAGAAACTACATTTATGATATTTCACTATTTTAAGAAAAAGTTGCCTGTAAAGAATGGTATTGACATAAAAACACTGAATGGCAACAGTAGAGAACAAGTTCCAGTTTTCAAATATTTGGGTCTATACATTGATGAATCTCTTATGTATAATGTTTATATTTTACACATGGTAAAGACTCTTTATCAAAGACTTGGGGCTTTATATAGAATCAGTTCATTTCTGTTACCATCTACAAGGCTTTTGTTGTCACAAAATTTCCTGCTTCCAATTATTGATTTTGGTATCCTACTATATTATGTTGCTAGTGAGGTAGAAATAGCCAAGGTTAAAGTTGTGTCTAATCAGATTGCAAGATTTGCCAGTCACTTGCCAGTTCAAACACATCACTGCTTATTATTAAATTATTTAATGTGGCCTACATTAAACCACATGTTTAGGCTTCATCTTGGTATTACTGCCACAAAAGGAGTACTAAAGAAAGTACTGGCAATTTTCCATCAGTAATTTCAACCGAAGATCTCCTTGTCATATGCAAGATTTCATTTATCTACTTACTTTAATGTACTGTTAAATCTACTTTAGGACAGATATCTCTGTTGTTATCAGTTACCTAATTTTTACAACTCTTTACCGAAGAATTTGACCATGGAGACTTCTAGCTTAAAAGCTTGGTCTTAAAAAATATTAACTGGCCTCTGAGTTCTGTACAGGTGGTTGATTATGTTCATTTTTGCTTGTTTTTGTTTTCTTTTTTTTGCCTGGAGCCAATGAGTGTGGAAAAAAGAACCTGTGTTGTTTGATAAATTTGTATTTTATGTGCATTTTTGTAACTGGTCACCCATGGAAAGGGGCATTAAACCAAACCAAAGGTTTTATAAAAAAAAAGTAAATGTTATAAGGATTTAAATGTTTTTTTCTGAGCATGCTCAGTAAGATTTTTGAATAACCCTCCGATATGACCCAAAAAATTCCCTGTCATGAGAGTTTTTTGCTTTCTCGCCACTTACTGCTCACAAGATGAAAAAGAGTTTTTTGGGTCTTGGCGACCATCTTATCTTTTTCCCTACAAACTAAAAAGCATGGAAATACATACAAATTATTTCTTTTTGAAATAAAAACAGCTGGACCTAGCTAAATCGCACCCATTTAGCTAGATTCTTGTATTTCTTTTCTAAAAATATGGCCAAAGACACAGTTTCTGGCACCCAGAAGCCAGGGTGCCCAGCTAAGTGAGAGAAGTTGTTTACCCATGTTCTTTGTATGAGAACAGCAGGGGGTTTCTTGATATCTGCAGCCACAGATAGAGATGTGCTGCTGATCTGTGTGCCAGCAGTGAACTGACAATGGATCTTAATCTTTCTTGCTATCTCTCTCTCTCTCTCTCTATCTATCTTTCTTGCTTTTAATTTTTCATTCCCTCCCTCCCTCCCTCTCCTAGCTCAGCCAGTCTTCTGTTTTGTTTCTTTGATATTGTATCCAGAATATTATTAGAAGAAAAGTGGACCAGGGTGCTCACTCCTGGTACCAGTTGCCAACCACCTCCCCTCCAGGTTGCCCACCTCCAATGAATAGGTGGTGACACCAGGCTGCCCATCCCCACTGCCATCATGGAATTAAACCAACACTGGGGTGCCAAATCCCCACTGTCAGATCCAATACTGATTTAAATCTTCAAAACAGAAAACAGTCCCCCAGTGTCTTTTTTTAATTAACATGTAAAAAGGAAATAATCTATCACTGATCTGACCTCCACAGACTACCCACCCACCCTTCACAACCCCCGACTCAGCACCCACCACACAAACACCCCCACACACTCTAACTCACATGAACACATCTCACAACAGAGATTCCTTCTCTGATCGAGGACACATCTTGCTGCTGTAAGGTGACAGTGATATTGAGAAAAAAAGCCAGTTTAATGCATCTTAATGGGTTTTGAACTTTTACTCATAACTTCGTAATTTTTAAATATTTTTACACCAAATTTTCAACATTGCCTTTTTGGGATACCACCTCGTGAAATAACAAGACAAGTGGAATGTTTTTAAATCTGTCCTGAAAGGTGATTTCACAATCACTGTGCAAAATCACCTTTTGGGCAGGATTTGAACATTTTTACTTACTGGGTTCATGAGGTGGTGTAATAAGAAGGTTATGTTGAAAATACAGTGTAAAAATATGTTAAAATAACCAAGTTATAAGTAAACATTGAAACATTTAAATGTTCAGTCATAACTTTGGGGGCTAATTGTTAACATTTTTCCTTTAAACGTTCAATATGTTCTTGCTGGGACCAAACCTCATGAACAAGGCAGGTGACATTTTTCAAATCTGTGCTGAAAGGCAATTCATTCAGTGAAATCATGTTTTGGGCAGGATTTGAACATTTTCACCTACTGGGTTCATGAGGTGAGATTATAAGAACACTATGTTGAAAAGTTGATGTAAAAATATGGTAAAATTACTAAGTTATAAGTGAACATTGAAATATTTCAATGCTCACTCATAACTTTGTTAATTTTCAGTATTTTGACTCCAAACTTTCAACATAGCCACTTTTTCACAACACCTCATTAATGTGACAGGTGTCATTTTTCAAATCCTGGATGAGATGTGTTTTCACACACGTGGTGCAAAACAATGTTTCAGCCATTATTCTATATATGCCACATGTCATGTTTATAAGAGGGAGTCATAAAATGACTATCCTGGAATTTGGGGTCAAAATTTTAAAAAATAATAATTCTTCAGAAACCTTGTATGTAGTACCAGCCTTTACCCAAGCAGGCAGTGCATTGTGATTGTGTGCCAGTAAGCTGAGTTTGGGGGTAAACACAGTGACCCAGCTGGATGGGTCAAGGTTGGGGGGATGACGCTGTCATGTGACACCACCCCCCAGCCTGTGAAGGGTAGACCCAGGTTTGCCCACATGAGCCAAAGTACTATTTATTGAAGAGAACTCTTCTCTTGGCCAAGGGCCTTGTACCTCTGCACCCATGTGTGCCAGAGAGACCTGTGCTTTGGCTGAGAAATGAAAAATCATGCCTGGAAGCTGTACCCACACAGACAAACACAGGATTCTAGACTTACTCAATAACCACTTCACTACGGCAGGGCTGGCCTTTGACACATCCCCAGCTGACAACCTATGATACCAGTTATGTGGCCAGAAGGTGGCTTCCACCACTTCTGCCATCCCAGGGACTAAGTCAGTATTCTCATTCGGTCCAATTTCCCTAGGACAAGCGGAGGACTTGCTCCTTAAGCTAGATACTAGGAAAAGTGCTGGACTGGACCTCACAGACCCATACTTCCTCAAAGTAAGCTATCATATTCTGGCTGTTCTCCTTACCCACCTGTTCAATTTGTCTCTTACACAAGGAACTCTTCCCCCAATTTGGAAAACTGCCCACGTCATTCTTCTTTTCAAATCAGGTGATCCCAGTGATCCCCAAAATTACAGGCCTATCTCCTTACTTCCTGCACTCTCCAAGTTGCTAGGAAAACTTGTAAATCAACAGATCAGGAACTACTTATATTCCTGCAAATTACTTACACCAGTACAATCTGGATCAGACCATACCATAGCACAATCTCAGCGCTTGCCAAAGTATCAAATGGCTGGCTAAATGCATTGGATAATAAACATGTGTGTGCCTTGAGTTTGGATTTAAGCAAGGCTTTCAACATGGTGGACCATGCCCTACTTCTGGACATCTTTCATAACTTTGGCCTAGCTAACATGACCCTTAAATGGTTTAATACCTACCTGATTGGCCGTTCACAGCAGGTTAAAACAGAAGGAGTCCTCTTCCCTCTAAAAACCCTTCCAAGAGGTGTCCCACAGGGCTCTATTTTGGGACCCCTTCTGTTTGTCATGGACATCAATAATATTCATATGGGAATAAAGTCTACTAATGTACACTTATTTGCTGACAACACTGTATTGCACATTTCCAGGCCATATCTTGAAAAAACTTGCCTAGACCTGCAACTGGGGTTCAACTGTCTCCAGAAGAACCTGCTCCAACTAAAGCTACTACTAAAGGTGAAAAAAACTAAGTCTATGCTCTTTTCACCATATACCAAGACCTCTCATACAACTTACCTGGGTGCCCCACCCCACATTGCCACCTTTCTTGGTGAACCTCTAGAATACATGGCCAAATTTATATATTTGGTGGTCTGGTTAGACAATAAACTGTCATTCACCAATCATATAGAGGAACTCACCAAAAAACTCAAACAGAGACTCAGCATATTTTTTTCGAATAAAGCATCTACTCACAGTGGAAGCAAACACTAGACTGGTCCAACCAACTTTTCTTCTCCTTCTGGATTACGTGAACTTCCTATAAGGACAAGGTACTACTATTGCCCTAAATAAGCTTGACATCCTATACTACTGGGCCATAAGATTCATCACCAGAACTCCCTATTCTACTCATCATTGCTCCTTATATGGACTAGAAGGTTGGATGTCTCTCAACTGCAGATGACAAAAAAACACAGCCCTTTGGACATTCCTAGTCATCACTATAAAGCTTCTCCAATATATCGCTGACTACCTCCCTACTGTTTCCCTGGAAGCCATGCAATGAGACATCTCTTGTACCTATCTCTTGTTATTCCCAAAGTCAGAACCCATTTTGGCAAATCTGCCATTAGTCATTACCTACCCTCTCTGTGGAACAAACTGCAGAAAACCCTTAAAATAGCCATGCCTGTTAAACTGTCCACCTTTACAACCATGTTTGCTCAGACTATTACTGAATCCTATAACTGTAGGACCTGAGGCACCATCTTCAGCATCATGATACATTTTGCCTCCTGTCACTCCATCCTGTATATATCTGTCCACCTGTTTCTTCTCCCTTTTCTTATTTACCCTTCCCCACAGCCACTACAACCTACAATATGGTCCTTACCTTTGTGTTTTGTAATGCTGTGTTACCTTATTGTTACATATTGCCTTATGTACTCTTATGCTATGAGAAATGATGTAGTGAATCTTGTTAGACCCTTTCTCCTTATTATTGCTTACTGTTGTTATTTTTTTTTTCTACATGTCCAGGTCCATCTTGTAAATAAGTTCTTCTCAACAATGTTTTGCCTGACTAAATAAAGAATGATTCTTTTCCCTTTGCATCTGTATATGTGGCCACATAAATGTACAAGGCCCAGAGGGTCATCTAGAAACAGTTCTATGTTGTTTGTGTTACCTGATGATGGTTGTCTGTGGTTGCCTGTGTTGTCTTGTCCTTTTGCTGGTGGGGTGGGGAGTTGGGGTTGGAAACCCTAACTCCAAATTTCCTTACTTTTGTTATATTAAGTTGGACCCTAACTGGGGCATGAATTCAGTTTTCTGTGAAGAATTTCATTTCTTTTAATATAATAGACTTGCATAAAAAGATGTAGATGTGCAGGGCCCTCTGGGTCCAGTGACAAGGGAAGATTACATCCACTGATGCGGGTGCAGGACCGTGTGGGCCCTGCCCTTTCATGCATCAATGGATGTCAAGAATTCATGGGGCTGTCTGATGCACTTCTATGTGGCCACAGATGCAGATACACAAGGCAAAAATTCCTTCTTTTAGCCAAAGCACAGGGCCCTCTAGGCCCCACAGGTGCAGAGGTACAGGGTCGTATGCCAAGAGAAGAGTTCTCCTCAGTATTTGGTACTTGGGTCCATGCAGGCAACCCTATACCTTCAGGTTAACAGTCCAGACAGTTGTGGAGGTCTGCGCTCTCCAGTGCAAGGTCCAGTGCAAGTCAAGGGGGTTGCTGCCCCCTGTACAACAAAAACCAGTTATAAGAATGGCCTACACTCACTGAACACTTAGACAGAAAATAATAAACAGAGGAGCAGATTCTGAAGTTAAGTTGATTTTATTGCCAAAGTTAGCAATTGTTACCAAACAAGGCACTGTCACAAAGGCCTTGTTTGGTAACAACTGCTAACTTTGGCAATAAAATCAATTTAACTTCAGAATCTGCTCCTCTTTTCTTTATATACTATCTAAGTGTACAGTGAGTGCAGGCCTTTCTTGTAACTAACCCTGCATGTTCCCTTTCCAGGCTGGGGGGGGGTTGCATGACAGCACTGTACACCAAGAGCTTGCCGCCCCCCAAACTCAGCTCACCAGCATGAGATCACAAAGCACTACCCACCAGGATAAAGGCTGGCACTATACGCTTCTTAATAATTATATTTTTTTACATTTTGACCCCAGATTTTCAAGATAGTTATTTTATGACTTCCCTTTACAAACATGTCATATCACATTTATAGAACACTGGTCAAAACATCATTTTGCACCACAAGTGCAAAAACATGTCTCATCTAGAATTTGAAAAGGAACACCTGTCCTATTTATGAGGTGGTGGAAAAAATGGCTATGTTGAAAGTTTGGAGTCAAAATATTGAACATTAGTGAAGTTCTGAGTGAACATTTAGTTATTTCAATGTTCATTCATAACTTGGTCATTTTACAATATGTTTACACCAAATTTTCAATCTAGTCTTCTTATGACCCCGTCTCAGGAACCCAGTAGCTGAAAATTTTCAGACCCCACCCAAACATAATTTTTTCAGAGCAACTGCAAAATCACCTTTCAGCATGTATTTCAGAAGTTTAACCAGCCTTGTTCATGAGGTGGGGTCCCAAAACGGCCATGTTGAAAGTTTGGTAGAAAAATATTGAAATTATTGAAGTTATGAGTGAACATGTTCACTCATAACTTGGTCATTTTACAATATTTTTACACCAAATTTTCAGCGTAGCCTTCTTATCACCCCACCTTATGAACCCCATAGGTGAAAATGTTCAACTACTGCCTAACATGTGATTTTGTGCAGTGACCACAAAATCACCTTTCTGCACATATTTAAAAAAAATATCCTGCCTTGTTCATGAGGTGGGGTCCCAAAAAGGACATGTTGAAGGTTTGGTGGAAAAATATTAAAATATTAGCTGTTTTGAGTGAACATTGAAATATGTCAATGTTCACTCATAACATTGTCATTTTACCACATTTTTATATTAAATCTGCAACATAGCCTTCTTACTATCAGCGACCCAGACTCCCCTGGAATTTGTGCATTCCTTTAAATATCTGGGCATCACCTTGGACACTGGCCTTACCTATCATGAGCATACACATCAATTATCTAAGGCCCTAAATATTAGGCTAGGGCTGTTGCACTGCTTTAAACATTGCCTTACCCCTGAGGCCCTTAAGCTTGCTATCTCCTCCTCGGTACTCTCCCTGCTCGACTATGGCCTTCTGACTTTTGGAGGGGCAGGCACCTCAGCTCTTGTTAGACTTAGACTTGTCCTAAATAAGGCCTGTTGTCTGATATTAGGGTGTGATAGACTCACCCATAACTGTTCGCTATATAAGGACACCAATTGGCTTAATCTTGACAACAGAATCAGATTCCACACCTGTGTCCTGGCAAAAAAAATCACCCTTGGCCTCTCCCCCTCGGCACTTGCCCCTTTAATCACCACAGACTCAAAAGTTAAACACACCCGTAGCTCTGACACCCATCTCTTCTCCATCCCTTCATGTCGCACAGCTCAATTCCAAAGATCCTTTTGCTATAGGGCACCCTTGTGGATGAATAACCTACCCTCCTCCTTGCTTTATGAACAAAGAATTGGTCATTTTAAAACTCACCTTAGGGCCCACCTTTGGTCCACAAGTGGCTGTGACTGTACTTGAACTGAACCCCCCATCCCTCTACCACTGACAATGGCCTCCAGCCTGTCTCCTGCCCACAGCTCTTAACTCTATTCTCCCTGGGATTGTTAAGCATCCAGTTTTTTTTAACTGCCTTAAACAGCACTAGTTCCTGAATGTTAGCCTAACTGTTCCAGTGACAAACCTAACTTTACTCTGTAACAATTACTGTAATGTGTTTCTGTATTTATTATATGTGACGTGGAACCTTTGTAAATGAGTCTTTGACTCAAAGGTATTTTCTGAATTCTGAAATAAATAAATAAATAAATAAATAAATAAATAGTACCCCACCTTATGAACCTGGTAGGTGAAAATGTTAAAATCACACCTGACAGGCGATTTCATGCAGTAACTATAAAATCACCTTTCAAGTCAGAGTTCAAAATTTTCACCTACTGGGTTCATGAGGTGGGGTCCAAAAAGGACAAAAAAAGATGAAAAAATTATAAAGTTATGAGTAAAAGTTAAAACACCACTGAATTACATTAAACCAGACTTCCCTTATTTTTTCATGTTGCAGTTACCAGTTCCAGGAGCAAGGCATCTTTATGATCGGAGAGTGTATCTATGATGTGGGACAGTTTTAAGTGACAGAGAGAGTGTGTGTAGGGTGGGCTGGGGTGATGGGTGCTGAGTGGGGGGTTGGGGTGGAGTGTGTGGTTGTCTAGGGGGAAGATCGGTGATGGACCATTTTATTTTTTACGGGTTTCATGGGAGGATCAATGAGGGATGGTTTTCTTAATTTCTGGGGTGCCTAGCCAACACTGGGCATGGGGCTAGCCAGTGTCAGGTTTTTACTGTTTGACAGCACTGAGCATGGGCACCCTGGTGCCACCACACACATGTTGGGGAAGGTGGGAGGTGTTCTGGAGAGGAAGAGTAAAGAGATATGGTACAGGGGTTGGGTACCCCATTCCACTTATTACATACTGGTATTTACACTGTGGAAGAGCAAGGGAGGGCTGGCTGAACTTGTAGGAGGAGGAAACAATAGGAAGAAAGGAAGAAAGAAAGAAAGAACGAAGGAAGGAATGAAAGAAAGAAAGAAAGAAAGAAAGAAAGAAAGAAAGGCTGACAGACAGACAGATTGTTTTTGGGCAGATGCCAGCTTACTGCTCCTATTCAAGCCAGCAGCACAACTTCCACTGTTCTCAGAAAGAGAATGGGGTGAATGGCTCCTCTTGCTAAGCTGGGCACTCTGGATTTTGGGGGTGCCCAGACAATGTATTTCCAGCATTATTTTTCATAAACAAAAACCAGAATCTAGCTAACCTGGTCCCATTTAGCTAGGTTCAGGTGTTTTATAAAAATACAACATTTTTATGTATTTTCCATGTTTTTTTATTTGGGGAGAACAAGATGGCAGCCATCATGAGCCAGAAAAATGTTTTTTTTTAAGTATGTAAGAACTATTTTGGCAACTTAAAGCGATGTGAACCAAAAATGTCCTCACAAACTGAAATTTTTTGTTAGTATCAGAGGATTATCTCAAAAACGCTACTGAACATGCTCAAAACAGCTGAAAAAAACCTTAAAATTCTTATAACTCTGGAACCATTTAATATTTTTTCATGAAACATTGAAAAGGCACTACCTCAGCACAGGCAGCTTCTGCCCCAAACATTTTATGAAAACATTCTGCAGGAAAGGAAAATAAAAACACTTTTCCAAAATAAAGGGTAGCTAAGTCTTGAAAATAGCACAAACTGCCATCATGAAACTTTTCACATCTTGAGATGCAGCCAGATTGACTTCACATGCAAATCTTTGGACTATTCTGTCATATGCTACCAAAGTTATTAAGGTACAAATATTGTGTGTCACATTAAGCACACCACTAAAACCCTAACTATACTGGTACTACCATGGCAGTATAATTTATAAACATATATATATATATATATATATATATACTGTATATATACACACAACCCCCTCTCCTGTAATAGGGGGCAGAATTGTTACTGTAGTGCCTGGCAGAGCAATGTGTATCTTGCCATCACCCTCCAGCGTGTTTGGCTAGAGGAAAGCGCCTCGGACTTAGGATATATAAGGTGCCATTAGGTGGGACAGCAGGAGACTGGAGCCCGAGACAAAGAGGCCGGTAGTCGCTGAAGCTTTGAGGCAGGAGGTGAAGTTATATATATATATATATATATATATATATATATAGCTATGCCAGCCAGGATGCAAAGCAGTACCTTGACATATTAATGCAGCATTCCACAGTATGCTGCTTGGAACAATGTACAGTAATTCAATAGCAATTAAGCCCTTTTGTCATGCAGCATTTTGTGATATGTCATTTACTGCAAAGTACTATGTTGCTTTCTGGCTGGCTCATCTTTATATGTAACAACACCCTGCCTTGCGGTAGGGGGCACAGTTGTCACTGTAGTACCCTGAACAGGGATGGGTGTCATGGCATCTCCCTCCAGTGTGTTTAACTAGGGAGAAGGAGCTTAGGTGGTAGGATCTACTGTTTATGGTACCGTTAGGTGGGAAAGGAGGAAACTGAGGCTGGAAGAAAGAATAAGAGTTACTGAGGCCTTGGGGCAGGAATTGGAGTGCAGTGGAGGTCCACTTTGGGTTGTTGGGGCATCCTGTTTCCCATGTGCTCTTTGCTGGGTGCTCACAGCCATAGTAGAGAGTTGACCTAATACCCTTAGTTTGGTACAGGTCAGAAGAGGTCCTACAGGCACTGTCTGCATGGTCTTTGGGTACCAGGGTTCTGTATAATGCTGTTGGGGGGGTACACATGAGGTATTTTCCAGAAGGCTGGCTCAGAACTCAGGCCAGGGCATTGGTTCCCATTACAAACTCCACCTGGGGACATGAGTGGCATACCACCCAATGCCAGTAGTTGGCACAATGTTAGACAACCATTATTGTGAGGAGGTCTCAGTTATCATAGCCTGACCTCCACATGCAGGGCAGGCCCTCAGCCTGAGATGTGGGGAATTAAACCTGTCTGGGCCTAAGTCATTGGGGCAGTTTAGGGGATTCACTGGGAGGGAGAAGAAGTCCTGGGGGTTCTCCCTCAAATAGGGTTTCCTGATGGCCCTTTGGCCTGACATGGACTTCCCTGAAGATGGTCTTTTGGGGCACCAATGAGTAGGGAGTGATTCAGTGAGAACCATCTCAATAATTAGTGGAGAAAAAGGATGAGAGAGGAGATCTGCAGCTATAGGCTGGTAAGGTAAGAATCTCTGAGAAAGTGATGGATAAACAGTGTCCTGTGAGGACTTTTGGGTGCCAGTAGCCATCTGGCCTGGGAGATCCCAGAGGGTGAGGGGCAGGCTACATGGTGCTGCATCCAGTACAGGGTTCTGGATGATGCCTGCTTGACCTTGTGTGGAGACATCAGGTGTTCCCAGGTTCCAGGAGTTAGGAGAACTTGTTCCATTGAGTCTTTTTACAGTTTGCTGTTACTGTGTTTGGAGTGCCTTGCCAGTGTGTGTGTTATCTAGGTGCCCTTGGAAAAGGGACAATAGCAGCAGTTCAAGAGGAACTGTTTGGGGTTAGAAAAACCCTCATGCTGAATGAGCAAAACCTCTGATAGTCAGTCTGCAGTCTTATAGGCTTCCCCTGTGCTGGTCCTCCCTTCCTCCCTACCCTATCTGAGCTGCTTCTTCCCTCTGCTCCTTGAAGACCCTGCTTCATAACCAAGCAGTTCATATTTGCTTCTGCACATAATCTCTGCTCTCATCTCACCTACCAGTAGTATCTTATTTTTCCTTTGCTGAGTTCTTGCTGCCTGTTTTACAACCTACTGTTACTTGTTGCTTACACATTGCCACAGTGTAGTAATTTAATGTGTCTAACTGTTGCACCATTACTGTAGCCTGTATTACAAAATGCTGCTACTGGCTGTAAATTTCTGTCTGCTGTTATAATGCTGTAAAATGCTGTATATGTTCCCCTCTGTACCCCTGCCCCAGGACAACTCTGGTAATGAGCTGTTTACAACTCAGTAAGCCCTTCCTTGTAAAATGTTTTCAATAACAAAAAATGCTTCCTTATCTTAATTACAAATGTAATACACTCCTGGGCTGCCCCTAATAATGCCCCTTAAATTTCCACCATCTTTTTTTCAGCTGGCCATTGACTAATACTACCATCTGATCAACCTCAGTGCTCTTAAAATCAGGGACCAAATTGCTGAAAATTCAATTACTGGAAATCCAGCACAATGTTGAACTTCACAGTACTGTGATCACTCTGGACTTTTGGGTCATCAGTTTTGATGACTCTGTTTCCTGTTTGGACATTAGAAGGTCTAATATTGCCTTCTCTTGGTTGTTTCCCACACCCACTGGGGAGAAAGCAGCCTTTTATGACCTTTACAAACCTCTGCCTGCCTCCTTGCCTCTCGTGTATTTGTCTGGGGGATTGAAATCTTTCATCAATATTGTATAATTTCTCCCTGGCACACTGCCTCCCCAGTTTTGTTTTCCAGTTCCACTTCTACAATATACTAGCCATATGTTTAGGTGGCCTATAGAATACTCTTGTCCTGTACCTTTTCCCCTTCCTCAGTCACTTGGAGCGATAGTGATTCCACACCTTCCCCTACTAAGATTGTTTTGTCCTGTGATATCTTCATGTTATCTTTCATGTACATTGCCACCCCCTCCTTTGGTATCCACCCTGTCCCTTCTAAATAGGGTTTAGCCCAGGACACTGAGGTTCCAGATATTGTTTTGCTTAGCCCATATTTCTGTAATAATCCCCAAATCCAACTGCTCTGCCACCATGATTACCTGCAGCTCACCATTTTGTTCCCTAAGCGCCTGACATTCATATACATCACTCACCATCTAGCTTTCCATTCCCTTTTAGGTTTCCCCCCGTCTTGGTGACTGTTGAACATCCACAGTTTCTACTGTCTCTCCCCCCCCCCCACTTTTCCCCTCTGCTGTATGTGTTAGGAATGAGCCATTTTGACACCCTTTGTCAGTGTACACTCCTGTGCTCCACCACATCCCTCCCCCTCACCTCGTTTAACAGCCTGCTAGCTGTAACAGCTGACTTTTGCCTCAGATGAACTCCCTATCCCTCGGGTCAGATGCAGGCACCCTTTGTGAACAACCAGCCATCCTTCCTGAATGATCTCCAGTCCTCGATTAATGAAACCACTCCTCATCACACCAACCCTTTAGTCACATGTTAAACTCTAATATTTTATCCTTTATACCATTATCCTCATGTGGCAACATCAGCACTTCTGAGGAGGCTTCTATATTGACAACTGTTCTCAACTTGCCACCTAATTCCCCGGAATGTGTCCTTAATCTTTTCTACTCTGGTGATCACTAGGTCTTTGGTTCCTACTGTATGCATATCATAATGTCTGCCTTTCCACCCTCTGATCTGGAACACCTATCCAACTGTGGGATTACCCTGTCTGTGATCACCTCTGGGCAACACAGAACAGTTATACCCCACACTTAGAGTTACACCAGCCTCCCCGTCCCTCTAACTAGAGAATCCAAATATGACAAGGACAAGCTTCAAATTCTTTGATACTTCCCCCTGGTGCACTGTTGCTGGACAAAGCCAACCCATCTGGTGTATTGAGTGCTGTTAGCTTGCCAAAGCAGTCTTCCTGACCTGTTTCTGAAAAACATGACAAAAAGATTCCAGGTTGTTATACTTGGGGACCCACCTTTGCCAGCTCCTTTCCTTCTTCCCTTCTCCTGCCTTTCCCATTGCAGTCCATCCTCCAGTCCCAATTTTTGGTGTCTGTTGCATTAATGGGCTTGCAACTCCAACTGTGCTTCATAGTGAGTTGCTTCCTAGATGTTGTACCATAGAATTGAGTGTCCCCTGCCCCTGCCCTTCTTTTTCCTAAGTCCCTCTTAAGTCCAGGCATTTAATCTTGTGGGACTTTAAGGAACTTATTTAAGTGGCACGTCTCATTACTGCAGGTAGGTAGGTCTCCTTAAATACTTCCTGTTGCCTCACCACCCTTACTTCTTGCCTCTGAGCACCTGTATAAGACCACTACCACTGGGCCTTGGGTCCTTGCTCCCCTGCACTACAAGGTAAACAACTTCAGAAACCAAACACTGAAAAACACTTACCTCTACCTACCCACCCCCACTGCAAGTTTAAGCATTAAATTAAATAACTTATATGTGTAGATAGTGCTTGGTTATCTACGTCTCTGTTTCAGGTCTCCCAGCACATCACAGATTGGTCTATCTTTGGAACCATTAGGCTAGGAGCTCCATTTTTTTTAAAGTAAATTCTTGCAGTCAAATCAGTAGTGATAAGATCTATTGCTACACTTTCAGTGCATCAATAGACTGACAATGCAGTTCTGCTGTGTCACTATATTTATAAAGGTTTTTATCATATTGATGTATGTTGGCACGAAGAAACTGTATCGATGTGTATAATCATGTCACTCTGACCCCAAGCTTTAATTTAAAAACAATGTTTCTAGTGCTTATGGTTCCAAAGACAGCTCTTTTCAAAGAAATTATCTTTATAAAAGGGCTAACTTTGGAACGTTTAGGGTTAGAAATGTTTTTTAATGAAAGCTTGGAAGCAGTTTGACAGGGATCCATCTTATCTACATACTTTGAATGTATGGATATACTGGAAATGCTCTTTTTCTGTAGTAATATATTAATAATGCCCTTTTTTACAAAAAAAAAATAAGCAATTTTTTTTAACATTTTCATATTTTTGGTTCCTATAGAAGCAAAACAAATAACAGTGGTATGGTTTGTGTTATGAAAATGTATTTGCAAAGGAGTCTAATTGCACTACCTAAATGCTGATTTCTATTTAGTAATCTCAGTTTCTTGTATGCTTTCACAGGCATAGCCTGCAAAAACATTTGAAGATAATATAGTAGGAATATATTAATAAATGACAGTTTGTATTTAGATTTTTTTTATTGCAGTTTGTTTCCTCCTCCCAGCTCTTCCATTTTTCTTCTGGCTGAACCAATATATTCCACTTTCCACAGTTGTCTGGCACTGTCTTCACTGCCCACCAAATCCTGAAGCAACCCATGGTACAGTCCATCTCCCCATTAACTGAGGAAGCTGACTGCACACACAACCCCTTTCTCCAGGCCTAAGGCTGCCACCTGTGACTGGAACAATTCATGCAAATTCAAAGTGCAATGTTCACAGAGTTCATCTGCATAAAAATATGTGACATTAATTTAGAAAATGTTATCTGAGTTGCTCAATTAAGATTTCAAGTTGCTTAATCATTCAGGCAGAATGGTACAGATGCCAGGGTCCATAAAAAAGCTACGAAGAGCAAGTCTTAGAAGGATTTTCCACTCCAGTCACAACACAATTCACCCGTTCCCCCTCTTCTCCCTTTTTATGGATAACTTAAAGCCTCCTTACTTTCTTAAAGGGGAAGTAAACTTTTCACCACATTAAATGAGAATCACTGGCTCACCTGTACAAGCAAATATTGAAGAGAGTGGGGCCTCGGTAACAGGATCACCTATGCAGGGTCAGTGTTTATAGTATATATGTCCAAACAGAGTCCTCACAAAAACCACAGCTGATGATCTACAGTAGCAGGCAGGAATTTGATGCTGTGCCTGCGCTTACACCAAGACTGTGCTGGATGAGAGCAGTGATACCAAGCTGTGATGACGTGTGATTACCCCTTCCATTGCAGTGCCCTATGTATGAAGATTTTACATGCTGTATATATCTTACTCCCTGCTGTATTTGCCAAGACGACATCTAAATGCCATGTTTATGCTTGTAATTAACATGGCATTTAGGCTTAATGTGGCAAACACAGCAGAGGATATGAGGCATAGAGCAAGTAAAATCATGTTATGTATGACACTGTGATGGAAGGCGCTATCGTGCATCATCAAAGCATGGTACTACCATTCTCATCCGGCGCAGTCTCAGGGGCAGGCCCAGCATGAAATGCCTACCTGCTAGATCTCTGTCTATGACTTTTGCAAGGACTCTGTTTGGACATATATTCTATGAAGACTGAACCTGCACATGTGATCCTGTTACTGAAGCCCCAGTCTCTTCAGTATTTGCTTGTATAGGTGAGTCAATGGTTTGCATTTAACACACTAGGATCAAAAGTTTCAAATCTACAAAACTGCTAGTTATTGGACTTTTTCCTTTTCATTTTCATAACAAAAACGTACTTTTTTTTCTGACTGATCTTGCCCAAAGCATCTTGCCATCCCATTTGTGTTTTTACCCATCCCAGAAGTCCAAGCAGCAGATGTCATTGGTGATACAGTTGTGGGGGACTTCACTGATAGCTAGCAGAGTGAGTAGTATGGTGCTCCCTGGTAGAAATCTAATAACCGGTGTCCCCTGCCTGCCTGCCTGCTGAAGATGATAGCTGTGTGAACTAATGGCCCCACAGAGCTTGCCTTGAATCTTGCTGTCCGTGTCTGTGTCAGTGTCAGTGGTAGTGGGATGCTACCTGCTGGGGTGGGGGGACAGGAGGGTGCACTAGATCACCAGGGAAGAGCTTCAGGTACTGGGGATTGGGATATGAAGGGGGTTCACTAGACCACTCAAGAAATGTTTATATATGACTAAAAGGGGGATTGGGATGGAGGGAGTGGGGTGGTGGGACACCACCTGCCAGGGTGGGGGGTGCACTAGACCACCAGAGAATAGCTTCATATACTGGGGATTGGGGATAGGGCGGGGGTTCACAATCTACTCTAGTTTTATTGGGTGGTGATCGGCAACTGGGGGGTGGTACTAGACACCAGGGAAATCTAGTTTTATCGGGAGGCAATCAGTGACTGGTGGGGGGGGTCGTGCCACCACTAAACAGCAGGAATTCAATATTAAGGGTGCTGGTGAAAAGTTGGAATTCCCATGAAAGTTGCTAATGTGATTTCTGAATTTACGTAGAAGTGAAAGTCTGACTTTTATAGAAATTCCGCTGGCAAAATTTGTTTTTACACAGCCCTAGTATAGTTCAACACCTGATCCCTTTTTTCCACAAGTCCTGTGAGGTCAGAGGGTAGGCAGACATGGCCACTGCCATCCATGGTTGTTTACATGTTCTCTTCATTTTCTCCCTTATGTAGCATCATCTGCTTCTTGCAAGCACCCTAAAGTGCAGATTGTCTGCTGCCCCAGCCCCACTGCCTAGCCTGAGGTTGAGGAATGTGTCTTCAGTGGGTCCTTTCACTAAAATGTTCCTGAGGAACTTCTTTTAATATTTCCACCCCATTTTATGGACACATACAGTAAGCATCATTTTGTTAATGTGCTCTAAAATGTGTTATTGGGGTTCACCCCAAAACACATTTCAGGGTATTGACAAAATGACACTTGTGGGTCAATGAGGTGGGGGTGGTGATATGCCCAATGTGAAAATTGGAGGCAATTGGACCCCAAAAGACCAAATTCTGGTTAGAATTAACAAAAAACGCAAGAAATTATATATTTTTTTGCTTTCATCACTCACAAATCCAGTTGTAATTAAAACAAGTCTTATAAGTAAAAAACAGATGTTCTGCGCATTGGTGCATGCATGAAAATGGAATTGTAAAACTATAATAATTTAAAAATGAAACCTTTTTAATAGAAATCATCTATTAGAGGAACCTCCTTGGGTCAAACTAACAAACCTGAAAGTTTCAGGTTTCAACTGTCAGTAATTTATGAGCTACAGTGGAGCAAAATTACATATTTGGAACTCCTAGAACTTTTATGCTGCCAAACTGATTGTTGCCAAATTTTCAAAATCTAGAGATCCTGTGCCCCAGAACATGCTTGCCAAATTTCAGGCTTTTCCATCCAGAGACAGGTGCATTATTTAGGTGCAAAACAGGAGTTTAACATAGAAATGCATTTGTATCTCTAACTCTGTGGCAGTACCATGACTCTGTAGTATATATTTGGATCCAAGCCCATTTGCAGATTTATGAAGAAAGTCTTCCATGCTAACTATTCTGGCCAGCTTAGAGCTGACTGTATTAGAAGGTTGCTGACCCTCTCCTTCACCGTTAAAGGTTTAGTCCAGGCTGCGCATTAGCCCACTAGAAGTGCATCACACTTCTGTATCAGTGACATCTTGTTATTGTAGTACTAGTTCAAGTTCAAGTTTATGGCAGAAAAACTCCATTGAGCAAGCTCATTCACAAGGAGGTCCTGAAGACAGATATACAGACAAGTACACAATATATATGAAGAATAACATAACAGTGCATAATATACAATAAAATTACCATGTAGTACATAATGCTCAGGATAAGAAATAACAGTGTTGGTATAAAGAGCATGAGCCTATGAAGAGGCATAAGGAACAGGAGAAGTAGGGAATATAGTACAGGTAAGAGAGGAGAGGATTGGGTGGTGGCAAGGTGGGGAAAACTAAGAAGGAGAGGGAGTTTAGAAACAGCTACAAGTATCTTTTAATTTATCAGTAGCTATCCTTTTGAATAGGTTGACAGGGACAATACTGGATAATTTCAGTGAGGATTGTATCCGATTCCAAATGGTTGGAAGGGAACATGAGATGGCGCATTTACCAAAGGAGGTATGAGTCCTGGGTACATCAAGGAGGATAAAGTCCATTTTTCTGAGTGAGTAAACACTGTGGGAGATGTGGACAAGAGAAGTTAGGTAGCTTGGGAGTTTATTCAACAGAAGGTTTAGGGTCCAGATTCCAGCATGGAGTGTACGTCTAATGGTAAGTGAGGTCCAGCCAACAGTTGCATTCAGATCACAGTGGTGAGTTCAGTACGGGGAGTTAGTTATAAATCGTAGGGCACAGTGGTAGAGGGTGTCTAGTTTATGGAGGTTGGTAATTGGAGAAGAGTTGTAAATTATGTCACTGTAATCAAGTAAGGGTAGGAATGTGGCCCAGACCAGCCTGATTCTGATCTCCAAAGGAAAGAAAGACCTATTGCGAAAGAAAAAACCTAGCCTGGTTTTTAATCTCTTGGACAGGTCATCGAGGTGATCATTAAAGGAGAGCTTATTATTGAGCCAGATGCCAAGATATTTGAATTTTGAGACAATTTACAGCGGTTCTCCTAGGGAGGCGATGATGAAGTCTTTAGGTGAGTCGAGAATAGTAGCAGAGAGGTGTATGGGGAGAAAATCATGGCTTTGGTTTTCTTGGCATTTAGGAGTAGCTTGGCATTGATTAGATTGGTTTCTAATTGAGTGAAGACAGCTTGGAGAAAGTCCCTGACTCCAGACAATGTAGGCCCAGAAGTGTATAGAACTGTATCATCTGCAAAGAAATGCAGGTTTGACTTGGTTATCTGATGGTCGAGATCATTGATATATAAAGAGAAAAGAATGGGACCTAGGATGGAGCCTTGCGGAAGTCCCCTGGTAATAGGCAGAGAGGATGAGAACAAGCCTCCTGCTTTAACTTTCTGAGTCCTTCCGGATAAGTAACTAATGAACCACTCTGTAGTGGAAGGGGTGGAACCTATTTTAATAAGGCTATTCACTAATAAGTTGTGATCTACGGTGTCAAAAGGTTTACTGAGATCTAAGAATACTGATCCTGTTATTTTCTTCGCATCCATTGCAGTGACCCAATCATTAGTAACTTTGGCCTAAGCTGTGATGGTGCTGTGATTAGGGCGAAAGCCAGATTGTGTTAGGTTTAGGAGAGAATTGGTTTCGATATGGTTTTTTAGTTGTGTGTAGATCAATTTTTCAAAAACTTTTGAGAGGATGGGCAGAATTGAAATGGGCCTGTAGTTATTTAGGTCACATAGATCGCCTGATTGAATAGGGAAATGATGTGAACGGATTTCCAACAAGAAGGAACTGTGGCAGTGTAAATAGAGAGGTTAAGTATATGGAGGATAGGGGCAGTAAGGTAGGTGTAGCCAAGTTTTAGGAAAAGTGGTTCAAGTCCATCTTCTCCGGTGCTTTTTTTGGTATCTAAGCTAATAAGCGAGTCTTCAACTTCTTTGAAATTAAAGGGGAACAACTGAAATGAACAGGCTGAGATAGGCAGCGTTATGTCTGAAGTGTCTTGAATCTTGACACGAGTAGCATATGACGACGAGTCAAAGGCTAGGCTGGCAGTGATGAAGTGGGAATTAAATTCTTTAAGTATTTGGTGATTACTTTCCACGACCATTCTTTTGCTGTGGATCTTAGATGGAATGGAGGGGGCATTCGACCAACCTTCAATGGACTTTAGGGTCCTCCAAATTTTGTGGGAATTCCTTTTAGCCTGTTCTAGAGTGGAAACGTAGAAGTTTGCTTTGGTGGCACGAATATGTTTAACACAGGTGTTCCTGGCTGCTCTAAAGGCCTGCCAATCTACAGGACTCTTAGTTCACCTAGCCTGGGCCCAGAGTTTATCACGGTTTGTCAATGCGACCTTAAGTTCCGTAGTGAACCAAGAGTGAAAGATTTTACGCTTCCGAACCTTGATAAAAGGTGCATGTCTATTGGCCAGAGTAGTAAGGTTGTCATTGAGGACAGTAACAGCCTCATCAACTGATTTTGCAAGAAAGAGATCTTGCCATCTGACCTTGCTTAGGTCGATTAAGTAACCTGAGGCATTGAAGTTATGAAAGGACCATTTAGTGATGCATTTGGGCTGATGGTGAGCTTTAGATTGCGATCTCGTGCAGACTATGATACTATGATCACTCATGTCATTGCGGAAAACCGCTACATGTGAAATTTTGTGGGGATGAGTGGTTAATAACACATCTAAGAGTGAACTATTTGTGATATTTGAAGTATTGATCCTGGTGGGTTCACTAATTAACTGGGCAAGGCCAAGTTCATTGCAAAAGGATTTCAAGCCAAGCGATTTAGGGGACAGCCAATCCAGGTTGAAGTCCCCAAGGATTATTGTTTTTGAATTGGCATTGATGGCAAGGGATTTTAGGATGTTAAGGACATTGGTCCCACCAGCAGAGGGCCTATAGCCACCAAAAATAGTGATGTATTCTGAGGAAGGAAGGTGGAGCTTCAGAGAAACAATCTCATATTCCTTCTGTTTTGATTTGCAAAATATATCACTGATTGTGAACTTGGATTTTAGCATAGACGACTACTCCTCCCCCATTGGATTCCCTATCTGCTCTATACAGATTATAGCCCCCTAAATTAATTTGTTGGTCAGTAATGTTTTTTTTTAACCAAGATTCAGTGACAACGATGAGATTGGGTTTGGTATGGATGGTCCATGCTTGTAATTGGTCTAATTTTTTGGGCAGGCTCAGTATATTGATCAACATTATTTTTAATCCGGGTGCAGCTGCAAATTCAGTAGGAGAGGTGAGCAGCAATGGAGGGCCGGGGTTTAGCTCAACATTGTCTGAGCAGAAAACAAACAGGAGTAACAGTTTTTTTAAGGAGTTCAAATGTAATCTGAGTGCTTTATTCCTAGATTGTGGCTGATTGCTAGGTGTTAACGAGGAAGACAGCTGGGTGCTAGTTTGGGACAGGCTTGCATGACAATTTGTGGCTAAAAGGAGGAGAGTTTTCAGTGACATGGGATAAGAGAGTAAGGAAAGTGAGGAGGAAGAAGGTGATATATGAATAAAGGGAGTGTTTCCCAAGAGTACCTTGAATAATCATTGTTCTCCTGTGCATATTTCAGCATGTGAATGAAAGATAAAATAAAAAAAAAATAATTCCTGTATTTCTTCCATTGTACTGTTTCACTGTGTTCTCTTGAAGTTTTTCCCACTTCCAAAAAGGGAAAAAAGATATTTTGGTAGTGCCCATGTTTCTCTTTTCAGTGACTGTGTAGTATAAGAAAATGCTCATGAAGAGACGGTCTTGTAGAGCTGTATCTGGCTGTGGCAATGCTGCCAAGACACTTCCTTGTGTGCTTCCAAAGGGTAGCAGTCCAAGTTGTGATGAGGCAGCTTCATCAGGGGCTAGCACTGTTAAGGCTGGTTTTAGTACTAGTAATAAGCAGCATAAGGGAAAGGGAGTACTGTAGTTCCTGCATGTGCAGACATTAGTGTGGCTAAGTTTTTCTCCACCAAATCTGTAGCATCAATGCTGGTGAGTGATACTGGTGCTGGTAGAGAAGACAGTGACTGCATGGTGGACTACAGGAGCAGTATTGCAACAGCCCATGTAAAGTTATCATGTGGGAATGTGGGTGAGTCAGAAGACTTGAGGGTAGTTGATGTCCCCAAAATAGTCGAACAGCAGCCTGAGCATGAGTCACAGTGTCATGTTTCTGCAGCTTTTGATGTTAGGGAATCAAAACAAACACAGGGTGATGGAAAATGCGTGGATGATCGGGTGAGGAGGATGCTGTCATATCTCCAGAGGATAGCCTCATAAGTGAAGGTGTGGATGATGATGACAACCACCCTATATGGGAACCTGAGAAAAAGAAAATTAAAGTGGAGGTAGGGGAAAAGATCATTGATAAAACAACCCCCAATCCAAGTTCTTCTGCTAGAGCTGTGTCTGTGGATGACCTCGGAGACATAATAATTGATTGTGATGATCAGTCCAAGTCAGAGGCTGCATCACACCAGAATTCTTGCCTCAGACCTCCCATTTCAACCATGCAAATACTGCAGTCCCTTATGTAGCACAGCTGCCATGTGAAATCTAGGGCAGGAAAATCCCTAGTTTGGGATTTTTTCATTCAAGATGAAAAGGATGAAACAGTGACTATCTTCCAGCTTTGCCAAATGTGTGCGAGGTGTGGGAAAAAGGATAGCCACCTTGGCACTGGGGGCCAGCATACTCACCTCAAGACCAGGCACCTGGCACTCTGGACTCAGCACCAGAGGGAAGGTGATGGCATAGTGGGGCATTCTCCCTTATCAACCTTATTGAGCAAGGTATCCCCTACTCAATGCATTGAATGTTTTCATGTGGTTATTCTCAATGTTTCTGGACAGCTGCAGCCAGCAGCAAGGCAGTTTTAAACTTGGGATACTTATACACATTTATGTCTCTCTGGGTAAACTGTCAGGATTACGGGCAGAAACATGTGGCACTTATTGGCAAATTTTTTCATGTGGTCATTCTCGACTTTTCTGGACAGAGTTGCACAGCACTGCAACAGACTCACTTATCAGTGTGACTTCAGCTTGTTGCAGACTGAGGACTGGAGTTCACATTTATGCATATCAGAATAAATTTTCATGAATGGCAGTCAAACCATAATTATTGTTTGTTGGGAAGGGGGGACATCATCAACACTACTATTACATTTTTGCATTTCCAGGTACAGACTCTCAACCATAGTACTGCATGCTGCATGATGTAGCAGGCTAGCAGTAGCAGCCTGCTACCTTTACATAAGACAGGACATTTTTTTAATTTTCTTTTTAGTTTTAGAGGTTGGTCATGTAATTCTATGTTATTTCGGGGCGGACTAAAAAACTGAACCACAGTACAAAATAAACAATAGAGAAGGATAAGGAACAGAGAACAGGAAGGAAACATTAATGGAAAAAAAGCACTTACTTAGTTTTTGTGTAGGGGAAAAACAGATTACTAAGTAGGAAAAGAGGAGGAAAGCAATTTATTTTTTTTGGTGCTATTTTTTCTAAACTTTTTTTATTTTTTTGGTGTGTTTTTGCAGACTGGTTCTTTATTTGGGGGGTACAGAGTGAAGAGAAATCAAGAAAGAACAGCCACTAAATGTAAAGAAAGCAAAACAAACACCAAAAACAAAAAAATTTACACTAATGGGGCCTACCACTGAGCTCACCTAAAATATTCAAGATCTTTTCTTAGTTCCCAAGCACCTTTTCTTGATTATCAAGAACTGTTCTCAGGTCCTGGAGAACTTTGGTGAGACCCTGCTGCAGGTACTCAACTTCAGCCCACAGGACAGCAAGGTCCACTTGTGTGACTGCTGCATCAGGTCTAGATGCTGGTAATGCTATGCTGGTGGATGCAGCAGCAGTTGCCACCAATTGCTCCACCCTCCCCCTCTTGCTGCTCCTCCTACAGACAGCTTGTTGCTGTACGGCCCACTCATGCAGTACACCCTCCCCTTCTTCAGAAAACGATGCACTGCTTACCTCCCACAGCCTAACCTCCCACTTGGCATGGTGGTGCAACGCTAGGTGTGTTTGTTGCCCCCCCATGCCCAAGTGGCTGCTCTTCCCCCCGACACACAACCATCCCTCATGGGTTGCATTTCACCACACTTGCATCACCTGGCTGTGTGGTGAACAAAATCCAAACTGCAGAGCCCCTTGGCACTGACAATGGGGGGGGGCACAGATGTTGCAGGCTGTTCTGGTGGGAGTGTGGGGGTGCTTCCAGTTATGGTGCAAACAGGTGGAGGGGCAGGTGCAGCAGGCTGCTGCTGCAGATGCTGCTGCTCAGGCTGCTTCTGCTGCTGGGGGTGTTGCGTAACAATAACAACCACCCGAATTGCAGGGGTCTCGCCGCTAACTTCTGGAGCTGCTGCTGCTTTGACATTTATTTTTCGGGTCTTGAACCAAAAACATGACTTCTATTAAGTCTAACAGCTCTCCTACAGCCACCGCTTATCTTCAGCCCAACGCGATGCCCACTGGTTACACCGCCTTCCATTATTTTGTTACTTAACTGTATAGTAAGTAACCTATGAAGAAAAAAAAAGGAACAAAAGATAAACTGATAGCAAAAAAGACTGACTACACTACAAAATAAACTGCTACTTAAAATAAGTACTTAAAATTAAATTAGATGATGAAGGTGGATGAAAATAAAGTTGGGATATTTAAAACAACTAAGACTAAAGATATATGCCACTGTATTACTCCTTTCTCCTACTATCAAATGCTCCCACTGAGCTAATACTAATGCTACCAGCAATGCTGCATTGAAAGTGAAACTAGTTCCCTCGCTTCCTGGCTGATTAGTTACCTTCCTTCCTGCCCATCTTATGACCTGCTGAAACTCATTGTATTTATTACAGCTTTCTCTACTTCAGAGTCTAATACTTTTGACACAGAAATATAGTCAATTCTTGAGAATGTTAAATTCTTTTTGGAGGTTTTCAATCACCAAGGGTCCACTAGGTCATGTAATAACAAAAACTTCTGCAATACTTTTGACTGATGTCTATTAATCCCTAATATTTTTAAAGCATTCTTTAATTCAGGGTTTAATGGGACATTAAAATCTCCAATGTAAAATTATATTATTTGCTTGTAATTTAACTAAACCTTCTGTGTGTGTAGCTAAAAAATGCACATAGGCAGAAAATGGGGCATAAATTGAACCCATTGTAAACTGCTTATTATAGACAAATTTTAACTAGTATTTTTCTACCTTCTACATCAGCAAATGAATCTGGAATTATTGGCTTCATTGATTTCCTTAACATTATAGCCATTCCTGCTTTTTTCTTGGCCCATGTGAATTGAAAATATGAGATACCCAATTCCTTGAGAGTTTCTTAATTTCTATATTATTTAAGTGTGTCTTCTGCAAGCAAATACAATCTGCTATGGATTTTTTTTTCATAGAGTTGTTTGACTCTCGATGGTCTCCTGCTCCTTCCTTTGGGTACCCCTGCCAGCCCCCAATTCTGACTGCTGCTCCCCTCTGCCATCATGTTGGGGGGGATCAACATGGAGGTGAGATCCTAGGACTGAGGGAACTGTCATTAATGATAAAAGACACTTCCTATTTTGTGCTTTTTTCCCTCTTCCCACCTACCACCCCATGATGTCAGGCACAGTCTATGGGTGACCTCAATGGCAGAAGCACTGTGGGCTGATGCCACCCCTCATGAGGGAGCTAGATCCCAGGCTTGCTGTGTGTGGCCACTGCTGCACTGGAACCTGGCTATCTTCCTCCTCTGGCTGGCTCACACTCCCCTCAGGAGCAATCCCCAGCCTGGCCGCCTGGTCCTGGCACCACCGGGCTTGCACCTGAACCCAGGGTGCCAGCATGGAAGTGTGATGCACTTCCACTGACCCAATGGACATCCCTTAATTATGTAATTTAATAGTCTGGTTTGCTTTGATAGGAGAATGAACTCCATTTACATTATAGGAGGCACACCTCAGTACTTCTGAACTAGCCATGAGCAAAAAAGTAATATTAAGAATATTTCACCATCATAAAACAATTCAACTCTCTTTCTGGTACGTTTATATAATACTAACATACTAAAATGCCAGCAGAGTAGGCCTATCGGTCTTTCGCGTCTGCTCATTTGGTCAGCCCCCACCCTGGGAACTGACCTTGCTGCCCTCCTCTCCCTCTCGGGCTTCTCCCTTCCCAGTCCCAGAAATTTTGCTGCACTGGACTTTGCTTCCAGAGCCCTTCCCCTGTACCTGTCCACCCCCTCTTAAACCTCTTCACCATCTCTGCTTCCACCAGCTCCCTGGGCAGCACATTCCATGGCTCCACCACCCTCTCAGTGAAGTAGCACCTCCTTTTTTCTCCCCTTAATCTCTCCCCTCCAGCTTCCACCCATGCCCTCTAGTTTCCCCCCTCCTTTCTTCAGAGCACCCTGACTTCGCCTTCCCTATTCACCCCCCTCATGTACCTGAAGACCTCTATCATGTCCCCCGGTCTCTTCTCTCTTCCAATGTGTACATATTTATCTCCTTGAGCCTCTCCCCATAGATCCTGTCCCCCAAGCCATAGATCATTTTAGTTGCCCTCCTCTGGACCCTTTCCAGGAGTTTAATGTCCATCTTTAAGTGTGGCCCCCAGAACTGCATGCAGTACTCGAGGTGCGGCCTCACCAAGCAGTTGTACAGAGGTAGAATCACTTCCCTCCTTCTGGAGGTGATCCCCCTAGCAATGCATCCCAGCATCCTGTTGGCCTTGGGCACTGCCCTCCTACAAGTCTCTGAGTTGTTCATCTTGACATCCACCACCACCCCAGGTCCCTCTCAGCCATCGAGACTTGTAGCATTCCCCCCCCCCAGGGTGTACACTTGGCCTGGGTTTCTGGCTCCCAGGTGCAGTACCTTGCATTTCCCTGCATTGAACCTCAGTTTTCACTTTGTAGACCACCCTTCCAGAGCCTCCAGGTCCCCCTGAATGGCCACCTTCCCCTCCTCCCCATCCACCACCGCCCCCAGCTTTGAGTCATCCACAAAGAGACTCATCTCACTCCTGATACCCTTCCTTATGACAGAGACATAGGCGTTGAACAGGAGGGGCCCAAGGACCAATCCCTGAGGGACCCCACTAATGACCCTCCTTGGGGATGAGACTATCCCACCAACCATGACCTTCTGGGTCTGGTCCTAGAGCCAATTCCCTATCCATCTGATCATCTTGTTTCCCACCCCCATTTCCCCCACCTTATCGAACAGGCTCCCATGGGGAATAGAGTCAAACGCCTTGCTGAAGTCAAGAAAGAGGACATCCACTGGCCTACCCAGGTCCAAGGCACTCGTCACCCAATCATAGAACTCTACAAGGTTTGTCTGACATGATTTCCCTGGGACAAAGCCATGCTGTCTATCATCCTGGCACCCTGACTTTTCCAGGTCCCCCCTAGCCTCTCCTTTATGATGCCCTCCATCACCTTGCCCACCACTAAGGTCAGGCTGACAGGCCAGTAGTTCCCTGCCACCTCCCTTGATCCACCCTTGTGGATAGGCACTATATGCACCACCTTCCAGTCCTGGGGCACCCACCCTGTCCTCAGGGAGATGCTGAAAAGCTCACCAGGGGTTTCACCAGGACATCTACCAGTTCCTTCAGCACTCTGGGATGTATTTTATCTGGCCCCGGTGCTTTCTCCATCTTAAGGGACCAGAGGGCTTCCCTCACTCTCTCTCTGCCATGATTTCCACCTCCGCTACCTCATCCCCCTGCATTGCCTTCCCCCCCCTTCTGCCAGTGATGTACCCCCTCTCCCCAGACCCCCTGCTCGGTAAGGGTCCTCCCCTTCTCAGTTTCACCATCTCCTCCCCTGTATGAGGCAGCCTCCCCATTTTCCTTGGTGAAAACTGAGGCAAAGTACTCATTTAGTACCTCAGCCTGCTCCCCCGGGTCTTGTGCCCATCCCTCCCCTGTTTTAATCTTGCTAATCTGTCCCTTCACCCTTCCTTTTTCCCCAATGTATCTAAAGAACCCCTTGTTCCCTCTCCTAATTTCCCTGGCCAGGTTCTGCTCCTTCCTTGCCTTAGCCACCCTCACCACCCTAGTGGCCCTTCTAGCCATCAGCTCATACTGCCCTCAATCCCTTGCACTCCTTGAGCACTTGAAATGCCTATAGGCCACTTTCTTTCCCCTCACCGCCTCCTGAACCTCCCTGGTCCACCAGCAGGGTTTCGGGCCCTACTGCATCTGTGTCTCACTTTTGCACAGGTGCTGGTAGCATCCTGCACCCCCCTCCTGATGATTTCCCATCTACTGTCAGCGTCCATGTCTAGCCCAATCCCATCCAAATGCTCCTTAACGATCCTTCCCATTTCTTTGAAATCCGCCCCCCTAAAGTCAATTACCTCCGTAATGTCCTCTGTTTCTGCTCTCAATAACTTGTTCAATATTTATTTGATATGAAATACCCAACCTTTGAAAATAAAAAGAAAAAAAGAAAGAAGATACACAAACATACAACAAACAAAAAATTTACTGCCTACCTGAGCTGCCTGACATTTACCATTAAATTGCTCTGTTTCATCCCACCTTTAGCTTATCGAACACTCATAATTATGGTTTCTAAAGCTTAGGGGAGAAGTGCAACCTGTACAATAAAAAGTTATTTAGCATTGATTTCAGCAATATTTTCATATTATGAGACCTTTAGGAAATTTTAGTACATGTTAATCTTAACTGCTATCTCCCATCTTCAATGAAGCATCTTTTGAAGCCTATTCCTTAGGTCCTTTTCCATCTCTTGAGGTGTTTCAGATGTAAATCTGACTTCATCAGTTATGAACTTCATTTGGGCTGGGTATATCTTCATTGCCATTACATTATTAGACCACAGCTTATTTTGTAATAAATTATTTTTTTTCTTTCAGTTACTAGATCCAGTGGAAGACTGTTAAAGACTGAAACAGAAGTTCCCATCAACTTAATTTTCTTCTTCTTGTATGCCTCCGCCATTAGTTTGTCTTTGTCTTCTAATTTAAAGAATTTAGCAATAACTGAACACGACTGAACTTGAGAATTGTGATTTACTCTGTATGGTCTATGAATTCTACCAGTTTCAGTTTTAACATTTGCTGGGTTTGTTACCATATATGCAGCCATAATTTGGTTTAAAGATTCTGTTAGCAGCTACATCTAACATTTCTGTTTTTTTTTATCTTTTTATTATTCCCACTCTAGTCATTCTCTGTATCTTTTCCCACCCCCTCATCTTTCAATCCCCCTTTTCTCATCTCTTTTCTAATTCCTGATTCAGGTGTTTGTTTGGGTCTCATGTCATCTTGCAAGCAGACCCCCCCCAATCAAAATATTTGAAGCCATGAAATAGATGAGAGATGGCAGCAATTGGCACCACAACTCTGTTCTCTCATTTGGTGAACACTTGTGAATAGTAACAGCACATCTTTTCTGTTTTTCTGGGGGGGAGGGTTTGCCTTTTGTTTTATGAACTAATTTTGAAGTCTTATGACATCATATAACATTTCTAAACATTGTTTCTTCCCCAACAGGTAAAAAAACATTTGGCAGCACTACCCTGAAAGTAACACACACACACACAGTGACTTTTGTGTTAATGTGTTTTAGTAAATAATACTCAAACAGGTGACCGTACAGTGCAAAATCAGTTCCTTTTGGTTTTTACACAGCAAGAAACAAACAGTCATTAGAACAGTCTTACTTTAAGCTGTTACTGCCATTTCTGTTGTCCGTCCATGCCTCACACTTCAATTTTCCTGGCTCAATTGCCTATTCCATACAACTTGTTTAGTTAGGATGGGCATAAGAGTGTAATGACTTGTTTGATGCTATTATTTTCACCTTGGGCCTGCTGCATTTCTGACCATTGCTACGGCTCCATTAAGCAGCATGTTGGGTTGCACTGCATGTGGAGATACCACAGAACAAACTTGCTGACATTTCTGACGTGCAAATGCGTCTTCCTCGGAGCTGATTCACCCCCACAGATAGTTGCCTAATATATTGTATGGGGTTGTCATAGTTACTATATGTCTCCGAGTGCTTTGGTTTACTACTTACAATAGTGCTAGTGAGAATGTGATGAAACATAAACATTATTTAAAAACTTCACAAACTTGCATATTCAGTATATCACGGTTCACAACTAAGCAAATAGATTTTCATGATTGCATACGTTTCTACCAAAATGTTTAACACCATTCGTACAGTTGCCAATATTAGGCAGTCTCGCTATTAATTTGTAATGCTGCAGAATGCTTGCATCTCAGTCAATTCATTTATTGCTTCGACTCTTCTGCATCATATTCTAACTGGGCCTTTGTTTTACAGAATACTTTTCACTTTTGGACCATGGAATTGGTATACTGTGTACAGATTGTCACCACCACATTATTGCTGGAGGTTTAGGCACTAGGACTCTTAATGCTTCAATATACTAAGCACATAGGTCCTATTTATTCTACTGATGTAGCCAATGGCTATCAGAGATCACTGATGCCAAAATAATAAGGAAACCGAATTGAAGCCTAATTGTAGGTTAATGATTGCTTCAGCAATATGATTTAAAACACCCTGTTCCATACGGTTACTTTTTTGGTGGGTAAAATATATACTCAGCCTGGCCCAGTGGTGCTGAAGGTTGAGGCACTGGACACCACACCTCGCACCATGCCGGCGACCCAGGTTCAGGAAGGAGCCAGGGCCATCGGGGGTCAGCAGGGGAGGGAGAGAGAGAGAGAGGATTGAGCATCCATAGGACAGCTCTTCCCTCTCAGAGAGGGATCCAGGGAGAGTGAGGCACTGCAGCACCCCCCAGTGGAAGCCAGAGACACTTCTACACTCAGAGCTCAGGTATTGGGACACAGAGCTGTGGTAGACATCGTCAAGACGTCATTGCATGTCCAAGCTCTGGCAGGAGGGTGTAACAAAGAAAATCCCCACCAGTGGGGATAGGCAATGGCACCATGAACCCTGGAAGCCACACTCCAATACTAGGCACCTTTCCTCACATCTCCTCCCCATCTGTCTGGCAAATTGGATTATAGATAGAGTGCTCTGGGAGGATAGGGTGTCCCTACCTCGGGGGGTACAGAGCCGGGGGTTCTGCCAGGTTGGTGCGGGGTCAAGAAAAAGTGTGCTTCAGGTAGGTGTTAGAGCTCCGAGGGTAAGTGGCTGCTGTAGAGAGTTTCCCACCAGGCGGAGCATGAACAGAGTTTGATAAAAATATATATATATACTTTCAAACCTATTAATGATCAATAATTCTTTACTGACTCAGAGTGGGGGGACCTCTTTTTTTCAAACCCCCTTCCTAACCATTGTCTGTATCTTTTTTTTTTTATTTATTATACTTTTGTGCCAGCCTGGCCTGGAACTCAGCCCTGGTCATGGCGCCCACCGCCCCCTGCACCCACATGAGCCACGCTCCCCCCGTGCCCCCTGGCTTACCCCCCCCAGGGTGGGGTCATGGCACTTACCGGTGTCATGAATGTTGGTTTGGGTCAGGGGAGCCGGCCTGGGAGCACATCAGAGGTGGCAAGGAGGGCTTCATGGAGGCGCTAGCTGGAGATTTTTTCTGTTCCTGAAAGGACGTAATTTTTCCTCGGGCCGGGGACATGCAATGACATCCTGCTTCTGCCCTGCCCCCCTGACGTCCAGACGCTGGCTGTGGCAGAGCCCCCGGCCTCTGCCAGGGATCCGTAGTGCACTAGACGTTCATCCCCCCCCTCCAGAGAAGGAGAGCAGCCTAGAGGACACTCCATCCATCTCCCCCCAGCCAGCCCTCCAGTGACCCAGGTCTGTTCATGAACCTGGGTCGCCAGCGTCGTGAGCGGAAATCCAACCGCTGCACCGAAGGGCTGGCCTTTGTCTTTATCTTTTATATTGTTTAATCTTTATGTGACATCTGTTCAGATGCAGCAAGTGCCTAGCTGCCCAGTTTTCTTACAGTGAATGCATACTGACCATCTCTAAATTGGTTCTGTTCTTAAGGTGGCTTACCACTAAGAGCACGAGTTGTTACAGTTGTTGAAGATGTTATAGCAATTTTTGAAAATTGAATATTGCTCATATATTACTATAACAAAATTTACTTGCCCACAAAGCTGCTGAGACCATTGTCTTCATTTAAACCTTTGGGGACCATGGTATCCAGTTTATTGATCCAGAAACCCTCTCTTTAGTCAAGCAGTTTTTTTCAAGTCACCACCCCTTTTAGATATTTGTACCAGTTCTATTCCGATGAATCTAAGGGATGCTGGTGAACTGTGGTTTCTTTCCTCATGATGTCTGACCATCACGTATGTCTGGTTCTTTACCCTTACTGCAGTCTTGTGCTCTCCTGTCCTCTGTCTTTATTCCCATTTCATTTGGCCTATATATGTCATTCCACAAGGGCATGTGAGCATGTAAATTACCCCTTGTGTTTTGCAGGTAATTAAACCATTTATCTCATACTTCCTTTTCTTCCTTGGATGGGTAAATGTTTTAATGTTCATGGTGTTGTTGCAATGGACACAGTGTCCACATTTAAAGTTTCCTTTTGGTGGTTGTGGCATCCAATCCAGTCTCATTATTTTTGGTTCTTCAAAACAGTTCCACATCAGAATGTCTCTCAGGTTTCTACTACTTTTCATTGTGATCCTAAGGCCTTTCTCAGTATCTTCCACTATGCATGGTTCCCCTCATAAAATATTCCAATTCCTCTTACTTGTATTATTCATTTTTTCTGTATTTTTATGATACACTGTGCTATAGGTGATTTTGTTCTCATTACTCTCTTTCACCTTCTTTACTAAGGTGCTTTCTCTTGTTGTTTCCTTTGTCTTTTTTACTGCATCTATTAAAATGCCTGGATCATAACCCCTTAGTAGAAATCTTTTACACTTGCAGACATTTCTTTATTAGCCTCTCTTTCTTCAGAGCAATTTCTTTTCACCTTGAGGAGCTGTCCATACGGAATGTTCCTTTTTTGTTAATATTGATGGCTGCTTTTCCAATGTAGGAGCGTGTTCCTATCTGTAGATTTTTTTAAAAAGTGACATTTCTAGTTTATTCTCTTTTTTATAGATACACACATCTAGATAGTGTATCTCATTTGCATTGTGTTCCTCTGTGAACCTTAGGTTTGTGTCACAGTTAATGTAAACAAAAAACTCTGCAAGTTCCTGATCTGTTCCTTCCCAGAGACACAGTACATTGTCTATAAAATGGACCCAGACTGCTATCTTGTCTTTCCATTTATTCCTGGTATTATCCCATATGAATTTGTTCTCCCAGTCTGCAACAAATAGATTCACCAATGAAGGGGTAAAGGTGATACCCATAGCTGTACCATGGTGCTGTTGATAGTATTCTCCTTTAACAAAAAATAATTTGACTCTAAAGTAAATTCTGCCATCTCAGTTAGAAATTCTGAGGGGGGATATGCAGCAGGCGCTCTTTTCTGGAGTGTTTCTCTTACTATTTCCTCCCCTTGAGTGTGAGGTATATTGTACAGATTTATGATGTCAAATGTTGCCATAATTCTAATCCTGTTTGCATCTATCTCTTTTAATCTGTTAAGGACAGCACATGTGTCTTCAATGTAGGATTTCTCAAGCTCTACAAACAGTCTCAGAAAGAAGTCCACATATTCTGAAATAGGTTCTATAATTGAGCCGATGCTGCTTACTATTGGTCTTCCTGGAGGGCACTGTGCATTTTTATGCACTTTGGGAAGTAGATAAATTATGGGTTTTATGGGGTGTGACACTTTAAGGAAATCTAGTTCATTTTGAGTCATTCATTTCTTTTTTTCTGCTGTGTTTAGCATTTGATCTGCTCTTTCTTTAGTTACATCTGTAAGGTCAGTTTTCAATTTCTTATAATAAAATTCGTTTTTTCAGTTGATAATACATCTCCTTTAGGTACATTTCTTTCAGCCAAATGACTACTACCCCACCCGTGTCTGCTTTTTTGATGAGTATATCTGTGTTATTTTCCAATTCCATAAGTGCTGCTCTTTCTTTTACTGTTATGTTGTGGTTCACTTTCCCAGTGTTATTTTCAAATAATTCTTCCATCTCTTTTGTTATTACTTTACTGAATGTGTTTACCACCTGATTTTAGTTTCCTGGGGGTATAAATGAAGATTTCTTTCTAAAAGGGGTTTTCTCTCTTATAGGTCTTATTTTAATGATCTCTTCTCCATTTACTATGTTACTTTCACGTGATACCGCATATCTTGGATAGGTAATTGAAGCTGTTGGATTTTCTGAAAAATGTACTTTTAGGTGTACTTGCCCAAAAAGTTTGTAGTTGTCTACTTTTGTTTTAAACACGTTCATTTTTTCCAATGGTATAAACATGATCCCATTTTTCAGGACTGATTTTTGTGCCTGGGTTAGTGGTAAATTTGACAAATTTGCAATTTTCATTTCATCAGCCTCGCTGAACGTCCCGGTTGGTTCCTCCCCCAATATCTTTCATAATTCCTTCATCCTTCTCTTCCTCTGCCTTCTCTGTCATTTGCCCCCCTCCTGATCCTCTTCCTCAACCTGAGTTCATACTGCTCCCTTCCTGGGGGTCCTCCCCGAAATCCTGCTGTCTTGTTGGACCTTCCGCATAGTTTTCATTCCCACTTTCTTCACTAGTTTCTACATTTTCTATGTATACCTTTTTGTTTTTCTTTCATTGTAATGTTATCCTGCAATCTTTTTCCTTGCCAGTTATAAACAGTACAATTTTTATAGTCCCTTGCATCTCTTTCATGTTTTTTTTATTTTGTAAGTTTTTAGATCTTCTTCAAATATTTTCACTTTGTCCTCTAACCATTTCAAACTCTCTTCCTTAAGTGGTCTTGCTACTTCCTTAAACAATTCATCTTGTTTAAGGAAACATACACTTTGATGGCAGATAAGGACCGCTTGGCCCACCTAGTCTGCCCATTTCCCTACCTAAAGGATAAGCTGCAGATTCTAGTTAACTAACAGCCTATTTCTTTCTACTCCCCACAAGAATTGCCTTATGTCTGTCCCATGCATTCTTGAATTTTCCCACAGTTTTAGACCACGCAACCTCCTCAGGAAGGCTGTTCCATTTGCCCACCACCCTCTCTGTGAAAAAAAACTTCCTCACATTGCCCCTGAGCCGTCTACCGTCTATCTTCAAATTGTGTCCCCTTGTTCTTGCACATCTCTTTTACTGAAAGATGCTACCCTCTTGGATTTTGTTGACTCCACTGAGGTACTTAAAAGTTTCTATCATGTACCCCTCTCCTTCCTTTCCTCAAGGGTATACATATTATGAAGTAGCAAGGCAACTTAAGGAAGAGAGTTTAAAATGGTTAAAGGACAAAATGACAAAATTTGAAGAAGATCCAAAAGCTTTCAAAATAAAAAAACAAGAAAGAGATGCAAGGGACTATAAAAATGGTACTATTTATAACTGTCAAGGAAAAAGATTATGGGATAACATTGCAATGAAAGCAAAACAAAAAATATATGTAGAAAACTTAGAAACTAGTGAAAAAAGTTGGAATGAAAACTATGTGGAAGGAACAACAAGAGAGCAGGATGAATCTAGGTCAAGGAAGAGGACTGGGGTCACAAATGACAGAGGAGGCAGAGGCAGAGGAAGAGGAGGACAAAGGAATTATGGCAGATATTGGAGAGGAACTAACTGAAATGTTCAGTGAGGCTGATGAAATGAAAATTATAAATTTATCAAATTTACCACTAACCCAGGCACAAGAATCAGTCCTGAAAAAAGGTTTCACGTTTATACCATGGGAAAAAATGAATGTATTTAAAACAAAAGTAGACAACTACAAACTTTTTAGGCAATTACACCTAAAAATACATTTTTCAAAAACTCTGACTGCTTCAATTACCTATCCAAGATATGTGGTATCACGTGAAAGTAACATAGTAAATGGAGAAGAAGAGATCACTGAAATAAGACATATAAGAGAGGAAATACCTTTTAGCAAGAAATCTTCATTTATGCCCCCAGGAAACCAAAGCCAGGTGGTAAACACATTCAGTAAAGTAATAACAAAACAGATGGAAGAATTATTTGAAAATAACACCGGGAAATTAGTGAACCACAACATAACAGTAAAAGAAAGAGCAGCGCTTATGGAATTGAAAAATAACACAGACCTACTCATCAAAAAAGTGGATAAGGGTGGGACAGTAGTCATTTGGCTGAAAGATATGTACCTAAAGGAGAGGTATGATTAACTGAAGGACATAGACAGAGTAGAGAAGGTTCAGAGGAGGGCAACAAAGATGGTACGTGGATTGCATCACAAGTCCTATGAGGACAGGTTGAAGGACTTCAATATGTACTCCCTGGAGGAGAAGAGGGAGAGAGGGGATATGATAGAGACATACAAGTATCTTACAGGGAGGAACAGGGTGCAGGAATACACTATTTTTCAGTGAAAAAGATGTTCTGGGACTAGAGGGCATGGGATGAAGTTGGAGGGAGGGCGATTCAGAGGAAACATGAGGAAGAATTTCTTCACAGAACGGGTGGTGAACAAGTGCAACACCCTGCCAGATGAAGTAGTGGAGGCTGAAAAATTCATGGGATTTAAAAATGTATGGGATAGACATAAGGGAATTCTGGAGGTCTGGGGTAAGAGGCGACAGACTTCTAGGAAAACATAAAGTGAACTTACAAGCTCAAATGGGCAGACTGGGTGGGCTGTATGCCTTCATCTGCTGACAGTGTCTATGTATCTATGAATTTTATTATAAGAAACTGAAAAATGACCCTACAGATGTAATTAAAGAAAGAGCAGATCAATGCTAAACACAGCAGAAGAAAAAAAATGGATCACACAAAAGGAACTAGATTTCCTTAAAGTGCCACACCTGATAAAACCTATAATTTATCTACCTTCCAAAGTGCATAAAAATGCACAGTGCCCTCCAGGAAGTAAGCAGCATCGGTTCAATTACAGAACCTATTTCAAAATATGTAGACTTCTTTCTGAGACTGTTTGTAGAGCTTGAGAAAGCCTACATTGAAGACACATGTGCTGTCCTTAACAGGTTAAAAGGAATAGATATAAACATAATTAGAATTATGGCAACATTTAACATCATAAATCTGTACAGCAATATACCTCACACTCAAGGGGTGTAAATAGTAAGAGAAACACTCTGAAAAAGAGAGCCTGATGCATATCCCCACCTCAGAATTTCTAACTGAGTTGGCGGAATTTACTTTAGAGTCAAATTATTTTTTGTTTAAAGGAGAATACTATCACCAGCACCATGGTACAGCAATGAGTACCACCTTTACCCCTTTGTTGGCAAATCTATATGTTGCAGACTGGCAGAGCAAATTCATATGGGATAACACCAGGGGTAAATGGAAAGACAAGATAACACTCTGGGTCCATTTTATAGGTGATGTACTGTGTTTCTGGGAAGGAACAGATCAGGAACTTGCAGAGTTCTTTGTTTACATTAATAACTGTGACACAAACCTAAAGTTCACAGAGGAACACAGTACAAATGAGGTACACTATCTAGATGTGCGTATCAATAAAAAAGAGAATAAACTAGAAACATCACTTTTCAAAAAACCTACAGATAGGAACACACTCCTACATTGGAAAAGCTGCCATCCATATTATCAAAAAAGGAACATTCCATATGAACAGCTCCTCAAGGTGAAAAGAAATTGCTGTGAAGAAAGAGCGGCTAATAAAGAAATGTCTGCAAGTGTAAAAGATTCCTACTAAGGGGTTATGATCAAGGCATTTTAATAGATGCAGTAAAAAAGACAAAGGAAACAGCAAGAGAAAGCACCTCAGTAAACAAGGTGAAAGAGCGTAATAAGAATAAAATCATCTATAGCACAGTGTATCATAAAAATACGGAAAATGTGAATAATATAATAAAGAGAAATTGGAATATTCTATGAGGGGAGCCATGCATAGTAGAAGTTATTGAGGAAGGCCTTAGGGTCACAAGACAAAGAGGTAGAAAAATGAGAGTATGAATATGCCAGATGTTAACTGGAGTGCAGTTGCAGCAGCCACTTCTAAGAGTGGGGTTATTCTCGATGCCCTACAGGGGCATGCTTTAGACAACTAGTATTGTAACCCACTCGAGAGGGACCATTTCTTAGACCTGGTATTCTCAAATGGAGATGGAGAGAGGATCACAGAAGTAGAAGTGGATAGCCATCTGGGAACTAGCTACCATCGAACAGTATGGTTAACGATAAACACAGTAGTAGAGTCAAGCCATACAAAGGCAAAGGTACTGGACTTTAGAAGGGCTGACTTTGCCAAAATGGGTGAATGCCTAAGGAATGCACTAGCAAATGGGCGGGAAGGAGGGGTGGAAGAACAATGGGGAATAATCAAAACTGCCATCACAGAGGCAACAAGCCTTTGTGTGAAGCAAATAAACAAAACAAAACAATGTAAGAAACCACTATGGTTCTCAAAGGAGGTGGCAGGGAAGGTTTGAGAGAAAAAGAAAGCATTCAGGAAGTACAAGGAATAACAGAAGGAGCAGGACAGATAATTGTATCAGTTGAAGCAAAAGGAAGCTGAGAAGGCAGTTAGAACAGCAAAAGCCCAAACCAAGGAAAAGATAGCCAACTCAGTTAAGAAGGGGGATAACACCTTTTATAGGTACATCAGGGAGTGAAGGAAGACCAAGGGAGGGATAGTGAGGCTTAATAAAGGGAGGGGTGGGCACAGTGTGACTGTGAAAAGGCAGAGATACTAAACAAATATATTTGCTCAGTATTCACAAATGAAGAGGGGAAGGTACCTAAACCAAACAATAGAAACACTCTGGATGCAGGAGTTGATACCAGCCCATTCACAGAAGAAATGGTTCTGAAAGAACTCTTAAAACTGGAGGTGGACAAAGTAATGGGGCCTGATGGGATTCATCCCAGAATTCTGAAAGAACAAAGGGTAGAACTAGTGACACCACTGACTACCCTCTTTAACAAATCATGGCAGGATGGGTGGTACCAGAGGACTGGAGGAGGGAAGATGTTATTCCACTTCACAAAAGTGGGAGCAGGGCAGAAGCAGGAAGCTATAGACCTGTTAGTTTAACCTCAGTGGTAGGGGAAATGATGTAATCACCTCTGAAGGAAAGAATTGTTGCGTACCTGGAGGCCAGAGGGGCACAGGACCCAAGGCAGCATGGATTCACAGCAGGAAGGTCATGTCAGATGAATCTAATAGATTTCTTTGACTGGGTGACCAAAGTAGTAAACCAGGGAGGGGCTGTGGACATGGCCTACCTAGACTTTAGCAAGGCATTTGACACAGTCTCGCACAAAAGACTAATATACAAGTTAGCCAGCCTGGGTAAAGAATTGGCTGGAGAACAGGACACATAGGGTAATAGTAAATGGAGTCCACTCTGAAGAAAGAGGGGTTACTAGTGGGCTACCGCAGGGTTCAGTACTAGGACCGGTCCTCTTCCATGTCTTTATAAGCGACATTGCAGAGGGACTGGAAGGAAAAGTATGTCTCTTTGCAGACAGCACAAAGATCTGCAACAGAGCTGATACACAAAGTGGGATGAGAAGGGACTTGGCAAGGCTGAAGAAATGGTCAAATGTATGGCAGCTTAGATTCAATGCTAAGAAGTGCAAGGTAATGCACCTGGGAAACAAAAACCTGGGGAAGAGTACACAATGGGGGATGAGATACTAACAACAACAAAAATGGAAAAGGACCAGGGGGCAGTCATAGCAGATGACCTAAAGGTGGGCAAGCAATGTGAGAGGGCAGTAAGGAGGGCTGAGGGATACTGGGGTGCATAGGGAGAGGCATCACCAGTAGAAAACAAGAAGTTGCTATCCCTCTGTACAGACAGCTAGTGAGACCCCATCTGGAGTACTGTGTGCTGTTCTGGAGACCCAATCTCCACAAAGACATAAACAGGATGGAGGCAGTCCAGAGGAGGGCAACTAAAATAGTGCAGGTTCTGCACCAGAAGACATATGAAGAGAGACTTAAGGAGCTCAATATGTATAGCCTCAAGGAAAGGAGGGAGAGAGGGGTCATGATAGAAACTTTCAAGTACCTCAAGGAAAGCAACAAAGTCCAAGAGGGTAGCATATTTCAGAAAAAGAGGTGTGCAAGAACAAGGGAGCACAATCTGAAGATGGGGGGCAGCTCAGAGATAATGTAAGGAAGTATTTTTTCACAGAGAGGGTTGTGGATGCATGGAATGGCCTTCCGGAGGAGTTTGTGGAGTCAAAAACAGTGGTGGAATTCAAGAATGCATGGGACAGTCATAAGGCAATTCTAGGGGGTTGGGGTAGGAAGAGGTAGGCTGTTGGTTAACTAGGATCTGTAGCTTATCCATTAGGTAGGGAAATGGGCAGACTGGGTGGGCCAAGCAGTCCTTATCTGCCATCAAATTCTATGTTTCCATGAGAGACATTCTGATGCAGAGCTATTTTTAAGAATCAAAAATAATGAGACCAGATTGGATGCTACAACTGCCAAGAGGGAACTTTAAATGTGGACACTGTGTCCATTGCAACAACACCATGAATGTTAAAACATTTACCCATCCAAGGAAGAGAAGGAAGTATGAGATAAATAATTTTCTTACCTGCATACACAAGGGGTAATTTACATGCTCATGTGCCGTTATGGAATGGCATACATAGGCCAAACAAAATGGAAATTAAAACAGAGGACAGGAGAGCACAAGACTGCAATAAGGGTAAAGAACCAGACGTATGCGATGGCCAGACATTATGATGAAAGAAACCACAGCTCACCAGCATCCCTTAGAGTCATCAGAATAGAACTGGTACAAATATCTAAAAGGGGTGGCGACTGCAAAAAACTGCTTGAACAAAGAGAGTTTCTGGACCAATGAACTGGATACCATGGTCCCCAAAGGTTTAAATGAAGACAACAGTCTCAGCAGCTTTGTGGGTGACTAGATTTTGTTATAGTAATATATGAGCAATATTCAGTTTTCAAAAATTGCTATAACATCTTCAACAACTGTAACAACTCGTGCCCTTAGTGGGAAGCCACCTTAAGAACAGAACCAATTTAAAGATAATCAGTATGCATTCACTGTAAGAAAATTGGGCAGCTAGGCACTTGCTGCATCTGAACAGATGTCACATAAAGATTAAACAATATAAAAGGTACTGACAATGGTCGGGAAGGGGGTTTGAAACAAGGAGGTTCCCCTGCACCGAGTCAGTAAAGAATTAGCATTTAAAACTTATATCTCAGCAGGAGTCAGTGTCTGTTAAGATTAAGTAGACAGATAACTTTATTAAAAGTAGAAGGGGTCTTATTTAGGGTTAAAAAAAGAAAGAAAAGAAAGAAAGTCAGTGTGTGTTCTGTGCAGGGAAGGGTACTGTGTCAGCTGACTTTGCTAAACCAGTAGGAGGAAAGAGAGCTTACCTGGGGGTGTGGTTTAGACACTATAAAAGCAGGTGAGTCAAATTACAACTTCCTGTTGCTAGCCTTTTTCTTCTAATTGCCCTCCATCCCACCCACCCACCCAAAGCCAGTTCTACTTTTATATCCACTGGATTTGACTGTCAACAGGAACTTCCTGTTTGGCAGTAGGAAGGAAAGGATCATAGAGAAACATTGGTCTTGTCAACCCTAAAGGAAAAAAGTAGCTCACTCTCCCCCCCAGCTGCTGGTGGTCTGATATTGAGCAAGGAAGAAGGAGGCTACTGAAGAAGATAAGAAGTTGCTGTCCCAGAACAGGAAGGGTGAGAGTTGTAAGGAGAGGAGAGAATAAGCATCCAGAGAAACAGTAGAGAGGACACAAAATAAGACATGATAGGAGTAGTGCAGTGCAATGGCTGTGGGGCGGCAGTGTTCCAGGAGACATTCTGGAGGCTGCGATGCTGCCCTATTTGCAGGCACCTCTCTGGTCTGAGAGAGGAGGTTGCTCGTCTCCAGGCTGACCTGGCTAGGATTCGTGAAACCTCCTCCCCCACCCAGGGACCACCAGGGCCAATGCCACTACCTCAGAGGTTGCCAAGAAAGAGGAGAGACTGGACCAGGGTGGGCTCAAGGAGGGAGAGGGTGGTGGAACAGAGTTGCATCCCCCCAGCTGTACCTCTCCATAATTCATTTGCTCTTCTGGTAGATAGTGGTTTCTCTATGGAGGCACCTGCAGTGGAGACCAAGGAGGATGCTGGGAACCTTCACAAAGGAGACCCACAGGAGGGTGGCATGGGACCCCACAGGGGAAGGAAACAACTCCTGGTGGGGGACTCAATCATTAGGGGGGTAGAAATGGGGGAGGAAAGGGAGAGGGAGGTAAGGTGCCTTCCTGGCACCACGGCTTGGAGGGACAGGAAGCGAATCCTCAGGATCGTGGGAGGAGCTGCACGAGGAAGGGAGCTGGATGTCATTGTCCACCTAGAGACAAATGACCTGGCTAGGAATGGGATCAGAGCAGTGCAAGAGGAGTTTGTAGAGTTGGGAAGGTGCCTTAGACAAGTAGTGCATATGGTAACCTTCTCGGAGGTGCTGCCTGTCTATGGCAAGGGAGATGCTAGGGTACTTCTAACCAGGGAATTCAATGAGTGGTTGAAAAACTGGTGTGGCACTCAGGGTTTTGGCTTCATTGGGGACTGGGGAGCCACCTGGATGGAAGCAGACCTATACTGGTGCGATGGTCTGCATCTGTCCAGGGGGGGAATCAGGATCCTAGGTGAGAGGTTTAAATGCTTCATTGGCAAGCATTTAAACTAGCCAAGGGGGGAGGCACTGAAAAGGAGCAGGGAAAACCGAGCCTCCCCCCACAAAACATGGTGATAATTGAGGTAAACACCAAGGTACAGAAGTTATTAGGGAGCAGAACAGATTTAAATGTAAAAAAAGGCAAAGGCAGTAAGGACAGAAATGGGGCTAAAAGGGGTAAGGCTATCAAAAAGTGGAGGGTGATGAGTACCAATGCCTGTAGTCTGTGTAACAAGCTCACTGAACTACTGTCCTTGATGGAAGAGGGTTGCCTGGATATTGTGGCAGTCACAGAAACATGATACACAGAGAACCATGACTGGGATGTCAACATACCAGGATACACAATCTACAGAAGGGACAGGGAGGGTAAAAGAGGAGGAGGAGTAGCTCACTATGTAAAGGAAGGGATCAAAGCAACAGAACTAAAGAGTAAACAGGGAGCAGATGAAGCACTTTGGGTCACCCTGGAGACAGGAAATGGCACAAATCCGCATGGGGGTTGTATACAGACCCCCATCTCAGGGGAAGGGAATGGATAAGAAAATGATAGAAGGCTTTCTTAGAATGGCAGAAAAAGGGGAGATATTGTTGATGGGGGACCTGAATATGCCAGATGTTAACTGGAGCACCTTTGCTGCAGGCACATCCAAGAGCAGGGTCATTCTTGATGCCCTACAGGGGGCATGCCTCAGACAGCTAGTATTGGAACCCACTTGGGAGGGAGCAATCTTAGACATGGTACTCTCAAATGGGTATGGAGAAAGAATCTCAGATTTAGAAGTGGGTAGCCATCTGGGAACAAGCGACCACCAAACAGTGTGGTTCACGATAAACACAGCCATACAATCAAGCCATACAAAAGCAAGAGTACTGGACTTCAGGAGGGCTGACTTTGGGAAAATGAGAGAGTGCCTCAGAAAAGCACTAGCAAACAGGCAAGAAGGAGGGGGTGGAGGAACAATGGGAAGTGATCAAAACGGCCATCACAGAGGCAACAAGCCTTTGTGTAAAGCAAATCAATAACACACAACGAAGGAAAAAACCGCTATGGTTCTCAAAAGAGGTGGCAGGGAAGGTTAAGGAGAAAAGGACAGCATTCAGGAAATATAAGGAAACACAGAAGGAGCAGGACAGAGAACTTTATCAGTTAAAGCAGAAAGAGGCTGGGAAGGCAGTCAGAATAGCAAAGGCCCAAACTGAGGAAAGGATAGCCAATTCTGTTAAGAAGAGGGATAAGACCTTTTATAGGTACATTAGGGAGCGAAGAAAGACCAAAGGAGGGATACTGAAGCTTAATAAAGGGGAAGGAATGTGGGTAGAGGGTGACAGTGAAAAAGCAGGGATACTGAATGAATATTTCTGCTCAGTATTCACAAAGGAAGAGGAGGGGGAGTTACCTAAACCAAACAAGAGAAACACTCTGAAGATGGGGTCGATACCAGTCCATTTACAGAAGAAAGGGTTCTGAAAGAACTAATAAAATTGAAGGTGGACAAAGCAATGGGGCCTGATGGGATTCACCCAAGAATTCTAAAAGAACTAAGGGTAGAACTAGTGACACGCTGACTACTCTCTTTAACAAATCATGGAGGATGGGGTGGTACCCGAGGACTGGAGGAGGGCAGATGTGATTCCTCTTCACAAAAGTGGGAGCAGGACAGAGGCAGGAAACTATAGACCAGTTAGTTTGACCTCAGTGGTAGGGAAAATGATGGAATCACTTCTGAAGGAAAGAATTGTTGAGTACCTAGAGGCCAGTGGGGCACATTACCCAAGGCAGCATGGATTCACAATGGGAAGGTCGTGTCAGATGAATCTAATAGATTTCTTTGACTGGGTGACCAAAGTAGTAGACCAGGGAGGGTCTGTGGACATGGCCTACCTAGATTTTAGCAAGGCATTTGATACAATCTGACACAAAAAATTAATACACAAGATAGCCAACCTTGGAGTGGGTCCCAAGGTGGTAGCCTGGATAAAAAATTGGCTAGACAACAGGACACAAAGGGTAGTAGTAAATGGAGTCCACAGTGAAGAAAGGAGGGTTACTAGTGGGGTACCGCAGGGTTCAGTACTGGGACCGGTCCTTTTTAATGTCTTTATAAGTGACATTGCAGAGGAACTGGAAGGAAAAGTATGTCTCTTTGCAGATGACACAAAGATCTGCAACAGGGTTGATACACAAGATGGAGTTGAAAGGATGAGAAGGGACTTGGCAAGGTTGGAGGAATGGTCAAATGTATGGCAGCTCAGATTCAATTGAAAGAAGTGCAAGGTAATGCACATGGGAAACAAAAACCCAGGGGAAGCGTACACAATGGGGGGTGAGATACTGACAACAGTAAAAATAGAAAGGGACCTGGGGGTAATTATATCAGATGACCTAAAGGTGGGCAAGCAATGTGAGAAGGCAGTAAGGAAGGCTGGGGGATACTGGGATGCATAGGAAGAGGCATCAATAGTAGAAAACAGGAAGTTGTTATCCCTCTGTACAGACAGTTGGTGAGACCCCATCTGGAGTACTGTGTGCAGTTCTGGAGACCCCATCTCCGCAAGACATAGACAGAGTGGAGGCTGTCAGGGAGGACAACCAAAATGGTGCAGGGTCTGCACCAGAAGACACTGAAGAAAGACTAAAGGAGCTTAATATGTATACCTTTGAGGAAAGAAGGAGAGAGGGACATGATAGAAACTTTCAAGTACCTCAAGGAATTAACAAAGTCCAAGAGGGTAGCATATTCCAGAAAAAGAGATGTGCAAGAACAAGAGGGCACAATTTGAAGATAGAGGGGGGACGGCTCAGAGGTAATGTGAGGAAGTATTTTTTCACTGAGAGGGTTGTGAATGCATGGAACAGCCTCCCTGAGGAGGTCGTGGAGTCAAGAACAGTGGGGGACTTCAAGAATGCATGGGACAGGCATAAGGCAGTCCTAGTGGGGGGTAGGAGGAAGTAAGCTGTTGGTTAACTAGGATCTGCAGCTTATCTGTTAGGTAGGAAAATGGGCAGACTAGGTGGGCCAAGCGGTCCTTATCTGCCATCAAATTCTATGTTTCTATGTTTCTATGAATGTATATTTTTACCCACAAAAAAAAAACACCTTATGGAGTTGGGTGTTTTAAATAATATTGGTAAAGTAATCATTAAGCTAAAATTAGGCTTTAATTTGGTTTCCTTATTATTTTGGCATCAGTGATCTCTGATAGCCATTGGCTACATCAGTAGAAGAAATAGGACCTATGTGCTTAGTATATTGAAGCATTAAGAGTCCCAGGGCCAGATATTCAAAACTTTGCACCTGGCAAAAACCGTTTGCACAGGTTTAGCGTGGGATTAGCGCGGGTCTGCTATATTCAAAAGGCCAAATAGCATGGGCAAACTGCATTAACGCTGGGCAAAATCATAATGTATGCAAGGAGCAAACTGACATGAATACAGGCGCAATGCTATATTCAGTGACTAGCGCCATGCTAAGTGGTTTTGCCTCGACTTAGCGCAACACTTTGCGAGGTGCATATTACCGCCCAGGAAAATCTTGTCTTAACCCTGGGCAATCAGCTTTGTGTGGTGTTTGGGTGGCTTTGTGCGACCCTAACAAAGAAATATGACACATAGACAAGGCCAAACATAGAGAAAACATGCTGCTAACTGATGGCATCACAATGATGCCATCATCTGCCATCAGTCCCAGCCATGCCAGGCAGTAAGTGGTGAACCTGCCACCAGTGGACAGCATGGTAGTGTGGCCATACAGCACACACCTGTGGACCACTCTTCTGTGGACACCAACAGATGCCAGCACACACATGCAGCACTGTGGGCATGGAGGATGTTGAGGGGAGGGTGTATGGGTGGCCAGGCTGTGCCACAGACCAGGTGTGGCCACAAGGCTGGAACACATCATGCAGTGCACATGGGCCAGTATTGTAAATACCCCAACACCAGTGTACCTTTCTGATAATATATGCCCCCCCCCGGCCACATACCGCACAGCTGTACAACTGCCACAGCACACAAAGCCACACATGTATATGTCATTGTGAGCATCCCATGCCTGAGGTGCAGCATCTGTGGGTCACACAACAGCGTAACAGTAATGTCCACTGTCAGTAAACACCTACAGGTTGGGCCTCTCACTGTGTATAGTGCAGTCATCATCACTGCCCTACACTCCATAGGCATTGCTGTGTCCACACACTACTGGCCCCCTTGCTACTGTAGTGTCTGCTGTGCACTGTAGCATGACCTACATTGTGACAGTTGCATGCAGCACCACCACCATCTGTGCCTATGCCATGTTGTCCCAGTTCAGCTGCAGGCAGCAGTGCATGTGAAAGTACAGTGTTCAAAACTGTATAATATTCCCCAAACTGTTTGCGCAGCACTGACACATTTGCGCAGGTTTAGCGCAGGGCTAAACCATTAGCCCAGTGCAAACTACATGCAAATCAGGGCATAATGAGATGCTAATTTGGATGTTTGCCCAGAGATTACCTAAGTAGGCTCATTTGCATGTCACTTTTGAATATGGCAAAGTTTAGCGCCGGGCAAATGTGTTTGCACGAGCTAACGGTTTAGCCCTCTCGCTAAACCAGCGCAAATGTGTTAGCGCTGTGCAAACAGTTGGGAATATTTTACAGTTTTGCACACTGTATTTTCACATACGCTGCTGCCTCAGCTGTACTGGGTCACGTGACGGTGGCACACATTGGCCACATAGTTCACCTTACCTACCTTCACATCACTGTGCACTGTGTTGCTGTTGTGGTTTGCACTTCCTGGTTGCCATATTCAGAGCTGTCTTACTCCAGGGCTAGGTTTGCCCTGCACTCCCAGCCCAGTTTGCCCAGCCTCATTCCCATGCTATATTCAGAAGCTGTTTGTCCTGGGCTATTCCTTTTGAATATGGCTTGCTTTGTGCTCCGGGCTAAGTTTGGCCACCGGGCAGTGCTAATTTAGCCCCAGGGCAAAGTTTTGAATATCTGGCCCCTAGTGCCTAAATCTCCAGCAATAATGTGGTGGTGACAATCTGTACACAGTATACCAATTCCAGGGCCCAAAAGTGAAAAGTATTCTGTAAAACAAAAGCCCAGTTAGAATATGACGCAGAAGAGCCTAAGCAATAAATGAATTGAGTGAGCTGCAATCATTCTGCAGCGTTACGAATTAATAATGAGATTGCCTAATAATGGCAACTGTTCGAATGGTGTTATAAGTTTTGCATAGAAACGTATGAATCATGAAAATCTATTTGCTTAGTTGTGAACCATGAAATCCTGAATATGCAAGCTTGTGAAGTTTTTAAATAATGTTTACATTTTATCACATTCTCACTAGCACTATTGTAAGTAGTAAACTAAAGCACTCTTCACAATCAAGATGGCAGAGACATATAGTAACTATGACAACCCCATACAATCTATAAGGCAATTATTTGTGGGGGTGAATCAGCTCTGATGAAGACTCCTTTGCCCGTCAGAAATGTCAGCAAGTTTCTTCAGTGAGATTTCCATGTGCAGTGCCACTCAACATGCTGCTTAATGGAGCCGTAGCAATGGTCAGAAATGCAGCAGACCCAAAGTGAAAATAACAGCAACAAACAAGTCGTTACACTCATATGCCCATCCTAACTAAGCAAGTTGTATGGAATAGGTAATTGAGCCAGGAAAATTGAAGTGTGAGGCATGGACGGACAACAGAAATGGCAGCAGCAGCTTAAAGTAAGACTATTCTAATGACTGTTTGTTTCTTGCTATGTATAAAGAAAAATGAACCAGTTTTGCACTGCATGGTCACCTGTTTGAGTATTATTTACTAAAACACATTAATACGAAAGCCACAGTGTGTGTGTGTGTTACTTTCAGGGGAGTGCTGCCAAACATTTTTTACCTGTTGGGGAAGAAATAACGTCTAGTGATTAAACTCCCTAGGCTTGCACCTCTGTGGGGGCTCCGTATGAGGTAGTTGACTTGAGTGTCAAAAAATTAAATACCAGGTATACCCTAGGAAGTGGCACTATGTACTTTCTTCTGTTTATCACATAACATTTCTTGCATATCTACTAAATCCCTCTAATTTGAGTCCATTTTGATAGTCACGTTGTAACATGTTAATGTCTGTTTTTATTGTTAATAATCTATGGGTTTGACTCGCCCTAGACCACTGACAGCACTTTAATTCCTCTACATGTAGTCGGTCTCATTCAGTTATTGAGATCAGCTGCTGCTCAGTTCTATACAAATAGGGGTGGTTGGATACCAGGAACCTGCCCCCGATATAGCTTCAGTTAAGCAAAGTGCCAGGGCACCTGGCCTATTGACAGTGTTGTGTCACTAGTCTGTTTGAGCCTACACTTTCATGCCTAATAGGAGTTCCTTTTAGACTGGTGAGTCTTTTTGGGAGTGCTGCTGACTCTTACTGTGGTTCCTGTGTACTGGGGTTTTCTACCCCTGTGGCTGCACCCAGACCTGGCACCACTTAGTGCAAACTTGACTCTGGACCTATAGTGCAGACCCCACCCAGGCACCAACATTGACATCTAAATGCTCAGTCATCATGCATGAGGAATGGAACCTGTTGGCACAAGCCAACAAGAGAGTGAGCATCAGGCCCAGCTAGGAATGAAGGCAACCCTCCTGATGCCATCCACGGCAGCAGCCAAAGAGCTTCACTGAGCTCACCCATACTCAGTTTATCAATCCCTCTAAGCAACTGCTTTGGCTGGAGGTACAGAATGAAGCTCATGCATTATCTTTCTTGCCTAGGATAATGTGATGTAGGTTTTCAGCAGCAGAAATAACAGAACCAAGTTTCCATATGAGAAGAATAAGGTCTGGTAGCATCACACTAAGTTAATGTTTCCCAGTTCTTGCAGCAGCAAATATTGGCACAAAGATAGCAAATGCATTAATAACAGTGGGAGCACTACTTTATATTTCTGGGGATAGACCAACGATGTTAATAACAAACAGCAAACAACAGTCTCACACTAAATAAAGTAGTCCAAGGCTGTGGCAACAATCCTGGCAGACTCTAACAGGTAAACCTCCAGCTAATCTCAGCCAGAATTGTTGTTCAACCACACAGGCCAGACAATAACTGGGACAAAATATGACCTCTACCACTTCATTAAAGCTTAGTGTGGCCATGTCATCAAATCTTTGTGTGCTTCGAAGGCAGTATGTGAGGAATGGGACAAGAGGATCTTCTTTGCAGCTCAGACACACAGAGGCAATTTCCTTCAAATTTGGAACAACTACTGCTCTCTCTCTGTCTCTCTCTCCTTTTTTCCTTTTTATTTCCACTGTTCCCTCGAACAACAGTTATACAGCACACTAATCCCTCCTGCTGCACATGTACTAAACAAATGGCAGCAGGAGTTCTCAAACCATAACCCCTAAGGTGCCAATAGACAACCTCACTGAATTTTTGGAATCCATTGGAGTACCCAGAGGTTACAATAGGTTGACCATCTATCTTTTCTTTTAATGGTTAGTCCCTTAACAGAGAAGCTAATGTACAATAGAGCAACAAGTCAGTTTGACACGTTTGATAAAACGTTCAGAAACATAATATTTAAACAACTTTCAGCTTATATATTTTATACATCATCTACATTTCTCTTCCCTTTGTTTTTCATAATTAGGTTAACATGCATGTAAACTGGATCCTTGTCCCCAAGAGACCAACTTCATCTACTGCTAAATCCTTTGCTGACATCATAATACTCTTTGACAATGCAGTTTGTTGCTCTGGAAATGATTGTTAAGGGTGCCTGCTCTGTAATACTAATGAGATTGGACTCATGCCCCTTATTTCAAACACTGAAAGGTGCTCACCCTGCTCACATTTTAGTTGCTAGCGGTCAGATGTGGGAGCAACAACCTGTAGACTGTTTCACTCCAACATTTCTTTGGTTTTCAGGGTTGCTGTTATCTTCCAGGTCACCTTATCAACAAATAGATTTCACAAAGTAAATGAAATTCAAATGCAGCATGAGCACGTTTGCTGCCAAAACCACTGAACCTGCAAAAATAATCAAAGCAGAATCAAGGTTTCTCAGGAAACTGCGATGCACAGCAGAATTTGAACATTTGCTGTATTTCATCATTAGGATCAGTGGTAAAGGGCACCAGGGTTGCATGGGGACAACAACTGTTTAACTTCACCTCATGCTCTAGTTGTCTGTGGTGATTATACTTTCATCACTAACTGAAATTTGGAGGTGGTTAGTTAGCAATTCCAAGTGATTCCATTTTTGATCAAGTTTCCTTGCTAAAGCATTCGCCCTACAGTAGCATGTACAATTTGCAGAAAGGACATAATATGAGCCAGAGGGGGGAGTAGGAAAGGAAGATAAAGAGTTGGTTTTCTAGACAATATTGTGGTATCTCACAGTCTGCAAACAATTATATATGAAATATTATGAAATGGATGGTTGAAATCCTCTAATCTGATTGGCCAAGACCACTTTCAGCCAGGATGATCTTAGTACAAAATCCCAGTCTGAAAGTAGATCATACCATCAGTGAAAAAATCTAATGGAGCCATTTCATAATTGTGATAATACACTCCAAGGTGTATGATATCATGTGATATGAACCCATCTTGGGGGTTAATGTCACTCAGCCTAGGGCCTTGTGCCTCACATGCTATCCAATGATTTCACACACCATGTCAAGTGTTATTGCTTAATAAAGTAAAAACAAATCAAACAAAGCAATATTGTACCAGGAGCAGGAGTAGGTCCAGGGAAGGAGTGGGCTATGGGATTTGGGCAACAACCAGGGGGAGAAAGGTATTCACACATAGCTTGTTGACGATTGAATTGATGGTGGAGCCCTTTACAATGTTCAAGAGGGAGAGTTCTAAGTCATGGAGGCCACTATTGTAATGATATTTATGCCAGTAGGTTTATATGCTCAAGGTACTGTGACAAAACTATTGTTTGGGTATGGCAGTGCTGATTTGGTTAGTATTCTACTGTGGTACGTAGGGTAAAGACTGAGCACATGCTTCTTTGTCAGGGTAGCCAACTTCAGTTCTCTTCTCTCATCCTGGAAGAATAGACCAAGTTTCCCATATAGCTCACAGTGATGGGGAACCTTTGTCACAGCCCACGGTGAACCTACACATGCTGCTGTGCTTTATTGTTGTTTTCTGTAGCAGGGTGGCTGCTTCTGTTCTATACACTTAATTTTCATACTTCATGGCTGGAGTAACAAAATTACTCATAATAGTAATGATGTTTCTTTTAGAGGGTGTATCTGTGAGTCATACATTTTGCATCTTCTCAACCCTAGGTGTGTGCCAGAGATAGAACATTAGAATGTTAATGTACAAACTCCACAGTGGGATCACACTCCTGCTGACTCCCCCATGGCATATTATAACTAAAGAGCAGAAGAAAACAGTGACCACCTAACTAATCTAGGCTATCTATTAGAAATGTAAATTTTATTTATTTATTTGAAAAGTTTCACTAGAAAAGGACACGGAGCAGCAATTGCTCATTTCCAGGTGTGTCCTAGGGAAGGGGGAAAGGGGTAACAAGCAAGCAAATAAAATTACAGCCAAAAAAATTTTACAAAAGCAGGCAAACAGGTGTGGAGAGCAGCAGTGTATCACAGCATTTTAGTAAAGTGAGGAGGAGAAGGGGAACAAGCAGTAAAAAATACAATAACATTTACAATGCAGGTGAACAGATACAGAGAGAGCAGTGTAGCACTACATTTAACTATAGTATTGCACATATACACATTCACTGACATTTACACATTCTAAGTGTAGACTTGTTGTAATATTATGAAGAATGACGAATCACCAGTTGAAAAACATGTAGAAATTGTGAAGGCTGAATGACAATGAGACTGATGCAATTTCAAATGCTGAAGTAGAAATTCAATCATTTTGATATGTACAGTGGAGCAAACCAGGATGGAATACAATACCTTGCAGTGCTACTGCACAGTGCTACAGTATGCTGCAGAGAATGGTGCAATTCAATGGCAGTTAAGCCCTTTTGTCATGCAGTGCTGTATTTCACCATTTTGTAGCTGCAACTTCAATCAGACATTTTAGTTTTCAGGTGCAGATTCTAATTGAAGGCAGCTACAAAATGAGGTCGGCATCAATTATGATCAGCCCTTTTTAGCAGCCAGTTGATCACTTGAGGGAGAGACACACTGTGCCGCTTTGAGCTTGAACTGTGATAATGGTATGGCAAATAAGAAAGGCTTATGTTTTGGGTTTTAAACTCCAGGTTACCAAAAGAGCTGAGGTGGAGGGAAACAGACCTGTCATATGCTCTCAAGATTAATGAAGAGCAAGTGCATGAGTGGAGAAAGAAATCGAGCCAAGCTAGAGGAAAAGTTACAAAAAAAAAAATAAACACACTTGGTCAACAATGCCATCGCAGTACCATGTCTGTTGCCAATGTTTGTCATCCAAAGTGAAAGTGGCTCTGAGGACAGAGAGCCCGATAATGACTGTGAACTAGATTAGCAAACTTATTGCTAGTATCATCTTTTTCCTCTGGGTTCTCTAACAAAGTTTTTTTTATATTTCTCTGTATGTAAGTGCCACAAGACAAATGACAAAGGCCTGTATATTCAGACTGTGCCAGGCAGGGGCGCATGGACTAGGCAATATTCAACAGTGCTGCGCCATGGCTCAGCACCATTGAATATTGCACTGAGGGTGCATGCACTGCGCATGGTGCAGTGGCACTGCACCAGCGCAAGTGGCAGAAGGGGAGCAGGGGGATGCACCCGCACGAGTGTGGTTGCGATAGGTGCATCAACAGTGATATTCAGCACTGGGCATGCAAATGAGCCCATTATGTATGCAAGGCACAAATGGGGCCATTTGTAAGTCATTATGGCCCCATTTGCATGCAGTGCACTGATCCCCAGCGACCTGCGCCTGGTGCCCTGCCAGGCTGCAGCCATCATGGGACCGATGCCCTGCAGTCCCATGGTGGTCCCCCCTCCCTTTTGCCCAATTGTGGGCATAAGTAAAATAAATCTCTGGTGGTCCAGTGGACCACTCTCCATTGCCCAATCATGGGCATAAGTAAATGATATCCCTGGTGGTCCAGTGGAAACCCCCCCAGTGCCTGATCATGGGTGGAAATAGTGAAAGACACCTTGGTGGACAGTGGTACCCCCTCCCCACCTGTCCACTTAGGTCCCCCACCACCCAGCACCCCCTGCAGTCAGCGGCAGGTGGCAGCACCCTGCCTGCATGCTGCCCGGCCGCCCGCTAACTTACAGTGTACAGTACGGTCTGTACGCCTATTGGTCCACTGTGTGGGCCAATGGGTGTGCAGACTATACCGTACTACACAGGCCTGATATGTGAATAAACTTATGCCCATGATCGGGCGATGGAGAGCAGTCCACTGGACCACCAGGGATTTCATATACATATCCCCTCGATCGGGCGATGGAGAGCGATCCACTGGACCACCAAGGATTTCATATACTTATGCCCATGGTCAGGCAAAAGGGAGGGGGGACCACCATGGGACTGCAGGGCATCGGTCCCACGACGGCTGTAGCCGGGCGATGGTGGGCACAATGCTCCCTAGGCATGGAGCTTGCGGACGGTGGTCTGGTTGGGAGGGTGGCCACCCACGGCTGGCAGCTGCTGTGTTGCACCCTGCAATAAGGCAGCTCATCTGTGGGTGGCCAGGACTTGTTCCTGGTTTTACCAGGCTGAATATTGGGATGTGCCACATATGCATGGGCACGCACCCCACACTTGCGCCGCATACATTACCGATGCACCCCGATGCATCGGGAGTTGCACAGCACAACTTGCTCCTTTGAACATTGCACCGGGGCACATTGATGGGTTGCACATGGTGCAACCCTGTTGCGTCATGTGCAACCCTTTTGAATATCCATGCCAAAGTAAAGGTAAAGTAAAATAAGTACATCAAGCACTCAATAAGGCTTTGATTCTCTGTTCAACACTCACAGCATATGGTACACAGAAGGAGCACACTAAGCTTACTAAGCAACACTAGTTCCAATTTCAATGTTTTGTAGCAATTCTGTTGCCACAGCTTGAATTTGCTGGCATCTTCTATTAACACTGGTAATGCGGCTTCAATTTGAGGGAAGCTATAAAATGTGGGTAGCTACAAAATCATAAAATATGGTATTTTGTGACATGCTATTCACTACAAAGTATTGTGTTGCATCCTGGCTATTATATATATTCTTTGCAAAAAAACTGCGTTAATGCACCAATTAGGGTACAAGTTAATGCCACAAAAGCAAGGAAATGTGGTGTTAGGGTTTCCAACCCTAACTCCCCACCCCATCCCCTAAGCAGCAACAGGAAAAAAATTAGGGTTTTGGGTCTCTGGAGTCTTGGCAAATCAGTAGTGGGGTCTTTCATGGTGTTGGCAACCCAAATGTTCACCCCTCCCCCAGCCCATACCCTTATGTCTGAAACACAATGTACAGCTCCAAACCAGTGCCTCATAGTGATACACTCTTCAAAGGTGGAGAAGTATGTCTCATCACATGTTGCCAGTACAGTCTGTTGTAGTTGTCTTCATGCAGGGCCCTGTAGGCCTTGCATGAAGAAAGGAGATCACATCTGACCTTGTTTGCTTAGTAAATGGAATGGGCATTAGAGATTACAACACCAAGGAAGACCCCATCACTGATTTGCCAAGACTCCAGAGACCCAAAACCTTAATGGTTTTTCCTTTTGCTGCTTGGGTGGGGGGTAGAGATGAGGTGTTAGGATTGGAAACCCTAATGCCACATTTACCTAATTTTGTGGCATTAAGTAGAACCCTAACTGGTGCATTAACACAGTTTTTTGTAGAGAATTTCATTTCTCTTTGAGACAGTGGAATCATATCCTCATTCACACAGGTACCCTTTAGGACCTGCAAGCTTTCATCTGCCTACTGCTTCCATACAGCGATGGATATCAATAATTCATGGGGCTGTCTGGTGGACTGCAGAAGTGCAGGGACCACTGGTCCCTACACTTCCATGTGGCTGTAGATACAGATGCACAGGGTAAAGCATCCATCTTTCAGACAATGCACAGGGCCCTCTGCCACCCACAGGTGCAGCGGTGCAGGGGCCTATGCCAACAGAAGAGCTGTCTTCACTATATAGTAGCCAGCCTGTGTGGGCAAACCTGCAGCTTTCACTCCCTGGCTTTGGGGGGTTTCACATAACAGTGCCATTCCCCCACCTTCACCCCATCCATTTGGGTCACTGACCTCACCTCAAAACTCAGTTCAGCAGCACAGACTCACAAACTGTACCCACTGGGGTCAAGACCGGTACTTCACACAATGTTTCTTTTTTTTTTTTACCTTGACACCAAATTTTCAAGATGGTAATTTTATGACTTCCCTTATAAACACAACATGTGGTATTTATAGTATATTGGCCAAAACATCATTTCATACCAGAAGTGTGAAAACACATCTCATTCAGGATTTGAAAAAAAATGACACCTGTCACATTTAGGAGGTGGTGTGCAAAAATGGCTATGTTGACAGTCTAGAGTCAAAATATTGACAATTAGAGAAGTTACTAGTGAATATGGAAACACTGTAACATTCATTCATAACTTGGTAATTTTACCATATTTGTAGATCAAATTTTCAGCATAGCCTTCTTATAACCCCACCTCAGGAACCCAGAAGGTGAACATGTTCAAATCCCCACCAAAACATCATTGTGCATCACAGGTGTGAAAACACCTTTTGGACAGGATTTGAGAAATTACAACTGTCATGTTCATTAGATGGTGTGAAAAAATGACTATGTTGAAAACTTGGGCTCAAAATATTGAAAATTACCCAAGTTATTATTGAGCTTTGAAAAATGTCAGCATACCGTCATGGATTATTTTAAAATATTTTGACCCCAGATTTTCAACGTATGCTTCTTATGACCCTACCTCACAATCCCGGTAGGTGAAATTGTTTAAAAAACACCAAAATGACTGCAAAATTACCTTTCAGGCCAGATTTCCATACTGTGATTCCACTGCTGACTGCAACTGATCAAGAGGTGGGATCCCAAAAAGGCCATGTTGAAAATTTGGTGTAAAAATATATAAAAATGACAAAGTAATGAATAAAAGTTGAAACCCCATTGAAATATATAAAACTGGACTTACCTTATTTACTCATCACTCAGTCACCGGATCCAGCAGCGATACATGTCTTGGATCAGAGAGTAGATCTACATTATGGGACATGTTCAGGAGGGCAAGGGCATGTATAGGGGGTTGTGGAGTGCTGAGAGATCAGGGTCTGGGGTGTGGGGGGTCAGATCTTCAATGGACTGTTTCCTTTTTCACAGGTTTATAATAAAAAATTAAGGAGGCACAGTTTCCTTTATTGCAGAGGTCTTTCTGACACTGGGGATTGGGACCCCACTGTCAGGCTAGTGTTCAGTGGCATCAAGGGCAGGCACATTGGTGCTACAATGTATATAATTGGAAAGGGGGCAGGAGATCTGGAGGGGAGGGGTAAGAGAAGTGGTACAGGGGATAGACACTCTGGTCTGCTTATTAATGCTATGATAGATAGATAGATAGATAGATAGATAGATAGACAGACAGACAGACAGACAGACAGAAGATAGAGAGACGGACAGAGATGAAGAGAGCAGAAGATTGCTGGCAGATGGACAGATAAAGAAAAAGAGACAAAGCAGTTAATGAGATCTCCTGCAGAGGCATGATTTGGTGGAAAAAATGAATGAGGACAGTTATAGTATAGTAAAGTCCTTTTCCTTGCTTCAGCCAAGCTTTGACCAGAGTGCATCCCACTGCTTAGTAACTCTCCTTGTTATTTAGTTAAATGGCTGACCAATATGCATGCATTAGTTTTATTTTTCTGAGATGGGAATGTATTTCTGAGAAGCTGTCAGAATTACAGTACAAACAAATGACACCCCTTCTCAATAACTGTTTTCCTTGTCTTTTTTCCCCTCTAACATGCAAAGAGCAATGACTTTCTTTGGCTGCTCGTGTCTAGTTCCACTGCATGAAGGGCAAAGATACCATTTTCACATTTTCATTTTTTTCTCCACTGAAAGTCTGAAAGTTAATTATTAATTTGCTATTTTAAGCACCTGACCACCACGTTACAAGATTTAATTTTATTAAAGCTAATGCAATTGCCAAAAAAGGGAGTAGAACACTTACACATGGGAAAACTTTCTTAGTAAAATAGCCCCTGCACTTGCCTTACAGGATTTATTCTGCCATTGTGTGCATCATTTGATCATTTTGTAAACATACTGATCAGAAAGAGATGGACAACAGCAATTTACGTGTTTGGTGGGTGCAGTAAAATACAACCCCCATCCAGTCAAACGATATTGGCATCATCGTGTTCTTCCATGAAATCAACACAGGATTAATTTGGCACTAACTTTTTGTGGGCTAGAAGAATTAGTTTAAGCATTTGTTTTTTTTTTTTATTAAAAAAACAGTTGCTTGTCCAAAATGCCTCTGTCTAGTTGCTTGTCCAAAATGCCTATGTTATCTCTGTCTCTGTCTCTGCCTCTCTGTGTCTCTGTCTCTATCCATGTGTAGATATAGATATTTACACATGGATAGAGACATGTGTAGATATAGATATCTATACAGACACTTTTGTTGAATTTCTCTCATAGTGTGATTTTCAGAAGAGCTGTGTGGAACAAAAAAAATCTGGCAGCAGAATTCGCAAGGAATTACCATTCCAATTCTAGTAAATTCTGTGGAATTGTGCCAGATTTTGAATTTCAGTTATTTTGAACTAGTTTTTAAAGTACATATCCAAATGATACCAAATTTGGCAGATATACAAGTATAGATAGGCTGCATAAGAGTACCAAATTCAGTGTCCTAGACTGAAAGGGAGATGAGTTATGAATGGCCAAAGATTTAATCAAAATTTAATTGTCAGTTTTTTCCATCTAATATCCAAATTTCTCCACTATTTCAGGATCCAGATAAACTTTCAACATGAGCATGTGTACCAAGTTTTAAGTCTCAAGCTTTAAAGAAGGTTATGCTATATGTAGCCATATATTTTGGCAAAATGTAGATTTTAGTTTGTCATCATTTTGAAACCATTCATTAAAATATTATAAAGGTTTGCTGGTATGTGGGTTATTACTACATTTATACATGTACCCAGTTTCAGATTTATAGCTCCAAAGGTGCCTAAGTTATATGCAGATAACAATTTTCATGAAATTCCCACAAAAAATAAAATAATAGATTTTGAGTATCTATCCTTTTTTGATGATACATCCTAATTTCATAACATTTGGCACACCATCAGAACTCTATAAACAAGTAATCATGCCAGACTTCAGATTTCTAGCTCACTAGAAGGCTGAGTTATGATCAAATTAAAAATTTTTTATAACTCAGATATTTGACCCCTGCCACCACCTACCACCTACCTGGTGATGGGGGTACATGGTGGACCCTGTAAGTGGCTCTGGCCCCTCCCTTGGATGGGCTCAATGTCAGGATCTCTGAATTTTCCTACTCCTGACCCTCCTGGCAATTCCCCATGGGTTACCCCTCTCCCATGGCAGGGCTGAGGTGAAGGATGTTGACTTTCCCTCCCCCCGGAGACCAACATCTAGACACCAGGAGGGGCTGACACGGGTGCTGTGGGGCCATCATTGAAGCTGCCAGATACATTTTTTACTGGGTTTTCTCCCCACCCCTTGCCGCGGTGGCATGCTCACACAGCAATCTGTGGCACCCTCCCTATTCTAGTAGCTCCCGACTGCACTACCTCTGGGCCTCCACCCAGGGTCAGCCTTGCAATGGGTGTGCCTGGGTCTGCTCCTGGGGGGGGACAGCTGCCTTGTGGCTGCTCAATCCATCTCCTGGCCTCCCCTCTGCCAACTTCCAACAATCCAGGCTTATTCCCAAACCGGGGTTGCCAGTGTGATGCAAGGTGTGGCATGCAGTGCCTCAACCCTCAGCACCACCAGGCCAGCTCCAAATTAATAAATTTAACAAATTCCACTGAATTTCATCAAATTTTAAATTTTAGTTATTTTGGTCTAGTTTTCAAAATACATATCCAAACAATACCAAATTTGTCAGGCATATAGGTACTAATTGTTTTCATAAGTGTACAACATTTCAGAGTCCTAGATTAAAAGTGGGTGAGTTGTGGGAGGCCAAATATTTAATCAAAATTTATTTTTCAATTACTTCCATCTAAGTTTAAAAATTCTTATCCACATTTCTCCACGGTGTCAGGATTTAGAGAAATGTGCAACATAGGTATGTGCACCAAGTTTTTAGTATCAGGGTTTAAAGGGGGCTATCTATGCTTTAGGTAGCCAAACATTTTGCCAGCATTTAAATTTTAGTTATCTTAGTATAATTATGAAAGCATTCATCAAAATGTTATACAATTTTGCAGGTATAAGGGTTATTACTACATTTATGTATGCTTCTTGTTTCCGATTTCTAGCTCCAAAGAGGCTTGAGTTATTTGCAGATAAAAATTTTCATGACATTTCCCACAAAAAATAAAATGACAGATTTTGAGCACCTCTAATTTTGAGACAGTGCTTCCTAATGTCATGACATTTGGCACCCCTATCAACAAGTAATAATGACAAAAGTCCGATCTGTAGCTCAATTGAGAGTGGAACTACGATCAAATTGGTACATTTCAAACATTCTGCTTATTCTGCAAACTTCTGATGAAATCCTGGGAAATTTCACAGACTTTCATGGAATTTCATAAAAATTCCATGAATTCAGAATTTTCTCATTCTGCACAGCTCTATTTCTCAGTTAAAATGGCTTGTAAATGGCAGCCTCATCTGAATTAAAAAAAGTAAAGCATCTGTAGTTGTTTTGTATTTGAGACAAGGCTAGTCAAAGTCAAGTAATTTTGTCATTAATAAAAAGAATTGGGTGCTGTCAGTACAGAGCAATAAATGCAATGTTGGCTTCAACCAAACTAATTCATTACAAAATCATAAGAAATTATATTTTCAATTACAGAAATCACAACTATTGAAGTCATTAGAAACAGAGCTGACCGTAACACAGAAAAGCATCCCTTATACAGTAAGTCTCAAGCCCAAGGCATTAGTGAGTGAAATGGATGGACTGAGATTCTGTCTGCATTTTATTTGAGATGTATGGAGCTTTAAATAAACCTGGTCAACTGTTGTTTTTGCTCTGTGTGTGTGTGTGTGTGTGTGTGTGTGTGTGTGTTTCATTCCAGATATCCCATTTACATGTTGTAAATGCTTAGTTTTGTTTGGACTACATTAAAGAAATATTTCAAGAATTACACTTTCAAGTTTCAACCAGCATTGTTTTACAGGCTGGACATGCCATCTCTCTGCTCTTGTAACACACATGAGATGCCTTTTCTTGAACGATATGAAGCAAAATATGATTCCCCTTGAAGGATTTGGTGGTGCTGCACCTCTGGGGCTCTGAAATGTTAATATGGGAAGTTCCTCAATCTCCCTAGATTCCAAGCATTGGGATTCACACTAGTGCTAGAACTTGCCGGTGGTGGTGGTGGTGGTGGTGGTGTGTGTGTGTGTGTGTGTGTGTGTGTGTGTGTGTGTGTGTGATGCTCTTGATGTACAATGCAATAAGTCAGTACAGTTTTATTTGCGTATTTCAGTATCACAAACATCAAAGAACAAGTAGACATAGACAATAAACTGATGAAAATAAATTGATGAAATTAACTAGAGAATGAAGTAAAATGGAAAAAGAAATAGAATGAAAATCATAATGCTTATGGTAAAATGCAACACAGTTTATTCAGATTTTTTAAGAATGTGTGGTTACATCACAAAACAGACAATTCAGGATACAGGGTAATTATACATGTACATCAAGTAATGTTGTTTATTTTATTCAGTGCAAGAAATGTCTTCACACAGGTTATATGGGGGAAACAAAGCAACAACTCCACACTAGAATGAATTCACACAGGCATTCTACTAATATGAAGATGACTGACAAAACAGTGGCGCAGCACTTCTCCCAGGATGGCCACTCAATCTCAGATATGTCTGTGATGGTCTTAAAAGGATATTTCAACAGTACACAACAGAGATGGGCTTCTGAAATTAGACTTATTTTACTTCTCAATATAGTGGAGGAGTGAATGAACATTGGTATGGGTTATATGACACATTATTCCACTTAAACATACACAGACCTTTACTTCAAACGATGGACATAAATACTTTAACTCTTCAGCAAGCCTTTGATTTTTTTAGTTTTTTACTTATAGAGTCCCCTTTATCTGGTTATCTACATGTTGCCTTCTCACCTTAGCACTGTGTGAATGTATGTGTGTGTGTGTGTGTATGTATGTGTGGTGGGGGAGTGTGGCATGGGGTAATTTTTTTGTGGGTGTTGGGGTGTTTTTTGTGGGTATAGTGGGTGTGGTTATTGTGATACTGAGGTAGGCTTTTATTCAGGCACATGACATTATGGTGTTACAGTGGCTAGGACTCTAAGTTCTTATATATTTATTTTATTTATTTAGCTTTTGTTAACCAGGTAAGTACACTAGGCAAGACAATTTGCCTATTTTCAGGTACAACCTGGGAGAGTACAGGAAATTACATACTTACACACTTGGGACAACATGGTACATAATTAGGAAAAGATTACACGTCATGAGACAACGAGGTACAAGTGATTGTACTTCCTTCTACTAGTTGTCATTGGGTGGATTACATACTGTCACATTTTTAAATTCGGTATATATTAAGATGCATATCTCATTTACTTGGGGGTTCATGAAAGGTTTAATACCTTTGGGTAATATTGCAAGATTGGTGTGAATGATGATGTGTTAGGACTCTTGTACATATATCTCATTTTAACTAGTTATCTTTCTTCTTCTCGGGGGGGAGCTGGGAGATTTGATTCCTGAGTTTTTATTCAGATTCCTTACATTCTTTACATGTTTGTTATACACTGACACTGTATTGAAATCTGTACACATCAGGCTCATGGTCTCAATTTTGTGATGGTTCTTGGCAAGTAATTGTTTTTTTTTTTTATTTGGCACTTATTCTTACAATTGATATTATCATGTTTTAAATCCGGTTACAACACTGAAGACCTTAAGGTTTATGGAATATATTAACTGGTTGAGAGTATAGTTGGGTAAATGTCTCAAGCTAGGTTCTATATTACATTTTGTGTGAAACATTTGCTCACTTTGAGTATACTTCACTTTAAACCCTCTGTATGCCGTACATATATAATTTCTGTTTATTTTAATTTTGGAGCTTGTTTTTAACTTGCAATTAGGCCTCATTTTAGCATGTATTTATTATCCACAGGTTTAACTCTCATTGACTGTGTTCTTTAAAACACAAGGACACTTGCAATTATACTTGTAAGTTCCTCATCTTACATGTAATTAGGGAGAATAGTATCCTAAGGTTTTGTTATCAGTAGACTGTTTTCTTGGAACATACTGAGACATTTTATAAGTTATGTGAGTAGAACTCTCTGCTTGTTGTGATTTTCTGATAACCTTTGACCTTCAGGAGCTTCTCAGCTAAAAGCATACTGGTGTTAATTAGCTTCTCTGACATAATCTTCTGTTATGTTTTGAATGTGTATGTTAAATCAATGAGAATTATTTCTGTTTTTTATGCATTAGCTGGGTGTTAATAGTATGGGATTTTCTAAACTGTCATAAAGCTTCTGAAGAAGGACTTTGTTGGTCCAAAAGCTAGAGCACTTTGTTCTTTTGTTGCAACATCTATGTTGGTCCAATAAAATGTATCAAAATATTTGCTTCTGGACACAGTTTGTTCATTCAGTTACAGTATGATGGGGAGTGGGGTTGTTTGCAAATGACATAACCCACCTGTGCTCCCAACTACTGACTCATGTATTGTAATGTAATCTCACCCGGGTCTGTTCAGAAAGGGCTTTAAACTGGAATATGTCATACATAAATGTGTTGTGTGTTCTTCACCAATCTACCAGCTAAAGGAATGCACATGTCATGCTGAAGCTATTCATTGCAGAAGCCTCAATCAAAAAACTTGAACCAATACCTCCCAGAAAAAAAGTAATGAAGAGTCAAATGATTGGTGATGTCCAATACAACTCTCCCCCCCCCACAGTACAACTGGTAAAATAAAATCTATTTAAAATGAAAACAATAACGCTTGATTTCTAACTCCCCCTTCCTTTCTGTTCCCTCCCAGAAATAAGCCCCACTGTAACTCTTTAACTGAATTTCCCTAAGATCTGAAGAACAGAGAAATAGACTCCTGAGTCCAGAAAACTTTCACAGTTCTGATTTACTGTAGATAGATAGGTAGATAGGTAGGTAGGTAGATAGATAGATAGACAGACAGACAGAAAGACAGATGACAGAGAGAGAGAGAGAGACAAAGATGGAGAGAGCAGGGGATTGCTTACCACTGCTTCAACAGAAGCCAGCCGCAGGACTCCAGCTGCAGGTTCATAATTCAAAAAAGTCCTGCTATTCTCATACTGAGAACACAGGTGAACAGCTCTTCTTGCTAAGCTGGGCACCCAGGATTTTTGGGTGCCCATAAATGTTATTTCCAGGGCAATTTAAAAAAACAAACACCAGAATCAAACTAATTTAGTCCCATTTACCTAGGGTCAGGTGTTTGTTTTTTTGAAAATACATCATCTTAATGTATTTTAAATGTTTCTGAGTTCAAAAAAAAAAGTGATTGCCATGATCTTTTTTTTTCCACGACAAGTGAATCACAAAAATAAGTGCTGACGATTGGTGTTTTACTGGACGAGCTTGATGGTTATCAAAAAATCCTTATAACTCTGGATCTGTATAATATGTATTCAGGAAAACTTTGAAAGGCAATGCCTTGGTGTGGGCCACTTCTACCCTGAAAGTTTCATGAAAAAGTTCTGCACTGTCTAGGCTGTACTTGAGACCATAAAATGAGTTAAGCATTGGAAAACCAAACACTGTTTTTTAGTATTTTTTGGGATTATGTACCTCGAAAACCAAACAAGATGCCATCATGAAACTCTTCAAGCAATCTTTTGTAGAAGTTTTATAAAATCCCCTTTATGTTGTTCCATGTTTCATATGTATGTATTAACAATTGACAAGAAATAATTTTGTATTTATAAAATGGAAAGAGAAAATCCTTCATTCTCATTGTTTGTTACCTGTGCATCAAATCCATTTGATGCACAGGTAAAAACTAGTTCTAAAAGGCAAAACCACAGTATCAAAAAAATCACTCTGCCATAGAACATTGAGTTTTTGAAATGCTACCATTTTGTATCTTGTGCCAGTGAGGACAAACCATCCACAACATATTTTTCACATTTTTTAAACAAAGGTTTTGCCCCACAGTGATAGTGTACTGAGATGTGCTTGAACAGTTATATTTATTAACAGTTTATGTACTTTCAGCTGCTGGTCGAGCTGCCACTCCAACAGCACATCTCCCGTCAGTCTCTGATGCCAACATATCACTATGTCTACATGCAGACAGTTATCCCTAGTCCAGAAACACATTCACTGTAAACATTGCTTACCAAGAAACAGTGGTGTTCACACAAAGGTTTCATTACCACAGTACAACCAAAATTTTTTTTTATTGTCCGATAACCAGAACTGCTGTAACCATGGTAATAGTTTGTGTGGATTTTGAAATACACTCCTGCTCCCCCTGCCTGCCACATGGGAGCAATTTAAAAAATAAACAGTAAAAGGGAGCCAGGCTGAGGATTTATCCTACCATTTTCAATTCCTCAGTCATGACATATTCTAGTTTGTGAACCTTAAACGCAGTTTCTCTGGAATTTGCACAGACTGCGTCCCGTCCCCCATTTTCTACACACTCGATCTTACTGTAATTTCTTGGGCACTGTAATTAGTCCCTCAGCCACTTACTGTAACTGAAGCTGGGTCACATAAAATAAAAATAAAAAATCTTTCATCTTGCCCTTCAGCAAATTACCCATTCCTGCCTGAGTGTTTTCCTTCTTTAAGTACTGTATTGTGTGTGTGTGTGTGTGGGGGGGGGAGGGACTAAGCAAAGTACAACTATTGATCTCAAACAAGGACAATAGCCTTAAGCAAACCAAAAATGACGTTATTCACTAGCAGGTGGAAGGACTGTTTTACCAAAAAATTAAGCTATGTATCTCTGTTTTTATGTATCTAAACATATTAATTTAAGGTCATAAAAATATTTTTTAGAAAGGAACCCCATTTTATAAGCACAATAATACACTCCAGGGTGTGCATTGAACAGGATATTACTGCACTTCCAGGGGCTGAAGGCACTCAGCCTGAGGCCTCATGCCTCACTACGCCCCTGGGTGTGCAGTAATATCTGTTCAGTACACACCTTGTCATGTCTTCTTGCTTATGTATATAACTAACAAAGTGGATTTTTCATGGGGTAGTGCTTGTGCATACTTCAGTTCCCACCCTCGGCATCTTCTGAAGTAGAAGTCTCTTTTTTTGTCTTGACAGATGGTGTCTTGAACCTCTTCAAGGGTCAGCAGCAGGCGTTTTCATTCACTGCTCTCTCCATCTTTTGGATTTCTGGTTTATTCATCCTGTGAAGCTTAACAGCCTATTACAATTTTTATAGTAGCATAAGAAAACAAAAACAGGAAAATACTTTTCTACAGTGAAAAAATTCTAATTTGTCACTTTCAAGGTGTATTCATTGTTCATAAGATTAAAACAAAAATTAATATCACCATCAGAAATATTCAATATTGATAGTTATCATTATTTTAACTCAAAATTATCCTGGATGAGCCCCCAACTTATCACAGCAAATGACTGTCATTTCAAGATTTGTATTTAATACCTTCCAACAGTGGATTATGAGAGGACTAGTTCTGGAACAGTTTATACCATGACACTTGCCAAGATGCTGTTCAGTAATGCTGCAGTATATCACAAAATGCTGCACTGTACTGCAGGGAACAGTGTTATTCAATGACAATTAAGTCCTTTTGTCATGCAGTATTTTGTGACATGTCATTTATGGCAAGTTACTGTGTTGCATCATTGGTGGCTCTGCTGTAGTTGATTTTTTTAATCACATTAGACAGTTTTCAATTCCTTTGGAGAAACAGCTCAAGTTTTTCCTTCGCAGTCTATTGTCTAAAAAGGTTCAAATATATTGCATGTGGCATGAAAGAATTGACAAAAATAGATATTTATTTTAATATAAAATAGTGAAAATGATCATAAGTAGTTGTACTTTAATTGGCAATGCAAATAAACAATGCATATATTTTTGAGGTAGAACAAGTATATCAAAACAAAAAAGGAAAAATTAGCAAATGCAAAGTATTTAAATGAACTCTTTCTAAAAGAAAAATACTAACTAAATTGTTTAAAACCTTGAAAAATGAGACATAATTTTGTATACCCATATTGCTATGCGGTTCAAAGATTTTTAAAAACAAAAGAAAAAGGAAAGAAAATCCCCAAGTAAAAAAAAACTTAGAGGCAATTAATCAATCAATCCATTAATTAAGCAATAAATTAATGCATATTACCACCAATACAATACTATACTATAAAATATAGCTATCTAAATAAGACACTTAATACTGTAGGACAGCAGAGGACAGCAGGAGGTTATCCTCAAAGGTTTGTTCACAAGATGATGAAGAAGTCCTGGAAAAAAAGGCAGCAGACAGCAAGTTTCAGACATGTAGTCCTTTTTGGAGCAAATTCTTCTTGTCCCCAGATCCCCACCCAGGAATAAACTCAGGCCACAGCTTTTTCACTTTTTGGATACTCACTGACACTGTTTATTATATCATAGGCACAGTTACTTTGTTTGCATCCGAAATCAATTCATTATAATTCAAACACTTCCTAATTACAGTTTGGACATAACAGTCCCCACGCCTCTTCTCTGGACGTAACAGTCCCGTCTTCTTCTTTGTGGATCTTTGTCCTGCTGTCTCCCTGGTCGCCATTCTTCTCAAGGTCCGGACACTGTGATATAGCCTCCCCCTGTTACTCACCACCATTGGGTACCACATTTTATTTATTTATTTAGTTTTTGTTGACCGGGTAAGTGCACTAGACAATCCTGTCTATTTTCAGACACGACCCTGGGGAGGGGGATACAGATGAATGCCAACTGACCTTGAACTAGATTAAGCTGTTGGTGGTATTTTTAGTGAATGAAGGAAATTTGGCCAGGACACCAGGGAAATTCCCCTACTCTTTTCGATAAGTGCCATGGGATCTTTAATATCCACCTGAACTACCACCAATCCAGGCAGATGGGACCTCGGTTTAACGTCTCATCTGAAAGACGGCACCTCAGAAGTGCAGCACCCCTCTCATGCTGCACTACAGTGTCAGTACTGGGATATTAACCCAAGTGCCAGATGTGGTAACTGAACCCACAGCCCTCTGATCTCCTGGCCTCAGAGGCGAGTGCGCTACCTTCTGAGCCACTGACACTATTACCCGGACCACTCTCCCCCCATGCCAGGTGTGGACACCACAATCCACCACTTAGCTCTATGACCTTCCCCTTCCCCCCTTTTACTCCCATGCCTGGGTTCCTTTGTCCCCAGCCCGTGGTACCTACCCCTCCCCTCTATCTTCCCCTCATTTCCTTTCTCCTGACAACCCTTACAAGCCCTTACCCATCTATAATACCTCCAAGATGCCAGAAGAACTCCACCTAGTCCCCTGGCCCCCCAGCCACCATTTGTGACTCCCTGGGCCCATGCCAGACCCCCTCACCGGGGATACCTCTAGACCGTACCCCCCCCCCAGATCCTAGTGCCTATGTACCTGTCAATTAGCTCTGTTCCTTGCAGGGCGGGTGGAAATTTTCAGCAAAGAAAGAGAGCAAATATACTGCTGCATGCCCTTAAATACCCCTAAGGCCTATTGTCTGTGGCCCCTCCCTCCAGCCAATGCCCATTGCTCCTTCTGTAAGACTCCAGCCCTTTGTGTGATGTCATCAGCCCCCTTGTGCCCCCCATTCTCCTAGGTACTGTATTCCTGGTTGGGTCCCAGGACAAATTGGCCTGCCATTTATTGGCAAACCTCATTCAAGCTGTTTCTTTTCGGCTCTTTTCTTTACTTCTTGAAGGTTCTTTACAGAAATACCAGTTTATTTGTTCTCTTTTGGGATCATTATCACTTGGACTGTAAAATGTAACCCTTATGATAGCTTCAAGAGTTCTGAGGGTGGTTTAGGTTAGATAATGTTTACAGTATAACAAACAAGGTGTCACAACTTTATGACATCACAATTAAAGTTGGAGGCACTGATTTGACAGCTTCAGATCTCATGCATATCTTCTTTCCTCCTTCACCAAACAGTTCTAAGAAAGGAGTTTCATTGCTTTTTTACATTTAGAATCAAAAATCTTGATTGAGGAATAAGTTTTGAAAAAGCACTGCCACATTTTGACAAAACATGAGAGCATGGGTGCTAGCAGTGCAGATGAGTTGCACTGGTGTGTAAATACAGGTGTGTAGGGAGCTGCTGGAGCACTGCAAGCCACTCTTTGTGCTCCACTGTGGTGCAGCGCATTCCCTGTTTGCTGGGAATGCGGACTACTGTGCACCAGTGCAGGCGTTTTTGCAAGCATGTAAAAAAGATGCTTTTCCTGCACCGGTGCCACTGCCATTCACAAACCCTTCTGCTTGAAATACCATCAGAACATGGGAAGGCCACTGGGAATTCTGCACAGCCACAGTATATAAAGAGATGAGGCTGGTGGGGCAATCAGAGCAGAGGAAGCTAATTCAGATGGCACTGCTCCAGGTAAGTTGAATGTAAAAACACCTACAGTCTGATATCAGTCACAATGTAGGGAATATTTTGAAATGTGTCTTGTCTGTGTATTTATATTGCGTAGTTTTCAAATCAGTTTCTTACAGTACTGTAACTCCATTTTAGAACATAGCTGAAAGCTGGAGAGATGGCACAATATTTCTGATATTTTTCTTAATGTGATGGCATATTCAAATTTTCTGTAACAATATTTTGCTTATAATTTGAAGCTAAAAGCATTGAAATCATCTTTCTTTGGGCTCCAACAGAGGTCTGGTAGTGCCTCTTGGAGTTCAAAAATGTCTATACATTTTGCTGTCAATTTCTTTAAACACCAAAACCACAGTTTCTTAGACTTGTCATAATGCAGTTATGTAACATCACTTTTGAACAAAAGTTATATTTTCAGACACGTTATGAATTTCTGATTCTGAAAATTGCAGACTGCACAGATATAATATTTTTTTTTCAGGTAATACATTTTTTTATCCATGATTTTAATACACCATTGAGAAGAATCATTTCTAGTTCTGCACATTTGTTGTGGTGTCTTCTTTAAAATTGCAGATTTCTTATTCTGGCACCATATTTGCTTTTTAAATCACACAAAGAAAACTCTTGGCTTTTTAGTTCTTTGTCTAAAGCTGAAACAAAGCCTTTGGTTTTCAGTTCAAAAGGCATGTGACCTCCAACCTTTTTAATGGCTAGTCCTGGAAAATACTGCAGCTCCAACTGGTACAGAAAAACAGGCTTGATTTTAACCATTTGTTTACTTCGTTGAACAAGCATGTTAAAATGTGACATTTCTTTTATCAGTTACTAAGAACGCCTCTTTAACTCAGCAAATTTCTTCAGCTTAGTCGGCAAAGAATGTAATATATTTTACTAGAAACATAAAAACATAGAATTTGATGGCAGATAAGCACTGCTTGGCCTATCCAGCCTGCTCTTTCCTCCCTACATACTATACATATTACTAGAGACTGTACCCGATCTACAGCTCTTTCTCCCTCCCTCCTTCCTTTGCACTATGATTCTGTTGTGCTTATCCCATGCATTTTTTAACCCCACCACTATTTTTGACCCCACCACCTCTGCTGGAAATCTGTTCCAGTAATCCACCACCCTTTCTGTGAAGAAATATTTCCTCATACCTCTCCTGAATCTACCCCCTCCAGCTTCATACCATGCCGTCTTGTTCTTGAGCACCCTTTCTTCTGAAAAATACTTCCCTCCTGTACCTTATTTACCCAGTGAGTTATTTAATGGTCTCTATTATATCCCACCTGCCTCCTCTGTTCCAGGGTGTGCATATTGAGGTTCTTTAGTCTCTCCTCATAGGGTATTTGATGTAGACTCTGCACCATTTTTAGTTGCCCTCCTCTGAACCACCTCCACTCTGTATATGTCTCTCCAGAGATATGGTCTCAGCTAGCCCAGTGGTGTGGAGAGCTGTGACACCTGTGCCTTACCTCCTGCCACACTGGTGACCTGTGTTTGTGGTGTGAGTGGGGGGGGTTGTCGGCCGGGGAGGGAGATTATTGAGTGTCTGGAAGACTGCTCTCCTCTCCTCTCCTCTCCTCTCCCAGGGAGGGAGACTTGGCTGTCCTGCTGCATGACTGCCCCCAGGTGGAGGCATGAGGGTAGGATAGGACGGGGTACCAATAGAAGGGTTGGTGCTGTGGGACTCTGCAGTGTGCATATGCAATCATGTACGTGTGCTGATGTGTTGCACCCCAGCAATGGGGTGGACATGTGAGAAAATGGAAGAAAACACCTCGCGGTGGCAGGATGAGGATCGACCCCTTGCAGGCTTCCCACTGGAGGATGACAGAGCTGGGGGGTTGATCGGATAGGGGCTGCCATGGGGAAAACAAGGTGCTGAAAGGACAAATAAAAAAAAAGATGTCTGTAAAACTGAACAAAATACTCTAGGTGGGTCTTACCAGTGATCCATGCAGCGGCAACACCACCTCCCTCTTTCTGCTGGTAATACCCCTCTCTATGCACCCCAGCATCCCACTTGCCCTCTTGACTGCTTTATCACACTGCCTGGCCACCTTTAGGTCATCTGATATGATTACTCCCAGGTCTCTTTCCTGCTTAGTGGCAATCAGTACCACTCCACTCATTTTGTACTCTGCCTGGGCTTCTGTGCCTTAAGTGTATTATTTTCCATTTTTTCACATTGAATCCCAGCTGCCATACCCTTCACCACTCCTCTAGTTTTCTTAGGTCTCTGCTTATCCTTTCCACACATCCCATGGAGTGCCCACCCTTTACTTGCAGATTTTGGTGTCATCCACAAAGAGGCAGACCTTTCCTTCCAGCTCTTCTGCAGTGTCACTTATAAAGACATTAAAGAGGACTGGTCCCAGCACTTATCCCAGAGACACTATGCTGGTCACCCTCCCTTCCTCTGAGTGAACTCCATTTGCCATCACCCTCTGTCACCTATCCTCAAACCAGTTTCTTATCCAGTTTACCACCTTTGGACCCACTCCTAAGCTACCCAGTTTGCTTCCTAGTCTCCAGTGTAGAATGGTGTTGAAAGCCTTTCTGAAATCTAGATAGGCAATGTCCACTGCTTCTCCCTGATCTAAATCCTTTGTTACCAAGTCAAAGAACTCTATCAGATTCATTTGGCATGACCTCCCCTGTCAGAACCCATGCTGCCTTGAGTCTTGTAACCCACTGGATTCAAGATATTCCACAATCCCTTTCTTCAGCAGTGATTCCATTAGCTTTCCCACCACTAATGTCAGGCTGACTGGCCTATATTTGCCAGTTCCCCGCTACCACTTTTGTGTAGTGGGACTACATCTGCCCTCCTCCTGTCCTCTGGAACTACTCCTGTTTCCAGTGAGCTGTTAAATAAAACTGTCAGAGATATAGCCAGTATTTCCCTGAGCTGCCTCAATACACTTGTGGTGGTGGATCCAGGAATTGACAGAAGGGTGGGGGGCACACTTTGCTCCGAAAACCAAACCTCTCTAGGGGAGTCTTGGGGCATGCAGGAAATTTTTAAAATATAGGTGTGAAATGGTGCATTTTGGTGCATTTTAGGCCCAGTTTCAGGAGCAAAGTGTTGAGTAGCCCTTCAGAAAATCTCATAGTTTCCTTTCCATCACAGAGCAGCTGCAAACAGTAATGGCTGCTTCACATGGAGATATTGAATCTGAGGGAGATGTCTGGTTATTCTGCTAGAACAACCAGACATGTCCATCATCTTCCTTCCCATCCCTGCTGAGGCAGCTTGTCACAGAACTGTGATGGAGAAAAACTAGGAGATGGGCTCCAGTGAAAAGGACATGAACAGAGAAAGTTATAAAAAAAAGCTGAACACAGCAGTTGTGTTCAATATCAGTTCAGCTTTATATTGAAAGCAAACATAGAAACATAGAATTTGATGGCAGATAAGGACCGCTTGGCCCACCTAGTCTGCCCATTTCTCTACCTAATGGATAAGCTGCAAATCCTCGTTAACCAACAACCTACTTCCTCCTACCCCCCACTAGAATTGCCTTATGTCTTTCCCATGCATTCTTGAATTCCCCCAGTGTTTTTGACTCTATGACCTCCTCAGGAAGGCTGTTCCATGCATCTATAACCCTCTTTGTGAAGAAATACTTCCTCACATTACCTCTGAGCCGTCCCCCCATTATCTTCAAATTGTGCCCCCTTGTTCTTGCACATCTCTTTTTCTGAAAGATGCTACCCTCTTGGACTTTGTTGATTCCCTTGAGGTATTTGAAAGTTTCTGTCATGTCCCCTCTCTCCCTCCTTTCCTCGAGGCTATACATCTTAAGCTCCTCTAGTCTTTCTTCATATGTCTTCTGGTACAGACCCTGCACCATTTTGGTTGCCTTCCTCTGGACATCCTCCACCCTGTCTAGGTCTTTGTGGAGATGGGGTCTCCAGAACTGTTCACAGTGTTTCATAACAGTTTTGCCAGAATTGCAGACCTACTATGCAATGCAACTTTTTAAAAAAGATTGTGTAATATGCAACATTTAAGTCAGTGCATTCAGGAGAAGCATACGTTTTGGATGTCTTTTAGCAAATAAGTCAATAACTGCACAGTAGTCTATTGGGATGCCTCTATGTATAAAGAGCAACAGTAAGCTGTTTAGTTGATCCTGTCCCATTGTGCTTCACAGTAATGACTTGATGAACTTTAATGAGGAATTTGCTCTTTCTACTCCAGTAGTTGTGACTGGACTTAAAAGAATACTGAGTATAAATGCTATGTTGGGAAACATGTGGGCATTCGTCAGTGCAAATGTGTCCTTTAAGTCAGCAGGTAATAAGCCTAGAGTGCCAAAAGATAAGAATTCCTATTTTCTTTTCCACAGTTGGAGCTCCTGGTAGAAGGTTGATGGTGAAGGCAGGTCATCACTAAAGAAGTTTTTAAGTTCATTTTCTTTTTCATGAGTGAGGCTGTCAAGGTTTGCCGGGATAAGGGAGAGGCCTTGTATAGCTGTGCAAGATATAACTGTGAACCTTCTGGAGAGTTCTGAAATGAGGTGTTCAAGAAAGGGAATAAAAATGGCTCTCCTCCAGTAAACCTCTGGAGTATCACCCTCTACATCGTTCCTCTGTGTTTGGCGGTTGCAGCAATGTGGGATGGGTAAGTCTTCCTGGTCGGACAGTTTGCTCATTTCTACCATCACTTCAAATAGAATCTGGAACTCTTTGTCAAGATTGTCACGAACTGAGTGGAATTCATGAAGCACAAGTTTAACCTATTCATAAGCATACACTATGTCCTGGGAAGATCCTTGTAGCAACTTGCTAAGTGCCTTGGTGAAGCCAAACAAGTATCTTGCTGATTGAAATGCAACAATGAAACTGGGCTTTCTGACAGAATCGTGTAGCCCATATGCTTCAGAAACAGTTTTTGCATCCCAGTGTTTTTCCCTGTTGGTTGATATGTTTTCAAGACAGTCAAGCACAGCTTTGTACAGGTGTTGAAAATCTTCAAACGATGTATGCCTCTCCACCCATCTGGTCTCGCACTGTAACTTCACTTTTTGTTTCTCCACAGGTTGTTCTCCATTTTTAGACCTTTCAGAGTTCATTTGCAGAAGTGACTGCTCCAGAGGCCTCTGACGTTTTGGAGAATACTTGAAGAAGATTTCAACTTGCTTCGCAGTACTCATCTAGTTTATTTATGGTAGCTCACAAGCTTTTGAAAGAACCAGGTTTAACTGGTGACTGACACAGTGATAATATATCGCCCATGGTGCTGATTTTTGAAATAGAGCAGCACACCCCTTTTGTGCCCCAGTCATGTTTCCAGCACCATCATACCCTTGAGCTCTGCAGTGTTTGGGATCCAAAGTCAAATTTGTTAGACATGATTGCAGTTTGTTGCATAAATCCATCCCTGTCACTGATTTACATGCAATGAATTCAGCAAACCTCTCTACTGGCTGGCCATTTTTCAGGTATCTAAGCACAACTCCAAGTTGTTCCCAGTTGCTGATATCTGTAATTTCATCTGCTTGAATGTAATAAAATGGCCCAAAGGTTGTTGCTTGATGTCTTTTACTATTTGTTGCTGAATATAATATTTCATGCAGTTCAGTAGGTCATTTTGGGTAGTCTTGGAAATGTAAGTTGCATTTCTTTGGCATGTTTCCAGGTGAGTTTGTAACTCTTTGTCACCAGCATCAACACAAAAATTATTTAAAGCTTTAAAGTTTCCATGATTGCTATTATAGTCAGATGTTGAATCATCCCTGTGTCCACGAAGTGCAACACCCTGCCTCCCACAATGCTCCAAACACTTGATAATGGATGTTAAAAAAAAATTCTGTTTTTTGCAATCTGTTGCTGGGTAGAATTTGAGAGTGACAAGTCCACTCTTTGACTTTGGTTCTCAGTTGTTGTGACAAATGCAGTTTGTTTAGCCTCTGTTTTCCTGTGGTATTCAAGTTCCAAGTGTCTGAGAATATCTGCTTTGGCATGCTTCCAGTTACAATATGGCTGGTCAATGAGAAGTTTTGCACGGCTGGTCTGCCCTGGAGTGGGAAACAAGATACAAGCTAAGCAGTACAAACCATCATTTTAACTGAATATGTTATGTAATCAAACTGGTCTAGCCATGTACGCTGACACTGTTGTAGAGAACTGCCAGCCTTTCTTCTCTTGTCTGCAAAGCTTCTTGATGGAAACTTGTTACCAATATCTGGCTTGCAATGTTTTATTTGAGTACATTTTTCATCATCTGTAATACTTGATCTTGTGATGAAGTCACTTATGCCTGTTTGTGAATTCCCATTGCTGGAAAGATTTTCATTCACCATAATGACAGGATTTTCCAAAATATATTCTCTGATGATATCCATTTCATGTGAAATGTTCTCTGATGGTCTGGTGTCCATTTCATCTTGTTGGGTTGTTGCTGTCACTGTATCTTAAGAGTAAAATGTAAATAATATCAGTTTAAGCAAGATGAAGTGAAAACAGCAACATTTTTCATCATGCGAAACTGTGAAAGCACTGTAGCAGACTAGTTGCCGTGATATGTTGCTGTGCTGAAACAAGGATCAGATTTGTGCATACTTTCAATGTCTATTCAAAGCACAAGAACAGGGAGAAAAAAGGTGTGAATCAGTGCAAGAAAAGAGGTGATCAGACACGTGCAACAGAGGCACTCAGACAGAAACAAAGATGTTATCCAGAGATACGAAGAGGTGCTCCAGAGACAGCCTGAAATTGTATTTGTATGATACTGTGGTGCTCAGTGCTACAAATTTATTTGGCAACAATGGAATATTATAACCTGGGATGCCAACTTGTCAATAAAGGTTCAATTAAAAAACTATGTGTGTGACTTTCTTATGCTTGAGGCCCACAAAGCCCTGCAATGTTGGATAGTATCTGGAACATCAATGTGTGGGTGTGTGCTGAAAAGATCTTGGCTGTGTGCAGTTGCCTTCTTTTGGTCCTGAGCTTAATCATTTAGTTCATTTTAAAGTTATTTATATATTGGGGCAGTAACAACTGCTTCCCAAATGAACTGCTTGCAATAAGACATAAGGAAATCTTACAGGGAATCAAAACACATTAGCCCATGTAGCTAACCAAAGTGAAAAGATTCTGAAGACAAGTTTATATCCGTACGTGAATGGGATGAATAAATGCTTTAAAAAAATGTATGAAATGTCTCCCTTGTTCTCCAAGCTTTCTGCAGGCCGTGCTTACCTATGATGCATGATTCTTCAGCAATTCTTTTTTTTTTTGTTGAAAGAATAGAAAATTGATTGCTGCTGGGAACCTCGTTTTCTTGGCGCTGCCATGATAATACTTGACAGTAGCAAGAAGTTGAAGCTCTTGTTGATCTTGTTCAGAAGATCTCGGAGGATCAGGGATTGTAGCTAGTCAAGACAAAAATAAAAATTCACAGAAGACAGTCCATGCATAACTTGAAGGACATAGTAGGAAGCCAGCCCACACAGTCACCAAAAGAGGCATTTGGAGTCTCTCATCTGATTTGTGTTCTTACTTGTTGCTTAGAAGAGCTAGCTGCTTAGTGATCTTCCAATATGTCACTGTGATTCTCCTCTGTGCTCTTCTGTTGCTTTCATATCTCTCTCTAGTCTCTCATGCTCTGCACTTTCCACCCAAACTGCAAAACTGAGGCAACTACAATCTTCTGTTGCAGCCCTCTACCTCCACAATAGTGTTGTTACAAAAACTGTACAATTACTGGCCAAACAAATTCACAGAAATGGTACAAGTATGATTTGGGCACAAAATGTTAGGGCAGTTCTTGGCACCGGTGCCATGAACATTCTGGCACCGTGCCATGCAATGAACAAACTTTTTAGCAAACAAACCATGTGTACTATTTCTGTGGATTTGCTTGCTGTGTAGTTTTCTGCTTATTGTATCGAACTGTGGGACTCTCACATCTCCACAAATGGTGGACCAAAATGTCACCTATGAACTACCATGCCAAGGGATACTGGCAGCAACACAATTAGGTATTCACTGGAAGTCTAACCAAAGAGAGATAAATATCAGCTTGAAACCCCTTGATAGAATTAAAATGTCAGCAGAGGCTGAATGTGCTTTCCTCTCTCTACACAAAACTGAAGGCATTAATATATAGATCTACAGGGGATGCAGCATTTTACAGGGCAATGGACAAATTGTGCTGGCCAATTAATAAACAGATTCTTACAGGAGCATTGATTATAAATTACATAATTGTTTTCTATAGAGCCCGCCGTGCTCAAATTTTATCCTGGTAAGCAGTAATAATCTGGTTAAAAACTGGACATACACCTTCTTCCTTTTACAACAGCAACAGCACCACTACCCCACACACACAACATGCAACAGTAGCAATTATTTTTTTCTCAAAAAGGTGTGTGTGTGTGTGGTAAAACCTGCTAGCACATGACTATGATTTTATAAACTGGGTACAGTACACATTTTCTAAAACCATATTCATGTGCTAGTACAGAAAATACAGTATAAGGAATGGCATGCTGTAGGCATGCTTGGTAAGACAACTTCGGATGGTAACAAAGAAGTGTTGTCAACCCAGATGCTGCACTCAAAAAAACCTTGTGCCAGCATTTAAATATTAACCAATCATACAGCTGACATGTAATAGTGTTGATATTAGAACATATTCCAGAAAAACATTCTGGAAAAAAACCATGGGAAATGCTATTACAATGATTCAAAATCTTAAGTTCTTAGTGCTGCTGCCTCTTCCGATGTGTTCTGTGATCTACTATCTGTGATTCCCAAACAACTTTAGGGGAAATGAAAAAGAAGGGTGCAAACTAGAAGAATTCACACGTAGACAGATCCTCTTGAATACAAATATCTATTTCCTTTATTGTAAATGTAACAAAAGTCGAGCCACAGCGTGGACATGCACATAAAAAGTTAAGAATTTGCTTTTTAAAGAGGGTCATTTACCTGCTTTCTAAAACTGTGATGTGCAGAAAAGTAAAAGGCTGAACAAGAAACAACATTGATTAGAACATGTTTAAGTGAACAAAATTGAGTCATATGTATGGATAGAAGTATGATTAAAAGGCACCTCCTGAGGAAGCCAATGACTAATTGGTAGAATGTAATAGTTTTGCACAAAGCATCAAAAAATACTCACAGAATCAACACAGACAGGCCATCATCATATTTTCAAAGAGAGTGCAAAGTGTATGCATTTTCTGCCCTGATGTGAAATATAGGGTACAACCATAGGCAGACCAGGCCAGCCTGCACCTGTTATGCACCTGCTATGTGGAGAAGACACAGATCTGTTTGCAGTATATAGGCCCAAACTTGGGGGAAGAAATATAGGGTAACAAAGGAACCTCTACCTTAGCCAACCTCTGGAGATAAAAACACTAACGGGAGGGGCCAGTTCCAGTCAGGGCCAAAAACAGCAAAGAAATTGATCAGAAATACAACTCCCTACCAGATAATTCAATTCAATTATGTTTTGCACCGAAAAAGGCTCCATTGAGCAAGCTCATTCACAAGCAGTCCTCCTACTCAGGTCCTGAGTAGGACGGGCATAAGATTAAACAGAACAGAGTACTACACACAATAGAGAGAACTGGTATAGTGAATAAATACAATAAAGTGTCACACCATCTTATCTCCACAACAGTTAAAGAACATCCACAGTAATAAGAGCACAACTTAGATTTCAATTTAAGTAGGCATAGAGAGATTACTTTGAGGAAGACAGTGTTACAAGGCATACTGTACATAAGGTACACTTGATAAGGCAACAGATGTAAGTAAGCTACTACTTTTTTCTATAATCACCAAGTAACACCCTAAACAATTCCAGTCTTTTTGAGAAAATTTCTTCTTTGGGGAAATCTGGTATTAATCTATACAGTTAACAATCATATTACTTAATATTTATTTGCAATATTTAAAACATGTAATATGCATACTGGAGTAAACAGTTGCTATTAGATATATATTGTGCTCACTTTTGTATATACTTAAAAGAGAGTACTGGCTCTATAGGAAGTGAAGTTCATGTTTTGATCTATATATATATATATATATATATATATATATATATATATGCAGGAAAATAAACTGGACCTCAAACAATCCTATTTGGGTGATGTGCAGGAACAAACATTAATAAAAGGAGATAATACTATATCCTAGCCTAAGTGTGTCCATCTGGTGTATACAGGCACTCAACATCTGTAGTCTGGACCAGCACTGTGGATGTGAATGCAGGTTTTGGGGATGAACATTGCAAAATTTGTGGGGTTCATCCACAAAACTCTGCATTCACATCCACAGTGCTGGTCCAGACTACAGATGCTGAGTGCTTGTGGACACCAGATGGACACACTTAGTCTAGGATGACTGATGCCTTGGGAGTATTGGATGACCAAACCATCACCCCCTTGACTGTACCATCACTGAACCCGCACAACACAATGGTTGAATCAAAAGGACAAATGAGGTTGCAGTGCTGGAAAAGCTGGGGTGCATCTAACCCAAGAAGCAGAGATTTAAGCAAGGAAAACTACACTATCAGTCTTACACTGTCAAGCAAATTAAGCACTAAAATATATACTATATATTTCAGTGTTTAATTTGCATGGTAATGTAAGACTGATGAAAAAGAAAGATTTTTGTCAGGCATACAAGTAATTATGATGTCTTGTAGACCCACACTTCTGAAAGAGAATGATTCGGCAGACACAAGCCACTAACTTAGTGGCTTGTTTCTTGCAGAATCATTCTTTTGGAAGTCTCATAATGCCTTCCTTGTCCTTGTTTCTTTTTAATCAAATGTCCCCATACAATAATTGTTCTAAGTAATATATAATGGGTTACTGTCCATAACATGCTGTCAGCACAACTCAGTGAATCCTGGTGTTTGAGAGGCAAACGGACCAAACACAAAATAGATTTGCTGCAGTAATCGAATTTCAACAGCAAGTTAGGATACCAAATGTACAGTACATGTCTCTGTGTAACATCTTAATTTTTCATTTTATACAATCAAAATCTAATGAAATGTTCACTCCTGTACGAAAAACCTAGATAATTCCATAGCCCTTATTGTACCAGAACCACCCCCTCCACTCACACACACACTGAAGCAAAAGAAAACTCTCTATTCATTATACAGGAGCAACAATCCCATTTGACCGTGATTGTATTAAATGAAAAAATATGATGTTAGACAGAAGACAAGTAAACTGTGGAATCTAACATGATTTTGAAATTTGACTATTGTGGTAAAACAAATTTGCACTTGTTCCATTTGCTAATCAAACCCCGGTTCACCCAATTGTCCTGACAGCATTATTTTTAAAAGAAAAGCAAATATTAACCAGTGATGGCCAGTAACTTAGGTCAAGGTGCTTTGGCAACATGGTTTGGGAGCCTAAGTCTGTGCACAAGTGAAACAAGCAAGTAAAAAAAAACGAGATTGGACATTACCAGCCATGCCTGTAATCATTACATGCACTCAGTCACCACCAGCCTTTACATATTGGGCTGGGGACCAGGTCTATGTACGAAATAATTAAGCAGAATGATTACAAGCATTCAGGTTGTATCTGTAGAGGGGAACTAGTGAACCTGAGGCCACAAAATTAAAATATCCACACCCAAATGAAAATATCCACCTTAAGCAGCAATGCATTAGACAATAATTTACTTTGAAACCTACCCTCTATCCTATGTATACTTCCAGATTGAGTTGTGCCAATTTGTATTCAGTGTCTTACTGTCTCCATGCTGGTACAATAACTGAAGCTTCCTGAAAGAACTTCAGGACATTTGGGGGAACTTCCCCCAAATGTACTGAAGTTAATTCCAGGCAGCACTGCTTGAGGTAGTTGAAAGTAATTATTGTCCCTCATAAAAGCACCCTCACCCCAGCAACAGTGACTGCAGTTAGTGTCTCTTTTTCATGGCCAACCTTTGTATTAGGGGCTTTGGAATAGGTTGAAAGAAAAAATGTAGCTGGGAGTAATTTAAACAGGATATCCTCCTTGTAAGCCAGTTGCCTTAACCCTCAACCTGCTCCATGACCTGAATACCTTTCTTTACAGCAGTTGACTTCATAGCCTGAATTTTAAATCCACCTACATTTTAGGTGGATTTAAAAGTAAAATTGCAGTGAAAGTTGGATTTAAAATTCAGGCTATGAAGTGAACTGATGAAGTGTCGACAACATTTAGAGGTGCAGCATCCTCTTGCAAGTTTGTTTTTTTTGGCAGTTCCACTGAGCAAATTGTGAACCTGGTACATCAATATATTAACCATTACACAGTTTAAACCCCCTCCCAAAAAATAAAACCTAGTACCATGGCATAAAAAATTTCAGTTTTGACATCAAATGCTTGGACCTGATGGAGGCATTCCAAGATGACAATGAATTCACAGAAGACAAGGACTGCCAGTCTTCAATCAATAGGTGGCATATGGTCCTAACAGACCAACAATTCCCTTCCCTGTTAATCATAGAATTGCTGGTCTGTTATGACCATATGTCACCTATCCCAGCTAATTACAACCATTGCTCTCAGGGCAACCAATTACACTTCCATTTAGACCTGTAAATAGCACCTCAGGGCTCAGATATGATCAAAGTCTATTTAGAATATGAAAGTAATTTCATTTGGGGAGCAGTGGGACATCACTGGAGGATGGGCTGTGGTATGTTTATGCTCAACTTGATCCTGATTAGGAAACCACAGTCACTGGTTGACTGACAATCATCAGAGGATAAAGATGTCCAACAGTCACAACCGTTTTTAGGATAGCAGTGCATGGGTTAAATTAAGCTGCATCCTTGTAGCAATATTCTATGATTTCTTTTCTCAGGCTTGATAAGGTAATGCGTTTCCTATCTTGTGTTCCACAGACTCTTGGTATTACATCTCAGACAACTACTGAGAGTTCATCAACTGTTACCCCAGTTGTGTGACAACTATTTGGATACTTGCAAATCGTTGACGCACTGTGTTTGATGTTTCCCAAATAGTTGTCATACAACTGCCTCGTACAATTAACGATGTGTTTTATATGATTATAGAGCAAACAGCAATGCAGCTTTTTTGCAATTCTGCCCTGCAAATCCCATTCTTGGATACAGTCACTGATATACATAGAAGTTTTTCAGATACCCTTTGCCTGACTGTTGATTTCTTCTACTTTTATTTTACATTTTAAACTCCATTTGTAGAAATTCTACTATATTTAGGTATGTAAACCCACTTTCTCCTACAGAGCTAGTCAGCTATCAAACAATAAAAAAAAGAAAAAATTAAGAGGCAGCTCAGACTGGGGAACCTACCCCTGCTAGAAGCCACATGAAAGTTGCAGTTTATCCCAAGCTAACAATTTTTCATGTTGTACTGTACTTATGCCATAGAAAGGAGGCTTCAGTTCAGGAGGAGTAGGGATCACTGTGCATGGCCTGAAATATCAAACCACAAACTGCAAATTTCTGTGAATTCAGCATTCGTATGAGTTTGCAGAGGTTACAACTTTGAGGTGTGTTTTCTGCTGGATTTCTGTTCCATTTTTGCAGCGCACATTCATAACATGCAGCCTCTCTACCTGTGGCTGAAACAGTAGCAGTAACTTACCTTGTGAGTCTGCAGTCCCTGATCGGATTCTGATGAGTCAGCATGCAGTTAACGTGAATGGGTCTGGAGCAGCACCAGATGCAGTTATGAAAGGGTCGACGACTGTACTGAGGATGACGCGGGGCTCCGGTCCCACAGGCAGCATGTTGGGGAGTGAAGCAGCAGCAGCAGTAGTAGGACCCAGCAGTCCTGAGGCAATTTTTATACACCTCAGGACTGCTAAGCACACTGGCGGGATTTGTAAAAAAAAAATTCCTCAAGCAAGAATCAATATTAATTGGTCTAGTCTCCAGGGTCCATGCTGTGTACATGTGAAGCACACAGGAGTAGTGTACTGGACCAATTCATGACAGAATTGCTAGTTATAAATTTTGGCTGTTATCAACTCGAGCTCAGAACACTGACACTGACCGGCGCTAACCCCTGTTTCTTTTACAACTGGTCCTGCAGCTGGTATGTGTCTTCTCCCACGTAAGTATCTGTTGCTTCTCTTTTAATTATGCAGGGGAAGATTAAGACACATACCAGGCAGCCAGCATTTGGCATTCACATTTTTAAGTTTTAAAAAGACCGCTGAGGGTGGCATGCTCCCCGCTCATGAAAGGGGGTGGCTCACGTGCGCCACTGCCTGAATCTGCCACTGCCTTGGATGCACCCCATCTGGCCCCCTTGCCTTGTCCACCTTCATATTAGCAAGTCCCTTCAGGCCTCTCTCCCAAAAGGACTAGTATCTGCTTCCTCCTCCCTCCCTCCCTCCCTAGCTTCTGTTACTTTTTGTGGCCCCTCCTCTTCTCCTTACTCTGTGAAGACTGAACAAAGCTAATTGTTCAGGATGTCTGCCTTTTCCTGGTCTCCCTCTACACAGTCCTCCCATCCCATTTTTAACCTTACAATCCCACCCTGGTCTTGTTCTTTTCACTTACATACTTAGAAAAAGTCTTGTCCCCTTTCATTACCTCCTGGGCTAGTCTCTCTTCAGTTTGTGCATTTGCACTCCTTACTGCTGTCCCTGCTTCCCTCTGGTTCCCCTGATACACCTCACTGTCCTCCTCTCTCTCTCTCTCTCTCTGTGTCTCCTTATATCTTCTGAATACTACCCATTTAGCAGTTACCTTTTCAGCCACCTCTTTTGAGAACCATGCAGTCTCTTTTTCCTCTTGCTTTTGTGCACTTGTTTGATGTGGAGGTTTGTTGCCTTTACTATGTTCCCTTTTAGTTTCGCCCATTGTTCCCCCACCCTTCCCAGACCATTCCCCATGCAGGTCATCCCTGAGGCATTCACCCATCTTTACAAAATCTGCCCTCCTTAAATCCAGGACCCTTAACCTTGTGTGGTTTGATTCCGCAGCTATCCTTATATTGAACTACACTGTACGGTGATCTCTGGTCCCCAGGTGGCCTCCCACCATCATGTCTGAAGTACATGTCTGAAATACTGTCCCTGTTAGTGAGTATCAGGTTCAGTATTGCCCTATCACAAGTGGGTTTACTGACTAGTTGCCTGAGGAATGCCCCCTGTAGAGACTCCAAGATGTCCCTGCGTAGAGCTGAAGTCACTGCTGGGAGGCTCCAATCTACATCTGGCAGGTTGAAGTCCCCCACCAACAGCACCTCTCCTTTTTCTGTCATCTTGCCAATGGCTTCCACCAATACCTCATCTAATTCCTCCCCCTGTGCTCTTTGTGTTCTTATAGAAAAGATGAAACAACCATAAAAAAAACTAAAAAAAACCTTGTCTATAAAATAAATGATAAAATAAGCCAATGTGTTAAAAAAAGATAATTTTTTTCTGCTAGTCATCAAAACTATGTGATGGAGTTAAATGATGGAGTGCCATGCTTATGAGCTGGCAACTAAGGAAACTGCTAAGAGTCAAGCTGCAAACAAATGGAGACGTGGATTTAAGACCAGGTATTCCCATATTTCTGAAGGAGATGGAGTGTTAATTCACAACCTCACTCTTAGGGGTAAACACAAGTTGTGGGTCTGCTGGGAACCTGTACTCCACATTGTTAAGAGACAGTTCAGTGGTAAAATGTCTGTGTGTGTGATATGGCCTGAACATGGTTGTGATTCTTCTAAAACTCTGCACTGAGATATGTTATGACCATGTGAATGTATTTGTACTCCTGAGGATTATGAAGAAAGATCATCTTCTACACCTATATCTACTAAAACAGTTACACATCAAAGACAGACAAGTCAAGAAGATGAAAGTGTACCAGACATAACTTTTAGATAACTTTTCCAGTTATTTGATGAAAAAACCTAAATCAGAAATTAATCCAAATGCTGAACAGTACATACCTACTGAAGGTCATACAATTTCAAGCCCTGGGTCTAGAGTGTCAGTATCAGAGAACTTGCCAGTTGCTAAGGTCCCTGAAGCATAACTAACTATTCCTAGGAGGCCTTCTTGAATAAGACAGCCTCCTGTTGGAATGAGTGATTATGTGACTAATGTTTTACAGGTAACAGGGGCTAATCAGTCTGATCATGTGATCCTGTTCTTAGACCTTTTTGCTAGTATTACTAGAGGGAGGAATGATGAAGTCCTCAGGTGTGCTGCTGGGAAATTAGACATTTAGTAGGGGATAACGTAACTCCTTACACCTGTTCAAACCTCGTGTTCAGGCAAGAGGTTGTTTAAGCAGCAGAAATTTAGGTTATCTGTAATTGAGGCCCCATTGTATAATTTGCAGCACCGTGAGTATGCCCAGTAGAATACTGATGAGTTCTGAAGGCCATGTTATGAAGGTCATTGGGGTGCCAAGAGCATGCCATGTAGAAGTGTGGTGGCCATTGTGGAATGCCTTGCACATGTTCAGTGCTGCTGCACAAGAAAGGTAGAAGGCTAGGCAGCCATTTAGTCCTGCGCAGTTCAGGATGAGGAGTCAGGTAGCAGGATAGACTGCAAACCAAACCAGCCCGGGGTGCTTGAGAGCCTATCCAGGTACAGAACTCACCACTTTTGATTCTTTTTAGTAGAATAAAAACAGCAACAACAATGTACACCATTTTCCAAATAAGACATGAATCAGTTGTGCATTGTGGTTAACAGTTTGCAGTTAAGAATAATTAATCAAACTAGTCAATTGTGGCATGGATGTAGCATTCAAAATGTGGCTATCTAGTTATTATAAGCATATAAGTTATTATAACTAGCAGTGCAAAGTTCTCTTGTGACCCTAATTGACTATGGACTGGTAATATATGGGTCGGCCACAGAAACTGCCCTACACCGTGTTAAAGTTGCTTTAAACAAAGCCTGCTGACTTACCACAGGAGTCACATGCATGACACACACGTGTGACTTGTATGCCCAGGCTAACTGACTTCAGTTCCCTGATAGACTTCTCTACCAGTCCTGCTTACTAGCAAAAAAAGCTAGTCTCGGTCTGATTCCTGCAGGGGTTCAGAATCTTCTCTCCCCCAATACTAACCTTCACGACACTCAAAGTGCAGACTGTCACCTAGTTAAAATTCCCCACTGTCGCACCTCCTTGGGCCAAAGGTCTTTCACTTTCCATACCCCTGGGTGGCTAAACTCTACCACCTGACATCTCCTCGCAAAGCTCAATTGGTCTCTTTAAAAGACTGCTGCGACAGCAGCTACTAGAGAATGCCAGCTGTACCTGCTTCCAATAATGTCTTACGCATGTTCTCCAGACTTCCACTGACCTTACGCTAACCCACTCCTGCAGTGCCTTCTATTCTTGTGCCCCCAGCCTCTTATTATCTCACCTCTGCTCTCAATTCCCTGCTCACTCCATCCAACCCACCACCCTCCTACCCACCCTCTTCCACTCCCACCTACCCACATCCATTTCCCTGCCCACTCTCACCCTCCCCTCCAATTGTCCTAAACCCTATTCTCTTCCCAACTTCCTTCCCCTGAGTCTGCTTCCTTTTCTCCCTCTCCCTTCCCCTGTACACTCAGCTGTCATCTCTCCTCCCAAGGTACTGCCTCTCTCCTCTTCTTCTTGCTCCTCTTGTCTCCTCTCCCCCCCTTCCCATAATCTTGTAACAATACCTAACTTACTGCACTTGACTCTGGCTACCAACATAGCCTCTGTAAAAATGCCTAACTACTGTAACTTAACAGACTCTGGCTACTGTGATCAGCCAATGACCTTGTACATGCTGTGCTTGCTCTACTCTGTCACTTAAGCACAATTGTGTTGTAGTTTCCTTATGTTTTACATTACTTATAGCTTTGTCTAGATGCGGAACCTATTTAATGAGCTTGTACTCAAAGGTATTATCCAAGATCTCAAATAAATAAAAAAATAAGTTCTGGGCTATGGAGCGGGGGTCAGTCCCAACAGGGGAAGGTGCTGTCATGGTATAAAGTTCATCATGGCCATATGCCACATTCAATAGCAGAGCAGATGGTGTCCCTGCTATATTCTACCATTTGCACTTAACTGGATTTTTTTCAAGTTTGAGGCCTAGCATCAGACTGTGTGACCATTGACTGGTTGAGGTGGTTGAGTAGCCATCCATATTTGTGCAGTTGTTTTCCATGTATTAGTAAGTGCAGTGGTCCAGAGGTGTCTGCCAGCTCCTAGTGTGTATTGCTTGGAATCTGCGCCAAGTGGGAATGCAAGTGTGGATTTGGGCTGTTTAAACTCCAGTACCCTTTGTGGTATTATGGCAGGATGCTAGGCAAATGCAAGAGAATTTTAATCAAAGTGTTAAGGTAATGTAAAGTAGTGACTAAAAGCGGAGTGCTTGTTGCAGAGGATACCAGCGTGAATTAGGTTGCTGAGCATATGTTTTGTTTAGAGCAAAATGCCTTGATCAATGCAAACTTGCTGGACAAAACAGAATTATTTGTATAAAGATATTCTCTTGTGCAAGGCAAAATGTCATGTTGAACTTAATGTAACTAATACACATAGCCGTAAACAGAAATAGAGTGGTACATGTAGAATGGCCAAGCATTAAGGTCCTGTCCAGTCCTGTTCACTTCCTTATCTTATGTTTGCTTCTTTTTGGTATTTACATTACTTGGTAACATTAATGAACGCTTATTATACTTTTATCTTATGACATTTGTTTTTCTGCTTTTCTGGTCAAAGTGTTTCCAGTTGCTATGAGACGTCCCTTGTGGATGTGACAACTAATACTCCTCTCCTGGTCCATGTTAAATGAAATCTTTATTTTAGTCAACAGGGTTAAATGCACACTGGATCTTTATCTTATGGCCTCCCTTTCTTTGCCATTTGTGGCCAGGATGTCTCAATACTATGCAATGTCCTCCTTTTTATTTCTTTCCAACAAACTACTGTATATACTGTATAACAGGCATAGATGGTATGTCCAGTGTGTTCAAGAGGGAAAGAGCCAAAGACTGCCTCCATAGATGCTCGAAACATCCAGAGAATGAGTAATATTGCTTGATTTTATCTGTATATCTGTAGCTCTGATGCTAGTGGGCCATCAGCAGTTTAGATTTAATTGCATTAGGGTAGCTCTGATGGTAGTGGGTCATCACCTTTTTAGATGTAATTGTATTAGGGCATTAATAAATTACAAAATAGTTTAAAGCAACATCTAGTATACAGTGGTTTTTATTGGGCTATCAGGGACCACAAGCCATGAACCTCCTGTGATTATAACATCACCCCTTTATGTGTGTTTTTAACAAACGTTACAAACTTGGTGAGCCAGCCAGGAGGTGGTTTGGTTTGGGTTTCTGATAGATCCAGTAAGACAGAATTGGTAATCTAAATAGGGTTCATGTAGGTAAGGGTCATAACCTAACTGAGGAGCTGGGGAAAAGAGTCTAACATGCTCTGAGTGTTCAACTGATAGTCGAACCTACAGGTAAAGGTCTATGAAGAAATTAAAGTAAAAGTTGGATAAATGCAAATGTGTCCAGGAATTAATTAAGTGCATGCAAGGGTCCAAGGACCTTTGGAAGCAGGCTCAGGGCCATGTAAAGTGATGTATTAAAGAAAAAGTTTGTCAAACAAACAGGGCATAAACACTCTTGTATTTTGTACCTGCTGGATAGCAGGTCAGTGGAAAGAGAAAGTATACACTGTTAAAGCTGAAAAGGAGAAATTATGAGAACAGCTCAAAGCATTAACAGGACAACAGCAAATGCTAGCTTTCACAGCTCAGTCTGCCTCCACTAAAGAAGCGGTAGCTGCCCAAGTGACGTCAGATAATCAACATTTAGAAAAAAAAATGCCTGTGTAATACTGCACTTATTATGTAATATTGCATTGGACAACCTTGTTCAATGGCAGTTTTGAGTTCCAGGATTGCATTGAGCACAGACTGCCAGACCGTCTGTCTGTTCAACCACTGTGGATGCATACACAGCAGGTGACTACAGATGGGTTGATTTGAGAGTTTCCCCCCCGATGTTCACTATCTGTGCAGCTTTGAGGCTTCATGTTTAAAGTTTTCTTGCCTCCTATAGGGGCACCCTTTTTCCCCAAAGCCTGGTACTCAGGACCTCCATCAATAGGATTTCAACCCAGTACCCAGTGCTGCTACAGATTTTACAGACTGCACAGACCCACTCTGTACATGGTCTGTCGGACACAGCACTGTTCCTTGTTTTAATAGCATCCTTTCCTGCTTTAAAGGCATCCCAATCCCGAATGTATACTGTTAAACTGCAAATTACAGCTCTTAAAAGGGATTTGGATTGGCAGGTTCCTGAAATGACCAAAAGGAAACCTGATTTAAAAGGGTTAATAGCTGCAGCATTTGGAGGTAATCATCAAGGTTTTGCGGTCATTCTCCTGGACAAGAGTATCAGGGCAGAAGAAGGAAAATACCTTGACAAGGGTAAGTTTATGTGTCTTATCCTAAAAGTTGGCTGTCACAGGGATAAAATATTGTGTATCTTATCTTACAATTAATATATAGTTGTTGTCTGTCTGCTTTATTTCTGTAATACCACACATTAAAAGTAATGCTCTCTTTTTCTCTCTAATTTTTTGGCGTATATTTGTGTTCCATAAATTCATGTATTGTTCTCAAGGTTGCTGTAGAGATAATAACCTTGGCTGCCTTCAGAGTAGAGCATGTTTTGCAAATATGAGTTACGGTGTAACACCAAAAGTTTTTTTTTTGCCTCTGCTTATCTGACTGTTTTTTTTATGCCCTCCACATACACTGGCCAATCCCTCTTTCAGACCTCTCATGGACCTGCTCACCCAGTTGCTCCTGACCCCACTGCCCCACATTACAGTCAGCCCAGGCAACCCTGATGTATCCCTTCATCAGGAGGATCCCTTACCTTCATAGGGTATAAGCCTTTCCGGCCATGCCAATGATCCTGGGCACTGCTGAGGTGGCAGATGGAGGTCTAGAAGCTTGGTGATGAGGGCCCAGGGAGGCTTTCACCCAATCGGCCAGGGTGCTATTTTCACTTTTTCTCCTTGGGGAGTGGCATTCCACAGACTTCTAGGCATACACTGATGTCTGCCACCCCCAGTCATCTGTGTCCTGACATCCTGCTGTGCTCCTGGCCTCCACCAGGGACCAGCAGGTGCTGGGCCACATCCCTACCCTCCCCCCAGAGAAGGTGAGCTGTTGCTGGATGCTCCATCCTTCTCCCCTGGCTGGCCCTCCAGTGACCCAGGTACATTCCTGAACCTGGGTCACCGGCTTTGCAGATGGAAATCCAACCACTGCACTGATGGGCTGGCTATCTGACTGTTTTAATTAGCCTTTTAATAAAAGATTTGTGCTTCCTGGATAGGGTTATTGAAAAACTTTTTTATGTAGATTGTTGGTTGGAGCAGGTGGTTTTAAGGGTAGAGAGATATGAAGTCATAGACTGTAATATGTGAAAATATTTGTAGTTTGCAGACAATGTGCCAAGCAACTGCTGGGTGAAAAAGTAATGTGTTAACAGATATAAATGGCTTCATCATACTTCTAGTTAAACCAGAAACTCTTTGCTAAAGAGAAATAAAATGTTCATCACAAAGATTTCAGAATGGCCCCGTGCCATATTTTGGCTATGTGCCACAGGGTGTAGTCCATGGTCTCCTAGATGTGTCTTTACTTACAGATAGTGTGTTGTACTGTATTTTCAAATAACATCTTGTTTAGCATCAAATAAACAGAAATAATTTATTTTATAAAGTGGTTGGAAGGTGTTTAAAAAGTTTTATTTTAAAAAGATGTTGCATGGAGATAGATACATTTGTTGGTTTAAGTTAGTTGTAGTTTGTTGCAAGATAGACAGTAGGCAGCACATGTCTAAAACATTTTTACAGCTTTCTAATGAAAATATGGGCATTACTTCAGCAAACTGGTGTCAAATAATAAGCCAATCTAATCATACGAGTTGTGTAAAGCACTTTTTTTAATTTAGTGTACTGCCTCAGCTAGCAGATTAAAAAGACACTTCAATATGAGTAGTGTTCAAGGACACTGCACAAACACCAGGTTTGAGTCCCGGCAACCCTTGCTTGCACACTGTGTGATCTTTGGCAAGTTACTTGACCTTATTGTGTTTCAAAATTCTATGTCACTATCAGTTCAAACTTGATGTGTGTCCCTACCTAAAGCATCAATTTCCACACAAAATGTATGTTTTCATGGAAACACACCAAGTGTGAATCCTACAATTTAAATTGTTATTTTCATTTCTATAGTAAGCACTCTGTCCAAGCAAAAAGGACAGAAATTTTCTTCTGGACTTGGAGCAAAAACCTACTGGCTAATCTAACACCAAGCCCAATGCCTTCCTTTATGAAGGTTTAGTTTCCACACAGCTCTCTTTGTTCATGCACAGTATCAGGTGACTCCCATGCTATCGGGGGGGGGGTGCTCAACACCCCCAGCATTTCAAATGAGCCATTTAGTTTAACAAATCTTGTTATACAGTATACTGTTACAAATATTACAGCTGTTTTGAGAGATAACCTTTTGTTTTGGGCCTGAGTTTTTGCGTCTTTTATGTTACCATATTTTATGAATGCATTCTAAAATATATGTACGTACATTATGCCATGATATACAACTATTGGCTTTATATCCGGATCTTTTATAAGCTCAGCTGAAATTTTGTAATATTTAGGACAAGGGAACCCAAGGACGCTTGGCTCCTCTTGCCCTAGAAAATAATCTCATTTTATTTTCAGAACTCCATTGGAGTGAGGCTAGCAGCCACTAAAACACCTACCCTACCAAAGGTTGCCGAAGACATACATCTGTATAACCCTAATGCAGAAGCATTTTAAAATCCATACTAACCTCTCACAGTGAGAACCATGTTTTGTGTTTTGTTGTTTTTGTCTTAGGAAAGAGAAACCCCAACCTTCCGGTAATGTATAAAGCTATACTAGTAGGCTAATTGCAATATAATGTTGTTACTGTTTCAAAAACTTTGGAATGCCTTTATTTTTAGTGGCAATGGGGTCACACCCATTACCACCTATACAGTGTACACCTTTTTAAGGTGATGACTGACTGGCTAATACGATTGCAAGCACATTTGTAGTTTGGATCCGGGCCCTACCTCCCTGATTATGGGTTGTAGTGAGACTATCGGCCTGGTCCTTGCTTGGATTATCCGGTGTTCTTTAGAGACGGGAGTTTTCCCTAGCTCTCTGAAGGAAGGTGTGGTGACTCCCCTTCTGAAGAAAGCTTTTAGACCCAGATGACCTAGCAACCATCGACCTAATCTCTAACCTCCCTTTGTGGGAAGGTTATTGAGAAAGTTGTGGCGCTACAATTGGATAACCATTTGACTATCCATAGTTTATACAAACCTCTCCAGTCTGGTTTTCGCAAGAGGCATAGCACCAAGACTGCTCTGGTTCAGGTGCTCAATGATCTCCTGATGGCGAGAGATCGGAGACACCGCTCTATTTTGGTTCTCCTTGATCTGTCATCAGCTTTTGATACTGTGGATCATGGGGTTTTGCTCAAATGCCTGAGGTCCATTTGTGGACTATCGGGTGTGGTCCTCAGATGGTTTCCATCTTACCTCGAGGGGAGAATGCAGAGAATGGTCTCGGGTTTGCATTCATCCAGGGCCTTCTCTCTGCCTTGTGGGGTACCTCAGGGCTCGGTGCTTTGCCCCATGTTATTCGCAGGATATATGCTACCCCTCAGAGACATCGTAAGACAGTTTGAGCTGAGGTTTCACTGCTACGCTGATGATACCCAGCTCTACCTGTCTTTTGCACCTGACCAGGTTAGTGCTATCTCGGTGCTGAATAACTGCCTCGCTGATATCCAAAACTGGATGAATACCAGTGGTTTGAAGCTGAATCCGGGAAAGACCGAGGTTATGGTGGTGGACCCCGGTTGCAGGGTTGAGGGTTTAAGGGCGGGTTCCCCCTCTGGATTAATTCTGGGGGTAGACCAGATCCCTACCTCTGAACAGGTGCGTAGCCTGGGTGTGGAGCTTGACACGGGTTTGACCCTTCGTTATCAGGTGTCTGCAGTTGTCAAGACTGCATTTTTTCATCTTAGAAACATCGTCAGGATTAGGCACCTGGTTCCACCTTGCGACCTGCCGGTTTTGGTCCATGCCTTCGTGACATCTCATCTCGATTACTGTAACTCCCTTTACCTAGGACTTTCTGGGGTTGATATCTGCCACTTACAGCTAGTGCAGAATGCGGCAGCATGTTTGTTGACTGGGGTTTCAAGAAGGTCCCATATCACCCCAGTGCTGCGCACTCTGCACTGGCTGCCAATACAGTGGCTGATCACCTTTAAAGTGGGTTTTTTGACCTACAAAGCCCTACACGGTCTCAGTCCCGACTATTTGAAAGAGCTTCTGGTGCCCTACACCCCTCTGAGACAACTCCGCTCAGCTGATGAGGGGTTGCTGGAGATTCCGAGGGTAAATTTGAAGTCCTCTGGGGCCCGTGCCTTCGGTTTTGCGGCTCCTACCCTCTGGAATTCTCTGCCCCGTCAGCTCCGATAGAGTACGATGGTGGGAAGTTTTAAAAAGGCCTTAAAGTCTTTTTTATGGGAGAAGGCATTTCCTGCTATGTTGTAATTGGTTATTTTAGCTTGGTAATATTTGTTGTGTAGTTCTATTGTATGTATTGATTATGCTGGTGTTCTCATGTTTTTATGTACAGTGCCTTGAAAAAATTTGAAAGGCACTTAATTAAATAAATTTTTTTATTATTATTATTATTATTATTATAAATGTCCTACCCCTACTGTCAATTAAGTATCATCTGACATCTAAAGAAAAATAAACTGTTACAGCAAATTTTAGTGGAAATTTACTAATTTGTTATATGGCCTCTGTGCTAGCATTGGTCAACCTAAAGCACAACCCTTCCATTACTATAATAATCGAGCTGCCTTTTTTACCACAGTAGGAGCTCGGGGAGGGGGAGACCATATCCTTCCTTCCAGTGCAACACCTACGGTGGTTGCAAACAGAAACAAAAGTCCCTCTGGACCTGATTGAGCCATAGCTGGCAGATCCAGAAATAAAAGAGGTATACCAATCTCTCCCCAAGTTATAAAAAAAAAAATGTGTTTGCAAATAATCCATTTGTTGCTCAAAGTCTGGAAAGGCCCAGTGCACTCTAACATTGTAAACCAGCTCAGCCCTTCTGTTTGTCAAATGCGGTGGCCAAATCACACAAAACCTGTTAATAGGTGGCTGTATGCCAACAAGCACTGGCCTGGTGCAAGGGCCATAAGCCCTTAGTAAGTAATCAGCTGAGATGGGGAAGGGGGTTGTACCGTCACCTGTTCCTTCTTGTCGTTACAGGACAATGCAACAAACTTCCACTGGATGACAAGAAATATCTGCCTGTCCAAACACAGAAGAACTTCACCTAATTTATTCATGGTTCCAGAGGGTGTATCCTGAAATGGCCATGCCAATCCCAACCATACTGCCTGGCAAGCCAGGTCCCCTTTTTGTCTTTTTCAAACCCATAAACACAGAGATTTATTATAATTTTTTCCAGCAGCTTTGTGTTCATTTTTTATGGTTTATCACATATAATCAAAAATGACATTTCTTCTCTGGTTTATTTCAATGACATTATCAAACATAGCATAGACAATGAGATTAACTGTTTGTGGAAGGGTTTCTGCAAATCTGATCTCTGCTCTGAGGTTCCCAGTTTTAATTAAAGAGTAATGATCAGCACATTCTTGGTCGGGAGTGAGATCAAAGGCAAACAGGGTGTACCCTTGGGTAAATTCCTGATGGTTAACAACTAGCAGTCGATCTTTCATAGATTTTCCTACTGCTTGTACTAGATTAAAATATTCTCTCACAGCATTCCCATTTCTAAAATCGGGCTGCAGAGGTTTAGTGGGGATTTGTTTACCGTCCAGATATAGAGCCACAAAATTAATGTTATAATGTTTAAAGTTATAGGGATTTTTAGTGTAGGAACTGCTAAAAGCATCATTGTCAACAAATCCCATGACCATCATTTTTGGTAACTGTTCCAAAAACAAATTATCTTGGTTGCAGACCCTGCTGCCTGCAGGGAGGCTGAACACTTTCATTCCCACTCTGTCTATAGGATATTTAGTGTTGGAGGCCAGCAGGGCTTCTGAGTGTCTTAGACGAATACCGGGGGTCACTTTAACCCTTTTGACAAACAGAGAAGTGGCCATGTCTTTTAGCTTATAAGGCTCAGCATCTCTACTCATCAGGCAAAAGCTGTCCCTGTTACATGTCAGTTTAATTTTAATATCCACACCATTCAGCATCAGTTTCTCTTGAAAAAACAAGGTCCATGTGCAAGTGTCCCAGCAGCTCTACCCCTCTACTGAGATGTGTGAAGGAGCTTCTTTTATTAAAACCTACATTGTCACCATCTCTGTCTGTGATTTCATGTTTTCCCAGGGTGTCTTTGTAAAATAACCCTGCAGTGAATTGGGTAGAAAGGGTCTCTTCACTGAAGTTCAGCACAGATTCTATGACTGCCCTGTAGGGGTAACAATTATTGCTCTGACTGATAAGCTGATCACCAACAGTGACATCCAGCTGACTGAAAATGGTGGCCACTGGGTAGTTTATAAGGCCCACTTTGGCCACTGCAGGTATATCACCACCATCCCGCTTCAGTGAGTTTGCAAATCAGGTAAAAAAACATGTTATTTAGATCCAAATAGTCTTCACCATTCCCTGCTATATAAAATTCAATTGGTGAGTTTTCTGAAAGGGCAGCCAGAGGGGGTATCTCTACATAAATGCTTTTTTCAATGCTTGTCTGTGTGGGAGCAACGGCAAACAAGTCAAGTTCTGATTTTGTCCATTCTTCAGAACCACAGTGCATGAAAGCCATGTTTTTTTTTAGAACAGGTCTCTGCTTTTTTTACACCCCCTTGAAGGTCCTTTGGCCTTTGAATGCTTTCTTTTATGTGAAGTTTTGTGTTTTGAAACACCTCTTTTAAAGTAGCTGGGAGGTCTGATGAGAAGTGAATGGTGTACTCTGCGCTTTCTCTTTCTACCTCTCTTGAATACAACCAGCCCTGAACCACCCTGAGTAGGCTTATCACCCCCTGACATCTTTTGAGCGACAGCACTAATCACATTTCTGACGTGGAACCTTTGTAAAAGAGCCATGGCTCAAAGGTATTTGTAATCCTAGACTTGATAAATAAAATAAATGATAAATAAAATAAACATGTCCCACAACATCCTTTGCAACATTTTTGGCAGCTGTTTGTAGATGTGGTTTTGCAATTTCAAATCCCCTTCTTAAAAATGGAACTGCTTTTCTGAACAGATGACAAAATATCCCTCCTATACCAGAACCATACATAGTAGGAAGTCCATGAAAGCCAGGCAGACTGTATCCTGCCTGTGCCTTGTAATAGCTTCTGTACAAGGCAGGGTCCCCATAATGTCAAACGATCACCATACTTGTTTAAATTTTAAAGCACCCTCTGGGGGCGAAAATGCAACTTCACGATCACCTTTCCAAATCAAAATGGCACAGGTTCATTTTGATCATTCTTTATTTCAATAGTGACTGTATCGATCTGATGTTTACTGACTGTTTGATAATGGGGTTTATCGTAGGTCACGGTCACTATCTCATTGTCTTGGCCCCTGATGGGTATGCATCTCAGCAAAGGCACTAGAATGTCACCCACTATTTCATGCATGATGATGTCAGTGTAGATATATAATGTGTAAAAGCCCCCATTAATATCTGTAGGGTTCTTTGTTAGAGTCTTTCCTACACCTACCTCGAGTCTGCTAAAACCCAAAAGGTACTGTAACTGCCCGTGCATAAACAAAATGCATTTGATGTTGCTGTCAGTGCTTATTTTTCTCCCGACAGCTTGTTGTTTCAAAACCACTGGCAGTTCATTACTTCAAATATGCTTTTATTAATTTGAGTAATAACACTTGCCATGTTAGGATAATAGCCCGATGGAATTTTAAATGCTGCTGACTCAACAAAGGTGCTGGTTTGTGATGTTTTACTGTGGGCTACGCTTAGAGGCTGATAGAGCATACTGAACCTGTTTTTCTGTGCAGGCACATTGTCCCAGGTGTGAGGGTACTGAATTTCTGGTAAGCCCACTTCCCAGTTACCAGGTAGCTCAAGCGTTTGTGGTAACTTTACTGTTAAAGTGGATATAGTATTGTTGGGAAAAATGTTGTGTGAGGCGTTGCTGGGCAAGGTGATATAAAAACCATTTTTGAGCATTCTAAGCCTTATCTGCTTCTAATGTCTCGAACCTGTGTTGCCTCAACCCAGCTATTAAATTTATCAGGCCACCCTAGCCACTTTACCAGATACCAAGTTTTTCTGCCACGCTTTTTCTCTGCCAGGATTTTCTGCACCCTATACACATGGTCCTCATTTGGTTCAATTTTTTTGCAACTCCTCAGCATAAAAAGTACATTTGATGTCTTCCCCCTGATAGTCTTTTAGCTTATAGGTGGGCCTCTGTGTCTTTAAGACCTCCGTCACAATAAATATCTCATCTGTGTATGTCTGTTCATATCCCTTTTTAAACACCCCTTTTAGCTTAGATAGTCTCACTTGATCATCTGTCTGAAGGGTACCCTTTTGTTTTTTTGCCAAGAACAGTATTACCGTAGAGGATCTTCCATACACTCAGGGCATTGGAAGGGTTAACATCCACAGGCCTGTGTTTAATACTTCTGTGATAAGTATGATTATAGCTGAGCACCAGGTCTGACAACACATCTATATATTTCCAAGTATTCTGGGCTGTAAAGTAACTCCACATGCGTGACTTCAGTGTCCCATTAAATTTTTCTACAATGCTGGCATTAACTTCATTATTTGTCACAAAATGGTGTATTTTATTTTGTTTTAATAGGTGCTTTAAGGAGGCATTTAGAAACGCTTTACCCTGATTAGTCTGCAACTTCTGAGGTGTGCATCCACTTTTAAAAATAGTTTTAAAGGCTTGCGTCACTGCCTTGCCTGATTTGTCTTTTAAAGTCACTACCCAGGCATACTTGGACAGCACATCAATGCACATCAGTATGTACTTAAACCCATTATTGTACTTTGCATATTGACTCATGTCCACTTAATTGGCTTGCCATTGTCTGTCTATGTCAGAAACAATGACAGGATTTCAATTAAACTGGACTCTGGCTGCTTCGTGTAATGAATAGGGGTCCTGCTTCGCAAGCCATTCTGCAACACCTTTCCTGGTGACATCTTTATCAAGTTTTTTTGCAGCCTTATACAGCTGAGTCACGCCTGTGAAACTACCCACTTTTTTTGCATTAAAATATATATTCTGGAGCAGGTGATCATTCATCTTCTTTTGTCAAACCGATACATCTGTTAGCTAGCAAAACTCTTGTCAGCAGTAAAATAAAGCATGTGCTCTTTCTATTCTTTAAAAACACTATGACAACCACAAAGTGCAATGCATGATTATATTTTATTTATACATACACAAGTCATGACAGTATTTTAAAGTTTACTTTATAATACATAGCACACATAGTAATCAGAAACTAATGCATATAGCGGCTACCTACAGAAGGCATAACACATAGCAAGCATGCAGTGATTACATAATATCTTGTTTTCTACACTTACAGTTTTACACATTTTACAATACCCAGAGACAGTAACTTTTGAGATGCATGTTTTACACAAGCATGGTCTTCACCCACTTCCCCCTTAGTGATGAGGTGGGCACAATACATACACACATATGCCATGCACTACTCAAAATAATTAGATTGATTTTTAAGAAAAGCTGTTACATCTACAGTGTCGTTCACCTTACATACTGCTCTGCAGTTAGATTTTTCCATTACTTCAGTATATAGTGTCCACAAAAAGTGAGGCAACTCTTTAATCAGAATCAGTGTGTTTTCTGCCAGTGAAGCAGCTGCATCTTCAGTGTGGACATTTAATGCAGGCTGCTTCCAAAGTATACAGGTTCCTTTAAAATGTCCTTTATCACACGGTACATTGTAGACATCAAGACTGACTGGAATATTGGGAGCATGCCAGTACGTTCCATCTGAAAGTACATTATAATACACTATTTAGGAAAAGCATATGCTAAATCTGATTTATGAAACACAACAAAAACGATAAAAGAAGCAAAATATATGATGACAGACTCAGACCCCTCGTTCTGCAGACTAAACACTAAGGGTGGGATATTCAGAAGGGTTGCACATGGCGCAACACAGTTGTGCCATGCACAACCCACTGATGTGCCCGGCATGATATTCAAAAGGGGAAAGTGCATGGCACAAATCCAAATGCACCAGGGAGCATCATTAATGAATGCGGCGCAAGTAGGGGGGCGTGGCCATGCATACCCCTGCACATCCCAATATTCAGCCCGGGATGTACAGTTGTTCCAAAAAATAAAGGAGCAACAGCCAGCTTCCCACATGTGAGCTGCCGTATTGCAGGGTGCAACACGGCAGCTGCCAGCTGTGGGTGGCCACCCGAGCTCCGGCAGCACCCTCCGTCAGGTAGCGCCACCCCATGCCCGATCACGGCCAGAAGTAAGAAATGAAACAGTCCTATATCCCTGGTGGTCCAGTGGACCACTCCCAGCTCAATCGCAGGCATGAGTATATAAATAACAAACTCCTACATCCCTGGTGGTCCAGTGGACGCTCGCGGCCAATCGCGAGGCAGAAGTCGTAAAAATGATTAGATCCATCCCTGGTGGTTCAGTGGTACCCCCTCCCCCCTCCCACTGAACCCCACCACCCCCTCCACTAAATCACCAGTGGGTGGCGGCTCCCCACCCGCAAGCACGCCCAGCCGCCCGCCCGACTGACTCAAGTACAGTACAGCTATACGCTGTGGACCAGTGGGCATGCAGACCATACTGTACTACACGGTCTGATATGAATGGATTCATTTCACGCCTCTGAACTATGTGTAATGCTGTCTGCTTCCTACAGCCACGCCTGTGGACCAATGGGCATACAGCTGTACTCTGCACAGTCAGTTGGCGGCGGCTGGGCGTTTGGTGGGGAGCTGCCACCGCGCTGACCGGGGAGTGGGGGCAGGGATCAGTGGGAGGGTGGGAGGGGTATCGCTGACCACCAGGGATGGAATCTAATCATTATTATGACTTCTGCCCGGATCGGGCTGCAGCAATCCACTGGACCACCAGGGATATAGAGATTATTATTCTTATACTTATGCCTGCGGATCGGGCTTGAGCACTTTGCTGCTTGTGCAGGGGCGCTTGTCCCCGATGGCTGCAGCCTGCGCAGGTGCCAGCGCAGTTGTCGGGATGGTGCACCTACATGTAAATAAGAGACGATGACATGCAAATGGCCCCATTTGCACCTTGCATGCATTATGGCCCCATTTGCATGTGCACCTTTGAATATCATGGTTGATGCACCTAGCTACTGGCGCATTGTGCTAGCGCATCCCCTGCCCCTCTCTGGCCACTTCATAGGTGCAGTGCCACCGCACCATGCACAATGCTGGTGGCTTACAGAGGCGATATTCAATGAGGCTGAGCCATGGTGCAGCACCATTGAATATCACCCTGTCAGTGCCCTGGCACATCCCAGTTGTGCTGCGCCCAGGCTTGTGCCACAGCCTGGCACAGTCTGAATATCCCACCCTAAAAATTCAACAGCGGTACAGATAAAACCACAAAAGTGTACTACATCATAAGGATCATGCATAAACTCTATAGCAATTTTATACATCGCTTCCTCAAGAGTAGCACCCTCATCCTTAAAATAATCCACAGTTTCTTTTTGGGGTCCCTCTGGGAGACCATCAGAAAGGCCTTAGCATGTCTCTAGAAGTACAGATGGTGCTTGTCCTGTAGGTAGATTTAAACCAGGTTGTTTAGCTCTGTATCTGACTAGTTGGTAATTAAGCCTCTGGATGCACTGACAGGGCATTTCCCATTGTGGTATACTCTGGAAAAAAGCATACAGCACTATGTTTTAGCAGCCTCACACTGCATGGTACAGTTTAACAAGTGGAAAAGCCAGGGTAACAACATGAACAATATTAAAATAGTAACAAGTGACAGCATTTTTTTTTGGGGGGGGTAAATGTTTTTTACAACATAAACAGGGTCCCTGAATTTCCTTATAGAAATTTCTTTAAAGGGCCCTTTGCTGACCAGTGGATCATTTCAGCAAGCAGAGAAGCCAGGTTAACAACACGTACAATATCACAAGGTTTTTTCTGCTTTATGGTACACACACACACACAACTATGACGATCATGATGTAAAGTCCACAAAGACATTCATTGTCTTCTGCAAATATATCGGCACACAGTTTAACATTTTCTACAAGTGGCAATACCAATTCATTTATATATTAATCTATATCCTCCCATACTTCTGGAAGGGCACACATCATCAGTTCAGAGGCTGCATATATCTCACAAAGGCAAATTTCATATTGAGGTGACCCAAACAGTGATGGATGGCAGTAATGGCTTAGGATCAGATACATAAGTCTTTGGATTCTCTCTGTACTTGCATTCCATATGATTATCTGTAAAATAAATGACACTTTTTGGTACTGAATGTTACATGTAGCAATTCGTTTAGAGGTGGGATATTTTTTTACAATATAAACAGGGTCCCTGACTTTCTTTTAGAAATTTTAAAGGGCCTTTGCTGGCCAGATGTGTGGCCTCTCTTCTAATCTCTCTGTCTGTCTGGTGGTACATATTTTTAATACACCACTTGGGATCATCAGCTCTTTTCACATTATTTAAAACATGACCGATATGCTGTAGTGTTTTGTTGGTCAAATATAAGCCCTTTTGTTTCATTGCTATTGCTAAAATCGCAGGCATAAGTTGCCCTATATGTATGGCTTCAGAAACATTTCTGTATAATTCTGTAGCTGTCAATTCATCGGTGATACAAGAATGATTTTTCTGACTAGGGTCATCTATCTCACACCTGGGACAGGCATCAACCAATTCAGCATGTATCACCCTCTCTATTACTGCAGCAATTACACCACGGATGGTATGATACATAACATACTTACAATACATATCGTGGTCAGTTTTTGGGGATTTACTACTGAGGCCTGGTTTTTCACATGAGGAACCCTGTCTAATCTCAGTAGAAGAAGAAGAGGATTGGGTAGTGATCACAGCCTGTTCTGTGACATATTGAAACATTCTATCACTCTCTGTATTTCAAACATACTGGTCCTCACACATCTCATTAACAGCCACATTTGTATCTTTCACACAGCAAACACAGTCAGGCAGTAGATTTGTGGAAAGTCAAGAATCCATGCTGTCCAAATATGACTGCTGCTCCATTGTAAATCCTTCAGTCTATTAAAGTAAAAACAGAAAACAGCATTGGTCCTGTGACTCATTATAGGTAAGATTTAGTTCTACTGCTGACTCATCTCCTCGGTTACACCATGTACGCATGTCACCACTCACACATTTTTTTTAATGTTAAAATGCATTTACCTCATCAAGGCAACTCTTTTCTTCTTCTTCATTTTTCTTATCTTTCTCTTTCTTAGCCTGGGCTTGACTGCTTGTGGCTGCATTATCATCATCATCCCCCTCTTGGGCAGAGGTGCCTCTTGGCTGTGTCTTGGATTTCTTTTTCACAACTTTCTCTGATGCTTTTTTTGGCAGTGTCTCACTGCCCATCTTCTCTGGCTCCCCCTTCTTGTCACTCTCTGTTTTGGGTTTCATAGTAACTTCTTTTTCTGCATCGGATTCACACCCCAGCAACTCTTCAAGGTCTTGCAGTGGTGCCTCTTCAGAAGGACAGTCGGATTTAGGATTTTCTGATTCACCAAACTGTTCAGTGAGTTTCTTTTTTATGTCAGACACTCTTCCACTCAACAAGAGTTATGTGGGACATTCTTTTTCACACCTCATGTAGTACACATACGTTGGCTTGGGTTGTGGGACCCCAATAGCCATCTTCTTGCTTGATTTTTCATCTCCAGACTTTTCATTTGGTGGTGTGACAGTCTGTCCTGTTGCTGGGAGGTTGATTTGAGAAGCGCTGCGCTGTGTCACCTTCTTCTTGATGTTTTTGATAATCTGCTCCAAATCTATAAAACAGAATCTGAGGAGTCTCTCAAAAAGCAGTGCCTTCTGGCTTCAACTGCAGGGTTTATATAATGATTTGTAAGATGGACTGCCCCTTGGTAGAACCATCACCACACCCATCATACTATACATGGTAACATGTGTCACAGACACATCTATTGTATCCCCACCCCCCTTTTTAAAAACATTATAAATATCACTCACATTTCATTCAGCCTTCTCCTTGATACTACACAGAGCTGAGGGGAGAACTATAGGTATGTGTCTTCCTTTTTTCTGATTTAAATGTATTGTATTCAGTAATTAATGATGGGTTATAAATGATTAGTTTGTGATTGCTATAGAATAATTACACACACACACACACACATACACAGCCAGCATGTTGCAATGCAGTCCAAAGAAACTGTTGAACCAGCTTATTTACATGGAGGTCCCTGTTTTAGCTTATAAATGGTACATACATATACAGTACATAAACATAAAGGTATCTTTTTGGTGCAAGTTTTACACAGTTCTAAAGATGCTTGTTAATTATGTTATACCTTGTTATAAAACAGAAAAAGGGGTACTTACACAGGCAGATGGATTTCTCTCTGGGGAGTCTCCAAACAGATCTGTGAAACCTCTGCATGATCAGGCTCCTAATCAAAAAACATACACATGCCCCTGCAGTTATACACCCAAGCTGACAGGGGGCACATAACACTACATAAACCCTAACTTATTTTTTGGGGTGGGGTGGGGCATGGTGAAGAGAGACAGGGCTTCAAGCCAGGACAGTGGGGGTGCAGGAGAAAGGAGGGGGACAGGAGTTTGAGCTAGGATGGTGTGACTCGGATTCCAGCCAGGATGGCATGGCAGAGGTTTGAGGAGTGCATGAGAAGGAGGGGTGTAGGATGCTTACAAAATGGTGGTGTTATGTCACTTCCAGGGTTTCAGTGCAGGTCATTTCCTGCTCAAGTGGGTGGGACACGGGTTCGAGCGTGTGTCATTTCCTGCACAAGAGGTGGGACACAGGTTCAAGCATATGTCACTTCTGCCGGAAGTGGGCAGGGCTAACACATTTAGGGAGGGACTTCCAGTTAAACAAAGGACAATTCTGATTGGTCCATTTTAGGCCATGCCCACCTGTCAAATGATATGACATGTGCTGATTGGCTGAAATTTAACATTGTGATGAGATATATAAACTTATACTACTCCCCTTCCAAAAGTTTTGTTGAAATGTTTTAGTTGGACGCCAGAAGAGAAACAGGTTGATATGACACACAATGTGCAGGGTCCTTGCCTGGTTTTGGAAGCACAGTTACTGTAGCAGTCCAATTGGATGGGGCAATAATCCCTCATGAAAACTTTCAGTCAACATGTCATACAAAGGCTCAGTGAGCAACCCAGAGAAAGTTTTTATAAAGTCAATAGCTAGGCCAACAGGGTCTGGGGCTTTACCATCTTGGAGATCCTTTATCATGCTCTCTTCCCCATGCCTATTCAGGGTAGGGTTTAAGGGGTTGGCCTTCATGGGGTTCACAGGCATTATGGGGCCTTTTTAGAAGAAAGGCTGTAATGGTTCAGCAGTAGGTGCTGTTTCAGTGGTATATAATGCTTGTTTCAGTGATATATAAAGCTGAGTAGAATGTCGTGAAGGCTTCTCCAACTGCCTACTGGTCTGAGGCTAGGCCTTCATGTGGTTGGTGGATAGTTCTCTCCCCCTTCCTCCTTACAAGCTGCCAGACTAAGACTTCCCTCTTCTATACCCATCAAAACAGTGTCCTGCTTTAGTAAATAGGATGGCCCTTTCCACTGCAGCACTACTAAGGTTGTTGCATTTCTACTTCAACTTTTGAAGTAAGATACATAGTGCAGGAGTTGGTCTATTCATGTGTGTCTTTCTCACATTCCCTAATTTTTACTTCCAGCCTCTCGAGTTCCTCTACCTCCCCTCTTCTCTAGATTGGCCTGTAATATAGATCTTAAGGATGTCCTACCTTCTTGAATGGGAGGTCTCACTTCGCTTGTTGTATTCCAAGTATTCCTGTAAAGCTTTCACAATCACAGCTCTATAGCCTTGATGTTTAAGAAGAACTGGGTCAAACTTCCATGGTTTGGCTGGAGTAGGGACACCACCCACAGTAATTTTTGTACTGAGTGGGGTGTGCTCTGACTTAAGCATGGGGTGATATAATGTCTCTCCTATGGAGGGCAGCAAGGCAGCAGAAGCAAACAACAAATCAATGCAGGCATAAGACTTGTGGGCATGTGAGTAAAAACTGTATTCATGGCCTGTTGGATTTTTATGCCTCCACAGGTCCACCTAGGTGAAAGTCTGGATTAATTTAACCAATGTCTTGGCATTTTTGGATAGAGTCACAGGTTGGGGGTTGGATCTGTCCAACATGGTGTACAAGACACAGTTTATATCCCTTCCAGTAATCCAAAGGCTGGTATACTCTGCCATTTTGAGGGTCCTCCTTTGGAAGAATGACTCAACCTCCATATTGGGACATAAATGACTCCCACTGCAAACAAGGTCCCTGTATTCAGTTTGACTTGTGCCAAGATGTATCTACTTAGTGGGTCCACTGAGGACTGTATGATAGTCCCAGGAAGTTCAGGCTGTAGCAAGAGAGCCAACTCCCTTGCTCAGGAGTTAAAACAGGGGGTAAGTCGTGCACCTTTCCACCCTGCACACATTCAAGCAGCTTCTCCCACTGACATGTGTGTCTCTTGTAGAATTAATATGTCAGTTTTCAGGTTTTTTTACTCTCCCCATCACCCTTTTCCAGCTGAAGGTTAGAATGGCAGGCCTGCTTCTCCTCATTGTCCACTTGCTCTTACAAGTCTTCCACTATTTTTTGAGGGAGTCTCTCTCCGTAGCAACATCTGTGATAGAGTCCTCCAAATCCTTGATTTTTCATTCATCTTCATCCAGACAGGGTGGCAGAGATCTTGGTCAGCCCCAAGACAATATTTTGTAAAGGCATAATTTGGGCTGTTACATTTTGAAAACTGGCCTTCCTTTCATTCTGGAAGCCTTGTAGCATTGCCAGAACAGAGACCAGTGTTCTGTCTGTGTCTGTTTGTTCACCCTTCCCAGCTGCTGCCATGCTCTGGGCCCATGTTCATCTCTCCTGTGAAGCGGTGGAATCAGACAACACTCCTGATAGCTCAAATCAAAATTTTGACTGTTTCTTTTGAATCTGCTCGGAAACCATAGATAACATCCAGAAGTGCCATATTTTAAAGTTTAGTTTACATGCAGTTTACTAGAAAATAGCTGGTTTAAGGTTGTGCCATGAGGGAGCCTAGCTAAAGAGTAGCTACTGTCTTCCCATGCCAGGCCACACCACCTCACTGTCTTCATTTATATAACACCAGTCAGTACAGAATATGATATATTAATAAAAATATTACTTTAATCTTATGTTACAGTTGTAATGAATCATGCTAGATGCTGTTCCATATGCACTGTTTTGTTACCCATGAGGTAATTATATCTATGTAAAATATAACTTGTCAGTGTTGGAAACCCTAACACCGTAGGCGTGTAGTGGTAGTTTCACTCTACATTTTCAACATGGGCTGCTTGTCAGGCTACATCATGAAAAGCGGCACAATCACTTTGTTAGCTGAAAGGTGGTTTTGCACAGTGGCTGTGGCATTTGGTGACAGAGGGACGAAAACACAGTGTTGGGCAGGATGTAAAGAATGACAACTGTATTGTTCATGAGGAGGCGTAAAAAATGGCAACGTTGAAAATCTGGAGTGGCAATAGGAAATATTGGTGAAGCAATGAACATGCATACAAACTGCGCAGCAGACGTCTGCAACTCAATTATTTGTGGGAGTTTTTTAGGCACATTTTCAACATAGGTATTTTGGGACCTCCCCTCATGAACAGTAGTGCTGTGATTTTGTTAATGTGTCCCAAAAGGTGATTTCCCACAGCGAATACGCCATTGTGCACCACAGTTGTGGGAACGCGTTTTGGGCAGGCTGTGAAAAATGGCAGCTATACTGTTGATAAGGAGGTGTGCACAAATGGCAGTGGTGAAAAAGCTGGCATGAAAATATTGCAAATGTACAAAGCGACAAGGCTGCATAGAACTGCACAATGCACACTTGTAGCACAGTCATTTTATGGACTTTTGGCACAAATTTTCAACATAGGCATTTTAGGACCTCTGCTCATGAACAGTGTCATTGTCATTTCTTCAAACTGCCCCAAAAACTGATTTCGCACAGCGACCATGCAATTCTGCGCCAGACATGTGAAAACTCAATTCAGCCAGGATATGTAAAATGACAGCTGTACTGTTCATAAGGAGGTGTGGAAAAATGCCAATGCTGAACATGTGGAGTGAAAATATTACAAATGCACGAAGTCACAAGCGTGCGTGCAAACTGCGCAAAGCACGCTCATAAAACACTAATTTTATGGACTTTCAGCCCCAAATTTTCAACATTTTAGGACCTCTGCTAATGAACAGTGTCACTGTCATTTTCATAATGTGTCTCGAACACAGACTTTCCACAGTGACCTCGCTATTCTGCGCTGGAACTGTGAAAACATATTTTGGTCAGCATATGAAAAATTACAGCTGTACTGTTCATAAGGAGGTGCAGGACAATGGCAATGTTGAAAATCTGGAGTGAAAATATTATAAATTCGCAAACTTAAGAGTGTGCATGCAAACTGCGCAACGCACACTCGTAACACAGTCATGTTATGGAGTATAATCACCAAATTTTCAGCATAGACATTTTAGGACCTCTGCTCATGAACAGTGCAACTGTCATTTTCATAATTTGTCCTGAACACTGATTTCCCACATCTACCACGCTATCCTGCACTGGAAGTGTGAAAACACATTTCAGGCAGGATGTGAAAAATGACAGCTGTACGGTTCACAAGAAGGTGTGGAAAAATGCCAATGCTGAACATGTGGCAAGAAAATATTGCAAATTCGCTAAGTTATGAGTGTGTGTAGTACCTGCTCAATGCACGCTCGCAAAACAGTCATTTTTTGTTTTTTTCCCACCAAATTTGCAACATAGGCTTTTTGAGAGCCCAATTCATGAACACTGGCACTGTCATTTTGTTCCTCACTCCTGAAAGGTGATTCTGCACAGTGACTGAGAAATCACCTTTCAGGACTGAATAATGCCATGACAGTGCAATAATTCAAGAGGAGGGGTCCCAAAAACCCCATGTTGAAAATTTGGTGCCAAAATTCCCAAAAATGCCTGAGATATGCAGCAAAGTTGAAAAACCCCTATTTATTCCATTATACAGCTTACCAGCATTTCCTCAGTTCGCAGTCGGCTTTGAAGAGTGCAGATGTGTTCCCTGTCCACTGAAGAGCATTGCGCCAGACTCAAGAGGTAAGTATGGGGTCAGGGTGTGTGGGGAGGCAGGGTGCACAGTGAGTGGGTGCGGGTGGTGGGTAAGGAGACTACGAGGGACTGTTTTTGTGTTACAGGGTGAAAAGAAAAACATTGTGGGACAGTTTTTTTTCCTCAGGGGATTTGGCATGCTGGGGTGGGCTCCCAGCGTGCCACCTAACTGTTTGGGGGGTTGCTGCAGCTGATGGGGGATTGGGCACCCTCGTTGGCACACAACATGGGGGGGTGTTAATTTATACCGACAGAGATTGGGCACCCCGTCACCACACAAGGAAGCAGCGGGAGCAAGAGCTGAGGGGATTGGGCACCCCCTCGGCATACAAAATATGGGGAGTGCTTTATGCTTGAGAGTGGGCTCCCCGTCGGCATAATTAGAGCCACAATAGCCCGGCAGAAATTAGGCATCCAGAAGTCAGCAGTTAGGCGGCTGCCATCATGTACACAATGTGGCTGAGCACATCGGGAGGTTCGCTGTGTCTGACGTGCTTTGCTCAGATTGCAGCGGACCTTTTCTTAGATGTGCTCACCACATTATGTATGCACGGTGTGTCGCCGGCATGCAGACTGATTGGGGAATGAGGGACGCACCTACTGATGCGTGCCCTGCATTCACCCAACAGTGACTGCACCTCCAAATCTCCACTGCCGCAAGATGTTGGATGCGCAAGCGCACCAACATAAAAAGGGTGGCATTCAGGAGATACAAAGAAATACAGAGGGATGAGGACAGGAAGTGTACCAGATAAAACAGAGAGAAGAAGGTAAGGCAGTGAGGAGAGCAGTAGAAAGCTCAAAGTTGGGACACATCACTTATAATAACTGGACACCAAGCTGTGATATAGAACTGCTCTGTTGTCTTTATTAAACGAGACAACTAGACATGATTAAAACAGAAGGTAAAACAGCAGACCTATTCCATGCAAAGGCTGAAGCATGGAGTTTACAATAAATACATAACATGAAATTATGTCATACTGACATAGTATGATGGACTTCAAATTCATTGGACCAACTGAAACAAATGACTTGACAGAGAATTCTAAAACACTCAATAGCATACAACCAAACAAGAGGTAAATAGGGGGGCAAGGTATAAAATAGAAGTTTGGGTACCAATTCCAAATACATATAGTACATACATTGATGTGTAATCCATTAATAATAGGAAAAAATACTTTCCTAAATAACTTTGATAAATGTAAATACATTTAAAAAATAATAAAAAAAAAAATAAATATGTAAAAAACAAACAAAAACGATGGTCATGTAAATCTATCTTCTAAGAAAGGGTCTGTGTTCAAAACCAGTATTAAGACCTGGTTTCCTTGTAGCTTCCAGCCTGATAATCCAGAATGGCTCCCTTTTTAGGACTAGGCTATTGAGACTGCGATCCTTTGGTTTCGGGTTCGCCTTATCTATTGCCTGAAAACTGAACTGGTGTTCAGTTCTATCAGCTGCACCTAAGACATGGGCTGCTGTTGCGTATGTGCTATCACCCTTTTCTATGGCTCTTATATGTTCGCTGACATGCTTTTTAAAATTTATAACGGTCTTTCCCACGTAGAATGCTCCACAACAGCATTCAGCTAGATAAAGTACATCAGTGGTGTCACATGTTACTAGCTGTCTGATCTCAAATCTTTGGTCTGTGTGTGGGTTCCTAAAATCTTTGCCTGTCATAATGTACTTGCAAGAAGTGCATCCTTTACATGGGTAGCATCCTGTTACATTTTGATTTAGCCAGGTCATGCTGTTATTCTTGGTGTAATGGTTGTGTACCAGTGCATTTCGCAAAGTAGGTGTCCTATGGTATGACATTCTCAGGGGTTCTTTCAGCAATATACCCCGACAGGGAGTGGGTATACTGGTGGATTTACCACGGCTGGTGAGGTTCAGTCATGAGGTGCAGCCGAGTGACTTAGCCACACCAGAAGTGATAAATCAACCCGTATGCCCACTCTCTGGAGGGGTATATTGCTATTATACCATGGTACGTTTTTGTAGATATTAAAAACAATTGCTTTTTTTTGGTCTTTTTAATGCTTTTTATACTGTTGTTTATGAGGTACAGTATGAGAAGAGACAGCAGTAAGCATTACAGGACCTAGACAGAGCGAGCATTTTTTGGAGGATGTGGACTGTATCAGGTACAGTTTTGCTGGGATCGGGGATGAAGTTTTCATTTAAAAAGGATGCGCGGCAGATTTTTTTTTAAATACTTTTGACAGTTTCTGTGATGTTTTGGAGGAGTGTCTACCCAGTGTACATGGGTGTATGGATGATTTTCATTGCAGTTTTTGTGGATTTGTATCTGTAGCTGCATAAGCACAGGCCCCACAGGGACCTGTGGTTGTGCAGCCACACCTGTGTGTGCATGTCATACAGCATTCATTGTGTACATGTGGCTGCAGAAGTGTAGAGCTGTGCTTCTGCAGACAGAAGACCCCAAGGGGCCTGTGCCTCTGCAGACAGATTCACTCATGCACAATGTACAAACTGCCTTGCTAGATAGCATGATCTGCTACTGCATGGTTTTCTATATGCCACTGAGTACCTGGAAAACTACTTCTCCCCTTGAATAATTTCTAGATCCACTGCTGAAACTATTATACACATATTGCAACAGTATATCCATCTGTGTAACTGCAAGCCCCACAGGGGGTCTACTCTTCTGGAGCCAGAAGTCAATATGTATTTCTTACACCTGTGACTAAAGAGGTGCAGGATCCTCAGAGGCCTGTGCTTCTACAGACAGAAGTAGTACTGCAATTTTGATATTATGAATTTTGTCTCACCTGCACATCTGAAGCCAGAGGTTGGTGTGTATGCCTTACACCTGTGACTGTAGAAGTGAGGCCTGTCAAGCATGTGTATGTCTTACAATGTGCATGAGTACCTCAGGCTACAGATGTTCTGGTTCCATACTGGCCTGTGCTTCTGCAGACAAAAGAAGTCTTGCAATTTGGGTTTCATGTATTTGTATCTCTGGCTACAGGGGCCTGTGTTTCTGTACACAGAAGTATTGTTCTGATTTGAGTGTCATAGCTTGCTATCTGCAGTAACAAGTGGATGTGTAAATCTCATGGTGTGTATGCCGCAGATACAAATCCATGAAGGTAGCACATCAGTGCTACTGCATTTGTGTCATCTGGAGACCTACTTTTGTGGCATTAAGTTGACCCCTAACTGGTGCATTAACACAGTTTTTTGCAAAGAAAAAAAATATATATATACTGTGTGTATATATATATATATATATTATGCGTGCTACCATAGTTAGGGTTGAGGAGCCATTTACATATTAAACCCAAAATTTTGCACCTTAATAACTTTGCAACCATTTGATGGATTTACCTGAAATTTGGAATACCGATCAAGACCCATATGCCTTGGGATCTGCCAAGTTTTGTACGGTCGGATACCGCGACTGCACGGAGTTATTAAAGCGTGATCTGCATGCGTTTTACGCTTTTTCTGAAATTCTACAGTCGGCGCCTACCGGTCGCACGGTTTGTGCGACTGGTCCAAAATCTTCAGGAACATGCGCAGGGTCCCGATGTGTCTTTTGAAGATTTGTGAAAAAATATTAAATGGTTCAAAAGTTATTCAAAAAACAATTTCCCATTATAAGTCAATGGGAAAAGTTAAAAAGTTCGACAGTGTCGCAAATGCACTTTTTACTGTCGCAAATGGCCCTTTTACTGTCGCAAATCCACCATTTTGTTTTCAGTTAGTGATCAGAAAAATGCTTGGCATTTAAAATTGGGACCCTCTAGCAACCCAATTCTTTTTGTATTCACCTAGTCGGGCCCTGAGGATGCTAGCCATGTCTTTATTTTGCGGTAAAACACCCTAGAAATATGTTTTTCAAATTTCTGGAAAAAGTACTTTTGCAAAGTACTGTCGCACTCATGAAAGTGTCGCAAATTTTTGCGAAAGCTTTTGCAAATTGTGACAGTACTTTTCTAGGCTGTGGGAAAAGACAGCAATTCTTTGGCACCCTGCTGCAAAAGAACAGTTTGGTGCTTTGGCCTGAAATTTGAAGGGAATGCAGCTGACATCTCACAGATGTGCGTTTCAGTGTTGTGTTGAACAAATATTACACAGCGGCAAAGTTACGGCACTCCAAAGTTGATGCTTTTTCCCATAGGATAACATTACGGCATCCGACGCATTGCAGCAATCCTTTGGTGCCCTGCTGCAATCTCATGACTTTCGGTCTTTTGGGCTGAAATTTGGAGGATGACAGCCAACATCCATAGATGTGCCTTTTAGTGGTTTGGTGAAAAAATATTACAGGGAGCCAAAGTTATGGCACTCTGAACTTCTCTTTTTTTCCCATAGGAAAACATTACGGCATTTGCCGCGCCTTTCAGGACCCGTATCTCGGAAACGGTGCGAGATACGGACTTTTCGTCGAAAAAATGCTTAGCCCCCTAAAAATGGTTAAGTATAAAACTAGCCAGGAAAGTCATAAATCATATGACTTTTAATTTTGTTTTCTATGTTGTATGGTTCCTGAGAAATAAGCTATTTAGTATTCCAACTCCTCATTTTCTGCTCCGAGACCCATTATTATGCATACATTCTTTGTACTCACTGTCTTTCTCTATGCAGCTTTTGGGGAAAACCAGCCTGTGCGCTTACATTACTGTTACCATTGCCCTTTCCGCTTGCGGTTCTGTACCCGTTTCACTTACCGTTCATGTGTACGCCACCATGTGCGTTATCCTTTGCGTTTCCATTTGCACTTGCGTTTCTGTTATTTTTTGCCATTTATGTCTGCAGTACTGTTTCTCTTTCTGTTTTGCTTTGCGTCACCATGCCCATTGACATTTCCTTTTGCGGGCACCATGTTACTATGTGACAAGACATCACGTGGCGGACCGTTCCCGTCTACGTCACCGTGTGCGTTACCCTTTCTGTTCTCACTCATGCTTGCATTACCATGTGTGCCACTGTTAGTGCTTCTGTTTGCGTTGCTGTTCCTGTTACTATGTCACAAGACATCATGTGACGGGCCCCGCGCTCCCGCCGCTGCATTACATTCACTATTTCTCATTATCATTCTCAAAAAGAAGGGAAATTAGAGGCAAAAAACTCCATTTAATGCATCAGTTAGGGTTGTTCCACAGCAACAAAAGTGAGGAAATTCGGTGTTAGGGTTGAAAAGCCCCCTTGGACCCCCCAGCCCACCCCCCCCAACCGGCATTGGAGTGCGCATTGGGGTGTTCGGTCATAACTCTCACCCCATTCTCCTATACTTCTGCTGCTTTACACATGTGATGGGGTGAAAGTTAGGGCCGAACCCCAATGCGCACCCCAATGCCGGTTGGGGAATGGGCTAATCCAAGGGGTTTTCAACCTAACACTGAATTTCCTCACTTTTGTCGCTGTGGGACAACCCTAACTGATGCATTAAACGGAGTTTTTTTGCCTCTTATATATATATATATATATATATATATATATATATATATGTAAATATATATAAATATATAAATATATATTTATATTCTTTGCAAAAACTGTGTGTGTATATATATATATATATATATATATATACACACACACACACACACACACACATACATACTGCACTGAGACTGTAGAGGAGAGGGAGGTGGATGCTAGACGATGTTAGATGGATGTACAGTGTTTTAAAGGGACTGTGTGATAGGAGGGGGGGAATTGTACATAAGTGGTTATTGGGTGGGTTGAAAATTTAAATATGATTTGAAAACAAACACCTCACATAGTTTTTGCAGTATTCATCTATACTTTATCAGAACTTTCAGAGTTTTCATTTAAAGTACAAAAAGTTTGAACCATAATTTCCCAGCCATAAGCTATTGCCCGTGTGTCATATAGCTAGTAGTAAGTAACCCTTGTGTAACACCACTTCAAGGATGACCATTTAATATGAATCTGGCTCATTGGGTCCTTTCTCCACCCACAGCCTTCTTTCTGGTTCTTTTCACCATCAGCAGCCTTCTTTTTAACTAAAGATTATCAACGAACAAAGTTGGGGAACTTCAGTGTGTTAAGTACTTTACAAAGGTTTCCTGACTTTGCTTTGCTTGCAACCGCACTTTGTGTAGTTTTCACCTAGCGAAGAGCCCACCTTCACCTAGCAAAGATTGCACATAGTGGAACTTTGCCAGTGAAAGTGTCAGCAAAATGCCACTATGCCTACATTTCACCAGGCAAAGGGGCAGTATGTTACGTGTGCTTGTTTGCAGAGGAGTAACCAATCTTTAAAAAAGTGTACACACAAAAAATGTAAACTACAGGTTGGGGTCTGGGGGCCAACTAGGCCCGCCAGAAAATGTTTTTTTTTTTTGGTGCATTCTGGTGCATTTTTGGGGGCATTTGAAACAGAATTTGCTACCCTGCTACCTCATCTCCCAGCCTACTAAGTTGCACTATAGTCACTTCCTCAGAGTCCCAAAAGTCCAGCATGTTGCCGATTCCTCCACCCATCAGCCCAATCAGCTACTTAAGTGAGAGGCTCCTGACCATCCCCGGCCCAGCAAGTTTCACTTGAGTCCAGCTCCCTATAATCCCCAGCCCTCAAGCAGCACAGCAAGTTGCATCCTAGCCCCTTCCCTAGAGTCCCCGGCTAAGCTTGTTGCCCTTTCCTCCGGACCAGCAAGTATCTACCTTCCCAGCCCAATCCATCTCAACAGATTTTCCCCAGACCCACCACAAAGTGCAGAACAGGCAGTGAACTGATGAACTAAGTGGATTAGTTACACCCCACCCCCACACATATGAAGCTTGAACATATTTTTGTGGAAGTCAATCAAATCTATCACATGCATTCATTATATAGTCTAGCTGTAGACCATAGCCACAGACTGTATAACAATATTTACATGTTTCTTTGTGGAAGCCGTTAGCTTCTGTCCAGTGCCTTACTTCAACCTTACTGGTGCCTTTGGAGTCAGTGCTGTTCTGTTGTCAGTCTGATGCCACTCACCACAGTTGTTGTTCACAGAGTTCCCTGTGTACCCTGGCCTGCTCAGACTGAAGTCTCCCCATGCTATCATCCACCGCTGAGTGCTAGGCCAGGAGGAGGACCAAAGCACACCACACCAGTTTAATCTAACCATCCATCCATCCCACCAGGAAAGCCCAGACTGGTTAGCGTGAGCATCCCACACAGTGTGAGATGGGAAGAGGAACCATTCATGTGGATACAGGGTGCTGGGTGGCCTGGGTGCAAAGGGGGAAATGTCACTGCACACCCACTGTTAACGATCTGCCAATGTGACAACTTTGGTGCAATAGAATGTGAACCACCATAGCCACTGATGAGGGCTGTGAAGGAGCGAGAGTGTGTGGTGCAAGAAGGAAGAAGTGAAACCTCAACTAAAAGTCAACTGCAAGGAGGATGTGTGGAGCAGGGCAGTGAGCAGCATTCAATTCAGTTCAGATTATTTTTAAAAGTATGTATATAAACACTTTTTTCACATACAAAGACTTTACAAATAATATAGAAACATTCAGTCTTATATATTTTTAAATACTGTATCTTGCTACCTATAACCATACTCCTAATACCTTTAAGTGGTAATAATTAAATATTACATTTTATATATTCTATTTCAGTTTAGTTGCTACTTTATTTGCAAAACTTGCAATAGCAAAAATTTGTTTTGTTTGTTTGCAATTTAAAACAGTGGTCAGTTTCTCATTTCTGGTCATCTCCTTAAGATTACTAAAATGCTGGTTAATGTATAACTCCCTTTCTGTTATAAAAACTTTACATTCAAAAATTAAGTGTGTACTTGTCATACTTGCTTCATTGCAACCTGGACAGACACTCATACAATTTCCATAAAAATTATTTCTCCATCCTGTAAATATACCAAATCTCAGTCTTGCCAGTGCTTTGCTGTCTTTTAACAGGTCACATTTTAACAAGATACTTCTCTATTTTGAAGTCTGTTTTTATAATCTTTAAGGGATCATTTTCCCATGCATCTTCTACTTTAACATGAGCCATAGTTTTAGCAATAGCCTCTATCCTCTGCATTGCCTCTTCCACAAATTTAACTGGATTTAACCCACCTTCTGTCTCTCCAAGAATATAATTATACTCTAAACCATTTTTGTTTAATTCTTGATTGAGTATTCCAAACCATGTTTATTCCTTCTAGTCCTGACATTTTTTCATATCACTCCAGCAATTTTGTATTACACTTTCTCTTGGTGCAGTAATTTTTTTTTTCCAATGAAGTACCCCTTTAGTAATTGTCCTGGCAAATATTGATAGGGTACCAGTTTCCATTCTAACCCCTGTTGCAGATGCAAAGTTTGGTAATCCTAAAATGTTTTTCAAATATTTATTTTGAACCACTTCAAGTTCTTTTAGATTATTCTTTTTTGATAATCCCCAGACTTCTACCCAGTATATAATTTGTGCTTCTACTTTAGCTCTTAAACACCTGTATTGTGCAGTAAAGGTGTTCCCTGCTATTGTATGCTCAAAATGTTTAATTTCATTCAGCATTTTTTCTGCCTTTTCACATATTTTTTCTATATGTTTCTTCCATCTTAAATGTTGGGTAAATATGACTCCAAGGTAACAACATTTCTTTACCTCTTCTATTTGCATATCTCTAATTTTCCAATTTTTTGTTTTGGTTGTTGTTTTTTCCCCAAACACCATCACTTTGTTTTTTTCTTGATTCAGTGTCATATCCAGTTTCTTTAGTATGTCTACTGTTGCTACAATTGCCCTTTTTAATGCTAATGGGGTTTGAGCTAACAGTATTGCATCATCTGCGTATAATAGTATTTTTATATCAATTCAGTTTATTTTGTGTGCAAAAGTCACCACCTTTTTAGTTCTTTCACCAATTTGTCTATATACAAGTTAAATAATGTTAGGGCCAATATACATCCTTGCTTGACACCAACATTTACATCTGTTATCTTTGTTGTATTCCCTTCTTTATTCTACTTTATCACAATTTTATTGTCCATATATAACAGCTGAATAATATTCAGCAGCTTTTCACATATTCCTTTCTCTGTAAGGATTTCTCACAGAATTTCACGGTTAACCAAATCAAAAGCTGCCTTGATGTCAATAAATACTGCTTAAATTTTCCTTTTTTTTTTATAATTACATATTTTTCAATTACATATCTTAGGGTAAAGATCTGATCTATCGTAGATCTTCCCATGAAACAAATGCCTGTACTGTTGATAGAATTTTGTTATTCTCTATCCAGAAATGGATCCTTTTCAATATTAATCTAGAAAAAAATATGTTTGATTTATAATTAATAGAGTGATAGGCCTATAATTTTCTGGGTTCTCAGTAGGCCCCTTTTTATACAGTTGAATATTCATTCCTACATTCCAACTATTTGGAAGTGTCATGTACTGTATTATGTTTTTATACAGACCTAATAATATTTCAACCCACCATTCAATATTTGCATGGTACAACTCTGCACCAATGTTATCAGTCCCTGTTGCCTTATTTTTCTTTTGCTCTTTTATAGCCTCCATTATTTCTTCTTTTGTGAACTCTAACCAGTTATTTTCATCTGCCTTCCTTAAATAGTCTACTTCTATCCAGGAGCTCTCTTTACATTTGTTAAAGATTTGTTTATAATGTTTCATTCATTTTTCTGTTGGGATTACTGCAAGAATATGAAATCTACTATTATTTGTACCCTGAGCTACTAGGCTCCAAAAAGTGCTACCATCCTTCCCTTTAATAGCTGTTTGAAGTTTATCCCAACTGTCTTTTTGATAATCCCTTTTCTTTGCCTTTATCAAATTTTTATATTCAACCTATATATTTATTAATGCCTTACGGCTCTCCACATCATTAGATTTTACAATTCTTCTACCCACCTTGTGAAGTAATTTCCTTTTTTGTAGACATTCGGCATCAAACCAATCTACTGTATAGATATTCTTGTTCTGTGAACTTTTATTTTGCTGTCCTTCTAGTTCTCTTACTATTTTTTGTTCAATGGTTTGAAATGCCAAAAATACATCTTTTGTTTTATTTTCTGATTCTTTAACTTTAAAATTTCCCTCTAATTGCATCATACAATTCTTTCATTTCCAAAATCTCTTTAGTTTGCACATACAGTAGTTGAACAGATGTTCTAAACTTACTTTTCTCCATTTTGTTTGTTTGCTTTTTCTAATTCCCATATTATTCTCTATCCATTCTCTTTTATTTTTATCTTCCTTAAGTATACAGCTACTACCATCCAGATATATCTGGATTGGTCTATGGTCACTGTCCCAGTTGTTCATAACTTCCAATTTTTGTACATTTTTATATGAAAATGCATCCACAATACCATAATCTAAAATACTCATTCCTTTTTTGTGCACATATGTGCAGTTTCTATTCTTGTCTCCACTGCATCTCCCATTTAGGATGCATAAATTTAACTTGCCTAATGTCTTTATAAGTATTTCTCCTACTTTATTCTTCTTTTTATCCATTGAAGCTCTAATTGGGATTGAAAATGCATCATCCAGGTTCCAGTTTGTTCCTTTTTCTTCTTGATCATTTTGTATTCTTGCATTACAGTCCCCTGCTATCAAGATCATAGTACCTGGATCTTAGTTCTGGATGTTCTCTACTATACTTGCAAATGTATTTATGCAACCCACAATAGGAGACACAGAGGTATCAGGTGGAAAATAAACATTCAGCAACAAACATTTTACTCTGTCATTCTCCGATATTTCCAGCACCTGTATATAGTATCTTACATCACTCCATATATATTTACAGTTCATATTTGTATTAATTTTAACAAATGTGCTGATTTCTCCTGAAGGTCTGCCAAATTTAAAAGTTTCCTTTGCTTGAATATGCCACCCTTGATATCCTTGGAAGTAACAATCCTCTATTTCATATACATGAAGTCTTGCTGTATTCTGACTATATGCAGTTAGCCCCAGCACTTGAACTACTCCGGAGAGTAAAGGGTTAACTCTATGCACAGGCATAGAATGTTGAGCTTGAGCTCAGTTTTCAAACCTCTGTCTGTGGTACTGTGAAGTGTAACCATCAGATTATTTACTCCGCCTTACTGTGAAGTTGCTCCGGAGATCCCTCCTGTGCTTCGGTTCAGTCTAGCTTGAATCTGTCAGTTTTTTCAAACCGTGGTGTCAGTAATTTGGTATTCTTGCCTCTGTCTCAGTACCAGTAAGTAGTAGTTGTAGGTAGTGGTTATTTTCTGTGTTTTAGCTAAGAAATAGTTTTATTTTGGTTCTTTGCCGCTCGGTCCAGTTCAGAACTGAAGCTCATCTTCTTTTATTGTTTATTATTACTTGTGTGTGTGTTTTTTCCAGTACTCATTGGTTCTTAAAAAATCTGATGTTGTAGGATTTTTTTTAACTGACCTGTGACATGGTTGGAACCGTTGAGTGTGTAATCGCCTGGCTTAACCATTGTGTAAGGTGATTTTTCTGGTTGAATGCATGTCTGAGAAACCCAAGAAGAAAACCAGACCAATTGGGTTTCAGCACAGTACCGAGTGTAAGGAGACCTTTGCTAAGGCCGACCCTCACCTCGTCTGTATGTATTGTCTGGGGTTTGACCACCTCATGGAAGACTGCCAAATATGTAAGAACTTTCCCAAAGCCACTCTGGATAAATGTTTGAGTAGGCTAAAGGAGAGAGAGAGAGGCCAAGAAGTCTGCTGACCTGGATGGCCAGCCCAGTTCAGTTGTGGCCGAACCAGAAGAGGTGCCCACTGACCTGGGCGATACCTCTTCGGGCAAATGGAGAGCCAATTCTGCGGAATCGGTTCTGAGTAAAAGAAAGAGAAAATCAGCTGGTTTGGATCCAGCTCCCCATGGTCTGACTGCTGATGAGATAGCTAAAGCGATTTCAATAGTTCAATCGCTTTGCCCAGTTCCGACCGAACTGGTTGTGGTTCAGAGCCAATCGGTTTGGTTGGAAGTACTTGCTTCAGATATAGATCCTGAGGCATACTATGAGGGCAATTGGGAGGAGGAGGATGAAGATTATGAAGAAGAACAATGTGAGGGCCTAGATGAGCCAGTAGAGCCTGACATCTCCCCAGACAGGCCTTCTCAGGCTTTCTGTGTCCCCTTCCCATTTCTTGTTTTACAAGAAAGTGAGACTCTTCAGCTTCCTATAGAAGAAGCTGAACAGGATCAGGAAGAACCTGACTATCTGGAAATGATGGATGTCCCAGAGTCAAAGAGGGTGTCTATCCCCTTACACAAATCCTTGGGGAAGCAGACACAAAAAATGTTATAATTTCCTACTTCCATTCCTCCTGTGGAAAAAAGAATGGACAGGAGGTATGCTTTGTCAGGTCCTGGGATGGAATTCCTTTCAAATCATAGCAGCCATGTGGGGGTAGTACAAGCTGCAGCCTGTGACAAGGCAAATATTCCCCTGGCATCTCACCCCCCCCAGATAAGGATTCCAGGAAAGTGGATGCCATGGCAAAAAAACAGTACCTGGCATCCTCTTTGAGACTCAGACAATCTAATTACATGGCATACACAGCCAGATACCAGAAATCTATGTGGGATATGGTTCTGGAACTGGCTAAGGATGCCCTTCCCCAGCTAGCCAAAGAGCTGAAGCAGGTGGCTGCAAATGGTGTAGAGGCATCTAAGGCACAATTCCACGTTGCTGTTGATTCCAATGATGTTCATTCCAGGGTCATGGCTACATCTATCTCCATGAGGAGATTTGCTTAGCTTAGGTGTACTGACCTCTCACAGGATACCCAGGCTAAGGCCATGGATTTTCCTGTAACTGGTAATTCTCTCTTTGGGGACCAAACAGAGAACTACATGAAAAAAATGGACGAGTACAGAACCACCTATAGGAGTGCTGCAGCCAAAGAGAAGCAGACCACTCCTCAGAGGCAGCAGTTTAGGGGCAGAGGCAGGCCTTTTTACAGGCTTTTTTACCAAGCTCAGGCCTCCTCCTCTTCTTTTCAGCAGAGGGAGTTCTTTAGGGTAAGAGATAGACGTGGGGCAACTAGGACCCCATCAGCTACTCAGTCCAAGCCCCCTGCCAAGCAGACACCCTGAGGTGTCAGTCAGGGTCACCTCCCCAATCCCAGTAGGGGGCAGGCTGGCTCACTACTCCCAGGCCTGGGAGACTATTACTTCAGACAAATGGGTCCTGGAAGTAGTGAGCCAGGGACTTGCTTTCTGTTTCAAAAGGTTCCCAAGAATGAGAGCAAAGTCTTTCAGTCCTCCATCTCCCTTGGAGACAAAGGCATTAGAGGCAGACGTCTCCTCTCTTCTGCTTCTGCAAGCAGTAGAGAAGGTACCTCTTTGCCGCAGGGGAAAAGGGCTGTATTCAAGATACTTCCTTACCCCCAAAAAGACAGGGGAGTGGTGACCCATATTGGATTTAAGGTACCTGAACAAACATTTGACAAAACCAAAGTTTAAAATGGTGACTCTGGGAGTAATTCTTCCCTCTCTGAGACCAGGAGACTGGCTAGCCTTCCTGGATCTCAAGGATGCCTACTTCCACATACCTATCAGACATTACCACAGAAAGTACCTCAGGTTCGAGTTACCCTCAAGCCATTACCAATTCAGGGCAATGCCCTTCGGCCTAACATCTACTCCAAGGGTGTTCACCAAGTGTCTTGCAGTAGTGGTGGCATTCCTCAGGAGGCAGAGCATCCTTCTGTTCCCATATCTGGACGACTGGCTTCTAGTCGGCCAGTCCTCAGACCAGGTCAAGTCAGCTTTAGAGGTCACCCAAAGACTTCTAGAATCCTTGGGCTTCATTCTGAATTTAGAGAAGTCTATTCTAGAGCCAGCCCAGCTTCTCACCTTCATAGGGGTGGAAATAGATACACTTCAGGCAAGAGTATTTCTTCCTCTCTCAAGGGTTCAGTCATTGGTCACTCTGGCCTCCTCTTTTTGTCCTCTAGTGTCTCATCCAGCCAGACACTTTCTACATCTGCTGGGCCACATGGCAGCTTCCACAGCAGTAGTTCAGGGAGCAAGATTTCAGATAAGAGATATTCAGTTTCATCTCAGATCTTTCTGGTCTCAGAAAAAGGACCCTCTCTCCAAACTGGTTCCAGTCTCCAAAACCTTTTTCCAGGCCCTTCAGTGGTGGTTGGAGGAAGACAATCTTTGACACGGGGTCCCCTTTATCAGTCAGGTTCCTTCTGTGATTCTCACCACAGTTGCCTCCCTGTTGGGGTGGGGGGGCCCACATTGATCATCTCACAGCTCAGGGAACTTGGTCACACCAGGAGTCCTTCCTGCACATAAATCTACTGGAATTAAGAGCTGTCTTCCTAGCACTTCAGACATTCTCAATGGTTGTCCAAGGGAGAGTGGTGCAGCTCAGAACAGACAATACCACAATCATGTGGTACATCAACAAACAGGGAGGCACTCGGTCCTCTGCCTTGTGCACAGAGGCCATGAAAATATGGTCTCTAGTGTATTCCCTTCAGGTTTCTCTGATGGCTGTGCATCTCCCAGGGAAGGACAACATTCTAGCAGATGATCTCAGCAGGATTTCACAGAGTCACCACGAATGGACCCTGAACGCTGTCATTCTTCAGGTCATTTTCAGGAGATGGGACACCCCAGAGATAGATCTCTTTGCAGCCCCAGACAATCATCAACTCCCTCTTTATTGGGCCCTGTTCCCCAGGATGCTCTTCTACTAAATTGGACAAGCAGGTTTCTGTATGCATTTCCTCCTTTTCCTCTGCTATTCAGGGTCCTGATAAAAATCAGGTCTCAGCCTTGCAAGGTGATTCTGGTGGCTCCAGACTGGGCCAGACAGCCTTGGTATCCTCTACTGTTGTCACTGTCAGTCACATTGCCCTTGTGTCTTCCCAGGCAATACAATCTCCTCACCTCCTCTCAGGGGAGGATTCTGTACCCCAACCTTCGGACTCTCAGGCTCAAAGCCTGGCTCTTGAAGAGCTAGAATATGCAAGTTTGCATCTTTCCCAGTCAGTCTTGGATATTGAAAAAGTTAGCAGGAAGCCTGCTACTAGGAAGACTTACAACTCCAAATGGAAAAGATCTGGGGTTGTTCCAGTATGCATACTAAGCCAGAGCTGGCTGACATTTCCACTGTTTTGGACTATTTGGTACATCTTAACAGTTTAGGCCTCCAGTCTACTACTCTTAAAGTATATTTGGCAGCTGTGTCTGCCTTCCTTTCGGCTGGTAAGGGTTCTTCCCTAGCTTCTCATCCAGTTTTCATGAAATTCTTCAAAGGCTTGGTCCATGTCAATCCTCCCTTTTGGAAGCCTATTCCTTCTTGGGATCTGAACATCTGTATTGCACAGCTTATGCGGACCCCTTTTGAACCTTTATCTTCAGCTGAGCTGAAATACTTGACTTAGAAAACTGTATTCCTGGTGGCCATTACCTCTGCAAGGTGGCTCAGTGAACTACAGGCCTTATCAGTGGAACCTGATTTCACTTCCTTTCATAGGGATAAGGTGGTCCTCCACACCAATAGAAAGTTCCTTTCCAAGGTGGTGTCAGACTTTCACCTGAACCAGTCTATGTCTTTGCCTGTCTTTTTCACTGATCATTCTTCCTCTGGAGAGAGGGGGGTTACACAGTCTGGATGTGAAAAGGGCTCTTAGTTACTATATTGAGCATACTAAGGCCCATAGGAAGGATTGTTCTCAGTTGTTTCTCACTTATGGTGAGGTAGGAAAGGGCAAGCCTGCTACCAAGAGGTCTATTGCCAGGTGGATTGTCTCTTATATTCAGTTCTGCTACTCTTAACTTGGGAAGGAGCCTCCCTCAGGCCTGAGGGCTCATTCTACCAGAGGTGCAGCTACTTCAGTTACAGCAGCTAGAGAGAGACCTTCAGTGGATGTATGTAAAGCAGCTGCCTGGAAATCTGTTCACACCTTCACCAAGCATTACTCTTTGGACATTCAGTCACGAAGTGATGCTAGGTTTGGCACAGCTGTGCTGCAGAGCCTGTTCCCAAAATAGGTTCTGTAACTCCCTCCTCCAAGGGGGTACTGCTTGGTAGTCTGTATATAGTCAGAATACAGCAAGACTTCATGTTGTTTGAAGAGGCATTAAGGGGAATGGGGTAGGAATCAGGGGTTGAGGAACAGTGGGCAGTATTTAAAATGGGGATTACAAGAGCAACAGAATTATGTATTAAGCAGGTTAGCAAGAGGAAAAGAAAGAGGAGAGTGTTATAGTTTTCCAAAGAGGTAGCAAAGAAAGTGAAAGCCAAAAAGATTGCATTCAGGCAATACAAAAAGACACAGGCAGAAGGGGATAGGGAGAAGTACCAGGAGAAGCAAAGGGAGGCAGGGAGGTCAGTAAGGGAAGCCAAAGCTCAGACAGAAGAACACATTGCAAAATCAGTGGGTAGAGGGGACAAAACCTTTTACAGGTACATAAGCAAAAAGAAAGGCAAAGGGAGGGATAGTGAGACTGAAGGGGGAGGATGGGGGCTGTGTGGAGGATGACAACAGTAAAGCTGACATATTGAACAGGTATTTCTGCTCAGTCTTTACTGAGGAAGAGGAGGGTAATGGGTCTGAAGGGAGTACAAGGGATGAGAATGGTGCAGAATTGGACACAGGTCCCTTTACATGAGAAAGGGTCCTGAAGGAACTGGAAGTAATAAGAGTTAATAAAGCAATGGGGCCAGATGGAGTACACCCCAGGGTCCTTAAAGAACTAAGAGAGGTGGTGGCTGAACCTTTGGCTATCCTGTTTAACCGATCACTGGAAACAGGGGAGGTACCCAAAGACTGGAGGATAGCAGATGTAGTCCCATTATACAAAAGTGGGAACAAAGAGGAAGCAGGGAACTACAGACCAGTCAGCCTCACCTCGGTAGTGGGAAGATCATGGAAGCACTACTGAAGGAGACTGGTGGAACATCTGTTTGTCAATGGACTACAGGACCCAAGGCAGCATGGTTTCACCGGGGAGGTCATGTCAGACCAACCTCATTGAATTTTTGACTGGGTGACTAGGGAGGTGGATCAGGGAGGGCAGTGGACATGGCCTATCTGGACTTCAGCAAGGCCTTTGACACTGTGCCAAATAGAAGACTATTGTACAAACTGGGAATATGGATGTGGGCAGGACAGTAGTGTGGTGGGTAGGTAACTGGCTGGTGACGGGACACAGAGGGTGGTGGTAAATGGGTCACTCCACAGAGGGAAGAGTGACCAGTGGGGTACCACAGGGATCAGTGCTGGGACCGGTCCTATTCAATATCTTCATCAGTGACATTGTGCAGGACCTAGAAGGCAGAATTTCACTGTTAGCTGATGACACAAAGCTTTGTAACAGAGTAGACACACCAGAGGTGTAGACAGAATGAGAAGGGACCTACAGAAACTTGAAGAATGGTCAGGGTTTGGCAGTTGAAATTCAATGCAAGGAAGTGCAAGATAATGCATATGGGGCACAAAAACCCTGGCACAATATATCAGTTGGGGTGAGGATATAGCATGCACCAAGCAGGAAAGGGATCTTGGGGTTATCATCTCTGATGACCTCAAGGCAGGGAAACAGTGTGACAAGGCAGCAGGTAAAGCAAATAGGATGCTGGGATGCATAGGCAGGGGCATCACCAGCAGGAAAAGGGAGGTCATAATTCCACTATACAAGACACTAGTGAGGCCCCACCTGGAGTACACTGTACAGTTCGGGAGACCTTACCTACATAAGGACATAGACAGGGTAGAGAAGGTTCAGTGGAGGGCAACAAAGATGGTGCATGGATTGCATCACAAGTCCTATGAGGACAGGTTAAAGGAACTGAACATGTACTCCCTAGAGCAGAGGAGGGAGAGAGTGGATATGATAGAGACATACAAGTATCTTACAGGGAGGAACAGAGTGCAGGAATACACTATTTTTAAGTGAAAAGATGTTCCAGGACTAGAGGCATGGGATGAAGTTGAAGGAGGGGCGATTCAGAGGAAACGTGAGGAAGAATTTCTTCACAGAACAGGTGGTGGACAAGTGGAACACCCTGCTAGAGGAAGTGGTGGGGGCTGAAACAATCACGGGATTTAAGAATGCATGGGATAGACATAAAGGAATTCTGGAGGTCAGGGGTAAGGGGCAACAGACTTCTTGGAAAACATAAACTGAACTTACAAGCTCAAATGGGCAGACTGGGTGGGCCATAGGCCCTTATCTGCCGACACTGTCTATGTATCTATGTATCTAAATTACTCACCATAGTAATGTTGTTTCTTCTACTGGAGTCTTGCTGTTTTCTGACCTCCCTCCCTCCTCCCTGTCTCCTCTCCTGGAACCTAGTAGTTTTGGGATGTGGTGGGGCAGGCACAGTGCTGCACCCAGAGGTGTTCTGGACATGCCTCCATCTCTTAGGGTTTTTTTTCCTTTTAGTTTGGTGAATCACTACCTGTTGTATTCTTTTTGGGTTTTCTCAACTTGAGTCTTTGACCCTAAAACCTTGTTTTGCCATTTGGCATAAAAATTTTGAAACAATTTCTTACTTTGAGTTAGTTAGTCTAGTGCTCATAAGAATCTGACTGTTACACTTCAGAGTACGCCAGACAGAGGTTTGAAAACTGAACTTGAGCTCAACATTCTATGCCTGCGCATAGAGTTAACCCTTTACTCTCCGGAGCAGTTCAAGTGCTGGGGCTAACTGCATATAGTCAGAATACAGCAAGACTCCATTAGAAGAAACAACATTACTATGGTGCATAATTTTTTCTTTAATTTACCCAAGTTTCTTGTAACATAATTCTATGCACTTTTTGCATAATTTTACAGTACCATTGTCTCTAAATTTTCATAAAGCACCTGCTATATTCCAACTTAATATTATCAGGTGCTCTGTTGATTCTTTATTTTCCATTTCTGGTAGTCATATTTCCTTTCCTGTTTCACTGGTGACATACTAAACTTCCTCCTCATTTTCACTCATTTCCTCCTACATCTCTGAAATGTTTACCAGTTTATCTGTTACTTCTAATCTCTGACTGTCTTCCAGAATAGTACTATTATTTATTCTGGGTCTCCTCTGTTGTCTACCTCTGATCACTCTGTCATATACTTCCTCAGACAGCAACGTATGTTCTTTCTCGATAGGTTTCATATAATTAGATATCCTTTGCTGGATTTTATCCTCAGATTTCTTTGTCTTGTTTACTTTCCCTTTATTTATTTATTCATTGAATTCTGTTGACCCGGTAAGCCCACTGGGCCTAGAAGTCCCTTTTTCAGGGGCGACGGGGATACAGATGGTAAGCAACTGAGATTGAGTCGGATTAAGCAGTTGATGGTACTTTTTTTAGTGAATGAGGGAAATTTGGCCAGGACCCCTGGGAAATTCAACTACTCTTTTTTGAGAAGTGCCATGTGATCTTTAAGATCCACATGAATTACCACCAATCCAGGCAGATGGGACCTCAGTTTAATGTCTCATCCAAAAGATGGCACCTCAGAAGTGCAGCACCCCCCTCATGCTGCACTACAGTGTCAGTACTGGGATATTAACCCAAGTGCCAGATGTGGGAACTGAACACACAGCCCTCTCATCTCTGATCTTTAGGGGGTGTAACTTCCTGTACCACTCTTTTCTCTGTTCTCTCAATAGGAATTGCCAAATCTGCATATATGCCCAGTTCTTTCAGCTGTTCTTTTGCTTCTAATAACTTTTTCCTAATATTTTTATTTTTTAATACCAGACAAATCTAGCCCTTTTCTTTACCTCATTGATATCTATATGTGGAGCCTATCTCATTCCAGGTAAACTTGTTACCCATTATCCCTTTACAGATGTTATATAGTGCTGAACGAACTTGCGGATGTCCTGGCGAAACCCCTGGCGGAGCTTTTCACCATCTCTCTGAGGACAGGGTGGGTGCCCCAGGACTGGAAGTTGGCACATATGGTGCCTATCCACGAGGGGGGATCAAGGGAGGTGGCAGGGAACTACAGGCCTGTCAGCCTGACATCGGTGGTGGACAAGGTGATGGAGGGCATTGTCAAGAAGAGGCTGGGGGGACCTGGAAAAGTCAGGGTGCCTGGACGATAGACCCCATGGATTCATCCCAGGGAAATCATGTCAGACAAACCTTGTGGAGTTCTATGACTGGGTGACGAGTGCCTTGGACCTGGGTAGACCAGTGGAAGTCCTCTTTCTAGACTTCAGCAAGGCATTTGACTCTGTTCCTCATGAGGGCCTGTTGGATAAGAAGGGAGAAATGGGGAAGGGGGACCAGATGATCAGATGGATAGGCAACTGGCTCCAGGACCAGACCCAGAGGGTTGTAGTTGGTGGGATAGTCTCATCCCCAAGGAGGGTTATTAGCGGGGTCCCAAAGGGATCAGTCCTTGGGCCCCTCCTGTTCAACACCTATGTCACTGACATAAGGGCAGGTATCAGGAGTGAGATGAGTCTCTTTGTGGATGACTCAAAACTGGGGGCACTGGTGGATGGGGAGGAGGGGAGGGTGGCCCTACAGAGGGACCTGGAGGCTCTGGAAAGATGGTCTAGAAAGTGGAAGCTGAGGTTCAATGCAGGGAAATGCAAGGTACTGCACCTGGGGGCCAGAAACCTGGGCCAGGTGTACACCCTGGGGGGGAAATGCTACAAGTCTCGATGGCTGAGAGGGACTTGGGGGTGGAGGTGGATGTCAAGATGAACAACTCGGAGGCTTGTAGAAGGGCAGCAGCCAAGGCCAACAGGATGCTGGGATGCATCACTAGGGGGATCACCTCCAGAAGGAGGGAAGTGATACTCCCTCTGTATAACTGCTTGGTGAGGCAGCACCTCTTGTACTGCATGCAGTTTTGAAGGCCACACTTAAAGAGGGACATTAAACTCCTGGAGAGGGTCCAGAGGAGGGCAACCAAAATGATTTGGGGCCTGGGGGACAGGACCTATGCGGAGAGGCTTGAAGAGCTAAATATGTACACATTGGAAGAGAGAAGGGACCGGGGGGACATGATAGAGGTCTTCAGGTACATGAAGGGGGTAAATAGGGGAGGAGCAGTCAGGGTGCTTCAAAGGAAGGAGGAGGGGGCAACTAGAGGGCATGGTTGAAAACTGGAGGGGGGAAGATTCAGGGGAGAAAGGAGGAGGTGCTACTTCACTGAGAGGGTGGTGGAGCCATGGAATGCGCTGCCTAGGGGGTTGGTGGAGGCAGAGATGGTGGAGGGGTTCAAGAGGGGGTGGGACAGGTACAGGGGAAGGGTTCTGGAAGCAAAATCCAATGCAGCGAGAATATCCGGAACCGGAAAGGGAGAAGCCAGAGAGGGCGAGGGGAGCAGCAAGGTCAGCTCCCAGGGTGGGGACTGACCAAACAAGCAGACACGAAAGACCATTAGGCCTATTCTGCTGGCATTTTAGTATGTTAGTATACTACCAGTTTTAGTGTCATATGATTTTCATTTTTTGATTTAGGGATACCTCTCAAGAAGACTGTGGGTAACATTTCTCCTTTTTCTATTAGACCTTTTTCTGTTTAAATATTTTCCTCTTCTATACCACTATTATCTTTTCCATTTACCTTTTTATCCTTTCCCTCTCTTATTACTGGGTATTCCTCCATGTTTCTGTATCTTTTTAATATCCCATCTTCTATTTGAATTATCTTTTCAGTCACTTCTCTCTCTCTTCCCTCTTTTCTATGATCTATCTCTTGTTCTATATTTCTGTTTTCTTTGGTGTTCTTTGTCCTTTCCTTGTTCTTCATCCACTCATTCTCTACCTCCTTTTTGATTTTTCTCCTAAAGACTGTTTGTCTTTTCCCTTATCTTTTTTACTTTGAATATCCAGTACTTATTTCTTTGTTTCCTTTAATTCTTTCCTACCAATTTATTCTGTTGTTTTCCTAATCTTTTCGTTATTAGTTTCTCTCTTTTTGTCTTTTGGGGTTTGTCATTTCCCCTCCTGTTGTTTTTCTTCTTCCTGTACTAATTTATTTTCCTCTCTTTTATTTATCTGTGCACTCATTAAAGAGATAAAATTAATTAATAATTCATTAGTCAAAAGAATTACATTTCTTATTTCTTGCAGTATTTGTAATATATTGTTATCATGTACTCCATTTATTTCTGGAGTTTCCTCAGTTTTTGGGGTTTCCAGATTTTTCCTTTCTCCTATATTCTGACTAACCTGAATAATGTGTGGGATATCTGGGGGATAGTGTGTAGGTGGATCTAACCTGGGTCTTAATATACATGGGTAAGGAATGCTTCAAAGTCTCCCAGAACAGATGCACTGGGGCATTGGTGTAATACATCTTTAACAGATTTTCCCCTCGCTACCCTTGTTTTGTTGAAGGTTTTTTAAATCCCCTTTCTCGCCACCTTTCTCTGTTTTTATACTTTCAGGTTTTTCCTTATTCTGAATTTTTCAATCTGTTACCCCTTTCATCTGCTCCTGTTGACTTCCAGTTTCTTCAACTATATAACCTTTCTTTTCTAAACTTCTAATGGTTTTCATTAAAGGGGCACTGTCAGCTTTACCCCTCCGTTTTTAGTAATCTCTGTGCAGTGTGTCTTTTGGCATATACCTAATTAATTATCACAGCAGAATAAGCCCATGAACTTTGAAATGCAGCACAAATATCTGAAATATAAGTATTTAGCAAAGTTAGTCTTTCCCTCGGGTCGTCCAAAACTCCGGTGATACAGGAAGCATAATCCCATTGAGGACACGCACCAGGACCGAGCGCGGTCACAAAGCGGCATTTTATGCCAAGCCAACTTTAAGAGCATGCTGCCCATATGAACGGGTATGTCACAAACTGCTCCTGCTAATTTAAAATTAAAACCAAGCCCTGCATGGCTCGCAATTTACTTTTTAAAACCAATGCCAAAATCCCGCACATGCTTGGAACACAGATTTGTTGAGATCCTATGCAAGCGCAAGAACGTGCCGCCCTTGCGCATGCACGGGATTTTGGCATCGGTTTTAAAAAGTAAATTGCGAGCCGTGCAGGGCTCGGTTTTAATTTTAAATTAGCAGGAGCAGTTTGTGACATACCCGTTCATATGGGCAGCATGCTCTTAAAGTTGGCTTGGCATAAAATGCCGCTTTGTGACCGCGCTCGGTCCTGGTGCGTGTCCTCAATGGGATTATGCTTCCTGTATCACCGGAGTTTTGGACGACCCGAGGGAAAGACTAACTTTGCTAAATACTTATATTTCAGATATTTGTGCTGCATTTCAAAGTTCATGGGCTTATTCTGCTGTGATAATTAATTAGGTACGTGCCAAAAGACACACTGCACAGAGATTACTAAAAACGGAGGGGGTAAAGCTGACAGTGCCCCTTTAATTGGTGTTCTGTTTCCAAAATAGAATCTCTTTCCTGATCATTTTTTATGGGTGATGAGCTTAAGGGGAGAAAAGTGGAACTTCGTATCCTAAGTACCTCTTATTTTCCCTATCAGGTTGATATGACTACCTGGAGCCAGGATGCAACTTGTGATCTTTCTCTCTACTTGTTTTCCCTTCCATATCTTTCTTAATGGTTTTGTTTTTGTTTTTATAACTAATAGGGTTAGCAGTCTTCTTGATTTTTGTTGCTATTGCATTCATTTCCATAAGTTAAAATTTCCAAAGACTGTTAATCTTAAATAACAGTATGGCAAGAAACTTAATTATACAGTAACAACTTAAAGAGCTACTGATGCCTCAAAGAAAATTTTAAGAAACATAGTAAGTACAATTCTGCTTCCATTCCATTTATATTTGATACATTTCTCCTCCCTATAATTTATTACTGTGGAAAGATGTATGAATATATGATTGTTGTCCCTTAGAGTTTATTTTGAGTTCATCTGCCTCTATAGCTTACTCCCTACTCCAAGTCATAATCCTCTGTTGTGACATCACAGTTGGTTGCCATGGGAGTAACTGTGATGTCATAAGCAGTGCTCTATGATCTCAGATAGGGAGAAAGCAGCAGGAATAGATGAACTCTTCAGGAGTAAAGATCCTGTGCAAATTTGTATTTATTTTATTCTTTTTGGTAATTGGGTAAGGCCCACTAGGCACAAGTGCCTGTTTTCAGAGGCAACTTGGGAGCAATGATCTCAGTAATAAATAAAGGGGAGGAGAAATACAGAACTAATGGGAAATACAAGCTGGACTGTGTCTAAATATTACTTTCTGTCAAACTTCTCCTAAATGTGTCACCAGCTCTTTAAAAGGTTACACAGAAACACAGTCCTTTCAAATCCTTTTCCAATGAACCTTCTTTTTCCTTCTTCCTGCTTGACACAATTTCTTGATTCTCACTTCTGAAGTTCCTTAAATTACAAAACTTCTTGACCACTTGTTTCCTTGCTACATACACATTTCCTTTTATGAACCTCTTTATCAGAGATTTCCTTTCTGAGTGCAAATCTGAAAGAATTTTAAATATATCCTAATGAAATGGCAAAATCTTCTTAAATGACCTAATAATTTTACCTTAAAAAACTTTTAAGAAGTGACTTAATTTAAAATCTTACTAAAACCAAAATAACTGCACTTTGTGTACCTGTGTTCCAGTCCTAAATGTTCTCTCTGGTCTTCCTTGCCTTCTCAGAATATTTTAGATCATTTTTTCATTGGATATACTGTATATAGTACATCTAAAAGTTAGAACAAGAGGCAACTATCAGCTTTTTCATGTTCTGGTTAAAAAAAACAATTTTATGTCATACATAAATGCTTTAAAAAGCCTAAAATAAGGTTAACTATTAAATCAGAAATATGTAATTAATATCATACCAGTATTTTACCTTTGTTTTAGTTTTTAGATTTCTTATAGCTATGGGGCGTCGATTTGGCTCAACTTGAATTCCAAACTCAGTTAAAACACCTTTTTCTCTTTCCTTTTTTTCTGAAAAATAGCTGCAGATTAGCTGGCTGTATATGCGTGTAGCTGCACGAATCACACCAAAAAATGGCGCATCTCCTGCCCAAACACCACTCATGTGCAGTAACGTGTTATCTAGTGGCAGGAAAAAGGTAGATGTATGTAGTTATGCTGATGTCAGAGCCCACCAAAAAGCAAACCAGGTAAAAGACATCTTTCTCTATTTCATCAATATTTACTATATCTTCATATGTTTAAGCTGTTTAAACTAATATTCTTAACTTGCTTTACTTAGCTCATTTTTTGCTTACACTTTTTCGGTGTCTGATAACATACTCCTTTACTAAGCGCTAATTGTTAAATGCAAAATGGGCTTGTATACTAATTTTAAGTTTTATTTGACCAGTTATCTACTCTCTTCTAGAAGAATTGCTCTTATTTCTGCACACTTCCTACCTCGCAAACTCCACAAAATAAAATCGAATAGGCAAGATAAAAAACAAAACAAACTAAGAACAGTCTCGTCAGGCTCCTTTAGTGTTCCTTTAGTGTTTCATTGATACCTTTCTAGTGATCAGCCTTATCTGAAACTCCCTTGCAGACATACACTTATGACTTGCAGAACGCAAATTATGTCTCAGTTTTCAGGGTCAAGCAAGGGGCAGAGTCCAAAATCTCCTTCTGACCTTCAATTCCTCATATCTTAAACCACTACACTGTTCCACCTCAGACCCTGGCCTCCAAAATTCTCTCCGAGCATCTCTCTCTGGAACAGTTTCAGTGCTCCATAGCTCCATAGCCAAAACCAAAAGGAGAACTCGACCCAAAAGCTCAAAACGCCCAGTCACACGCTCTCTCTTATTTATTAATCTCTTAATTAATCTCTACCCTTTGCACTCCTCTCTGGTTCTCTGCAAAACCCTCTGTCTTCTCCCAAACAAGCTTGGGCTCCTCCACTGCAGGACTCCACAGTCTCCCTGGGGTAAAAACAAAGGAAGGAGAGGGCAAAAAAGGGACTATCCAAGATGACCTCACAAGTTGGCCTGGTAAGTGCTGTAAACTATATCATGAACTGCTCAGGCAACAGTGGCATACCTGTTATAGCCTTCAAAAAAGCCTTTTACAGCACCTGCTCCTGTCTCCTGCTACTTAGACATAGTATGCAGCCACCATCTTGGGCAGCACTCCACCTCCAGGAGTTGTGACTCAGATCCAGTACTTGGTCCTGATGTTAGTGCAGCTCACTCTCCATCTGAAAAAAAAAGCATGCATTTTCCCTGGTGTCAGTGGCGACCAGTTGCCTGGCTGAGTGCTTTTCCTAATAGAAAAATTGTGTGTATGTCTGTGTGTACGGGAAGTATGCCTAGTTATGCCGCTGCTTGTTTGTTTTTAAGAAAAACCCTGTAAACCATTTTTATAATGTTTAACCCACCCCAACCACTAATATACATTTCTCCCTTCCATCAACCAGATTCTTTAAAACACTGCACCCCGATTTTCAGTTCCAGCTATGCTAGGGTAGCAGTTTGAAATAGAGAGCACTGCAGAGGATGCAACTACTCAAACTCCATCCAGCTAACAGATCAGCACCTGCAATACCAAAAGTGCACCAGAGGAATATTCACCACGACAGGTGGGCAGATAGGAAGAAATCCCTCATCCCAGTGCTCTTCATTGTGCCTCAACAAATGGAGCTTTCAGAGCCGCTCTGACTCTTTACCCTCATGCTCACCATCTCCAACCTCGAGTAGAGATGATGTAGGATCAGTGAGCCTGTGATGGATATGGGATGAGATAAAACCACTCACCCATACAGTGCAAAAGCTGAACTCAAATGTTGAGGATTATCAGAAAGCTTGCGGGAGGTAAAACACAGGACTGCAGACCTGGAGCAAGGTAGGATTGAAACAACTGAGGTGAAGGACCTCCACAGCAGAGCCCCTCTTTTTTTTTTATACTGAACAGAATGCCAGATGAATAGAAGACAGGGAGATGCCAAGAATAAGGGTAGGTGCCTCAACATTCGAATACATGGACTCCCAGAGGACTCTGAGAAAGGCCCCCTAATCTTGTACATACAAGAACTATGGCAAGGTACTCTGCAATTGCCACAGGAACAGGACCTTGAAACACTCTAAAAAAAACAAGCACCCCAGCAGTTGGCCCAAGGCCAGTAATCATCTGTTTTTCTTGGTGCACTACCAAGAAATTAGTACTGACCACAGCATGGGCTAAAAAGGAGGTCTTGTTCAATGGTGTCAGTCTATATTTTTTAAGCCAGACTATTCCACTGAACTACAGGCTAAACAGAAGCAAATATACCAAATACAAAAGCAACAGTGGGATAAAAAAATAAATGCCTAGCTTTCCCACCAAACTCATTATTTTCATGGAAGACAAAACTGACACCTTCCTCAACCTTGCTGAGGCAGCTCCCGTTCTTAAGAAGGTGGGTATCAGTGTTCCACAGGATGAACTGGAGGTAGTTGAAAAGGCCCTTCAGCAAGCAACATGGAACACAGCACCAGGTAGGAAAACCAAGCACCGTACTACCATGATGCTTGACACACAGATCTCAAGGGCTGAGCTACATGACTGGACAGCTATCCTTCACAAGCACACACCAAAACAGAAGCAAGGTGCCACGGAAGACTCCTGAACAATGAGTCATATCTCCCATGTTCTTTGATCTTCTAACAAGACATTGTGTAGTGCATTCAATATGAAACAGAAGTAAAAACCACCTGTTTGTGTTTAAATCAAATGAAATTTATTCTGCTTAAATAGCTCGGCAGAACTCATTAGAGACACTTGGTCCTCCAATCTTTTTCTGTGTCTACAGTATGTTCCCTCCCTTTACAGTGCACAGGATGCATGCTTCCTGTCATTGCATATGGCAGCCAGCTGAGGTGGTGAAAGAAGGGCTGTGCTGGTTTGCTGTATGCACTCTCTGTGGTGCTTACAATTCTGGTAAGGGGGATGGCAGGGTGGTGTACCCGGTGCGGGTGGCATGGGGGGCTGCTAGACACCAGAGACTTCCTTTATGAAACTGCGGTGAGCTATCAGAGGGTGGGGGTATCACTAGACACCAGGGAGTATCTGGAAACCTAGATTGGAGGGTAGGAAGGTACCACTGGACACCAAGGAATATATTACTTGTACTGGGGATGTCAGTTGGAGGTTGGGGGGACCACTGGACACCAGAGAATATAGTACTTGTATCGGGGGTGGCGATCAGAGGACAGGGGCATACCACTGAACACCAGGAAAGTATTCATTTTAACAGGGACAGGTGATGGGGTGGGTGGGGCTGGTCACAGAAGGGGTACAAACCTGCTGCTGCTTCCCATGCAGATGAACCCATAATGGGCATGCATATGACTCCTTAGTGCCTTGCATGCACAATTTGTTCATTTGCATGGTGCCAGTTGAATATCATGCCGGAGACACCTAGTGCTATTAGGGCTGGGGGTGCTGTTCCCTGCACTTCCAGGATCCATGTTGAGGCAGTACTACTCAACTTAGCGATGCACTGACATGCTCCTATATTCAATCAGATAGTGCTGGTGCACTATCCGACTGAATATAGCATCCTCAGGGGTCATGGGCAATGGGCAAGCACAGAGCAAACCTTTGCACTCTGCTTTGCCCCTTTTCCAATATGCCACATAGCAGGCGTACTTCCCAGAGGCTAATCCCCTCTCTCCCACAATGCTCCTTCAGGTATACTCATGGTTTTTAATTTTTTTTCTCTCTGGAGCATATCCCCAGTGGTGGCATGGCACATTGAAGGGGATACAACAGGCGAAGAACCAACTGCAGAGGGCTACCTTTGGAGTGTGAACATGCTCAGCACTCTATCTCAAATGTCAAACTGCTTGGTACATAGAAGGGGGAGATGGGAATACGTATCAAGAGTGTCACTGTTTAAAACATTTTTCTTTTTTTCTGAGCCTTGCCCTCCTACCCCACTATGTGCAACTATGCTCTGGGAAACAAGAGAGCATACCAAGCGCACTGTCTAGGATCTATGGTTTAAACATTACATGCCACACCCTCTCAGAGAGGTACTGCTGGCCTGATTTTCAGAAATGTGACATATATCTATCAGACATGGCAGCTTGATGGCTCAGTGCCGGGCTCCACCAGACAGGTGCTACCCCTCGAAGGGAACTATCAAGTGGGGGAAGTGCCACATAGCTAACACCCTCTCTTAGAACTGGGCACCCCACCTCATGAGCTACACAGTGGCTATGCCCATTCAGCCTTAATCATCATTTACAAAGCAATCCCTAAGGGGGATGCACACTACTGCAACTGATATCTTGTTTTGGTTATATGTTAACTGAAATCCATATAGTCCCATGGATGGCTTTAAAAATTGGCTAATGTTTATTGCCTAAGTTGTATACAAGTAGTAGTAGGACTACTACCATGACCACAGCCCTCCCATCTTCTGTCCATCCTCTCTGTGACCTTAAAGACTGGGGGTCATTAACTCTTCCATGGTGCTCTCACACAGCACCAAACCTGTTTCAAGGCTTGGTGGTGACACCTTCAGCCAGGTGTTGTCATGAACGGCATCCAGTCTCGCCCCACTTACCACTAGGTGGCAAGGGCAAACTGTCCCACAGACACACTAGGGCCTCTTCTGCTGTGCCCCTTTGGAGCAGACACATGCACCCACAAACTGCTAACAGGATCCTGTTAAAGCAGAACCACTGATCTCCTTGATACACTGTTTATCTCATTGTTTATTCCATGCTGGAGCTCTTGGAATATTCCATGCTATATGTCAGTACTATAAGATGTCAGCATTTCCTTGTGAAATGTTTCTACTTATATTTCTGTATAAAGGTGAAAAGGTGCTATACTCACCTCTAGCCAGGGTCCCTCTACCTACAGTAGGTTATTCCTACCATCCCACAAGTCTTCACCATGGTACACATGAAGCTAATATCCTACATTGTTAAAGGATTAAATAACCCTGTAAAACAAATGCAGATCCTGTCCCAACTTAAACACATGGTCTATACAGTAGCTGCTTTGCAGGAAACCCACATGCCCCCAGCAGAACATCTTAAATTAGGCTGTTCCTGGGTGGGCCAAGTCTTTGCAGCATCCAACCCCACACACAAAAATGTGGGGCAGCCATCGTCCTCCACAGAGCCCTCCCACTTCAGGTGACATCTCATTTTGCAGACGCAGAGGGCTGATTCATTCATGTTAATAGAATATATCAAAACCAACTGATGTCATTTCCAAACGACTATGCCCCTACTGTAGATGCCCCAGCCTTTATCAGAACAATTCATCAGGTTGTGGTAGACAAGGTGGAGGAACTCTGCATACTGCTAAATGATTTTAACTGTGTAATTAATCCCAGAATAGACAAATCACCCCTGTCCACCCTCCCAAGGTTATGCATGGCAAAAGAATTAGAAGATTTGTCCCAGCAACTGAGGCTTAGAGAAGTATGGAGATTTCTCCACCCTACTCACAAGGACTTTACTGTGCATTCTACTCTTCCCCCATAGAAGCTATTCTCACATTGACCTCTGCTTTGTCCCCACCAACTGGTTGCATGCCATCAAGCAATCAAATCATGCTCCCCTATCCCTACAAATAGAAATACACCCAGTAGTCACACAGAAACTCTGCAGTCTTAAAGAGGACAGAAAATGTTTTCTAATTAGCAACTGTTTATGATGTACCTGTTTTCAGAAACAGTATTCATTCCCTTAAATTATCCATATGTACTGTAACTGTACCTGAATAAAAGCAGTGTGAAAAACTGTTTTGCATTGTTTTCTTTTTGTAGTCAGCATTTTGTAACAGTTCTCTTCATGGAACCAGTGATTTGGGGTTATAACTATGTCATGGTTTGTGTACAGAACTCTGAGCATGGTTCTGATAAGTCAACAGCTCACCCTTAGCATTCTGTACACAAACCGTGACGTAGTAAACTCTCCAAACTGCTGGTTCCATGCCCACAAAAAAAAAACAATTGAAAACACAGTTTTTCACATCAGTGTTTATTCAGTTACAGTTAACCATTTAGAGGCATGAATTTCATTTCTGTAAATAGGAACATTATTAACTGCTGCCTATTAGCACAGAGTTCATGTCCCCTTTAATGTAGGCCTTTTTGCTGATGAGGCAAACTCCATAAAACTTAAACAAGACATCCAGTCATGCTTGAGAATAATGAGAATGATACCAACCCAATGACCAACTAGATTGCTCTTGTTTCGCGGGGTTCCAGTATAGCCATAGCTAGTGCCCAATGAATATTAGCAATAAGGAAATGCCTTAAACTGAGAAGGCGGATAGCAAAATTAGAAAAAACACACACAAACTGGACCTGGAAGATGCCCACACCTTATAGCAGCTTATGAAGACTAGACAAACCCTCAGAGACATGGAGTTACATAAAGCAGAGGGTACTCTATGCTGTATGTGTCAAAAATATTATGCCTATGTAACAGAGCTGGCTGCCTGATGGTCATACAGCTATGCAAACAACAAGCAGACAGACACATGACAGCCCTTAAAAGCCCAGATCTGGCATCTCCATTGCAGATCCTCCCCCAAGGCATTGTTCCCAACTTTGCTAATTTTTACCAAAACTTGTACACAGAACCACACCAACATAATAATGCTAGGGAACTATGGACTTTCTTTGAGACTCTGCCTCCTCCCCACACTTGCAGAACAAGATAGAGATCTCTTTGATACACTGGTCACAGAAGAAGAGGTAACCCAGGCCATCCTGGAACTAAAAAATGGAAAATCAGGCTAGCCCGGTGGTGCTGAGGGCTGAGGCATTGAACACCACACCTCATGCCGGTGACCCATGTTCAGGAACGAGCATGGGTTGCCGTGGGTCAGCTGTGAGGAGATGGATTGAGCATCCTATTGACTGCTGTCCATCTCTGGGAAGGGGGGGATTACAGCAGCCGGTACTCGCCTGACCCTAGCGAAGGCTGGGGCTCAACAGCACGGAGCTGCATCACAGGGGGTGGGGCAGCAGACGCTTGACTGGTTCGCGTACAGGAGCATGCGCGGGCCCAGTCGCTGGCATCATTGCACTCCGTACTCCCACAAGAGGGAGAAAAAACAGGAAAAACAAGGCTCCCGGAGGATGACAAGGGAGAGCTCGCAGGCCCCACACCTGGCTAGCCACAGCACACAATGGATCTGGTTTCGGTAGGGGAAGGGCCCCCTCTGCCGACCCCACCGGAGGGGGTAATCCTTGGGGTACTTGCGCTGGCTAGTGGATGCCAGGGTGATGGGGCTGGGGCCCCCCCCAGATAGAGAGGGCCAAGGAGCGGGAGCATAAATAAAAAAAGGAAAATCTCTGGGGCCAGATGACTTCCCGGGGGAATTTTACAAAAATGCAGGGAGGACATTTTATCTTCACTCTCAAGGGCCATTAACTGGGGATTGATAAAAGCTTCATTTCCAAGTGAATGGAAAAATGAAGTTATCACCATTGTACCCAAACTGGGCACATGGGTCTTTTAGGCATACAGTATGTCAATTATAGACCCAAAAAATTATGATCTCCATTCTGGCAACTAGACTACAGAAGGTAATCAGAAAAATGACACACTGGAACAAAACTGGATTTATCCCTCAATGCTAATCTTTTGACAACATCTTCAGGCTACCAAACATAGCAACTGCAGTTAAAACACTCCAACATAATCAATTTAGCAATCTGCCTAGACTCGGAAAAGGTGTTTGATCACCTCAACTGGCATTTTTTACCATTCACGCCTGAAAAGATTTGGCTTGGGCCTGAACTTTCTGTCATGGATAATGCCCTTTACACTGTCCCAACCGCAGAAGTCAGAGTTAATAGCATTCTGTCACCATCCCTAGAACTACAAGGAGGCACCTGCTATATCCGCTCATTTTTGTGCTAGGAATCGAGCCACTGGCAAGAGCCATCAAGGCAAATCTCAGCATCCTAGGGGCATACTGTGACCTGCAGAACCAAAAGATATCCCTTTGCGTGAAGGATACTTTACTCTTCATTAGTGATTCAGCTACATCTATGCTCCGCTGCTGAAAACCCTGAACCAGTATAGAAAGGTTTCAGGCTTCAATGTAAACCATGATAAGTCAGAAGTTTTCATGCTAAGTGGAGTCATGTCAGCACAGATAAGAGCGAATATTTCTTTTAAATCGGCACCCAAAGGCTTCAGATATTTGGGGATACATATTAGAAAGAATGAGGTGGACCTATTCAGAGCAAATTATGAGCCATTACTCCACGAGATCTATGATGACTTTCACAGGTGGACTCTCCTCCCTCTGTCAGTGGGGGGAAGGGTCAAATAATTAGAATGAATGTCTTACATCATTTGAGGTACTGCTTTCAAATGTTACCAATCAAAATACCAACAAAGGTCTGTAAACAGCTAGACAAAGCAACTAGGCTTTTTATATGGGGCAGGGGATGCCTGAGAGTGCCCATGTCCCTGCTGAGACAACATAAAGATAGAGGTGGGCTAGGACTATCAAACCTGAAATACTGTTGCTGGGCAGCGCAGGCAGTGCCACTCATGCAGTGGCTGACCAATCAGAGACAAACAGGATGGACAGAGCAAGAAGTTTTGAGCCTTCCAGCAGGATGGCTGACAACTCTACCCCTCTTTCTCATTACACTGGCTGTCCTCAAAACAATACATAACCTCGGGGTTCTACACTCCCTAAAAACCCGATATACTATGTGCAGATACAGTACTTTGATATGACCAATTGATATGACCAATACTGTGAGCCCACTGGTGGACTTGACTAATGTTCCATACTACAATATTGGCCCTAACTCTAGAGGTCTGAGGACATTGGTAACATATGGAGTTTCCTCACTAAGAGAACTGTTGACCACAGATGTGGCCTTGGTGGAAACCTTTGCATAACTACATGCTGACTACTATTTGCCTCAGAGAGCATTGTATAAGTATTTGCAACTCATGCACTTCTTGCTGCAACACAGTATCAAACTCCATATTTGCTGTCCCCTAACACCACTAGAAACCTTTATAGACATATCCTGGAAACTAGGGATGATGGCCAAACTGGTCACCGACATCACAGGTGTATCACAGAAATCAGATCTGTGGTATTCTCACATGGCAAGAGATATATGGCAAAGGGAATCTGGTGACCAAATCAATGACCAGACATGGGAGAGGCCAATCCGTGTGGGCTCCAATGCTACAATATTCCCTGGGTTCGGGGAATTCAGATGGAAGATATAGCTGAGGTTTTTCCTAACACCCTCCCACACCAAACACTACACAGCTTATAAGTCAGACAGGTGCTGGCAAGGCTGTGGCCGAGAAGGCAACCCATAACACATATTCTGAGGCTGTCCCACCTTTGGGGTGTACTGGACAAAGGTACATGCCTTTCTGAACTGAGCCCTCCCCACACCTGTATCCCAGACATTTACAGCTCTTGTTTTGGGAACGTTTACTCATAAGACCATACAAAAACATGAGGCCTACATCTACCAACTACTTGTGACTGTAGCCTTAAAAACTATCACCAGTAAATGGCTAAACCCCTTGCCACCCTCTCAAGCCAGTTTCTATCGCAGGTTCAGAGATACCAGACGAATGGAACAACACCTAACTGCGATGCTTGAGCTGCAGACAGATGAATATTAATTTTGATGGTCCACTGTTAATGACATGTTAGAAGAACTGGACTCTCCAACCCCCAATGACTCACAGCCAGACACTTCATAAGAATATACAACCAATCAAATTACCTATGCAACATAATGAAATCTGATATGACACTATAGCACTGTGTTTTTTGTGATTGTACTGTTTGTACTTGTATGTGTTAAACCCATAAAAAGAAAGTTAAAAAAAGTGTACCCCACCCCACCACCACATAGTAACTACCTCTCTTCTACCCCACACAGTACAATTAAAGTTCTTATAAAAAGATATTCCTTCCCCCCACCCATGCCACACCATGAGCACACCACCCACTTCACATCACATTACCTCACCCTATTCCTGTCCTCCTAGTTATATAAACTGCAGAGCAGCTCAGACCCTACCCATTCCCTAGCACCTAACCTCCTTTCTCACCCTCTAGCCCCAAAGTTATAAGGATGCAGTGGTACCTTTAAAAAAGAAAACTGTCCAGCACTGGAGCAAGGAACATCCTCTTTGGTGTCCTACAGTAGAATGAATGAATGATAGCATCCTCCTATCAACCAATCCGGTATTACTATTGGACACGTTAGGTCATTAACTCATTTTAAATCACATTCCAAGTGCCTCACTGTACACATCTGCATATTCCAAAGGCATCCATTGCCACATTTGCATATTCCATAGGTGCTGATTCATTAATTACTATATCGCCTTTGCCACTCAATGCCATGTAAACAAGAGATTTGATTGGCTACAAGGGTTTCACCTCAATATAATAACATGGTAATTTATTTATTTGAATTTTGATGACTGGGTAAGCCCACTGAGGCCACAGGTCCCCTTTGCAGGGGTGACCTGGGATTAGTTATACATACAATATTCCATATAGCAAGAGCATACATTGTGCGGGGTGAAGAACAAGGAGTACAGACAGTGACAATGTGTACAAATTGAAGTTGGATAAAGTATAAGCAGGATACACAACCATATGCAAAGATCCAAACACAGACAGAAACTGAACTAATACATTACTAGCTACATCAAGAGCACATTTCCCATACCAATAGTTACCCTGTTATCATGCAGTTACTACCAGATAACTACATAGAAAATGTTGCAGGCAGAAAACAAAGTCTGCCTGAATAGGTATTCCTACCACACCCCCGACCTAATGTCCTGATGAGGTGTATACCCCTGGCATGTCTCCTGAATCCCTTAGCTCCCTAGTTTCCCTTAATGGAACAATCAGTTCCCATACCCTGCCCCAACCATGCTTGAACCCATTTACAATCCCTTCCCCCACAACCTCTGCCAGTAGTCTGTTCCATAGCTCAACCACTGTCTCAGCAAAGTACAACTTCCTCACATCCTTCCTGAATTTTCCCCCATCTGCTTCCATTCATGTCCACTCATTACTGCAACCCTATTTCTGTTGAATAAGTCCTTGCTGTTCATTCTGTTTTCCCCTTAGAAACTTGTAGGTCTCTACCATGTCACCCCTCTCTCTTCTGGCTTCCAGTGAGTACATGTTCAGGGCCTGTAGCTGGTCTTCATAAGATCTGTCCTGTTGCCCCTGAATCATTTTGTTGACACTTCACTGCCCTGATTCCAGTCTGTCCCTGTTTTTTCTAAGGTGTGGACTTCAGAACAGGGCACAGTATTCCAGAAGAGGCCTCACCAGTAACCTATACAGGTGTAATATCACTTCCTTTCGCCTACTATCGAAATCCTTACCAGTATACCTCTACGTTCTTGTTGCCTTGCTGTAGGCCTTATTACACTAACTTGTCAGTGGGAGTTGCTGTTAATCACTCCCAAGTACCATTCCTCAGTTATAGTAGTAAGCCTAATGCCTCCCATTCAATACTCTGCCCATGGGTTCCTCTTCCCTAAGTATATTACCTTGCACTTCTTGGCTCTGAATCTCAACTGCCACACTTTTTTTTTAAATCAAGCTTTTTACACTCACTTGCGGCTACCTCCTTCCTCCTTTCTCCTATCCCCATCATCCACTGTCTCAGAGACTTATCTTGGGGGGAGTCCCCCACTGATATTCCTCCCCCATGGTTGGGTCAGAGGAGGGAGAGCCACTCTCCCAACCCCAAAGCTCAATCCAGATCCCCCAGAGCATGGTGGGTGGTGCGGGGGCTGCAGCAGCTGGGAGACCATGCTGTGGCCGCATGTCCTTTTCCATTTAAGGGCATCTTGGTCTAGTCCCACACCCATGGCAGTTGCCTTGTCACACCACGCAGCCTCTACTAGGTGGTGATGGTACAGTGAGATGCCAAACCCCCCTCCCTGCAGAAGAACAGCCGTCCTAAGGACGCTCAATCCTCCTTCCCCTGACCAGCCCACAAATAACCCTGGTCTGTTCCCAAACCAGGGTGGCGAGCATGGCTTGAAGTAAGGCATCCAGTGCCTCAGCCCTCTGTACCACTGGAGCCCCTCAACTGCCACTCTTTTAATCACCTCCCCAATCTTTCCATATCATTCAGTAGCTCTGTCTCACCCTCTCTTAAGTACCCACCCCTCCACATAGATTTGTGTCATCTGCAGAGGCACATCTTGCCCTGTATACCTTCCCCTGCATCACTAATAAGCATATTAAGAAGGACAGGATTCACAGCTCACCATTGAAGTGCTCCACTCATGACTGCTCTGTGCCCCGATTTGACCTTGTTAACTACCACCCTCTGCTGCCTCCACTTAACCAATTCCCCACCCACCTGACTAATGCCTTCTCCACTCCCAAGTCCTCTAACTTCTTCAGCAGACTCTCATGCAGTACTGAAATGAACGCTTTGCTTAAATCAAAGTGGAGTAAATCTATACCTGCCCTCTTTTCACTGCCCTTGTGACCTAGTCAAAGAACACTATCAGGTTGGTCTGATATGACCTCCCTGCCATGAACCAATGCTGTTTACTATCATGTGGCCTGTTCTCCTCTAGGTAGGTCACCAGGCTTTACTTGGCCAGGGTCTCCATTAGTTTACCTACAATGGAGATAAGACTGACCAGCCTGTAGTTGCTCAGATCCTCCCTATCCTCTCCCTTGTGGAGTGGGACCATGCCTGGCATACTTCAATCCCTCAATACCACACTAGATTATAGTGAACCACTGAATAGTTCAGCCAAGGGTTTCATCAAGCTCTGAAGCCAATTCCCTGACAACTCTTGGGTGTAACCTGTCTGGGCCCAGTGCCTTATCTACTTTCTGGGCAGAGAGCCCTTTTCTTACCCTATCCACTGTATCGCCACTCACCTCATTTTCTGACTCCCCCTCCCTTGTGGATGCCTTAACCTCACTTTCCCATACAGGCCCTTTGTCCTCCAATGTGAATACTGAGCAGAAGTAGTTGTTTAAAGTATTTGCCTTCTGTTCATCATCCTTGTCTACCCTCCCACCCTCTGCTAACCTAACAATTCCCCCTTATCTTCCTTTTTTCCTGTAATGTACCAGAACATTTATTTGTTCCCACATTTGACACCTATGGCCATTTGCAGCTCTATGCCTGCCTGTGTACACCTGACCACCTTCTTGGCCTCCTTTTCCTTACACTTGCACGCTCCCACTCCTCCTCTCCATGATTCTTTGTGAACCTAGTAAAGGCTCTTTTTTTGGCCCTTACCACCTCCCTTACTTCTTTTGAGAACCAGATTTATCTCTTATACTTGTTACCTTTGGAGTCCATCATCGTGCATGAGTTGGTTGATTTAAGTATGGCCCTTTTAATTGCACCCCATGTGTCTTCTAACCCTCCCCCCGATGTTATCTATGCTCTCCATTGTTCCCTGACTCTTTCTTTCATCTGGCCCAAATTTGCACTTCTGAAGTTCAGAACCACTGTTTTCAATGAGGGTTTGCCATTAGCCAGGACCAGTTCAAACCATACAGTGTTATGGTCACTGGAACCCAGTAGTTCCTCTTCCCACCACCTCACCCACCATCTCCAAGTTGATAAGCCCCAGATTCAGAATGGTTACCTGTCTTTTGGGTTCCCTGACTGGCTGTACCAGTAAAAAGTCCTGCAGTGTGTCAAGCAGGGCCTGACTTCTGGTGCTGTTTGTTGCTGGAGTATCCCAGTCTCTGTCTAGTAGGTTCAGATCTACCACAGCCACTGCCTCTCCTTATTGCTGCCCCTCTCCTAATTTGTTCCTATAATACTTTATGCCCCTCATCCTCCTGTCCTGGTGGTCCATAGGCCGTCACAGTGCTTATCTTATTCCCTGTTGCTGTTTTTAGCTGCATCCAGTATGGCTACACTCCCACTCCTTCCCTTGTTTTCTCATCAAGGTTTTTATCCTCCTGGTCATATCTGTGTGGACATCAGCCCCATCACCAGGTCACCATCAGCCATCCCGTGCTTCACCTTCCAATCCCCAGACTAGGTTCCTCTGTGGATTACCCCCCAACCACAGGGCTGGGGGAGATGGATATCCTCCCCCACCCCAGTGACTCTCATCCAGAAGTCACCCTTAGGATTACAGGTGGCAGGGCAGGCTGAGGTATCTCAGGCAGAGCATCATGAAGCTCAGGTCCACCATTTTCCTCCGTCTTTTCTCTCTTAGTCCTGGTGCTGTGGAGGTGTGGATAATGCATGTGCGTAGAGACATACATGTGCTTCTGGAACAACATCACTGTTCATCCCATGACATCACATCTGCCTCCTGATGTCTGCTCTGGCACAAGTCCTCCACCTGGTGTCAGCCAAGAGCTGGGAAAACTCACCACCCCAGTCCCCAGTCCAGGAATGGAGAGCTGCTAGACAGTCTCTCATTATCTTCTCCCTGCCCTCCTCTCCCCCGTCAACCCTTGGTGACTTGAGCTCGTTCCCAAACTTGGGTCACCTGCGTGGTTCGAGTTAAGGTGATTAACAGTGCCTCAGCCCTCTGCATCACCGTGATAGTCCCATCCTCTGTAACCTATGTGCCATCCCTAATGCAGATGGCTACACCTCCCTTTTACCCCTGTACCTCATGTATAGGGAATACCCTGGTACAGCTGGATCACAGTCGTTATTGCCAGTGGCCCAAGTCTCTGTAATGGCCACCAAGTTGAATTCAGCACCTGTCACTAAAACCTGTAGCTACTTAATTTTATTACTCAGGTTCCTGGCATTCACACAGACTGCCTTCCAGCTCCCACTCATTACAACCATTTTCTTACCTGTGCCCGGCCCCTTGACTTCACACTAGTTACTCCCCTTGATAATGCTTCTATTCCTTGCATGTGTATACATAGATACATAGACAGTGTCGGCAGATAAGGGCCTATGGCCCACCTAGTCTGCCCATTTGAGCTTGTAAGTTCAGTTTGTTTTCCTAGAAGTCTATTTCCCCTTACCCCTGACCTCTAGAATTCCTTTATGTCTATCCCATGCATTCTTAAATCCCGTGATTGTTTCAGCCCCCACCACTTCCTCTGGCAGGGTGTTCCACTTGTCCACCACCCGTTCTGTGAAGAAATTCTTTCTCATGTTTCCTCTGAATCGTCCTCCTCCAACTTCATCCCATGCCCTCTAGTCCTGAAACATCTTTTCGCTTAAAATAGTGTTTTCCTGCACCCTGTTCCTCCTTGTAAGATACTTGTATGTCTCTATCATATCCCTCTCCCTCCTCTCCTCCAGGGAGTACATGTTCAGTTCCTTCAACCTGTCTTCATAGGACTTGTGATGCAACCCATGCACCATCTTTGTTGCCCTCCTCTGAACCTTCTCTACCCTGTCTATGTCCTTACGTAGGTATGGTCTCCAGAAACTGTACACTGTACTCCAGGTGGGGCCTCACTAGTGTCTTGTATAGTGGAATTATGACCTCCCTTTTCCTGCTGGTGATGCCCCTGCCTATACATCCCAGCATCCTATTTGCTTTACCTGCTGCCTTGTCACACTGTTTCTCACCTTGAGGTCATCAGAGATGACAACCCCAAGATCCCTTTCCTGCTTGGTGCATGCTATATCCTCACCCCCAACTGATATATTGTGCCAGGGTTTTGTGCCCCATATGCATTATCTTGCACTTCTTTGCATTGAATTTCAACTGCCAAACCCTTGACCATTCTTCAAGTTTCTGCAGGTCCTTCTCATTCTGTCTACACCCTCTGGTGTGTCTACTCTGTTACAGAGCTTTGTGTCATCAGCGAACAGTGAAATTCTGCCTTCTAGATCCTGTGCAATGTCACTGATAAAGATGTTGAATAGGACCGGTCCCAGCACTGATCCCTGTGGTACCCCACTGGTCACTCTTCCCTCTGTGGAGTGACAGCCATTTACCACCACCCTCTGTGTCCTGCCACCCAGCCAGTTACCTACCCACCACACTACTGTCCTGCCCACACCCATATTCCCCAGTTTGTGTAATAGTCTTCTATGTGGCACAGTGTCAAAGGCCTTGCTGAAGTCCAGATAGGCCATGTCCACTGCCCTCCCTGATCCACCTCCTAGTCACCCAGTCAAAAATTCAATGAGGTTGGTCTGACATGACCTCCCCTGGTAAACCATGCTGCCTTGGGTCCTGTAGTCCATTGACAACCAGATGTTCCACCAATCTCTCCTTCAGTAGTGCTTCCATGATCTTTCCCACTACCGAGGTGAGGCTGACTGGTCTGTAGTTCCCTGCTTCCTCTTTGTTCCCACTTTTGTATAAGGGGACTACATCTGCTGTCCTCCAGTCTTTGGGTACCTCCCTGTTTCCAGTGATTGGCTGAACAGGATAGCCAGAGGTTCAGCTACCACCTCTCTTAGTTCTTTAAGGACCCTGGGTGCACCCATCTGGCCCCATTGCTTTGTCAGCTCTTGTTACTTCCAGTTCCTTCAGGACCCTTTCTGGAGTGTAAAGGGACTTGTGTCCATTTCTGCACCATTCTCACCCTTGTACTCCCTTCAGACCCATTACCCCCCTCTTCCTTAGTAAAGACTGAGCAGAAATACCTGTTCAATATGTCAGCTTTACTGTTGTCATCCTCCACGCGGCTCCCATCCTCCCCCTTCAGTCTCACTATCCCTCCCTTTGTCCTTCTTTTTTCACTTATGTACCTGTAAAAGGTTTTGTCCCCTTTAACCACTGATTTTGCAATGTGTTCTTCTGTCTGAGCTTTGGCTTCCCTTACTGACTTCCCTGCCTCCCTTTGTTTCTCCTGGTACTTCTCCCTATCCCCTTCTGCCTGTCTTTTTGTATTGCCTGAATACGTAACTTTGCTTTCACTTTCTTTGCTACCTCTTTGAAAACCATAATGGTCTCCTCTTTCTTTTCCTCTTGCTAACCTGCTTAATGCATAATTCTGTTGTTCTTATAATCCCATTTTAAATACTGCCCACTGTTCCTCAATCCCTGATTCCTGTCCCATTCCCTTAATGCCTCTTTCAAGCATCTCCCATTTTCCCAAAGTCTGCCCCCTAAAATCCAGGATACGTGTTTTGTGTGGTTTGGTTCTGCTCTTTCTGTGATTTCAAACCACAATGACTGGTGGTCACTGTTACCCAGGTGCTCCCCACTGTTACCCCCATCACACTGTCCCTGTTTGTATAGCACGGTCCAGTATTGCCTTCTGCCGAGTTGGTTCCATGACCAGTTGCTTGAGGAAGGCACCCTGAAGGAGTCCAGGATAAATCTGCTCCTAGTTGATGCTGCTGCTGGGATGCTCCAGTCCACGTCTGGTATATTGAAGTCTCCAACCAGTACTACCTCACCCTTGTCTGCCATCCTTTGGATGGCTAGCATCAGCTCCCTATCTGTTTCTTCCTCCTGGGCTGGTGGTCTATAGACCACACCTGTGCCGATGGCTGGCCCCATTTTCCTTTCCAGCTTAACCCACAGTATCTCTCCCCCATTTTGTTCCTCCTGGATCTGTGTGGCCCTTATGTCATGTATCATGACTTCCCTTACCCCTCTCCTCCTGATCCAATCAGATCCCTATCTGTGCGACCCCTAGTAACTCTTTGTCTTCTTCCCTCACACCTCACTCCCCCCCTTCCTTCCCCATGCCACACACTGGAAAGACCTCCAAAAAGGCCAGCAAAGCTGCCGTTCCCCTCAACCTATCATCCAACTTCTAGCAGTTCAGTTTAACTGCTTCCAGTTTCTAATTTGTCAGGTCATTGGTACCTAAGCGTACCAGGACCCCTCTTTCCACCTGCATCTTACTAACCAATCTCTCTATCCTGCCTACATCCCTATCAGCCAATGCTACTGGTAACATCTAATCAACCCCCTCCCTTTCCCCCTCCACTCACCACCCTCTCCACACCACTTAACATGGAGTTCCCAACTATCAGAACTCTACTAGCTGGCTTCCCAACTATCAGAACTCTACTAGCTGGCTTCTTTTTCTTTCCAACCCTCCCCCTCAGCTAGGTGTTGTGCTCCTGACTAGTTCCTTCTTCCCAACCAGCTCACAGTCCCCCAAGGGAGAGCCAGGTAACCTGTGCTTCTTCCAGGGATGAAAAACAGTTGGCCCAAGATGTACACTGGCTTGCCTTTTCATGCCACCCTTCCCCTTTTCACTGCCATGTAATCTGTGCCCTTAAATATAAAGTGGTACCCAAACATTCTAACTTGCCTGGGATTACCATTTAACTATGGAACTAGTTGTTAAGTAACTACAGTGTGCTAGCAGTTACAACCAAACTACCTACTTATTACATCTACATTGCATGCTAATATCAATAGTTACCGTGTTGTTTTAAGTTAGTACCATAAAACAGCCATGTAACCAGTGCCCTGAAACATAAAACGATACTATTTTTTTGTAATAGTCAGATGCCATATGGTCAGTGATTTTTATGCTTGTGTATCTGAAGTTACTGTATGTGTATTACAAGATTTTGTATGTCAGACATGACTAAAAATGATCTCTTGTGACCCAGTCCACCTCTTGGTCAAACAAAATAAATCAAAAATTCAGATTCAGTTATCTGTTATGCAGAAGTCCATCCTTCATGATGGCACACGTGTACTGCCGTAACTGGAGCTGGAGCCTCTTGGTTCCCTGGGCTGCAACTTGCATTTGGATTCTTTTTAACCCGTATCTATTTTCTGTTCTTCCTCTACCATTGTTCCTGGCTAGTGGGGATTAAGAGGAAGAAGGCTGTTGGTTAACTAGGATCTGCAGCTTATCCAATAGGTAGGGAAATGGGCAGACTGGGTGGGCCAAGCAGTCATTATCTGCCATCAAAGTCTATGTTTCTATGTTCTGGGTCACTGCACCAGGCCAGTTAATTTGTCTGGTAAAATATATTGGGGTAGCATATTTGGAAAGTTTGCATGGATCAGACTGCTTCTGGTGCGTGCAAACCATGGTTTACTCCTCGTGCATGGTTAGTTCTCTAATTGCAATATTGGAAACCTATGCCTGCATGGTGCAAAATAGTTTTCTCCACACAGCAAAGTCAGGGCTTGTGCACGTGCTAATGAAAGGCGGAGTCATGAAAATGTGGCAAAATGCAACATTCAAAGCCATTTGAAGGTACAAACTGGCTGTTTATGCAGTGCAACTTAAGGCTTTTTAAAAGTGTGTTTTAAAGGAGTGAAAACAGAGGCAGGCCTTTGCAAATACCCACAAATGGTTATGGAGACTATCACTGCATAGTAAAGCACAGACAGCAATGGGTGTCAGATGTGCCATAGTGATATACACCCATTCCAGATGCACTGCTGATTCCACATCTAATGTGTGCAATATACTGTAAGTACTCAGCATCGGCTGAATGATATGAACTATTATACTTATATGATGCTATACTTATATAGGTACATGGCAGGAAACATGTACATACTTGCAGTGTTAGTGGCTCAGCAGGTTGCACGCTCACCTATGAGGCTGGAAGATCAGAAGGCTGTGGGTTCTATCCCCACTCTAGGTACTTGGGTTAACTCCTAATACTGACACTGTCCTGCATCAAGAGGGGGGTGCTGCACTCCTGAGGTGCCATCTTTCGGATGAGATGTTAAACTGGGGCCTCATCTGCCTATTCTGGTGGTAGTTCAGGTGGATGTTAAAGATCCCATGGCACTTCTCGAAAAGAGTAAGGGAATTTCCTCAGTGTCCTGGCCAATTTTCCCCCATTCACCAAAAAAAAAATACCACCAACAGCTTAAAATCTGGTTCAATTTCAGTTGGCATCCATCCATAGGCCCCCCTCCCCCGACAAGGCTGAAAATAGGCAAGAAAATTGTCTAGTCCTCCTTCCCGGTCAACAAAAACTAAGTAAATAAAATAAATAGTTCATGTTTGCCTCTGTTGCTAGCCATTCTTGCAGGTATCTGGACTGTAGCACTGGGAGGTCACCAGATGTGCACTAGGTCACATTGTGAGCATATTGACTGTTGTGTAGGGCAACTATGTAACCTCCATATTCACATTTATTGTATGTTACTCATCCAATAGTCCATGCTGCCAATCACAGTTGCTTCCTGGCAGGTACAGTCATGATCAGTGCCAAGCTGGATTTCATGGTTCGCCAAGTTGCAGCAAATTCTTGAAACTGGCATCAGCCCAGACAATTCTCATGTCCTGTTTCAGCCTTATGCTGACAGTTTCTATTCTCATCTTTGCCAGTAGGTGTCCCTTGCCATTCACTGGCATTCTGTTGCCTGAAAAGGACATATGCAGCATGCCTTGCAGGGGTTTCATACTGTAGTATTGTTCTGCACTGTAAAAACCCCAACCACTTTAGCACTATAAAATTATACAGAAAAAGAAGCCTCTCTGTTCACAAGTATTGTATATCACTCATCTGCTGTGCCACACTGCCTTCACAGTTGTTTTCTGCCATGTACATACAGGGATATAGGTACATGGCAGGAAGCGTGTACATACAGGGATATGATGGGGCATGGTCACGCCCCTATATTAGGGTTCAGTCTTCACTTCTATGTTAAACTCCAAATTTCAAACTTTAATAACTTTGTAACCATTTGACCAATTCACATGAAATTTTGCATGCACTGTCGGGGACCAAGTATCTCTTGTTGTGGCAAGTTTCGTTCTGGTTGAATATGTGGGTGCATAGATACAAATTGTGAAAATGTGAAAATTACCACTTTTGACTAAGTTCTTTGTCTTGCCACTGTACAAAAATGGCGTGGCATTTTGGTCTGAAATTTTCAAGGTGTATAGGCCTTGGGTCACAGAATGTGCCTATTGAAGGTTTGGTGAAAAAAATATTAATCCGTTCCAAAGTTATTAAAATTCAAAGTTTCCCATTATTTCCTATGGGGCCAGTTAGATGTCCCGCTCAAATAAGGATTCTTTATCGCAAATGTGGAATCCTATTTTGCAAATGTGGGACCTTTGGCCGCAAATGCAGAATCTTTTTCCATGCTGCCGTCATCTTGTTTTCAGTTAGCGAGGGAAACAAAGTTAAATTACAAAAAAATACAGGACTTTGGTAAACACCAACAGTTGTGTTTACCTAATTGGGGCTCATAGAATCAGATTCTGGGGTCAGTTTTTTGATAACTTATTCAGAAATGTGTTTTTTTTATCCATGGAAATCCTTTGCCGCAAATCCCAGAAAACTTATGCCACGGAACAAGATCCTTTTTCGCAATTTTCAGAAAAGGATTTTCTTTTGCTGCAAATTACGAGAAAGGATTTTCTTTTACCGCAAACAGTGGAAAAAGAAACTGTGGTAAAGGATTCTTTTTTGCAATTTGCGAAAAAGAGTTTCTTAGATAGCTGTTTCTTTGTCACTGCACAGTTACAAAATGGCTTGTTCTTTTGGACTGAAATTTGCAGGATACAAAGGGCTTGCCCCACATATGTACCTTTTGCTGGTTTGGTGAAAATATATTACTTTGCTGTGGAGTTCTTCGGGGTTATATTTTGCTTTGTTTCCCATAGGATAACATTGCAATGGTAGGTTTACCCAGTCGTTTCTTTGTCACTGTGCTGTGAAGAAAGGGTCTGTAATTTTCTTCTGAAATTTCCAGAGTACAGATGGCTTACCCCACCGATGTACCTTTTGCTGGTTTCATGAAAGTATATTAATTTGGTGTGGAGTTCTGTGGGGTTACATTTTGCTTCATTTCCCTTAGGATAACATTATAATGAGAGGTTTACAGAGTTGTTTCTTCGTCACTCCGTTGTGAAGAAATGGTTTGCAATTTTCTTCTGAAATTTCTAGGGTACAGATGACTTGCCCCACCGATGTGCCTATTGCTGGTTTCATGAAAATATATTAATTTGGTGTCGATTTACACAGGTTTCACATTTTCCTGTGCTTTCTATAGGAGAACATTGCAATGTCACATGTTTCTTTGAATCTGCACACTATGGCATTGGAGTGCAGGGCCCTACACCAATGTCAAAAATGAAGCATGGATGGGTAAGAGAATGGGGTGAGCATTAGGATTTGCAACCCCACGGCACATCCCTCATGCCTGTTCCTGCATGCAGGGTTGGAGGTAGGGTCTTAGGGTTGGAAACCGAGGGTGGGGTCTTAGGGTTGGGAACCCTAAGATGGCATTTCCCTACTTTTGCCACTAGAACCCTAATGGTCCATTAACAAAGTTTTTTGCAGAGAATATATATATTTATAAAATGTCAAGAAAAAATCTAGAAATCTCATTGGCCAAGAGACATCAGCTGACCATACATTAAATCTCTATATACGCACAGTCATCCTGGTCTTAAACCCCATCACACAATGAGCAAATCAGTCTTCCTACAACCAGAACTATCTTCCATCAGTCCTCCTGCAACCAGAACTGATCTTCCATCACAAACATGTCTGCTACCTTTACACTGTAAAAACTTTCAACTGGGCCCAAAAAATAAAACAACCTTAAATAAAAAATAAAACAAATTAATTAAATGTGTTGCTGATCATCACACTCTTCTTACACATCTAAACAAATTAGAAAATGTAAGTATTGTTTATAGTTTTCATCACAACTTTTTCTTTACTAACAGTGAAAAATCCCCCTTCTGTCTTTACAGTGGTAGTTATCATACCTGCCCATCAGGGAAATCTCTTCTGATTACTCTGTTAGTGAGATAATTGAGTCTCTGGTAAACATTCCATGATAAACATTCTGGGTCAGATATTCAAAACTTTGCCCCTGGGATAAGTTAACACTGCCTGGCAGGCAAACTTAGCCTGGAGCACAAAGCAAGCTATATTCAAAAGGAATAGCCTGGGGCAAACAGCTTCTGAACATAGCATGGAAATGAGGCAGTGCAAACTGGTCTGGGAGTGCAGGGCAAATGTAGCCCTGGAATAAGACAGCACTGAATATAGCAACCAGGAAGTGCAAACCACAACTACAACACAGTGCACAGCGACGTGAAGGCAGGTAGAGATGCACTATGTGGCCAATGTGTGTGCCAGTAAATGTGTGGACCCAGTACAGCTGCAGGCAGCAGCAGATGTAAAAGAACAGCGATCAAAACTGTATAATATTCCCTGAACTGTTAGCACCACGTGCTTGAGCTCGGAGCTAAGCTGTTTGCCTGGTGCAAACACGTTAGCCTGGTGCTAAGTAGGTAGAAGACTTGGTTTGCTGGCCAAGGCACCTAGCTTCACCTGAGCTCTTTCCTTCTAAGACTGCTTGAAAGGCAGAGTAGAGAAACTTACCAGAGCAAGGGAGAAGGATTAAGACTTAGTTTGGCTAAGCAGATTTACTGTGTGGTGGTGTTTTGATTTTTTACTCACAGGGATTGCTACTGTTTGTGGCTAACATTTCATTGCTTTATTTTTTCTCTGATTCAAATTGTTGTTGCTGGTATACCTTCTTCTGCATTATTACAAGGTGTGCCTACAGGTGTGTGCTAACAGATTACTGCTGTAATCTTCTGATTCAAATTGTCTTTTGCAAGGTATATCTTCTGTTACTGCTTTATTTTCTCTGGAGCAAAGTGTTTCTTACAGGGTATATCTTCTCTGAAATTATTACAGGTGGTGCTTTACAGGTTTTACAGTTTTATCTAACATTAGGATAAGCTTTCAGGGTTACTCCATTTGTTGTTGACTGATTGTTTCTGCTCTTACCTCCTTGTTCTTTGCGTCCGTGGTTCTTCTTTTTAGGCAGGGGAAGGGCCCAGCCACCCACCCCATCCCCAACCACCCCACGCTACACTCCTTTTATAGGGTACCACAGTTGTGACATTTCCTGTGGCAGAGCAGGAAGGGGCGGATCAGTGGGGCCTCCACAAGGTGATCTCATTTACAGGCACTAGTAATTTAACTTGTTATAACAAGTTAAACAAAGCACAATTAAACCATTACTTGCATTTTTTTCCTTTTTTTCTTCTAATTACTCTGACTAGGTTACAAACCCAGCAACTTATTTGGAATGGATTTCATTAACTGCAGGTACTGTGGAACAATTTTCAGAAGGACAGTCTTACAGGATTTAGACACTGTCCTACATGCTGGGCCTTGAGATCTTCGTCTCAGCTCCGGGCAGCATGGGCAGAGATTGCACGCCTCAAATTTCATATTGAAGAGAGAAATACATTATAAGAACCACCCGCCATTTCCCCAGCATCCAACAGAAAAACCTCGACCGCAGAGGGTAGTTGGTCCAGGAGGTTGGCAGGTGGTTAGGAGGAGCAAATCAGGTGCCCCATCACTCTCTGCTCTCCAACACATTACCTCCAAAACCATATAAACGCTAAAACAGGTATCTGCCTCTATCTCTGAAATCAAATAAAGAGGCAGAAGACACTGCAGAGCAGGACACTCGTGCACAGGAGCTAGCACAACAATACTCACCCAAATCAGGAACCAAAACTAAACAAGCACAAAGGAAACTAAAAAACTTCTGATCATAGGAGACTCCATGATTCGGGGAGTTGATACCCATCTCCAGCCAGGGTGATGGGTCAGATGTCTCCAGGTACATCAGCATGGAGAGACACTGACCGCATTGCATAAAATTGTTCACAAAGCAGGAGAAAACATTGATGTCCTAGTACACATAGGGACTAATGATCTCGCCAGCCGGGTCAGTTGTGAGACCAAGGAACACCTGACTAAGCTGGGTGACAAACTATCATCTATTTCTGTCTGGCATCTCCTTCTCTGAGATCCTGCCAGTCTGGGAGAAGGGAACAGATGGACGGAAGGTCAGAGAAGGAGAATAGGGGAGCTAAACACGTGGCTCAAGGACTGGTGCCAGGAAAAGGACACAGATTTGTAGGGAACTGGCAACAGTTCTGGGAGCGAAATTCTTTAAATTTGATGGACTGCATCTGACTAAAGAGGAGTCAGTGCATTGGGGCAGAAGTTTGACGCCTTTGCAGAATATTTAAACTAGCAATGGGGAGAGGGGTGCAGCACCCATACGCTCGAATGGAAGAACACCCTCCCCTCAGCTAGTGGTCAAACAGGAATTCAGCGTGTTTGCCATTCATTTGCATCACCAGGTAAGAAAAAGGTTTGTCTCCCATACGATGCACAGGGTAATGCCAAACTTCACCCAACAACTAACACACCAAAATCTGGCCAATGGAAAATCATGTACAAATGCTCACAGCCTGGGAAATAAGATCCCAGACCTGCAGGCAATAATGTCAGAGGCTAAACTGGACATAGTAGCAATTAGTGAGACGTGGTTTACCAGTAACCACACTTGGGAGACTTCAGTACCTGGCTATGTATTGTTCAGAAGAGAGACGAGGTGCAAAAGGGGAGGTGGCCTGTATGTTAATGAAAATATCAAAGCTACGGAAATTCAGAATACACAAGGAGCCAGAAGAACTGTGGGTCACCCTGGAAACAGGAAATGGGACAGCCATAAGAACTGGGGTTGTCTACAGGCCCCCAGACCAGAGGGAGGACATAGACACATTACTGTTAGAAGATATACAAAACATGACAGCTAAAGGGAGGTTCTGATAATGGGAGACTTCAACATGCCAGATATAGATTGGTCAATACCAGCAGGAACATCTGCCAGAACTAGACTCATAGTGGATTCCTGCAGGGGAGGGCCTCAAACAACTGGTACAGCAACCCACAAGAGACAGGGCTATCCAGATCTAGTACTGACTAACAAAGAAGGGATCACAGATCTCCAGGTAGAAGGTCACCTGGGGTCCAGTGACCATCACATGGTATGGTTCAATTTGGCTACTACATCTAAATCATCCCATTCCAAGGCAAAATATGGGACTTCAGAGGAGCTGACTTTGATAAGATGGCCAACAGAGTTAAGCTAGCCCTGGCAAAAGAAACACAGGTGAGGAGGTACAGGCAAAGTGGGCAAGCATTAAGGATACAATACTTGAAGCAACATCCCATTGTGTTAGACAGAAAAGGAAGTGCAAAAGAAGAAGGAAACCACTTTGGTTCTCAAATACAGTAGCAGAAAAGGTCAGAGCCAAAAGGCTGGCCTTCAGAAAATATAAGGGAACACAGCGGGATGAAGATAGGGAGGCATACCAAACTGCCCTAAGGGAAGCAGGTAAGGCAGTAAGGCAGGCAAGTCCCAAACTGAGGAAACACTAGCACGAACAGTAAAAGAAGGTGACAAGACTTTCTATAGATACATTAGTGAAAGGAGAAAGTCCAGAGGGGTATTGCTAAGCTTAATGGAGAAAGGGAGCATGTGAGGAGGAGGACCTGTAAAGGCATCTATCCTAAATAGATACTTTTGCTCAGTATTTACTGAAGAGAAGGTAGGCAGGGCCCACAGCTCAGCATCATGGACACAGGGGGAGGGAGGTGAGCACTACTCCCTTCACAAAAGAAAGGGTCCTACAAGAGCTTGCTAAGCTCAGGGTGGATAAGGCAATGGGACCTGATGGCATACATCCCAGGGTACTTAAGGAGCTAAAGGAGGAACTAGCAGAGCCATTAGCAGAATTGTTTAGTGAGTCTCTGAGCACAGGAGAGGTCCCAGAAGACTGGAGAAGGGTTATGTGATCCCGCCTCCACAAGAGTGGTAGCAGGAGGAGGCGGGAACTACAGACCAGTCAGTCTTACCTCAGTAATTAGGCAAGATTATGGAGGCACTCCTTAAGGAAAGGATAGTGCAACACCTGGAATCCATAGGGGCACAGGATCCAAGACAGCATGGGTTTACAAAGGAAGGTCCTGTCAAACTAATCTCATAGATTTCTTTGACTGGGTAACAGAGTGGTGGACCAAGGGGGAGCAGTTGATGTCGCCTACCTTGACTTCAGCAAAGCTTTTGACACTGTTCCACATAGAAGATTGATAATAAGCTAGGTAGGCTCGGGTGGGTCAGAGTTGGTCAACTGGGTGGCAAACTGGTTGACTGGCAGAAAACAGAGAGTGGTGGTAAATGGTATACAGTCAGAAGAGATGCAAGTCACAAGTGGGGTACTTCAGGGATCAGTCCTGGGCCAGTCCTATTCAACATCTTCATTAGTGACCTCGCAGATGGACTAGAGGGTAAGGCTTGTCTGTTTGCAGATGACACCAAGATCTGCAACAGAGTAGATGATCCAGATGGGGTGGGCAGAATGAGAAGAGATCTGGATAAACTAGCAAAATGGTCAGAAGAGTGGCAACTGGGGTTTAATGCAAGAAGTGCAAAATCATGCACATAGGGAAGAGAAACCCTGAAGCCACTTATAGGCTGGGAGGGAGTTGCTAGCAGTCACAAAGGAAGAAAGAGACTTGGGCATCATCATCACTGATGACCTAAAATCATCCAAGCAGACCTCAAGCAGTAGGTAAGGCTAGGGGGTGTTAGGGTGTATTAGTAGGGTATCACAAGTCGTAAGAGGGAGGTAATAATCCTCTGTACAAGACATTGGTTAGGCCCCATCTGAGTACTCGTGCAGTATTGGAGGCCACACCTTCACAAGGACATTAACCAAATTGAGGCAGTCCAGAGAAGGGCAACCAAAATGGTGCAGGGACTGCATCAGAAGACATATGAGGACAGATTAACGGAGCTCAATATGTATACCCTTGAGCAAAGGAGGGAGAGAGGTGATATGATCGAGACATTTAAACACCTTAAGGGCATAAACAAGGTGAAAGAGTCTAACATGTTTAAATATAAGAAAATAGCAGGACAAGAGGACACAGCATGAGATTAGAGGAGGCCGATTAAGGGGAATGTGAGGAAATTCTTTTCACAGAAAGGGTGGTAGATGCATGGAATAGCTTACCACAAGAAGTGGTGGCTATGAATACAGTGCAGGGCTTCAAACAGGCATGGGATAGGCATAAGGGAGCAATACAAATGACTATGAATAGATAGGTCACTGACAGAGCAAAGGCCGATGGCACATTTATAAGGTAGAAAAAGAAATGGGCAGACTGGATGGGCCTTGCGGTCCTTATCTGCCGTCAACGTCAACTTCTATGTAAGATTTGCCATATTCAAAAGTGACATGCAAATGAGCCTACTTAAGTAGTGTCTGGGCAAAGAGCCAAATTAGCATCCCATTATTCCCTGATTTGCATGCAGTTAGCCCAGCATTACTGCAGGGTCCCACAGCTCCACCCATAGGTCAGTCTGGAAGTACAGGGGCTGGCCAGGTCTGGCCGCAGCTCCACCTATAGGTCAGTCTGACAGTGCATGATGGTTGCTGCAGGCTACATGTATGCAGTACAGCATAGCACTGTGTGCCCCAGGGGACAACACAGCATAGGCACAGGCGGTGATGCTGCTGCATGCAACCATCACACTGTAGGCCATGCTACAGTGCACAGCAGACACTACAATAGCAATGGGTCTGGTAGTGTGAGGGACACAGCAATGCCTATGGTATGTAGGGCAGTGATGACCACTGCACTGTACACAATGACAGGCTCAGATTGCAGGTGAGTACTGACAGTGGACAGTACTGTTTCACTGTTGTGTGCTCCACAGCTGATGCACCTGTGGGATGGTATGCTCACAGTGACATATACATGGCCGGCTGTGTGTGCTGTCGCATCTGTACAGTCATGCGGTATGTTGTTGGGGGGCATGTAAGATCCAACAGGCACACTGGTGGTGGGATATTACCACTACTGGCCTATGTGCACTGCGTGATGTGTCCCAGCCTTGTGGCCACACCTGGGCTTTAGTGAGGTCTGGCCACCTGTACACCCTCCCCTCAACTGCCACCATGCCCACAGTGTTGCAAGCATGTGCTGGCATCTGTTGGTCACCACAGACGTATGGTCTGCAGGTGTGTGCTGTATGGCCACACTACCATGATGCCCCCTGTAGGTTGGATCACCCCTTACTGTCTGTGCTTGGCTGGGACTGGTGGCAGCTGTTGGCATCATGGTGGTGCCTTCAGTGAGCAGCATGTGTCCTCCATGTCTGGCATTTTCTAAGTGTCATGCTCTTATGTTAGGGTTGTGCAAGCCGTGCTAATCCCGCGCTAACACCGCGCAATGCACCAATGACATGAAAAGCTGTTTGCCCAGGGTTAAGACCAGCTTTTCCTGGGTGGTAATTTGTACCACACTAAGGGTCGCGCTATGCAGTGCTAAACACCTTAGCGCAGCGCTAGTCGCTGAATATCTCATAGTGCCTGTATTCATGTTCACTTTGCCCCTTGCATATAATTATGGTTTTCCTGGCGCTAATGCACTTTGCCCGCACTATGTGGCCTTTTGAATATGGCAGGCCCGCGCTAATCCCGCGTTAAACCCATGCAAACGGTTTGTGCACCGCTCAAAGCTTTGAATATCTGTCCCTCTATGTCTTGAATGTGGGGAAAAACAGAAAAAAAACAGGATAAAGAAAGTAGGCAGTACAGTAATACTTTATAAATAAAGATAAAAGGTGGGGAAACACAGTTACATAGGCAGACCCAAACTGCTCAAATACATTCCTGATGTTTATAAAAGCACATATGTTTGAATCATATATAGGCGTTTTCAGATGAAATCTACCCCCTTCCCCACCAAAAAAGGCAACCTGGCGGTTTAAAGTTTGTTTTTTTTCTTACTAAACTTTCACCTCAGTCCTATAGCAATTTTCCTTTTATGTACTAGACCATAACACATAAGTAAAAAACAAAAATAAAGAGAAGGTTGCCTTCAATGAAACTATATAATTATGGTGCAATGAAAATGAAGTTTTAAACCCTGCTTATTTCTACAAATTTACAGATGTTACAGTGCATTTATATGATATTTACATGTTACAGAGAATATATTTATTTTCAACCAACTTTACTAATAAGTACTTTTACTGCAAAGTACTGTACTAGTTAACCTGTTGCTGAAATACTCATTTTATGCATTAATAGGGACTACTTTTTTCAGTTTTTAGATGTTTTAGAAGTAATATATTGTACACCCTTTTGAAAATAGTAAATAAGTGTTAATCCCTATCAGAGTAAATCAAACTAATTCTCTTTTGATCTTGGCCCATTTTATAAATGTGAAAAGCTACTCCAGGGTGTGCATTAAAGGATTTTATAAAATGGGTAAGAGAGAACCTCCATCCTGATTGGCTAACAAGTACCAGTAGCCGTGTCCTTATCAGCTGATATACATAGCAACTGGTACTTATTATGCCAAGCAAGACACAGTACAGCCAGAAATCCATGCGTGCCACTTCGGAAAAACATTTTCTCTCACATTTTCTAGTGTAGTGCTGTACTCCCGTTCCACCCGCCACCCGCCCCCGCCCACTCAGAACACCAAAGTTCTTGCCCAAAACTACTACATGTCCCAGTTCAAGTTAAATAGAAAACTGATTTAAAACACCAACCTCTGCTGCATAAAACAGCTTCAATGCACACAAGCTTTTCCGAGCCGCACCGCTGATTTTTCTCTTGCACAGCACCTTTCTCCCATCCTCGCGATGACCAAGCAACGTGGACCCCACACTTCCACCTATAATTCACAAAAAAAAATCCTTAAAACGATATCACAGCAAAAGTAATGTTCCACTCCATTTCACACGCTAAACAAAATAAAAACCCCGGAGTTCCAATGAAAAATGGTCTTCACTATGCCAGGTAAACACAGATACTCTCGTTCACTCGCAAACCGTCCTTCACAATTATTTTAAAAAGTACACCACATTTCCAACCTCAGCATGTATCTCGCTGGACAATTGGGGGGGGGTCACTCTAAAGAACTTTACACTCTCTTTACGTGACTAGGGCAGCAAACGTGACGACAAGCCTGTCTATCTATATCACTAAGTAACTGCGATAACCTGAGCAGTATGTTACTAGAGGGCTCTAGTGGTCACAAAGAGAAATGCACTGTATTAGACTTTTATACAGTGCATAAAGAGAGGAACTATTTTACTGTTATAACTAAAAACTCTTTTCTCCCCCCTTATTTTATTTCTATTTTGACAGTTATTTTTTTATTTTTTTTATTTCTACATCAGGGACCCATTTTATAAGCGCAATAACACTCTCTGAGGTGTGGTTTATCGCCTGATAAGAGCACGCCCAGTGGCATAAGGCACTTGGCGCAAGTGCCTTGTGCCTTAGTACACCCCTGGCGTGTCTTACAGGCACTAAACCACACCTCATCATGTGTTATTGCTTAATGCACTTCCCAGGGCATTAGGACACTTGGCCTCAGCCTTATACCTTAGCATGCCCCTGGGGTGTGCATTAAAATCCTTTAATGCGCACCCTGGAGTGGTTTATTACATATATATCTATATATATAGATATATATGTATCTATATCTATCTATATGTATTATATATATATTATCTATCTATCTATCTATCTATCTATCTGTAACACTGTGCTGTTTACCTAGTTGTCCCAGATGAAGATCCATCATAAACAAACAGCTACATGCTGTGCTGTGCACATGCCCTGCGGATACTCATGAATATGGACACAAAAGTGTATTATTGGTAAGCCATGAACTGCCTTCTATATGTACATCACGAGAGTTCCTGCTCCTCTGTGCTACTGAAGAAAATGTTATGCAGCTGCTCCATAAGGCACATGTTAAAGGTTGGCAATCTTGTTCTGTACTGTGGAGCACCCAGCCTGCAGTTATTCCAAGGAGCAATGCCTTGATCTTAACATATGAATGGCCAGATAATTAGATGGTAATGTATTGTTAGCACCTTGCATAAATAATGAGATTATTTGCATGGCAACATTCCGATATACAGCAGAGATCTGAGTCTCAGAAGCAAACACTTTTGCACCCTGCCAAAGATTGCTTGCACCTGTGCATGTGTTGAATGCTTACTCATCTCCAGTTATATCCCCTTCATAGGCCTGCAGGGGGCTGTGACTGCAGTTTGCACTTTCACTGTACTGCACCTACAAGGGGTTTGCTCGAACAGCAATTACACAGGCAAACTATGCTCTGTACATGTTCAAATAAACCACCCGCAGTGTTCAAAACGTAATTCAGCTTCTAAGGTTCTTATGTCAGTTATTTATATTCAGTGGATTCTGTTGTGTTGTCTTGTTGCAGTAAATTGAAATCTCAATGACAAGATTCAGATTGAAAAGAAGAAATAATGACAACCCAGGCGTGCACCAATGGAATTACTGTACTGCCAATAAAAATGATCTGTGGCCCCGTATGGGAGTGTGGCATGCAGTTAGGAAATAAATGAGAAAATGCAATTTGTACTAGCAGAGCCTTGAACACAATACCAGCATCAACAGGCAGAGTGCACAATTTCACCCTCTTACTGAGGGAGCATTTATTTTCCCTCAGACCAGTCTGACCTTGCATAAGAAAAAAGCTTCCATATGATCTTGGCAAGAAACCACATCTCTTTAGCTGCTCTTACTTGCCAAGGGAACAGTTCAGCAATAAAGAAGTGAACCACAGTGCTCATTGTTTCTGTGGGTTCTGCTTCCAGAAATCTAATCTATCAATTACAATACAGAGAACCTGTGCTCTTAAAACTGAGGGTGATCAGACCATGCAGCGAAATGTTTAATGACATAGCCCTGCGATTAGAATTGTGTTGGATGGTATTTGAGTAATATGAACTGTTTGATCTGGGTTAACAACCATTCTTTTTGCTGCAGGCTGTGTGGGAGAGCTTTTCTTTCTTTTTTTTTTCTTTTTTTGTTTCAGACTAAACCTGATGTGTGGTGCAGTAAGCCAGTCCCAACTCGTACGACACTGCTGTTGCCAGCTAGCAATGAGGTGATCCTGCACTGGCCAATAAGGAAGGAAATCTTCACTGACTTGAACTCTAGTGCAAAAGGTCAAATAGATCGTTCATCCACAGTCTGCAATATATTAGCTAGCCTATCAGATCAGTGCCAGGTTTTTTGGTAGCATGCAAACTGAGGACTCTGCACAGTAACAACCATTTGGAGTTGTGCTGAGGTCCCTCAAACGTATGTGGGATTAAAGCAAATTGTTCTAGAGCATATATTTTTTTTATTGAAAAGAAATGAATGCTTAGTTAAGAAAAAAGTGACCGGACCACATAGCTGAGGAAGCAACTAGATGTAGAGGCATGTGATACTGCTGACCTTATGCACACAGGGGTGTAGTGAGGTTACAGACTGGCAGCACACGTTGGCTTGGGATTAGAAATGGCTGGACCCCTGTAAAGAGAACGACTCCTTGAAATGTTACAGAACATTGCTTTAGGTCCTCATCCTGTATCATTTATCTTTATGGTCACAGGCAGACTTAGGCATTGCAGTCCTTTCAATCATGAGGAGGGGTGCTATATTTTATTTATTTGATAACCAGGTTGGTACACTGGTCCCAGGGACCATTTTCAGGCATGACCTTGGCCATCAAGATGGCACATAAATAAACAATACATGTTTGTAGAACATAGCAGAAAAAATCGCAATACAGGGCAAGTAATTACAGATTTAAGCAATAAAGCATGAGGACGTTGGGGTGGGATAACAGACTGCCAAAGGTGGATTGAAGCATGACACCAAAGGTGGAGTGCTTCCACCACCTGAAAGGGTCATTATCCCACCACAACCCCTCTCAGAGTGCCTTACTGTATTTATGAAATGGACACCATACCAACATAACTGTAAGAATGAAGCAGAGAAAAACTTGTAAATTTTAAAAAGTTTTTATCAAGAGCTGGTCCAGTGATGTAGAGTGCTGAGGTGCCTAGTGCCTTACCTCTTACCATGTTGGTGACCCGAGGTTGGGAACGAGCTTGTGTCATCAGGGGATGGCCGGGCAAGAGAGGATTGAGCATCTGGAGGCAGTTATCCTCTCCTGGGGTGGGGAGGTTTGTTGACTTGACTGCCACCGGGTGGAGGCCTGGAGGCTAGCACCCGGCAGCTTCGGCGGCAAAGTGGGGGGGGGGGCTGTGGTCGCATAGCGTGTGTGCACCTCCACGCACACATGCTTCTGCAATGTCGTGACTTCAGAATACAGGGAGAAAATGTAAAAATGGCTGTTGCAGGCTACATGAAACCCTGTCCACCTACCTCTGTCCCCATCCTGTTGCCTGGTTGATCGGCCCAACAATCTGGATGAGAGTCTCTGGTGGGGGAGGATGGCCCTCCCCTTCCTGGTGGCACCACAGGGGACAATCCATGGAGGATCTAGGGCTTGGAGGACCAGGGAGACAAGCGCTGGGTGAGAGGAGGTGGAGATAGGGCTGAGAGCCAGCCTGCGACAACTGAGCAGAGAAGAAGCTTTATAAAAAAAAGTTTTTATCAAGAATGTAAAGGAATGAATACAGAACTGAGATAAAATAGTCCATGTGCTACATACGATAGACTATGTTTAATAAATAGAACATTTTAATAAATACTTAAGATTAATTAGGAGAACTTTTAAGAAATATACTATCTGTTCATTTAAAAACATTTCATAATGTTTTGCACATCAACTTTGTTAACTTTGGGGGGAGGGGACTTAGTGGAATCCTCAGTTAGGAACAGTGCAGCTTAAACAACTTTAACTGTATTAGTGAATGGTGTCACTTTGAGGCATAATTGTACACATTAACTTTGATGTTTTTTCCGTCTTTCAGATGAGACGTTAAATCGAGGTCCCATCTGCCTGGATTGGTGGTAGTTCAGGTGGATGTTAAAGATCCCATGGCACTTATCGAAAAAGAGTAGGGGAATTTCCCTAGTGTCCAGGCCAAATTTCCCTCATTCACTAAAAATATCACCAACAGCTTAATCTGGTTCAAGGTCAGTTGGCATTCATCTGTATCCCTCTCCCCCGGGCCGTGCCTGAAAATAGGCAGGATTTGTCTAGTGCACTTACCTGGTCAACAAAAACTAAATAAATAATAAACAAATGTTGCCTTGCAGTGTCTCTATGTTAAATCATCTCTCGAAGGGCATTGCAGGTTACTGTTTGGTTTTACTGCTTTTAGGAGACTTACTGTTGTCGGCAGTTGTTGCTGGACTGGGAGAGATGCCAGTGGTCATCTGAATGATGAAGAGGTCATCTGGATTGGAAGTGGAGGAGACACTGATGTATGGAGAGGGCTGGGACTTTATTGTGAAGGAAAGTGTCATGACGGCAGGAGTTGTGCTCATAGTAGGCAGGAAACTGACTTGCGGTTGTTGGAGGTGGACTTTCATGCATGTTCCACAGGGCTCGGTCTTGGAACCAGTCCTGTTTAATGTGTTCATCAGTGACATAGGGATAGGTATCCAGGGCAAGACTGCACTGTTCGCGTATGGCACTAAGCTAGGGGGAAGGGTGGAAACCTAAAAAAGGATCTGAAAAGGTTAGAACAGTAGTCTAGTATCTAGCAGCAGAACTTTAACGCCAAGAAGTGTAATCTGATACCTACTGGCAAGAATTACCCAAGAACAACCTATTGACTCAATGGGGTCCGACTCAGTCCCTACAAGAGGCAAGGGATCTAGGAGTTGTCATAAGTGACACCCGCATACCAGCCAATGCAACGCAGCATATAGTAGGGCTAACAAAATGTCGGGATGTATAGGGAGAGGATTTGATAGTAGGCATAGGGAAGTGATACTTCCACTATACAGATCTTTGGTGAGACTCCACCTGGAGTACTGCATGCAGTTTTAGAGACTGCATCTCAAAAAGGACAGGGACAGGATAGAAACCATTCAGAGAAGGGCAACAAAAATGATACATGGGCTCCAGGGGCTACCATACGAGGGGCGACTGGAGGCACTAAACATGTACTCGCTTGAGACTAGGAGTGAAAGGGGGAATATGATAGAAACCTTTAAGTACATGAGGGGATTAAATGCAGTACCCTACACTGAACTATTCATGAGGGCTCCCAGCTCAAATACAAGGGGGCATGGATGGAAACTAAAGGATGGGAAATTCAGAAGGGATCTTAGGAAGCACTATTTCTTGGAAAGGATTGTTGAGCCACAGAACAGACTACCCACGGAGGTAATGGAAGCTAAGACTGTGTCTGCTTTCAAAAGGGATTGGGATAAAAAGTATGCTAGAATCAATTCCACAAGAAATATTATCAGTTAGGACCCAGGATCTCCTAGGATCTCGGGATCTCAAGGACAGACTTGATGGGCTTTTGGTCTCCTTCTCCCATCACCTTTCTATGTTTCTATGTCATCAGCACTGTGCCAGTTGTGTAATGCAGGCAGGGAAAAATGTACCACTGATGTGGAAGGTATCAACAAAATGGAGGACATGCTTCTGTGCTTAATGGCTGCTGCAGACTGACTCGTTTCGGTGTTAGTTTTCAGGCTAGTATCCTAGACCACTCTCATCACTCCCACAGGCTGAAACCCCAATAACTTATTAGTGAGGACTCTCAGTGGTGCCCCATCATGGACATTATCTCTCTCAATTCCAGACCAGCAGCAGAGAGAAGATAGACAGCTGTGCTGCGCAAGCTGCGATTAGTGTAAGTAGGTACATTGCACAGCTTACAGATGTGGGGCAACCTACTTGCTAGAATGTTTTCCCACATGGGCTTTATAGTGAACCAAATGTCCTTGTGAGCAAACTGTGAGTCAGGGATGTGCAGGGGTATAAATAGAAAACTGGTGCATCCAGGAGGATTTTACTTAAGTACAGTTACAGGGATTGTATGGGGCACAGAGGGTCTTCTGGAAGTTGTGACATGTAGCCAAAATTTTTACTGTGAGCTGTTTCATGTGGGTCTGCATTGTTTTTTGTAGCCTTGTTGAAATTTGTGGTGGCATATCTGAGTCCATTTTCATCCCATAGGATCTGAAAACTGTCAGGCATTAGTAAGGGGAGGCCTTCTCTACCATGGCGAGTGAAGAAAAGCTGGGTGTCCAGACAGACTTTTTGCATGAGTCCCACCATGATATTGTTGTTTAGTGCTTCACTGTTTTTTATTTTGTTTACATTAGCTGTTGGTATGCAGGGGTGATGGGAAGCTTTGCCTTTTCTCTGCCTTCTGAGTGACACTAGGATGCTGAGAAAAATTTTATTCGAGCTGGTGAACTCGTTATCCTGCATCAGATTAAAGCTGTGGCTCAGAGGTGGATTATTAAAGTGTCTATTGATGCCAGCTCTGAGAGAGAGACATATGAAGATATGCTGTACATATCCCCCGTGCTGTTCCTAACTGTCTTAGGATGTTATTTAACTTGAATTTTTCTATAGTTTCATCGTTAATTAATCTTTTTTTTTCACTTCATCCAGTTGCTGAATTGATTCATTGCTCAGGTGGTTTGCCTCACTGTGTTAGCTTTGTTTGGCTTAGCTCTAAGTTTGACAGCTCCATTTCCGAAGCTGTCAGATGTCGGTTGACAGTACTTACTGAATTTGATTCAGCTGTCACTGTTCTGTACCTTCTTCTTGCACTTCATGGTAATTTTTATTGGCTTTTTTCTTGCAGCGATTGATCAAGGAAGTCAGCGACCAGTTCAAAGTTGGTCAGCATTTTTTATTAAGGCTGAGGGACAGTAATGGCTGCCAAATGGAATGTTGAGTTTTGACAGGTAGCAGTGATTGTGCTGTGGTCAGTTTAGTACCAGCATGCTATTGTGCTGGGATATCAACCCTGCTCAGCTACCTCATTGACCAGTCAGAGTACCGGAATCTTTATGTCCAGCTCAGAGCAAAACAGAATGGGATAATGCACTTTGGTCACCCATGGAAGGAAGGGGCCCACCATAGCTACGGCACAGCTTTACCCTGTACTTACATGTTTGTTGCATGCAACTACATTGCAGTTGCAATGCAGTTACAGTGTAACTACACTGTAGTTAATTGACACTTAAAGTGTAACCAGCCCCCTGAAGCAGAAGATTAAGAATAGGTAATGGTCTTGAAGGAGCGACATTGCTGGGACCCTCTCCTCTAAAATATGATACCATACCCATTAGTAGTAAATTTGTTTTTCTTATAAGTAAAACAAAAAGTCGAGGTCAAGGTTGCTCTTCGGTAGGGCATGTGAAATGAGTTGTGGTGGGTCTCAGTCCAGTTCTTACTAACTAGCTGTCCCTATCGCCAAAATCATCATGCAGCTGACATGAATTGGCACCCCTGATGTCAGCCATATGTGAGAGGTTAGGGGACAGGGGTTGTTCCATGACAGAACTGAGAAACATTGGTAGGGCCATATGCAGAAGCTTGCACTGCAGCTGTCTGGGTTGTACCTGTCAAGTGGATAGAGGACTTTCATAATACCTCTAAAGTTCAGGGATTTCTAATGCCATGACAAGTATGGAGCACCTTCTCGAGCCAGAGCATATTTAAAAATCAGGAAATTGGTAGTGTATTATTAATCTTATAAAATTGGTAGGGAGTTTCCCAAATCCTGACTGGCTGAGATATACCCTGGCCCATGTCCTTTATGAGATGATATTGTGCTGACTGGTACCTCTTCAGCCATTCTGGACTCACCACAACACAGATCACTTTACTACCCTGTGGAATTGTAAATTGAGAAGTGGCAGCCATTCTTTTTTTCCTCTGCTACAGTGGCCATCCTGGAGACCACCCCCCCACCCCACCAACATACTTCTGGCCTGCATAACATTGTTATCGGATTGAAAACTTTAAAAATAGAAGTGTAACCTCTGCTGTTCATCCCAGTTTACAAGTGCGATCTAGCGAGTGACAGATGTGTGCTAGCAGAAGTTGGCTTTCAAATGAAAACCGAGACCCACTGCTTCACTCCCCTTATGTGTATTTATCATGTTGGAGTGCTTGTAATGTGAAAATGCCATTTTTTTTAATTACTCTTTATTTTGCCTAACCCCAGCCTGCCACCCTCGACCCATTAGGAGAGACATGGCAGACATCCCACTGTCTGCCACCCTGCCCAGAATGGACCCCAGTGCCCCATGGAGCCACGGTTTTCCCCACGGGCGGGGATGAGGTGGGGGTGCAGACACCCCGTAACTTACAGTTCATTGGTCTGGGCCCATTGGGTGGGCGCAGGCACATTGTGGGCACTTCTCCTGGCTCGCCATCTCCATGGCAGTGCCAGGCTCTTTTCTCATTTTTCTCCCTCCCCATACAGCGTGCAACTTCCCCAACATCATGGTGCTAGGTGCCAATGTCCATGCTGTACAACAGCTGCCCATCCCCTACAGTTGGGGCTTGCAGTACTCTGAGCCACCGCTCGAAGTCAGGCAAGTGCGAGGGCATCGGCCTGTTCCCTCCCCGGAGAAGGCGAGCTGTCACAGGACACTCAAGCCTATCTCCCCCCGGCCGACCCACCAGCAACCCGAGTCCGCTCCTGAACCTGGGTCACTGGCGTGGTGTGAGGCGTGGCATCCAGCACCTCAACCCTCAGCGCCACCTGGCCAGCATGCCATTTTTATGCTTCACAACATGAGACAAAGATTTGCTTGCTATTTGAGAAGGTGTTTAATTTGGTTTGAAAATGTCCTTGCTGATTTATCAGCTAAGTGAATTATTGACTGTTGGAGATGTTTTCAGAATTATGATTTATTATTTTACTGTTTGCATCAAAGGAAGTAGTTTTTCACAGAAAGGGTGGTGGGCTCATGGAATGGCCTTCCTGAAGAAGTTGTGGGGTCCAAAACAGTGGGAGAATTCAAGAATGCATGGGACAGACATAAGGCAATTCTCCGGGGTGAAAGAAGTATGCTGTTGGTTAACTAGGATCTGCAGCTTATCCAATAGGTAGGGGAAATGAGCAGATTAGGTGGGCCAAGTGGTCCTTATCTGTCATCAAAGTCTATGTTTCTATGTTTCTAATATAAAGTATATTGTTGATTGGACAAGGTGAAATTTGCATAGTCTCTGCTGCATGAGCTGTACAATGTGAGTTTGTATTATGTATGTTTTAATATTATTAAGCACTCCGAGCCTATGGGAAGGAGCGTTATATAAATAAAGTTCCTATCCTATCCTATCCTATCTCCAAAACCGGAAGGACATGAAACCTGCTCTGAAAGACCAAGCACTGCAAAGGAAAGCTGTGCTGAAAATCTGGACTACAAAAGAGCATTGGGGGGTGTCTAATGCACGCAAAAGCAGTTCTGATACATAAAGTGTGTGTGTGTGTGTGTGTGTGTGTGTGTGTGGTGGAGGATGTCTTCTGCTGGCAATTAAGCACCTGTGAAATTACTTTAATAGGGGAACAAGTGTTACTGTTGTAAGTATTAAAAACTCCTTTTTTTTTAAATATTCACTTTAGCAACCCATTTTATAAGTGCAAAAAGACACTCTGATGTGTGGGTCATGACTTCATAGGACCACTTCCCAGTGGCTAAAGGCACTCGGGTGCACCTCATGCCTTATTATACACCTAAGGCATGCTCTTATCAGGCCATAACCCACACCTCATTATGTCTTATGTCTTACTTAATATTTAATTAAAGTGCTCTTCTTAATTTTCCTGGGATAGGTGCTGTAGTTTGTAAGGTGTTACAGATACTGGTAGCATATTCAGTCTAGGGTTGGGATCCGAAGTGGTGAACTAGGGTAGAAACTTGTCAACAGATAGGCACTAGAGGGTGGTGGTTAACAGCACTCACTCTGTTGCTTGGAGAGTGGCCAGCAGGGTGCTGTGGGGCTCAGTGCTGGGACCAGTCATCTTCAATGTCTTCATAAGTAACATTGCAGAAGAACTGAAAGGGAAGGTATGCCTTTTTGCAGATGACACCAACATTGCAATAATGTGGACAATCAGGAGAGGGTCAAAATAATGCTTAGGGATTTTGGGAAACTTGAGGAGTGGTCAAGAGCTTGGCAGTTGGGGTTCAATGCCAAAAAGTGCAAAATCATGTCCCTAGGGCATAGGAACCCAGGAACTGAGTATAGGATGTGTGTGTGTGTGGTACTGACAGTCACTAATCTGGAAAGGGATCTTGGGGGTATCATATCTGATGGCCTCAAAGTGGCAGAGCAGTGTGACACAGCAATGGGTAGGGCCAGTGAGATTCTAAGATGCATAGGGAGCAGTATCACCAGCAGAGGGGAGGTGATGCTGCCATTATATCGCTCAGTGCTGAGACTCCACCTGGAGTATTGTGTCCAATTCGAGAGACCACACTTCAGAAAGGATAGAGACAGGGTATAGGCAGTCCAGAGGAGGGCAACTAAAATGGTGCAGGGGTTGCACCAAAAGCCCTATGAAGAGAGACTAAAGAATCTCAATATGTATACCATGGAAGAGAGGAGAGGAGAGGAGAGTGAGAAGATACATGATACAGACCTACAAGTATCTCATGGGGATGAACAGGGTGCAAGAGGCAAATCTCTTTTAAATGAGGAAAAACATCAGGACCAGAGGGTATGTGATGAAGCTGGACTGGGGCAAGGGAGTTTAAGAGGGATGTTCCCTAGACCAGTTAGGACATGCAGAGACAGACTAGGCAGGGATCATCTGGGCAGATCGAAGGTCCAAGCGGTCCTTTTCTGCTGACAAATTCTACGTTTCTTTGTGCCAGGAAGTTGTTCTTAGTTACATTCCTCCAAGGACAGCTGGGATAAGTTATGGATTTTCATTCACTACAGTTTTGCTTTCCATTTGCATACCTTGATATTTAAGAATCTTGTTTCTCTCCGTGAAGAAGATATTATTTTCTAAGGACAGACACTTCTATAGTGTACAGTGGAACGTTGTTCTCGCTAGAAATCCCACCTCATTGAAAGGCTGTTCATCCACACTTAGCAAAATGAATGGAATGCTGTTCTGACCGTATGTGCAGAACAGCATTCCATTCATTTAGAATTGAAAGCTCGAGCCGCGGTTTAAAAGCATATACAGAAAACTGCTGTGAGTCACCATCATTTATGGGTACACGGTAACTGTAACAGCAGTTTTCTAAAAGGGGAACAGTTCATTTGACATTACTCAGAAAGCAGGATCAACCAGATATGTAAGTTAACTTACAATTTTCGCCATAGTATACATTTCTGCTCTTGCTAAGTGAGAGATCCCACCTCCATTTTTTTTGGTTTAAAATCTCACCCACACTAAAGTGGCAGCCAATGGGAGTGTGCACTGCTGATGTAGGGAAGCCCAGTCCCTAACAACCACATGACTCACCATTAACAAACGGGAGACAAGATTTTCTTTTCTGCATATAAATAATACATGTTAAAAGCCTACAAATATTGTTAAAATAATTTTGGGGGTACCATACACTATAAAAAATATTGGATGGGTAACCTAGTGCAGAACCAGTGTGTTCTGCCACCTCGGGGTCTGATTCCCACAGAATTCTCGAGCTTCGCTCTCGAGGTCACAGGGAATCAGACCCCTCTGTGGCAGAACAAACTGGTTCTGCACGGTCACCCATCCAGTATTCTCTATATAAGCCGCGCTAACTTTATTTTTCTTGTTTTGCAATATCTGATTTTCTGGCACTCACTTGACTGACTGTTGGTATTTGGTGGTCCCATATAATCATTATTTCTTCATTATCTGAGATTATTTCATGGTAGTGGTTCAAGTGTTTTTCATCCACCCAGATGTTACAGTGTTTTGTCAGTCCGGTCCCTTTCTAGAGAACCAAAATGTATTACAGAAAAAAATAAAAAAATAAATAAAAGATCCTGTATTTTAAGATATTATTTCTTTCCAGTGTTGGCTGCTAGCCACACAGCTTCCTGTCTTCTTTCTAGTAAGATGGATATTTGTTATTTTAGCACCACAATACATTTTTTGTTGCTTTTACTAAGTGCCTTATAAATCTGGCTTGAAGGGTGCTCCATAAATTGTTGCTACAGGATTTAGGATTGTAGAAACTGCTTGACTGATGTTGATACCATATGTAACTGTGCACTACTGCTGCCCTGGGGCACCTCTTGTAGAAGATGTTTTTCAACACCATTGAGTTGTGTCATGCTGGTAATTATTGATTTAAATTATTATTCAGAATAGACTTGGGGTGTAGATAGCGAACAACAGGATGCAAGACAAAATATGGATTAAGTCAAAGGCCGAAAAATAACTGGGAAAGTAGGATGAACCATTCCATGTAGCAACAATGTTCTTTGTTCTGACCTTGAACTTACATAAGAAAACACAAATTACCCATATTCAGTTCATATGTTTTCAGTCACACACATTTTGTACAGATGCATACAGTCTCCACCAGGGGCCTTTCTTGGTTGTATTTGAAAAATGAAGCTAGTGCACGTGGCAGAGTCCTCCATCACGTTTACATGCCTGCAAATAGAGATCACGCAGTTGTGCTCATCCAAAATCCTTGGTGTACAAGAACAGTGAATTTTTATTTTGACTTTAAGAAATAACTTTACTCTTTTCCCAGTCTTTTGGCTATGAACTTACTTTTACAAGCTTTGTTCTACTTTGCTTGGTTTATGTTTCTCTCCCTAAGCCACATATGCAATATACACTCTCAATCCCCAAATGCAGTGCAAAGCATCATGGGTAGCTGTATGCAAATCCTTGTGTTGGACGGAGATGTGTGCGACAGGGGTTCACCAGAAAAAAGTTACCAGGCAACAGACTTGTATGCTGTATATTTATGGAACCTACATACTTCTCTTTTTCGGACTGCTTCTCCTGTATGTTAGCTTTGAATGTATTACAGTCTTGATCTACTGTAACAGACAGGGGCCAGTAAAAATCAATTACTAAAATAAATAAATAAAATGTGACATTTTTGCTCAAGTTAGGAAGGTTATACATGGGTGACATACTGTTGTTGCCCTGAAAAATAAAGGCAGATTGTAATTTATAATGAGATCATTTGACTCTGGGACAGATAATGGAGGCACCAAACCCCTCACCTGAGCAAGCTGTTTTCTCTTCTTTCTTTTTCATTCCTGGGAAACAAACCCAGCTGGTACCAAAGGGCAAACTGCTTTGCCAGAGCCTTACAAAAGAGCAGAAGTCATTGGGAGTAAGGGACGACCCAACCTCATCCTGTCCTGGAGCAACATAGAAACATAGATTTTGAGGCAGATAAGGACTATGTGGTCCACCCAGTCTGCCCATTTTCCTACCTATTGGATAAGCTACAGATCCTGGTTTTACCAACAGCCTACTTCCTCCTACCTCCCACTAGAATTGTCTTATGTCTGTCCCATGCATTCTTAAATTCCCCCACTGTTTTTGGCCCCACGACCTCCTCAGGAAGGCTGTTGAATGCATCCACCACCCTCTCCTTGAAAAAATACTTCCTCACATTGCCTCTGAGCCATCCCCCTTCTGTCTTCAAATTGTGGCCCCTTGTTCTTGCATATCTCATTTTCTGAAAGATGCTACCCTCTTGGACTTTGTTGATTCCCTTGGGGTACTTGAAAGTTTCTATCATGTCCCCCCTTTGTCCACCCTCTCCCTCCTTTCTTTGAGGGTATACATATTAAGCTGTTTTAGTCTCTCTCTTTGTATGGCTTCTGGTGTAGACCCTGCACCATTTTAATTGCTCTCCTCTGGACTGCCTCCATTCTGTCTATATCCTTGCAGAGATGGGGTCCCCAGAACTGCATGCAGTACTCCAGATGGGGTTTCACCAACTGTCTGTACAAAGGGATAGCAACTTCCTGTTTTCTACTGGTGATGCCTCTCCCTGAGCATCCTAGAATCCCCCAGCCCTCCTTACTGCCTTCTCACATTGCTTGCCTACCTTTAGATCATCTGATATGACTACTCCCAGATCCCATTTCATTTTTGGTGTCATTAATACCCCCTCCCCAACTGTGTACTCTTCCCTTGGGTTTTTGTTTCCCAGGTGCATTGCTTTGCACTGCTTTGCATTGAATCTAAGCTGCCATACTTTTGACCATTCCTCCAACCTTGCCAAGTCTCTTCTCATCCTTTCCACACACACCCTTATGTATCAACCCTGTTGCAAATCTTTGTGTTATCTGCAAAGAGGTATCCTTTTCCTTACAGTCCCTCCACAATGTCACCTACAAAGACTTTAAAGAGGACTGGTCCAAGTATCGAACCCTGCAGTACCCCACTAGTAACCCCTCTTTCTTCAGTGTAGACTTCTTTTACTGTTACTCTCTACATCCTGTTGTCCAGCCAATTTTTTACCCAGGTTACCACCCTGGGACCCACTCCAAGGCTGGCTAACTTGTTTATTAATCTTTTGTGTGAGACTGTGTCAAATGCCTTGCTAAAGTCTAGGTAGGCAACGTCCACACACCCCTCCCTGGTCTACTACTTCGGTCACCCAGTCAAAGAAATCTATTAGATTCATGTGACATGACCTTCCCGCTGTGAATCCATGTTGCCTTATGTCCTGTGCCCCGCTGGCCTCTAGGTACACAACAATTCTTTCTTTCAGAAGTGATTCCATCATTTTCCCTACCACTTGAGGTCAAACTAACAGGTCTGTAGTTTCCTGCCTCTGCCTTGCTTCCACGTTTATGAAGGGAATCATATCAACCCTCCTCCAGTCCTCAGGTACCACACCATACTCCCATGATTTGTTAAAAAGGGTTGTCAGTGGTGCCACTAGTTCTCCCTTTAGTTCTTTTAGAATTCCTGGGTGAATCCTGTCAGGCCCCATTGCTTTGCAAAGCACCATGGGTGCTACAGAGTGTAAACAGACTGTTTAAAAAGGTGTGCTAGTGTATGGGCAGCAGGAGTCCAGTTTAGGGCTCAGTTTTCCTAACTCTAATACATATGCAATATTCTCTTATCAGCTCCCTGCACTATTTTAGGGCAGTAGAGTTCCAGACTGGGTCCTAATTTGAAAATAGGACCCTTCCTTTAATTAAATCAGATATATACAGTACCTGGTGCACTACTGGCTACTGCAGAAGTGCCTTCTCGGACCCAGTTGTTTCTAGTTGGTGCCTCTAACAAAACTTTAAACGTTAATGTATTTAGACACAGAGCATGTTATAGTTCACATTAGTTCTGTATTTCTGTCCCCTTATTATTTAATATTAATTAAATTTTTATGAAATAGTATTCTTGTTCCTTAAAGCTTCATCTGCTTCTGTTATTTACTCCCCACCTGAGGGTAACCTGCACTGCTTATGACATCACACTAATTCCCAAGGCCACAGGCTATGATGTTATAATGGAGAAGTATGATTTCAAGTGGAGCATAATCATACAAAATCGATCAAGTCTGAGGTATGAAGATCCGATTTTCATGTAAATATCCTTAGTATACACAACACTGACAACAGAACTTTAGAAGAAATCTGAAACATATTGTAAGCTGTGTCTAAATATTATGGGCTTGATTGTCATCAAACCCTGTGCCAACCGCAGAGGCACCCCTTGCACCTGATTCTAAAAAGTCACTTGCATTTGCGACACTTTACCCTTTTTTACGGCAGCTCACGGCACATATTTGGTGCAAAGGTCCATCACATTCGTGGCATGTGGCACATGGGGGGGGGTAGGGGATTGAGAATCCTGATCACCAGCCACAGGCTGCCGTAAGCACCATGCACCCTGGGTTCATTGTACCCATGGCTTGCAGCAGTCTATAGTCTATATTGTTTGAGACTTGAGCTCATATGTTTTTAAAGTTTTCCTTGATGGTGTCTGCAGCACTTTAAAGCTTCAGAGTATAGGGACTGTTCACAAATTATATGGTAATGCATACCAACAGTCAGGGGCTGCTACCAGAAAATGCTTGTTTTTTCTTCTGTTGTTTTCAGCTTAGCTCTTGGGACAGCCAAAAGCAGTTCTTCACAGGAACATAATAATTTGTTTATCAAATATGTAATTTAAAATAGAATGATAGACAGGGGATTGTGTATTCTGAGGCTGTAATACCATTGAGAGGTTCTGGTGACATGTGAATCTCGAAAGCAAAGCTTGAGAGGTTCCAACATGTCACTAGAACCTTGAGATGGGATTATAGCCAAGTCATATACTGTCTTCTATTTTTAATTTTTTTATAATATATGGATGCAGACAGGAGCTTACCACTGTGTTCCTGCCTGGAATTGCAGCCAACAGCACTGCCCCGAGCAGCTTCTTCTATGGCTGGAGGCAGAACCACATGTTTCCTCCATTTCTGGCTCTCCCTGAGAGCAAATTTCACTCCCCTCTTCAAGAGTGCAAACTCTTCACTCTCCACCAACAAAGCAGCAATGGGGCAGAAGGGATCAGGCACAAGAGGTGTTTTTGTGGCACAAATGTAGTTTCTTCTGAGCTGTGCTGCAGCTGGCTGTTACTGTACCTGATGGTTACAGTAAACGCTAGCTTATGGGCAGCTGTGGTGAGTGTGTGTGGCATGAGGAAAGCCTGAGTTTTACAGCACTGTCTTAGAAAGTCCATTGTAGTATTGTGAGATCTCGTAATACTTTCATTGAACATCGAATGATGTTATTATAAGATCTCTTCTACAATAGTATTATGAGGATTTTATTGTATAACTTTCAGTAATATTATTAGAGCTATCCATATATTACACTAAGTTAATAGGTAGTGTGAGAGACAGCTCATCAATGTATAAGAGAACCTCAGAGAACAGCAATTTTTTAGGCATCTGATGTTAAGATAACAGGGCAAAGACTCAAAGGACCAATGGTTTGAGCCTGTCCCTTTCCACCTATTTCCCTAACTATCTCACATAATTTGAGAAACTAGAACCTCTCAGTATCACTTTATGACCCTGATGCTCAAAAGGTTAATGCAGCACTAACTGTGTAACCAAGATTTGCACAATCAGATGGGGCAGGGGCCATATTCAAAGGCCTGTGATGCATGGTACTGTCCTGACAGTGAGATTGTGCAGAACACACCACTGCACCCATACAAATGCCTCAATTGTCATACCAGGTGTACTTGGGCTAGAACAGTTCGTGACATTGACGTAACTTGGAGTTGTGTCCTCCCCCCTCCCCAGATTTTTCTCCCCAAGCCCTGGCAGGGGCTTTGGGTCAGCCCTCGGGTGCAGCGGACCGCCATGGGCCGTGCAAGGCTCCTTTTCCTCCTTTTCTCCCATCCTTCCTCCCTACTGACATGGTTACATTGCAGTGTGCCTCCCGACCCGTATTGTCCTCCAGCCACCACCAGAGGGCAATCAGCGAGCGGGACGACATGGCACCCTCCACCCAAGAGAGGAGAGCAATCCTCTGAACACTCAATCCTCTCCCCTGCTGCAGGTCCACCATGCTGTCGACTATGAATAACTCAATTGCCCACCAGAGCAGCCAGGAACTGCAGTGCAAATCTTTGCACCCACTTTGCTTTCCTTTTGTGAACCCTGGCAGAATTTTCAAAACTGAAGTCCAGATGCAATTTTTTATTGTGTACAAATCTGGGGATACTGTAAGAACAAATTGCCCCAATGTCCTATTTGCTAAGCTAGAAAACAGCTGTCCAATTTTCAAAACCCAGTGTTTCAAAGTTCAAATATAAATGTGCCTGGACACAATTTTCAGCCCACGTGTAACCTGGGCTATTATTTACATCTATGTCTAGCTTTTTTGGGGCACCAAATGAAGTTTGGAGCCTATTTTCAGCATGGGCCACTCACATTTTTTTTACTACAGTTTGGGGTATATGGTAGACAGCCCCACTGAGTTCATTTAGGTGATCCGGTTGGGATGCATAGTACCTAATTTTGGTGGAATGATGTCTGTAGGGGTTGTTTACTGCAGTCTCTGGAGCTGCTTTTTCTCAGTCTTTTGAGATTTTGTAGGTTGGCTGATCTTTGTTTCCTTTTTCCGATAGTGACATGGGACACACTTTATTTTAAGTGTCAGTTAGCCACAAATGTGGAAATTGTAAGTTTTGCCCACAAGTCATTAATAGTAAGATTTTTAAAACTCCCTAACTGGCAAAAACATACAGTGATGAGTTTTATGACATGTGTAACCTGTGGGCTTATATACATGGCTCTTTGTAACTGTGCTGCTTTCTATGTGGGCAAAACAAAACGAGCTTTCAAACCCCGCATAGAAGAGCACAATAGAGCCATAGACAATCATGACCCCAAAAATGCCTTGGCTCTGCACATTTCTAGAACCAACAAGAAGAGTGAACACAATTTTAATTTCATAGGCTTGGAGAAACCAATTTTGACATGCAGGTGAGGTGATCATGGCAATTTGCTACTTAAGCGTGAACAATATTGGATTTTTTTCTTTCAAAGGAATGAAAAGAAAAGGTTTGAATGGTAGGGTAGAAATAAAACCATTTTGGAAAAAAAAAACTATTTCTCTCTGAAATATTTAGGGAGTGCACAGTTGTTAAGTTTGGTTATTTATGGTTTTTATCTTGTGATTATGTATATAGCTTTGTCCTTATTTAGTACATACTGGTATTTATATTTTTCTATCTATATTATGCTTTTCAGATTTGCACCGGTGTCCCAGCTGCTGTCCTCGAATTTGTGCAGTCTCTGATTCTTTCTTTTGATGCAGGTTTGCTTTTTGGCATTCTGGATAGTAATGCCTATAGTGATACATTACTTGGTTAGCACAGTATTTGCATTCCGCCTTATAACAGGGAGATGTTTATAACCCTGATTATTTATTGCTGCTGTTTTTAATGTTGTAAATACTTTGCTGCTATTTGATTACAATTACGCATCGTCATTTTAATTGCATCTACATTTAAGGGAGATCTTTTCTTCACCACCCATACCTTTGAAAAAGCTCAGTAGGAGCGAAGCATGTCAGGTAATTGGGGACATAGCTGCCACGTCACGAGGGAGCGGAGACCTAGTAGGAAGTGAAGTGGAACATTTGGACTGTTGTGTGCTTCGTTTGTGGATTTTATCATTGTGACTTTATTTGCACTCAGTAAAGAGACTTGCACTATTCTTCAGCTCTCTGGTGAGTCTTTGCACTCATTTCCCACTCATTATCACCAGTTTTACTGCATATGAGGACCCATGGAGCAGTAGCAGTGCTACGTTACACAAGCCTTGGCTGGTGCTGGTTCTTCCGAGCTGTTGGTTCACTTTCTGTATTGCCTGCTATCTGGACCGTGGCACAGCAATAGTCCCAGGTGCAATGGTATCCTAACAGGTACTGTATGTTGTTCTGGGACTAACAAAATGTTCTCTAGTTGAGTCATTGAAAGGAAACTGATGAGTATTTGCACAGATGTAATTATAAGGTGTGGGGGGAGAACAAGCCCCTCTCAATTTTTTTGACAACTTAAGTTACTACATTTAGTTACGCCCCCCTACCCCGATCAGGATCTACATTTTTTTATTTATTTATTTCATTTTATTTTACCAGAAAGGTGGACTGGATCAAGTGAGCTGTTTTCGGCTATGGCTAGGGAAACAGGAGGTTACAATAGGAAAACATTGCAAAATTACAACAAACAAATCCTAGCAAATATAATCAAACATCCTAAAAACAATATTTACACACTATAAACATATATCCAAACATCAAACAGTTTCTAAGCAATTACAAATTGATATAACCTGAAGATGGTCCTTTAGACGTTTTTTTACAGACATTTGTCCTTAATCAATAGCCAACCCAATTTGTGTCATTCTGTTCAACACTTTTTTATGTGTAATAAAAAGTAAATAAAACTTATATTATGACAATGAGCACTTTGCTATCTTCATTTTAGATCTAGTTTCACTGAATAATCTTGTAGACGTTTTATGTAACATTTCTGTATTATTAGAAAGTATTCAACTAATTTTTAATGCTTTTAGACTATTGTCCCCCAAATTGTTTGCAAGTATATTTACATCATATAATAAATCCTCAACTGAGGTGCCACAGTTCCAAAATTGTGGTAAGGATTACAGTGATGAAGATCTATGTTGCCTGGGTAGCGAATCTAGCAATATCAGTAAAAGTTACAGTGTATTTATGAAATAATATACCTGAAAAATAAAAAAAAAAAAACAGAACTGTATTCTAAATCTGGTAAAAGGACTTACTTAGCTATAGTATTTTTGATGTATGGAGTTTTTTTTATTTTTGTATTAATAGCCCAGTTTGATATTTACTTTCTTTGTAATGTCTTGAATATGTTCCTGAAGCATCAAAGACCAAGCCAAGGTAATACCCAAATAGCTAAAACTAGATACAGCTCCCAAAGGATGTCAATTTATCGCTTCAATTAACGTTTTATTTGTTTTTTTTTTTCTAGCTCTAAATAGCATCAGTTTGGTTTTCTTTTCATTTAAAATTATTTTATTTGTAGTAAACCAGTTTTGTAGTGCATGATAGATTGGTTCCATTTGTAGTTTTACATCTGCCCCTGTTTTTCCCTCACAGTATAATATTGTATCATCTGCATACGTTATTGTCCATATGCTGATCGCACAGTGACACTGTTATAGCAAATGACAGTACAGCAACACAGTGACAGGTCACTGTACTGTCACCACGGGACCCCAGCACTGCTTTCTCGGGCTCTTGCACCCCCAGCCCAAATCAACTCTGACTCAGAGTTGATTATATTTAGTGAGGGGTGTGGGGGGGCAGAGCCCCCCCCGAAGAAAACAAACTGTTCATGGACAGATTTATGCAATTGCAGTCAACATAAATCCATCGCTGTAACGTTGGTCAACATAATATCGTGGAGCCCTTTATTGTTGATACCCCTGCAAATTCTTGGCAAGACATTAACAAAAATGAAAAACAGGAGTGGACCTAAAACTGAACCCTGAGGCATCCCTGTAATCATTTCTCTAAGGTCAGATCTCACAGAACCTATTTTTACCATCTGTTTTCATTTAAAGTAACTTTCAAACCATTTCACTGTCTAATGCCCTACCCCTAAATTTATTTTTTAATGTGGGGTGGTCCACCAGGTTGAAGGTCTTGATAAGGTCAATAAAAATAGCCCCAGTGAGAAATCCTTTATCCATGTTGTCAGAAATATCAGTGATCAACCTGACCAAGACCACTGACATGCTGAACCCCTACAAAATCCATACTGATCCTCTGCAAACAAATTATTATCTTCCAAGAACTTTGTTAACTGTTTAAATACCACTTTCTCTAATAATTTTACCAGTGCTGATAGAACAGAAATTGGCCTATAGTTCATAATTGTTTATTCCCAGCCTTATGTAATGGGTTACCATGACTGTTTTCCAATAGTCTAGGAGCTGGTTTGCACAAAGTGATAAATTTAAAAGATACGTTACTGGTTTCATAATCTGCTTAGCCACTATTTTTAGTCATTTTGGTGAAAGATTATTAAACCCCACCTCTTTATTGCTATCTAACTTATGTAACACTTCATATAACTCTTTCTCAGTTAATTTGAAAAAAAGTTAAAGATTTTTGGAGATATTCCCTTTCTTCCAAATCCCTACCATGATCTATTTTAGTTTTATAGTCTGTCATGTTAGTGAAAAAGTCATAAAAACTTTCTGTTATTTCCAAGCTGTCACTTATCATGTCCTCACCAACTCTAAACTATCAGTTCCTGTTTGAGTAATTGGTTGATAAAACTCATTAAATGAGTCCCCAGAATTTGGGGGATTTGACTGGTCTTTTAATTGTCTATCTTTAAAGTATTTTCCTTCTTTTTTTCTTATTTTAGCTTTGCAGAGATTTTTATATCTATGCTAAGCATTTAAGTAATTTCTGAATTTGATTATTTATATTCCTTCCAAAGCCTATCCCTTATTTTTACGTTGGTTGTGCGCATGCACAAACCAATGTATTGTTGTAGTATGGGATTTTTTGGGTGGGTCGCTGTCAAGTCCATTGCAGTACACAAAACCAGGGGCTTGCAATGGGCTTGGCAGTTGGCACCAATGACCACTTGGTGTGAGCCTGACACAACCCTCTGCTAGGTGGGCTGAATGGTCATGCACTTCAAAGGACTGAAGCCATTTCCAATGAGAGTGAGGGGGTGTTATGAAGAAGGGAGGGAGGGTGGGGCACCTCCAAGTTGAGGGGCTAGCTGCACAATCGAGCAGACTCACTAGACTGTGAGGTCTGTTTCTGCTTGCATTTCGTATGTTCATATGTTCGTAATCAGAGAGGGCTTTCGTCCTTTGATTTGCATGAAGCCCACGTCAGCAGAGCTGGGCAATCCTGGGATTCTGACACATGGCCATCAAAAATGAGAAGATCACCCTCAACAGCATCTTATTTCATTATGAAACACTTCCCCTTTTACTGGGACAACAAGGAGGGCTGGCAGAACAGCATTCACCACAACCATTCACTCAGTGAGTGCTTTGTCAAGGTGCCCTGTGATGACAAGAATCCAGCCAAGGGAAGGTACTGGACCCCCGACCTGGACTAGTACAGCATGTTCGAGAACAGCAGCTTCCTGCACTGCTGCTTTAAGAAGAAAGATGCTGTGAAGGAGAAGGAGGAGCAGTGTGACTGCTTTATTGATGATGTAATCTACGTATGGGGAGGCCCAGAGGAATGAATCTCTGAATTTATAGGATGGCTGAATACAAACTTATTAGGTCTACATTTAACATATTCTACTGATAAAACTGTTATGCCATTTCTAGATATTGAGCTTCAGGGCAAAGTGGAGGAAGAGCTGACAACACAAATTTGCAGAAAAGATACTGCGTGTAACTCATATCTGCATTATGAAAGTGCTCATCCCACTAAATTGAAAAAAGCAATACCCTATAGTCAGATGTTAAGGGCCAAGCACAACTGCACTAATGAAGTAGACTTTGAGACAGAGACAGAAAGAATGACACAGGCATTTTTGGACAGAGGATACAATAAAAAACATTTAGTAGAAGTCAAACCCAAAGTTATAGAAAAGAACAGAAGTGAATTACTGGAGGTAAAGACAAAATTAGAACAAAAGGAACTGGTAACCTTCAGTACAGAATATAATGCAGTTGCAGGCAAAATTGGAAGTGCAATATATAAATATTGGCCAATTCTATTAAATGATAAGGGTTTAGCAAGTGAAATTGAACAGAGTGCAAGAAAATCTTTTAGAAGAGCGAAAAACATAAAAGATAGGATTATACATCACAGATATAAGAATAAAGGAAAGGAGTCAACAACTAGATGCCCCTCCCCAACGTGGATTCAGTAAATGTAGAAAGTGCAATATTTGTTAATACACGTTGGAAGGTACTGAATTTATACATCCAGTCAACACACAAAAACACAGAATACATGAATGTATCACCTGTAGTACCACGCATGTTTTTTATTGTCTCATATGTCCATGCGACAAGTTATATGTAAGAATGACAGAAAGACAGATAAAGAAAAGAGTTCAAGAACATATTCATAATATTGTCAATGGTAATCAGAATATTCCAGTAACTGTACATTTTGAAGTTACACATAATGGGAACCCAGAATGTTTAAAATGTATGGGGTTAGAATGCTCTAAAAAGAAAATATGTAGGTCAAAGATGCCACTAAAAACTAGACTAGAGCAACTGGAAAGTCTATGGATCTGGAAATTAAAAAGTATGAAGCTGATGGGTCTTAATAATATGTTGGATTTGAAACCCTATTTAAAGTAAAAAATGGATCTCGAAATAAAAATATGAAACCAGTAGGTTTTAATAATATGTTGAATTTGAAGCCCTATCTAAAGTCAAAAAGCTTCCCTTCTGTAAGAATTGAATTTACACTGAGTTAAAGCAAAAGGATGCTGGGAAGGCAATCAGAACAGCAAAGGCCCAAACCAAGGAAAAGATATCCAACTCAGTTAAGAAGAAGGATAAAACCTTTTATAGGTACATCAGGGAGCGAAGGAAGACCAAGGGAGGGTTAGTGAGGCTTAATAAAGGGAGGGAGGGTGGGCAGAGGGTGACTGTGAAAGGCAGAGATACTAAACAAATATTTTGCTCAGTATTTACAAAGGAAGAGGGGAGGTACCTAAAACAAACAGCAGAAACACTCTGGATACAGAAGTTGATACCAGCCCATTTACAGAAGAAAGGGTTCTGAAAGAACTCTTAAACTGAAGGTGGACAAAGCAATGAGGCCTAATGATTCATCCCAGAATTTAAAAGAACTAAGGGTAGAAACTAGTGACACCACTAACTACCCTCTTTAACAAATCATGGGAGGATGGGGTGGTACCCGAGGACTGGAGGAGGGCAGATGTGATTCCTTCACAAAAGTGGGAGCAAGGCAGAATCAGGAAACTACAGACCTGTTAGTTTAACCTCAGTAGTAGGGAAAATGATGGAATCACTTCTGAAGGAAAGAATTGTTGAGTATCTAGAGGCCAGAGGGCACAGGACCCAAGGCAGCATGGATTCACAGGGAAGGTCATGCCAGACAAATCTGATAGATTTCTTTGACTGGGTGACCAAAGTAGTAGATCAGGGAGGGCTGTGGACATGGTCTACCTAGACTTTAGCAAGGCATTTGACACAGTCCCACACAAAAGATTAATATACAAGTTAGTCAGCCTGGGAGTGGTCCCAAGATGACAGCCTGGGTAAAGAACTGGCTGGAGAATAGGACACAGAGAGTAATAGTAAATGGAGTCCACTCTGAAGAAATGGGGGTTACTAGTGGGTACCGAGGGTTCAGTATTAGGATCGGTCCTCTTCAATGTCTTTATAAGCTTATATGCAGAGGGACTGAAGGAAAGTATGTCTCTTTGCAGATGACACAAAGATCTGCAACACAGTTGATGTACAAGGTGGGGTGGAAAGGATGAGAAGGGACTTGGCAAGGTTAGAGGAATGGTCAAATGTATGGCAGCTTAGATTCAATGCTAAGAAGTGCAAGGTAATGCACCTGGGAAACAAAAACCCAGGGGAAGAGTACACAATGAGGGTGAGATACTAACAACAACAAAAATGGAAAGGGACCTGGGGGTAGTCATATCAGATGACCTAAAGGTGGGCAAGCAATGTGAGAGGGCAGCAAGGAGGGCTGGGGGGATACTGGGATGCACAGGGAGAGGCATCACCAGTAGAAAACAGGAAGTTATTATCCCTCTGTACAGACAGTTGGTGAGACCCCATCTGGAGTACTGCGTGCAGTTCTGAAGACCCAATCTCTGCAAAGACATAGACAGGATGGAAGCTGTCCAGAGGAGGGCAACTAAAATGGTGCAGGGTCTGCACCGGAAGGCATATGAAGAGAGACTTAAGGAGCTAAATATGTATAGCCTAAAGGAAAGGAGGGAGAGGGGGGACATGATAGAAACTTTCAAGTACCTCAAGGGAATCAACAAAGTCCAAGAGGGTAGCATCTTTCAAAAAAAGAGGTGTGCAAGAACAAGGGGGCACAATTTGAAGATAGAAGGGGCGGCTCAGAGGTAACTTAAGGAAGTATTTTTTCACAGAGAGGGTTGTGGATGCATGGAACGGCCTTCTGGAGGAGGAGGTTGTGGAGTCAAAAACAGTGGTGGAATTCAAGCATGCATGGGACAGTCATAAGGCAATTCTAGGGGGTGGGGGTAGGAAGAAGTAGGCTGCTGGTTAACTAGGATCTGCAGCTTATCCATTAGGTATGGAAATGGGCAGACTGGGTGGGCCAAGCGGTCCTTATCTGCCGTCAAAATCTATGTATGTTTCTATGTTTCTTGTAGTGTGTTTTTGCATTGTAAAATTATGTTGTGTTTGGTAGTGTTTTTTAAGAACAGATGGTTTTTATGAGAGTTTGTATGGGATTTGTGCAATAATGTTTTCCCTTTATTCCCCTTAGTTGTAACCATCCATGGTTGGAATAAAAGCTTTACTCAATGTTTATACTGCTGCCCTTATGTGACGATGAGAAAATAAGTGGACTGGATGCTAACCGAGCAAAGTATGCTGCAAAAGAAGGAAGATTTGAATATCCTTGATGCAATGCACAGATTTATTGATTGTGTTATAGAACTCATGATGATAGACAGTTTAAATTTAATATACCATCAAAGAATTTAAGTGTTTCCTAACGTGGATAGCAATAATCAATTGGATCTGTATGCAATTAAGGAAAAGTTAAAACAATGGATTTATAGTAGGAAGTATATTTTTTTTGGTATATATTTGACAATAGAAATAGAATATTGTACTAAGTATTTATAAAGAATAACCTTTGCAGTTGAAATCGGAGAATTTTTTAGCAACAGCCACTTTAATCTTGTATATATGGGATAATAATTAAGCAATAATGCACAACAGGGTGTGTGTTGTGCTGGGATAACATCACGCCTGGGGGCGTTAGGCAGGGCCGCGGGCAGTGCGACTGTCACCCAGAGTGATGTTATCCTGGCACACACCCTGAGTGATTGATACAATATAACACAAGAGGGTGTTGGTGATGCCAGGATTTACCCATGCCCTGGGATATTGTTTGGCCATGAGGTGCAGCCAAGTGGCCAAAACACCCCAGGGCATGGGTAAATCCTGGCATCACCAACATTCTCGAGTGGCATATTGCGATTATACAATGGACATCTGTATATTTTGCATGTGAAAAAATAAGAGAAAACTAAGTTGGTTTAGATGTTTTATTAGTTTTTATTAGATTTGTTGTCACACTTGGAAAAATAGTGCTTTGTTGGGAGGTATGAGCATGTGCAGTGGTGCCAGCAAGCAGGCGAGGAGATATCCTTGATGGTTACAGTTTGGGGAAAACAGAGGCTCGAGGAAACCGTGTGTCTGGAGTCCAGCAATGTAAGCTGTACTAGTACATATTTAAATGGAGCAAAATTGAAGAGAGGTAATTTTGTTGTGGGATGTTTTTTACAGTGTCGCTGACAAACTGTAAGAACAGGGTTCTGAAAGTAAAACGGAAAGAGAGAGCCCGGGGAAAGAGCAACATGCCCCCCAAAAAAAGCCAGAAAAGAAAAAAAATTAATTTCCTGTGATTTGGAGTTTTTTTTATTCATAGCTGAATTACATTTTTGAAACTTGCAGGATTTTTCATATTGTTTACTCCGACGGCAACATCGTGGCTTTCTGGGGGTTTTGCCCTGTGACTGTCAGTGTTTTGGCCGGTTTTGTATTTGTGATGGTCGCATTGATTTCAGGGGGGCCCTTGATGTGGCTTACTGGTGGCTGGCACCTCTTCCCATGGGGTGATTGTAGCTTTTACAACGGGAGAGGTGTGCCAGGTAGCCAATGAGATTAGAGGATTTGTGCTTCATTTCTATGCCCATTGTATAATTGCTATTATACAATGGCTCTTTTTTTAATAAGCAAAGAAAAAAGGTACAAAACGTTTTTTTGACTCCCCCCCCCCCATTTCTTGTGTGTGGAGGTATATGTTTTAAAAAAGTCTGATATATTTTTCAACCAATAGGTGGAGCTGGAACACGAATGATTAACTTATCATGGCTTTCAATTGTTGACATCTGCCCCCAGTTCATTCATTAAAGTTTGTTTTTATTGAGACTGAGCTGCCGTTTGAGCGGGTTCCATGAAATACCGATTACTTCACGACCGTGATGGGCTCACCTACCTTCCACACTGCACAACAGGATTAGTTTCACCAGCGTTTCCTGCTCCACGACGCCCTCCCCCCCACCGGACACCCACCTGCAACTGTTCACTGCAGAACAGTTTTATCTCACAGCCCAAATAAACAGAAAAGCAACCCTTTTTTTTTTTTTACTGTTTACGAGCGGCTCTTTGCATACTGTGGACATCAAAGGAGTGACTGCGCTGCCACGTGCACAACCGTTGCATTTCCCTGCTCCACTGTAAACAAGTTATCGGGCTTTTTTTCAGGCTTTCTCCCTGACTAAGCAGCAGGACTGAGTGACTTACCGATCGTATCTATTAATAGAAATGGCTTGGTCCCTGCAGTTCAATCGCCTCACCAGCTCCATTTCTGAATCGTGGATACAAACCCCTCAGAGCAGCTTCCATGAACCTCGCAGACAGTTATTCCGTTTTACATTTGGTGCAGTCTTTTTATGTGCTGGGACTAGACCCATGATGTTGTGCTGGGATAACATCACGGGTCCAGTCCCAGACTGACCAATCAAAGGTCAGCAGTTTTTCTTGCCATTGTATAATAATCTGTATTAGATATTTAATCTTATTTAATTGACTTGCATGTGCACTTTGGGTATTTAAAGATGTTTGGGGCTTTAGTCTTGCACCCCCTTAATAAACCATTGAGGAGAAGCACAAGAGTTAGTGGTGGCTGGTGCACTGGACCGTGTAGGTGTTGTATGTTAAACCTTTGTTAAAGTGTACATTTTTGGTGGCACAGTTTGCAATCAAGAACATTTTTCAAAGAAGTCACTTTAGAGCACTATTTGTAACCATACAAGAAAGAAAAAATAATAAAAAATATAATGGATACAGGGCATTATACTGTGTTTGCTGATTTTACTTTAAACTCTAGATAAGCTACCTAAACCTATCCATAAAATTTGCTCACCATTCTTTTATTAAGTAAAACTTACGATAGTTATTTTTAGAGTTAGTGAGCCAAGACTCCAGTTAGTTTGAGCAATCCTGATATTTTGGAATTAGCAGAGGTTTATTTTTTGTTTCAGTCTATGACCACCATCTCAAAGAACCTAACCTGCAAATGACAGTGCAGGCCACCAGACAACATGAGCTGAGTCCCAGGGTGCAGGGGGCCACACAGTAGGCCCTGCACCCGCAGGACATCAAGACAGAAAGTGGCACCACATTGCCTCCTCCCTACCTCTGAGGAAGTCCCTATCACCAGCCCTACATGCTGTACCCATGATTGAGAGTCTGGACAGCAGCAGTAGCAGCATTGAGTGGCTGCAGTCCCCACAGCATCCCCAGCACTGGCCGCTCTCCCTGAGCCTGGAGGGTGCCAACAACAGAGAGCAACACACTCACAATCAGCAGCACCAGAGCCAGGCCTTCAGCATTGACACCATCATAGCCTCCTCTGGAGCTCCCTACCACCACCACCAGCGGAAGCACAGCCCCGCCAACTTGAACACCACCCTCGTCGCCTCCAGGTCCTTTGTCGCTCAGCTACTCATCAAGCCAGACGTCTATTTACAGCTTGACTTGCAGCCAAAGCACCAGTTCAAACAATGCCAGTGCTGGGGCTGGCAGGACTTACCATTGTAACCTACAAGCCATGAGCCTATACTCAGGGGACAGCAGCAGACCGGGCCACCTGGCTACCACAACCATGGACGAGAGCCTGTCTGATTATTCAAGCCCCACCACCACTAGCAGTACCTCGCCCTTGGGTCTTGGCAGCCTCAGCTCAGGCCAAGATGGGCCTCACCACCTACACCAAGGGTGCCTGGCATTGTGGTACCTGAACCAGGCTGGAGATCTGTACTCATTGGCCAGTGCCACCTATCTGGGAAGCCAGCAGCAACATCAGCAGGATTTCCACGCGGTGTGGGAGATGTGCAACTCGCAGAGACTGGGTCTGGACAGCTCACCAGTGAATGGGACTAGCAGCAGCTGTCAAATGGCCTTCCCTACCAGCCAGTCCCTGTAATACATAACATGTACTTTTTTTTTCATTATTCTCTTCAGGAGAGACCCCTTTAAGTGCAGACAGCATTTATACTCTGGAGGTTCTGTTTTGGATCTGTTTCAGAACAGCAGAGCTTCTTCCTGACAAAAAGTAAGAGAGATGCATTCGTCACTGTTTGTATATCGCAGCCACTTCCCTTATGTGGCTCTGCTTTGTCAAATTCACAGCCGGGCTCGAGCGACCTTAGAAAATTTCACAGCCATACTTTCGAGCAACTCCTTTCTCATGTCACACACAGTGCGGCTTTTCAGGCCAAATCAGGAGGCAGCCAATGCAAGTCAACAAAAAAAAAAAACAGTCCCAGTTAGTCTAGTGTCCTTCCCCTCTCCCCTAGTGCCCTATCCCCCAGTGCCCTGTCCCTGAAATAAAGAATACAGTCCCTCATCTTTTTTTAAACTGAAAAAAAAACGCTCATCATTGCCCACTGCGCCATTACCCATGCCCCCACCCAACCCTCCCACTCAGGAGGCACCCACCCATACTTACCAACCAGAGGTCCATCACTGTAATCTTCCTTGGACCGTAGACACATCTCCACTCTTCAAAGCCGAACCGCAGACTGAGGTAAGTGCTTCAATATATTTCAATGAGGTTTTCAGTTTCAATGTATTTCAATGGGGTTTTTGACTTAGTGGCATAACTTGGCCATTTTTTAAGATTTTGGCCCCAAATTTTCAATATACCTTTTTTGGGACCCCACCTCATGAACAATTAAGTGACAGCAAACAATTCTGTCCCAGAAGGTGGTTTCGCAGTCGCTGCAAGAAATGAGCTTCCGGGCAGGAGTTGAAAATATTTTCCACCTTTGTTCATGATGTGAGGTCATAAGAAGGCTGTGTTGAACATCTGGTGTAAAAATATGAAAAAAAAAAAAAAAAGTTATCAGCCTGTGTTGAAATTTGTGAATGCAGGCTCATAACTTTGGCAATTTTCAATATTTTGACCAGAAATTTTAAAATAGCCATTTCTTCACAGCACGTCATGAATGTGACAGCTGCCAGTTTTCAGATCTTGGCCATTGACCTTAACTCAGTTGACCTCTCTGGTCCTCAAACTTAAACACTCCCTCACCCCCCCAAAGCATCAGCTGTATTTCATCAATATTTCACTACCAGCACAGCTATCTTTACTGCAACAGGGTTGATACACAAGGAGACGTGGAAAGGGTAAGAAGGGACGTGGCAAGGTTGGAGGAATGGTCAGAAGTATGGCAGCTTGGATTCAATGCAAAGAAGTGCAAAATAATGCACCTGGGAAACTCGAGAGGTTCCACTTGGAGGATGTCAAGGAAGAATTGGTGGAGCAGGATCCATGGGTTCTGGAAGAGGACCCTTTGATGGAGCATTAATGACCAACGTTTGTGGAGATCCCATTGTTGCCCATTTTTCTGGGCTGCTATTTGGTGGAGGACGGTGAACAAGAAGAGGAGACCCCAGGTAAGATTTTGACTGGCAGTGTGATACTAGGGGAGAAGACTTCAAGCAAGATGGAAGAAGCCATTTTGGCTGAAGGGACTTTTGCATATTTTAAACCTCCTCCAATGAACAAGGATTGTTCTCCTGGTGCTGACTGGGGTTGTAGGTGGGGGATCCTGAAGTAGCCCAGTTAAGAGAATATGAAAAAATCAAGGATGGGAAACAGGTAAATGGTGGCATGGGGGACAGGTTGTGGTAGTATGCACTTAGGAAGGAAGTTCTCTATCATATGAGGCCCAACCCCTGGACGAAGCAAGTGAATGCACAGGTAGTGGCACCCGTGGCATATAGGAAAAAGGTGATGGAGGATGTGCACTCCAGTCACTCGGGGCATCTGAGCCATGGGAAGGTTTTGGCTAGACTAACCTCGTATTTCTATTGGCCAGGCATGTACAGGCAGGTGGCAGCATACTATAAGACTCTTATGGGGCAGACAGATAGTGACCCCCTGATAGTGATGTGGGAGGAGTAACCCAGAGGGTGAAGAGCAAGAGATGGCACCCTCATAAAAGGGAAGAGACTCCCACATAGAACAGAAGAGACTAGGTGGCAGCCAACATCACTAGTAGTGTATAAAGTTTGATACATAAACCCAGAGGTTAGGGACAGGCTGTTAGGCATACAGTGTGGTATGTTACTAGCCTACCTTTAAACGCTTAAGTGGGGACAAAGCAAGGTAGCTCTCCCCCTGAAGGCAGTTATATTGGGTGCTGGATGGTCTAGCCGTTCAAATGTTCGAGTGACTCTGGTTAGGGAAAGTCAGTAGATGGCATAAAACTGCCATTAGTGGTTCTTTCTCCTAAACGTACATGATGATATTGTCATCTACTACTGGCGAGACTAATTTCAGAATAGTTTAAGATGTCTCAGGGTATTTGTATTGTTATAAATAGGATACTTTACAAATGACTTTTTTTTAAAGGGACCCTGAGACAGAGCTTCTGGTGAGAGTGGGCTGAAGCTCCACACCCTTCATGGGTGTTAGTTGAGATTTGGACAACCATAGGATGTTTGCCCTCTTATGTGGGGGAAGTGTGACAGGGTGACCCCTGTCATAGTGGACACCCCTGGGATAAATTGAAACCCCTTCCCCAAGCAGTTTACATGTTTTGTATAATGTCCAACATGCTATTTGGCTGATTATAAATTAAGTGCTAAAGTGCTTATAAAGCTTTCTGTGCATATTAACCTAAAAACTAACTAGAAACCAGCCAAAACCCTCAAGGAATGTTGAAGTTATATATTGTTTTCTTCTCTGGTATTTCTTCATAAAACAAAACTAAGAGGGTAGTTTTAATAGAAGAATAACAAAAGTTTGTGGCTGCTTTTTCTAGATGTTAGCAGCCCCCTTCTAAGATATATTTTGCAGCAGATAGCATGAGGTAATATGACCCTGCAGGAGAGTTTAGGAAAGCACAGAATGTTTTGACCTCAGGTCTGACCTTTAACAATGTTGTAAACAAGTTATGTAATGTGCACCAGGTACCAAATAACTGTTCTGTGGTGCAACTGTGGCCTCTAGTGGCTAGTTTTATGTTATGGTTGCTGTTAATCAGAAGGGCAGTGGAAAATTTCTCCAACTTCTAGTGCACTTATAAAAAGCCCTACCTCAGTGCTGAGAGAGGATAGACAGGAGAGATAGATAGGAAGGTGAAAGACCTCCTGGTAGCATGTGCTTTCACACTATTTGGTTCGCCCTATTCTGAAAAAAAGCCTTAGAAACTGTGGAAGCTAAGCAGTTATCTGACTTACCATGTTGCTTTCTGTATATTTTACTTGATGAAAATAAAATGATAAATGTAATCATGCATTTTTATGCACCTGACTTGTGGTCTGCCTGAAACTGTGTTATCTTATACCCACGCCCGGTGACAGTATGCTGACTGCATTGTGCTGAAGATAGATAGATAGATAGATAGATAGATAGATAGATAGATAGATAGATAGATAGACAGACAGACAGACAGACAGACAGAAGGATACACAGACAGACAGACACATCATACCTTCTCAGCATGTTAGCTGGAGGGGGGAAGATTCAGGGGAGAAAGGAGGAGGTGCTACTTCACTGAGAGGGTGGTGGAGCCATGGAATGCACTGCCTAGGGGGCTGGTGGAGGCAGAGACAGTGGAGGAGTTTAAGAGGGGGTGGGACAGGTACAGGGGAAGGGTTCTGGAAGCAAAATCAAATGCAGCAAGAATATCCGGAACTGGGAAAGGAGAAGCCAGAGAAGGTGAGGGGAGCAGCAAGGTCAGCTCCCAGGGTGGGGGCTGACCAAACGAGCAGACGCGAAAGACCGTTAGGCCTGTTCTGCTGGCATTTTAGTATGTTAGTATGTTCTTTACATAGAGAATACTGGATGGGCAACTATGCACAGCCAGCGTGTTCTGCCACAGAGGGGTTCTGATTCCTTTTGACCTTGATAGGGAAGCTTGAGAGAGGTCCATGGGAACCAGAACCCTGAGGTAGCAGGACACACTGGTTGTGCATAAAGTTGCTCATCCTGTATTTTTAATAGTGTATAGTATTATGTAAAATGTGTGCATTTTTTTTCTTTCACAATGAAATTTACTTGAATGCTGTTCTACCACAGAAGGGTACAATCACATTCCATGACCTTTGAACTGTGGTACAAAAGCATTTTGAAAAGGGTGGATTTCTACATAGAAAAATGCTCTACTATACACTATAAGAAGATCCACCACTTTCTATTCAGTGTATCTAAGCAAACTAGTGACAATAAAATATATGCATACTGAGACAAGGCATGATGTAGGCTACTTACACAAAATAATTTTACAGTAATTGCTGTGGGGATATCAGTATAGTTGATGGGCTAGTGCCTTTAACTCAATATAAAGCTTAATTCTAATGATGTTGGAATTGTGGAAAAAACAGTGTGTGTGTGTGTGTGTGTGTGTGTGTGTAAGTGCAATAGGGGGTCAAAAAAACCACTTCACCTCCATGGCAAGGGCTGGGTATTCAGTCTTTGGTGTGAGAATTATTTCTTTCTCTCTCTGCAGGGCTTTCAGTCTCTGGTGTGCAAGTTATTCCTCTCTTGCTCTCTCTTTCTCTCTCAGATTAAAAACATCAGATCGTGTCTACCTTTGACAGGAGGCCTCTTTATTTTGGTGATGTGCTGCATGTCTAAGGGAAACACAGCTTTAGTTTATAAAATTAACTTGTGAGTTTAATGCCACTACGTCTGAATGAACAGCTTCAAAGAGCTCCCTACAAGTGGTCATCTACCCTGCTGCCAGCAAAGCACCATTGTACCATTGTACCAAAAACTCCTCTGGGATCACCTCTCTCCTCTTTCATGAGACAATAAACCCATTAAGGTACAATGACTGGTTGCATCAGTCCGGCAGGAACAGCTCATGTTTACCTTTATTGTAGTCCAAGCATTAACTACAAGTGCTGGAGATTGCATTTCATATTTAAAGACACTATGACTAGAACTGCCGTGGCCTTTTCTGTGCCCAGATGTAAATTAAAATGCCAGAGACCAGACCACTGTCAGATACTGTCTCTCCAATTGATACTGTCTCACTTCTAACCTCTGTATTATTGTCCACTGTATGTAATAATTGCTGTATGTATCTCACCCCATGTCACCCCTGAAAAAGGGACCTCTGGTCTCAGTGGGCTTACCCGGTTACCAAAATTTAAATAAATAAATAGCCCAAAGGCAAGTCCTTTACCGAAGCCTCCATGAGCTCAGCACTGGGGTGTGAAGCCTGGCTCTCTGAAGCATTTTTACATTGCTTGCATACATGCGCAAGCCAAAGTATATGGCAATAGGGGTTTTGGGGGCATGTGTCACTGCCGAGCTCGTTGCAGTAGAGAAAAGTATAGGCTTGGAAGACAGTCTTGAGATGGAGTCGCCCCCCCCCCACTTGAGCTCTGCGGGGTCCTCAGCAAGGTATACCACTTAACATTTCTAAGGAGGCCCTTTTGTCTTTTCAGATGCTAGGAATCCTGTGTGTGTGTTTTAGATTGGGAGCCTGCATGTGGACTTCCTTGTGTGTGATGACGATGGCTGTTGGTTATTAAATGACTCAGAATGTGAACATTAAACATCTGCATATTTCTGCCCATTTTACTCATCGGCAGGTTGGTTGGAATAATAACACATGCTGGTGATTGGGGCTTTTTTGGGTGTTGACACCTCTGGGCTTGGGCTACTGTTTGCCTTAAAGACCACTGAATGCAAATGAGTCGCGTCTATTTGGTGTCCACCACTGGCACATTTGCAACCCCGTAAAACATAAAATTGTTTAACAAGCAGCCAATGTTCGGCATTGACAAATGCTTGTTATGAATTCAATTAAATACCTGTTCAGCCATAGTAGATGTTTGGTCCATGCTCTTTGTTTTTATATAGACAAAGATAAATACATGCATATTTATCAACAATTTTTAACGGACTTTGATTAAAAAATGTGACAGCCTCTTCAATTTGGCTCATACCATAAAGTGGTGACCAATCTATTTTAGAAACCTCATTTGTAAATACTTCATCAGTTACATTTTTAAAAGACCTACATTCTTTTATAGTAACTTTATTGTCTTTTTCTTTTTCTTTTCTCTAAGTAGACTGGACAGTGATCTGATATGAAATCTGTCAAACCCCAGAGTTGGGATCCTATTTATTAATGCCCCAGTCAATAATAGGTCCCCCTCCTGTTTTATAATTTTGTCAGGTTTGTTCATCTATTATATGATTAAAATCACTTGCCATTAGTATTCTATGTGCTTTATCGTTCTTACTCATAGTTGCCCAATCTATGTCGAAATCCCCCATAATTATCTGATCTTTTTCCTTTTTATTTGAAGCTGCCAGTTTTTCTGTATTAATAAATCTGTTTTTGTTTGTTTAAACTGGTTAGACCATGGGCCAAATACCCATTTACATGGGTGACCAGTATACATATAATATTAAATACAAAACAATAACTATAAAGCATCAATACACAGTATAATCATAAAAACATTTGCAGGTCATTAAACAAAACACCAAAATATCTAACTGCTTTAGATGGTAAATACAAACTCAAGAAAAGAAAACTTTCATTCCTTTTTTACTACTTAATTTAAGTTTAATGGTGAATTGATGTTTTCAGCAGAATTATAAGAATCCACTTGTACTTGTTCTACTAAATACTTCTTTCACATAAATCACTACTCCCTCTCTATTACCCATTTGATGATAATTTCAAAAGAGACTAAACTCCTTTAAAGTAACCTGGTCATCTGGTATTGATTTTTTACCCATGTCGCATTGAAAACAAGTATATTAAATTTTTCTAATTCCACCCAGACCATTATGTTTCATCCATACGGCCCATTAAGCTTCTAACATTCAAATGAATGAATCTGATTCCCTTTAGATTGTTTAGCTGAGAGACATTTCCCAAATTGCTTGTAACAGACCTGGGTTGCTTTCTATATCATTACTTAACAATAACAGCATCAATGGTAACAGTCTCTTTATTGACCGAAAAAATAAAAACTCAGTATAATTTATATTCATTTTAAACACTCTAGATTTTGAACATTTAATTTTAATAAAATTATAATGACACCAATTTGGAATTAATTTTTGTGCAACAAAAATCATCCCCACTGTAAACTGCCTTAATGAATGTTTCCCATATTTTTAGTCACTGGCATGTTTAGTCATAGAAGGGTCACTGTCACATCTTATACAAACAAATCTAAAACAAAATCATCCATTTAAAGCAGACCAACATCAACACCTTATATTGCTGTGAGTCTGCTTCCCACTACCACAGTTCTGTCTTCATCCCTATTGGCCCCATCACTTACCGGGTACAATTATGTTGATATATGGAACAAATTAGATGTCACTCTGACATGAGGCTGGCTCAAGCAATACAGAGTCAGTCTATAACAGAAAAAACAATGTTAATACCATAATAAGAGCAACATTACTTTTAGAAACCAATTTTATATTAAAATATTATCTACCACATCAGTTAAAAGCCCCTAGTGATATTATTCAAATCCTAAATTCACAGATAACTTTAACCTCAACGCTGAAGGACTAAAAATATCAACATTGTCTAAGTAGGTTAAAGAAAAATTTGATACAGCAATTCCAAAACAGTCTGCTCATTAAGAGTAAGGTAGCTCCACTTCAACATTTCAGACATTAAAAACTAAATAAACTTTGAGTGTACAGTATGCTAAACTATAAATCATATATGAAACTTACAGGTAAATCTTAGACAGAGCACCCGTGAGTTTCATAGGAATTAACTGCTTGGCAAACTGTTTAAAATGTTACACTTACTTTTTCTTAAAACATTTTTCTGAGTGGTGTAGTGCTTGCGCCACTTGCATGAGTGCCACATGTGTGGGCCCATGGAGGTGCAATGGATTTTTAGCAACAGAAGCCCCACCCTTCTAGCACTCCCCTGACTGTTGGCTCACTGCTGAGCCCCCTACCAGCATGAGGCAAGTGTTAAACGCAGTTGGTACCATGCAGGATACCTGTCAGCAATCGGAAGCCAAAAAAGCAGATGATGTAGCTGCCATAATGTTCTGGAGGCTGAGCAGCAATGGTGTTCAATTGCTACAGGTTACTTGCTAGTAGCAGAGGTGGCATAGGCTTTTAAAAACAGTAGTCCCATCCCTCTAGACACTCACCCAACATTCAGCTCACTGTCGAGCCCCATACCAGCACAAGGAGTGTGTTAAACACAGTTGGTACAGTGCAGGATACCTGCCAGCAGTCACAAGTCAGCAAAGCAGACTATGTAGCTGCCATGATGTTCTGGAGGCTGAGCAGCAATGGTGATCAATGGCTGCATGACACTGCAAAGCCATTAAATGTACAAAAACACGACTGTTTGGGACTTCTAAGATGAGTCAGAGAGAGTGCAATCTAAAAGCCAGTTGTGTCCTAAATTGAGTTTTCTTTTGTTAAATGTATATACTGTATTTATTGGATTTTGTTAATCAGGTGGTCTTACTGAGACAAAAAGTCCCTTTTTCAGGAGTGACCTGAGATTAATTACATTCAAGAGACATGACCATCAAAGATCAATTGAGTCAATAAGAGAGGAAAACCTGGGAAGTCAAGGCAGAATACACCAAACCATAACAATAACAGCAACAATATTTGAAGTACAGTATAAGGTTGCAGAATATAAGTCTAATTCGATCAAAGCAGTAATCAAGTTCAAGATAAGATCCTTGGAACTGCTAGGAGCATCTGAGAGGATGAGCAGGAGGAGCTTTCTCTGTGGTTTGAATTCCAGGACCGAAGCAAGGTGTGTGTGTGTGGGGGGGGGGGAGTGTAGGATTTTATGTGCCAGGCACAGCGCAGGGTAATAAAGTCTACCTTCCAGAGGTGGCCAATTTAAAGTAGTGAAGACTATGCAGTGATGCTCCCTCCTACTAGCACCTGCGGCAAAGCGAGACCCTGTGATATAAGGCCTTTACTTTGGAAAGTTTGATGCCTTTAAGTGAGGATAAAACCAGAGCTCCCTACAATATGACAGGCAGCAGGATACTATTGGCTATAGACAGCCTAGCATTGATTGTGAGGTAGAGGATAAGCCAATAGAGTAGACCCAATTTCTGGTTGAATAGTTTGATCACCTGGTCAATATGGGGTTGAGAGAAAGCTCTTGATCCAGCAATATGCATTTAAGTATTTAACTGAGTCAACAGTTTCAGTGAAGTTACCCTTGAACTTAGACATTTTTTGTAGTTTCTCCCTGTCTGGACCAAGACGTTGAGTGCTAAAAAGTACAGATTTCATTTTCTTGGAGGTTAATAGAAGCTTATTAGACTTAAACCAAGATTTAAGTAATGAAAGTCAGCCTTGAGATCGGACTAAACCATCTCCAGGTTTGAATGGCACCTATACAGCACTGCATCATCAGCATAAAGCAGGGAGTTGGCACCACCACAATTTTTTGGAAGATCACTGATGAGCAAGAATGACAGCAAAGACCCAGAAGTGAGCCCCGTGGAACCCTATCTGTGCTCTCCCAGACAGAGGACTGGCTACCCTGCTCCATTTGACCAACTGTTTGCAAACAGATAGATAGTCAAGGAACCAGAAACAAGACATAAGGTCAAGACCCAACCCCCTTACTCCAACCCCCTTACTTAATACGAGCATACAAAGAAGCCAGCAGAAGGCCATTTGGTCTATCAAATCTGTTCATATTGCAGGGTCCACAGCTTGAGCTAATGTCCCTGCCCTCCCTCCCAACTCCTCCCATCCTCCCTACCCATGATCCTTACCTTCCTCCTATGCCTATCCCAGCCTGTCTTAAAGCTGCCCACTTCTTCAATGCGATGACCTCTTCTGGCAGTGCATTCCAAGTGTCCACCACCCTCTCTGTGAAGAAGTGCTTCCTGACATCCCTCCTAAGCCTCCCACCCTCCAGCTTGAGACTGTGCCCCTTCATGTTATGGTTGCCACTCAGCTTAAAGAGACTCTCCTCATCAACCTTATTTATACCTTTCAAGTACTTGAAGGTCCCAATCATGTCCCCCCTCTCTCCTCTTCTGTCTTCCAGGGAGTACATGTTCAGTGCCCTCAATCTCTCTTCATATGTCTTACCCTGCTGACCCACTATCATCTTTGTAGCCCTCCTCTGGACCTTCTCCAGCTGGTTAATGTCCTTTTTGAGGTGTGGGCACCAGTACTGAACTCCATACTCTAGATGCAGCCTTACCAGTGACCTGTACAAGGGCAGTATAACCTCCTCTCTCCTACTACTGATCCCCCTAGAGATGCATCCCAGCATCTTGTTTGCCTTTGCTGCAGCTTTCTTGCACTGTGTGGAGTGCTTCAGGTCACTAGTGATCATCACTCCCAGGTCCTTCTCCTCCTGTGATGCAGATGCTCGGACTCCACCCAGGTAGTACTCTGTCCTGAGATTCTTGGCTCCAATATGCATAACTTCACATTTCTTGGCATTGAAGCCAAGCTGCCAGACCCCGGAACACCTCCCCAGCTTTTCCAGATCTTTCTGTAGGTCCTGTATCCCTTTAGCTGTGTCCACTGTCCTGCAGAGCTTGGTGTCATCCATGAATAGGCACATTTTGCCCTTAATGCCATCTCCAATGTCATTGATGAAGACATTGAACAACATTGGCCCCAGCACCGAGTCCTGCGGGACCCCACTGGTTACCTCTCTGGTGCCAGATAACTCTTCCCCCCACAACCACCCTCTGGGTTCTGTCCCTCAGCCAGTTTTCCACATCTGGCCATCTTTTCCCCAACCCCAAGATCCACCAACTTCCTGATCAATCTTTTGTAGGGCACAGAGTCAAATGTAGACATAGATCGTGATTCACCATATTTTAAAAGCTAAGCCTGCAGTTCAATGGACAGGAACAACCAGCCACACCCCCTGCCTGAGCTATTTAAGATAGCTTAGTCCAGCCTCACTCAGAAGCACTGTTTCTTTGTCTCATCATTCTCCCCTCCTTCTCCAGCAGCGTGCTTCTCTCCTTGGGGCTCCTTCCTAAGGTAGCTTTAGCCTAAAGGAATTATGTTCCCACGGCACCTCTATGGGTTGAACCCTCCTCAAGAGGGTTCCTTTGCCTTCACAGTACCCCCGACAGGGTAGTAGTCCCTATGGGACAAAGAGTGTGAATGGTGAAAGTATCCACATATGACAGTCAACAACACATTCATTCAAATACCTTCAGACTATCAACAAGTTGCACAAGCATACCTCCTCACTAAGTTGTGTAAGTCCACTGAACAAATGCCTTGGTCAAGTTTATAAAAACAGCACCAGTTGATTGACCAGCCTTCAGGGCATTAAATAGATCTGTCATGAGTCAAATAAGGGCTGTGTCAGTTCCATGGTTCTTTTGAAAGCCATGCTGGGCACCTATTAGCAGAGAATAAGTCTCAATGTACATCAGTCTTTCTAATGTTTTGGTCAGGGTACAGAGAATGGAAATGGGATGGTTCTGTTCTTCCAGTTCCTTCACACCACATTTGTGTACTGAAAACACATGGGCAACTTTCTTGATTCTACAACAAAGCAAAGTTTCAGAATGCAGCTACCACTTAACAAATTTATTTATGAATGCCCTCCACTGACACACAAGCAGCTTCCTGGACTCATTAAGGTAACTGCTCCCCCACCCCACTGGGTCCAAACTGCACTTTCCCCATGGACACATAAAAAAAAAAAAAATAGGTAGGACCTGCAGGAAATTAACATTTGTTAGATAAATACAGTACACTACAGGCATGTACTGTATCTTTGGACAAACTGAAGAGATCGAAGAGTTGGCCCCCCTTTGTTTACTTGCTGGCAGTGGACTGCTGTCTGGCATATTACTGTTTTTTTTCTTATATGTAAGTTTATCAGTATTTCATTTAGTTTTTGAAAATACCTGTAGTTGCATTAGTTCCCTGTTCAGGAAAGGTGAGAAAATGTTTTGTACAGTATTTGGGTACTGTATCTCCATCTTAAGAATAAGAGGGACCAGAAGACAAATGCAAAGCCTCTTTTTTATAGTTTAGCATGGAAACTGTAGTTTTAAGATGTGCCTTTTAATAGTTTACTTTAAGTTTCTGCCTCATATTTTGTAGCCTGTGAGGGCATTGAGCATACAGTCTTTCTGGTGGTGACAAGACTCAGTCACTTTGGCAGGGTCTCACTGGGATCTTCTTTTCCCAAACACTGCTTATTAAGGGAGACAATTGAGTGAACTGAAAACTCTGCAGTACAGACTGCAGAAATCAATGCTAAATGTGTGTTTGCACTACTGATGCATCTACTTATTTGTCTCATATTCCATTTTAATTTCATCATTTATATTTGCAAACATTATTTTATAACTGTTGCTTCTTAGGGACATTAACCTGCTGGAGAAGGTCAAGAGGAAGGCTACAAAGATGATAGTGGATCAGCAGGGTAAGGCATACGAGGAGAGGTTGAGGGCACTGAACATGTACTCCCTGGAAGACAGGAGACAGAGAGAGGGGACATGATTGGGACCTTCAAGGACCTGAAAGGGATAAATAAGGTGGATAAGGAAAGTCTCTTTAAGCTGAGTGGCAACCATAACACGAGGGGGCACAGTCTCAAGCTGGAGGGTGGGAGGTTTAGGAGGGAGGTCAGGAAGCACTTCTTCAGAGAGAGGGTGGTGGACACTTGGAATGCGCTGCCAGAAAAGGTGACCTTTTTGAAGACAGTGGGCAGCTTTAAGAGAGGCTGGGATAGGCATAGGGGGAAGGTAAGGATCGTAGGTAGGGAGGATGGGAGGAGTAGGAAGGGAGGGCAGGGACAGTAGATCAAGTTGTGGATCCTGCAACACAAGCAGACTAGATAGACCAAATGGCTTTTTTCTGCTGGCTTCTTCATATGTTTGTATGATCTTCCACCTTCAACAGTAATATAGCATCTGAGAGAACAGGCTCACCTGTGAACCTTCAGTGTGATTCCCATCCAGTGGCCTAGATTCAGGAAAATAGAATATGCAGCCTGATGCGCTACAGTGTGTAGCAGCCACTACAAATTACCACCTGATGCAGGATGATGCTGGCTCCAAGGAAGCTGCTGATGTGGCCCGACTCCTGCATGCGGTGTCCAGTGCAGCCGACCCAACAGCCATGTGACCTTGACCAGAATGGGGGAAGGAAGGTGGGAAAGCAAACAAGGCACAGGGAGTAGAGAGACCAGATGGATACTAGAGACAGGAAGGGCAACCATTACACTGTGGCCCTGAATCCAGGGAACAATCACATCCTGGCCAGTGCACACAAGAAGAAAACAGTGTGTGCACAGTGTGGCCAATCCTAGCATAACAGCCATGCCCTCAAACTGAGACTGCAAGGTATGCAGGAAGCTGGCAGTTCAAGGTAGCACTTATCAGCATGCATGGTAGTTAGCTGGTAATCCAGATGCCCGCTAGGTAGCACAGGAAAGCCCCAGGATACAGGCAGCACATAATTCAGGAAGCCAGCAGTTGAAAACAGCATATGGGAGGCCAGTTGCCCCCTAGATAGCACAGAACAACCCTCACAGGCAGCCAGAATGAAATTCAGGAAGCCTATAGCTGAAGTCAGCAAACAGGAATCCAGCTGCCCCTTAGAAGTACAGAACAGCCTTAATAAGCAATGCAAAGGATATGGCAAGGCATATCTGTTCACATACATGCTGGTGGCAGCAGCCAAGGAGGATGGTAAAGACAACAATTAGCCAAGGGACCCCAGATCACAGAGGGCCATGTGGCCCCAGGCTGTAAGGGAACAGCTCAGTCTCCTGCAGTTGGATAATCATGAATTTAAGGCATGGTTCAGACTGGACAAAGCAACCATGCTTGTGTTAGTTTAAGAAATGAAGTATGACATCATGTGCCCCACAAAACACAGCTGCTCACTTGGACCCATTGATCGGTTCATAGCAACCCTTCTGTTCCTCTCTACAGGCACATTTTAGGGGGCCATAGCAGACATGTTTGGCATTAATCAACCCACCATGTCCCACATCATAATGCAGGTCACCAGAGCAATAGTGAAGAGGTCAACACAGTATATTACATTCCAGATGGACAGGCTCCTGCTCTGTAAGGTGAAGCAAGTGTTCTTTGACATTGCAGGCATGCTGGGCATACTAGGTGAAGTGGACTGCACACATGCCCATATGTGCCTCCAGGCATGATGCACACACATTCTGCAATCAGAAGGGCTTCTAGTCCATCAGTCAGGAAGTCTGCAGTTGGAGGCAGCACACAGGAATCCAACTGCCTCCTAGTACAGGTAGTACAGGAGAGCCTGACTAAGCATTCTAAATTGTACCTGTTTTCATGTTGTGCAATGTAACTTAAAAGTGTAATTAACCCTGGACTTGTTCTTGTATTATGATTTGTGCAATAATGCTGTCCATGTTTGTGCAATATTGGGATTTTCTATCTGCTTTCTGTGCATTTTTGATCATGTATGTATTCTTTTCTGTTACTATTTGTAATTAATTTCAGGAAAAGGGGCATTTTGTCTCAGTGGGCCTTCCCGGTCCACAAGTTTCAATAAATACATAAATGAGCAAGTGATATTTACTGCAGACCAAGCTATCACCAATGTGGCAGCCAAGTACCCAGGCAGCACACTTGATGCCTTCATATGGGAACAGTCCGGCGTGCATGACATCATGGAGTGGGACCAGGCTTCAGAAAGTTTCCTCATTGGTGAGCATGATCTGCAAGTGCTGTCCACAGACCATGTGCACTGTATATATATCAGACATTATTTCTGTCCTCTACAGGTGACTCTGGGTAACCCCTATGTCCGCACCTCATGACCACCATCAGAGGACCAGTGACAGCAGCAGAGGGGAGATACAATGCTGTGCACATAGTAGTGATCAAGAAGACATTTGGCATCCTGAAAATGTGCTTCCAATATCTGCATACTTCAGAGGGGTGCCTTACAGTATGCCCTGAAGGCTGCATGCAGGATTGTAACCGCATGTGCAGTGCTCCACAGTGTTGCCATGCAGAAATGACTACTAGACAACCATGATGGGCAGGACAGCCTGGGCCATTGGAGGGTCCTGAACCTGATGATGGGGTAACCCCAGAGTACAGTGATGCAGTGCCAGGGGGCAGGCTTTTAGGGGTGACCTGGTGGAGAGATACTTCACAGATAGACTCACACAGATGACACATATGATGCATAAAAACATTTTATTTGCAGAGCGGCACACATGCCAGGAATGCTGTCTGGCAGTAATGAACACAACATATACACAATTGGGCATGCGATATGGGTGGCACATATTACTTGCTGCAGGATCTGCTGTAGTAGTAGCAGTAGTAGTTTTATTTATTTATGGCACCCTTCCCCGGAGGTCCAGGGTGCCATTACAAAGAGGAAATAGCAAAATAAACACCCCAGTGCATAATAATTAACAATATAACACTAGAAACAAATTAAGTACCAAATAGCAAGTCATTTAAAATAAACAATTCCAGCATCAAATGCCTGAATAAATAAAAATGTTTTAAGTCCTTTTTTAAAGACTTCCACTGTGGGGGCCTTCCTCAGAGCCCTTGGTAATGAATTCTACAGAAATGGACCGGCCACTTTGAAGACTCTGTCCCTGGACATTCTAAGTGTAGTCCTTGGGACAGCCAGGAGGCCCTCCTCAGCAGAACAGAGGGGACGAGCAGGAAGATAAGGATGCAGAAGTTCGCACAGGTAGTTCAGATTCAGACCATGTAGGGCCTTATAGGTTAGCAGATCAACCTTATAGGAGATACACTGCTTAACTAGAAGCCAGAGCAGTTTCCACAGCACAGGGGTAATGTGACTCATCCTTGAAAGGCCAGGCATAGGGCCCCAAGGGAATGGGCCTTGGCCCTCGTGAGCGACACACTCTGGGATGCAGAGGTGCTAGGTGTCACATCTGCAGGGGTGGTGACTGGAGGGAGGCAGGGAGGGGACTCACATCAGTCTGCAACCTGGACCACTGCATCACATGTGGGAGCACATGTTGCATGGTCAACCTGCAGGCCCTGCACTATGGTAGCAGTGCTACCTAAAGAGGCTGCCGTACTATTAAAGGTACCCATTAGTATGGTTTAGGTGCAGGACATGGTCAACAGGTGGTATTTGATTTATACTGTACTGCTGATGGTCTATAACAGACTGCAATTCACAGGCCTTACTCCATCCCTCTACAATGGTTTGTGTCCCAGCATCACAGGAACCGGTTGTGAGGGCTGCTGCCAACCAACAAAGGGTTGGGTCATCTTCTGTATGGGCATCAGTCCCATCCTGGTCCTCCTGGAGCTGCTGGATAACTGCCTCCGCATACATGTCCATACCTGTGGGGGGGACACATGATATTAGTGTGACTAGTAATACATAGATGGCTGACATATACAGACATGGCATGGCAAGTCTGTAGGCCATGCATCACACAGCCGCATACCAGTGTCTGGATGTGCACCATCTGTATCCTGGCTGTCATGTGACTGATCTTGTACACCACCTAGGTCTTGTGGGGAGACAAAGACACATGTTATGAGCACTTATTGGTTGTGCATCTGGTATACCCATACTGTGCTTCCCCACACACCATACTGTGCCACCCCCATACAATACTGTGCTCCCCACACATAATACTGTGCCCCCTCACCATACTGTTGACCCCACATACCATACTGTGCCCCTATACCATGCAGTGCTCCCCATACACCATACTGTGCCACCCCCACACAATACTGTGCTCCCCAAACTCCATACTGTGACCCCCCCACACCATACTGTGCCCCCCACCATGCTATGCAGCCGTACACCTTGAATGGTAGGTACACCCACCTATGCTGTTGCAGCCAATGGATGTGTCCACACCCTGTGTAATTCCATGTATTGATACAGGGTCAATACATGCCAGAATGCAGTCCTCAGTTGGGGTAAGGGGGAATGGAGTGCACTGCTACTGCCTGTCTTTGTGTGGGTCCACGTCAGGCACCACGTGGCTAGTTTTATGCCCCCCCCAGTGTTGTTGGATGTCACTGATGTCCTGAGGGAAGACTGCAGTTGAACTGATGGACTTGCTAATGGACTTCCATATAGCCTGCCTTTCCCCTGCAGGCAGTGATTTAGAGCCAGGTAATTCAACGTATTGTGTGATCACTAGTTCCACTAGCATATCATTTTCTGCTTTGCAGAACAAGGGTTTCCTCACCCTTTCCTGTTGCTCTGTGCCCTTTGTGGAGATTCCCCATGCTACAGTATGTTATTCTTGCCAGTGGTGTATCACTTGCCATTCAGGAACTTACCTGCTTTATGTGCTAGTCTCTGTGATGTCATCAGCTGCAGCCCACACAGCATGCAAAGTCGCTCAGCAATATTCATCTGGAGTAGGAACAGATATTACTGTAGAATTCATGACTGGGACTAGTGTGGCCTGCACAACTCTGGGAGATCTTTCCTGAATCAGATGGTGCCTCCTCCATGGTAATCTCTTGGAAGTGGCACCATGGTAAGTACCATTTAATGAATCTAGCCCAGTGTCTCGTCTCCTCTTCCACAACAAACACACGTACCGTATGCCATCTTTAATGTTCAAGGAACACAACCAATGAAAAGAAGCTTCACAAAGGGTAAATTAGTTTTGGACCTCTATTCTGTTTGGCAGGAGGATGAAATTTATGATAGACTCTTGCAGTAGGGAAACTTTCTCATTTAGCTTCCTGTAGTAATTATGTGGGATTAGAAAAGAAAGACAAAAGGAGGCTCTACCTATAATCCACTTTGAGCATTATTTCCCAGTGTTTCTGAAAAGTTGTTTTCAACGTTAGAACACTAAGAATAACTTCGCAGGGTGCTGATGATTAGCTTCTCGACTCTGAATGCTAGTCAGCAGCACCTACGAGCAGGAGCCACTCACACTCCACTAAAAACCGAAATCACAACGGATACTACCTCTAGATGGAATATCAATATCTCATCTAGACAATTTTGGGATGTTTTTCAGCAGCCATGGCCAACCAAAAGATGCACAGTCACTGCATGAGGCAGAGCAAATTATGCTGATGTTGGATTATAAACAATAAAATCACCCCTGAATGTGAAGGATAAGCAATTTCGCACACCTCGGAGGTACAGTATCATTGTGGAGCATGAGAGCTTTGCTCTCGTGCTTTACGACATCAGTGTCCCTCCTTGGTGTGAGAACCAGCTTGTTCTTCACACCTGAGGGTACATTATTCTCTCAAAAGTAGATAACTGCTATTTTGGGATGGAAGGGATGTACAGTGGATTGAAGGGACACTGTCAGCCCATTTTGCATCATATTATTTCTAGTTGAAACCCCATATTTTATGATTGCCTTTCTTCTCTAAAATTCAATGATGCTGCTGGTTGCTTTATCTGCTGCTTTTCTTATTAGGGCTGAACTGCTTGCTAATAGTGTAATTATATCCAACCTTGTTTTGTTTTAGATCCTTGATCTACTCTTATTACACACTTACTGAACATTAGGAAAACCCCAGACAGTGCCGCCACTCATGATGCAATAGTCTCCTCTCCTTCCACTGCATCATGAGAGGTAAGACTGTGTTAGGGGTGTTCCCAGGCTAGGAAATGTGCAGTGAAAGTGGATCAAGGACGGTAAACAAACATGTTTTTGAGTATTGTTGGCAGTCTGATTTTCACTTTTAAAATGGAATCAGAATCAAACTACCAGCTACATCAGCAGATTCTATAGGATGTGAACAATCATAACGTATTTTTTTTGTTAGAGATACTTTGAGGCTTAAGGGAGTTGACAGTGTCACCATTAAGTGCATATGTGTAGTGCTGCTTATGTTTGTGCTATGACTTTAAATTACTAACATGTGTAAGCCCCTCACCCCTGTACTTTTTGCAAATGACAGGTGGTATGCTGTTGAAGCTGACAGCAGTACCTGGTGGGGACTGGGTTCAGGGAGGACTAGGTTACTCGGCAAAAGGAGCCTAGGTTTGGCTACTCTCCACAGGGGCACCCAAGTAAATCCGAACACAGGAAGCAGTAACTGTAATGTCCAACACCATGAATGGGATTCTAAAGTGTGGCTTTTATTCACATCCAAACTGAACAAACAAAGCATAGATGGACTCCCATGGGGCTACATTCCTGGTAATGCAGATAAGAGTAACAGAACACTTCTTCAACACTTCAGCCCTCAGGCTCTGAACCCACCATGCACACAGCCCGGACTTGCACGCTGCTTTGGGTACAAAGCCCGACTTGTACACTATTTGGGTTTTTCCTGGCCCAGCTCCCCTGCTAGCCACTCGATCCCGGTCCATATGGAAGTGGACCACATTTTCTGTTGGTGGCTCCCCAAACCACCTTAGAGCCTTCGACTCCTTAAGGGAAATTTCCTTTCAATCCCATGTCTGGGTACTTCCCTCCACACTGGCCAAGTGCCTGAGGCAAAGTAAAAGGGCCACAGAGCAAATCCGTAGAGGTGAACCTGGTTACTAAAGATGGGGGGGGGGTCTCCCACCTCCAGCTTCCACGATCCATACCAGGCCATTTCTCTGGCCATTAAACAACTCTTTTTGAAAGCTTGGCAATGTAGATTAAAGGGTAAACGTATAGCACATCTCCTGTACATGTCTTGGCTTTCCCCTTGTGCTGGACTTGAACATACTTTTATTTTGGCTAAGCCTATTCCTCTAGGCCTCCCACTAATTCAGCAGTCCAATCCCCACTTTAACACAGTTCAGGTGAAACATAGGCCCTTTGACAAGAGCAGAACTCACCCTTTGGTTGCAGGTGCCCCACAGGCGAATCTTGACAGCTTCTGGTACCACAACACACTTGGAAAAAAATAAGGCAGCTTCTTCTCTAGCAGGAACCAGGGGGTGGCCCCTGGAATAACAGGCAAACCTTTAACCCCCCATCCCCTCAGGGATGGGGCACAGAAATCAGAAACAGCGGTCTCCACCACTTCAAGAACAGCTTACTGTGTTCCTCTTTTGGCGGAAACACACACCTTTCCCTAGAAGTCGCTCTATATCAGAGCTTAGTCTCCAAGAGCCTGTGCACAGACTGCTGTACTCCTCTCTTCAAGACTGCTCACTCACAACTGCTGCAGCTCACTGTTCAAAAACTCCCAACATTCTAACCTAACTCCCATCTGCAGATTCCAATGTGGCTCATGCAGCTGCGATAGTTCTATGGTGATGTCATCCCTCAGTCTCAGCTGAGACCGAGAACAGAGTGAGACAGTGTGAAATCCATTTAACTGGAGTTTCACAAGCTGCCTTCCCTGCCTACCACTAAGTCTTACTGGGATTCTAGCAACCCCGGGTAACGGGGGGTTACACATGTGCAGCAGGATGGTGGGAGTGAAAGTCACTGACGCAATTCTATCATTGTCTGTGGTGCTTTCTGTTGTAAAATAATTTATCTTGTCCCAAATGCTGCAGTCATGTAGACTTCTGGAGTGTTTTTTTCTTTTTTATTTTACTGTATAATCGGAATTACAATCCTTTGAGCCATAGACTCTTTTGCAAAGGCTCCACGTCGTTTACAGAGGGTGGAGGGAGAACAAAGTACAAGGAAGACAGACGGAATGAGCAATTATATACAGGTTTCAGTACAGACAGTATTTATACAATGGCTCCAAGGTGGTTACAGGGGTTGGAGAGACACAAGACAGTATAAAACAATGAAAGAAGCACATTTTTTATATACACTTAGATTTTTACAGGTTACAGAATTGACATGGCAGTTGTGAGGCATTTTGAAAGCATTTAGGAGACATACATGTGAGCCCAAGACAGAGCAAATGCGGAGGGTGGTTCGTAGGGACTAGGAAGTCCCAGAGTCAGTTAAGGGGATGAGGGAGGAGAGAGCAGGCCTTATTGGCATTCACATTTAGAGTTTTCAAAAAAGTGTGTTCGAAGGCCAGTTTTGAAAAGTGAGATGCTGTGGGTCTGGGAGAGAGTAGGGGGAAGGGTGTTGAGCCATTTGGGGGCACGGTAGTGGAAGGATCTCTGCCCTGGTGATGTTCGACATGGGGGGACCGTGAAGGATGAGGTAGCCAACAGTCTGGTAATCCGCCTGTGAGGGGCCGAGCTGACGATGGGGAGTAGACCGGCTGGAGTAAGCTGGAGGTGGATCTTTTTTGCTAAGATGCAGGTTTGATATTTGAGTCTTTGATTGAAATTAAGCCAACCAGTTAGTGTGTACAGATCGCAGGTGTGGGTGAGTCTGTCACAGCCAGTAATGAGGCGGCAGGCTTTATTAAGCGCTGTGATTATGCTACTTAGGGTGGAGTTGTCAGCAGTGCTGTAGATAACAATCCCGTAGTTGATAGGTGAGAGGATGGAGGAGGTGACAGCTATCTGCATGGCTTGGGCAGGCAGGCTGTTCTTGATCCTGTAGAGGGTACCAATTCTGGAGTTGATCTCTGACGAGAGGAGGTGTACATGTCTGTGGTAAGAGAGGGAGGTATCTAAGGCGACACCCAGGTATTTAAAATGAGTAACATGTTTCAGATGGGTACCATCCAAGTTTGTAAAATGGAGTGTCATCTGGCTGTGTGGGCTTTGGCGATGTGCAAAGGTCATGGACTTAGTTTTGGAATAGTTAATGATCAGGCGGTGATCAGTAAACCAGTTCTCCAGCTCCCTGAAAAAACCCTGAAGGGTGAGCTGGAGGGTGTCTGGCTGTGGGTGTTGCCAGTAAAGAACAGCATCATCAGCATAAAGCAAGAGATGACCACTGCAGGCTTTGGGGAGTGAGTTAAGGAAGAGTGTAAAAAGCAGTGGGCCCAGAATTGACTGACCCCTGCAGGCATGAACACCAGATTTGGGAGTGGAGATGGTGAAGTTGATTCTTACTTGCTGAGAGGCGACCCAGAGGTGAGTCCTTGAACCAGGCCGAGACCTCAGAGGCCACATTTAGTTGTGTCAGGACTTGGATGAGAAGATCGTGATTGACCGTGTCAAATGCCTTTGTTAAGTCAACATAGATGGCCCCGGCAATAGATCCTTGGTCTAGGGCCCCATGGATGAACGTAGTTAGTTCAGTGAGGGCCGTAATGGTGCTGTGGCCAGCACAGAACCCATGCTGTTCCTTACTTAGGAGGTTGTGTCTCGTAAGGTGCTCAGTTAGCTGGTCTGAGACTATTTTTTCTAGCGCTTTGGAGAGAGGAGGGAGTATTGAGATTGGTCTATAATTACTGGTGTGGGTGGGGTCACCATTCTTTAAGATAGGAGTGATCAAGGCTTTTTTCCAGTTAGAGGGGAACTGGCCGAGGCAGAGTGAGAGGTTAAGAATTTTTGTGAGATGGGGTAGTGTGACATCGAGGGTAAGCCTAATAAGTTTTAGGTCCAGGGAGTCATTGCTGTAGTGAGTGTTAGCGATAGCTTTGGAGATATAGCGTTTGGCCAGGTTGCCGGGAATGGTTCGGAGCCAGAATGGGGAAGGGAGGTCTATACTCGCTGGAATAGGTGTGGGGGGTTTATGGGAGGGTGGAAGAAATTTGGCGGGAGGATATGTGAGAGGTCAGAGAAGGAGTCATTGAGGGCTTCAGCGATTTTAGCTGGGTCTTGGGTAATGTCCCAAGTTCACTTTGAGTTGGGTAGGGGTGGGGGAGCGAGTTTTGGCACTGATTTCCTGAATGTTGCTCCAGAATTTTTTTCTGTCTCCCCAGGAAGTGGAGAGGGTATGCTGGTAGTATTCAGCTTTTGCCCTGCGTGTTGCCCAGGTGCATTTATTACGCGCCTCCCTAAATAGTTGTCTGTCCCTAGTGCGCTGGGTGTCTATGGCCTTGTGCCAAACATTGTCCCTGTGTTGCATAAGGTTTATAAGGGAAGGTGTAATCCAGGGGGTAGTTCTGGTTTTCACCACCTGCTTTGTGAGGGGGGCAAATATATCACAGGCTTTGTTAAACGTAGTTATAAAGTAGGTGAGGGCGGCATCCACTGTCTGTGCGTTATATATGGGTAGCCAGTTCCTATTTGCAAGGTACTCTTTGAGGCTGTTAAGGCCTCCTTTTTTGAGCTTTTGATGCCATGTGGTGGTAGGTGGTGCTAGGGGTAGTTTACCCGACCACCAGCAGATAACCGGGGAGTGGTCACTGATAGCGTCAGGGAACACTGTGGCCCGGGTGATGTTACGTGGTCTGTTGGCAAAAATAAGGTCTAATAGTGTGGAGGTCCCGGTTCTTGTGTCACACCTTGTTGGAGAGGTAACAATTTGGGTGAGGTCCATAGCCTGTGCTGCGTCTTTGAAGGTGGAGGAGGATGGGGATAGCCAATCAATGTTGAAGTCGCCCATTAATATGGATTCGTTAGTATTTGGGAGGTGAGAGATAGTGTGTAGGATGTATTCAAACGCAAGTTTCTGGTTTCTCGGGGGGATATAGGCAGCGATGACGTGGATAGTTTTAGTGCCCAGACTAATTTTGACTGTAAGTGTCTGTGCCCCATCCCCATGTTCTGTGGGGGAGGGGGGGTGTCCACGACTTTGGCACCGAGTGTTGATTTAACGAATATTTCACAGCCACCCCCACGCTTATCTGATCTAGCTGCCCTAAAGAGGTTATAGTTACTTAGGGAGACTGCATCACTGGGGATTTTTTTGGATAGCCAGGTTTCTGTGAGGGCTAGAATGTCAGGAGCATGTTGGGCAATCCAACCTTGAAGTAGCGTGTGTTTTTTAGGAAGACTACAAATATTAATTGATGCCAGCAGCAGTCTTCCCTGAGGTTTGATTGGGGGGGGTTGTGATGGCGGGGTCCTGGGTTGGGGGTGAATATTTCCGGAAAGCAGGAGTAGGAGTAATGTGTGCCTTAGTAGAGAGAGCCTGCAATGCTTGTGGGACCCAAGCTGGGAATGATAGGGTGACTGTTTTATTTATTTGTTGTGGGCGGGTACTGGTAGACTAGAGATGACGCAGGGAAGCAGGGAGGTTGCAGAGGGGGGAACCAACGTCGTGTCTTCGTGGGTGGAGGGGGGCTGAGGTGCAGGCTGGAGCAGGGCAGAGGTACAGTGTTGACCCATCTGTAAAGAGGGTGTAAGTGCAGGAGTATGAGAGAGAAGGTAAATTAGGACAAATTGATATTGGTGTGCGCCGTAGGGGTTTCCATGCCAGCCAATGTCTGAGATTGATGAAGGAATAGGGAAGGTGGTGAAGTCATGAGGTGGAGGAGCCACGGAGGGGATTGCAGAGCAAGGAGAGTGAGCCTGCTGGTCAGCAACGTTGTGATTAGTAGGAGATGCATAGTGAGTTTATTTCAAGAGAATGTGCGACAGCGGCCTCTAGGGATGGAACTGTATAACCTGCAGCTGGAAAAGTGGGCTGATAGGTTATTTAGCCTGTCACCTGACTTGAACAGGGTATAAGTTCAGGAGCTGACCAAGGGTGGTGGTGGGGGCGGTGGGGAGCCGAACGTGTAGCGTTCGGCGGGGCTCAGCCTGAGCCAAAACTCACAGGGCAAGGCAGCTGCTTTTCTGCGTGGGTGAACGAGCGGCAAGGCTGGGGGCTGGCAGCCGTTTGAAAAAGGCGCCACACAGCAATGGATTCCTTTAGGTGAGCAGCAAATTACTTGGCTCAGCGTGCTGTGCTTTTCTTTTGGCAGGGAGAGCTTCTCGGCTGGCCCTCACGACCTCTGGTCTCCACGGGGGAAGGGGGTGGTGGTCTGGCTCAGCGTGCTGTGCTTTTCTTTTGGCAGGGAGGGCTTCTCGGCTGGCCCTCATGACCTCTGGTCTCTACGAGGGAGGGGGTGGTGGTCTGGCTCAGCGTGCTGTGCTTTTCTTTGGACAGGGAGGGCTTCTCGGCTGGCCCTCACGACCTCCAGTCTCCACGGGGGAGGGGGTGTGGTCTGGCTCAGCGTGCTGTGCTTTTCTTTTGGCAGGGAGGGCTTCTCGGCTGGCCCTCTCGACCTCCGGCCTCCACGGGGGAGTGGGGTGTTATTTGTTTTGTAAATAAATGTTGATAATACATTGGGTTGAGAGCTCTGAATGCATAATTGTCATACTGTGCCATGGTCAAATAAAGTCTAGCACCATGAATAGGAATCTCAGTGCTCTTGCACTCTCTTTTTTCATTTATTTTTATTCAGTTTTCATAAAAAAAATGCCATACAGCATGCTTATTAATGACATGAGGTGTGATATGTGTAACACATTTAAGTGATAACATCACTCTTATTTTAGCTTCAGCATTCATGAGTCCATTAATATTTGACTTGTCCAGTGGGGATACCACCTTGAAAGTTCACATGCTGGAACACACTAGCCAAAGGAAACTTCAAGAATAGCCAACTGAGCTACAACCTGTGGGAGATAAAAACAAGCATTTGTCAATGCCGAATGTTGTTGCGCTGGCATTAGCATTGGCAGTGGCGGAGCTAGAGTGCATAGCGCTTTGATTTTGTTAATGTGTTGCAAAAGGTGATTATGCACAGCGAGCACGCCATTGTGTGCCACAGCTGTGGAAACGCGTTTTGGGCAGGCTGTGAAAAATGGCAGCTGTACTGTTGATAAGGAGGTGTGCACAAATGCCAGTGGTGAAAATCTGGCATGAAAATATTGCAAATGTACGAAGTTACAAGGCTGCATTAAAATAGCGCAATGTACTCTTGCAGCACAGTCATTTTCTGGACTTTCGGCACCAAATTTTCAACATAGGCATTTTAGGACCTCTGCTCATGAACAGTGTCATCGTCATTTCCTCAAACTGCCCCAAAATCTGATTTCACACAGCGACCGTGCGATTCTGCACTGGACGTGCAAAAACACATTTCAGGCAGGATATGTAAAATGACAGCTGTACTGTTCATAAGGAGGTGTGGAAAAATGCCAATGTTGAACATGTGGAGTGAAAATATTACAAATGCACGAAGTCATAAGCGTGCGTGCAAACTGCGCAACGCACACTCATAAAACACTAATTGTATGGGCTGTCGGCCCCAAATATTCAACATAGGCATTTTAGGACCTCTGCTAATGAACAGTGTCACTGTCATTTCCATAATGTGTCTCAAACACGGACGTTCCACAGCGACCGTGCTATTTTGCGCCGGAACTGCGAAAACACATTTTGGTCAGGATGTGAAAAATGGAAGCTCATAAGTTCATAAGGGGGTGCAGAACAATGGCAATGTTGAAAATCTGGAGTGAAAATATTATAAATTTGTGAACTTACGAGCGTGTGTGCAAACCGCGCAACGCACGCTCGTAACACAGTCATGTTATGGAGTATCATCACCAAATTTTCAGCACAGGCATTGTAGGACCTCTGCTCATGAACAGTGTAACTGTCATTTTCATAATCTGCCCCAAACACTGATTTCCCACAGCGACTGCGGTATTGTGCGCCGGAAGTGCGGAAACACATTTTGGCCAGGATGTGAAAAATGACAGCTATACTGTTCACAAGAAGGTGTAGAAAAATGACAATGTTGAAAATCTGGCATGAAAATATTGCAAATTTGCGAAGTTACGAACATGCATAGCAACTGCGCAACGCATGCTCGTAAAACAGCCATTTTGTGGATTTTTTTCACCAAATTTGCAACATAGGCTTTTTGGCAGCCCACCTCATGAACACTGCCACTGTCCTTGCTTTAATCAGTTCCAAAAGGTGATTCCATGCAGTGACTGCGAAATCACCTTTCGGGACCGATTAACGTCATAACTGTAATAGAATTCATGAGGAGGGGTCCCAAAAACCTCATGTTGAAAATGTGGTGCAAAAATTCCAAAAAATTCCTGAGATATGCATCAAAGTTGAAAAAAAACGTATTTATTCCATTATACAGCTTACCAGCATTTCCTCAGTTCGAGGTCGGCTTTGAAGAGTGCAGACATGTTCCTGGACCACCGAAGATCATTGCGCCAGACTCCGGAGGTAAGTATGGGGTGAGGGGGGTGTGGGGAGGCAGGATGTGCAGTGGGTGGGTGTGGGTGGTGGGTAGGGAGACTACAAGGTATTGTTTTTATGTTACGGGAGGAAAAAAATAACGCCATGGGACAGTTTTTTCAGGGGACTTGGCACACTGGGGTGGGCTCCCAGCATGCCACCTTACTGTTTGGGGGGTGCTGCAGCCGACGGGGACTGGGCACCCCGTCAGCACACAAGGAAAGCGGGGGAGGCAAGAGCCGAGAAGGAGGTGGGCACCCCCGCCAGCATACTCAGAATGGGAGGGACACTGCTTTATGCCGACGGGGAGTGGGCTCCCCCGTCGCAAATCTTTGCAGCCAGAGTAAGCCAGCAGGGGGATTGGGCACCCCCGAAGTCAGCAGTTGGGCAGCCTCCCCCCATGCTGACAACATGGCGAGCATGTAGGAAGGGTCTGCTGCATCTGACGAGCTTTGCTCGGATTGCAGCGGACCTTTCCTTAGATGTGCTCACCACATTAGTATGCATGGTGTGGCGCCGGCATGCAGGCTGATTGGGGAATAAGAGACGCACCTACTGATGCATGCTCTGCATTCGCCCAACAGCGACCGCGCCTCCAAATCCCCACTGTCGCAAGATGTTGGCTGCACAAGCGCGCCAACATAAAAAACAACATGTACAGTAGGGAACCAGTATCTGGATAATGAAGTAGCCTTCTCTAGTCACTGTTGCCACATTCTAAGTAATTTTTGAGTAAGACTGACTTCACTAAAGGTAGCACACAACAGTTAAAGGGACACTGTTAACCCTTTTTTACATTACACACGTTCTAATTGAAAACCCACATTTTATGAGTGCCTTTCTTGTCTAAAATGTATTAATGTTACTGGTTGTCTTATCTGATTCCTTCATTAGTAGAACTGAAATGCATGCTAATAGTTATTTATACCCAACCTTGTTTTGTTTCAAATTCTTAATCTTCTCTTACTACATACTTCTTGAACATTAGGAACATCCCCAAACACTTTACCCACTCATGATGCAATAGTCTCCCTTCCCCTACTGCATCATGGGTGGTTACGCTGTGCTGGAGGTGCTCCCAAGTCCAGGAATAATGCAGTCGGAGTTGATCAATTACTGTAAATAAACATGTTTTTTTGTGGTAGCCCTAGTATTGTGTATGGGAGAGAACTATTGTTAACTGAAAAACGATCACTTCCCAGAGCTGTTGTACCATCGATGTGACATTAAATAGTTTTTGTACCATCTTGAGTATGTCACATCGATGGTACAAGTAAGAATGCCCTCGTGCTCCCATTTTCCTGACATCAGCACTGACCGTTCATTTTTTTTCCCAGTTTAAACTGTCAGTTGAAAGGTGAAAAAAATCAGTGCTTGGTGATGGACACAGCAGTTTCATTTCACTTTTCTTCTCCACCCCAAACCCATCTCCCATGTGAATAAATAATGATGTTTGACAATCTTTTTTTCCAATTACCTTGTGCTGCTGTGCAAATTCGTTGTATTGGCGATCGATCACCACCAAACCTGGCTTGTGAGCAAAGTATCACTTTTCTGTTTCCCAGACGGAGAGCAGCGTCAAGCAGAACTCGGAGGGACGCTGTGGATACCCTACTGGTTAGGATCTATCTCATTTGCTTATTTAAAAAAAAATGAGAGTGTGTGAGCGGGATGGAGTAGGGCTCTATGATGGGGAGGAGGGTGTTCACAGGGGAAAGTTTGTCTAAACTGCAGCAAGCTTGCTTCAAATAAATCTCTCAAGAAATGGCGAGTAGATATTGAACTGGTGCACATACTCTATATAAGACAATTAATGGGCAACAGAGAACAACAATGCTGAATCCCCTTCACGAGGCTGTCATGACAACCTCGTGATGTGAACACAGTGTTGTTGGTCACTGTTGCCCATCCATTATCCTCTATATGGTAATCAGTCTGTTTTTCACTTTTAAAAAGGAAAAAAAAATAGAATCAGAATTAAACTACCAGCTACATCAACAATCTCTACAGCATGTGACCAATCAGAAAATGTGTTTTTTTTCAGCCAGATACAGTCTGAGGCCTATGGGGGTTGACAGTGATCCTTTAAAGAACTTGTGAAACAAGCAACATTAACACGCTCTCATTAATTACAATGATCCTGTTAAGTACAGCAATTGAGCTACTGATATTGAGTCATAAAACAGCTCTGCTAGGTAGGTTACTTTTTATTGGCTAGCTGTGACTTAAAACAAATTAAGATATGGAATAATTAATTATTACAGCCTATTATTTGAAAAACCTCAGTTGTTTCAGTGGGCATCCATCTGTTTTTATGCAGCTGTTGCCTTGTGACAATATACAAAAAAAACTCAGTTAACGCACTAGTTAGGGTTAAAGAGATAAAAGTAGGGACATTTGGTATTACAGTTTCCAACCCTAATGCCCCACCTCCACCCTCACTCTGCAAAGAATTTCCTTACTTTTCGAGATAGTATAATCCTCATCTGGCTGCGGGAGCAAAGTGTCCTCAGGGTCTTGCACTTCAATCTCTCCATAGATGCGAACATGTTGCTGTGGAAGCATTTCAGCCAAAGCAGCAAACAAATTGTCAGCATAGCCTTCTTATTACTGCGCCTCATGAAAGCTGGGCTGACAATTTTCAAACCCCCTCCGAAACATCATTCTGCACCACCACAATGTCATTCCATGCCACAGGTGAGAAAACCCATTTTGGCCAGGATTTGAAAAATGGCAGCTGTCACATAAATAAGGTGATGTAAAAAAATGTCTGTGGAAAATCTGGTGTGAAAATATTTACAATTACCAAAGATATGAGTGAGCATATTGAAATTTAAATGCATGCACATAACTTTGTCATTTTTACATATTTTGACCCCACATTTTCAACATAGTGTTCTTATGACCCCACCTCATGAAAGGCAGTGAAAATTTTCAAATCATCTCCAAAAGGAGATTTTGCCAAGTGACTGTGAAATCACCTTTCGGGACAGAATAGCAAAATTCCAGTGACATTGTCCATGAGGTCGGGTCCTCAAATGGCCATGTTGAAAATGTGGTGTCACAATATGCAACAAGCATTTGTCAGTGCCGAATGTTGATTGCGTTGGTCTGTTGAGCTTGCTCAGTGGCCCTCTGTCACTGGCTCAGTCTGTTTGTCCCAGTGCTGCAGGCTGCTCTTTTGTAGTGGGCTGCTGCCTGTGTTGGCACCTTGTTCTGCTGAGGAAGAAATATGCAGCTGTCCCGACAGAGCTCCATTGAGGTCGCTCACTCCGCCTGTCTCACTCACTCATTCTGGTTCTCCTGGTGCTGCAGGCTGCCCTTTTGTACTGGGCTCCTGCCTCTGTTGGCGCCTTTTTCTGCCCACAAAGAAATGTGCAGCAGTCCCGACAAAGCTCCATTGAGCTCGCTCACTCCCCTTCTCTCACTCGCTCATTCTGTTCTGCCGGCACTGCAGGCTGCCCTTCTCTATTGGGCTCCTGCCTGCGTTGCTGCCTTCTTATGCCCACAAAGAAATTTGCAGGAGTTACAATACCGCTCTGTTGAGCTCAGTCACTCACTCATTCCGGTTTTCCTGCCACTGCAGGCTGCCCTTTTGTACTGGGCCCCTGCATGCATTGCTGCCTTTTTCTGCCCACAAACAAATCTGCAGCAGTCCCAACAAAGCCCCATTGAGCCTCACTGGACTTCCCCTCACTCGCTTCATTCTGTGTCTCCCTGGCGCTGCAGGCTCCTTTGTACTGGGCTCCTGCCTGCATTGGTGCTTTTTCTGGCCAGAAAGAAATCTGAAGCAGTCCTGACACAGCCCCACTGAGCTTGTTTTACCCCCTCTGTCACCTCGCATTCCGCTTCTGCCGGGCGCAAGCTGGCCATTTGTACTGGCTTCTGCCTGCATTGCCGCATTTTCTGCCCACAAAGAAATCTGCAGCAGTCACACTAGAGCTCCGTTGAGCTCGCTCACTACCACTCTGTCACTCGCTCATTCTGTTTCTCTTGGCGCCGCAGACTACGCTTTTGTATGGGGCTCCTGGCTGCGTTGGCACCTTTGTCTGTCCACAGAGAAATCTGCAGCTGTCCCGACAGAGCTCTGTTGAGGTCGCTCAGTCTCCCTCTCTCATCGCTCATTCTGTTTGTCCTGGCACTGCAAGCTGCCCTTTTGTATGGGGCTCCTGCCTGCATTGGCGCCTTTTTCTGCCCACAAAGAAATCCCAGCAGTCCTGATAGAGCTCTGTTGAGCTCACTAAGTCCCCTTGTCTCACTCGCTCATACTGTTTCTCCCACCGCTGCAGACTGGCCTTTTGTACTGGGCCCCTGCCTGTATTGACACCTTTTTCTGCCCACAAAGAAATCCGCAGCAGTCCTGACAGCACCTCGGTGAGTTCGCTCACTCCCTCTCCCTCACTCGCTCTCTCATTCTGTTTCTCCCAGTGCTGCAGGCTGCCCTTTTTCTACTGGGCTCTTGTGTTGGAGGCCTTTGTCTGCCCACAAACAAATCTGCAGCAGTCCCGACAGAGCTCAGTTGAGCTCGGTCACTCCCCTCTCACTCGGTCGATCTTAATCTGTCCCAAATACTGATTTCCCAGAGTGACCATGCTATTGTCTGGCAGGAGTGCAAAAACATATTTTAGCCAGGATGTAAAAAATGACAGCTGTAGTGTTCATAAGGAGTTGTGAAAAAATGCCACTGTTGAAAATGTGGCGTGACAGTATTACAAATTTGTGAAGTTACAAGGGTGCGTGGAGACAGTTCAACACATGCTTGTAACACAGTCATGTTATGGAGTTTCGTCACCAAATTTTCAACATAGGGATTTTAGGACCTCTGCTCACGAACAGTGCCACTGTCAATTTCTTAATCTGTCCCGAACACTGACTTCCCACAGTAAACACGTTATTCTGTGCCAGAACTGGGAAAACACATTTCGATCAGGATGTGAAAAATGACAGCTGTACTGCTTATAAGTAGGTGTGGGAAAATGGCAATATTGAAAATCTGGAATGAAAATATAAATTCGCGAAGTTACGAGTGTGCGTGCCAACTGCGCAATGCATGCTGGTAACACAGTAATTTTATGGAGTATCATTACCAAATTTTCAACATAGGCATTTTAGGACCTCTACTCATGAACAGTGGCACTGTCATTTTCTTAATCTGTCCTGAACACTGATTTCCCACAGCGATTGCGCCATTCTGCGCTGGAACTGTGGAAACACATTTTGGCCAGGATGTGAACAATGACAGCTGTACTGCTCACAAGGAGGTGTGACAAAATGCCAATGTTGAAAATCTGACATGAAAATATTGTAAATTCAGCGAAGTTCTGACGTCTGTACTGCTACTGCTGCAAGCTCATAAAACAGTAATATTTTTGATTTTTTCCATCAAATTTGCAACATAGGCTTTTTGAGAGCCCACCTCATGAACACTGGCACTGTCATTTCATTAATTGGCCCCGAAGGGTGATTCCACGCAGTGACCACAAAACCACCTTTCAGGGCCGATTAACGCCATGACAGTTCAAGAATTCATGAGGAGGGGTCCCAAAAACCCCATGTTGAAAATTTGGTGAAAAATTCCCAAAAATGCCCGAGATATGCACTAAAGTTGAAAAAACCCTATTTATTACATTATACAGCTTACGGCATTTCCTCAATTCGCGGTCGGCTTTGAAGAGTGCAGATGTGTTCCCAGTCCAGCGAAGATCATTGCGCCAAGCTCTGGAGGTAAGTATGGGGGGTATGGGGAGGCAGGGTGCACAGTGGGTGGGTGCGGGTTGTGTGAGGGGGCAGGGAGACTACGAGGGACCGTTTCCTTTTTTACAGGTTGTAACAAAAATAAGACATCGGGGAACCGTTTTCTGATTTAACAGGTGCTTTGGCATGCTGGGGTTGGCTCCCAGCATGCCACCTATGTGGATGGGTTAGCCGATGGGGTATTGGGCACCCCCGCTGGCAAACAAGGCAAGGGAAGGGGAGCTGCAGGAGCCGAGGGGGATTGGGCACCCCATCAGCTACAGCAACGGAAGGGGGGGTATCATTATGCTGACGGGGAATGGGCACCCCATCAGCAGGAACAAAACGGGGGTGGGATAATCATTATGCTGATAGAGTTAGGCACCCCATCGGCAGGAACAATGGGGGTTACAGAATGCCCGATGGGGTAGGCTCCGATCGGCAAGTAAACACGGTGGGGAGGGTGTATTGTTTATGAACACGGCGGCAACCTGGCACCATGTTCACAAACAATATCAGGGATCCCACATCCCGCCCTGCAATGATGGGTCACTACCTCATTGCAGCGGATGGCTGATGCTGCAATGATGAGGCGGCCCCCTGATTGCAGTGGCTGATTTTTTAGAAAGTTGTGGCATGCTGGCTGAACTAGTGTCAGCAGCAATGTGCCACGGCATTGGGGGATGGGGGACAAGCCTTTGTAGGCTGTGGGGGCATTGGGCACAACAGTGCCATGCCTCCACAACCTACTTGTGGAGAAAGCTGATGCAATATGTTTTGTCTGCATGCATGCAATCAACATAAAAATGGCCAAGATATGCTTTAAAGTTGAAAACCCCATTGAAATACATTAAACCACATTTACCTTTGTTTCTTATATTGCAGTTGCCGGTTACAGCAGCAAGACATGTCTTCAGTCGCAGATTGGATCTTCACCCAGGGACCTGTTCAGGTGATTGAGGGTGTGTGTGGGGGGTGCAGGGTGGTGGGTGCTGAGTGGAGAGGTTGGGGTGGGGAGGTGGGGTCACCAGTGGACCTTTTTTTTTTACAGGTTTTATTAACAAATAAAAGATATCAAGGGACCTTTTCTTTATTCCAGGCTGGATCCCTATTAGAGGAGGGTACCACTAGACACCAGAAACTAAAACTTTGAATGGGAACAGCAATTAGAGGGTGGGTGGGGGTACCACTAGACACAGGAATAGTAGAAACTTATAGGACCGGGATTGGAGGGTAGGGCAGTGCCACTAGACACCTGGGAAACAACAGGGACAGTGATTGAAGGGCGAGGGTGCCAGCAGACACCAGGGAAAAGGGGAAGGGGAAGACATTTAACCAGGAAAGGCACATAAGCTGAAGCTTGTTTCAGGTCCGACCTGGGAGCACAAGGAAGTTAAATGACTTGCTTAGAGTCATACAGTATGAAACTGGTTGCTGTGGCAATAAAACATAAATGGGGCCAGCAATCAGAGGGTGTGTGGGGGGTGTCACTACACAACAGGGCAACAATAGGGACAGCTATCGGAGGGTGCAAGTAGATATGAGCAAAACAATGGGGATGGTGATCTGAGGGTGTGGGGGTGCCACTAGACCAGGGAAAGAATTTGCCATCTCCAAGAAGAATCCTTTTTCGTTACTCGTGATAAGAAAAATAATCTTTCTTTGTATCTCAAGTCATGAAAAAAGATTTATAATGTTAAAAAAAGGAAATTCAAGGACATGTCTTCAAGACATAAGTGCAGAATCCAGCTGAGAGGTTCCCAATTAGCAGGCACATGTGTTGGTTTTTACTCAACACATTAGTTTTTTGAATTATTTACTTTTCTTTACCTCACTAACTGAAAAAACAAAATGGTGGCAGCATGAAAAAAGATTCCCCATTTGTGACAAAGGATTACCCATTTGTAACACAGAATCCTGTTCTGAGGCTCACATCTAACTTTTCCCATTGAAAATAATGGGACATTTTAAAATGTGATAACTTTTGAACTGATTAATAATTTTTCACCACCTCTTCAAAAGGCACATCTGTGACCCAAGACCTTTCTATCCAGAAAATTTCAGACCAAAATTCCAAGCTGTTTTTGTGCAGCGGCGTGACAAAAAGTTTCCCAAAAAATTGTAATTTTCACATTTGTTGACACTCCCTATCTCTGCACTTACATATCTGACCAGAACAAAACTTGGCACATCAAGAGATCTTTGGTCCTTGATGGTGCATGCAAAATTTCATGCAAATCAGTAGAATGGTTGTGAAGTTATTAAAGTGCAAAATGTTGAGTTTAACATAGAAGTGAAGTTTTAACCCTAACTATAGGGATGTTACCGCACCCCTTTAATGAGATTTAATTAGTCTTGTAGTAGCTACCTATTAGCCCTTAAACAATAAGAGAATGTGTTTTTACAGTTACGTTTTATACCAGGCATTTTATATAAGATATTTTGTACATTTTGCGCAACTTTTATACAGGTTTGCCATTTTGCACTTTAGTGACGCACACTGAGTGTTAGGCATCAGTTAACTATTTTGCACATTGTTAATGAATTGAGGTATAAAATTGTATGTGTTACTTGTCAGTCATACCCCCTGAAGAAGCTTCATCCAGAGGCGATACATAGGGGTAGTTGACTGGCATTTCCAGCTGCAACTTCAGTAAATTAGTTCACACTGAGTCTGGTGTGTATGCTGTTCTCTTTTATTGTTTTTTTTATAATAGTACAACATTGTACTTATTGTACAACAGCAGCTTTGGAAGTTAGGGGTGCTCTCATTCACTGCTTCCTGTCTACTTTGGAATATACTCACTGCACTGTATCCTAGAATGCATCCCCCCACCATGCATTTGTGCCAAAATCACTTCTTCCCAGGCTAGGGGCTCGTGGTTGGTACCTTCTTACAAAACATTGAAAGTATTCCTTTTCCACATCTCTGGAGTCTAAAAAGCATATGAAACATTATTCACTCTAAAACTGAGCAGGGTATTACGGTAAACATACAGTTATGTACACTTCTGAGTTACATAACAGGTCACACATTCTTAGTTAAAGAACAAAAATACATACCCCCCGCCCCCCCAGTCCTAGTCCAGAGTATTATGTCTCTATAGAAAAGAAAGCCAATGATGATCCACAGGCAATGTGGGCAAAGTACTTTAGGGCACAGGAAATATGTCACCTGGCATTATCACGGGTGACATTCCTGCATCCTAATGCTACAGCACCAAAGGACCATCCCACGAAACACCTAGGTTTTCTGTCCCCCCAAAAATAAATATAACAGCCTCCCGGGGGGGGGGGCATGCCATGAAGGACAGAGAAATTGTTGGGATGCCCGACAGGGTGTAAGTGTGGGACGATCTAAAATCCAGATCGCTGCTGTCACTCATGCCCATGTTGTGGTGCCCACATTAAGGCACCCTAACAACAGGATATTGTCTCTGCTTCTTCAGCCTCCTCTTGTCCAGGTCAGGGACTGCTTTAAAATTCCTCCAGTTTATCCACCTCTTCCTCACCTTGCTTGGGTAAAAAAACTGAAAAGTCTTACTCTCGTAAGTAATGTGGAGGCAGGCAGGAGTGAGCATGGAATAAATGATACCCAGACTTCTGAGTCGCTGATAGATAGGGTTGAAGAGTTTCCTATGAGAGTGAGTCACAAAGAACCCGTCAAGAAAAAGCTGTACTTTGTGTTCCTCCACTACTGCGGGAAAGTTCACTCTTGCCCATGTAAGTAATAATACTCGACAGGGTGGGTGGTATTGGGCAACACTAGACTGCCCAGGGAAGTAATGAGGCCCGATGCTGCAGGCAGAGGTCCTTATAGCCCCTAGAAAGTCCGATATTGCACGACACCACCCACCCTGGAGGATATTATTGTGCTTAGAAAATGGACCATCAGTACCATTTTTAAGCAAATTAAATTAAAGGTTAAAAGCAAATGAAGTAAATATTAAAGAAAGGAGTAACAATTTGTTTCTTATAAAGTAGTCCCTCTACTGGTACATTTGCCAGTAGAGTGGTGCTGCTTAGGAGGGCCTGCTTCTCGGTGCTCGTCTTCCCGAGTTACTTTTATTTCCTTCAGCCTGAATCACTCTAGAAGTGAACTAAACTGGCTAGCCTCTCCTGAATAACTGGAGTGAGATGAGAGGTGCTGATTTTTGTGTGCATGTTTTTGTCACATCTGGAGAAGGGGGTGTGAGAGCAGGGTCAGTAGAGGGCTGCTGTTGGGAGAAACACTTGTTTCTCTTTCTCCCCAAATGCAGAATACAAACCGCAGTGCGTTTGTTGTGTTTATTTTTTTTTAATATACCCCTTTACATTTTATTTGGGATTCCATTGGAGCTACAATTCCATCTTTCATAGCCCCTTTACACTGATTTGGCGTACTGTTGGTATTGGCAGGTGTCCGTATTGGAGCAGAACTTGAGTGCCTCAGCCAGTGGGACATCAGAAGCGTCAGTGCAGTCAATAAGCTGGTAAAGGTTTCACTTTTCAGTATGGAATGATTTTGTTTTGTTTAACTGTGAAAAATACAGTGACAGTTATTGATGGAGTGAGTGTTGGCGGGGTTGCAGAGGGGAGCAAACGAGCAACTGACAGGAAAGACAAGCCTGAGTGTGTAGCACTCGAGGGTCTAACTTTTGTTTAATTTGTTTAAATGTAGTGAGAAGGGAGAAGTGCACCTCTTGAATTTAGGTACTTCAGTGTGTATTTTCCCTGTACTTCAGTTCCTGGAAAGGGGGGGGGGCGGTTGACTTATCCACTTAGCGAGCAGAAAAAATGGCGGCTAATGGATTTTGAATTTTGAACTGGCACATGGATACCAGTGTAGTGCCCCAGAGTTGGGAGCACCACAGAAAAATAAAAATAAAAAGGTGCCCAGACCTGTAAGGTGCCCCTAGTGCAGTAAAGAGGTACCCCAGAAATGTTTAAGTGCCCACGTTTTAGGTACATCCAGCACAAGCATGTTTTAAAATGAATGTAAATAGCTTGAATTGCCAAGCAAACATTGTTGTGCCAGCACTGTGCCAAGGGTAGAATGTTGTTCTGAGCTGCACATGATCAGCATTCTAGTGCCAGAATCAGAATGCAGAGTGTTGCTCTTTGAAAAATAAGCAGTTGTAAAAGGAGAATCTTGGTGACTGTGGAGGAGAGAGGGAGTGAGGAGGGATGAGAAGAGCTTGCCAGGAGGGCTGAAGCTGTTCCTAAGGGCTTTCTTGTGTGCCCCTCTGCCTCCAGTTACTGAGAACTGCCTACCTAATGTGTCGCTTGATCTGTGGCGTTGTCGGACGCCTGGAAAGGCATCCTGCTCACCATCGAGAGGGCTTGGTGCCCTGTTTCTTTATTTTATTTTAAAAAGTTCTGCACAGGTCCCCTGGAGGTGGCATGAGCCAAACCACCTCGTCCTCACACCAGTTTGGGACCTCGCAAGGTTCCAGATTGACCGTTCAACTGTCCGAAGCCCTCCCTCTGCTAGGAGTTCCTCCTACCTCCTGAATCAGCTTCTCTGCATCCCAGCAAAACAATAAAGTTAAAACATAGTTGGTGTAAAGCTAGTGTTATTAAAGGAATAATGCCCGACAGGGTGGGTGTTATGCTGGGATAACATCCCACCTTTGGTGGTTGGGCCCGACGGCCGAGGGAAGGCCCAACACCAAGGCGGGATGTTATCCCAGCATAACACCTACCCTGGAGGGCATTATTCCTATTATACAATGGCTTATGAGTTAAAGAGAAGGAAAAAAGATGAAAAAATTTGTTTGAAACCATATATTTTAGTGTTTTTTCAAAAGCGTAGGTTTACTCTTTAAAGAAATAGTGCCTATTCTTTTTGTCCAGCAGGTGGAGCTGCTGTATTGTAACTGTGGCTCACACTGCTGAGTCCCCATATAAGCATTTGAGTGTTATCTCCTCTGTAAGCTCAAATTTAAATGATTCTCTGTGCCACCAACTGTGTCGTTTTTTTTAAAACGATTCTATGTGTCCTAACGAACTGTGTGATTTTTATATTAGGTCTGTCACTTTCTTCCCATCATGTGGCCAGGTCAGTAGTTTCTTGTTCCCCAGCTCCTGCTGTGCTTGACTCGTGGACAGTTCCTTTCAGAGTGACAAAAATAAGCAATAAGGTATGAAAACACAGTTGAGAGGTGTAGCGGATGTAGTTTTAAAATTTTGAGAGAACAGATAGGCTTGGCGAGTTAGCGAGTGTACAGCGCGGCGGTTGTCATGGTGTCACATCGTAATGGTCAGTGTGGGGTCAGAATGTTTGTTTTTGCTTGTACCCTGGCGTTCCTGGTTGTGTGTACTTGCTTCTCCGGTACACTAAATTCTTTTTGTTATGGTGCTGGGAGAACAAGTTGAAGAAAAATTCAACTAATGTTAAATTTACGAAAGCAGTGTGTCATGCACTCAGTGTGTTTGCAGCAGGAGATTAGCGGGAGCGGTGACGGCGACGGCAGGGACAGATATGCGGATAGATTTTTTTTATAACTTTAATGCGGTCATGACTCTGGTGGGACTATAACCGGGATGTTATGCTGGGATAACATCCCGGTTCCAGTCCTAGTCTGACCAATCAGGGACCAGGATTGTCTGCTGCCATTGTATAATAATCTTTTTATTACTCTAGAGAGTTGCTCTTTAAGAGCCTATGGATGGATGGATGTTGTATGTCCTGAATTTGTCTTGATGGTTGTGGTTCAGTCTGGCATTTTTTAATGCAGATCAGATACTGTACAAACATATGACACCATATAAATGACTATAATAAAAAAAGCAGAAACCCTGTACAGCAGAAACAAATTGAATAAGAAAAACATTCATAATCAATGTGCTTTTGTTTTAACCCCTTAACTACCCATGGATGCATACTGTACATCCTGAACTTTATTTTGATGTTTCTGGCTCACTGTGGTATTTTTTAATGCAAAATCAGATACAGTGCAACCACAGGACATTATATTAACTGAATATAATAAAAAAATCAAAAAACTGTTTAGAGAAGAAATAAATCAGACATGAAAAGGGGGAAAATGGGAAATTGTTTAACCAGGAATGGCACACTATGCCGCAGCTTGTTTCCAGGTACAACCTGGGAGCACAAGGAAGTTAAGTGACTTGATCAGGGTCACACAGTATGCAAGTGGAGGCTGTGAGATTCAAACCCAGGTCTCCACCTCAGAGCCTTAAAGCACTGTGCTATACTGCCTTCAAAACGTGTATACATTTATAATCAATGTGCTTTTATAATCAATGTGTTTTTTGTTTAAATGGGAGAGAAACAATGGTCACAAGATGGCACAGAAGGATAAGGAATGAAACAGGCCTCCTATATGATGTATAGGAAGAAACTGAGAACTGTTGAAACTTAAATCACCTACAGTATATTTAAATAAATATTTATAGCAAAATGTCCTTAGCAGCGAAGGAGCTACAGGGGAAGGAAAGAATGGCCATAAAATGACACTACAGGTTATGGAATAAAACAAGTTCTCTATACAATGTATAGGAAGAAATTGAAAACTGTTGAAACTTAATTCACCTACATTTAAAGAAATCTTTTGTAGCAAAATGTCCATAGCAGTGAAGGGGCTGCAGGGGAGAGAAATAATGGCCACAAGAGGGCGCTGCACGATAGGAAATAAAACAGGTCCCCTATACAAAGTATCAGAAGAAATTGAGAGCTGTTGAAACTTCATCCACCCATATTTAAAGAAATATTTCTAGCAAAATGTCCTCATAAGTGGAGGGATTATGTTGACTCTGGTGTTCAATTTGTTGGCTGAAGTTAGGGTTGGCTTTGAAAATTGCCAGTCTTCAACCCTTTCTTGAAGCTGATGATGTGAAAACAGTGGTGCAGCTGTATGCTGTCACAAATTACAGTGTGTACTGTAGTGTACTCAGCCAGCTCAGACACATGCAGCTGGTATAGAATACTGAAGCTTGTCCCCTCAATCAGGCACCCTGGATCTTATCCTTGTGAATTTTAGTAGGAAAATGATTTAACCATTTTTCTATTTAGCTTACCCCCCTCAACACATACAGATATACAGATCTAGAAACATATTATGCTTTTGAGAAATTTGATTGTATCTGTGCTTACAGAAACCACACACATTTGAAATGATCAGTCTTCTCATATTGTTGATGCATTCTAAATACTATCCTTTTAAGGGCTGCAGTGGGCAGAGCCCTGCAGACCTCTTGCGTCAAAGAAGGTAGGACTCACTGGGTACCGACCAAAGAACAATTAGGTGTTCCTTCACAGTCTATTCCATGGTCTGTGATACACTCTGCTCTCTCCATTTGCAGTTGTACAGCACTATTTTTCTTCAAGGAGGTCACAACTGAACACGACACAGTCTGCAATGTCCAAGATGACTTCCAAACTCTATTGAGCATGCGCGACTACTTGTGCATGTGCAATAGAGTTTGGTGGCCATCTTGGACACAGCAGACTATGCCATGTTCTGCTGTGACCATCTTGATGAAAAATCCACAGAGGAGACAGTGCTTCTCTGTTTTATTTATTTTTTCTCCTGCCCACCTGAGCCTCCCTCTCAGCACCCACCACCCCAACGACCCCCCCCAGAAACATAGTGACAATGGGGGTGTCCAATCCCCCAGTGTCTTGATGAGGAATCCTCGGACTGCTTTTTTTTTAAACCCTGTAAAAAAAAATACATTGATGTCTTTTGCAAATGTAACTGCCCCCCATCAGACACTCCCACTCAGTACCCACCACCCCACGTCCCCCTAGCCTTTACTTACCCATTGGGGGTCCAATGCCGTAATCCTCTCTGGACCACGGACATGTCTTCACTCTTCAAAGCCGGATTGTGAACTGAAGAAACAGGTATGTGTTTCAATGCATTTCAATGGGGTTTTGAAATTAGTTGCATAACTTGGGCATTTTTGCATATTTTTGCCCCAAATTTTCAACATGCCTTTTTGAGGACCCTGCCTCATGAACAATCACACTGACATTAAGCAAATCTGTCCTGAAAGGTGATTTAATGGTCTCTGGCAAAATCACCTTGTGGGCAGGAGTTGAAAATGTTCTCTGCCCTTGTTCATGAGGCATGTCATAAGAAGGCTATGTTATCAATTTGGTGTAAAATATTAAAAAACAACAAAGTTATGAGCCTACATTGAATTTTGTGAACCTGGCCAAATTGTTTCTTTACATCCCGAAAGGTGATTTCGTAGTCCCTGCACGAAATCTCCTTTTGGACAGGAGTTGAAAATTGTCTCTGCCCTTGGTCATAAGAACGTTATGTTATAAATTTGGTATAAAAATATTTAAAAAAACAAAGTTATGAGGCTGTGTTGCATTTTGTAAGTTTGGTAATAGTCAATATTTGTATGCCAAATTTTCAACATAGCCATTTCTTTACAGCACCTCATGAATGTGACAGCTGTCATTTTGCAACTTCTGCCCAAAATGTGTTTTTGCATCCTGACTGAGAAATAACCTTTAGGCCAGGAGTTGAAAATTTTCCCTGCCCTTCTTCATGAGGCAGGGTCATAAAAAGGCTATGTTGAAAACTTAGTATAACAATATTTAAAAAACAACAAATTTATGAGCCTACATTACATTTTGTGAACTCAGGCTCATAACTTTGGTAATTTGCAATATTTTTAACCCACATTTTCAACATAGTCATTTCTTCACAGCACCTCATGAGTGTGACAGCTGTCATTTTTAAAATCCTGCCCAAAATGTATTTTTGCATCCCGAAAGGTGATTTCACAGTTCCTGTTTGAAATCACCTTTCAGACAGGAGTTGAACATTTTATCTACACTTCTTCATGAGGTGGGATCATAAGAAGGCAATGTTGACAATTTTTGGCAAAAATATCACATCATATCAAAGTTATGAGCCTGTGTTCAAATTTACACACACACAGGCTCCTAACTTTGGTAAACCCTCGGCTGCAGCCCTATCGGCTCTGGACAGAGTTTGTTACAAACTGCCTCTGCTGCTCATGAATGTCATGCCAACTTTAAGTAGTTTGCATAGGTACGTGGGGAGGATTTATACCAAGAGGCTACGTTGCAAAGTATTTCCTTGTTTCTCTGTGGCTGGCAGTGATTACATGAGCTGATTGCTCACTTCTGTCTTCTGCTGGTGATCAAGCAAATTGCACATCCAGTATAGTCCTACAGTCCCAGAAATTGAATGGAAGAATTTAAGGCAAAACAACAATGATTAGTTTTGCATCTTTTGGCACTGTTTGTATCTTGATTATTGGTAATGAACAGACTGTAGAATAAATAGCATAGAATTAGCATTTATGTCAGACACTTCTAATTCAGCTTACCCCCTCCACAGGAATTTGCATACCCATGATGCTTTGTACTGGATGTTATTCTTTAGAAGACATGCATATGCAATGGAGAGTAAAAAAAATAGGAAAGCATCTGTCTTCTTGTACTGCTTATGCATTCGATATACTGCCCTTTTTGCAAACTGCCTTTGCTTCCCTTGAACAGAAAAATAGAAACATAGAGTTTTTTTGGCAGAAAAGGACCACTTGGACCACTCACTCAGCATAATCGCTCTCCGCTGACCCAAACTGATCTCTGGCAGCACTCCCTCCTCCCTGCCCATTTCCTAATATGCCCCATGTGTATCCCATGCATGCTTGAAGTCCCCTACTGTTATAGCCTCCACAACTTCCACTGACAGTCTATTTCAGGTGTCCCCCACTCTTTCAGTGCAATAATACTTTCTCACATCTCTCCTAAACTCCCCCCCCACTTTCATTGCATGCCATCTGGGTCTGGTACTGTTCCTTATTTGAAAGAGACTCCCCTCCTGCACCCTGTTCCCCACTGTGAGGTACTTGTAGGTCTCTATCATGTCCCCTCTTGCTCTCCTATTTTCCAGGGCATATATGTTGAGATCCCTCGGTCTTTCATCATAAAGCTTTTGGTGCAACCCCTGCACCATTTTAGTTACCCTCCTCTTGATCGCCTCTACCCTGTCCACATCCTTTCTGAGGTGCAGCCTCTATCCAGAACTGAACACAATATTCCAGTTGGGGTCTCGCTCGCTAGCAAGCGATATAGTGGCAACACCACCTCCCTCCTCCTGCTGGAGATAACTCCCCCTATGCATGCCAGCATCTCACTGGCCTTACCCACTGCTTTCTCATACATGTCATGCTAACTGTAATGTGTTTGTAATTGATACGAATGGAGGGTTTACACCTGGAGGGTATATTATAAAATGCTGCCATGGTTTCCTGTGGTTGGCAGTGATTGCACAAGCCAATTGTCCGCTACTGTCCCACGTTGCTTTTCAGGAAAATTAACACTCAGCATAGCTCCACAAGGCAGAACGTGTAATGGGAAGACTAGTTTAAAAAATGTGTTGAAGATATTAAGGAAAGCAGGCAATGTGAGAAAGATAGCTTAGCATCTCTCAGTAGCACTGGTATGTTATTCAGATACTGCACTTGTACTGTATGACCTGCAGAGTAGTATATCATTTATATAGTGTTTTCATATACTGTAGCTTAATACCATTGGTACTTTGATTTATGCTTTGTCCCCAATTTGTGAGGAAAGAGACTGGGAGAATCACGCACAGAGTAAGCAGTTACACAAAATGTGCAAGACATACAGTGTGTACACCTAATGTTCTCCTTTGTCTCGGTCGTTTACCTACACTGCCTGAGCTGACTTGCTAGGGCTGCACAGTATGGGACAGTATGCTACCGAGGTGAAAGTTGGGAAAAAGTATAGAACAACATGGGACAGTATGCTATTGAGGTGGAGGCTGGGAAGAAAAGGCACTGTACAAGGGATAACTGATTCCAGAAGTTATCAGACTTTAATTCATAAAAGCCTTGGGGGGCATTGCAAGATGGGAAAAGGAGCAGGGGTTACTTGCATCCATGAAGACCAGAAATGTTACCCCACCAGCAAGGAGACCATCTCCATTAACTTGGGACAGTACCAAAATTACCTGTGCACACAGTCATCAGATATGACAATCCTGGGTTCAAGGACTTGTTAGCTATAAAAAGTATTTGGACTGTTGCAGCTGTAGTGGTAAACTGATCCCATACCAGAAACCAACAAAGTCTGGGGGACACTTTTCCTTTCAGGGACTCAAGAGTTCTTTATTCCTGCAGATAAAACCACCAAAGAACATGAAGAGAGAAGAAACAAGAAACAAGAGTATGTGAGAAATCAAATAAAAACAGTGTCACGTAAAATGGATGATGTGTTTGGTAACTGCAACACAGTGGCTGAACAGAGAAATTATCCCAGTTTGCCAGCCTTATATGGATCTATAGGGAACCCACCCACTGGTAATGCTGAATATGTGTTGCATAATCACATTATATATAGAAAATGTACTAAACCACAAGAAAAGGCGAGGCAACTGGTAGTGCCAGTTAAGTTCCAGCCAGACTTGATTAAATTGGCACTTGATTTTTTTTTGTTTGTTTAGTTATTTAACCAGGTGAGACACACTAAGCTGAAAGCTTTTTCACAGGCACAACCTGGGAAGCACAGGGAAGTTAAGTGACTTGCTTAGGGTCACATAGTATACAAGTAGAAGCTGTGGGATTCAAACCCAGGTCTAGTCTCCTGGATGTCACCAGATTTGCAGCTCAGAGCCTTAAACCACTGTGCTATACTGCCTCCCCGATTTGCCTCTAGGTGGTCATGCAGGGTGAGATCACATCCTTACCAGACTCCACCTTCAATTCCACTGGCTAGAGACTGATAATCAAATGGCAGAATATTGCCAGGCATGTGCCATCTACCAACAGGTTGCTCCCATCACCAAGTAACACCCTGTACCCAAGGAGCCCATAGGAAATACTCCTTGTGAAAGAATAGCCATGCATATTGTGGGGCCCCATTGAAGAAGTGCTAAAGATAACATCTTTATACTAGTGTTGTGTAAAACTTCTACTCTGAACCCAGAAACTCTACCCATGTACACAGTCATGGCCCCTAAAGTTGCTGTGGAATAAAATAAAACATGTAACTTTTTGGGTATACCAAAGAAATATTATCTGACAAGGGCAGCAACATTAATTCAGCCCTACTAAGAGAACTGTGCAGGTTGCTAGGTATAGGAGCTGTCAGAATACCCCACAATGACCCACAAATAGAGGGATCATAGAAAGGTTTAACAAACCCCTAAAACAGATGCTAAGGACATTTAAGGATGAAGAGTGTGATTGGGATGTATATTTTCCTTAGCTACTGTTTGCATATAGGCAGGTCCAGTGGAGCCTGCCACAATGCAATGCGCATATAGGAAAGGTCAGCAGAAGAAACAAAGTTCTATTGAGTCTGCTCGATGGGGAGCTCATGCACTTGTGCTACATGTTGCAGTGCCCCCTCCCATCATCCTAACCTTTTTCTTGAATTTTTTCCATCCTCTTTTAAACCCTTCAGCTGTACTGTGATGTACTATCCCCTCTGGCAGTGCATTCCATCCTTCCACCTCCCCCTTCAGTAAAGAAGTGTCTTCTGGCCTCCTTCCTGTGCAATTTCATTTGTACAGCACCTTATCCCTAGGGCTTATAGTGCCCAACATTTAATAAACAGATACAATAATAATAACAGCGATAATAAGTACTGTACATTCAGTAAGAAATACATTCGGAGGAACAGGCCAAGGCTGATCAGATAATCTAAACAAAATTCCAGTTTAAAAAGATGACTTTTCAGATCCGACTTAGATGCCTCCACTAAAGGGGAACTCCTCAGATGGTATGGGAGAGACTTTCAGATTGTGGGCACCACCACCGAGAAAGCCTGATCTCCAAAGAGTTTAAGATGGGATCTGTGGATGGCTAACAGTAACTTCATTGTGGAGCAAAGAGAGCAGACAGGAGCATACCAAGCCAAGAGGTCTTTAAGATAGGCAGGCCCAAACCCTGTAGGGCTTCAAATGTTAACAAAGCAATCTCGAGGGCAGGCACAGTGGTACTGAGGGTTGAGGCACTGGGTGCCACACCTCATGCCACGCCGGTGACCCAGGTTCGGGAATGAGCATGGATCATTGACGGTCAGCTGGGGAGGGAGAGGGTTGAGCATCCAGAGGACTCTCTCCTCTTCCAGAGTGAGTGGGTTGTTGCTCCCGTCAAATGACTTTCACCAGGTGGAGGCCTGTAGGCTAGTCTAGGACTGAGGGTGACACGAAGGGAGGGTGTTGCAGGACTGCAGTGTGTGAGTGCCTCCATGTACGTATGTGCATGTCTACAACAGTGGATGGTAGAAAATGGAAAATAGGTCTGGCGGGCTCCATAACAGCTGCTGCTGTGGTCTCGATTCCAGCAACCCCTGGGCTTCTGGACTGTGCTCCAGGAGTGGGGGAGGGAGCCGGTCCTCCTATCTCTGGCCCCACCATGGAGGGAAATCCATGGAGGAATCACCCAGGGGAAGATGGATTGGGACTTAGGGTGCCAGAGTGAAATGAGCCCTCTGAGAGGGGTCTGGAGCCTGCCTGCCAGTCCCACATGGAGACAAAAAGCAATATTAAACAAAACAAAGAAAAGCAATCTTGAAGGTGGTGGGCCACGTAATTGGTAGCCAGTGCAGCTGCCACAGCACAGGTGTACTATGATCACCGTATGGCACACCTGCCACCAACCTGGCCTGACAATGCACTAAACCTCCAGATAGCCCTAGGTACAGAGCATTACAGTAACTGAGTGTCGAGGTCCTGAAAGCATGTACTGGGGTTGCCAGGTCCTCTTGCATCAGATATGGTGTGGTCTGGGAGATATACCCTCAGCTGGAAAAATCCACTGCAGACCATAGCCAAAACCTGATGCTGTAGTGTTAGCTGTGAGTCAGCAGTGACTCCCAGATTCTTAACCCTATCCACAACTGTCCGAAGTGTGCCATTCAGAGATGGAATTCTGACAGTATCGCATCTTCCATCTGACCCTTGAGGACCTGGTTCCACCAGCAACAACTCCATCTTGGTCAGCTTGAGACTCAGCTAGCTGAAGGCCATCCATTTGGTGATTTCTTTAAGGCGTTGCTCCAGCACAGAGACTACCTATTGCTTGTCTGATGAAAAGACATGTACAGTTGAGAATCATCTGCATAGCAGTGAAACCTTGCTCTGTACCACCTTACAACCTGCCCCAGCAGCAGCATATACACTGCCCACAACATGGGGGATAGAACTGAACACTGAGGAACACCCCAGCTGACCGCAACCAGCTTCAACAAAAAAGTTTCTGTCACTACCTGCTGTGTTTTGCCAGACAGGAAAGACTCAGACCACTTTATGGTCCACCATATTCTAGGCCCCTATTTTTCTGTAGCACATTGTGACCAAGTTATGTGGCAAGATTGTCATTTGCCTCAGAACTTCTGCGGTGGTGGCTTGTAATTTCTGCAGACGTTCTGCGGCACTAATGAACTACCACATTACAGTGTCAGCTTGTCATCCTGACTTCACTTCCATGGCAATGGTTATAGTAATCAAGTTGGAGGAAAGCACAGTAACACTAGTTCTAAAAATAACAGACTTATAGAAATGATTTTATGCCTAAAAAGGCAAAAAAAATATCTATCCCTTAAGGTCCTAGCCAATTGCATAGATGAAATACGCAGAGGGGACCTTATGTGATAAATAAGGTATTTCTATACTCATGCTGTCTATACCACTCATGAGGTGCCCAATGTGTATCACTTATTTATTTACATGAGCTGTCTACACCACTCATGAGGTCCCCGCTGTGCATCACTTATATATTTATATGCAATCTGTAACATACATACAAATATGTATGTATGTGTGTGTATACATATGTATATGTATATGTGTGTGTGTATATATATATATATATAGTGAGAGAGAGAGAGAGAGAGAGAGAGAAAGAGAGAGAGACTGTATGTGTATATATATTTATTTTTTTTAATTTCCTTGAAATTGTATCCTCATTCATACAGGTCCCTTTGAAAATGGAATAAACAGAATAAAGGAGATACTGAAAAACTAATTTTTCATGCCAACCTGCTTCCCCTGACACACTATGTAACACCATCAGGCCATGACATGCATGTGAACCCATTGTGAGATAAAGCTCTCCGACCCATCACAATGTATCCTGCATGTGACAGAACACTGCACCATGCCTTCCCAGGCTCAGAGAAGTGATGTGTTCCCCCAATCCTTGTGCTGCCCAGCCAGCTCCCAGAGCTCAACTCTGAACCTGAGTTGCCAGCACAGCAACACAACATGCTACCCTCTGGCCCAACATCTGCCCCTGCACACAACATTTCTCAATAACTTTTAGGTGATTCTATAAACCAATGACAACATGTAATCAGTAACCCTGGCAAAAATGTGTACAGAGCAATTATTTATTTAACAGGACTATTCTTTCATTAGGTCTACGCATTATTATAGTCCACTTTTCTGGACATAATTACTTTATTTTCCTTAAAAATTACAGCTTAATTTATTTTACCAGTTATTGATTTCAGATGGCATCTCTATACCTTAGAGGCAAAAATAAGTTTGTACAAAATAAGGTATGGACTTACCAGGTCTATGCTATTGTTTAAGTTGGCCCTATTGTAATAACGTAAGTCTGAAAATTGTATTAGGCTGTCGTGTAGGTTGAACAAATATCACCATGCCTGATGTGCTGTGCCACCACCTCTGGCAGTGGGAGGTGTGGTAGATAAATGATAATTTCTGTGGCAGAATGCAGCCATTTCATTAACTAATGATGTTATAGCACTGATAACATCACATTCTGAGCATAGAGGGGTTCTACATATTCAGTTCCTTCAACCTGTCCTCATAGGACTTGTGATGCAATCCATGTACCATCTTTGTTGCCCTCCTCTGAACCTTCTCTACCCTGTCTATGTCCTTACGTAGGTAAGGTCTCCAGTACTGTACACTGTACTCCAGGTGGGGCCTCACTAGTGTCTTGTATAGTGGAATTATGACCTCCCTTTTCCTGCTGGTGATGCCCCTGCCTATGCATCCCAGCATCCTATTTGCTTTACCTGCTGCCTTGTCACACTGTTTCCCTACCTTGAGGTCATCAGACCTGGCAGTCAACCAACAACTGACTGGGCCCTGTATCTGACATATTGTAGGTGGGGTGCAGCACTGCAATCACCTTAAGCACCTCCTCTATAACAACTGGCTGGAACTTACTCCAGACCATCAAAGCTCCCACATGCCTCTCCCCTCCATCACTGCTGGCCACTGACAGATCACCTATTAAAATCCCAGCTTGAATGGGGGACACTTTGTACAGTAAGAAAGACCCAAACTACTTACACCTTTCTTGAGTAAAAGTCCCACCAGACTACAGTCAGTGGGGATGGAGTTACCTGTCCACCATGCAGAAGAGTTGAGCAGGCCTATTTCCTCCTAAAGTAATAACCCGTGACAGGAACTCTGCCTTTTTCAGTGTTATTGTCCTCTGATAACCCTTATAATGGGACCTGCAAGCCATTCTGTCATCCACTGAGCCTGACCTCTTCCATAAAAATGCTCCAACCTCTGCCCAGTTGCCCTAAACAACCTCAACTTGTTGTTATACCTCAGCAAGCTGTGGTGGGAGGTCAGGGAGCGGGCATGGGTCGGTGCAATGGAGTTGCATGCCATAATTACCAAATTATAGCCATGAATGGCTGCCTCCACACCTTCTTTGCATGCAGCAGTCATACCTGAGATGCCCAGCACTGCCAAGAACCTTTCCCATACCAGATTATGTCTTGGACAGTACTGGATGATCTCCAGTGGGGGAATAGTTTTTGGGGTATCCCTGCCTGAAAACTGACTGCATGGCGATCTGATCACCCTCCTGATATACCCTGACATCCAAGATGCTCAGCTCTAGAGAGAAGATGGGGTCCAAGGTGTGGGTGTGTTTGTGGGTGGTGGTGGAAACAACCTGTGTGAGGCCCAGTGAATCCATCGACTAGGGGAACTTCTGAGCAAATTGTGATGTTTCATTATCCACCCATACATTGAGATCCCCCAGCACAATCAGTCAGGAAGGGGGGCAGGGGGGTTCAATGATGAAATCTCCAAATTTCCATAGCAGCTTCTGTTCCCGTCCTGGAGGTCGGTAAACTAGGAGATTCCTGTACCTCCTCTCGCCCCACTAATTTGTAGTTGTATCCTTGGTTTATTCTGTTCTCTCTTTTGCAGAAAAGATCCCTTATGTTGACCTTGTTAATGCCTTTAAGGTATCTGAAGGTCTCAATCATGTCCCCTCTCTCTGTCTTCTGTCCTCCAGTGAGTACATGTTCAGGTTCACCAGCCTCTGTTTATACAGGATATCCTGCTGTTCTTCAACCATCTGTGTAGCATTTGTCTATACCTCCTCTATCTGGTGTATGTCTTTCTTAAGGGAGGGACTCTAGTTCTGAACACAGTACTCCAGATACAGATGCACCATGGGCCTGTACAGGGGCACAAAAACATCTTTCCTCTTGCTGGAGAACCACCTTGATATGCAAACCTGCATCCTGTTTGCCTTCCCCGCTGCCTTTTTGCATTGCATTAATGGTTTCAGGTTGCTTGTAATTGTTAGCCCCAGGTTTTTCTCCTCTGAGACTGTGTCCTTCACACCCCCAAGACTGTACTTGGCCCTGGGGTTCTTATGCCCAACATACATCACCTTGCACTTTTTAACATTGAACCCCAACTGCATACTGCAGCATTCTGCAGCAGAGCTTCTGCAAGAAACAAGGCAGTTTCGATGGCAGTTAATCCATCTGTCATGCAGTAACCTGAGACATTGCATTGCATCCTGCTGGGCTCTACTGTACCTCAAGCAAACAGCAGATGAGCTCTTGTATGGGAGACAGCTATGTGAGCCACTTGACGTGGTGAGGCAAATATAGGAAGAGGATGAAAAAAAGAGATTGTGACTAGATACACAATAAATGTTAGGGACAGGCTAATTAACCATTGTGATGTCACCTAGTCAGATTGTGAGAAGATGCAAGTGCAGCAAAATGACACTATAATCAAGACGTTTGGCGCAACACATTTGAACAGGGAGATACGGCAGTGTTGTTCCACCTACCACTAAAACAAATCACTGATGAAGTGGAAAGGTCACTATTGAAGACAACTGGCTCTGCTGATAATGAAGGTGAAACCCGTGACAAAGGATGCCCCTGTAAAGTGTCCCATACTGACTTGCTGGAAGCATGGGTAACAGACAAACAAAACACTTCTTTATTGGTCCTTCCTGAACAGGATGGTGGGGCAGTGCAAGTTGTTCTTTATGTTATGTATTTTTGTAAGTATTTTGTTATGTTTTGTGTAACTGGATGCCAGTGAGAATAGACATTTTGCTCACAGGCTTTTCAGTATAAAAATAAAACAAACAAACAAACAAACATATCAGAGACATGAATCTGCACAAGATGTTACTGAGGTAACATGGTGAATGTAAACACTACTTAGGATGCTGACAAGGCCCAACACATTCGACAGCTTTTAAACGGCTATAAAATCACTTTTACTTGTTGCCTAGGTGAGTTAAAGGGGTAGAGTACAGAAATACCATTACAGAAGGGGCACAACCTATTAGACAAATGTTCTGTCAATCGCTAGAGCGGCTAAAGTTAGAGGTAGCCAAAGAAGTTAAAAAAATAAAGCAATGGTGCATATATGAGCCCTCTAAAAGTGCTTTTTCCTCCCCTATAGTAACTGTTAACAAGATGGAGGGAGGGCTTCAATTAAGCCTTGATTTCCAACGTTTTGAATCATTATTTTATATTTGACTGTTATCCAATGTCACAAACTGATGACATGATAGACTGTGTTGGAGGTTCCTGGTTTATTAGTACATTAGATTTAACAAAGGGCTACTGGCAGATTCCCTTGTAGAAGGTATCTAAGGACAAAACAGCTTTTGCCATTCCAGCTGGGTTCTGCCAGTTCACCACAATGCTTTTTGGTCTCTATGGAGTGTTGGCTATGTTCCAGAGACTAATGGACAATATTATTACCCCTCATAAATTGTACAATGCTGCATACCTAGATAATGTAACCATCTACTGTAATACACGGGAATTGCGTATGCAAGAGGTAACAGAAGCTATCAGAAAGGCAGGGTAAAATATTAATCTTAGAAAGTGTGCTTTAGCAATGCAGTAAACCAGATAGCTTGGATTATTCTGGGTAATGGGGAGGTGAAGCCCATGATCTCAAAAGCGGAAGCCATTGCCAACAGTACTAGGCCAACCACAAAGAAGCATGTCTGGTCTTCTGCTTGACTGGATAATATAGGCAGTTTGTGTCTACTATTGCACAACTGGCAACTAGTTTAACAGAGCTTATGAAGAAAAGATGTTCTAACAAACCTTCCTTGCCAGATGAGTATGAGAAAAGAATGTGTAACCCTGAGCTAGTCTCTGCTCTACACCAATGCTAAAAAGTACTGGATTTGACAAAGAGTGTAAAGTACAAATCAATATTTCAGAGAGAGGAAATGGTGCTGTACTCAGCCAGAGGGTGAAGGGGGAAGAGCAGCCATGCTGTATAAAAACAGGAAACTACATGACTAAGAGTAACAAGCATTTGTCAATGCCGAATGTTTGCTTGCTGGTATTGAAATTCTGTTGTGCTGAGGTGGTGTTTCTGTGGTGTTCATTGCAGCCTTTTGTTATGAGTTGTGGCGTGTTGATGGAGTGAGTGGGTGGTTTCTGTTGTGAGGGGAGAGGGGAAGGGTGTGTGAGAAGAGTGATTTTTTTAAATGGCCGCAGTATTCTAGCATGTTCTGGAACACTTGACTGTTTGGTGGTATTGGGTCGGGCACCGATTACTGTGTTGGAAGCAGGGCAGGTGTGACAATGAGGCAATCAGTGGTTGGGTAGGAGCTACGTTGTGTTAAGTGGGACAGTGTGTATAGATAATATTTTTACTGACTAACCTGGTCGCTGTTGTCAGGTTCTTGGGCTGTTTCCAGTGGCGGTCTGTTTTCCTGTGCCTGGCCGCTGTCAGTTGGACTTTGTGGTGCTTCGAGGGGATTAGTTTTCATTATTTTTGGAGGTGGCTCATAAAAAATGTTATCCTCCAATGTTCAAACCTTTAGTTTCATTTATTTTTTAATAAAATAGTTCCTCCGCCTGCTTTAGAATGCTGTTTGTTTTTTGTTTTACATGCTGGATGTGCGTAGAAAGAATTCTAGCGTGGTGTTAGAAAAATAAATAAGCCTCTGTAGAATAGGTACTTGCTTCAATTAACTTTCAACTTTGCTGTGCAGTGTTGACCTGTGTTTTTAGGGATACTTTATTGAGTACTCAGTGATTGGGACAATCAGCCTGAGGAGCGGAAACACACAGTACCGGATTTAACGTGGAAGCTTCCTTTGTTGTTTGAGATTATTGAGTGTGTTGTGACATCAGTTTTTGCCAGTGTGTGTACAAAAAAAATACAGCATTAAGTTTAAATTAGAGTAGTTTCCATTGTTTTGTATTTGGCATGATTATGGTGCTGTTAGCGGAGCAACAGTGGTTGTGGTTCTCATGAATGCAGCCAGAGAACAAACGCAGCTGTAGTTTCGTTTTTAGTCAGGAGTGAGGATTTCAGCAATTTGTCAGCACTCGTTGTTTGGGTATTGTGGTTCTGAGGGGAGGAAATGCCAGTTTCATGATGAAGTGTGATGTGAAGACTGCTACAGGCTGGGGAGTGTTGTCTGGAGTGGAGCAAGCAGCGGAGTCTGGGAGAGTTTGATGCTTGTCAGAGAGAGGCTGTTCTTTTTTTTTTTTCCTTTTAAATGGAGGAAGAAGGAAGAGTGAACATGGACGAGTTTTACAATGGTAGCAGCAGTTCCGGGGCACTGGGAGCAGAAAAGGAAAGTCAGTGCATTAAAGTACAGGCACTTTTAATGTTTCTATTAGCATAGTTATGTGTGTAGTTTTTTGGTTTGTTGGTTGGGGGGCTACTATGCCAATTGCAGGGCCAATTGTTAAACAATCACAACAATCAGTATGACCAGCTTGCACCACATACTACATCGGCCGTTTTTTCCGGGAAGGTGGGGCATGGCATGATGTGTCTTATTACATTAGTCTATTGTGGTTGAAAATGTTACACAGTATGTTATTTTTAGAACATTTGTTTTCATGTTGGTGGTGGTTTGGGAATTGGGGGGATCTGCGACCTAACGTTTTGCTTGGGGAATCAGAGCTGGGATATTTATTGGCCCATTTTCTGATATGCTTTGAGAACCTCTACAATCAGCGGTGGTGGCGTGTAAGCATTTTGCATACTGCCAACAGCAGTATGCAAATAGCCTACACGTTACCACCGCTGATTGAAGTAGTTGTTTTCTTTCAACTGTACGCCACTGCATCTGAACTGCTGTCATAGACAGCTTGGACATTCATTGGTGCGGTGTGGCCATGCCTGCAAAAAGGATCAGGGCATTGGAAGCGGGGATGGCACAACTACGAAAACTCGTATGGTGGCACTATGTTTCTTGCACATGCATGCAAGCAAACATAAAAATGCTACAGAATCCAAAAGAAATGCATTGCAGCAAAGCAGGCCATAGAAGTCCTAAGGTTTTAGTGTTAAGAATAAGATCATGGCCTGTATCAAAGGACAAAGTAAAGACAATCGTACTCTTAGGACCTCCTATATAGTTAAAAGTATTAACTGTAGACTGTGCTTGTCCAAGAAGTGCGGCAGACTCAGGCGAAAGTAAACTGAAACTAACATCTTGATTGACAGAATTTGTCTGGATATTTAAATTTGAGTTAGATTGCCTAGTAGGCACATGAAAGGTCTTGGTTACAAAAAGCAGGTTGGTTTCAGGGAGCTTCAGCACAGAAATAACTAGGTCTTTTAGAAGGTCTCTTTGAGACTCATAGGCCTTATCATAAGTAGGGATGTAAGTTTGTCATGGATGAGGTTTTAATGACTCATTGTTTGTTCATGAAATCATTAGTAAACAGTAGTAAATGTTGTGGCACTGTTATCATTGCTACATTCTGATGACACTAGTGAAAGTCATGGAAGTCCTGAAAAAAGATCAAACGTCATGGAATCAATGACGTGTATGACTGCCATGACAAACTTACATCCCTAATCATGAGTATTGGGGACTCCAACCAAACGCAAGTTTTTGTAACGAAGCATAGTTTCCATGTGTTCAGTTTTTCTTTATAATACAATTACAGCCTTAAGGTTTGTTGTTGCAAGCCCATAATTTGTCAGTGTTTTCTGTTAAATTACTGCAATTTTGTCTTGCATAGTCTTTTGTGTTATACTGACCTTCTCAACCTCGGTCTTAATTATTTTAATTTCCTGATCTAATATCTCTGACCTGTTAATTAACAGTACTAGCTTTTTAGCAAATGAAAAGTGAAGTGTGAATAGATTTGTAAAAGAAGTGGATGCCTCCTTGAGGGTTTTAAACTCTACTTTGGCAGGCAACGGTGGAATAGTTTCAAATGACATGCTAGGCTAGGGGGGAACTGAGGCTTTGTACTCAGTAAGAGTTTTTTTTGCACAACATTTGAATTCATTGTACCCCCTACCTTCACCCCTACCCCTACAACCTAAAACCAAGCAAAAGAAAGAGAGAAGAGAGAGAGAGAGAGGGAGAGAAAGAGAGACACTGGTGAAAAAGGAGGCTCCAGGGAGACCAGATTCTGAAACAGGATGATAAGTTCAAAATCACCAGTTTTTTTATTTGCTCCTTTCCCTGCTCCAGGTCAGCCACTCCTTCAGGCCACCTAGGTCTCTCACTGGCACCCCTGTCCGATGTCAGCCATCTCCTCCCCACATTGCAGCCCCGCCGGGGTAATCCGGTGTGTCCCTTTTCACCAGAAGGGTCTCCCTCCTCCGAGGGAAATAGGCACTGGTGGGGGATGGCCAGCACACTCTTCATTTCGCCCTGGGTGCTGTTAAGGTGGAACTTGGGCCACATCGGGAACCTGGCGGCAGCGGAGGCCAGCGGCCGTCATCCAGCCAGCCATGGAGCATTTTTTCCTGTTTGTTGCCTGGGGGCATGGTGTGCCATGAACATCAAGGTGTATGCCGATGTTCACCACACCCCTTTTAGGTCTTTGGGACCGAGCGTACTGCCGCTTTCCTGGCCTCTGCCAGGAGTCAGCAAGTGTCGGGTCTGTATTCCACCCTGCCCCTGAGAGAAGGTGAGCAGTCTACAGACGCTCAAGCCTTCTCTCCCCGGCCAGCCCTCCAGCTCCCAGGTCCATTCCCAAACCCGGGTCATTTGTGACACAAGCGGAAATCCAACTGCTGCGGCGATGGACCGGCTCCAAAATCACCAGTTTGATAAATGTAATGATAATGTGGGTGCCAGGAGTGAAGCATCTAAGGGAGGATTGGGTGCAGACACCAGTACTGCTTTTGCCTGTATGTACAGTAGGAACATCCCTTCATAGGTAGAAGGTAGCATAATCCTTCATGTCAGCATGACCATACTGACCAGAACAGGCTTAAATTCTTGTGCCCCATAAGGTTCTCTGCCTTTGCAGAGATAAACATAAAAAGGAGCTGGTGGTTTCAGGAGAAGCCTGGTCAGGGCAGCAGTTAGCCTTATCATGAGTGATTGTTTTGTCACTGTCCTGTGGAACCACCAGCACCATAATGAAGTGTGTGCTGTGTAGTCAGTTAAGCTGCTGGAGCCATGACAGGGACTTTCACTGAGAGTCAACTGTTTTCACTCTGTACCCGAGCTGCTGACACCGCTGTAGAGCATGGGCAGTCAGATAAACAGATTAATGGGAGGCTGCCATCAGTCTTGAGTGGCAAGACTGTTTGAAATTCCCTGATCAGAAAGCCACTTAAAAAAGTAAGCACGTAACCATGGGGGAAAGCTAGGGAAGCCCACAGCAGCAGACAGGTGGCTCATATTGGAAGGGGAATCTGTCAGTCCCAAGGAGATGAACCTGCAGAAAACTATAAAACAAAATACAGCACTCCTTCCTCTGCTCTTTCCTGGATTGCTGACACACAACATTAGTGTCAGGCCACAGAAAGAGTGAGAAGGGGAAATGCAACACGCAGTACAATGTGTGTGTTCTGGGCCAGCAAACATACTGATCCTTTTTTGGTACAGACAGGGGAAAAGCTGCCAGAAGAAAAAAACCTTAGGCTTTACTAAAATCATCCTGCTACCGAGTTCACATTTGTATATAGTTGTACAAGGGGTTAAATTGTGCAGGAGCCCACGGGAACTAATTTCATTTCATTTTATTTTGGTGACCGGGTAAAAAAGCAACTAGACCACATGGCCCTTTTACAAGCTTGACCCGGTGAGGGTCTAAAGATACTCATATTCACAATACAACAGAAATAAATAGCAGTGGTCGACTCCATGGCGCCAAGTGAAGGGGTTCGCTTGGCACGTTGTCGACCCGGGTTCGTGCCCTGAGTCCAGGTCCCAGGAGTGGAGGCTGTCAGGGAGGGGTAACACAAGCATCCAGTGGATGCTTCCCTCCCGGGGGGGATGGGTTTCACCTGGGGCCCTGTGAGCAGATTGGCAACTTACTTGGGGACGTGATGCCTCGACATGCCCCTCATATGCCCCTGCTCCAGGTTGCCCCATGCTCACGCAAGGCCGAGAACTGTGTGGGTGGGGCACAGAAACTGTGAAATGTGTGCCCCCTACTGACCAGATGACAAGTGCTTGGCTCCTGCTGCCTGAAGCCCCGGAGTCAGCCCGGAACCGGCCCCACAAGTCCTGGAGAATGTGCCGCTGGCCGCCAGGCCCTTCCCCCTCGGAAGAGAGGGGGACCTTCCCAGTAAAAGGGACATACCGGGTTTCCAGGTAGGCTACAATTGGGGCTGGTAGTGGTGGTGGGGGTTGGAGGGTGGCAGGGAAGGCACTGGCGCTCTGAAGGAGTGGCCGGTCAGGGCGTAGAAGGAGGTGCATAAAGAAAATAACCAAAAAAAAAGAAAGAAATAGCAGTAATGGAGCTAGAGTACAGATAATACCGTATCAATACAAAAAGATAAAATCCATGTGGTGAGATATGAAAAATACATCAGCAAATCATTGATAAAATAGGAAAATGCAAGAATTTGATCCAATATAGTAAACACATGTGCAAACACATACACACTTGGGCCCAGATATTCAAACTGCGCTCAAAACTGGCGCAACAGCAGGAGCAAGCACAAACTAGTTGCGCAAATGCGCAACAGGTGCGATATTCAAACATGGAGCAGAGCAAGTGCGCAAGCAACCAACGCCTGAATATCGCACATACCGCGCCATCGCGCAACCAGGAAGGAGAAGCTGAGCTAAAATGCCGCGCCTATGGCGCAACCATGGAAGCTCAGCTGAGCAGTGCAGAGCTGCCATAGCGCCAGCACAGCCCCCAGAGCAATGGAACTGCACATCCAGGGAGGCAGGCTGGGCCCACCGCCAGCCATCACACATGGGCACAGGAACTCACTGCAGAACCCACACCACACTGGCACACCCAAGCACAGCATCACTGGGGGTGGGATGGCTGATCCACGTGCCCATGAGGGACAAACCAACTAAAGCATAGCAGAGCCATGACGCCCCAGCACAACCACTGGCAGGCAGAAAGTGCCACACCCAGGGGTTGACAACCACAGTGCACATCAGTCCCCCTATGCAGCACAGCTCAGCGTGCCGATGCCCAAGACACCGCTCATGTGCAGTGACAGGCACTGCAGGAAACACCATGCACCCCCTGCCACACATCAACCCCATGCTGCAGAGAAGCAGACCACCCAGACCCACCCTGTGCACCCAGCAGTGGGTGGCAGCAGATGCGAGAGCAACAGAAGGCAATGCTATGCTGGTGATACCTCCCCATGGACACACACACACACACACACACATATATCCAGGACCATAGTAGCCCAGATGGCATGTACACCCCTGCAGCGGAGCACCCAGAGCCAGTTGCAAAGCAGACACCTGAACGCAGCAGTTGTACCAAAATAGAATTTTATATTCAAACAAAAAGAGGTAACAAAACAGCTAAAACTATGTACAAGTTGGGGGGGGGACGGGTAAAAGGCAGGGGTGTGCAAGAGGGAGGGAAAACAACTTGGAGAGGGAAGTCAGGGTGAAAGGGATGTGGGAAGGGCAAATAAAAGGTGGGCTATGGCCCAGCAGGCTCCTCCTCCCCTGCCGTCTTCCCCTCCTGTGTCTGTGCCACCGCTTCCCCTGTTGCTGTAGGGCTTTGCAGGAGTTCCTCTGTTGTCGCCGCCAGCTGTGTCAGGCGCCGGACATCGATGCGCCATGCGCCAAGCACACTGAGGCCTAGGAAAATGGGAACACAGTCAATGGCTGAGACTGACCACAACCCTGAACACCACCCAACCTGCAACCCAGCTAACCCAATGTAGTTGCACATGTGATGGCATGCACCCACCCACAGTGAACATGCACATGGCCATCACAAACAGGCGGCACCAGCCATGCGCACCACCGCCACACACACGGCCCACGTCAATCACAGTACAAACTAGGCTGTCATGCGATGTTGCAACGTGGTGCGATGCCAGTCACACAGCTATGCGCCCAGTGCATGCCTGGACCACCTGTGATGCATACACAGACGTGTCGTGATGCTGCACTGTGATGCAGGTCACCTGTGTCACACCTACATACATGGATACATAGACAGTGTCGGCAGATAGGGGCCTATGGGACACCTAGTCTGGCCATTTGGCCTTGTACGATCACTCTCATGTCCTATAAGTCCATTCCCCCTCACCCCTGACCTCCAGAAGTCCCTCATGGCGAGCCCACACATACAGATCTCCCGTGACCAAGTCAGCCCCCACCACATCCTCTGGCAGGGTGTTCCACTCGTCCACCACCCATAATGTGAGGAAACACATTCGCATGTTTCCCTTAAACGAGCCCCCTCCAACTGCATCCCATGCCCTCTACACCTGGAACATCCTCTACGCTGACAAATATTGGTTCCTGCACACTGTTCCCCCCTGTACAATACTCGTATGACCCCATCATATCCCCACACCCCTCCTCCCCTCCAGGGAGTACATGTTCAGTTCCGTCAACCTGTCTGCATAGGACATGTGATGCAATCCATGCACCATCCATGTCGCCCTCCTGTGAACACTCTCCACCCAGTCCCTGTCCATACGCAGCTATGTGTTCCGGAACTGTACACTGTACTCCAGTGTGGGGACTCACTAGTGTTACGTATAGTGGAACTACTACCACCCATCTGGTTGTGTCCATCATGGTTGGTGGTCCTGCCCCCAGCATGCAATAGCATCCATGACGTAATGATACTCACCTCCTCCAGCAGCTCAGTCTGCCACTGCTGCTGCTGCTGTTGATGCTGCTGCTGCGCTGCGGGCGGCGGCCTGTGGGACTGGGGCCCTGGCATGGCCCACATCAGCCGCGTCGGCGCCATCACCATCCGGCCTGTGGGAGACATATGGTGAGACAAACATCAGTGTGACTCAAAAGCAGAGTGCCCCTGCCCCAGTAAGACTGCCTCCCACACAGCCATAACCATCCATCGCACAGCTGCACACTGACACACCGATGCACAGCCACCCAGGCACACACACCCCTACAGAGAATATAGGTGAATAGATGGTACACTCACGTGGCCTAGGCACCAGGCCCGCCTGGCGCAGGAACAGCCGCGCTAACAGCTCCGGGTCCCTCCGCGGAGATCACTGAACCGGTGCGCACTGCTCCGCAGACCGGCCCCGCCAGTGACCCCACATGGTGATGGCCACTTGCTGCCACACATGGGTCCTCGGTCCGGTGAGGGGGGCCTCACCATACAGTTGGTCATAGTGGGGCTCCACTAGGGCCACCAGGTTGGCCACCTCAACTTGGCTCCACGGCACCGCCCTCCTCCTAGCCATGGCACCAACTTTACAGCAGGCAATATGGCGCCCCGCTGCGCTGTGACCCCACGTGGAGTTGTTGCGCAATAGACCAGCACAGGCACCTATCGCGCTGTTCGCACAGCGCCGTCACTTTACATGGCGCTGTAGCCAGACAGCGCAATAGGGACGTACACATGGCATGCACTCAGCGCCTGGGGTCAGAGGGCATACCAAAGGTCACGGCAATGACGCAAGGCTCGCGACAGCGCCATAGGATGCAGAGGTATCCGCGCGACCGCGGAAGCACAGCACCAGTGCCACAGGGGACTATCGCCGAGAGGGTGCCACAGCACCATATAGTGCCCAGTGCTGCAGCGCCACTGGCACAATGGTGGCCATGTCCAGAATAGCCCGGCGCTCAGCAGTTCTGCAGCGCGATCGGACGCTATCGCGTAACCGTCTGGGCATGCGCAGTACGGTGTAACACACAACCACAAACATCGCCCATCGGCTCAGCCGGACCTTCCCTATTGCGCTAAGCGCATTTACGCGATATTCAGCCGACATATGCAAAGCAGGCGATCAGCCATTCAAAGGTGCAGTGGCGCGATTAGCATGTCATTAAAGTTGCACCACACCTCATTTGCATGTGTTGCGCTATAAAAATACGACACTGGGTTGTGGCGGCCAGATTTGGTTGTTGCAGCTGAGAGGTGAGTTACATGCTGTGTGATGCTCAGGACAATGCACATGGGCAGGGGTGCTGGAGGTGTCACGGGATGAGGGGCTGAGCATGATGAGGGCACTTAGAAGGGGCAGAGGCACCCTTCCATCAGTATCTCCCAGGCAGCGAGGAAGGGGGGCTTCTGCCCCCGCTGGCTGAGCTATGCTCATGGGGAAATGCTGTGGACTGCAGAGTGACAGGTGTCCACTTCACCCATACAGATCAGCATGACTGGCGAGAACCAGGCCGAGGGTGTGGACGGCAGGCGTGGGAGGGCGAACTTCACCACAGAGAGACCGAGGCCCTCTTCCAGGCCTACCTGGAGGATGAGCCGCTTTTGAGTGGGCGGAGGGCACCTCAGCAGCGTGCAGCTGCATGGGAGGGGTAGCTCTGGCCGTCAACCTGCACAAGCCACCAGCTCCATGCAGGAGTGCAAGAAGATGGGGACTGACCGCAGGAGGCTGAAGGAGAAGGTGGCAGCCTTCAGGGTGGCACGTGCTGCCACTGGTGGGGGACCACCAGTGGTGTTGCAGCTGACCCCGACCGAGGAGACACTGGTCACGGCCATGCAGCCGAGTGCCATTGCGGGTGTTTCTGGCGGAGGATTCCAGACAGGTGGAAGCCCATCACTGCACGGTATGTCATGGTGATGTTGTGGGGGGCGGCTGTTGTTCACATGCACTCACATGTACTTTCTTTCTGTTTCAGATCCTGTTCGTCTGCAGGAGATGGTGGTGGTGGGTGCTGACAGTGAGGCAGACCTGCTGGACCAGGAGGAGGGACCTTCCACCTCCGCCAGCAGCCTGCACGCACTGCAGCAGCAGGCCGGCTGGGCTGACAACTCCGCCGGCAGTGATACGGGTGCAGGGGTGCACAGCCTGTGTCACAGCAGTCTGGTATGCAGGTGTGCCAGCATGCTGTGCCTATGGCAGTGGCACGCACTGGCACTATTGATGATGGCAGGCCTGCAATGGCCAGTGAGAGTGTGTGTCCCACGAGGGACACACGGCAGGCCAACACGCTGCCCCGGGCGTCCAGCTCCACACCTGTGTACCAGCATGCTGGCACAGTCACAGGCTGGGCCTGTCAGCACCGGTGGGGCAGCACGGTGGCTGAGCAGGTGTCTGGCACTGTTGACAGCACAGGGGTGGAACAGGTGGACCTGGGGGCTCAGCAGTTGGAGGAAGCAGCAGCAGTTGCACACCAGGCCTGGGGGACAGCGTCAGGCAGTGGCACTTGTCCACAGCCTGGATCAGCCCATACCTGGTCCTGGTGAACAGCGTCCACCCTCAGGGGTGCTGTGCACCAGGACCATCCACACCCTGGGGTCACGATGCCATTGGGGCACAGTACCCTTTGGACGTGCACACCTGCCTGCTGCAGGAGTCGGTACAGCTGCAGGGCGGGTTGCAAGGTCCGTGGAGGCACTGACTGTGTCTGTGGAGCGGCATAGCAGGGAGTGTGCTCGGACCGGCCGAGATGGTCCATATCTGCGAGGCCGGATGTGACGCTGCCATCGACAGGCTGACCCAGGCAGTGGTCTCTGTGGTGACTGCATTGACCACACTGTCTGGTGACCCTGTACCACGCACCCACACAGTGCGCCTCCTCCCGTTCCGGCATCGTGCGACACCAGGCCTGTCGGCGCGGGTTCTGCTGTGGGCATCCCGGCACCCCTGGTGCAAGTTTCTTCGGGATGCAGACCCCTGTCTTGAGGAAGGTCGGGTCACGCACTGGGACCCTGGTGGTGCAGTAGTGCCACCCGATGTAGCCCCTCGCGCAGCCTGCCAGTGCTGCTGAGCCCGCGGCGGGCCTGCACGCATCCGTGGTGGCCGTGGGACAGTGCTCCTGACTGAGCTGTCTCCCAATGCAGGCCCTGTCTGGTGCTGCCTGTGTGCAATGTGTGTCATGGTGGGCAGTGCACTGCTGGGTGCTCTACTCACCAAACTGACACAGGACCACCTGCACACTCTCCCAACTGCTGTCCACAGGTGCGTGTGGATGATGATGCCTGCATTGCACTGTACACCAAGGTGCAAGGTTGCCCAGGTCCTGACACGTGCGTGGACAGTCCAGGTGGTGAGGGTGGTTGGTGGTGCTGTGTGATAGCGTGTAATTTCCGCATTGCTGCTGCTGCCCTGTATGCTGCCTGGTGTGTGTGTGTGTGTTTATTTGAGTGCTCACCCTCTCTGCTAATGTGTTGGTATCGTAGACCCTTCAACTCCCTGACCTTCATGCACGTGTGTTCCCCTGTGCCTGTGGTTTGCGCATAGACAGTGTTGCCTGCACATGTCCCTTGACTTACCTGTGTTGTGCGTAGTGCTCTTCTGCAATGGTGTCCCGGTGCAGCTGGGCCTGCCCGGGTCAGTCGGGAGTCCCTCCGTCCTAGGGGAGCGCTCATCACCCATATCACAGGCGCCACTGGCGTCCCCGCCATGTCCCCTCTTGGACCTGTCAGCTATCCCATGGTCTTTGGCCATGTTGTGCAGGATGCAACAGGCCAGGAATATCCCACAGGCCTTTTGGGGGCTGTACTGTAGAGCTCCGCCGGTGTCCAGGCATCGGAGCGTGCCTTTGGTATCCGAACACCCGCTCTATGATGTTCCGTGTTGCAGCGTGTGCCTCATTGAAACCGTGCTGCACTGGGGTGCGTGGGGCGCCCGGTATGGTGTGAGCAGCCAGGGACGAAGTGGGTATCCAGAGTCACCTGTGTGGAGATAGTGGAGATCAGTGTTAGGTCAGGTAAATATTGCCCATATCCTTGTGTGCCACTACACATGGCACCTGTGTCATTCCCACCCTTGCACAGAGTTTGCATTCCATACATGTACTCACCCACTAGATGACCCGTGGGATGTTCCCACTCTCAAATCGATGGCACAGTGCAGATTGGTGCCATATGAAGGCATCATGTGCTCCGCCAGGGTGTAGGCACAGACATTGATATTCGCCCAGTGGCATCACACACCACCTGGCAGTTGACACTCGAGTAGCCCTTTCGGTTCCGATGTGCTTGCCCGTCGGGGCCAGGTGGCGTCACGAATGGCCACATGGGTGCAGTCTATGGCACCCAGCACGCCAGGCATTTGTGCTACCCTGTGGAACTCCTGCATGTTTGCTGCACGCCTGCCCGGTGCTGGGGAAATGGATGTACTCCGCGAGCATGAGGCAGCAGTGCGCTGAGGAATTGGGTGAGGATGCGTGGCGTGGCCGACTGCGTGATGCCTGTGGTGTCCCCTGTCGGCCTCTGGAAGGTGCCCGTGGCGAGTAGGCACATGCAGGCTGTCACCTTGGTCTCCACCGGACAGAGCGTGACTCCGTCGTGAGGTGCCTGCATCACATCACTGCACAGCTCACTGAGCCGTCTCAGTATTGCCCTGTTCCAGGCGGTACCGACCACGATCTCAACATCACTGTACAGCTCGTAGCTGATGCGGGCACGATACCGCCTGTCGAGGCATGCCGCCGGGCCCCTCCACGGCCACGTCCCCTGCAGCATGCTGTCTCACCCCCTCATTACAGCTTCCATGTGGAAGCTGACACTGTCCATCTCCTGGCTTCTGCCCCCAGCTGCTGTTCCGTGTGTTACCCCCACTGCCCCCACTGCTGCTTCCACTGCACCGGCACCCCACTGGCCTCTCTGTCCTCCAGGACCCACTGTCCTCTCTGTCCTTCCTGCTCCTGTCTCTGTCTCTGTCTCTCTCTCTCTCTCTGTCTCTCTCCCCGGTTTTACGGCCTGCCGATTCTTCGCGCTCCCTTGAGCCGTTTATTTTTGGCTCAAATCCGTGCTTTCAGCAACTTCCGGCTGAGCTTACCTTGACGCATTGGCGCAAGTGTTCAAATATCGTGATTGCGCACTTTATGCATGGACCCGCCCCGTCGATTGCGCATGCCTTCATTTCCATTGCGCTGTGGCTCAGCGTGTTTTCGGTGGCGCAACTGCCCCTTCTCAATATCGCAGACGGCGATTTTGAGTTGCGTGACGCGCAACCCTGTTGCGCATGGGGCAACCCTTTTGAATATCTGGGCCTTGGAATACAGCTCTTTTTTTTTAATTGTCCTAAACTGATTGAAATCTGGAACATTCTGCATTTCAGCAGATAAGCCATTCCAAGTTTTTACCGCACATTGTTTAAAAGAGTTTTGGTATTTAGTGGTTGTACAAATCGGAGCTGTCAGAGTAATTCAATTTTGGGATTGCAAATTTCTGAATAAGGGCAACCCATGCAGATACTTGTGTACCTGTCTTAGTTCCTCCACCTCTTAAAAGCTGTATAAGAGTTCCACCACCTCAGTCATCTTTCTCCACTGACTACTATAGGAGAGTTCCACCACCTGGAAGTGACAGTTCCACCACCTAGAAATCTACATGTGAGAGTTCCTTCACCTGAAAATTCCCAATGTAACCACTGAGTTGTACATAGCACTCAGTCACTCACACCCCCCCACCACCTTTTTCTCCTATTTTATAAAACACAAGTTTTGGCTTAAAATGTTTATTTGAACTGCTACAAATGGTAGTGAATAAGTGCTGAACCTGTAAGGAAAAAAGAAAGAGTTAAATAAAGCGTGAAGTCCCTAGAGACTATACAAAAAGTTAAGAGAAATACTTAGCTGAAAATACTAACCATGCACTAATGTGTGTGCGAACTGTGCCCATGTGAGCCATATTGCTAGCATGCTACACTCTATTTAGGTAGTCTGTCACATATTCCTTGCACAAACACGCATGAAGGACAGGCAACAGCGTAGGTGGCATAAGACAGTGCAGACTCACGTGAAGCAGACACAGGGCGGGTATTCTGGGCATGGTCACACCTCTTGACCCTGCTGTATATGGACTTCTGCACCACCCTGGTAGTGCACAGTGAGCATTTTGCATCCATAGAAAGGAATCCCACCATGGATGTGGTGGGGCAAGTGGGGCTAGAGGATGACAGAGGAGGTGCACCACCGGTGGTACTGGATCCCGATGGAACGGACTGTGATCAGACACCATGCCAGGGATGTGCATGGATACAGGAGAACAGGTGGCAGCCATGGTGACAGACATCAAGGATCACTATGCCGCACTGCATGGGGCACAGTCCCTGAAGGCAATTGCAGAGATCTAGGCCAGGCTGTGGCTTGATATCCAGGCAGCCATGAACACCGCTGGCCAGGAGGCACTAACACTAGCTGCAATCAAGCACAAGTGGTGTGACCGCCAGTCTGCAGTCAAGCAGAAGCTGGCAGCTGCCAAGGGGTCACAGACTTCTGTGGGTGGTGAGCCAGCCACCCAGGAACATGCTTTGTTGCTGATAGAGTGCATGGTGATGGATACACTCACATAGGTGTCCCTGCATGGGGAGGAGGAGGGGCATAAACACAGAGTCAGGTATACCAGTATCTGCATGGGTTGCCCAAGGGGGGGGTGTACAGCCAAGCTATCTGCCCTGTATTGCATCCTACAGACCATGGGCTAGAACACACACCCAGTAGGGAAGTAGTGCTACCCACAAATGAGAGTCAGTGCCGCAGGCCCATTACTGCGGAAGGGGGGGGCAGGCCCACACAGGTAAGTCATACTGACAGCAGGATCACAAACGTCCCAAAACATTTCCACAACAATGCCACAGACAGTAGCACATGCCTTGTCTCCAGCACAGCAGGCAGCCAGCAAAAAGGCATGGACCTTGCAGAAGAGACATGTGGGACAAGAGGACCTAGGGAAGGATAGAAGCCAGGCAGCAGATAGGCTGGAGGTCAAGGAGGAGTTGTGCACCAGTAACCCCCTACACACAAGCGCAAACCCCTCCCACAGGCACACCAAGAACATCCATCTGAGCCTGGCATTTAGGACACCATGAACCCTGGAAGGCAAGGGGACAGGGAGGATTGGCAGTCATGGCTCTCCACTACCATCAGGCAGCTTCTGTCCACAGCTCATCCAGTGGACAAGAAAAGACAGTGGCACACTTGGTTAGCAGCAAAGACACACACAGCAGCACAGGGACAGTGGAGACAAGTATTTCTCATGCTGTTCCATGCATGGTACATACTGAGTGGCACAGAGGCGAATCTTCCACACCTACTACCCTGAGGTATGGTAGCTGCAATGTGACAGGCTATGGGTACTGCAGGAGCACATAGAACAGCTGTGGTAGTTAACCACCAGGGTGAGGGGCATACATGGCAAAATAGAATGCATCAAGCAACAACCTCGAAAGCATAGCTGATACCATCCCAGCTAGGGCCAATCTTCACATATCACCCAGAGATAACACCACCCAGGAGCCCCATATCACCCACAACAGCACAACCAGACAGCACGTAGAAGCCCCTTATAGCACTCACACCAGCACAACTGGAAAAAACCCAGGAGCCTCCTATACCACTCACACCAGCACAACCAAACAACACCCATAGTCAGGAGGGAAGCCACATGTCACTGTCATCAAGGACGAGAACAAGCACACATAGCCAGGCCAGTGGGAAGGCTACTGCAAAGACTGGCCATCTCGGCAAGCAGTTCTTTACACATAGAGGGTGACCACTGGATAAGGGACAATAACAGTCAGTCACAACCCTCGTTACAGCACAAGTGCTGACCCCCACCCGCGTACAGCACAAGTACAAATAACCCCTCGGTATAGCACGAGAACAGACTCCCCACCCTCCATACAGCAGATGCACAGATAGCCCACCCCCTGGTACAGCACAAGCACAGACCCCCCACCCACATTTACCATGGTCATGTGGCACTCAGGGTGGGTCATCATCACAATGTCTCTCCTGCTCACACCGCCCATCCTCCTCTCCCTGATAGATCCTAGCTGCTGAATGTCCCTTGTGCAATTCCATGACTCACTGCCCATCCCAATAGTGTCTCTGCACCTCAGCCATGCAGGGCCTCCCCTCCATGGTCACCCAGTAAGCCATCCCAGTGCCTGTCCCATGACATGCATATACGCTACCATATAGTTATATTTGTAGCATGGCACATGTGGGGAACACTTTGCATGCCTTCCCAGGAATGAGCATCATAGTGCCACCTGTCATGTCAAGGCACCAGCAACTCATCTTCAAGAGGCCTATCATCCTCTCTGCAATGGTCCGCATCTTCCTTGAGCCTCATTGTTGACCTCCTCACTGTGTGCCACTAGGTACAGAGTCATCAAGTATGGCCATAGTGGATGTCAGCTGTCATCTGTGGGGGTAAACAACAATGTTAGTATCACATGGTTGCATGGCATCCACCATTAGGCCTACAGTGTAGTATACAAAAACCCACCGATCAACTACCCATTCCAGCCCTCATGTGCCCTGAGGAGAGCAGTGAGCCTGAGGCCATCAAATATAAAGGCATCATGGCATGACTCTGGGTATGTGGTTCACACATTAGTGATTAGACCCGCTGAATCCCAGACACCCTGGCAGTTGATGTTGTGATACCCTTTGCAGTTTGGTATGCCTTTTGATCCACAGATGATGCCAGGATTGCAACATACCTACACTCAATGGCCCCCAATACATTTGGAATGCATGGCATAGAATAAATTCTTCGTGGACCATATGTCGGTCTGCGTGGTGGAGAATGTGATGTGCTGATGCACATGCAGGAGCAGGTCATCAATGACCTGGTGCAGTGCCCTGAACAGGGTCAACTGTCTGACACTGGTGACAACCCAAGCCACCCCTTGGAAGAAGCCAATGGCACAGTACACCAATTTACATAGCACCTTGATCTCAACAACATTGCCTCTGACCAATGGGTAGGTGGAGTGCCGCGGGCACAGACCATACTAGATCAGGGACGGGGGACTCCAACGATGCGATGGCACAAGACAATGGTTCAGAGGTGAGCAACTGTGCACTAGAGAGAAGGGAATGGAGAACAGAACAATTCACTGGCTCCCACAAGTTAACAGCAACAGGAAAGGAGGCAATGCCTAGAAATGAGAGAGGGAGAAAGTGGGAGAATGCAGGAATATGCAGGGAGCAGCAGTGAATCTACCGGTTGGGTGCAATGCACCAACCAGGTGTAAATAATAAACTGGAACTGACTCCCGTGCTACAGAAAAAGAAGTCAGCTGCACAACGAGTTAGGTGTACAAAACCGTCCATTACAAACCCCCCCCCCATGATTTGCCTCACCGCCCTGATCTCCTTGTATCATGACTTTTGACATAAAATTTATGCCGATAGACAAACACTCATGTGAGGTTGTAAAGCAGGTTACGCTATGTCTTACACATTTTGGTAAAGTCGTCCCACGGCCATAACATTAGAGAAGCTCCCCGTCCAGCTGGAGATAGACATCACGGCAGTGGCAATGTAGGCTATAAGACCCAGGCAGACACTGGGAAAGGGAAGATAGGAAGCAGCCCAGGTGGCCAAGGGATGAGGTACACCAGCTAGTAGGAGGGAAAACAGGGGCTGCGGTACAGCTGGAGAGAGAGCAGCAGTGAATGGGAAAGTCAGGTGCAGTGGTGATGTCACACCCGGGAGCGCCATGGTACAGGAGCGAAGGCAACGGCTGGAGGCAGCAGCAAAAGGCACAGCCAATGTCGAGTCCTCCCTGGCAGAAAAGCCAGGTGCCCCGGGAGAAAGCACACCCTAGAAGCACCGGCACAGTGGGGCAGGGAGCAGATGTGAGGATGCTGCCCCTCAACAGACTACCAAGAAGAATGAGGTACAGGGCCATGGGGGTGGGAGGGACCAGAGCTGAACCCAGGGCAGGATCACAGCATCCTGAGCCACTCAGCAGGAGCAGGGGGGCAGATTAGAAGACAAGGTAGTAAGGACGAAAGAGCAAGGCAGTACCAGAGCAGCACCAGTGGTCAAAGGACAAAAGAGGAGGCAGGTGAGCCACCAGAGGCAAGAAGCAGAGGAGACAGGGAAGGGAGAAGAACGAGCAGAGCAGGAAGAATGGAAAGGGAGCAAGGAGGATGGAGCCTCTGGTGACAATGAAAAAAATATCTTGGACTAACCAGGAGGAGCGGCCTTTTAAGGCCTGATTGGGGGTGTGGTGTTGCTGTGCCCATGGAACTACAGGCGTAGCCTTGCAAGAAGATTTAGGAACAATGTGAGAGGGCACTACTTCACTGAGAGGGTGGTGGACCCCTGAAACAGACTGCTGGAGGAGGTGGTGGGAGCTGAAACTGTGGAGGGTTTCAAGCAGGCATGGGACAGATATAAAGGGTTTGACAGGGGGCAGATGGGAAGGTATCTGGACTTCAGGGGTGAGTCAGGATGGGGGTTAAGGGGCAGACTCGATGGGTCAGGAGGGTCCTTTTCTGCCAACAGATTTCTATGATTCTATGATTTAGAAGTTGGAGGTTGGCTGTGAAAGAGGGTGGGCTGTGTCAGTCGCCTTCTTCCCTCCGGTATACAGTTGAACTTGGGTGCCACCGCTGGTAGGGTGTGGGGTATGGGGGAGCAATCTAGATTAATGAAGTCATTGAAATGCAAAGGCTGAAAGTCGGCAGCTGGTAGTGGAGGTGGTCAGGTCATGTCAGTCACCCATCAGAATTTTATTTTACAAAATAAATTAAACATCATCAAAATGTGATTGCTGGGGTAGGAGGGTGGGATGGATGTTTTAACTGAGGGTGGGGGGACAGGGGCTGGCATAGTTTGAAGGATCTGGGCTGGGGGGAGTTTTTTTCCTTTTTTTAAGCTAGTATTTTCCAAATAGGGAATGAATAGTGCCACTATTGGTTATTTGAAATGGAACTGAATAACGAATAGTTTATTTATTTAAAATTGGTAACCGAGAGAGGCACACTGAGCCTAGGCTTGTTTCCAGGTGCAGCCCAGGGGAAGGAGGAAGGGGTAAGGGAGAAGCACAATGACAAACAAAAACAGCCAGTCAGGTGATGCAGTTACAATGAGGATGACATAAAGAGCACAAGTTGAGTGCAGTATAGACAAACTGGCAAAACATTGCATATGGAGGACAAGTGAATTAGGATACAGATCATCTGTGCAGATTGGGCAAACTCAAAGTGCATAACTCCAGAGTGAAGGGAGGCTGAGCTGGTGCTGAAAGTAGGAATGAAAACAGGTGATTGATAAACTTCAGTGAGGTTGCTAGAATTATGAAGTTAAGGGAGAGGGAAATGATGATCAAAAAACGGGCAAGGCATGGAAGGATTCAGGAAGAGTGTCGGCAGGAGCAGTGGGGAAGGAATTTTAGCTGGCATCTAATGGAGGGAAGGGAGAGGGAGAGACAAATGAAGGAAGGTAGCTGGTTCCACAGGGAGAGGGGGTGGTATGAGAAAGCAGATTTCCTGGCTGAGTACTGAGGGTGGGGAAGCAGAATGTTTGTGGGTACCTTGAGCGCAGGGTAGTAGGAGGAGGAGGAGGAGGGGATAGGGGAGAGGAGATGGGATAGGTATGAGGGAAGGGACTCAAACCAGTATTCAGAGATGAGGGAAGCACAGTGGAACTGGCAATGTGTAGGGAGAGGGAGGATGGATAGAGTGGAGTAAAGGGAGCAGTAGTAAGTATGAGAGGGTGAGTTGGGAGCAAAGCAGCAGAAGGCATTGCAGAGGGTTCCAGTCTGGCAAGGGATGTGGAGAGGATGGTGCTATAAACCATATCCACATGGTTAAAAATTGGGAGAACCATTTTGAACCAGCTCCTAGCAGACCAGGGGAGAAAGGCAGTCCTTATTGCGGTACAGGGCACCGAGTTTGGGGCACAGTCTGACACGGATGGCATCAATGTGGGCAAAGAAGTCAAGCCAGCTATTTAGCCACACAATGAGGTGCTTAAAAGTTGAGACTACGTCAAGCAGTGGGCCAGCCAGCGTAAAGAAGACGTGGTGGGAGTAAGCTGGACCAGCTTCTGGCTGGTACCAAAGGTCATAGACATTGTTTTGTTTCTGTGTTGACCCAAAGTTGGTTGAACTAGAACCAGGGCAGAATATTCCACAGATGTGGCCGAGGGACTGGAGGTGTGAAGAACTATGTAATCTGCATACATGTGAATATGTAAGTTGACACAAGCAGAGGAAGGTCATTTAGAAAAATGGAGAAAAGGACTTGACCCAGAATAGAGCCCTGTAGGACCACGTCTGGATAGGGAGGGTTGGAGAGATGGTACCTCCTACCTGTACTGACTGTTTACCAGTTGACAGTGGGGGCTGAGAGTCTGGCAGAGCTCAGCTTATCCAGGAGGAGTGAGTGGGACACTGAATCAAAGGTGTTCACCAGATTGTGGAAAATGGCAGCTGTGATGTTCCCCTGATCCACCACTGAAAGGATGGAGCCAGTGACTCTAAGTAGGGAGGAGATGGAGGAATGATCCTTCCTAAAGTCAGACTTGAAGGGAAAGGGGAAGAGGAAGTTGAAGGAGTGGAGGAAATCTGTAAGCTGTCAGTAAACTAGTTTCTCCTGCAGCTTTGCAAGAGAAGGGAGGAGGGAGATGGGAGGAAGTTGCCAGGAGTGGAGAGACCACCCCCTTGTAGAGGGGAGAACCATTGCTATCTTGCAGTACTGAGGACAGTGCAAAGGGTGAAGGAGAGATTTAGGAGATGAGTAAAGGGGGAGGCAATGGCAGGAGCTGACAGATGGAGATGTTTAGGGTCTAAGCCATCTAGGTTAGGTTTGAAAGAGTTGAGTGAGGAAAGGGCCAACAGGGTCTCTTGGGAAGTGAAAGGGGGAATCAAACCTGGAGTGGGGTAAGGAAGAGGGAGGAGAAGGGGGAGAGGAGTGGAGTCATTAGGTGGGAGGGAGGGGACAGCACAAGCTGTAAGAAACTCATTGAACTGAGCAGCATCTGAGGAAGGGTGAGACACTGGTGAGCCATTAACCATGAGGAGAAGGGGAGAGGACTGGGTTGGGGGGGTCAAAAAGGGAGTGAATCACCTTTCAGAACTTGGCTGGGGAATTAGGAGAATAGTGCATTATTCATGGTATTCAGGAAATAATATTCGTTACTCACAAACCCCTAGCTGGAATCTCTTCACTAAGCCTGAGAAGGGAACAATTTTTGTCCATGTGGATCAACTCTAGTCAGTCGTGTATTTCTACTAACAAAATACAAAAGACAGTCAGGCGATTGAGTGGTACAGGTCATTCTGCTTATCATAGTGCAAACAAATATCATATTGTACTGGTGCATTGCTAGCATGTTTATATACCACCTATGATACAAATAGACTCAGTCAACAGTGTTCAGCTTCACTTTCTGACTTGTCTCTCTGTACTGCTACCTTGCCACACCCTGGCATTTGTTTATATAGGCTCTGTTTATGCATTTTTTATTCGTTCCAGAGTCCCAGAGCTTTATCTTTCTATACAGTGTAAGGTTATCTTGCATTGCACTTGTACTTTGCATCTGTATTTTGCTCCTTAAAGTTGTCATTTCTTTTTTATCAGCCTGGTGATATGTACCAACTGTATTTTGACTCAAATCTGCATGTGCTACCTTATACATTTTCTGCTTTATCATTCTGCTTTGGTGACTTGCTTAACTTGACCGCACCCCAGGCCATCCATTCTCTTTACTCTCCCTGCATGACTACTTCCTACCTGCGGTAGCTCTTGAAATCTGCTTCACCCTCTTCTACCCGCTTCAGACAGGTTCAGTATGCTGTTTGTTTTTCTACTCATCTGCTGATATTTATTCTCATTACCTCATTGATTGCCTACACTGCCAAGAGGCACAGTCATGCTCATTGCTTCACTTTTAGGTGAACTTCAATAAAACATAATATTTGGGCGCTGTCCAGCTTGTATTTCCCATTAGTTCTGTATTCCTCCTCCTCCTCCTCCCCATTATTTAGTAGTGAGGTCATTTGTATGAAAACAGAATCTTTGCTCCTGAAGAGTTCATCTATTCCTGCGACTTTCTCCCTACCTGAAGTCATAGAGGACTGCTTGTGACCTCACAGTTACTCCCATGGCAACAGATTGTGATGTTACAACAGAGGATTATGACTTGGAGTAGGGAGTAAGCTATAAAGGCAGATGAACTCAGAATGAACTATAAGGGGTAAAGATCATACATTCATGCACATTTATTTTTATTGTTTAACCAGGTATAGCACACTAAGCTGAAAGTTTTTTTACAGGAGCGACCTGGGAGCACAAAGAGGTTAAGTGACTTGCTCAGGGTCACACAGTATTCAAGTGGAAGCTGTGGGATTCAAACCCAGGTCTGGTCTGCTGGATGTCACCAGATTTGCAGCTCAGAGCCTTAGACCACTGCGCTATACTGCCTCTTGGCAGTAAATTACAGAGAGGAGAAATATGTAAAATAAAAATGGAATGCAAACAGAATTGTACCTAATTATTATGTTTTTTAAAGTTTTCTTTGAGGCATCAGTAGCTCTTTAATTGGTTCCTCTTATACCTGCATAGCCTGTACAGTTTTAACACACAGTATTTTTACTCTGTGTTTACCTCAGCAGACTGCTTCTGCATTGTTAATGCCATAGATCTTGGATGTGTTTTATTGTCTGGTGCCGCATTATTTATTGTATTTATTATTTGTACGTAATTTCTGACCAGGACAAGTGCATTAAGCTGTGACAGGTTGTTTCCAGGGGTGTCCTGGAGGGTGGGTTACATGGACCAGTGTTTTTGATGGAGTGAATGTTGGGCATGAGTGACATGGGGTACTCTTCTTCGATAAGTGCAATGGGATGTTTTACTTCCACCTGGATAGTGACCAGAGATGGGCAGAAGGCATCTGGTTTTAAAGTTTCAACTGAAGGATGGCATCTCAGCAGTGCAGCACCCCCTCATACTGTACTACAGTGTCAAGTTATGGGTATTACCCCAAGTACCTAGTGTGGGACAAGAACCCACGAGCTTCCTGTCTTCTGGCCCCAGCGGTGAGTATGTTACCTACTGAGCCATTGACACTGATAGCGTTACATTGGTTAATTGCTTGCTACCTCATTAACTTTACCTTCTTAATCTGTTCCTTTCATCTTTCTTGCTTTACCTACAGGAGCTGTCCCATTGCTTATACACCCTGATTCACCGGTGATTTACTTCAGTTTCTGCCCTGTATTTATTTTATTTATTTATTTATTTCTATTCTTTGATAACCAGGTAAGGGACAGTGGGCTCAAGGCCAGTTTACAGTGATGACCTGGGAGCACTGGGAAGGTAAAGTAGCTTGCTTAGGGCCACACAGTATGCAAGTGGAGGTTGTGAGCTAAACCAATGCATCAGATTAGTATCCAAAATTATGCAAGAAAAGGGGGAAGCCACTATGGTTCTCGAAAGAGGTAGCAGACAAAGTAAGGGCTGAAGGGGTGGCTTCAGGAAATATAAGGAGACCCAAAGGGAGGAAGACAGGGAGGTGTACCTAGAGTGTCTAAGGGAAGCGGGAAAGGCTGTTAATAGAGCAAAGGTGCGAACTGAGGAAGGATTGATGCAGAGGGTAAAGAAGAGGGATGAGACATTCTATAGATACATCAGTGAAAGAAGAAAAAACGGGGGGTATTGTAAGGCTTAAAGGCGATGAAGGGGAGTGTAGAGAGGGAGACCTGGAAAAGGCAGAAATACTGAACAAATACTTCGGTTCAGTATTCACTGAAGAGGGGAAGGGTCAGGGACCACAGCTGGGCAACAGATGTGAGGGGGGAGGTGGACACCAGTCCATTCACAGTGCAGAGAGTCCTGGAGGAGCTCACAAAACTGAAGGTGGACAAAGCAATGGGGCCAGATGGCATACACCCAAAGATATTAAGGGAACTGCGAAAAGAGCTAGCAGTGCCTCTGGCAGCCTTGTTCACAGAGTCGCTCAACACAGGAGTGGTTCCAGAGGACTTGAAGAGGGCACATGTGGTCCCTCTACACAAATCCAGCAGTAGGGAGGAGGCGAGGAACTGTAGGCCGGTCAGCCTCACCTCAGTAGTGGGGAAAATCATGGAGACACTGCTTAAGGAAAAGTAGTGGGACATCTGGAATCCAATGGGGCCCAGGATCTGAGGCAACATGGATTCACAGTGGGGAGGTCATGACAGACAAATCTGATAGATTTCTTTGACTGGGTGATGAAGGAAGTAGATCGGGGGGGTGTACTTCGCCTACTTCAATTTCAGCATGGCCTTCGACACTGTCTCACATAAGAGACTGGTTAACAACATGATTAGTCTGGGCATGGGACACAAGGTGGTAAACTGGCTAATGGACAGGAAGCAGAGGGTGGTGGTAAATAGGATTCAATCTGAGGAAAGTGGGCAACCAGTGGGATACCTCAGGGATCAGTCCTGGGGCCAGTCCTGTTCAATATCTTCATTAGTGATATTTCAGAAGGACTGGAGGGAAAGGTCGGCCTGTTTGCAGATGACGCCAAGTTCTGCAAGTTCTGGGTGGATACTCCTGATGGGATGGAGAAAATGAGGAGGGGCCTGGGGAAGCTGGAACAATGGTCTGAGGTGTGGCAACTGAGGTTTAATGCAAAGAAGTGCAAAATTATGCACATAGGACAAAGGAACCCTGGGGTAAGCTACAGGATGGGGGAGTTGCTGACAATCACCAAGAAATAAAGGGACCTAGGGGTTAATATTTCTGACAACCTGAAAGTGTCAAAGTAGAGTGCCAAAGCTACAGAGAGGGCCAGCGGCATGCTGGGGTACATAGGCAGGGGAATCACTAGCAGAAGGCAGGAGGTAGTGATGCCTTTGTATAAAACACTAGTCAGATCACACCTGGAGTACTGTGTGCAGTTCTGGAGGTCGCACCATCATAAGGACATTGACAGGGTGGAGATGGCCCAGAGAAGGGTGACTAAGATGGTACAGGGCTTGCACTACAAAACTTATGAGGAGAGATTGAAGGACATCAGTATGTACTTGCTGGAGGAGAGGAGGGAGAGGGGGAACATGATTGAAACATTCAACAACCTAAAGGGTATTAACAGGGTGCAGGGAGAAGACACCCTCCAATACAGGAGGAGTACAAGAATGAGGGGACATGATATGAAATTGGAAGGTGGCAGATTAAGAGGGAACGTGAGAAAGTTTTTCTTCACTGAGAGGGTGGTGGACATATGGACTAGTCTGCCACAGGAGGTGGTGGGAGTGAGCATGGTGCAGGGATTTAAGCATGCCTGGGACAGGCATAGGGGAACCTTAGAAGTAGGGCAGAGGAAGGGGAAGCCACTGACCAGATAGGATCAAGTATAGGGCTAACGGGCAGACTAGATGGGCCTTGTGGTGCTTATCTGCCAACAGTTTCTATGTTTCTATGTGAGAATCAAAGCCAGGTCAGCTGGATGTACCAAGCTTGCTCATAGCTAGTTGCTCCAGCCTCTAGGATATACCAGTCACCCTCTGTGAATGCTGCTCTATGATGTGTTACAAAATACAACACAACACAATACAAAATACCAATGCAGTTTATATCAGTGAGTGTCTGTAAAACAAACATATCCTAAAACACGTTGCATAGGAAAAGTCTGGGCATCTGATTGCAAAAATCAAATAAGAAAAGTGCTCTACGAAAGAGATAAAAGAATATATTGTGTTAAAGGGAATAAACACAGAACTAATATTGCTGGGGAACTGTGGCAATTTAAGAAACACAAACAAAATCAGAAAGAGTTAACACTAGTTGTCGATGTCAGTGGAATACACACACCTAATATTATGGATACACTAACCCTCTACCTCCTATCTGTCACTCCCTCCCATTTGCCTTCCAATCCCCAATACATGCCCTGCTGTGTTCTAGTATTTATTTTATTAGGAAAGTCTTTAGGCATATAATACTCATTTGCAAAGGCCTCCAAGTCAAAAAACACACAAAGCCAGTTCTGTACAATGCTCAATTGTCAAAAACTACAAACAACAACACAAACATTTAAATAAAATATGAGCATTCCATAGACTCATACAAGTTGTGCTTTTAAACATTTTTAAGTCCAACAATTTTGCAAGCTTCCCATATTGAAGAGTTATGGAACAGTGTTCCACTGTTTTATTGTTCTATAAAGAATGGACCTCCGACCAAGAGAGGATGTCCTGTTCAGAAATCACAAGTTCCCTTTGTTACCATAGATACCAGTCATGCCAATATACTGCAATCATTAGCAGCCCCGGGGGAAGTACGCCATTAACACCTTCCGGCACCCAGAGACCAAGCTATAACTGATCATGGACATTCAGGGTTAGCCAGTCAAGGGTACTATACTTCTTACAATGATGCCAACAATAATCAGCATTAAATAGAAAATGACAAATTTTGTTACGAGCCACCCTAACCCTTGATAACCCACTGTCAGCTGCCCCATGTACGCGACTGAAACATAATAGATCAGAAGTTATTTTTTTTCCTTGTATCCATGGTGACAATTTTCTTATTTCCATAAAGAACATAGAAACATAAACTGCAACAGCAGAAAGAGACCAAAGATCCAGTAAGTCATCCCTTACTAAATTACTGTACACGCTCAAATGTAAGTTTAATATTTTACCCATTTGGTTAACATGGTCTGCTAAAAACAATGTGCTATTGATGGTGACTCCCAAATACTTATGACACCTGTTCAGTCTTCGCTCCACCAACAATGTACAAGTCTAATGCATGCCCACCAAGTCTTATTTTCTTTGGGTTATAGAATACCATACTTTCAGTTTTCTTTGCTTTCAAAAGCAGCTGACAACTGTAGCTATAAAACAATTCTGTAAACTATTGAAAACCAGTTGAAGGAGCAAGGATACGGCAGGTACACTATTACCTCTAACCGGACTGGTCAATTCTGCATAAAGTGCAGCCCTACTATTAAGACAAACTGAGGGTAGTGGATTTAGAAATAAACTGAACAATAGTGGTCCCAGCATGGAACTCTTGGGGACCCCAGTTTTTTACAGGGAGCTTGGTAGAAACTGTCACTCAAACCATAACCACCTGGTATTCATTATTAGATAAAAAATCCTGGATCCATTTTTGCAATGGACAAGAAAAATCTAGTGGCCCGAGTCTGGAAACTATAAACTGATGGTCCACATAGTTGAAGGCCTTTGTCTACTCAACATTTTTATTTTATTTATTTTTATTTTTATTTTAGCTTTTGATGACCGGGTAAGTTCACTAGACAAGTATTATGCCTATTTTCAGGAACAACCCGGGAGAATACAACATAGGGATGCAGAAATTTGTATAGAAAGAATACAAGTACGTCATGACAATATAACAACATATAGGAGTAGTAACATTGTCCAGGGGGAGTAGAAGGTCATAATATAACTTATAACTTTATAGTTAATGCACCCTCAGGTTGAGTAGGTCACTGACAAATTCTAACAAGCCATGAACACATTAGAGACATTTAAGTAAGGCACGACCAGGGAACCTAGGTGTAGACAATTTTGCCCATGGTAAAGTACCCGGGTAATTGACAGAATCTTGGAAACAGCAGGAAGTTTCAGGCAGCATCTATCGGAGGCAACTTTGGACTGGATTGACAACAGTTGATTATTACTCTAGGGAGGCTTGGGGCAGTCACACACTGAAGCTAGTTTCAGGAACCTCCACAGGGAATTGTGAAAGCACTGATGGGGGGGGGGGCCGAATGGATATACTCGGGAAGGGAGTTCCAGAGTCTGGGCGTGCATACGCCAAAGTCCCGATCCCCCATGAGGGTACGGGTGGAGGGGACTTTGAGCATCCCTGGGGCTTGGGACCAAAGGTGGTAGGGAGTAGTGTCAATTTGTGGCAGAAGCTGGGCCAGCCCCAGGGGGATGCCAATTCTAATCACTTTGCCCGTGAGGCAACCCACCCCGAAGTCCAGGTACCTGGCTGGGGAGAGCCAGCAAAGTTTATCGTATAGCTCACAGCGATGGGTGAGACAGAGGGCAGCCAGGGCAAAATGACAGATGTTGTTATATGTCGTGTGCCACCGAGTGAGATGAGTCTTGGGGGAGTGAGCAAATTGGTGCAGACCATAGCTAAGAGAGGGAAGAAGTACACCTCTCACAAGTGCAAGTCTTGCCACTGGTGTAAGGTTGTACTTGGCCCTGTAGGCCAGGCCCAGCTTGCAGTTCACTGCCCTGCAGATGTTTTGGATGTGACTCCCCATGTCAAGTTGGGGGTCAGGTGTGACCCCTAGGTATTTGACAGAGTTCACTACAGGGAGGGAGGGTCCGTCAGGACTGGTAATATTTAGCAATGCTGACGAGGCTTTGATTTTGGCTGTTGAGCTGAATAGCATAGCCTGGGTTTTTTCAGGTTCAGGACCAGTTTATTGTTAGTAACCCAGGTCAGGACATTGTTAAAGTCCTTGGACATGTGCTGGTTTAGAGTAGCGACGTCCCGGGCGTGAGCCAGAATCACCAGGTCGTCTGCGTATAGAGTGGCTCTGCAGTTGGTTGTCACCATTGGTAATTGGTTGATAAAGAGGGAGAAGAGGAGGGGACCCAGAACCAAACCCTGAGGGACACCCGAGGTCACCGGTGGGGGCTCGGAGAGGACTTTATTGAAGCAGGTCCGCTGCTTTCTACCATGCAGGTAGCCCATAAGCCATTTCAAAGCATGGGGGGAGAGGCCAAGTGACCACAGCTGCGAGCCGAGCAACGCATGATCGACAAGGTCAAAGGCTTTGGACAGGTCAATAAATATGGCTCCAGAGAGTTTGCCCTGGCCCATGGCTGATCTGATGCTTGATGTGACCGAGATCAAGGCTGTAGTGGTGCTGTGCTCCTTTCAAAAACCATGCTGGGCCGGGGACAGCAACTCATGTGACTGGATGTGCTCCGAAAGCTGCTCAGCCACTACCTTTTCGAGGAGCTTGCTAAGGGATGAGAGAATAGCAATCGGACGATAGTTATCCGGTAATTTAGGATTGCTCTGCTTCAGTACAGAGACTATCCTCGCCTCTTTCCAGATATCAGGGATGGTCCCCCATCCAAGGGATAGGTTAAAGATGTGGGCTACTGGGGAGGCAATGTGTACAGCACCAAGCTTTAGGAGCTTGGGTTCCAGGTTATCTGGACCAGGGCTGGAGTACTGGGAGAGGCCAGCTAAGCACCTCTGTGTGTCCAAGACAGACACAGCCCTGAGGTGAAACATTTGCCGAGGGGGGTGATTCTCCCACCGAGTAGAGGGGGGAAGGTAGGACGAATTCTCACCGGACGGGAAGAGTGCAGTGAAGGCCGAGAGATCTGAGAAGTGTGTATTTAGGGAGTTGGTGATGGTGTGGGGATTATTGCAGGAGACCCCTTTGATGATCATGTCTGATACCCCTGGTTGGAAGGATCCATTGACAAGGGTTTTTATATTTCTCCAGAACCTCCTGGGGTCGCTGGCAGTGCTAAGTAGGGCGGACTTGCAGAAGTCACTTTTCGCAACCCTAATGGCCTTTTTACACTTGTTTCTAAGGTGTCTGTATTTTTGGAAAATAGTGGGATCACTGGAATGTTTGAAGTGGGCCCAACACTTGTCTCTCTCCCGCATTTCGGTTAAGAGATTCCCATGCAGCCAGTGGGTAGCAGACCCCCTCACTCTGCGGGTGACCTTAGGAGCATGCTTGTCTTGCAGGGCCCCGAAGGTGGTGAGGAAGTGTGAGGTTGCTACTGAGGGGTCAGTGGCTCCTAGCACCCCGGACCAGTTGGTAAGCCTTAGGTCCTCCAGGAACTCCCCAGGGTCAAACCTGGAGTAGTTTCTGACATGCAAGATTTTGTGAGGAATTTTAGGGGAGGGAATTTTCCATACACAGAAGACCAGGGAGTGGTCGGAGATGGAGTCTGCTAGAGTTCCCACTGAGGAGATCCTGTCCGGGTGGTTGGACATGATCCAGTCCAGTAGGATGCTGAAGGATCCGTTCGCTAAGCGCCTGGTTGGTTCCTGGATAAGTTGAGTCAGGGTAAGGTTAGCAAGCAGGGACTCAAACTGCTTCATGTTACCTCCAGCCCAATTGAGGTTGACATCCCCCATGATTATGAGTTCGTTGTCCCCAACACTGGGACCAACTTAGTCCAGGAGGTGGGTCAATCCAGAGAGCCCACCCCTAGGGGGGTTATAAGTGCACACCAGGTGCAGTTTCTTTGTGTCCCCAAGTAGGACTAGCACGTGCAGTACCTCACGGGGGACACATAGGATTGCTGGTGGGCAACTTGGGAGACTTTGAGATGGCTCCTGTAGTAGATCACTATGGCCCCCCCCTTGCTCCCAGCTCTGTCCAGTCGTGTGAACTCATACCCAGGGAGAACACAGGCTGAAGCAGGGATCGAGGGTTTACTAACATACTAACATACTATTTGCCAGCAGATTAGGCCTCATGGTCTATCGAGTCTGCTCGAACCTTAGATCCTTAGTTGGGTGCCGAGGCCCTCCCATCCCTTGTGCTCCAGAAACCCCTATCATCCATCCCCACCCCCCTGGGACAGGCCATTATCTGATACATCCACTTTCTGTGTCTGTCCCACCCTCTCTTGAAGCCCTCCACTGTGGATCTCTGAACCAGCTCGCCAGGCAGTGCATTCCAAGGGTCCACCACCCTCTCAGTGAAAAACCTCCTCCTCTTTTCCCCTCACCTTCCACCTTCCAACTTCAAACCATGCCCTCTGGTGATACCCCTGCTTTAGTCTAAAGATCCCCTCCATGTTTACCCTATTTATTCCCTTGAGGTATTTGAAGACCTCAATCATGTCCCCCCAGTCTCTCCTCTCCTCCAGTGAAAACAGGCAGAGCTCCTCAAGTCTGTCCTCATACGTCAAATCCCCTAGCCCTCGTATCATTTTAGTTGCCCTCCTCTGTGCCCTCTCCAGGAGCTGTATGTCCCTCTTCAAGTGTGGTCTCCAGTACTGTACACGGTACTCAAGGTGTGGTTTAACCAGTCCATTGTACAGCGGCAGAATCACTTCCTTGCTACTAGAGGTGATCCCCCTTACGATGCATCCCAACATCCTGTTTGCCTTGCTAGCCACTCTCCTGCACTGCTCAGAGTTATTCATACATGTATCCACCATGACCCCTAGGTCTTTTTCCCCTATTGAGGCCTCCAGTGCCTCCCCTCCCAGGGTGTACCTGTGTTTAGGGTTTCCCCGATCAAGATGCAACACCTTGCCCTTGGTGATATTGAAATTTAATTTCCATGTGTGAGCCCAGCTTTCCAGGGTGTCCAGGTCCCCTTGCAGGGCCAACCTCCCCTCTTCTCCCTCCACTACTGCTCCCATCTTGGAGTCATCCACAAAGAGACTCATTTCACACCCTATACCCTCCCTGATGTCCGATATGTATGCATTAAACAGGATCGGGACCCAGGACCTGACCCTGCGGTACCCCACACCTCCAACCTCTCTAGGGTTCCGAGCTCCCCACAGACCACTACTCTCTGGGTGCGTCCAGCTAGCCAGTTTTCAATCCATCTGACCATCAAAGGGCCTACTCCTAACCTCATCAGTTTCTCCACCAGACCATTGTGGGGGACAGAGTCAAATGCCTTGCTGAAGTCCAAGAATAATTCATCCACAGGCTTTCTCCTGTCCAGTTCTGATGTTACCCATTCGTAGAACTCCACAAGGTTGGTTTGACATGACCTACCTGGCACAAACCCATGTTGCCGACTATCCAGACCTCCTACCTCCTCCAAGTACACCACCAATCGTTCCTTTAGCATACTCTCCATTAATTTTCCCACCACTGAGGTCAAACTGATGGGTCTATAGTTACCTGGTACTTCCCTCGACCCCCCTTTATGGATTGGCACCACATGTGCCTCTCGCCAATCCCTAGGTACCCTCCCTGTCTCAAGTGACCTGTTGAAGAGCTCCTCCAGGGGTGCAGCCAGTATGTCCACCAATTCCCATAGTACTCTCGGATGAATGCCATCCGGCCAGAATTTCTTTCTTTAGGGCCTTGAGGGCTAACCACACCCTTTTGGCGGAGATAGCATTATCCGTCTCCTCCACCTTACTGGCTTTTATCCTTATCCAGATGCTGACACCCTGGGGTACCTCTCCCTCCCTCTTGCTCCATTTCTGTTGCTCCCATGATCCCACCTGCCGCTTCTATCCCTTCATGCCTTGCTTTGTAGATATCCAGTCCCCCTCCTAGTGAACACAGAGGCAAAGTACTCGTTAAATACCTCTGCCTGGTCCCTCGCCTCTTCCACCCACCCTCCTTCTGATCTCAATCTGCTGAGATGGCCCTTAGTTTTTCTCCACTCCCCAATGTACGGAAGAACCCCTTTTCCCCTCCATGTATCCCCTGTGCCACGCTGCTCTTTCTGGACTTTGCTCCCCTCACCATCGGGTGACTTTTCTAGATGCCAGATGGTACACTTCCTTATCCCTATCCCTCTTGTTGTTTATATTTTTTTTGTAGGCTGCCTTCTTTTCTCTGACTGCTACCTGTACCTCACTGGACCCTAGCATGGTTTATGTGACCTTGCTCCTTCGTTTCAACTAAGCAGATCCTGACTGCCTCATGAAGTCCCGTTTTATGACCTCCATCTCCTTTCCACACTTGTCATTGATGTAATCCCTTCAAGTGATCCTTGAGAATATTTCCCATGCCCAAAAGTCTGCCCCACTGAAGTCCACTGCCAGTGTCCTAGATCTCCCCTCCCCCATGCTTATTTGAAACCAGACAGTATGTGTGAGCTCCCAGTCAGGGGGTCCTGTACAACCATGTCCTTACCAGATCCCCATCTGCCAGAATCACGTCCAGGACATGCCCCTCCCTTGTGGGCTCCATCACATGCTGTGTTAAGAACACATCCTGGAAGCCGTCCAGCAGCCTCTGCTCCTTGGCCACCTTAGAGGACATGGTTCCCCAGTTTGTACCTGGCATATTAAGGTCCCCCATCAACACCTCTCATTCCCCTTTTGGTCCACACTGGGCAATGATGTTGTCCAGCAAACCATCCTCTAGAACATCACTCATCCCGGGGGGCCTATATACTACACCCAGCTTGATCTTATCTCCTGCTGGGGATCGTAAGGTGACCCATAAGGCCTCCACGTTTCCCTCTGCCTCTTCTACCCTAGCAATTTCTATGTCATCTCTAATGAACATAGCCACTCCACCCTCTGCCCTCCTTTCTATCCTTCCTAAGCATAGTGTCCCCCATTACATTTAGGTCCCAGTCATGGTTTTGTTAGCCCGTCTCTGTGACTGCCGCCACATCCACCCCCCGAACAGCATGGCCTGGAACTCTGGCAACTTGTTTCCCAAGCTCCTGGCATTCACCTAACACCAACCCCTACCCCTTATCCCTGATCCTCTTTTCAGACCCCACCCAGATTCCTTATACTTCCATCCTCCCTCTGCTCCTCCTGAAACCTCCACCCCAGTCTGTTTCCCCCTCCCCCCCTTGGGCTTAGAGCTACTCCCTCATCTGGAGGAGGGCTTCCTGGTCAGCCCCCCTTATCCTTCCCCCACAAGTTTAAACCCCACCTTTCTTGAATGTAGTCAGCCATCCCTGTTTAGGACTTCCTTCCCTAATGAGGCAAGATGAAGCCTGTCCTTGGCATATAAGTCCCTTATCCTCCAAACTCCATTCCAGTTCCTAACACTCCCAACCCTCTCTTCACACTTCCTGAGCCAGTCATTAACCTCTGTGTGTTCATTTTTTCTCCACTGAGGCCTTTGGTACTGGCAATATCTCCAAAAGGAAATGTTGCATCCATTATCCCGACAGACTCTGGCAAGTTCTTGGAACTTCTGCTTGGATTTCCAAAGCAGCTATTCCCTCTAGATCGTTAGTTCCCAAATGCCGAAATCGGTTTCCTCCACAATCTCTCCATTTCATACACTATGAACTTTGCTCTGTGCACTGTCAGCCCAGAGATACTCACTACCTTCACCTGGCTATGGCATCCACTCCCCTGTCCCTCCACTGGATACCCTAATCATCGAGTCTCCCAATAACAGAACCTTAACACATCATCATCCTTATGGTTACCTCCACTATGCCCTCTCAGCCCCCCTTCCCACCCTTTATTCATGATCTCAATTCCATGGGAGTCTTCCTGCCTTATTAGAGACCCCCTTGTCATCCTCCCCTTTCTGCCTCCCTTGCTATTTTGCCCACTTAACTCAAACCCCCTCTGAATAGGTGTCCCCTTTAACCCTCTCTTATCCGAACCATTTATCCTGGCCCTGATGGTTTCCCCTTCCCCCACACCTCCATCCTCTCCCCTTGTAATAGTACCCCTGCCTCCAGAGGCTCTCTGTGGGTCCCCTTTAGCTAGGGCCCCATCCTTGGTACTGACCCCCCTGCTGAATGGGGGCTCCTCTCCCACCTCCTTGTCTCCCAGTTTCTCTCCAATCATGCTCTCCTCCCTCATGTCTGCAATATGTTGCATCTCCCCCATCTGGTTAACATTTATGTTTCCCCTTCTCCCTCTGGGACTATGTCTATCCTTTCTGTTGCCGGTCTGTGATGCCCTATGGGTATCAGACTCACTCCCACCGGCCTCTGTATAAGTTTCCTCATTTCCACCAACCCCTTCCTCCCCCTCTAGGTTGCTTAGTAGCTCAAATTTATTGTGACACTCTATGTCAGCCTCCATCAAGTAAACTGAGTTTCCCCTGACTGCACCTCTAAACTGCCCCTCTTCTTCCCCTCTAGCTCTGTTCACCTTAGAAGCTCCCTTCCACAGTCTGCTGTTTTAGGCAGCCAGTACAACAGCCCCTCCTGACTCTTCCCCTCCACTCTCTTTGTATTCAGAATGTTCCCCGTACTCTTTCCTTAGGTCAACATCCCTATCTAAGGGTCCTCTGTCCCTAATATCCCCCCTCCTGCTTGCTGTAACATAACGTCCTGTAATTTCAGAGCATTGCCCCAGCCTCCCCTCAGCCCCACCCTTCTGTTGCCCATATCCACACCCCTTATCCTTGGACATCCCCCCAGCTCCCCCAGCTTACTCCTTAACCAATATACCTCACTCCTGATACAAGATAGCTGTCTACAGAGTGGGCAGCCTCCCTCTCTCCAGGCCCAATTGAGAATTATTGCCATCCCACAGCCTGTGCAGCCTACAACCCTTCCGAAGATGCCTGCCATTGTGGAATATGGCCACCCTGTTTATCCCCCTCTGTTTATAATGGCACACCCCCTTTTTTCAGTCCCTTTCCCCTGGAATACAGTTTCTCTCTATACTGACTGCAGTTATTTACAAACCCAATTTCAACCCCACCAATAAAGTTCCCAAGTCTCACAAACACATACAGTCCAGTGTCTCAGTCACTCCGAGGATATCGGGTTTATAGAGTGCCATCCACGTTACTAGCTCATCACGGTTAGGTAGCAGGCTCCTGATGTTGAGATGAGCTACTTTTAGGCCCTTGCCCATGCGCCATGCAGAGGCGATTTTGTGGGACGGATTATTTGGACTAGGGTTAGTTTCTATATCTCCTGCCAGTAGTAGTGTTAAGAGGAGGAGCCAGGGGAGATACCACCTCATGGGGATCGCCTGGCGAGTTATGAGCACAGATACGCTTAATCCTGGCAGAGTATATTAGGCACTGAAGGTCTAAGCAGCAGGTAAGATAGTGGTGAGACTTAGTGGTCGCAAGGATATTTGAGAAGGAGAAGTCAGATACCTCATAGGAGGGAGACCTCTCCCAGTTTCCCCCCAAGGAAGTGACCATTTGGAGCAGGGTAAGTCCCAGTGCTAGACCAGCTAGGACCAGCGTCCTGTGAGTGGCAGGCAGCACATCCTTATCCTCTGTCACGGAGGTATCCCTACCCACCTTGGGTGGGAGGTGAGTGTGCCTAGTCCACATCTGTGCTGGAGGCATTGGACCAGCTGGTGAGTTTGTGCCCGGTCAGCTGGAGAGGCACTGAGGGGAGAGAAAGATCAAACAGCTCCGATTAAATCACCACTGTACAAGGCTTCATATAGATATTCTGTGAATTCAGCTAATGCAGTAGTAGAACAATGTTTACTTCTAAATCCATCTTTGGCTGATGTTAAAATGCTACAATATTCTAGGTACAACATTTTTTCATCATACATTATCCATTCCAGTGCTTTGGACAGCAGGGACAAGACAGAGGTAAGCCTTACCCTTGTTGCTACCTTCCAGACAACAGGCACCTGCTGCGTTGCTAGAGGTAGTTTTCAAATTTTACACATAGGAACGGTCAGGCATAGACAATTTTACCAGCTTTAGATCTACACAATCATTTCCATCTTTGTTTTAAAGAGTAACTCTGCCCTTCAACATGTGCTTTAATAAATACGATGTTTCAGCTGTTACATTTTACTAGGGAATACATTTTTTTTTCATTTTCAGTGTTCCTTTCCAAGATTTACAGCACATCTAGATAGTCCATCTAAAGGGTTTATATAAAAACAATTGAAAACATTTGCCTTTCCTGTTACCCTCACAGTGCCTGTGTTTATGACATCATAGTGCTCACCATGACAACAGACTGTGATATCACAAACAGCAATTGTATGGATAGCAGGGGAGTCAAATATATTTTGAAAGACTCAGTGAAATGATTGCTGCATTATCTGCAATATTTAGTAGACCAACAGAAGGGAAAAGTAAAAAAACAAGCAAAAAACAAATAGAAAACAATAAAGTTAAAACATAACTGGTGTAAATCTAGTGTTTAAAGTTGTTTTTTTTACAATAGAAAGTTGCTTTCTAACCTTCATTATGTTTGCTTGCATGCATGTGCAAGAAACATAGTGCCATCATCCGAGTTTTTTGGAGGTGTGCCAGCGTCTTCCAATTCAGTCAGTGTGTTTGCAGGCGCGGTCACAGTTCTCCAGTCACTGCTGGAGCTGTCTATGACAGCAGTTGAAAATGCAGTGGCATACAGTTGAAAGAGGGAGCTACGCTTCAGTGAGCAGCGATAAGATATCGCCTGCTCATGCATGCTCCCTTTACACTTGCACGCATACTGCATGCTCCCCCCACGCACACACTGTATAGCTGATGGGGTGCCCAATCCGTCGCTGTGCTCGCTTCCTCCCCTCAAAGAGTTCCAAATGCCCGCTGGGTGCCCACCCAGCATGGCACTACATGCATATAGGCGGCGGGGTGCCCAATCCCCGTCAGCTCCAGACCCCACAAACAGCCTTACAGCTGCGCGCACAAGGGCCCACAGCGTGGCACAATCCCGTATGGCCGATGGGGTGCCCAATCCCCGTCAGCTCCAGCCCCCAAGCGGCCTTACAGCTGCCATGCTGGGAGCCCACCCCAGCGTGGCACAAGTCCGTATGGCTGACGGGGGTGCTCAATCCCCCGTCGGCTCCAGCCCCCCCAAACAGCCTTCTAGCTGCCACGCTGGGAGACCACCGCAGTGTGGCAAATGTCATCTTCCTGTAAAAAAAAAAACCTGTAAACAAGGAAATGTTCCCTCGGCATTCACCCAGCCCACCCACTGTGCACTCTGCCTCCCCACACACCCCCACCCCATACTTACCTCCGGACTCTGGCGCGACGATCTTCAGTGGACCGGGAACACGTCTGCACTCTTCAAAGCCGACCGCGAACTGAGAAAATGCCGGTAAGCTGTATAATGGGATAGATAGGGTTTTTTCAACTTTGCTGCATATCTCAGGCATTTTTTGGAATTTTGCACCAAATTTTCAACATGGGGTTTTTGGGACCCCTTCTCATGAATGCTCTCACTGGCATGGCGTTAATCAGGCCCAAAGGGTGATTTCGCAGTCACTCCATGAAATCACCTTTCAGGACCGAATAATGAAACGACACTGTCACTGTTCATAAGGTGGGCTCTCGAAAAGCCTATGTTGAACATTTGGTGGAAAAATTCCTAAAAATGACTGTTTTACAAGCATGTGTTGCGCAGTTTCTACGCACGCTCATAAGTTTGTGAATTTTCAATATTTTCACTCCGGATGTTCAACATTGTCATTTTATTACACTTCCTTATGAGCAGTACAGCTGTCATTTTCACATCTTGCCCAAAATGTGTTTGGCCAATGTCACACAATGGCGCAGTCGATTAATGAAATCAATGTATGGGACACATTAAGAAAATCACAGTGACACTGTTCATGAGCAGAGCTCTTAAAATGGCTATGTTGAAAAATTGAGTGAAAAAATTCCTAAAATGACTGTTTCTACCGATGCGTTCGCGCCAGTTCATCACAGCGTGCTTTCGTAAGTTGCGAATTTTCAATACTTTCACTCAAGATTTTCAACATTGCCATTTTATTGCACTTCCTTATGAACAGTACAGCTGCCATTTTTCACATGTCGCCCAAAATGTGTTTTCGCACATGTAGCGCACAATGGTGCAGTCGGTGTGCGAAAGCAATGTTTGGGACAGATTAAGAAAATCACAGTTACACTGTCCATGAGCAGAAGTCTTAAAAATGGCTATGTTGAAAATTTGGTGACAAAAGTCCATAAAATGACTGTGTTACGAGTGAGCATTAGCAGTTCCACGCACCCTCGTAAGTTCATGACTTTGTAATATTTTCAGTCCAGATTTTCACCAGTGGCAGTTTTCCACACTTCCTTATGAACAGTATGGCTGTCATTTTCACAACATGGCGAAATGTGTTTCACACTTTCAGCGAGGGGTCTTGTGATCGCTGTGGAAATCATTGTTGGGACAGATAAAGAAAATCACAGTGACACTGTTCATGATCGGAGGTCCCAAAATGCCTGTGTTGACAATCTGCTGTAAAAAATCCCCAAACTAATTACATTACGGGTGTGCATTGCACAGTTTCTATGCCTTCGTGACTTCACCAGTTTTTAAATATTTTACTGCAGATTTGCAACATTGCCATTTTTACACCTCCCCATGAACAGTACAGCTGTCATTTTCACATCCTGTTAGGAATGTGTTTTGCACCTGTGGTGCTAAATGCCATAGTCGCTGTGCATAAGCAGCTTTCAGCTAACAAACTGATATTGCCACTGTTCATGAGGTGGGGGTCACAAAAAAAACATGTTGAAAATTTGGAGTGAAAATACCAACGAATGCCTGAGGTGTTAGGGTTTATGACCATAACGCCCCACCCTGTAGAGAATGACAGGCATCAGGGGTGTGACTTGGGATTCTTGCCTGTTATGCTCATACCATTCCACACCCTGCAGCCAGTGAGAGGCATCGAGGTATGCCTTGGACTCTTCGGCCCCAAAGTTCACCCCATTCTCCTATACCGCACCCATCTCACAGTATTTCCTGATGGAATGGGGTGCGCATGAGGACCAAAGATCCCAAGGCACACCGTGACACTTGTCAGTGTCTGCAGCGTAGGGTGTGGTGAAATGGCGTGGCCGTTATGCCTGATGACCCAAAGGTACACCCCAATGCCTGTCACTCTCTGCAGGGTGGTGTTGGGGTTGGCTTCAGTTCAATACTTCGCTGCCATTCCTATTATGCAGCTCTGTAACTTTTACACTACCAATGCCAATGCCAGCAAGCAAACATTCAGCATTGACAAATGCTTGTTTTCTTTAATTATTGTACAATATCATGGACCAAGATTTGTTTTTTTTAAATTAAGTTGGGTCTTAAGTGAATATGAATGCCAAATTCAGGCAAATGAATTGGGGGTTGATCATTTAAAGTAGGTAAAAAGTCATATTACAAAAAAAATGTATTCAATTCCATTACAATTTTTTTTTCAGGGTCATCAGACAGCTATCCCTGTACTTCAATTGTTTTAGGCACTGTTATGGTTCCATTTACCAACAAATCATTCAGACTCTGTGACAGATTTCTAGGGTTCTTATAGTTAGCATCTTGTAATCCACAAAAGTGTTACGATTTAGTACGACTAATTTGAGATCTGTTTCACAGTTCTTTATATATTATCAGCTCAGTGTTGTTCCTAAATATCTGGTCTTTCTTTTTTTTATTGCTGTTAATAATTTTTTATTAAAGTTGTTTTCCAACGCAATTTTTAATTTAATTTAAGTCTTTGGTAACCAGGTAAGTGCACTGATCCAGGGGACTATTTTCTGGCATGACCCAGGCCACTTGGGCGGTTGTTACAGAGGTAGTGACAAGTTATACAATGAGTACAAGTCATGTGGAGATACAGACATCATTGGTGAACAACGTGGATATACAGACAACAATTGGTGAACAAAGAATGTGACATAGGAAAGTAGAATTAATGAGAGGCTGAAAAAACAATTAGTACATCATGATAAGCCACAATTATTATACAATTATTTACTAAGGATATGTGGCCAGTGCAAATTAATGCATGATGTAAAAAGAAACAAAAAAAACATACAAGACAATAGCCAAGTGGGACAGCCCGAGAAGCAGATAGTGAGGGATGTAAGGCAGGAGTCCAAAGAAATGAAAGAGGGCAGGGGAGGCCAAAGCAGCCCAAGAGGGAAAAGTCAGAAAAGTGTGTGTGTGTGTGGGTGGGGGGGGGGTTATCCAAGCTAGCAATAACATGTGCCCTCATCAAGCAGCCAGGATTTGAGATGTGTCTTGAAAGTGGCATGGGAGTCCAGAGAGCAGATGGGCACAGGGATTCTGTTCCACAGAGTGGGAGCAGCTACAGATAACTCTCTGCTACCCATAGCTGAGGAGACTTTTGGGATATCCGGGGGGGGGGGACTGAGATGAACAAACATTCACCCCATGACAAGAATCCACACACAATTACAATTATTTGCAATACTAAAACATAGTATCTCATGAGAACAACAGTCTGCAGCTATAACAGTACATACATCAATCAGTATCTAGAACTGGGTGGGTGTAGGGCAAGTGGCTCAATTTAGTGGGTAAGAAAGAGTGAAAAGTATAGGTGTTTCCAGATGCCTGTCAGTGGGCTCCTTCCCAATAGGTAGATGAAGTAATGCCCGCAAGCTGTATGTGGAAAAAGGGTGAGACTGTGGAGCGTTGGCTCCAGGCCCACCAGCCACACACAAAACCACCAATGGGGGGTGATGGAAAGGACCATGTCATAACATTCTTACCTCACCTACAGATATAGGAAGGGGTGAAAGAGCTCAACTGCCAGGCAACTACTAACTTGATCTGGGACAGCAGTGGGGTGCCTTAAGATTGGATATCCAAGACAGGATGCAAGGAGGTCATGAGGGTTTGTAAGGTTCCCCTATTTGATGAATGGGTTACCTTGAATCCAAAGTGCAGAAGGGGGAAGACAAATAGGGAGACCACATCTTGTAATACACTGCAAGAAAGCCTTTTGCCCAGTGTGAAAGCCTTGTGAACACAGCTAGGCAGACATCACCTCCAGCCATTCACCATGAGTAGGAATATCCACATAGCACCACCACCACAGTATGAGGCATTTGTCTTCTATAATGACCACTGTTAACCAGAGGAGTGTATGCCTTCCCATGGGAAGCCCAGGTTTGAGAAGGCCCAGCAGGAACAGTGAGGGTGACAATGGTATATGAACGCCAAGGATGATGTACAAGCAACTGTAAAACTAGTCCAAAAGGCTTGAAAAGAAGCCATCCCAGTGGCACTGAGGGTTGAGGCACTGGACGCCATACCTTGTGCTACGCCGGTGACCTGGGTTCAAGAGTGAGCCTGGGTTGTCGGGGGTCGGCGAGGGAGGGGGATGGAGCAGAATTGAGCAGATGCAAGGCAGCTGTCCTCTCTCGGGGAAGGGACTTTGTCACCCCCGCAGTACAACTGCCCCCCAGGTGAAGGCCTGAGGGTAGTGCAAGTGGGTGGCATGAATAGGGAAGGTGCTGCAGAACTGCGGCATGCATGTGCCTCCACACGCATACATGCCGCTGTGGCACAGGTGAAGAAAAAACAGAGCTGACAGGATCCATGATGGCCTGGTAGCATTCCTGGTGATGGGGATGCCATCCAGGGTTGGATGTGATCCTCTCAATGGGGGAAACCAGAACACTACCCACCAGCTCCCCAAAAGGGGGCTGAAAAATGTAAATGGAAAAAGAAAAAAAAAGGGCTTGGAAGAGTGGACAAGTCCACATAACATGAAGGAGCTCACCATCCACTGTGACACATCTACAGCTAACATAATGCAGAAGGAAATCCATGGTTTTTAATTGTGAGGTGTTATGGTACCACTTATGCAACAATTTGTTCTGAATAAGCAGTCCCTGGCTATCAGGACATGATGCAAGGGCTGTCCTCCAACAGGATTGCAAGTCCTCTTCTGAGATTGGAACCTGCAGGGAGACTGACCTTTAGTTCCGAGATTTAATGGCAGGGCAGGTATTTTTCTGAGATTTAATGGTAAGGTCAGGTATACAGTCCAAAATAGTCCCATAAGTCAAGCATGTCCCTTCTTGTGGTCATCTCAGCCCTCTATGAACCAGGGAGTTGGAAGACACACACCCTGAGAGGAGAGCCTTTTAGGAGACACTACCAGACTCCAGAGTTATCAAACTTTCCACAAGTCAGAATAGGGGAGCCAGAAATGGGTTTGTAGTCTCTCAAAGGATTCCAAAGTGGACCTCCTCAGTTGGAAAAGATCAACCATAATTTTTACCCCATGGGATTCCCAACTGTGCCAGTGGATCTGGCACTTGTCTATACACAGAGCAGGGTTGCTCCAGGGGGCAGGAGGGGTGCAGTTCTAGTGGGGTAAGCAGACAGTGGGTTAAGGACTGAATCTTCTCCCAGACAGACACTGAAGATGCAATAGTGGGGCAGGCCTTCAAATGTGAAGGTGTGGGAGCATTTAGAAACATGGCCAGAAGGCACTCATCCCCTAACACGCTTTGGACCCATAGAGAAAAGGAGAGCTCGCCCGGAGTAAAACATCTGCAGCCTTGGGCTCCCAGAAAAGCTACATTGTATCTATAAAACCAAGGAAGATTCCAGCCACCTCTCCTCCAGTGCGAGTGAGGTTTTGCCTTATTATAGTAAGGGGGTTCACCCTCTCAAAGGAAGCTTCCTATCAGGGTATCAGTCTTTGAAAACTAGGATGAGGGTATGTGAATCAGCATGTGGGAGAACTTGTGAAACATTTTAGGTGGTGTAACCATTTTTTTTTCTACTTCTTCCCCTGCTCCTGGTCGACCACTCCTTCAGGCTTCCTAGGTCATTCGATGGCACCCCTGCCCCAATGCAAGCCACCTCCACTGCACATTACAGCCTCCGGGGTAATCCAGCATGTCCCTTCACTGGAAGAGTCCCCCTCCTCTGAGGGAGATAGGTACCGGTGGGGGATGGCCAGCACACTCTACATTTCACCCCGGGTGCTGCTGAGGTGGAACTTGGACTGCATCGGGAACTCGGCGGCAGTGGAGGCTGATGACATTCATCCAGCCAGATATGGAGCATTTTTCCTGTTTGCTCCTTGGGGGTGTGGTGTGCCATGAATGGCAAGGCATGTGCCGATGTTCACCACACCCCTTCTAGGTCTTTGGGACCCAGCGCATTGCCATACTCCCGGCCTCCACCAGGAGTCAACAAGCACTGGGTCCCTACTCTGCCCTCCCCCCGAGAGAAGGTGAGCAGTCTACAGACACTCAAGCCTTCTCTCCCTAGCCAGACCTCCAGCTCCTGGGTCCATTCCCAAACCCGGGGTGCTGGTGCCACATGCGGAAATCCAACTGCTTTGCCAAATGGTCTGGCGCTGTAACCATTTTTAATGGCAGCTATTTTCCTAGCTATTCATAAGTGTAGGTCTTTCCATCTTTTGAACTCAATTTGGAGGCCCTTTTGGAAGGATGAGAGGTTATTGGTCCTGAGATGCCCCAGATCCCTTGAAATGAGGATACTCTGATATTTAATAGTGTCCTTGGACCATTTCAGCCTGAAGCCAGTGATCAGAACCTTGGTACACAAGGGGGTGAGAGGAAGCACTTCCATTTTGGAAGAGTTGATCTTCAGGCCCAAAATCCTTGTGAAGGTATTCTGGAGTCGCAGCAGAGGGAGAATACAGTGGGAGGAATCCAAGAGCAAGACCAAGAGGTCATCTGTGTAGAGTTTTGGGAGGTATAGTATTCCTTCACACCAATCCAAGTTCCAGATAGGTTTCCTTTCTCCCTAATAGCTATGACTAGGGGCTCAATGGTTAGGACAAACAACAGAGAGGAGAGGGACCACCCCTGTCAAGTGCCTCTAAATAACTAGCATTTCTCCCAGGACCTATCACGCTGTTTCATCACTTTCAGTAATTCACCATTTATCCATTTTTTTAATCTTCTTTAATTCTCAACTTTTGAACAGGCACATATAAATCACAAATCAAAGTAAATCCCAGTATAAAATAATGCAAATCAGTGGCAGGGTCAGCAATACAATCCACATAGGACCAGTCTGAGACAGACACTGCACCCTGAAATGCCTAACTCTTAGCCTTCGGAAGGACACATGTAAAAATAAATGTAGATTCCACTTTCATGCACCTTGCTTACCAGGAGTATGTTCCTAGTGAATGGTCACTCTGTGCATCAGGAAGCACGTGCATGTCCCTGGCCCACCCTGAGTGAGATACTAGGATCCAGTCCAGAAGCATGCGCATACCTGTCCAGTAGTTTACTCTAATAGGCTCAGTATCCTGTTGCAATTCTTCAAAGCCTCAGGCCATCATGTTCAGTGGCTCTGCTAGACCCACTGCTTGCCTCTTTAGCCATGCCTTCATCACATTGGACATATCCATAATTTTTTGATGCCTTCTTTCCTGATATCCTCATTTATATGTTAGTCTTCTGTTACATGGACTCCTATATCTCCTACTTCTGTGGCCTTCCCGAATTTCAACTCCTCAAATTCCATCATGTCTAGAATGCCACTGCCCATGCCCTCACCCGCACTAAAATGCAAGATTGCGTCACTCTCATCTTCACAGTGCTCCATTTAGTTCTCCATACATTTCACATTGAATTTAAAACTGCCTTCCTTGCCTTCAAAATGCTCCATCAGTTTGCCCCTGTCTGTCTCTTTGAACCTGTCTCCCTCTTTTCCAGCCTACTCCTCTAGTTTCTGCTTTTTGTCTGTCCCATCTTTAAATCTCGTCATGTTTTATGGCACAGCCTTGATTCCTGTAGAGCACACTCTCTAAAAATAACCTTCCTGCCTCTCTCCATTTCACTGAAGCACGTTAATGATCAAATCCCATCCCAAAACTTATCTTTTTTCTTTTGCCTAGACAATTCTTGATCACTCAGCTCCCTGAGTTATAGGGACAAAACTGCACTGTATGGAAAGGCAGCTATTCTTTATTGCCACAGTTTGTGTCAATCATATAACTGCTTCATAGTCTGTTGCTCTTATGCGTCCTGCACTCTTTGGTCTCTTGCTTTCTTCTGCATGCTTATTTACAGCATGTTGAGTAATGGCTTGTATGCAAGATGCTGCACAAAACATTGATGTATTGTATTATAACAGTTTAATGCGTAGGTACCATATTTTCACAGTAATGTGCAAAGTGAAATTCTGTTTAAAATTCACACCCAAAAGGTACTAGAAAAGGACGTGTTTGTTCCTGAATGGAACAACCACTACAACCACTAGTATCCTCCAGCCATGCATGTTACATATTTAGGAAAAGTGCATTTTCTAGTTGTAAACAACTTATATTTCAGAATGTCAATATCTAATTTTTTTGTGTTTGCTTGCACGCATGTGCAAGAAACATAGTGCCATCATCCGAGTTTTCGGAGGTGTGTCACCCCCTCTTCCAATTCAGTCAGTGTGTTGGCAGGCGCGGCCCCAGTCCTCCAATGGATGCTGGAACTGTCTATGACAGCTCCAAAATGCAGTGGCGTACAGTTGAAAGGGGGAGCTACGCTTCAGTGAGCAGCGATAAGATATCGCCTGCTCATGCGCAGCTCCCCCTACACACACACACACACAACACACACGCACACATATGTGCTGCCCCCCACGCACACACTGCTATAGCACGGGGTGCCCAATCCCCGTCGGCTGTCTGCGCCCAAAAGCCTTTCCACATGCCACGCTGGTGCCCACCCAGTGTGGCAACTCATATAGCCGACGGGGTGCCCAATCCCTATCAGCTCCACTGTCCTCCCCCAGAGTACAGGGTGCCACGCTGGAAGCCCACCCCAGCGTGGCAACTGATGATATGGCCGACAGGCCGCCCAATCCCATCGGCCCCTCCCCCAACCAGCCATCCTTGTGCCACGCTGGGGGCCCACCCCAACGTGGCAAACGTCCCATGTAGTCATTTAAAAAAAAACAAAACCTGGAAATAAAAAACTGTCCCTCGGCGCTTCTCCCTGGCCTCCCTCCAACAACCCGCACCCACCCACTGCACACCCTGCCTCCCCACATCCCCGCTCACCCCATACTTACCTCCGGACCTCGGCGCGACGATCTTCAGTGGATCGGGAACATGTCTGCACTCTTCAAAGTCGACCGCGAACTGAAGAAATGCTGGTAAGCTGTATAACGGGATAGATAGGGTTTTTTCAACTTTGTTGCATATCTCAGGCATTTTTTTGAAATTTTGCACCAAATTTTCAACATGGGGTTTTTGGGACCCCTTCTCATGAATGCTGTCACTGTCATGGCGTTACTCGGGCCTGAAGGGTGATTTAGCAGCCACTGCCGAAATCACCTTTCGGAATGATTAATGAAACAACACTGCCAGTGTTCATAAGGTGGGCTCTCAAGCCTATTTTGAAAATTTGGTGAGAAAATCAAAAAATGACTGTTTCTGACGTCGTTGTGCAGTTCTATCGAGGCTCGTAAGTTCACGAGTTTTCAATATTTTCCTCAGATTTTCAACATTGCAATTTCACACACCTCCTTATGAATAGTACAGCTGTCAATTTCACATCTCACCCAAAGCGTGTTTCTGCCCATGTAGCGCACAATGGGCGCGGTCGGTGTCTTGAAATCAATGTATTGGACACATTAAGAAAATCACAGTGAAACTGTTCATGAGCAGAGGTCTTAAAATGGCTATGTTGAAAATTTGGTGAAAAAATTCCTAAAAATGACTGTTTTACGAGCGTGCATTGCGCAGTTCCTATACACGCTCGTAAGTTTGCGAATTTTCAATATTTTCACTCCAGATTTTCAACATTGCCATTTTATTACATTTCTTTATGAACAGTACAGCTGCCATTTTTCACATGTCACCCAAAATGTGTTTTCGCACATGTAGCGCACAATGGTGCAGTTGGTGTGCGAAAGCAATGTTTGGGACAGATTAAGAAAATCACAGTTACACTGTTCATGAGCAGAAGGTCTTAAAATGGCTATGTTGAAAATTGTAGACAAAAGTCCATAAAATGACTGTGTTACAGTGAGCATTGTGCAGTTTCCACGCACCTCGTAAGTTCATGACTTTGTAATATTTTCAGTCCAGATTTTCACCAGTGCAATTTTTCCACACTTCCTTATGAACAGTACAGCTGTCATTTTTCACAACATGGCCGAAATGTGTTTTCACACTTTCAGCGCAGAGATGCGTGGTCTCTGTGGGAAATCATTGTTCGGAACAGATAAAGAAAATCACAGTGACACTGTTCATGATCGGAGGTCCCAAAATGCCTGTGTTGACAATCTGCTGTAAAAAATCCCTAAACTAATTACATTACGGGTGTGCGTTGCACAGTTTCTATGCACTCTCGTGACTTCACCAGTTTTTTTAATATTTTTACTGCAGATTTGCAACATTGCCATTTTTTATACCTCCCCATGAACAGTACAGCTGTCATTTTTTACATCCTGTTCGGAATGTTTTTGCACCTGTGGTGCTAAATGCCATAGTTGCTGTGCATATGCAGCTTTCGGCTAACAAACTGATATTGCCACTGTTCATGAGGTGGGGTCACAAAAATACCATGTTGAAAATTTGGAGTGAAAATAACAATGAATGCCTGAGGTATTAGGGTTTCCAACCATAATGCCCGACCCTGTAGAGAATGACAGGTATCAGGGGTGTGACTTGGGATTCTTGCCTGTAATGCTCATACCATTCCGCACCCTGCAGCCAGCAAGAGGCATCGAGGTATGCCTTGGACTCTTCGGCCCCAAAGTTCACCCCATTCTCCTATACCGCACCCATCTCACCGTACTTCCTGATGGAATGGGGTGCACATAAGGGCCAAAGACCCCAAGGCACATTGTGACACTTGTTGGTGTCTGCAGGGTAGGGTGTGGTGAAATGGCGTGGCCGTTATGCCTGATGACCCAAAGGCACACCACAATGCCTGTTACTCTCTGCAGGGTGGTGGTGGGGTTGGCTTCAGTTCAATACTTCAGTGCCATTCCTATTACGCAGCACTGTAACTTCTACACTACCACTGCCAATGCCAGCAAGCAAACATTCGGCATTGACAAATGCTTGTTTTTGTTTGGAATGATGTAGCAGTAATATATTGGTAGACCTGACTCCAACATTTCCTTTAAAAAAACATTTAAGTTATTTTTAGCCCTATTGTTACACATGTTAAACTTTTTTAAATAATTTATCTTTAGGAAGGTTGGAACCATTAGAGCTAATAGCATCATTTTTAAAATAAAAGCTTGGAGTAAGCTTGATAAGAACAAGCTCTATGCATGCAATTTGTATGTGTTGATAAAACTTTATATATATCAATACTCTACTCACTTTTTAATGTATTATTGTTATATATTTGTTGCTAAAGAGTCAGAAAACATCAACCACATATTATCAATAGCAGGAAAACACAGTAATAGAGGGCAAGTAGTACTCAATTTCTTTTTTGATTTTAGCAGTCAGGTCAAAGGTGAAGCTTTTATAAAACCTGCTGTCAGAGAGCTGGCTGTTTATTTCCTCAATATACAGTGACGTATCTTGAACTACAATGCTCCCTCCCTTATCAGCAGGTATTGGCTAACTCATTATTAATATGAATTAGTTGAGCACTTAAAATGAACAAGGACTACAGCTAATCTATCCTCTGACAAAGCCCCTGATTGGCTGGGGTGAAACGCAAGGTAGACTGATGCTCAGATGCTCAGCAACTAGCTCACCTGGTTATGCTGTGCTACACTGGATTTATGACTTTGAAATAAAGTATGTGATTTTCACCACTTTGTTTCACTGGTTTTCTAAGGAAATGGGTGAGTGCCCTCTATTACTGTGTTTTCCTGCAATGGCTCCACTGTCCCAGTGCTCACCTTTATCTGAGACTGTGGAACATATTTTATCAACATACATTTTTTTGTGTGTTGACATATTCTTATCTATCAATACAGAGAAATGCAAGATGTTTAAACAAAGAATTTGTAGAAATAGAATTTTTTTTTACTTTTTCTGAATTATAGTGCAGTTTTCAACCTCCTATGCATTCCTCTTATGCCCTTAAGTGTATTGTTACCATATCACTCTCGCCTCTAGATATCCCATTCTTCCTTGTTTTTGCATGTGAAAGCTTCAGAAGTCAGGAAAATGAAAGAATGATTCACACCAGGAGAACTGAGGGTTCCACTGGTAAAACAGTACCAGATCAACAGGAAAACCAGCCACACACCCATACACCAATGTTCACAGAAAAACTACGATATAATACATCCTAGCCCAGCATTCAGTGGACAAACTCGATTTACTAGTGTGAAAAATATGCAAATCTAGGAAAACAAAGGTGGTGGGTGTGCAAAAAGACCCTCAGCCAGCTAAACATTTTCACCTTTGACAAAGCACAATACACATGTGCAAATTTTTAGACAGGCTGAGAGCCTATTTTTAGATTATTTTCTTGGATTTGCAGACCTTGCACACTAATGAAGTAAGTTTGCCCACTACATGCTGGGACTGCTTGTGTTACAATTTTGTTTTGTTATTGCTTTTTTGCCTTTTACATAGAAACATAGACTTTGACGGCAGATAACGACCACTTGGCCCACCCAGTCTGCCCATTTCCCTACCTATTGGATAAGCTGCAGATTCTAGTTAACCAACAGCCTACTTCCTGCAACCATCCACTATAATTGCCTTATGTCTGCCCCATGCATGTTTGAATTCCCCACTGTTTTAGACCCCACAACCTCTCCAGGAAGGCGGTTCCATCGTCCACCACTCTCTCCATGAAAAGAATTTCCTCACATTACAGGCCGTCCCCTCTAACTTTAAATTGTGCCCCTTGTTCTTACATCTCTTTTCTGAAAGATGCTACCCTCCTGGACTTTGTTGATTCCTTGAGGTACTTAAAAGTTTCTATCATGTCCCCCTGTCCCTCCTTTCATCAAGGGTATACATATTAAGCTCTCTCAGTCTCTCTTCATATGGTTTCTGATGTAGACCCTGGTCCATTTTAGTTGTCCTCCTCTGGACTGCTTCCATCCTGTCTATGTCCTTGCGTAGATGAGGTCTCCAAAACTGCACGCAGTACTCCAGATGGTGTCTCACCAACTGTCTGTACAGAGGGATAACCACTTCCCTTTTTCTACTTGTGATGCCCCTCCCTATGCATCCCAGTATCCCCCTGGCTCTCCTTACTGGCTTCTTACATTGCTTACCCACCTTTAGGTCATCTGATATGACTACACCCAAATCCCTTTCCATTACTGTTGTTGTTAGTACCTCCCCTGCTATTGTGTACTCTTCTCCTGGATTTTTATTTCCCAGGTGCATTATTTTGCACTTCTTTGCATTGACTCTAAGCTGCCATATATCTGACCATTTCTCCAACCTTGCTAAGTCCCTTCTCATTCTTTCTACCCCCCCCTTGTATATCAGCTACGTTACAGATCTTTGTGTCATCTGCAAAGAGGCATACCTTTCCTTCCAGACCCTCTGCAATGTCACCTATAAAGACGTTAAAGAGTACTGGACCCAGTACTGAGCCCTGAGGTACTCCATTAGTAACCCCCCTTTTTTCAGAATGTGTTCCATTCACTATTACCTTCTGTGTCCTGTTGTGCAGCCAGTTTGCTACCCAGGCTACCACCCTGTGACCCACTCCCAGGCTGGCTAACTTGATTATTAAACTTTTATGCGGGACTGTGTCAAATGCCTTGCTGAAGTCTAGGTAGGCCATATTCACAGCCCCTCCCTGGTCTATTACTTTGGTCACCGAGTCCAAGAAATCGATTAGATTCATCTGACATGACCTTCCTGCTGTGAATCCATGCTGCTTTGGGTCCTGTGCCCCGCTGGCCTCTAGGTACTGAACAATTCTTTCTTTCAGAAGTGATTCATCATTTTCCCACCACTGAGGTCAAACTAACAGGTCTGTAGTTTCCTGCTTCTGCCTTGCTCTCACTTTTGTGAAAGGGAATCACATCTGCCCTCCTCCAGTCCTCAGGTACCACCCCATCCTCCCATGATTTGTTAAAAAGTGTGGTCAGTGGTGTCACTAGGTCCTCCCTTAGTTCTTTTAGGATTCTAGGGTGAATCCCATCAGGCCACATTGCTTTGTCCACCTTGAGTTTTAGGAGTTCTTTCAGGACTCTTTCTTCTGTAAATGGACTGGCATCAACCCCACTACCCAGAGTGCTTCTATTGTTTGGTTTTCACTGACTCTCTGTGTTTGGATGATTGCATGGGCTTCCTGTTGCTCTGATAATAAACTACAAGAGAGGATGTTGTAAGTACATTGCATATTTTAATGATTAGCTAGGTAAATTATTACCAATAGGAAACTTGGAGCACTTGTCAGACATAGACTAAACCTCACCCAAGAATCCAAGCGACTGACTGTCTCCAGTACCATCCTTCCTCTCATAGACTTTGGCCTACCTATCTATGGTAGCCAGTGTCACATCCCTGGATCGGGTCAAGGTCACTCTAAGTAAAGCTTGCCAATTCATCTCCAGTGCCCATAGACTCATACATACCTGCACCCTCTATGAGCAAACAAAAAAGCTCCCCCTGCATGCCCATCTCAAATTCCAAACTGTCCTGATAGCTAAAAAAGCTTTGCTTGGTCTTACCTCTCCTGCAATCAGTGCTATCTTCCACCCAGTTAACAACCAGTACTCCACAAGAAGCATGTCTAGGCAAGCTCTCATTGTTCCGTGATGCAGTACTAGCCTGGGGATATGTTCTTTTGCCATCCGAGCTACCCAATGGCTTAATGAGCTCCCCTAGGGTTCTCCAGGCTCTCTCACTTCATGACTGCCTTAAAAAAGAGCTTATCCTACGCTCTAGATGTCAGTGCTCCATCTAATTCTTCCTCTTCTTGCTTCCCTAACCAGTCCTCCATCACCCAACTTTTGTCCCACCTCCCTTCCTTCCAACAGAATCTTTCCCCCTAGATGCACTCCTACCAACCCTATCTCATCGCATCTGCACTGCTAAGTACCCAAGACTTACTTCCTACTGATATCTTGTCCTGTTCTGTTACTTTCATATTTTTTACTTATGTGATTGTCCTAGTTTCTAAAACTGAGCTATCCATTATATACTGTACCTAAATCTAGTAATGTACATCCTGTATTATTTGACGATGCTCTGAGTATGCTGATGATGCCTCTGTAACCCATTGACGTGGAACCTTTGCAAATGAGCACATGTGCTCAAAGGTTATGTCTGATTTCACCAATAAAATAAAAAAATACATTATCAGCTGACAGCAAAGTGTAAGGAATGCTCAAGTTTGGAGACCTTGTGGTCACTAAACCATACTTTAATGGTCAACGTTTCTGTAATGGTGGCCATTTCATGCTATGGTGCAAGGTGGAAACTAGTGATAGTTTGGTTGCCTAGTCATAATTTTTAGTGGCTACTGATGATTTTCAAGTGACCAATAGCCTTGTTGTAGCCTGGATGACAGACAGATAAATTCTGGGTGCTATGTCAAGCCATTTAACTAGTTAATAGTTCAGGGAGAGGTTTGGGGTAAGTGAACTGTTTCATCATCCTTTAGGTTCTGGTATTGGGAAAAATGACTTTCTTTGACAGATTTTCTTTTGTTATTATTAACTGTCATAGGAAGGGTTCGTGTAATACAGTAGCACCACAACATACCCTCAAGGCTGATAGAAGGCTATATAAGTTCTTGCTACACTTCTATTATTTATTTTTTGATAGCATAAGAACACGTAGTCAAAGGGTGTATTACTGCTGCTCTGATCATTGCAAGGGTGGCTTATAAATAAAGCAATTTACTTACCAACATGCCTACCTACTCACTCACCTACCTACCTACCTACCTAAAGCTAGGTACAGTAAAGGTGCTGTAAAGCTTCAAATTACTGAAAGAAGGATAAGGGACACAGGTGGCCCAATTAAGTTACTGTATCTTCTCGTGAAGCAGTGCAGCCATGAAATAAAACAAAGAATGAAGTTTCACAGATGCACTTTGGCCGTGGTACACACCAGTGTACTCTCATCCCCCCCACCAACAATGCATCAGATCCACTCTTTCTTAGTGCAAGCCTGCCTCTATTAGTTCTTGTACCAGAGCAAGAAGTGGCTTTGGGGTTCTTCCTCTAATGGGTTACCTGCAAGTCTTTAATCCTACAGGGACCATGGCCAATCAGTGACTGTGCTTACTTTATGTTTTTTTCTATTTTATATACAGCATTCCTAAACAAGAGATCAGGGTGAAATATGGATTCTGACCTAATTCTATTGACAACATGCATTTAAGATGACCATTTTTATGTTGGCATGCGTAGCCAACATATTGCGGTAGTAGCAGATTTGGAGGCGCCTTCACTGTTGGGCGAATGCAGGGCACACATCAGTAGGTGCATCCCACATTCCCCAGTCAGCCAGCAGCAGGCACTGACATCATGCATCCCTAATGTGGCCACCAGCTCTAAGAAAAGGTCCGCTGCAATGAGAGTGAAGCTGTCATGCAGCAGGACCACAACATGCCTCCCAACATGCACGCAACATGGCAGCAGTGACTGTCGCTGCCTCATGTCACAATGCTGAAGGGGGAGCCTAGACCCCGTCAGCATAATGATCCCCCTCCCATTTAAAATGAATGCCGAAGGGGTGCCCAATCCACCTCAGCATCATGCACCCCCCCAATGTTTTTTCTTTGCTGACAGGGGACCCAGTCCCTGTCAGCGTTTATCCCCATCCCCGTTTATTTTGCCGATGGGGGAGCACACTCCCCATTGGCATAATGTCTCCCCCCGCATTTGTTGTGTGCCGAGGGGGGTGCCCAATCCCCCTCGGCTCGTGTCTCTCCCTCCCTTCAGTATGTGCCGATGGGGGTGCCCAATCCCCCGTTGGCTACAGCATCCCCCCAAAACACTTAGGTGGCACACTGGGAGCCCACCCCAGCATGCCAAAGCTCCTGCAAAAAAAAAACAACATCCCGTGATGTTTTTTTAAACCTGTAAAAAAAAATGGTCCTGCGGTCTCCTGCACCCTCCCACAACCCACGCCTACCCTCTCTCTGCACCTACCTCCCCACCTCATCACCTACTTACCTCCGGAGTCAGTGCGACGATCTTGGTGGACTGGGAACACTTCTGCACTCTTCAAAGCCGACCACGAACTGAAGAAATGCCGGTAAGCTGAATTATGGCATGAATAGGGTTTTTTCAACTTTGGTGTATATCTCAGCCATTTATGGGAATTTTGCCACCAAATCTTCAACATGGGGTTATTGGGATCCCTCCTCATGAATTCAGTCACCGTCATGGCATTATTCGGTCCAAAAAGGTGATTTCTTGGTCACTGTGCAGAATCACCTTTTGGGACCAATTAACAAAATGACAGTGCCACTGTTTGTGAGGGGGGCTCTCAAAAAGCCTATGTTGCAAATTTGGTGGGAAAAATCAAAAAAATGGCTGTTTTACGAGCGTGCGTTGCAGTTTCCACGCACGCTTGTAACTTCATGAATTTGTAATATTTTCACTCCAGATTTTCAAAATTGGTATTTTTCCACACCTCCTTATGAACAGTACAGCTGTCATTTTACATATCTTGGCCGAAATGTGTTTTTGCTCATCTGGTGTAGAATAGCACAGTCACTGTGCAAAATCAGTTTTTAGAACAGTTTGAGGAAATGACAGTGACACTGTTCATGAGCAGAAGTCCAAAAATGCCTATGTTGAAAATTTGGTGAAGAAATTCCATAAAATAACTGTGTTACAAGTGTGCATTGCGCAGTTTTCACGCACCCTTGTAACTTTGCAAATTTGCAATATTTTCATGCCAGATTTTCAACACTGGCATTTTTTCACACCTCCTTATGAACGGTACAGCTGCCATTTTTCACATCCTGCTCTAAATGTGTTTTCACCCCTGTGGTGCACAATGGCATGGTCACTGTGCGAAATCAACGTTTTGGACAAATTAACAAAATCACAGTGCCACTGTTCATGAGGGGTGGTCCCAAAATGCCTATGTTAAAAATGTGGTTAAAAAAAATTCCAAAAATAATTAGGTTATGCACGTGTGTTGCACAGTTTCTATGCATGCTCATAACTTTGCCAATTATTTATATTTTCACTCCAGATTTTCAACGTTGCAATTTTTTTACATCTCCTCATGAACAATACAGTTGTCATTTTCCATATAGTGCCCAAAATGTGTTTTCATCCCTGTGTCGCCAAATGGCATAGCTGCTGTGCAAAACCACCTTTCAGCTAACAAACTGATAGTGCCACTTTTCATGAGGCGGGCTCACAAACAGCCCATGTTGAAAATTTAGAGTGAAAATACCAACACACACCTACGGTGTTAGCGTTTTCAACTGTAGCACCCCACCCTGCAGAGACTAACAGGCATCAGGGTTGTGACTTGGGATCATCGACTGTGATGCTCACGCCATTCCACCTCCACCCCCACCCTGCAGCCAGTGACAGGCATTGTGGTGTGCCTTGCACTGTTCGACCACAAAGTTCACCCCATTCTCCTATACTGCACCCACCTCAGTGTATTTCCTTTTGGAATGGGGTAAGTGTAACACCCAAAGACCCCAAAGCACACCACAACACTTGTCAGTGTCTACAGGGTAGGGTGAGGTTCAGTGGCATGAGAGTTATAGCTGACAACCCAAAGGCACACCCCAATGCCTGTTGGTCTGTACAGGGTAGGGGTGGGGTTGGCATCACTTCAATACTTCACTGCCATTCCTATTATGCATCTCTAACTCCGGCATTACCAATGCCAGCGAGACAACATTCGGCATTGACAAGTGCTTGTTTTACTCTGTCTCACACACACACACACACACACACACACACACTAATTCAGCACCCTCTTTTTTCCGGCAACCATTTCCACTGGTCAGAGTAAACCTTTGTGCAATATGATTTTGAAATCTTTCTATGACAAGTATACACATTTGATTGCACACAGTAAGCTTCAAGGTTGTAAACGATTTATCTGCAACTTTAACAGAGCCCTTTAAATACCAAGAACTCTATTAATGTAGATTGTTATTCCTAGGGCTCACTGGGCATGCTCTAGTTTCTCTCTAAAAGGTACTGTGCATGGCCAAATCCTTCCCTTGCTGTTTGCTACCTATGATTGCATTCAGAACAGTGTGGATTCCAGAATGAATCTGAGAAGGCATGCCACACAAAACAAGTACAGTATGGCCATGTGTTAACCTGCAGAACTACAGTTCCATGACCTTCCGAAAAAGCAACTCTTAGTGTTTCAAAGTTACAAGAGTAATTTCAGCCATCAGGGTCTTTGGATACAAAGGCCTGCTGGAGATCAGAAAGGCAACTGTAAGCAAGCCATTTTTGCATCAACAGTCCTGTGCCAACACTAGCTGAAGAAACTTAGCCCTTTCCTCTAGCAACTGCAGGTAATTGTTACAAGAAGGCTCGATTTGCTTTAGTCTTGCCCTTTTAAAGACATCTGATAACTCTTACGCAACCATCTACTACTGCTGTAGTTGTGTTACTATAGCAAATTACCATATTGAGTACAGTGGTAGGGACTAGTTTTGAAACTTCAGCAGGGGGTAAGCTGAAGAAGGCTGTTACAGTAACCAAAACATTCTCTTATCAGTGTATCACACTTTTTAGCCTCTTAAACAACAAAGCAGGATCTGGTTAGATCACACTATTTGGTGTGGACTGCCATCATAAATAGATGACACGCTGTGGAAAACTATTGACTTGTCAGCTACTGTCTTATGGCAGACCTGGGTTCAAGAGCACCCATTAAGCTCTCCACTCACTGTGCTGGTAGAATACATTACTCTGTTGCATGCCCTCCACCACCTTCGTATGGCAAAAAAACTGAGATCCTGTCCTGCTTCCCACTGATACTGGAACAGAAATTCTTAACATGCTAGCGTACTGCCCAAAATGAATATTAACTTTCAAAAGTAGTGAACTATGATGTCTTTTACCTGAAGCATTTTTCTTTTCCATTTTGCTAATTAGGTTCCATTTTGCTTATTAAAAGATCTTTTGCATGACAGTACTAGGTGTGATGTGTGGAACAGTACTCTACCTGGAGGCCGACATAACTATTTTTGATGCTACTCGCTCATTACAACTGTATAGCTGTATCCCTCCTCGTACCTCATCAGCGTTTTGACCTCACTGATTGTGACATCACAGCTGACCAAGAACTGCCAATCACCTGCTGCCAGATCAGTCACCTGGTATGTCACACTAACTGAGGTCACAATGCTGATGAGGTGTGAAGAGAATTAGAAACAGATACATCAGCCTCCAGGTTATACACTGCTCTTCACATCAAAACTTTCTAATGTCAAATTTATTTATTTATTTATTTTAGAACAGATTTTACCAGGTAAGTAAACAGAGCCCAAGAGTCTCGTTTCCAGTTGCGACCTGGGGGAGGGGAGGGGAGGGAGATCATAGGGAATAATTGCATTCACAGAATGTACATAACACAGAAGGATACAGTGTACACAGTGCAAGTAAGTACATTAATAAAGCTCCCTGTTTGACTACTGGGTATAGTACACACAGGAATACAGTGCAGGCAAACTTGAGTTACTTTAACAATGATTAGAAGAGAGGCAAGCATTCATGCTTTCACACACACAGATTGTATACATTCCAACATTCATGGCTGGGACCCCCAAGCTTAGGAAGGGCTATAAAGTCCAGAGGTGATCTTGCTGACTCAGGAAGGGGAACACACAGAGTGGCTGCGGCAGTTGTGATAGGACATTGGAGAGATGTAGTATGCCTTGACCAGTATCTTATCCATTAGAAAGGAAGGTGATGTGGTGATTTTAGCAGGAAGGCTGTTCTATATGCTGGGAAGCCTATAGCTGATGGAGGCTTGCCCTAGGCTGTGCCTGCAGCATGGGATTTAGAGCTGACAGCCTTCCTCTGATCTGAGTAAGTGAGCAGGGTTTGTTGAGGGGGTGAATGGATCAGAGAGGTAACTCAGCAGTTTGTCTGCCCAGTACTTGGCACCCACTAGGGCGATATGCATCGAAGTATGCATCAATTGTCGCACGGTGGTTGGTACCCAACCTAGGTCATTATACATGGAGCAGTGGTGAGTTCAGGGAGAGCAAGTCAGTACAAATGTGCACTGGGCATTGAACAGAGTAGTAAGTTTGGCCAGGGTGGAAGAGCTAGCTGCAGAGTAGATAAAATCTCCAAAATCCAGCAGGGAAGGCTAGAGTATTCTGCAACCTGTTTTCTGGTGTGCATCTGGAAGTAGCTCTTTAGGCAAGGCAAGAGAAATGGCACGGCAAGGCAAGGCAAATTTTATTTAAGAGACACCCATCCCAGAGGCTCTGGGTGCTGAACTTTTAAAAAAAAATAAATACTATACATTATAAATGAAAAACATAACAATATCTCAGATATAACACAATACAAAAACAGAATTTATATATACAATAGCTTAGGCAACAGGAACCAATGCCTAAAAAGCCAAAGCTAACCTAACATAGTTTCTAAAACAGCAAGGACTATAATACACAATCTGGGAAGGCCTGATTGTACAAGAAGACCTTGAGGCGGGCCTTAAATACCTCAACAGAAGGGGCCTCCCTAACAGCTGGAGTAAGTGAATTCCACAGGACAGGAGCGGCAACACTAAATGCTCTATCGCCTGCTGTTTTTAACCTCACCCTGGGAATGGCAAGGAGGCCCCTAAAGGAGGAGAGGAGGGGGCGGGTCGAGACAGCAGGAATGAGAAGGTCCTTCAGATAACCCTGTAGACAGTGTCAAGTTTTGCAAAGCACTTGGCTACTGCCTGTGCTGCCTGCCTGGAGTAGTCAAGGTAATGATTCAGGTGGAGGCCTTTACACTTGTAGGTGAAAACTGAGTCCAGACAGTCACCTTGGGTAGTTCGAAGATTCAGAGTGGATGGGGAAGAGCTGAGCCAGTGGCTGGAGCTGAACAGCATGGAGACTGTTTGCTTTTAGTTTAGAAGTAATAGAGGTCACAAGGCAAGAGAGAGACCTGGGAATTATCATTACCAATGACCTGAAGGTGATGAAGCAGAGTGTAGGAAGGCAGTGGGAAAAGCTAACCAAATGCTTGGATGCATGGAGAGGGTATCACCAGCAGGAGGTAATTTCCCACGTATACTTTGTTAATGAGGCCACACCTCGAGTACTGTGTGCTGTTCTGGAGGCCTCATCTTTGAAAGGACAGGGACAGGATGGAGACAGTGCAGAGGAGGGAAAGCAAAATGGTGCAGGGCCTACATCGTAAGACTTATGAAGAGAGAGACTTATGGAATTAAACTTGTACTCCCTGGAGGACAGAAGGAGGCAAGGGGATAATGATAGAGACATTCAAATATCTCAAGGGAATAAACAAGGGGCAGCAGGACAGTATTTTTCTAGAAAAAGGTGTTCTAAGACTGGGGGTCACAATATGAAGTTGGAAGGAGGTGGGTTCAGGGGTAATATAAGGAAGTTCTTCTTCATGGAAAGGGTGGTGAATGACTGGAACAGCCTCCCAGCAGAGGTGGTGGTGGCAGATACAGTCACAGGCTTTAAGTGTGCAGGAGATAAACACATGGGTATCTTGAATGATGAAGGGGTGGAAGACAGGCCCCAGTAGTGACTTGGGTAGTACTATTAGGGGGGATTTTACAGGCAGACTGGGTGGGCCAGGAGGTCCTTATCTGTTGAAAGAATCTATGAATCCATGAATCTTCATGACAGACCAGTTGTCCTGGAACCATTTTTGCACTACATGAAATCCTGCTGTAGGACCTCCTTGATGGAAGGGATGGGAGGGCCAGATGGGTAGATAATGGTATTGTCAGCATACATGTGGATGCTGCAGGATGAGAGGGCCAAGGGGAAGTTGTTGATGAACAATGTGAAGAGCAGAGGTCCCAATGCTTATTGAATACTGTATAGAGAATACTGAAATGAACAAGTGGAAAAGGAAAAAAGTCACAAATAAAAAGTAATGACTGACTCCGTTTAAAAATTAGTAGCATTTTCTGCCTACAGTTTTTGATGCCACTCACTCATTAAAACTGTATAATAGTGCCATTTTCTGGGCCTGTGCTCTGAGATCAGAGAATTCAATTGCAACATTTGACTTTTGCATGTCAATCTTTATCTTTGCTTTAGCAATACAGTAGAAGCTGCTTTAACAGGTCGGGCTGGTGAAAAGATGATCATCCCATTTAAGCGGGCATCCCTGCAAAGTGAAGTTGACTCTTGCAGAATGAGGTTAGGTTAGTTTAGGTTGTATGCTGATGGAACCGAAACACTGGTGGGGAAAGGGAAAGGGAAAGGGAAAGCAGTGAGAGCAGTGAACAGCAAAGGAGGAAGTGCGGGTTGGGGGAAGTGTGCTCAAATGTTGTTTTTTTTGTATTATGCTTGTGTTTTGTGTTTTGTGCTCATGGTCATTTCATTTCATTGTAGCAACTGTGCTTACAGCATGGTATACACTTTAGGGTCCTCTTCCTCCATCAAGAACGAAGCAGTCTCAGAGAAGAATGAGAGATGAGGACAAGTGGGCTTCACCTGCCAGGTCTTGTTGCAATTCGGGCAATGCTGACAATGTTGATGGAGCAGAAGGCACTGATGTTGTTGGCAGGATAAAGTCAGTAATTGTTTTTTGCTGTTTTTCCATAACAGCTTGAGCCTGTATGGTGCATTCGATATCAAAAATCTGCTCCCAGTTCACGGTCTGACCACATTGCTAGCATCACTCCATAGCTGATTTCAGACCTGTGAGAGCCTCCACAGTTGAAACTGATCATGCAGCCTCTTGAGTGTCACCGTCTGATGTGTCATCATTATCTGTGTCTGACACTTTTGAGCCTTTAACCACAGCATTCACCAGTTCCTCATCTGTGAGTTCGTACACTGTTGATTCCTGATTATCCATCTCCACAAAGTCAGCAAAAGTGGTGGTATCCATAAATGCTGAAATAGAAACATTTTCAAGGCCAGAAACACTGTTGCTCAGGTCACTGAGTGGAGTAAAGGCACCACAGTTAAACTCAGCTTTAGCGAAGCAGTTCACTATTGTGCTTTCCTTTACTTCCCCCAGGCTCTGTGCAGCATGTAACTTGAATCCAAAAGATAAACTTTGCTAGCTATTTCTGCCACATAAGCAGTCTTCCCCTCATCTATGGACTGCAACATTTTGCCAGCCACATAGGATTGATAGTGCCCTTTAAGATTTTTGATAACGCTCATATCCATGGGCTGCAAGATGCTGGTAGTGTTCAGGAGGAAGAAAACCAATTTAATAAATTTAAGCCTTCTGGCCACTTTGTGGGGGTGAGTAGAGCAGTTGTCTACAAACAACAACATTTTTCTTCTGCTTCTTCTAAGCTCTGAATCCCAGGTTAGCAGCCAGTCCTGGAATGTGGGACTTGTCTTCTAGACATTGCTTGAGGCTATGTAAATCATGGGTAGCAGTTTTACATCTTTAGGAAAGCACTGTGGACACTTGCTTTTTCCGATCACCAACAGCTTTTTTTACTGTGCTTGTTTGATTAGAACAGCACAGAACAGAGATCCTGTCCTTGGCTTTTTACCCCCAATTAGCTCTTGTTGCTTAAGAGCGTGTCCACGGTCAGGGTACCCTCTGTAAAATAAGCCAGTCTCCTCTGCATTAAAGACATCGACTGGTCGGTACCCTGACAGAATTCCAGGCAGCACTTTAGTGAGTCAGGTTTGTGCTGCAGTGGTGTTGGCATCCTGCTTTTCTCCATGTTCACCTTTGAGCACAATCTGATGCTGCAACTTCCACCTTGACAACCAGCCATCAGTGGCATCGAAACTAGAGTGGGACATTTGCACTGCTAACTCGAGTGCCTTGGCTTTTAACATGGGGCCAGAGACGTAAGCCCCCATTGTTCAGAGCCTGAGAGAACCACATCATAAGGGCATCTTCTACTTCACTGTCCTTGCCCTCCCACTTTCCTTTCTGCTGTGGTTGCAGTTCGCATGCCACTCAGCCAGGATTGATTTGTGGTTTTTGCTTGTTCTACCAGCTTGACTTTTTAAAATTTTAAACTCTGCTGCCACAGACGACAGTGAGCTACTTGGGCTGATCAGTGCAATAATAATGCTAATGCAATCGGCCAAGGTAAGCTCATTTCTTGGTAGAGACATACTGGACTCAGCTATTAGAACTCTTTTAGTAAACTCAGCACTGTCAGCAAGCTACAGCTACAACCACAGAGGTGATTTTTAAACTGTTTGCAGACAATTACTTTATGCTGGTAAAGGTCAGAGTAATTGTCTGAATCAGCTGCAAATCTGCCGTCAGTCGTCCCACTAAAGTGGCAGTATAGTAAAGGGCTGTCCCTTTAAAATGTTGTCAGCTTCAGGAATTAAAAAGGGACAAAATAGGTTCAGCACAGACATCCCACTTAATCATTTCCCATTTAAGTGACTTGTACTTGAAATCTCTACCTGTATCCAACAGTGTCTATACAGAAGGGCTGTGTCTTAATTTAACAAATTATTCTTCAGAATGAGTATATTCACTCTTTGTTTCATTGTTTCTTTGTTTTCAGGGGTGGGGGGCTTGTAGTTCCTGTCCACCACTTGCAGCACTAGTTGTGAACACAACCTGTTAAACCCTCAGCAGAGTCCACAGCCGTCCTGGCATGAATCACTTACTGAAATGATGAGTTTTTGCTGTCTTCTGTGTGGAGATGTGGCAAACATCATATGATTGCTGTTGTTACATGCAAAAGGTCTTGGACTGTCTGGGGGGAAGGCATTTCAACAAATGACTTTTTTCCAAGTATACTATGTACAGATTGTTCCAGTATTTTTCATAGGAGGGGACCCAATTGTTTCCGATCACTTAGGAAAGCAACATAATGGCAAAGTTTGAGAGTTGATGAGTTAGTAGGATCTGGAGACAAATACTGTAAGTATATCTGGCTCCAGCACTGAAAACGAGTATATCTGGTTCCAGAACAAACACAAGTATATCTGGTTCCAAAACAAACACAAGTATATCTGGTTCCAGAACAAACACAAAAATATCTGGTTCCAGCATAAAAACAAAGAATTATATTCTTAGTGTATGTTAGTACCATGGCTGAGATCACTCTTATGGTTGTAAGAGTGGTTTCATGTGCTTTCTTAGAGTAACCAAAGGTGAGCAGTTGTTATACCCCAAGAATGTAAGTGAGACCACTCTTACAACCGTATGAGTGGTCTTGGTGGTGGTATTAATATATTATTGATCAAGGCTGATTAATAATATATCAACTAAAAAAAAATTACCTAAAAGTGCCTGTTTCTAGGGCAGCTGTGCATGAGATACTCTTCACAGAATAAGAGTGTCTCATGCACAGAGGAAAGGAGTGCTCCGATTGGTCGGGAATGCTCCCTCTCTCTATCGGGCAGTCAGCAGATCATCCCTATGCCTGCAACAATTGTGGAGATTTAGAGGGGGTCACAAAACAGTGCAACAGTAGGATAAAGGGAAGTGTAGCATTAAACCTAGAGACTGGGTTTTTTATTTAGATATTCTGTGTATCTTCTGTCTTTACTATTTTTCCCTGTCATGACTCCATGTCAGTGCTCATGAACAGCCAGTCAGCTACCTCTCCTGATCATCCTTGTGGTTTCACCCTCAACTAACCTCTCCAGGACCCAACTTGTGGGGTGGGATATCTGGAGCTGGCATGGGCCATGGGGCATGGCATGGGGAGACTCAGACATCACCCATCCTGGGCCATCTCACTTTTATCCCATATTTTTTTCCCACCTACATCCTCCAGTTTATACCACCCACACTATGCCTAACCTTGCAAAGGGAGGGCTGACAATGCACTGTCACCCTAAACAATGGACTGCTGACATTGTCCTGCTAAGAAGACACTGTGATGTAGGGTGGGTAACACCTTCCCCCCAGAGTCTGAAAGTACTGCCTCTGCAGCACTGCCCAGATCCCTCCAGATGTGGGATGTGAGTCCAGATTATGGTGCAAAACTCAGCCTCCCACATGGTAAAGCAATGTACTGCCAGCTGTACTACAGAGCCAGGCAACTCCAACTCAGTACCAAGGGACTCCAATTTTTTAATAGGATTAAACAGGTACCTCCTCCTGTAGCTAGTGCAGTGAGTGATTTTTCATAATGGGGCGAGTAAGGACAAGGTGTAGTAAAAAGTGGTGGATGTTCTGTATCTGGACTTCAGCAAGGCCTTCAATTCCATACCACATGGAAGGCTGCTTAGCAAATTGAGATACCAGGGAGCAAGGGAAAAATTGGTGGCCTGGGTAAGAAACTGGCTCCAAGACAGGCAGCAGAGAGTAGTGGTGGGAAGGGAACTCTCAACTCCAAGAGCTGTAACCAATGGAGTACCACAGGGCTCAGTACTGGGTCCAGTGTTTGGCATATTTATAGCTGACATCTCACAAGGGATTAAAAACAAGGTCAGCCTTTTTGTAGATGACACAAAGATCGGGGTATTGGTGGGTGACACAGAGGGGTGACAAGGACTACAGGACAATCTAGCTAGACTTGAACACTGGTTGGAAACATAGCAGCTGGGGTTTAATGCAAAGAAGTGCAAAGTCATGCACTTGGGAGCAAGAATCCCAAGGAATGGTTATTGGTTGGGGGGATACAGTTCTCTCCTGCAGAGGACAAAAAGGATCTGGTGGGGCTTACAACAGGGCAAATGAACCACTCAGCTCAGTGCAGGAAAGCAGCAGCTAAAGCTAACAAGATGCTTGGGGGTATTGCGAAAGGAATCACCTTCAGGCGAGGGGAGGACATCCTACCACTCTACAGATTATTAGTGAGGCCACATCTGGAGTACTGCACGCAGTTCAGGCACCCCTACTTGAAGAAAGATGTCAAATTGCTAGAAGGGGTCCAACACAGAGCAACCAAGATGATCCTCAGACTGGGGGACAAACCCTATGAGGAGAAGAATGAGTGTGCTCAGCATGTACTCCCTGGAGGAACAGTGAGATGGGGGGACATGATAGAAACCTTCAAATATATGAAGGGCTTAAATAAGGTTGATGCAGAGGGCATTCTTAGATGAAAGGGCGGGATGGACATTAGGGGACACAGTCTGAAGCTGGAGGGTAATAGATTCAGGAGGGAAATGAGAAGGCATTACTTTATGGAAAGAGTGATGACAGGGTGGAACGCACTGCCTGGGGAGGTGGTATCATTAACATTGGTGGGCAGTTTTAAGAGGGGGTGGGACAAAATCAAGGGGAAGGTCACAAAGAGGGCTACTGAGGAAGTGGGGTCAACAAGCAGGGGCAGGACTTTGAATGCATGGGTAGGGGAGGGAGGGGCAGCTGGAATATAAATGGTCTGCTAGCTGCACACTTCAGCAGACTTGATAGACCATATGGCCTGTATCTGCTGGCATTTTTCGTATGTTCGTTAAAACAGGAGACCAACAGAGCAAGTGAGAGAGACAGCAAATAAGTGTCATAAATCACTGTTAACAAAAGTCTGTGATGACCTTATTAGTAAATGGATTGCATCTCAAAAACAGTCCACCAAAATCAGTATGGATTAATAAACTGCTCATCCACCATACTATACATGCACCAATTACATTTGTACATGTGACAACCCCCTCCTTACAGAAGAGGGAGGGACTGTTCACTGAAGTGAGCCAGTGAGGACAAATGCTCTGGCATCACCCCTGAGAGTATATATGTAGGAGGTGTTTGGTTCAAGAGCTACATAGGGCACCCTCATGGTACAGAGGGACTCAAGACAGGAGGAAGTGGTCAAAATAGGGTTTGGAGAGGAATGTGCCAGGTGCCCTTAGGACTCCAAGGGTTGCTGAGGTCCCAGATACCTCAATGGTTTGAGGGCATCAAAGACTGTGCTCTCCATGATCCTGCAGCCTGCCAGGGAGGGACCTCTGGCACTAGAGACAGATCTCTGGGACCTAGGATCTAGGATTGCATTTTCTCTGTGAGTTACCCATATAGAGAAACCATTAAAAGGATGGGGGAATCTCAAGGGGTTCCTGTCAAGGGAAAGAACCCAATAGTCAGCTGGCCTGTAGCGGTTCCTCAAAGATATTAAGGGATATCATGGTGAGGAGTGATCCCAGAAACTGGCACAGCAGTGACAATGTACCTGGAGAAAATGGGCGAGGCTGTGGCAGAGCTGAAATTAGCCGTCACAGTAGAAGAGTCATCTTTAGGACACATGGAGGGATGGAAGAAGCCAAGTCCTTTGGCAGTGGCACCATTAGCCTGTCCTGTAGAGAAGGGGTTTGAACAAGCAGTTTAGGGGTCCCCAAGTAATTGCACATGACTATGTATTGATCTAATCAAGTAGGTCCTTGCTTGTATTAGGACAAATGGAGAGTCAACGGTGCCCCGTGCCGAGTGAAGTGTCAGACTACTGATGGTCTCTCTGGTAGATACCAAACTTGACTGTTGGATATACTCCCCCACAACATGTTTGCCATTAAATTAATCTTTAAGCATAGCATGAGACAACTGCAAGAAACAGAAATGGAAGTTACAAAGGGAACTGTGCCAACATCGGAACCAAAGTGTTGAGAGACAGATAACAATTGATTATTGCCAATCAAATACTGTGAGGATAGTGGGGAACAGGAAACCCTTGGAGGAGTCACTCTCTGACAGACATGGCTAGGCCTCTCTATGTAGCATAAGAATACATAGAAACATAGAAACATAGAAGTTGATGGCAGATAAGGACCGCAAGGGCCATCCAGTCTGCCCATTTTTTCCTACCTTATGAATGTGCCATATGCCTTTACTCTGTCAATGGCCTATCTATTCATACTTATCTGTATTGCTCCCTTATGCCTATCCCATGCCTGTTTGAAGCCCTGCACTGTATTCATATCCACCAGTTCCTGAGGTAGGCCATTCCATGCATCCACCACCCTTTCTGTGAAAAAGAACTTCCTCACATTACCCCTTAATTGGCCTCCCTCTAATCTCTTGCTGTGTCCTCTTGTCATGCTATTTTTCTTATATTGAAACATGTTAGACTCTTTCACCTTGTTAATGCCCTTAAGATGTTTGAATGTTTCAATCATATCACCTCTCTCCCTCCTTTGCTCTAGGGTATACACATTGAGCTCTCTTAATCTGTCCTCATATGTTTTCTGATGCAGTCCCTGCACCATTTTGAATTTTGGTTGCCCTTCTCTGGACTGCCTCCATTTTGTTAATGTCCTTGTGTAAGTGTGGCCTCCAGTACTGCATACAGTACTCCAGATGGGGACTAACCAGTGTCTTGTAAAGAGGGATTATTACCTCCCTCTTACGACTTGTGATACCCCTACTAATACACCCCAACATCCCCCTAGCCTTACCTACTGCTTTAGTGGTCTGCTTGGATGATTTCAGGTCATCTGTGATGATGATGGCCAAGTCTCTTTTTTCCCTTGTGCTTGCCAGCAACTCCCCTCCCAACCTATAGGTGGCTTCAAGGTTTCTCTTTCCTATGTGCATGATCTTGCACTTCTTTGCGTTAAACCCCAGTTTAGTTCACATTTAGAGAAAGGGCAGATAGTGTTAATAATTGAGCATTAGGACATACTGGGAAGCACTGGGGATGGGACAATTGAGATGCATCTCAGCAAGAGGCTGTGTAGGGAGTCAGCCTGGCTGGTACCAGCCTCATGGTGGGATAAGGACACAGCTCGTGACTTCGGGAGAACTGAAATCTATGACAATGAGTGGGGACAAATACAGAAATTTGGAGATAGGATATAGAGTGTGAACCTATGCCATGATACATCATGATCCTTGGCAGTGTTGCAGCTAAGAAAATAAAATTTGTAAGCCAGAACCCTTCGTCCCTCTGCTGCCCTGCCTCCAGTTCATATATGCCCATATTTGTTACTTAGACCTCTTGCGCACCCATATTGCACTTTAGGAATGGCATAATAAAGCAAACAATATAGCACTACTTAGTTTTATGCATTCAGTAGAAACCTAGAAACATAGAAAGTGTTGGCAGAAAAGGACTGGTAGGCCCATCTAGTCTGCTCTATTTTCCCTGCTTAATGCTACACCCTGGACCCTACTGGGTCACAAGTGTCCCTCTCTCCTCCCTTATCTCTACTTATTTTATCCATGTCCCTATACCATGCATGTCTGAAGCACCCCACTGTTTTCACCCCCACCACCTCTTCTAGCAGGATGTTCTAGGTATCTACCACCCTTTCTGTGAAGAAGGATTTCCTCACATCCCACTTAAACTCTCCCCCAGCTTCATAGCATGCCCCTATGTTGTGGTACTCCTCCTGTGAAAGAGACTTCCCTTCTGCACTTTGCTCCCCCCCCCCCATGAGGTACTTACAGGTTTCAGTCATGTCCCATCTCACTCTTCTGTCTTACAGGGAGTACATGTTGAGCTCTTGCAGTCTCTCCTCAAATGGCTTCTCATACAATCCCTGCACCATTTTAGTAGTTGTCCTCTGGACCACCTCCACCCGCTGATGTCCTTGCAGAGGTGCAGCCTCCACAACTGGATGTAGTACTTCAGCTGGGGTCTGATCAGTGAGCAGTACAGAGGTAACACCACCTCCCTTCTGCTAGAGATCCCTCTCATTATGCACCTCAGCATTCGACTTACCTTGCCTACTGCCTTGTTGCACTGCCCTTCCACCTTAACATCATCAGATATGATCACCCTAAGGTCCCTCACTTTCTTGGTAAGTGTAAGTACTTCCCTATCTTATACTCAGCCCCCTGGGTTACCCTCCCCAAGTGCATAACTTTGCACTTTCTGGCACTGAAACCCAGCTGTCACTCCATAGACCACGCCACTGCTTTCCCCAGAACCCTTTGCATTTTCTTCACCCCCTCCTGGGTACCCACCCTGTTGCAGATTTTTTGTGTCATCTGCAAAGTGACACACCTTCCCCTCCAGTTCCTCAACAATGTCAATTATGAAGATACTGAAGAGGACAGAGCCCAGTACCAATCCCTGTGATACTCCACTGATCACTTTCCCATCCTCCAAGTAACTGTGGTTTACCACCACCCTCTGCCTCCAGTCCTTCAACCAGTTTTTTTTTTTCCTCTTTCTCCCTGGCAGGACCACGGAAGCCATCCACCCTGGTCATGGCCCCCGGAGACCTCTACCGCCGTCGATTGCTGCTGAGGACCCTCGGTCACCCCCGGCTTGCCCCCGGAGGCCAGGGCCGCGGGCCACCTACATGGCCCTGGAACTGTAACTAGTCAGGGTCCTGCAGCGGCGGCGGCTATGTGAGGCTCTCCAGAGAGGGCTTCAGTAATCGGTGGTCCTGCCCTCCATCTTTTTCCGCGGTTTTCTCCCCAGAGGAGGCGGGGCGGTGCAATGATGCCAGCGTCACTTCCGCCTCCATCCCCCTTGTTGGCGCCGGCTTGCGTGGAACCCCGGTCTCCACCAGGGGTCTCAATGCACGAGGCTTGCCGCCTCCCGGAATGGGAGAGCCGTCCGTCGGACACTCAATCCTATTCCCCGGCCGACCCTCCGGCGGCCGGATCCGTTCCGAACCCAGGTCGCCGGCGTCGCAAGCCGAAATCCAACCGCTGCGCCGATGGGCCGGCTCCTTCAACCAGTTTGATATCCAACACACCACCTTCTCCCCCAACCCCAGGCTGCTAAGTTTCTTTCTCAGCCTCCTGTGTCATACAGTGTCAAAGGCCTTACTGATGTCCGGTCAGGCCACATCCACAGCCCTCCTCTGATCCACCTCCCTCGTTACCCAGTCAAGGAAATCTATGAGATTTGTTTGACATGACCTCCCCACTGTGAAGTCATGCTGCCAGCTGTCTGCAGCCCATATGTTTCTAGGTACGCTGCCATTCTGTCCTTCAGCAGGGACTCCATTAACTTCCCCACTACTGACGTGAGACTGACAAGTCTGTAACTGCTAGCCTCCTCCCTGCTGATGCTCTTATGCAGAGGGACCACAACAGCCCTCCTCCAGTCCTCTGGAATGACCCCATCTCCAATGAGGTGTTAAACAGTGATGCCAGAGGGGTGGCTAGCACCATGCTCAGTTCCTTAGGTACCCTTGGGTGTAGCCCATACAGTCCCATTGCCTTGTTTTCCTTTGGGGCTTCCAATCCACAGCAGACTCTCTCTCCACTGTAAATGGACTTGTGACCACCCAACCCCCCAAGTGCCTGTTAATGCATGTCAGCCCATCATTTAAGATTATGTTTAATTCAAACAGAGAAGAGCATTCAGATTATAATAGCTATAGGAGTAACCAAAATCAGTGTCAGGGCACAGAATGCCACCCCCTCTCCAATCAACTTGCAATTTGTGGCTAACTTGGCATACGTCTTCCTATACTCTGATGCTTGGATCTGTGGAATGAGTGTAACTGAACTTTTATAGTTTAATCACCAGTAAAGGACAAGTGCTAGAATCTTTTTTTTCATCCAGCTTTTTGTCCTCAGACTGTCAACCTGCTCCTTCATTCCGCTTACTGTACCAGCTCCCCTAGCCCCAGCCACTGCTCCCCCTACTGTTGTGGCCTGTGGGGATCTCCGTGAGGTGAAGTGAGGCCCCAGAGTGCCGAACAACCATAATTTAAAGAGCTGGAGGTACATAGAGATTTAATCTGTGAGCTTTTCCTGCCCAGTACCCATGTGATGCAAGGCGGTGTCCCAACAGGCCTCACATGCATGCAACATCCCCCACCCCACCCCGTGGAGGGCAAGCTCCCTGGTCCAATATGGGGGTCACTCTAGTGGTGGAACCTGACATCATCCCTCCCTAGCTGGGAGGACTGCCACACAACACCACTTACCCAGCCCTCCCGGATTGCCTTTCCAGATTTGAAATCCACTCCTGAACCTGGGTCACCAGCAAGGGAGCACAACCCGCTACCTACTGGGTTGTTGGGTGGCCCCCAGCTGCTAGAGGCTTTTGTGCCTGTAGTTTATTACCTCAAACCCTATCTTGGGTCTCAGTGTGTTCCAGGGGACAGCAGGCTTGGGTGTGTGCATAGTGACTATAAGGTGGTACAAGGGTACTCCCAGTTTAATGATACCTATAGATACAGGAGGTTCTCTATGCCATGCCTGCTCTTTTCTCAGGGACAAAGGGAGAGATACTGAAGTAGGAGGAGGAGTTGCATTGCATGGACTGATCTGGGAATTGATGAAAGTGGAGTCTGTGGGTATCTGCAACCTCACACAGTACTGCCCTGGATGAAAAGCACAGACTGTGTAGGAAGGATTGTATACAGCTGCCACCATGTACCTCACTGCAGAATCTGTATGCCTGGCAGGGACGGACAGATCATGTGTTCTTAGGATCCCAGAGGTTTACCACCGCTGGCAGTTTCCCTTTCCATAGTGCCAATTTCTATAAAATATCCTGGTAGCAGTTTCCATTAAACAGTGAGTACAATTGTTTGTCATAATATTGAATACTGTAGCTGCCCAGATGGCAATAGGCAAACATAATGAACAGTTCAGTGGTCCTACGCAACCAGAGTATTGTTATGCTTGTGCAACTGTGATGACTGTTTGGCCATTCGCACTCTCTATTCCACAGGGAATTACCACCCTGTAGGGGTACCGAAGGCAAGGAACCCTTGATGAGGGTTCCACCCCTAGAGGTGCTATGGAAAAGATTCCCTTGGCTAAAGGTTCTTTAGGAAGGAGCCCTCCGAGGAGAGAGGCATGCTGCTAGAGAAGAAGGGGAGGATGGTGGGGCAAAGAAAAAATGCTTCTGAGGGAGGTTGGGAGGAACCGCTTATATAGCTCAGGAAGGGGGCTTGACTGGTTACTCACCCCATTATTGGTCTCTCTCTCTCTCTGTTTACATCTTGGCCTCTGTTTAGCCATTGATTTTGGTGCAGCAGCCCTAGCCTTGGAACAAACTGCTCTGAAGCATGCCTGGCCAACCCTCTGCCCAGCTCTGATACCAATCACACAGGAGTGTGGTGTGCATATTTTATGGAACACATAACAAACATAGGTGAGAAAGAAGTAAGTGCCTCAGCTAGGACTTGAACTCATGCTGCCCAGAATACAATTCCATTTGTGCTGACCAGTTGCGCCACTGAGACAACTGGAACCTGGGCTGTCCTCGAGCATTACTCTTTCTCAAATGCACAACCCAATGGCACCACCTAGGCCTGAATGTGGCCTGCTTCTCTGCTGTCTGTCTGCTGCCCTAGCTTTCATCAGCTCCATCTCTTCCTACACCTCTCTTCCCTCTCCCTCTGGGTCCCATCTCTCAATGTCCCCCTCCGATCCAACTTCCATTCGGCCTGCCTCCTTCTCTCTGGGGACATAGAAAGTAACCCTGGCCCCGCTCCTACACCCCCCTTATACAGTCCTCTATCCCACAGTCATACTTTATGGGATATTAAGCACAGTCTAAAAAATTGCACATTTGAACGTGAGGAGCCTTCTTCCTAAAATAGCTGAGCTGGAGGCCTGGGTCTCTTTGTACAATCTTGACATACTGGGCATCTTAGAGACCTGGCTAAAAAGCTCCACTCATGACCAAAACTGCTCCCTACTAGGTTACACTTTCCTCTGCCATGACCACTCTATCTCACACCGTGGTGATGGTGTACATCTGTACTACCTAGGTTTGCAGCCCTCCTGAACCTCCTTGCACCTCTTTTGCCCCTCAAGAAACTCCATTCTTGTAGAGGATTTCAACATTGACTGGGACACAAACCCCCTCTCTGACTGCAACTCCATCATACAACAACACAATCTCACTCTGCTAATTACCTCCCATATGTGCCTCAACAATCAGTCCAGCAAAAACACTTCCCTGAACTGGATCCTGATGACTCAAGTGGGCAAAGTTGCGCATGCCGGCATACTGTCTAACGTCATTAGTGACCACTCCCCCATCTACCGTGTCTGGTGTACCAAACCCCCCACCTCCACCTACCTACCTACATGACTTTCCACACTTTCTCTAATTTTGACCCACTCAGGCTCCAGGATGACTTCAAAACCCTTGACTGGACTTCACTCTACTGTGCCACTAACACTGACCTTGCACTAGACATCTTTGTCTCAGCCCTGTCTCACATCCAAGACAAGCATTTCCTGCTCACTTCTCGCAGAGTGCATGGGGGTGACACTTTCTGGCTCACGTCAGACCTCCTCAAGCTTATGAAGCAGTGTGATTCAGAGTGGGCCGACTATAAAAGCTGCCCCATCCCCTACCCTTTGGAATGGCTGCCGTCAAATGCGAAATCTCTGTAAGTGCCATATACACTTTTGGAAGTCGGCCTACTTCCACTCACTTCAATCTAGTCATATAGGCAACCTCAGGCATTTCTGGTCCTCCATTAATACCTTGCTCTTCCCCCTCCACCAAGCAGTCACTTTCCCCCCAAACACACAACATGGCTCCCTCACTGACCCTACTGAGATTGCAAATGCACTTAATGCACATTTCTCAAACCTTAGCAGCTACCTGGCTAAGCTTACCCCCCCCCACCCCTTGTTCCCTCCTCCAACTAGCCACCCTTTTTATTTTAAGACCATTTCTCCTCCTGGGACACTTAAGCTCCTCCTCAGCCTAACATCTCGAGGAAGTGCTGGTAGTGATGGTCTATCTCCCTGCATCTTAAAACTAGTGGCCCAGGACATTGCCTATCCACTCACCTTCATCTTTAACCTCTCCCTTACTACAGCCTCTGTCACCTCTGTCTGGAAGCAGGCCAAAATTGTCCCATTCATAAATCAGGTGACCCAAGTTTTATGGACAACTACTTTCCCATCTCCATTCTTCCCCATCTTGATAAGCTCCTAGAGAAGGCAGTAAACTACCAAATTACAGAGCATATCTCCAAATATAATCTCCTTTGCCCTCCACAACATGGTTTCTGGAAGGCGCACAGCACTACCATGGCCCTTGCCCTCTTCGCCAACCATGTGCTGAGAAATATGGATGAAGGGAAGCTAACTGGTGCAGTGTTTATAGATCCATCCAAGGCATTTAACCTTGTAAATCACAGCATCCTGATAGCAAAACTCAACGTCCTTGGTTTCTCCACTGCCTGGGTCACTAACTACCTCTCTGGTAGAACACAGTTGGTCTGCCTTCGTGGTGCCACCTCCCTCCTCTTGCCTGTCTCTGTGGGTGTTCCCCAGAGATCTTTCCTGTCCCCCTCCTCTTTTCCCTTTTCATTAACTCTCTCCCATCAGAGGGCCTATCCTGTAAATCACTCCTCTACGCCGACGACTTAGTGATTAAAGTGAGGGGGAACTTGGGGGGTCTAGTCCCCCTGTGCCCCTTCATGGTACACATTAGAGGTATAGTAGTAGTAGGGGTATAGTTCCCCCTGTTATAAATGTCGGCTTTAACCACTGCTTAATACTATACCAAAGTGACCCCCCCCCTCCTCACTATCTGCCACCCTTACCGATGATTTCTGCAAGACATATTGTTGGTTCTCCACCAACAAACTGATGGTCAATGCTGCCAAAACAAAGGCCATGCTTTTCGGTTCCAACCCAAAACTCTCTGCCCTTGCCCACAATGGTGGCCTTTTCACTGTCAAATCCCCAGATGGATTTCCCCTTGATACTGTTCCCGCCTTCAAGTATCTGACGGTAATCCTGGACCTGTCCCTAACCTACACTGACCACATTGCCACTCTGATCAGGCACATCAACCAGAAAATAGGGCTCTACTATCACCTGTACGATCACCTCTAGCCGGAAGCCCACCTTGCTATTGCCCATGGCAACCTCCTCCCCCTCCTTGACTATGGCTGCCCGGTGTACGCCCTCATCTCCATTACCAACCTGAACCACCTGGATGCTACCTACAATCATATGTGCTGCCTTACCCTCCACACCCCTCTTCTTACTCACCACTGCTCTCTTTACCAGTCCCTTAACTGGCTCCCTCCACAAGTGCGGTGCTCCTACCTGCTGGTCCGGACCGTTGCTGATACCTTGCACAGTCCCTCCTACTCTCCACTATCCCTTCTTATCCAGCCCAGAACCTACTGCCACAATCTATGTCAGTCTTTCCACCTCCAACTAGAATGTCCTCACATATCTACAAGGATGGGCCTAAAAGCCTACTCCACAGTCGGACCATCACTATGGAATGACCTCTCCTCCTCCTCCCTACATTCCCCTGACCCCCCTCTAAACCTAAATTTCCTATTAAGAATGCACTTTCTGTCCTTCATGACCTGCATCTGCCCACAGGCCATTAGCATGGCTGCACCTCCCTTGCACTTCCCCCTTACCCTCTGCCCCCCAGTGCTCCACTCTCCTCTCCTGCCCTGAATACTATTGTTACTCCTATTGTTGAATGATGGAGCAACCTTACCCTGTTTACCTAAATGTTATATATCTTGGCATGCTCAACTATTGATGTATCTGTTACTGTTTACCTTATATTTTCTCTGCTAGCTTGACCTACACTGGATTCCCTGTTATGTTCCCTGTATGATCCATACTGTTCTCTCACTGTATTTTACGCTGCTTGTGCCAGTTCTGCCTAGGCCATGCCTGAAAAAGTGCATCAATCCAGCTACCAAATGAATAAATAAATGAATGAATTAGTTAAACTACAGGCATAGCCTCCCAATTCAATGGCCTACTTAACCAGGGTATTGTTATACTTATGCAACTGTGATAACTGTTTGGCTGTTCACATTCTATTCCATGGGGAATTACCACCTTGTAGGGGTACTGAAGGCAAGGAACCCTCCCAGAGGTGCCACGGGAAAGATTCCTTTGGCTAAAGGTACCTTAGGAAGGAGACGCAAAAAGAGTATTAAGCAGTAAACATTGACTACAAGGTTGAGAAGCAGGTTGACAGTAACAAGGCAGCTGAAGAAAGACAAATAAGATGCGCAGGTTGTCAGGACTGCACTGATTAAATTGGATTTGACTGATAACATAAGGGCTTCCTAAGGAGAGAGAGGGAACAGCGAGTAGGGCCACCATCCATCTCTATCCAACAGCGGAACATACTTAAGAAAACTAGGGAATATACTATTGTATTAACAACTAGCTACATGTTATGACCAGCACAGAAAGAGCCGCACCAGGGTATGGGGTGATCTGTGACAAGGAAGCACTATATGTAAACACAGTCACGGCACTCACTTACACATCACCAATAAAGAGACCAAAGGCATAAACTTATGTGAAAAGTGTTGCCTTTACGAGAACAACAGCAGCTTAGTGAATAGCATGGACTTGGCACAAATCTTCTTAGATGTTCATTTCCAGTCGGGGCTTTTTTGAAAAAGCCCACGATTGGGTGAAATGTAAGAAGAAGATTTTTGCTGTGTCCATGCTGTTCACTAAGCTGCTGCTGCTTCAGTAAAGGTAACACTTTTCGCATAAGCTTATGCCTTTGGTCTCTTTATTGGTGGTGTGTAGGTGAGTGCCGTGACTTTTACATACGTGTTATGACCTTTGGCATGGAGGAGAAAAAAAAAAACCCTTCTAAAGGATTAAACATCTGGGGATGCAAGGCCTCAGGTTGCCTTCCCTCTAGGCATTAGAATATTTTGGTTAGTGAAAGCTCTGCTGCAATTGAGAATGCCAATCCAGGGGTTGGAAACCTTTCCAATTTAGGAGACAACTCTCTCTCTCTCTCTCTCTCTCTCTCTCTCTCACTCTAATGGAAATGCCTTGCAGGGTTGCAAGATATCTCTGGAACATGGGATACATGACATGGTACCGCCTTCAAGGCAGGATGAGGAGAGTGGCAACCGCTGAAGCACTCAGCCAGCCTTCCGATCTAAGAACAAACCAGGTGAACCAGAAGTGGTCGTAGAGAGAATAGCTTAGAAGGTGCTTCCGAACCTGCTCAGCTAGCAAAAAGGGGCCCCTGACTGACGAGGCCCCACCCCTCACTGCTGAAGTCTTTAAATTCTACATCAAGATGTGCTGCCAGTGAGTTAGATGACTGAAGTTCTGCCTAGAGTGAGGACATTCCCACTATGGGCCAGTTGAGAAGGACCCAGCCCTGAGTTTCACATGCTCAAGATGCAGACTTTGTTGGTGCAGAACGAGACTGTTGGCTGCAGGGCAAGCCTTGAGCCAGAAAAGGTAATGGCCATGGTTGGCAAGCCTCTGATTTATGAGTGACAGCATGAATTAGCTTTGATGTGCTAGATAGGAGGAGGCCAGGTGAAGCCAGCAGCTGTAGATTAGGTAGCAGGTTAGTGATGAGGAGGCTGGGTGAAGCCAGTGGCCTAGGAGAGGTAGGAAGCTGCAGTGCAAGCCATTTGATAGTAGTAGCAGCCAATGGAAAGCAAGCCAACCAGTTCCATTAAGGAAGCCAAATTAATGGTGAGATAGGTGTTTAGGTAGTGAGAGGCTGTGATGCCAGTGATTGAATCAATGAGGTTTCATGTACATGAATCGATGAGTTTCACAGATGATTGCTATGGTTTCAGCATGAATAGGGAATTTATATGATTGGCATGAATACCTAAAATGCCATTAAGGCAGTATTAGGTTTTTCCAGAAAGGAGCATTTGCAAGGCAGTAAGTATTTGCAACGCAGTAAAGAAATGCTATGAATATCTTGAAAGCCATATGGACTGTGAGGCTGTGAGGTAAATGTATTTATGCATGGACAACTGAAAAGCCATGTAGGCAAAGGAGCAAGGCAAATCAAATAGCTTACATAAAAGCATGCTCCTGCTACTTGGAACCATGATGCCCAATTTAGACATTACAGTCCCCCACCACAGAAATAACAGGGAAGCCACAAGCTGAGCACCATGAGATCAAACAGCAACTGTAAAGTTGGTAGGGTAGGACCCCCTAATATAGAGGCGCTAGTTAAGGACAGAGTCATATGATAGCAAGCTGCCAAAGTAATGTGAACAGCCGGAGCAAAATAATAACTGAAATGTTCAGAATAATTAAATTCAGAAATGTACAGCTAAAATGCCTATAGCTGTAACCTGTGACAATATAGTAATACAACAACATGAATATACTAGAGCAGTGCAAAAATCAATCAATCAATCAAGCTTTATTGGAAAACAAATTGAGATAAATATCTCATGAGTACTTCGTGCAGTTCTGGAGACCCAATCTCCGCAAAGGCATAGACAGGATGGAAGCTGTCCAGAGGAGGGCAACTAAAATGGTGCAGGGTCTGCACCGGAAGACATATGAAGAGAGACTTAAGGAGCTTAATATGTATAGCCTCGAGGAAAGGAGGGAGAGGGGGGATATGATAGAAACTTTCAAGTACCTCAAGGGAATCAACAAAGTCCAAGAGGGTAGCATCTTTCAAAAAAAGAGGTGTGCAAGAACTAGGGGGCACCATTTGAAGACGGGGGGGTGGCTCAGAGGTAATTTAAGGAAGTATTTTTTCACAGAGAGGGTTGTGGATGCATGGAACGGCCTTCCGGAGGAGGTTGTTGAGTCAAAAACAGTGCTGGAATTTAAGCATGCATGGGACAGTCATAAGGCAATTCTAGGGGTTGGGGGTAGGAAGAAGTAGGCTGCTGGTTAACTAGGATCTGCAGCTTATCCATTAGGTAGGGAAATGGGCAGACTGGGTGGGCTAAGCAGTCCTTATCTGCTGTCAAATTCTTTGTTTCTATGTTTCTATTTTCAAATGCATCCAACAATAAACAAGAATACACATAATTTAACACATTTATACAATAAAAATAATAATACAATAAATAAGATATATGATTAACAACTGATCATGTAGCAAGTTTCAGTTAAAACAAATATTAATTTAACCATAGCAATTACAATGCTTATGATAAAGACTAGCTAATGACTCTTGAAACCTTTCCAAAGGCAGTAACACATATATTTTTAGTTGCCTAGCTTCTATGTCCCATGTTCTAGGAACAGCTATTGCCAAAACCTTATCACCAAAACTAGATCTACTTTTTGGAATCTGATATGAGATCCAAGATACAGACCTCAAAGAATATTTATATACAGGTCTAGACTCTTAATACATTCAACAAAAATGTTGGTAGTGTCCGCATAATAAACTTACACAAATATATTCCAATGAGAATCTTGCCAATCTGCTAATGAGGTTAAACCTGTTTCTCTATACAATATACATCTATGTGTTCTATGAGGCATGTTTGTAATAAACCTTAATACACTACTATACAATGTAGCTAGTGACCCTAATAATGAACATTTTGCATTTCTGTAGCTAAAATCCCCATAATCTAGGACAGACATAAATAATGAAGTAACTAACAATTTTCTAACTTTTAAACTAAGCAGGGCTTTGTTCTTATAGAAAGAAACAAGTAGCCCCTTTAATTTATTTGAAATATGTGTGATATGAGAATCAAAACTTAAATGATTATCAAGTATCAAACCTAGATAACTATAAAAATTAAATAAATCTAGGGTCCAATACAAAATTAACTCGATCTAGGGTAACACCAGACAAGGTATATATATATATAGCCCTAGTTATAATTTCTTTCGTATTTTTCTTTTCAAATAACATCCATTGGATATTTTTTTTTTCATTCAGAAGGAACCTTAAGTCCAAGAACTTCTTCTGAATGCCCAAAAAATCCTGCTGCAGCACATATATGGTTGTAGTTGTATTGTCTTTTATAGTATACATGATTGTACCATCTGCATACAGATATATGCTGATGTCAGATGAACAGAACCTGGGCAGATCATTTACGTAAAGTAAAAATAACAGGGGAGGGACCCAGTACTGCAACCTGGGGTACCCCTGTATTTAAAATAACTGGATCTGAACAGGCATCCCCCATTCTGACACACTGACGCCTACCAATGAGATATTAGCTAAACCACATCAGGGCAGGAATACCCAGTCCTACATATTTCAAACAGTTAAGTAGAATTGTATGGTGAACAGTGTCAAATGCCTTCAATAGATCCCAAGAATATAGATGGTACACTAGAATGTCCATCGAAGGAACTCAACACATCATCCACCACTTTAGCTATAACATAACTAATACTGTGTCCCTTTCTGAAACCTGATTGTAAGTGAGATATGACAGTGTAATTTGTAAAATACTGAACTGCTGATGTATAAGTTTCTCAAACACCTTCACACATATAGGGAGGCTAGAAATTGGTCTACAGGAATTTGGATCTGCCAGATCCCCTCCAGTAAAAATAGGGATAACAAATGCTGTCTTCCAATCCAAAGGCAAATCAAAACTGGAGAGAGAAAAAATTAAACAAATATACCAAATGACACGATATAATACCTGAAGCTATTTTATAGAAGACTGGGGAAATACCATCACACCCAGGGCCTTTTTTAGTATCCAATTTTTGAAGTTGTTTCAACACTTCATCAGATGTTATTGTATGAAAAGCAAAAATGGGTCTATCTAGCTTTTGAAATTAGCATCTATTTCAGATGTAACAAGTCCTGGATGTTCCCTTTGAAAAGTCTGCCCTACAGATAGGAAGAAGGCATTAAATGCCTTTACCTGATCACTAGCTGTAAGCAAAATCTTCCCCTCATAATTCAGGGTAGTTGGTAAGGATGAAAAATTGAAAAAACATGATAAAATTGAAAGTTGAAGTAGCAGCTGCTTGACTGAGCAAACACTGAATGGCTTGAGCAGAGCACACTGAATACCAGTACTGAATGAATTGAGCAGAGCTGACTGAATGAACTGAGCAGAGTAGCTGAGAAACAACATAGCACAGCAGGGAGTGGCAGCTAGCTGGGAGCAGAATGAAGCCTGGACCAGGTGCAAACGTTTAAGGTGGAAAAGCATGGAGACAGCAAAGGCAGGGAAAACAGCAGTTTGAGCTGAAGCAATCATAACAATTGCAGGTAAACTGAGGATTACTAAGTGGAAAATAAATGGGACATTAGAAAAACTGGAAAAGACCAAAAGAAACAAAAAAAAGCAAACACAGCATGGGAGCTGGAAGGAACAGAAACAAACAACAGAGAGGGAAACACAGATAGACTGCAGCCAGAGGCAAATACTGACCTAGAGCAAGAGAAGAACGAACCAGGCAGAAAGCCCAGCACAAGCCAACAGAAATCCAAGCACAAGGGAGGCAGGAGACAAATGCAGCAGAAAGGGGGCAGGAAGGGGGCGTGGCTGGTTGCTCACCCCATTGAGCTACAGGCTTAGCCTTCCAATTAATATTTTTTCATCTCGAATTTTCTATATTCCAATACCTTAGAGAAAGGGTGTAGTATGTGAGCCATCCTAAGGCCATGTCCAGACAACAACAACATGGTAAGTTGTAACATTTTATAAAACATTTTATCACCTACCATATTGCTGTGCCTGGATTGAGTTTAGCAGTGGTTTAGCATGGATAAAACATTGTGCTGCAGGGTCCACACTTGCTGCTCCGATCGTGCTTAGCAGGGCTGCTGAACACACTTTCTGGGAACCGAAGCAAAGATGGAACCATATCTGCATTTCCAGACTTGCAGGTAACATGGTTCTTTGTTGTAATCTGTTTCAAGAACTGTGTTAAAGCCTAGGTCCTAGCATGGCTTTAACACGTTTTTGAACCTATGTTAAAACCCATTCATAGTGCAGATGTGAGCTGTGTTACATGGACTTAAAACAGTTTAACTGACTTAAACCATTTTACTCTGTCTAGTGTGGACAGGGCCTAACTGACTTGAAGTATCACCAAGTTGAACTGTCAGAAATAAACCAAATGGTAATCCACCCTTTCCTGCATAGAAACATAGAAACACAGAATCTGCTGGCAGATAAGGGCCATACAGCCCACCTAGTCTGCTCATTTCCCTGCTCACTGCTGTAGCCCCAGATCCTATTTGATCTGCGACTCTCCTGCTCTGCACATCTCCAGAGTACCCTTATGTCTATCCCATGCACTCTTGAACCCCTATATTGTTTCACCCCCACCACTTCTGCTGGAAGGCTGTTCCATGGTCCCACCACCCTTTTAGTGAAACAGTACTTCCTAACATTACCCCTGAGTCATCCACCCTTCAGCCTCATATCATGTCCCCTTGTTCTTGTGCAGAGTTTTCTCTGAAATATGCTTTCTACCTGTACCCTGTTTATTCCCCTAAGGTACTTAAAGGTCTCTATCATATCTCCCCTCTCCCTTCCTCCAGTGAATAGTTATTAAGGTCTTTAAGCCTTTCCTCATAGGGCTTCTGGTGCAGTCCATGTTCCATCTTCATTGCCCTTCTCTGGACTGCCTCTATTTTGTCAATGTCCTTCCGGAGATGTGGTCTCCAGAACTGGAGACAGTACTCCAGCTGAGGCCTCACTAGTGTTCTGTACAGTGGCATCACGACCTCTTTCCTCCTGCTTGTTATTCCTCCCCCTATGCACCCCAACATTCTGTTTGATCTCCCCACTGACTTTTCACGTTGTTTAGTCAGCTTCAGGTCGTCAGATATATAACTCCCAGGTCTCTCTCTCCTGACTCGTGGTGGCCAGAATTTCTCCACCCATCCTATACGCCTCCCTTGGATTCCTGTGACCCAGGTGCATGATCTTGAACTTTTTAGCATTGAAACTCAACCGCCAGACCCCCAACCACTCCTCTAATAGGCTTAGGTCCTTTCTCAAGTTTTCCACCCCTCCGGTGTGTCTACTCTGTTGCAGATCTTGGTGTTATCTGCAAAGAGGCACACCTTTCCCTCCAGATGTTCTGCACTGTCACTAATGAAGACATTGAATAGGACTGGTCCCAGCACCAACCCCTGTGGTACCCCTCTGGTCACCTCCCTCTCCTCAGATTTCATGCCATTTACCACCACCCTCCGAGTCCTGACCCTTAACCAGTTCCCAACCCACTTTACCACCATAGGACCCACTCCCAGGCTCCCCAATTTATTTAGCAATCTCCTGTGCGGGATGGTGTCAAAGGCCATGCTGAAATCCAGGTAGGCCACATCCACCCACCTTCCCTGATCTACCACCCTAGTTACACAGTCAAAGAAATCTATATGATTTGTCAGACAGGACTTTCCCGCTGAGAATCCATGGTGCCTTGGATCCTGTGCCCCGCTGTCCTCCAGAAACTTCACAATCCTCTCCTTAAGTAAGGATTCCATTTGTTTCCCCAGTACTGAGGTCAGGCTTACAGGCCTGTAATTGCCTGCCTCCTGTCTGTTTCCACTCTTGTGGAGAGGGACCACATCTGCCCTCCTCCAGTCCTCAGGTACCTCCCCCATCTCTAGTGATGGGTTGAAAAGGACAGCCAGTGGTTTCGCCAGCACTTCCCTGAGTTCCTTTAGTACTCTGGGGTGGATCCCATCTGGCCCCATTGCCTTTTCTGCTTTTATTTTCCCTGAGTTTTTCTATGACTCTTTCCACAATGAAAGGGCTGGTATCTGCTTCCTTCCCCTGAATACCCCTCTTAATGAGTTTTGGTCCCTCACCTTCCCCTTCCCTGGTGAATACTGAGCAAAAGTACTTGTTCAGTATCTCGGCCTTTTCTAGGTTGTCCTCCACCCTTTCTCCTCCTTTCTTCTTCATCCTAATGATCCCATTTCTGGTCTTTTTCCTCTCGCTAATGTATCTGAAGAAGGTCTTGTCACCTTTCTTAATAGCCTGGACTATACCTTCCTCTGTCAGTGCTTTAGCACTTCTAATTATTTTCCCAGATTCCCTCTGCTTCTCCAGATATTGTTCTCTGTCCTCGTTCTTTTGTGTTTCCTTGTATCTTCTGAATGTTCTTTTCTTTTCCCCCACTTTCTTGGCCACTACCTTTGAGAACCATAATGGCCTTTTCTTTCTTTTACTCTTGCTATGTATTTTGACACAGTGACCTGTTACTTTTGTTATGACTGTCTTGAGTCTAGACCACTATTTTTCCACATCTCCCACTGTATCTTCCACTGCTAGGGCTCTTTTGAGATTTCTACCCACCTCTTTAAAGTTAGCTTTCCTGAAATCTAGGACCTTTATCCTTGCATGGCTTGCCTCCTCCACTGTGTTACCTTGAACCATACTGTCCTGTGGTCACTGGTACCAAGGGGACTGCCCACCTCCACATCTGTGATCCTGTCCCCGCTGGTCAGGACCAAATCCAGTATAGCTTTCTCGCGGGTTGGTTCTGCTACAAGCTGTCTCACGTTTGCCCCATTCAGGGCAGTCATGAAGTCCCTGCCCCTTGTTGTACTCACAGTCTTGAGTGCCCCAATCTATCTCAGCCAGGTTGAAGTTACCCATTAGTAGCAGTTCCACTTTGGCTGACATTTTGTGGCTGGTTTCCACAAGAACTTCATCTGATCCTTCTCCCCGTGCCGGGGGCCTGTAAATCACTGCAGTGTGAATGCCTGTCCTTTTTCCCACCTTCAGTGTGACCCACAGTGCCTCTGCTCCTTCTTGTAACCCTTCAGCCTCTGTTGCTTTAATCCCCTCCTTCACATACATAGCTACCACCCTCCCCTTCTGCCTTGCCTATCCTTTCTAAAAAGTGTGTATCCTGGTATGGCTATATCCCAGTCATGGTTTCCTGTGTACCACGTTTCTGTAATAGCTACAATGTCCAGGTTTGCATCTTCCATTAATGCCATTAGGTCTGGGGTTTTGTTCCCCAGACTGTGGGCGTTTGTGCACATTACTTTCCAGCTTGTGTGCCCACCCTCCTTTTCCCTTTTTTTGGCCCTGTGACATTTTTGAGTTCCATCTTCTGTCCTCCCCACAACTGTATCTAATTTTTTTATCGGGTTTGATAGTGCCCTGTACTAATTGGATCCTCCTTTATTTCAGATATGTTATGTGGGAGGGGGGGCTACCTTTATCCCCCTGACTGCTTTTGCCTCTCCCTTTGGCTAGTTTAAATGTTCGTGGAGAAAGCATTTGAACTTTTCAGTGAGGATACCTTTGCCCCCCCCCCCAGATAGATGTAGGCCATCTGGTGATACAGTCTGTCATCCCTCCAGGTGAGATCCCAATCCCCATTGAAGCCATACCCTTCCTCTCAGCACCATTTTTTCAGCCATGTGTTGAAATTTATGGTGTGGATGGCTTGACCCTGTCCCTTGCCATGGATAGGTAGAACCTCAGAGAAGGTAACAGAGTGTGCTAATTGCCCAAGACACCACCCCAGTTCCCTAAATTCCTCCTGCATGTTTCCTACTTCTGTCCCCTCACCTGTCACGTGATTTATCCCCATGTGGACAATGACATCCAGCTACCCCTCCTTGCCACCGCCCTAGTGATCCTAGGATTCACCTGCCCTCCCTCCATACTGTGCCACCAGATAGGCACACCTCCTCCCTCTCCCTGTTGCTGCCCACTCCCAACACTATCCCTATAATGATGGAGTCTCTGAACAGGATTTGCTTCCTCCTCCTCCTCCTGTGTGTTCTCCTTCCCTTTGCCCTTGGGACTCCATCATGGATGACCCGCTCAACCCCCTTAGTGTCCACTTCTGGAGATGTAGTGCGATCATCCTGCTCTGCCAAGATGGCATATGAGGTTTTTCTTTTTTTTTGAATAACATATTTTATTGAGTTCATCATTCACAGACTGACATACATTACAGACATGACATGCATTTGTAGTTGAGTGGTTATATAAGGTTCTCCCCTATATATGTCAGGGAGAGCCCCAGTTACATACAGTACATATAAAGTAGAAACCTCTTTGACTAGTGGTGTCTGCGTGTTGGTGGTAGTTTGATGGTGGAGCCCGGTTCTTGATATTTGCCCAGTATAAGTTTTGGGTGTCCGTTAGCCTGTTATCCGAGTAGCAGAATGGCCTCTAAGGAACTCCATTTGTTTTGGTAGAGATGGAGCTTATCAGCTATGGAACTAATTGTCCTTTCTATCCTTAGTGTCTTTAGGATGGCATCATGCCATTCTGGGTATGAGGGTTCTGAATCATCCGTCCAATGTTTTAGGATTGTTTTTTTGATGATGGCAGCAATAAGTGAAATGTAATGCTTCCGAGTGCCCATGATGTGGTCTAGGTTCAAGCCTAACAAGCAGATTTGAGGGACGAAGGCAGACTCCAGACCCAGGATGAGGTCCAGGTGATTTTTTTATGGTTTCCCATAGTGGTTTTTCTTTGGGGCAATCCCAAAGTATGTGTTTTAGTGTCCCTTGATCTAGTTTGCATCTAGTACATTTTGGCAAGGGTAGGTGCTCTAATTTATGTAGTTTGGAAGGCATGTAATATACGTTATTTATTATCCTATGCTGCATTAGTCGCAGGCTGCCGAATTTTATGAATTTGTAAGTGTTTTTCCATAGGGTTGAGTGGGTATTGCTGTCGTTCAGTTCTGGGAATATTTCTACCCCGTATGGACATGAATCTTGGTCCTGTGTAGTGGTGTGGTTGAGCACGTATTTGTATATTAGGGATATGGAATGGTTTTATGTGGCTAGTTGTTGGAGATCATCCCATGGAGTGGAGTCGGAGAGCTGCCAGGGTCTCGGACTGAGCATGTGCGTGATTGCATGTTGCATTTGTACGAAGAGGAAATAGGTTGTTGAGCTATTTGGGAAGGTTTCAATGAATGCTTGGTAGGGGATGAAGGAGCCATTCTGAATAAGTTGGTCCAGTGTGGTGTTAATGGGGGTGTTTGGTTGTCATGTTGTTATGGGTTTGCTCATTATCCTGAAGTTATGATTCCCTATAATTGGTTGACCCAGCAACAGATGTGGTGCAGTTTTCAATATTCTGTGTAGGTGCTTGCTGATGAGCTGTGAGGTGCCAACTGGGGTGTGCTTTGGATGGGGGGTAGTTTTGAAAGTGGTGTGTGTGTGTGTTAGTGCCCTAGGATTGACTTGCACCTGCCTGCACAGGTCCTGTTCGATTGTACGCCATTGTGGTATGTATGCTGCCTGCAATGTTGTGGCTTTGTTTGACTTCCACCATAAGAATTTTGCTGCATTTAGTGCGAGGTAGTAAAGGAATACGTCTGGTAATTGTAGCCCTCCTTTCAGTTTATGTGGTGTAAGTTTGCGGTAGGCTCTACACGTTTTTTTGTTGTTCCAAAGGAAGGTTGTTATTGTGGCCTTAAGCCTGGTAAACCATTGTCGGGGTATGAATAGATTTGTCATGCCTAAGGGGTATAAGAGTCTTGGCAGGACATTCATTTTAATAATGCCTACCCTAGCAGAGCGTCGACGGTAGGGCCAACCATCTATTGAGGTCTTGTTTAATGTGAGTAGTTAGTGTGTTTAGATTAGGTTAAAAGCTAGCCTGTTGCTTGCAGTGAATCATGTGCCTAAATACAGAGGAAAGTTGGTGACAATGTGCCTCCCCATTGTGTCATTTCTTGTTTTAATGTTCGATTGTTGAGTGGCATGATGCCCGTTTTATTGACGTTAATCTTGTGTCCTGATATTTGGCCAAACTCTTGCATTAGCTTGATCATGGCAGAGATTGACTTGAACGTTTTTTTCTAGATGGAGGAGGATATCATCCACATACATGGATATTTTATATCTATGTTCCCCCACCCGTATGCCCTGTATCTTCTCTACTGCTAGTATTCATCTTGTTAATGGTTCCAGGTACAGGTTAAATAAGTAGGGGGACAGTGGGCAGCCCTGTCTAGTCCCCCTATGTAGCTTGAATGGTGCTGAGTTGACCCCATTGCACCTGATGAAGGCTGATAGGTGTGAGTATAAGAGTTTGGCCCACTCCACAAAGGCTGTGGGGAAACCAAATTGTCGCAATGTGTGGAATAGAAAGTTCCAGCTGACCCTATCAAAGGCATTTTCAGTATCTATTGATAGTAGAACAGCTGGTTGATCAGCATCTTGGTGTAACCCCCCTACAAATGGGGGTCTTCCTTGAGCTTGCCTAAATGCTCACTGCCAGGCTGGTGTCCTGCATTTTAGCAGTTTAAATGTGATTGCCAGACAGTGCCTGTATAGCCTCTGTGTACTGTCTCTTGAAGAGCTGCCTGGATTGCAGTCATGATTAATCTGAGAGAGAACTCTGTTAGAAGATGTACTTGTTTGCTGATCATTTATTAGAGTAGTAATAATATTGAAGTTTGTTCTAACCTGCCTTCTTTGCAGCATGGACAGTTCTGTTTGTTTCCATCATCTTGGTCCTGGACTGCAGTATAGGCCAACCAGTACATTTAGGACTCTAAAATGGAGCCTGCCTACAGGGGCTTGGTGGGGTCAAGACTTGTAGGAATTGTAGTTTTGGGCTTTTGGTGCCTAACATAACCTGGAGGGGGAGCTCTTGTTGTGACTGACACACAGATCAGCCAACCAAACCTTTTGGATCTTGGGGAAAGTCCCACACTGCTTGCAGTTTCAGTTAGATCTGAGTGGGGAAGTGAAGAAGTAACAGCTCGAGATAGTTTGAGCAGCAATCCATAATTGATTTGCATGGGAGAACTGTGGGAAGGTCTGAGTTTGGCCTGCATGCCAGCCTGCTGTTCCTGAGAGGGAATTTGTGCTTTTTTTGGACTGAATCTGAACTTGGAGAGCGAATTAAGCCACTGAATTGTGACCAGGCTTTAACCTGAAGAAGACCAAAGATTTGCTGAATGTGATTGGCCTGTCAGGACTTCCAGCTACCTCTGAACTCCCGGATTGTGCAGAGACTCTGTAATTGTGAGCCATTTGCCTGGTACAGTGGAATTTCCTTACATGTGAATGTGCTGTGTGCTTATAGTGGGTCGTGATTTGGTTCCCCACTGTGTGTCTGAACTGTGTTTTGCTTGCTGGAGGCTGTATCCAGCTCCATGGACTGAATCCGTATCCATTTCTGTTTGCCTGGGCCCTGCTACACTGGCACAGCCAGAATACCTGCTACGCAGAGAAAGTCATCAACGAGAGACTGGCCTGGGGATCAGCCAATGCTCAATGCCTTGAACAGGAAGGAAGCCTCGGTGTTTCGTGTGGGCCCTGCTTCTCCGGGTACTCCAGCTCAACAGCCTGCAGTCTCAATTTCATCCTGCCTGTGTCCAGTATTGGGTATCATCAGTAAACATCAGGGTAGCTCCCTGCAACAACAGCTAAATCTAAAAGTGTTGTCATCTGATTGTCTTGTTGCCTTTTCTTTCATGAACTGAGCCTTCCGGCTTCGGATTACAAATAGTGTGTATTGTGCATGTTACTTTCTTCCATCACAGGGCCCCAACCAGCTGCAACATTCCTGGCTAGCCCACCATTTTCCTACCTGGGTACCCACAGTGTGTGACTGTGTAGGGACTCTGAACTGCATGCGTAACTGTCTGATTAATATAGCTTTAAAGCAAATCAACCTGATTACGCCCCTCCCTTGTTCAAGTCCCTTGAATAACTCAGATTTAACTTTGTTTGCATTTAACCTGACTGTGGTTCCAGTTTGTGCCAAGAGTATTGTACAGTTGCTGTTTGCTGTGTTTAACCTTGTTTTACAGGGGGTCCCCAGGGTCGAGCTAGAGGAACCAGCCCTGGTGGTAAGTGCAAACATTGTAGGAAATTACCTGGTGAATAAGGGTCATTGTGAAAGTGATTATTGTGTACTGTTCAGGCCACTAGAAGGAGTAAAGGGGGGTTACAGTGTCCTGGAGGGCTGTGCCCAGGTTTGACCACTACCAACCCTGACCTCTGGGTGGAGGCACCCGTATCAGAACCTGGTCCCCTTAACCTGCAACTAGCCAGGCAGGCAGGGGTAGTAGCCCTTGGGATAGCGCCACCTAGGGGATACATTTGGATGCCGCAATGAAGTGAGCTAGCTTACGTGTGTGGTCAGTGGATATGTGACCCTGCATGAACCCCACTTGTTCTGGGCCGATTAAGGTGTTCCATACCGCTCCTAAGAATGCTGCTAGTATCTTAGCTAGTATTTTGATGTCTGTATTGACGCAGTAGTTGTTGACGCTTTTGAGATTTTTTTCTTGCTTGGGAAGCAGGGTAATGACAGCTTCTTGGCACATGGGATTTAGTGCCTGCCTGTCATGTGCCTCATTGTAGAGTTTGGACAGTGGTTCTGCAATGTGCCGGGTGAACTTTTTGTAGAAATTTGATGGGATGCCGTCTGGTCCAGGAACCTTGTCATGTTTCAGCTCATTTATTGCCTGTTCTATTTCTGGCTGTGTTATGGTGGCTTTGAGATTGCCGAATATGTCTGGGGTAAGCCTTCGTAGATTAGCTTTTTCTAGGAAGTTTTGGATGCACATGTTTTGTGTCGTGGTGTCCTCCAAGTATAATTCTTGGTAGTATTATGCAAAAGTGGTGGCAAAATCTTTGGGTTTAGTGAGTAGTCTGGTAGAGTTCGATTGTTGAACTCCTTTTATAGTTTTAAAGGCTTCTTGCTACTTTAATCTAATAGTGAGGAGCTTCCTGGCCTTTTCACCCTGGTCTATATAACGTGTTCTGGCCCTTAATAACATGGACTCGGCCTATTCCTGCAAAAGTTCCCTGTATTGAGCCCTGGTGATGTTTAGTTTTAACCAGTCCTGATTTGGTGAGGTTTTGGATGTTGCTCTCTCTCCTGTAGTTTGATTTATTGCAGTAGTTGAAGAGCTTCCTGATCTCTCTTTCTTTTTTTGTGCTCACTAGTCTTATTAGTTCACCCCGTATCATGCATTTATAGGCACTCCAGATGTGAGAGTAGTTATCCACGGTGTTTGTGTTCTCTGTGAAGAAGTGTTTTGTGCATGCTATGATTTTGTCAAGCGTGGTTTGATCTTTTAAGAGATTGTTGTTCAGTCTTCAGATTCTATTCTTGTCGACTGAGTTAGTTGGGGTGAAAGAGAGTTTGACTGGGGCGTGATCAGAGACCACCTTGGGTTGGATGTCACACTGGGTGACGTCCCTGAACACTGCCGGAGAAACCAGGAAGTAATCTAGTCTGGAGGATGAGCCATGTAGTGGTGATATGAATGTGTAGCTCCTCAGACCAGGGTGTAGGACCCGCCAGGCCTCGATGAGCCCTAGCAAGTCCTACAGTTTTCTGATAGCCCTTAGGTTGGGGAGATGCCACATTTGTTTGTCATGGATCTATCCTGCATGGGATCCAGGACTGTGTTCCAGTCCCTTGCCAGTACGAGAGACAGTTGATTGTGCTTCACCAGCGCAGCAAGGAGTGAGGCAAATATTTGTGGTTCCTCTTTGCTGAGCCCGTATATTGAGGCCAGTACTATGTACACTCCATCGAGTGTGCCTACCAGCACTATGAATCTACCCCCTGGGTCCATGTATTGTTCTTTTATGGAAAAAGCGGGGATTTTATGATTTATCAGGATCACCGTCCTCCCCTTTTATTGTCATTACCTGCCGTGTACACCTGCCCTACCCAGTCCCTGCGCCACTGCTGAGCTTGCGAATGGGTGGTATGTGTTTCCTGTAAGAAGGCTATGCTGGGGTTGTCTCTCTTTAAGTGGCATAGAGTTTGGTAGCACTTCTGCTTTGTCTGGGCCCCTTTGATGTTCCAAGTTATAATATTGAACCCTGTCCTAGCCATCTGGGTGTTTTCATGGCATGTGTTTGCAGTGGTGGCATGGGGTCATAATGTCGCAAGACATTATCCCTCATGGCAAAATTGCGCTGCCAATACAGCGCGATTTCTGCCATGAGGCATAAGTCTTTTTTTCGAGGGGGCCTGCCCCACACCCCAGTTAAGAGGAGCTGCACTCCTGAAACCCCCACTAAAGATTTTCAACCCCGGGAGGATTCAACTTGGGGAGCGCGACGCAGTAAAAAAATTAATATTCTGGGACCGGAATCAAACCCGTCCCAGACGAGTAACCTGGGTTCCTGCTGCTCAGCAGAAACCACTCCCAGCAGAGGTCATATCCTCTGCCTGGGAAAGCGCTACTGGTGCAATACCACGTACAGCAGTATACACATTATTGCACCATTAGTGGTTACAGACTCGCTGCTTTCCAGCTTAGCCATAATGTCGTACGCTAATAAACGTACGTGGCTATTGGCGAGTAGAATGCAGTGGTGTGATATGGCGATAGTGTTTGTTATTTCATGACGATTGCTATTACTAGCGTGCGCTCAGATTTTAGCCTTGTGGACAGTAATTGGTCCTCTGCTACTCGGAGTCAGTCTCTGAGATAGGGGATGAATCATCCTGAGGTTTTGTGTCATTCCCTACGACCACATGTCAAAAGAGGCCAGTGTTCCAGTACATACAACAATAATAATAATCACTATTCTACAATACAATATAGTTGGTAATGCTACTATGCCCCAGTTGTTGGTGGTGGTTAATGAGCTTGTTTCCTTAAGATGAGGGTCGCTGGCGCCTGTCATCTGACCTTGGTTGGACCAGTTTTCCACAGGCGTGGACAGGCCCTTACATTCGCTGGTCCATTCCTGGCTTTCATGAGGGCATTTCCTGGCCCGTGAGCATTATATACAAAATAGAAACATAGAAACATAGAAGTTGATGGCAGATAAGAACCACAAGGCCCATCCAGTCTTCCCATTTTTTCTACCTTATGAATGTGCCATAGGCCTGTACTCTGTCAATGGCCTATCTATTCATACTCATCTGTATTGTTCCCTTATGCCTGTCCCATGCCTGTTTGAAGCCATGCACTGTATTCATATCCACCACTTCTTGAGATAGGCCGTTTCATACATCCACCACCCTTTCTGTGAAAAAGAACTTCCTCACATTACCCCTTAATCGACTTCCCTCTAATCTCGTGCTGTGTCCTCTTGTCATGCTATTTTTCTTATATTGAAACATGTTAGACTCTTTCACTTTGTTAATGCCATTAAGATGTTTGAATGTTTCAATCATATCACCTCTCTCCCTCCTTTGCTCTAGGGTATACATATTGAGCTCTGTTAATCTGTTCTCATATGTTTTCTGATGCAGTCCCTGCACCATTTTGGTTGCCCTTCTCTGGACTGCCTCCATTTTGTTAATGTCCTTGTGCAGGTGTGGCCTCCAGTACTGCATGCAGTATTCCAGATGGGGCCTAACCAGTGTCTTGTAAAGAGGGATTATTACCTCCCTCTTATGATTTGTGATACCCCTGCTAATACACCCCAACATCCCTCTAGCCTTACCTACTGCTTTAGTGGTCTGCTTGGATGATTTCAGGTCATCTGTGATGATGATGCCCAAGCCTCTTTCTTCCCAACAACTCCCCTCCCAAACTATAGGTAGCTTCAGGGTTTCTCTTCCCTACATGTATGATCTTGCACCTCTTTGCATTAAACCCCAGTTGCCACTCTTCTGACCATTTTGCCAGTTTCCAGCTCTCTTCTCATTCTGCCCACCCCATCTAGATCATCTGTTCTGTTGCAGATCTTGATGTCATCTGCAAACAAGCAAACTTTACCCTCCAGTCCATCTGCAATGTCACTGATGAAGATACATTCCCTTTAGATCATCAAATTAGCCTGTAGTGGCTGACCTGTTATCTTGGTGTATTGCTGGTTGAGACTCTTGGTTTTCTAGTCCCCGAGCAGCCTCTCCCCCCCCCCCGCTCCGACCATTTGCTGCCCTTGTGTACATTCCCTTATGCATGTGCTGCCATCCTGTTCAACTTGTCTGGTTATGATCCACAGATTCTCCTTCATTCCCTTATTGCCTGAAGGTTATAATTCGGGCTTCATTGGTTGGTTCATCCTCCCTCTCTGCCCTGTGCCAGGATTCCTGAGTATGTGTGTTGTCTCCTTGTTGGGGGTGCTTAGTGGATTTGTAAATCTTATGTATGTGATTGCCTGTTTGCCTTCCCCCCTCCCCCTGACATGTCTTATGAAGTTCCCTCCCCTACCTTACCCCACTGTTGTGTATTGAGGTTCCCTGACCCCCCCCCGGGTTTTGTCATTATGTGTGCTGTGGCTAACTTCAGTGTTGCCTTGCTGTCCTGAGCACTGTACTGTTGTGCTATCCCCTTCCCCCTGGTCCCTTCCTTTGGCTGTGTGGCCTATAGTTGTCCTCCCCGTATTGTGGGTCTTGAGTGAGAAAGGCTCATGGGTAGGGGTGGGAGCTGGTTAGTCTGCTCTGCTGGCCCCTTAGTCAAATGACTTGCTCTATTTATTGCCTACATGTTTGTGAGTCAGGTATCTAGCTGTAGTACTTGTCCATAGGCTGTCATGTATGCTTCTGCCTGGGGATGGGTATTATGGGCCTGTGCTCCCCCCCTTGGCTTGATCTACCCTGCTGTCACCTCCTCTGGGGTCCCAATTATTGGGTTTGGGGTCATTGTGAATAGGGTATGCTGCCTGCTTCTGTACATGTGGTATGTGTTAAGCATAGGTGAACTCTGCAGCCAGACTGTATGTAGCTGCATGCTGTCCCAGGGAGGAGTCTATCTCAATCCAGGCGTGATCGCTAGGAGAGATAGCTGCATGTCCAGTGGATGTCTCATATAGCAATTGCCGAGAGATGGCTCTGGTTCTATGTGATAACGGTGAAAGCCTAAAGGCGATCGCCATTATCTACAAGTCAAGAGTGCCAAAATTCCAGCCCGGTGGCGCTGAGGGTTGAGGCACCGGATGCCACACTTCGCGCCATGCCGGCAACCTGGGTTCGGAGACGGACTCAGGTAGCCAGAGGTCAGCAGGGAAGGGAGAGAGAATTGAGCGTCTGGAGGACAGCTCTCCTTTCCCTGGGGAAGGATCCTGGGGTTGCTCGGTAACCTTGAGACCCCGATGGAGATGGAGGATATTGCAGGATCACCAGCCAGAACAACGGGGTGGGAGTGCGGCAGACGTCAGCAGGCAGCTTTGTGCGGACATCATTGCATGCTGCACTCCTTGGGGAAACCTACATAGAAAATCCCCAACCTCGGGAATGGGTGATGGCACCTCCACCCACTCAGCCACACTCCACCACCAGTTGCCCTCCTCTCCTGGGCCGAGCCCATCCCAGCCTGAATTCAAGAAAGAGCACCCTGGGTGGATAGGGCGGCCCTACCTCGGGGGGCTCAGAGCTGGGGGGACAGCAGGGCTGGTGCCAGAAGTAGGAGGCCTCTCAGGCACAGAGGTAGAGCTGGGGGCACTGGATAATGCCTGAGAGAGTTCCTCAGGTCAGTACAAAAATAGATGATAAAAAAAAAGAGTGCCGAAATAAATTTTTGCCACTCTGACACCCCGACGCACAACAAAGGGCACCAGGGACTAATTTTTAATATTTTATGCAGGCGGTGTCCACAGCCTTCCAAGGATTCTCAAGTCCAGGGTGCATGTCAGGGGGTGAAAACATAAAAAAGGTCCAGGCTGGGTGCAACAAAATGCACCAGCACCGGACCAAACCGTTCCCTGGCGACCAATGCATGAACCCACCCACCACACCACGGGTCGGCTCGGCAACCCACTGCGGCGCCACCCCTCACATACCCTCCTACCCCTCATTATGCATGCCCTCCCCCCGCACGTATGTATAGTGACATCCTGTCGCTATATTTGCTCACCCCATCTGGCAGCCCTCCTCTCCGTAGCAGTCCCTGAAATGCACTGGGGAGTGGGTCACCATCATTGTAGGTGCCCATTCCCCAGTGCTAATATCACGGGATACCGATGACTCCATATGTAGTAGGCACATAGCGCCATCTGCTCAGCTGAGGAGTTTGACTGCTTTGCGAAAGCCAAGCAACCCTCGCATTTGGCCATAGTTCTGGATTACCGCAAGTTACCCAGTTTTCCCAAAATGTTCTCATGGAGACAGTCCTCCTGTGTAATAAACTGCTGGGGGGGACCTGGGTCTCTAGTTGCAGACCTCGGAGCCGTCTGTTTATCTTTTGCTTTTTGTCCCGTGCAGATTTGTAAATGTATTCCCTTCACCCAGCGGCGATGAGCTGTTGGAAGGTGTCCCATTTCCCCCCCCCCCCGTGCTTTGCCTCTGTGGATTAGGAGTCTTCTGGGTCTCTTCCTATATCTCTCTATTATTCTGACTATTGCACTGATTGGGTTTCTTTACCATGGCACAGGGCGTTGCGACGAGAAGCCCCCTTTCTTATTGTATAGACTTAATGTCAGAGGACTGGCATCTCTCATGCATACCAGTTATATTGCCCAGTGTGTGACCAACCTCCTTGTTCAAGAAGTCTCAGTCAAATTGCCTGTCCCAGTCACTTCCCTACGCAGTGCTTATCGTTCTTTGGGGGCTATGGTTTGTGGTTGTCAAAATTCAGACCACCCCCACCAGCAGTTCTCCCCCTTCCCTGCATAACCCATTAAGCCTTTATACACACAAATGTAGCATTTAACACATTACATTATTGACAGTGCAATTGGTGTTTAACATTACCATTCATTGCCTTGCTTTGTATGGTCCAATGTGCATCGAACTGGGGCTGACCTTTGCATAGCTTGCCTCCAATCTCCCCAAAGGGTATACCCATGTCTACAGGGTTTGTGTCCTGTAAGTCTGATGGGGAGTAAGGGGGGATCTGGCATGGCAGCCACTCAGGCTGAGCTGTGGTCTGCCCCAGAGGGGAGGCAGATTCTAGAGCAATCCATATGACTTTGCCCCAACCATACCTATATGCACATGGTAACCTATAGTTGATTTCTAGCATTAGTCTGTTAATCCCGCCCCCCTCCCCATGACACTCTCCCAAAACCCCTTAACCTCTCCACATATGCCATTACTGGACAGGAGGTTGTAGTTATGCATTAAACAATGATGCAATGTAGTCTATTTGTCCTTTCTCTTATCCGGGGTCTCCCCCTGTAACCAAACCTGCATTCCTGGCGCGCATGGTATGCGGGTCGCTGCTGTCCGGAGGCGAGTCTTCTGGCATGGTACAGTTCCTGAGTCACTTTGCTGGAGGTGCTCTGTTTATAGTGGTGTCACCATGGTCGGGGAAAAGCAGAACAGGGAGGTCTGCAAGTTACAAGCAAAACACAAAGAAACAGCGATGCACCACAGAGACCAATTTACAATTTATTGTGAGGTACCATAAAACATTTCCCTGGCACTTCAAGGGAACAATCCCTCTTCATCAGGGGGGTCCACACGTTATTTGGTATCGTGTGGTGAGATGCTTCCTGGTTTGAGCCACGGCGCTTGACCCACAGCGCAAGATGAGCAATTGCTTTAGTGTAAGTTCCGCTGGCCGTTGTCATGTTTCAGCCTTTAACCTCTCTCTCTCTCTCTCTTACCATGTTCCCTTTCTTGTTTGGGTCCACCGTTGGTTGTCTTGTGGCCAGATGTCGGGTGATGTCATTGGAGGGAGCGGCGAGAGTGACAGTGTGGAGTACTGGGCGTGGTGCTCCTTGAACAAAGATAGTTTCTGGCAGGGGAAGATCAGGGGCTGTAAAAGAAAGCCCATAAAAACTGAGTGTCCTTGTTTCATGTCCGACATCGTACATTCCTTAGCTCCGGTCACGGGCATGGTCCCGACTGCAGTTCTTTGAACTGGTACAGAATCCCCAGTGATTTTATGCCCAGGAGTCATCCTTGCAGACATTTCGGTGTAAGGTTAGAGGATTAGACGGGGGGAAGTGACTTGTTGTTCTTGTATTGCTTGTGGTGTAGATGTTTCAGGAGGCCTATGCTGCTTGCTGGTTATTTACATTCTTCCCGCTTTTTGCGATGGCGAGCCTTCTGGTGGTTGTGGCAGGGGGAATATTTTTGGTAGCAACTTCTGCAGTTCTCTGAGCATGGTCTCGATGTTAGGGAATTCTTGGGGTCCTGTCTGGGTTGTGACCACCAGCCTGGCCAGATGAAGCATGTGGTAAGAGATTTTGGCTTGGGCTAGCGTTCTTTTTATATCTTGGTATGCCCTTTGTTTGTCCATTACCGCGGGTGTCACATCACTGAAGATATGGAATCTTCTGCCATTCCAGTCCAGCATCCCTTTCTGTCTAGCCTGTGACATTATGTGCAGCTTGTCCTGAAGATAGATGCAGCGCAAGATTATTGCTCTGGGTTTGTCCCCTTGGGATGTTTTTTGTCTGAAGGAGTGGTGTGTTCTCTCAATCATGTATTCTGTCCCCCTATCTGGTGGTTCCGCAAAATGTTGTAACAGGCACTGGACGAATGCCGGCAAGTTAGGTCCTTCTGCCTTTTCCTGTATACCAACAATAACTAAGTTGTTGCTCTGAGCCCTGCTTTCTTGTTCCTCGATTCTGTCCTCTAACTTTGCCAACTTTTTCCTCATATCGGCTGTTTCACTACTGTCCTTAAGCTGTTGGTCCTCTATTGAACTGATATGAGCTTCTGTGTCTGAGACTCTTGTTGTTAGGTTGGAGAGTGTAGTTTTAAAAGATTTGATGTCTAATGCCATCTCGCACTGTGTGAATTTCATGCTTGCCATGTTGGATATTGTAAGGTTCAATTTCATTGCACTGAGTTCTATTGTGGTTGTTTCAGCCGATGGATTTTGTTTTTGGTGCTTTGATGGAAGTCCGGTCGGCGAGTTTGTTCCAGAAGAGTTATAGTCCATCTTTTGTGGTTCTGTGTTGTCCATTTCGTTTGATATTGGGCATTTCATTTCCCAGTGCTTAGATCTAATGAAATATTGTTCTCCCCTGGGTAATTTGCCAATTTTGATGAGTCTTTTCCTCGTTTTAAAAAAGAAGCTCATGGAGCCCTTGGAAGAGTGTCTTCTCCATCAGAGCTCATCACATGACTCCTTGGCATGAGTGTTGACATAGCACTGGCTGGGGGATATGCCTCCATCCCACCTCCTTCACCCTCCCTGAACCCACCATAGTCCATCCATTCCTCCTTACAGGCATCCACTGAGGGAGTGGTGGCAGACGTGGTGGTCCCTGTGTTGGGGGGAGGTTACCTGGATCCTTGCTAACTCTACTCAGAGTCCTGCAACTTCCACCCTCAACACAGAGAGGTGCCTGTAGATAGGGCAGCACAGCAGTGCCCAGAAGGTCCTCCTCAACACCGCTGCCACACAACCACTGCATTGCACGGCACCCATTATTTTCCTTAGCCTATCCTTTCCCTTATTTGTCTGCACCTTTTTCCTTTTTTTTATTCCCTGTTTACTTTACAGCTATGTACTGTCAATAATCGTTGGTGGTATAATGTATCAAGGTTTGTTGATTTATGTCAGGGTGTGGTGTGTGGCTGTGCTGTGTACTGCAATATGATGTCTAACAGTATGTGTATGCAGTCAGCTGGTGCTGTATGATGTCACAGGCTATGGGTATAAAGGAAGTGACATGCTAGGGGTGGAAGGGTGGGGTGGGCCCCTCTGGACCACCAGAAACAATCAGCTACACCAACAAAAAAAACAGAAACAATCAGCTGCACCAGCAAAAACCCCCAAGCAGGTACCTTTCCAAGAGAAGCCAAAAAGCAACCTGCTACCAAGTGAAATCAACAATATGCAGCAAAAGAAGCAATAAAATCAGCAATGAGCAGTTACTTCCCTGAAATGAAACCAATTCCTTCCCCTTTTAGCCTCTTATGAGAAGCCAAAAAGCTACCTGCTACCACCAATCTGACTCAGCCCCACCTCCAGTTATCAAGTAGCTGAGGCCCCAGGCCAGAGAATTAGCACCCTTCCCCCAAACTACAGGGCTAGACAAAAAACAGTTCCTGCACTATAATGTTAATGGAGTAAATAAATAAATAAATAAGATGAGAACAGTAGCCCAAGTGAAATCTGCTATAAGCAGTAAAAGAATAAATAATATTCAGCAATGAGCTGACAATATGGTATAAGCAGATCTGCGGACGGAGTTTCAAAAGCAGAAAAATTGCGCATATGCAGCAAAATATATGTTGCGCAACGGAGTGTACCATTGCTGAAACAACAATTGTTTCCAGTGACAGGTACTGTATTTCATCATTTTGTGAGTACCCCTTGAAGTGGTTTCATTCGAGCCCAGGTCCTTGCAGTTCCCAATTACCACTACTGCAAAGAATGGGCACCCAGTCCTTTTCTCTCTTCTACTCAGTTCATGGGATTTCTTTATAGGTCAAAATAAATCTGGCTTGAAAAGTGAAAGATTTGACTCAATTCTTCCTGATCACTAGGGTTTGCTGTGGATTAACTAGCAACACTGAACCATGCCTAAAACCATTTTCAGTCCCGTCCCCGTGTACACTGCATAAGTAAGTTTTAGGCCGTCCCCTCATTCACAATCCATACCTAAATCAATAATAATTCTATTTACTTTCCTGCAGTAATTTTACTGACATTATTTACTAAGGGTGTGCAAACCCCAAATATCAATTCCCAAATAACACAAATAATATAGTACCCAGTACTCAAATATGAGTACCAAAATTGTTCACTATTTAGAGTTATTCTGGAAAAAATACTAAAAGGCATTAAGATATATATAAAAGAAAAGAAAAACTCCACAGGTGGCCAGGACTAGTCCCATGGGCACCCCTTACCCAAGAAGTAAAAGTACATTGTAAGTCTAATTAATTATTCATAGAAACATAGAAACATGGCGGCAGAAAAGAACCACCTGGCCCACCCAGTCTGCCCAAGATACCTAGCTGATGGCTAGGGCTTTTCCGGCTCCCTTCCTCCCCCCCTCGATACCAGACCCATGTGTCTGTCCCATGCCCTCTTAAAGCCCTCTATGATGGCTTCCACTACCACCACCTCTGGAAGCCTATTCCATTTCTCCACTGCCCTTTCTGTGAAAAAGTTCTTCCTGATGTTTCCTCAGAACCTGCCTCCCTCATCTGTAATGCATGCCCCCTAGTCCTCTTCTGCCCTCGTAAGTTAAACAGCATCTTTACATGGCAGCGACTCTCAGCTCACGCATTGTACACAGACATCAGCAGCGGTGCCAAAACAAAACTATTTTTGGTGAAAAAACCTAAAGAAAAAAACTGTCATTATTGCGGTTAGACTTATAATCACAATAATGACCTCACAGCTGGTCATTTCCTTTGATTAATGACTGGCTGGGTGGGGTTGGCCCTTGGCTGTGCCTTGGGCTACCCTTCCCCCCAGCTGGTCATTAATCACCAGTAAATGACCGGCTGTTCGGTCATTATTGCTTAAGTAATTTATTCACCCTGATCAAATAATTATTCAGTCTTTTGCATAGACCTATAATGTTTTATAATATTTAATTGCAGAAATGTATATTTGAGCAAAAAATATATTCCCATATCTAGGATCCCATGCCTTAAGAAAGCTATTTTATATAGTGAAGTTAAGTTGAGAGGTACGGTATGGTGCAGCCAATTCACTGTTATTTTTTTCATTCGTACTTTCTCCCCTCTGGTCTACTGCAGGCAGGTACTTCCACCCCTGCTCTGCTGCCTATGTCCATCTACCGCTCCCCCCCCCGTACTGCTGAGCCCCATGTCCCCCATGGCGGGAAAGGGAAGGTCTATCCTCCTACCACCCAGGTCTCATCATCCAGATTGGAGCTTCCGGCGATCCAGGAGTGGATTAGGGCACCGAACGCCAAGCAGGGCATCACTTAGCCTGTGGTTGCCTCCCTTTTCCATTTCCCATCCCTCCCCTTCACTGCTATGAATGCAAGAGCATGGAGGCATGCACGTGCTATGTAGCAATGCTCTGTGCCACCCTAACTCCAGTGTAGCCCCCAACCTCCATCAGGAGGCAGCCAAGGTGTGGTACAACCTTCCCTCCTTCCCCGGGAGAGGAGAGTAGTCCATTGGACGCTTGATTCTCTCCCTCTCCTGCCGACCTCCAGCAACCCAAGCTTGCCCCTGAGCCCTGGTCATCGGCATGGTGCGAGGTGTGGCATCCAGCACCTCAGCCCTCTGCACCACTGGGCCAGCATGCCAGTCCACTATTTAAACATAAATTACAGCCACAGGCATTTTGCCAGGAGTCAACACTTGTAAGATCAATCACTCCTCCCTCCCTCATTAGCCTGATCCATCCCTTCCCTAGATTAGCATTTTGTGAATACACCCCCACTGACCCCCAATCCATGATTTAGGGAGGGAGACCAGTAGTATCAAGGCTCGCTTAGCCCCAGTTTCCTCTCTCCCTCAGCATACATGTGAAATAACAGTGTGAGGAGCATGTAACCGGGAAGGGTTGGGGTGACAAAGCAATGTGTGTCACTGATGATGCTAGGCGTACTGGCCAATCTGCTTAGCTTCATCACTGATGCACATTGCTCTGCCCTCTCATTCCTGGTCGTACGCTCCTCACACTACCATGAACACTCCTTGAATGGGGTGATGGTATGCTGCAAGGGGCTGACTACATTTTCCAGGCCTTGATACTATCAGACCCTCAAATCATGGCTTGGGGGTGTGGAAGGGTCCCCACATTAATAAAATGCCAATGTGGAGACTGGAGGGGGTTGGGCTATGGAAATGGAGTGACTGAATTTACATAGTCAGTGCCTTGCAAAATCACAGGACCCTGCAATTTATATTAAAATAATGGACTGGGAGGAAAGAGGAGGAGGTGGAGGGCAGGAGATGACTGGATTGGGTAAGGGGTAGCTACAGGGTTAGTTCACCCACCTTGGGAAGGAATATAATTTATTTTTGAAAAATGTTTAGGCCCTAAGTATCAAATACCAACTGCCCAGTACTGAGTATCTGGATGACTCAGAGGAGTTTTCCTTGATCCTGGTGCCCCGCTAAGCCAAACAGGGACCGGTGACCTCAAGGGGGTTAAAGAAAAGCTCCAAGAAGAGAAAATAAAAAAGTTTTAAAATAGGGCCATAGGAGGGGCTCATGAATATTAATGAGCCCCACATGAATATTTATAGGAATTGCCTACCGCCTAGGGGGACAGTATATCGGTGTCAGCGACAGCCAAACTAACAAGGATATCAATTAATAAATAAAAGTATTTAACAGAGCACTGTTGGGGCTATATGTATGTGAGGTTATAATTTAATAAAAGTGATATATCTGGTTGCACCAGAACTTTATATGTGGGGACACTAAGAGGACTGCTATAGACACTGAATGGCAGCCTCCATCTTTGCAGTTATCAGCCAATCGGGAGCCAGTATTAAACCAAGGGGCTCCTGGGACATTGCCAGAGACTTGTGGGAAATAAGCAGGGACAACATCTAGGCGCCAAAATGCTGTCCAGTTAAAGGACTGGGACTGTGATTACCAGCATGGACAGTCAATCAGATTACAGGCATTTTGCTTTTTATTTAAGGAGGGACAGTTTGAACCAGTGAGTTTCAGCAGCAGTTCAAGAGTGTCTCTCTGGAGCTCCTGAACGGAAAGGAGGCTCCCTGCAGCTCAGGGAACGTGGGGAGAGGCCTGCTTTGCCTCTTCTCGGCCAAAACACCTGCTGATTAATTGGGTCAGCCAAGTCTGCAGAACCAGCTGCAATCCTTCAAAAAAGGGAGAATCCATCAGAGTGAGTTTCCAGACTGAACGTGGGATCAGAGTGTTAAACTATCCCAAATCTGCATTTTGGTGAGAAGCTGTTTTTGCCTCAGGGACTGCGCCTGAACTTCATGCCTGTGGTCACCGAAATTGTCTCCAGCTGATTATCACTGAGTGCTGGTTTATTGCAAACAACTAAAAGGTTTTGCCAGGGGGAGATTTGAATTGCTGTGTGCCAGCCTACATCTCCAGGACTGCAACTTGCAAGTGAGTAAGCTGTGTGGCCTATTACCGGACTGTATCCAAGCTGAACTGGCGATGCCAAGTAATGTGCCTAAAGGACTGTTGCTGCCGGTAAAAGTCAAGCTGCCAGACGACCAGAGAAGGGAATCAGCTCCTGCAGAGAATCTCATCATGGGTTGTGGCCACCCTTGGGGGCTACGCCTCGATGAGGAGGTGAGTCATGCTAGCTCCGGTCCCTGTATCCTGGCTCTTGCCAGAAAGGACTAAGTCCTGCAGCCACATCCTGCCTCGAGGAGAGCAATCCTGGAAATCAGCCCAGATCTCGAGGTCCAAGGTTCAGTGAATACCTCAGGGTTTTACCCTGCAACACCAATTAACCTGTTTGTTCCAACTGATTTGCCTTTCAAGTCCGCACTTTGGTTTAGACTGTCTTTGTAGGCCATCGGGCCTGGGGATTACAATTTCTGGGTTTCAAAAAGTGATTTATGTTGTTACAGTCAAATACAAAAGAAAGCTTAACCATTTCTTTATTTAAGGGCCCCAACCAGCTGTGACACCGGCCAACCTGCGGCACCACTTCAGGCCTGCAATGTAGCTTATCCTGGGTATCCAGTGAGGTTAACTGGACAGTCCAAAGGGGTTAATGCATTTAGTTGAATGTTTATACAAAGTCAAAATACTGCTAAAACCAAAAGTGCCAATTGATCAATAGAAACATAGAAACATAGACTTTGACGGCAGTTAAGGACCGCTTGGCCCATCTAGTCTGCCCATTTCCCTACCTACAGGATAGGCCGCAGATCCTAGTTAACCAACAGCCTATTTCTTCCTACCCTCCACAAGAATTGCCTTATGTCTGTCCCATGCATTCTTGAATTCTCCCACAGTTTTAGACCCCACAACCTCCTCAGGCAGGCTGTTACATGCATCCACTACCCTCTCTGTGAAATAATACTTCCTCACATTGCCCCTGAACCCCTCTCTATCTTTAAATTGTGTCCCCTTGTTCTTGCATGTCTCTTTTTCTGAAAGATGCTACCCTCTTGGACTTTGTTGATTCCACTGAGGTACTTAAAAGTTTCTATCATTCCCGCTCTCCTTCTTTCCTCAAGGGTATACATAATAAGCTCCTTAGTCTCTCCACATCGGCTTCTCTTGCAGACCCTGTACCATTTTAGTTGCCCTCCTCTGGACTGCCTCTATCCTGTCTATGTCCTTGCGGAGATGGGGTCTCAGAACTGGGACGCAGTACTCCAGATGGGGTCTCACCAACTGTCTGTACAGAGGGATAACAACTTCCTGTTTTCTGCTGCTGATGCATCTCCCTATGCATCCCAGTATACCCCCAGCCCTCCCTACTGCCTTCTCACATTGCTTGCTAACCTTAAGGTCATCTGATATGATTACCCCAGGTCCCTTTCCTTTTTGTTGTAGTTACTACCTCCCCACTGTGTATTCTTCCCTGGGTTTTGTTTCCCAGGTGCATTATTTTGCACTTCTTTGCATTGAATCCTAGCTGCCATACTTCTGACCATTCCTCCAACCTTGCTAAGTCCCTTCTCATCCTTTCCATGCCTCCTTGTGTATCAACCCTATTGCAGATCTTTGTGTCATCTGCAAAAGGCATCACCTTTCCTTCCAGTCCCTCTGCAATGTCACTGGTGAAGACATTAAAGAGGACTGGACCCAATACTGAACCTCAGCGGTACCCACTAGTAACCCCTCTTTCTTCAGGTGGACTCCATTTACAATTACCTTTTGTCCTGTTTTGCAGCCAATGTTTTATCAGGCTACCACCCCTGGACCCCTCCCAGGCTTTAGTTAATTTGACTATTAATCTTTTGTTGTGGGACTGTGTCAAATGCCTTGCTAAAGTCTAGGTAGGCCATGTCCACAGCCCCTCTCTGGTCTACTACTTTGGTCACCCAGTCAAAGAAATCTATTAGATTGTCTGACATGACCTTCCGCTGTGAACCCATGCTGCCTTCAGTCCCTGTGCCCCACTGGCCTCTAGGTACTCAACTATTCTTTCCTTCGAAGTGACTCCATTACTTTCCCTACCACAGAGGTCAGACTGACAGGTCTGTAGTTTCCTGCCTCTGTCTTGGTCCCACTTTTGTGAAGGGGAATCACATCCGCCTTCCTCCAGTCCTCGGGTACCACACCTTCCTCCCATGATTTATTAAAAAGAGTAGCCAGTGGTTTCACTAGTTCCACCCTTAATTCTTTTAGAATTCTAGGGTGAATTCCATCAGGACCCATTGCTTTGTCCACCTTCAGTTTTAGGAGTTCTTGCAGAACCCTTTCTTCTGTGAAAGGACTGGGATCGACCCCCTATCAAGAGTGCTTCTGTTAATTGGATTAGGCACTTCTCCCTCCTCTTTTGTGAATACTGAGCAGAAATATTCGTTCAGTATCCCTGCTTTTCACTGTCCCCTCTGCCCACCCACCGTTCATTCTATTCAGCCTCACTATCCCTCCTTTGTCTTTCTCACGCTGATGTACCTATAAAAGGTTTTATCCCTTCTTAACTTGAGTTGGCTATCTTTTCCTCAGTTTGGGCCTTTGCTATTCTGACTTCCCTCCTGCTTCCTTCTGCCTTAACTGGTACAGCTCTCTGTCCTGCTCCTTCTGTGTTTCCTCATACTTCCGAATGCTATCTTTTTCTTCCTGACTTTCACAGCCACCTCTTTTGAGAACCATAGTGGCTTTTTCTTTCATTTTGATTTGTTTATTTGCTTCACACAAAGGCTTGTTGCCTCTGTGATGGCAGTTTGATGATTCCCATTGTTGCTCCACACCTCCTTCTAGCCTGTTTGCTAGTGCTTTTCTGAGGCACTCTCCCATCTTGCCAAAGTCAGCCCTCCTAAAGCCCAGTACCCTCACTTCTGCATGGCTTGACTCTGTAGCTGAGTTTAACGTGAACTACACTGTTTGATGGTCACTTGTTCCCAGATGGCAACCCACTTCTAGATCTGAGATCCTCTCACTGCCCCCATTTGAGAGTATGAGGTCTAAGATTGCTCCCTCACGAATGGGTTCCGAAACTAGCTGTCTGAGGCCTGCCACCTGTAGGGCATCAAGAATGGCCCTGCTCTTGGATGTGGCTGCAGCAAATGTGCTCCAGTTAACATCTGGCATATTCAGGTCTCCCATCAACAGTATCTCCCCTCTCTGCCATTCTAAGAATGCCTTCTATCATATCCATGTCCATTCCTCCCCTGACAGGGGGTCTGTACACAACCCCTGTGCGATTGTGGTGCCCTCTCCAGTCTCCAAGGTGACCCACAGTGCCTCCTCTCCTCCCTGTTTACTCTTTTGTTCAGTTGCTTTATATCCTTCCTTTACATAGAGGCTACTCCTCCTCTTCTCCCCTGCCTGTCTCTCCTGTAGGTTATATGCCTGGTATGTTAACATCCCAGTCATGGTTCTCTGTGTACCATGTTTCTGTGACTGCTACGATATCCAGGCATCCCTCTTCCATCAAGGCCACCAGCTCAGGGCTTGTTGCCCTGACTACGAGCATTGGTGCTCATTACCCTCCATTTTCTGATGGCCTTACTCCTTTTGCCCCATCCCTGTCCTTCTTGCCTTTGTCACTTTCTCCATTTACCCTGCCTTCTCCCTATCGACACCTCTATGTTGGTGTTTGCCGCCCTTACTACCGTGATTTTTGGGGGCTAGGATTTCCCTCTCCTTTCCAGTGCCCCCTTGGCTGGTTAAATGCTTGCCAATGAAGCATTTAAACTATCACCTAGGATCCTGGTTCCCTCCTGGATAGATGCAGCCCATCATGCCAGTATAGGCTTGCATCACTCCAGGTGGACCCCAGTCCCCAATGAAGCCAAATCCCTGAGCTCTGCACCAGTTTTTCAACCACTGATTGAATCCCATGATGCAGAACACCTAGTCTCTCCTATGCCATAGATGGGCGCACCTCCGAGAAGGTTACCGTGCGTGCTGCTTGTCCTAGGCCCCTCCCCAATTCCACAAACTCTTCCTGCACTTCTCTAATCCCTTTCTTAGCCAGGTCATTTGTCCCTAGGTGGACAATGACATCCAGCTCCCTCCCTGTGCAGCTGCTCTGGCAATCCTGAGGATTCGCTCCCTGTCCCTCCAAGCCATGGCACCAGGCAGGCACCTTACCTCCCTCTCCCCTTCCTCCCCCAGTTCTACCTTCCTAACAATGGAGTCCCCCACCAGGAGTTGTTTCCTTCCCCTGCGGGGTCCTCTGCCACCCTCCTGTGGGTCTCCTTTGTGGAGGTTCCCAGCATCCTCCTTGGTCTCCACTGCGGGTGCCTCCATAGAGGAACCACACTTTGCCAGAATGGCATAGGAATTGTGGAGAGGTACAGTGGAGGATGCACCTCTGTTCCACCACCCTCACCTCCCTGAGCCCACTGTGGTCCAACCGCTCCTCTTTCTTGGCAACCTCTGAGGCAACGGCAGTGGCACTAGTGGTCCCTGGATGGAAGAGGAGGTCCCTAAATCCTGGCCAACTCAGCCTGGAGATGAGCAACCTCCTCCCTCAGCCCAGAGAGGTGCCTGCAGATGGGATAACACCCATCCTCCAGAACATCTCCCGGAAGACTGCTGCTCCACAGCCACTGCACTGCACCACTCCAATCATGTCTTATTTATGGCCCCTAACTGTTTGCAATCCTTACTCTTTCCTCTTTTTTCTCTCTCTCTCTCCTTACTTTCTGCCTGTGTGCCCTTTAAGCTCCTGATTGTCCTGTTCTGAGACAAGAAAATCCTATATTTCTCAATGAGCCCCTTACTTGCTCAGAGGCAGACCTCCAGCAGCTAGAGGGGGCCGGAGAGCTACTCTTGCCCTTCTAGGATGGTGGGTCTTTGGTGGCTCTGTGATCACTCACTTCCTGCTCCCAAACAGGAAGTTCCTGTTGTCAGTCAAATCCTGTGCCTATAAAAGTAGAACTAGCTTTGGGTGGGAAGGAGGACAATATAGTCCCAGTAGAAAAGTCCAGTCACACAGCAGTTCTTTCTCCTGGTGTCTTCTGCCAAGCTAATTAGCAGAATCTTTCTAAGGCAGTCTTTAGATGTAGCTTCCTTCTCGCTAAGCCACTCCCCCTACTTACTAGATCTTTCTACAAGTAATTTAAACCTCACAGCTATTAAGTCCTTTCAGTCACCTGAGATTTACACCTAGGTAACTGTTCAGATAACCATTCAGTTCAGTTGACTCAGACAAACACACACTTTTTTTTTTGTTTCGTTTGTTAGTTTTTTTGTTTTACCCTAAATTAAAGGTACAAGTACAAGAGTTCTTCTTCTTTAGTCCCAGTAGAGAAGTCCAGTCACACAGCAGTCCTTTCTCCTGGTGTCTTCTGCCAAGCTATTAGCAGAATCTTTCTACGGCAGTCTTTAAATGTAGCTTCCTTCTAGCTAAGCCACTCCCCCTACTTACTAGATCTTTCTACAAGTAATTTAAACCTCACAGCTATTAAGTCATTTCAGTCCCCTGAGATTTACACCTAGGTAACTGTTCAGATAACCATTCAGTTCAGTTAACTCAGACAGACACACACTTTTTTTTGTCTTGTTTTGTTTGTTAGTTTTTTTGTTTTGCCCTAAATTAAAGGTTCAAGTACAAGAGTTCTTCTTCTTTTGTCCCAGTAGAGAAGTCCAGTCACACAGCAGTCCTTTCTCCTGGTGTCTTCTGCCAAGCTATAAGCTCAAGATCAAGCTTTAATTGGCATCCCCTACTCCTTATTTAAACCCCTAAATAAATCTGCTTGTTGTTTAAATGTAAATCTGGTTCATGAGCATATTATTACTGTGTGCTGGTTTAATGCAAACAACTGAAAGATTTTGTGTTATTGCTGGTAACTGCTCTTTACAGGTGTATAGGGTGAATGCAGAGTTCCAGACCCTGTTCGTAAGTGGTCATGGTGAGCATATTATTAGCACTCTCCATTAATTGTGAATCAAATGCAAAGCGAGGTGGTTATTGTAATTTCAAGTGTGGGGCCACTAGGTGGGGCTGTGGGTAGGTATAGCTTCCCAGAGGGCTGTATCAGTTCAAGATCTAACCCACTAAATCATTACTCTAGGTGGAGGCACCACAATTGTAGTTTTACTGTTGGAAGTGACACCACAGTGACCCCTGATAGCGAACCCAGGCCCCTCAACCTGCAGTCAGGGAAGCAGGCAGGAGTAGTAGTCCTTGGTATAACGGCACCAGGGTTACATATTTATTTTCAGGTATGCATGGGGTGAAGCTCCTCACCAAACAGGATTGTTTCCTGGGACAGTGCTTTGGCACTACATGTCCTGGAAGCTGCAATGCCTGGTGCCCTAATGCCAGGTGGCATATTGCCTTCACCCATATTGGCATCAACAAAATAACTTTCGCACTGATACGGGTGAACTGACAGATGCAGATACAGATATAGGTACAGATATAAAACAGATAACTCCTAAGTGCTGGTAACAGTGCAGAACACACCAGCCTCCCTCCCCAGAGGAGGAGGAGGAGGAGAACATCCTCTGGGACGCACGATCTTCCTCTTCATGGCAGTCCCTAGGGTCCTAGGCTCATTCTTTACCCCAGGCTGCTGACATCATGAGTGGTACCCTACCACTGTGCCAATGACTTTTTGTAATGTTTTCTCCAGTGACTGTTTGCCCGATCAACTACTGTCCCTCAAAATATCCTCGTCTCGTACTTCTGCATTTTCCCTGCAAATTATTTTGCTTTTACTCAAAGTCTCTGTTCCCATCGGAACACAAAGCTCAGAATTTTGTTCTCTGCCAAATATTATCACCCTGTCAGAGTTATTGTCCTGCATGTCTTTCATTTCAGCCTTTCGCAACCCCTCATTATTTTCTGAGTCACAGAAATGTTTTGCAGTACTGGTGTCCAGAATATCTGGCACAAATACGTCTACCATTACTGTGCCTTTTGTGTCTGGAGTGGGAGGGGTGGGGGGTTAATATCCCAGTAAAACACAGCTCTGACATTTTCTTGAAACATCCCAACATTCGCTAGACAATTTGTCTTCTGGGGCTGTAAGGTGCTTGTTAGTGCCCTTACACATGAACTCTGTATCTTTTTCTCCCCCAATCAAAAATGTGGGCCCATTAGTGATTCTTTCTTTAAAGTCTGCCCACTCTCTGACTCTGCTAAGGTCAAGGCAGCCTGCTTCTCAACTTGTATTCAGGTATTATTGGGGTTGTCCATATTAATAACCGTTTCTGGTAATGGCATATCATTCAGCAAAAGCACAATCTGCATAATCATATTTTATCAAATAGCATGGCACCTACTAATATGGTCAGGTTCACCACAAATGGAACAAGTTATGCTGGTCTTAGATTTGGCCCCCATTTGCAACCAGTAGTAATCCTTTCCCAGCTGGTTGTTTGGGGTTTCTGATTGAGGTGGATTTGATCTATACATACCCTCCGCATAATCACATTCGCTGGCCAAACCATTATCCTTATGGCTGAGTTTACCAGAAATGCAAACATAAGAAATAGCCAGCAGAAGAAGGTCTTATGGTCTACTGAGTATGCTCGATTGTGGTGCCCTGATCCAGAGATTACAGTGGGCCCCACGCCATCTGTGACCTACCCCTTCACCCTGTCCCACCCTCTCTTGATCCCCCCCAATGTCTTTTGAGTGATGACCTCAGTTAGAAGTTCATTCCATCACAACACCAACCTTTCAACAAAGAGGTGCCTTCTGACTGCCTTCTTGAACCTTCCCCTCACTCTCTTATAACAGTGCCTCCCTGAAGCAAGGTATTGCGGTATCCCATCATAAGGGCAACTGAAAGTGAGTGAATCGAATATGAGTGACTCACTTTCAGTGCTTGTCATGTGGGCTACCCTGCAAGGGTAGCGACGATTATGTGGGCTTCCCTGCAAGAGTAGCGATGGTTACAGCATGGCGACAGGAAGGACGGGAGGGGGACAGGAAGAGGAGTGAGGGTATCTAAGGGGTAGTGCTGTGGGAGGTTGCTGAGCTTCCAGCTTGGTGTACTGTGAGGGTGGCTGACTATAGTGGGGATGGTGCAGCATTCGGGGCTGGGGAGGGCTACAGATTTTTGCGGGTGTTTTTTTTTTTTTGCCGATCCCAGATTTTCACCCCCCCCAACATGCACCCCCAGAGTTAGTAATCCCTATTTAGGGAGGTGTGGGGGTGCAGCCCCATAGGGTTGGGGGCATAGCCCTGCAGAACAACCTTTTGGCTGTCGCCTGTTTTCTTTCATGAGTGTACATCGCTTATTTTTTCGTCGATGTACACTCACCGTAATGGCGATCACTATTCTGTGATTGACGTTATGATGCACATCCATCTCTACTTTAGTACCCTCACCCTAGTTGGAAACGTCATTGAAAATATTTCTATTAGTTTTATGCCATTATATACCACAATTTGTTTTACCACAAATAAAACATTGTCCATCATTCCCAATTTTGGTACAGCTCCCCTATTTGGGATATCAGGGAAAATATTTTTATCAGTTTTATACCCTTTGTGGACCACATGCTGTTTTTCCACACCCCTCCCCAAGGTCCTTCACTCACCAACCTCCTGGATGACTCTTCACCTTGGGCCAATGCTTGGGACATCTTGCTGCCATCTCCAAATCTCCCACCTATCCCCTCATATCAATTTCCAATGCCTTACTGGCTCATCTGCTTCTTCAATAACTCTTCCCCCCCTGTACCCCCCCACTCTCCCCTCTCCTATATATTGTAAATAGCTTGTGTATATTGTAAATATGTATGATACGTAATGCTTGTACTCATTTACTTCATAATGTTGGTCACCACTACTACACCGCTGCTTGTTGCTATATCCACTCTGCGATTGACCTACCTGAACTCCTTGGCCTCAAGTCTACACCATTACTGACCCCAGCCTTTCCAATGATGTATCCTCATTGGATGCCGCAGGACCTCCATGGAACCATCGGCCAAAACTATCGGAACTGACTGCATACTCGGGAATGTACTGTGAATCTAACTGCTTAATTTCCAATGTAAACTGCTTTCCTGCTGCACACAGATCTAGCTGCTGCTTATTTGTATCACCTCATGTACCCAACTGTACTTGTATCTATTGTTGAAATTGTATGCACCCTCTGTATGTGTATTCTACTCTTGGAATTGTCTCTATTCCCTGTATCGCCCCTGAAAAAGGGATTTGACTGTCTCAGTGGGCCCACCTGGTTATCAAAATTCTAATAAATAAATAAATCTGTCCTTGGTGGCTCAGTCCACTCTGCATCAAAAATGTTCTTGGTAAGGCATACCTTCTTAGCCCATGTTTGTTGTTCATTGCTGAACACCATCCGAGGGACTCTCCATCCAAATTCTTCCTTGAGCAGTTCCATTCTGTATGAAATGGCCCCATTACAATAGTATAGTCCGGGGGGTCATCTTCTTAAATTCTACATCTGCTGCTGTGCTTCTCCAGTGAAATATCACACTACTTTGTCAGTCCACTCTTCTTTAGGCCACATCTCATTTCTAGCCTTTTTCTCAAATATTACCAGACAGTCTTTTATGTCCTCATTATGACTTATTTTCTTCAGGACAGTGTTTGGTTCCCCCCAAAGGTTGGTTGGGCAACTGGGATCTTCCTTGACATCAGCTGTCTCCCCACCTACTGCTGCTGGGCTTTCTGTTGCTCCTGCTGCAACATCCATGGCTGCCCTATCTGCCACTGTGAACGTTTCTTGGTGCCCATCCAACCCTAGACACAACGGTGAGCTCTATCCCACCCACTAAAGCCACAATATTTAAGCGGGCAGCACACCAACTATAAGCAGTCGTGGGAACACACATATAGATAATTATCAGAAGTTTAATTTTTTTTTCCAAATCTTTAGTGTTGTAATTCCATCCTTGGCCAAGTTAATATTTTAATAATGAGTGCCTAATGTACTCTACTTCATTTATGAATTGACGAAAATAAAAATGTAATATTTTTACAAAAAAAAAAGTTCAAATTGAAAACTTTTTATTTGATACTGTCTCTTAAATGGTTTCTGGGCAAGTCAAACATGCACTCAGGCAGTTTTCGTTATGTTAGCAATGAGATCTGACAGTGTGTGAGCTAGGCTGCGATAGCCTCACTTTCAGGATATAGTGAGCAGGGCTTCCCCAGACCTTTAAAATGATACACAAATGGGGTGGTCTGATGGCCCAATGGAAGCACTATGCACTTCTGTACTGACAACCCAGATCCAGGAGTGGACTCGGGTATCGGGTGGCCAGGGGCCAGGGTGGCACTTCTGTATGGCAGCACTACCAGTTGGGGAGGGTAGGTGCTGTGGTTCCAGTGCCACAGTGAAGCCTGTGGTGGGCCAGGGGAACTTGTCTCCTCCACAAGGTGTCACTGTGTGCAGACGTAGACTCATAGCCAGTGACTAGTGTCCAAAGGTGAGCCCAGATCATCAGGGGCCAGCTGGGGGGAGAACAACTGAGCATCCCAGTGGATTATCTCCTCCTCTGGGGAGGGAGATCCACAGAATCCACTGCATTACCACCACCTGGGTGACCAGAGCTGGCAGTGCAGTCAGAGAAGCCTGCAATGTGAGAGGGAGAGGCTGGAGCTGGTTGTTACAGCGTATGCTGTCATGATGACCGTGATGGCACCAGACTCAAAGGCTGGGAGAAACAAAAGGGCCCCCCACACACACACACACACAAGGCTGAGCAGAGTGGCATCTCAAGATGCCCACAAACCCTGTGCTTGATGATCTGGGGCAGTCCACCCCAGATCAAGAGTACAGCATCTCAATCCCCGCCCTCCAGTCTCGAGGAGGCCCACCGTGGAGAGCAAGCCATGGTCTCCTGGGGTGGCACGTTAAGTCCCTAGGGAAACTGGGGAGTCAGGGCTGGAGTGCATCTGTAAAGGAGACAGATGGGGTATATTCCCAGATGGGCAGCTAGAGGAGATAAAAAAAGTAAAACAAAAGGCTACTGACCAACGTCTGGAGAGGAGAGAGAGTGAGTAAACCAAAAAAGACATGTCTCCCTGCTGTCATTAATGATGGCTGCCTGTACTCTCTGGAGCCACATGAGGATCCCCAATGACCTCAACAGTGGGGGGAGCAGCAGACGGCACTGGGAAGTCACTGGGTCTGGGGTCCTAAACAAGGAGTAGGCAGTAGCAGTGAACAAAAAGCAGGGTTAAAAAAAAATTATATGGAAACTTTGGAAGTTCTGTTTTCTGCTGCAGCACTACCACCAAGTATTGGCGACAAGACAGTTCCAACCTAAAGCCAGTGCTCTAACAATGACAATTTAGGGTGTTCTGGACATGTTCTTGCATATGCCTGCAGGCAACCTTGGTAGTAAGGCCTGACACAGCCAGAGGAGAGCCTTGCAACCCCAAACAAGTGTGGTTATTGCAGCTTAATTTAAATTCTTGAGTATCTTATTCTACTTATAAAAAGAACTTTGGGGTAAAAAGTGTGCCCAGACTAGCATAACAGGTAATTCAATGTTTTATTTAAGCATATCTCTCAACCGTACCACATTATGAGGAACTTTCCTCATTTTGCTTCACAAAAGCTCCCTGTTCCACATTGTGAGGACTTGTTCCACATTCAAAGTCAACATTTTAAAGCAAAAATCCATAGTAAATGATGCAAAAAAGATATTATTCAATTAATAACAGACTTTCTGCACATAAATGCAACATTTTAACGGTGTTTTGAGCTTCTTAGGTAAAGATTTGATTAAGTGTTCCACATTTTGCCCATTTGTTCCACATTTTGACAGGCAATGTTCCACATTTGGGGGACAAAAGGTTAAGAGGTATGTATTTAAGCATAATGTTACTTTTTATGGCAAGAAATAGTCTCAAAACTTGAAGATGTGAAATTAAAAATATAAAGGCGTGCCCAATAATGTTTGGTAACTGGATAGGCAGGCAGGCTGGGACTGGTACACTTTCCCCTGCGAGTTAGGCTGCGGTAAAAGTACAGGTGCCAGCCTGTGTCAGCCAGTCAGCAGCCAGAATTCTTTGTATCAATTTTATAAAATAACATAACATAAAGCAAAATGTCTCACACCAGCTTTTACAGATCAACCATCCTCTACCTAGTTCAGCAGTTCTTTCTATCTGTTTCTCTCTATGCAGCTTGGAGCAATGTTGCCTCTGTGCTGCCCTATGGTAGTCTTTCTTTTCTCAGCATTTTATCATTCCATCCTTACCCTTCTGTAACAGCAGGAACCTTTTCCAGTATTTTTTTAACCCCAGCTTATTACAGGCTGCCCAGACTTACCTCTTTATTCTCAGGGCTGCTGTCCTCAGACTCTTACAGGCAAACAGCAGAACGTTCCTTTCCTCTCTTCTGTCTTCCTTCTCAGGGCACCTGTACTCAACCTTTTACAGACCAACAGCAAGACATTCTCTTGCCCTCTCTTACTTCTCAGTGCTTCCATCCTCAGCTTTTTATATGCCAGCAGTAGGACATTTTCTTTCTGTCTCATATTTCTTAGGGTTTGTTCTCAAATTCTCACATGCCTACAGCAGGACATTCTCTTTCTCTTTCTCTCCCCCTTACTTCTGAGGGCTTCTGTCCTAAGGCTCTCAAAGGCCAAAAGCAGGACATTCTCTTCCTGTGTTACACCTCAGAGCTTCCCTCATCTTTCACAGGCCAACAGCAGAACATTCTGATCCTCTTTCTTACTGCTCAGGACTTCCATCCTCAGACTTTCACAGGCCTGCAGCAGGACAGTCTATTGCCTTCTCTTAATGCTGAGGGCTCCCATCCTCAGACTTACACAGGCCTGCAGCAGGACAGTCTATTGTCTTCTCTTACTGCTTAGGGCTTCCATCCTCAGACTTACACAGGCCTGCAGCAGGACAGTCTATTGCCTTCTCTTACTGCTTAGGGCTTCCATCCTCAGACTTACACAGGCCTGCAGCAGGACAGTCTGTTGCCTTCTCTTACTGCTTAGGGCTTCCATCCTCAGACGTACACAGGCCTGCAGCAGGACAGTCTGTTGCCTTCTCTTACTGCTTAGGGTTTCCATCCTCAGACTTGCACAGGCCTGCAGCAGGACAGTCTGTTGCCTTCTCTTACTGCTTAGGGCTTCCATCCTCAGACTTACACAGGCCTGCAGCAGGACAGTCTGTTGCCTTCTCTTACTGCTTAGGGCTTCCATCCTCAGACTTGCACAGGCCTGCAGCAGGACAGTCTAATGCCTTCTCTTACTGCTTAGGGCTTCCATCCTCAGACTTGCACAGGCCTGCAGCAGCACATTTTCTTCATCTCTCTTACTTCTGAGAGCTTCCATCCTCAGACTCTCACAGGCCAACAGAAGTACATTCTCTTGCCCTCTCTTACTTCTCAGGACTTATGACCTCAGTCTCTCAGAGGCCAACCTCAGGAAATCCTTATGCCCTCTCTGAGTCCTGAGGGTTTCTGTACCCAGATTCTCACAGGTCAACAACAGGACATTCTCTTGCCCTACCTTACTTCTCAGGGCAGGACTTCAGCATCTGCTAATAAAGCAATGGTGAATGCGGCAGTGAATGTGAAGAAGCCAACACTCATAAGGACCAGCCTTGAGCATCTCGAGAATGCCTACTCAGCCCCTAACATTAGGATCCTTGCGATACCAGAGGGGTCAGAAGGGAATCACACACTGAACCTTATGGATTGCTAGATCTCTGAGACCCTGAGCCTGGATCGCAGAGTGTATCTGGTGAAAGCATACTGCATTACACATTGCTGAGGAAGGAGCACAGCAGAGGGATCCTTCACCATGTTGCTGATCACCACTTCATCAGCATCAGTGATTCGGAACAGGGTGCTAAGAGCCATGAGAAACAGCAAACATTAGTATGGACAGTTCAAGCATCCTGACCCTTCCTATGCCATGAGACTGAAGCACTACATGCAAATTAAGAGACTTGAAGGCATCCTGCAGTCTACTCTTCCCTGCTTGACATCATGAATTGGCCAGCAACAGGAGTTAACGTGTTCACTGTTACTAAACTGGAGGCCGACAATGCATACTGTATGGGGGACAATGACCTTACTTCAAACAATGAAGGTGAGTCACTTTTGTGTTCAGACACTGTTCCCCTGCCAGTATTATGCTTGGATCTGATGTTAGTACTATAACAATAGGGGTATTGGAGCCCTATCTCTTGACTGTTGTGGTCACAGGCTCAGCAACAAACTGAATATGTTAATGATAGCGTGCTTTTATAGGCTTTCTCCTAGAAGCATTGATAATACTGATACTGTTAAATATTGGCTCCATATTACCAATTAATAATTAACTTAGTTTACCATCATATTTCTGGAATTTGACACATCAGGGATCTGAAGGATAGATACATAGATACATAGACAGTGTCGGCAGATAAGAGCCTATGGCCCACCTAGTCTGCCCATTTGAGCTTGTAAGTTCAGTTTGTTTTCCTAGAAGTCTGTTTCCCCTTACCCCTGCCCTCTAGAATTCCTTTATGTCTATCCCATGCATTCTTAAATCCCGTGATTGTTTCAGCCCCCACCACTTCCTCTGGCAGGGTGTTCCACTTGTCCACCACCCGTTCTGTGAAGAAATTCTTTCTCATGTTTCCTCTGAATCGTCCTCCCTCCAACTTCATCCCATGCCCTCTAGTCCTGAAACATCTTTTTTTGCTTAAAAATAGTGTTTTCCTGCACCCTGTTCCTCCCTGTAAGATACTTGTATGTCTCTATCATATCCCTCTCCTCCTCTCCTCCAGGAGTACATGTTCAGTTCCTTCAACCTGTCTTCATAGGACTTGTGATGCAACCCATGCACCATCTTTGTTGCCCTCCTCTGAACCTTCTCTACCCTGTCTATGTCCTTACGTAGGTATGGTCTCCAGAACTGTACACTGTACTCCAGGTGGGGCCTCACTAGTGTCTTGTATAACGGAATTATGACCTCTCTTTTCCTGTTGGTGATGCCCCTGCCTATACATCCCAGCATCCTATTTGCTTTACCTGATGCCTTGTCACACTGTTTCCCTACCTTGAGGTCATCAGAGATGACAACCCCAAGATCCCTTTCCTGCTTGGTGCATGCTATATCCTCACCCCCCAACTGATATACTGTGCCAGGGTTTTTGTGCCCCATATGCATTATCTTGCACTTCTTTGCATTGAATTTCAACTGCCAAACCCTTGACCATTCTTCAAGTTTCTGCAGGTCCTTCTCATTCTGTCTACACCCTCTGGTGTGTCTACTCTGTTACAGAGCTTTGTGTCATCAGCGAACAGTGAAATTCTGCCTTCTAGATCCTGTGCAATGTCACTGATGAAGATGTTGAATAGGACCAGTCCCAGCACTGATCCTTGTGGTACCCACTGGTTACTCTTCCCTCTGTGGAGTGACAGCCATTTACCACCACCCTCTGTGTCCTGCCACCCAGCCAGTTACCTACCCACCACACTACTGTCCTGCCCACACCATATCCCCAGTTTGTGTAATAGTCTTCTATGTGGCACAGTGTCAAAGGCCTTGCTGAAGTCCAGATAGGCCATGTCCACTGCCCTCCCTGATCCACCTCCCTAGTCACCCAGTCAAAAATTCAATGAGGTTGGTCTGACATGACCTCCCCTGGTGAAACCATGCTGCCTTGGGTCCTGTAGTCCATTGACAACCAGATGTTCCACCAATCTCTCCTTCAGTAGTGCTTCCATGATCTTTCCCACTACCGAGGTGAGGCTGACTGGTCTGTAGTTCCCTGCTTCCTCTTTGTTCCCACTTTTGTATAGGGGACTACATCTGCTGTCCTCCAGTCTTTGGGTACCTCCCTGTTTCCAGTGATTGGCTGAACAGGATAGCCAGAGGTTCAGCCACCACCTCTCTTAGTTCTTTAAGGACCTGGGTGCACCCCATCTGGCCCCATTGCTTTATCAGCTCTTATTACTTCCAGTTCCTTCAGGACCCTTTCCGTAAAGGGACTTGTGTCCATTTCTGCACCATTCTCACTCCTTGTACTCCCTTCAGACCCATTACCCCCTCTTCCTTAGTAAAGGACTGAGCAGAAATACCTGTTCAATATGTCAGCTTTATTGTTGCCATCCTCCACGCTGGCTCCCATCCTCCCCTTCAGTCTCACTATCCCTCCCTTTGTCTTTCTTTTTTTCACTTATGTACCTGTAAAGGTTTTGTCCTTTACCCACTGATTTTGCAATGTGTTCTTCTGTCTGAGCTTTGGCTTCCCACTGACTTCCCTGCCTCCCTTTGTTTCTCCTGGTACTTCTCCCTATCCCTTCTGCCTGTGTCTTTTGTATTGCCTGAATGCAATCTTTTGGCTTTCACTTTCTTTGCTACCTCTTTGGAAAACCATAATGGTCTCCTCTTCCTTTTCCTCTTGCTAACCTGCTTAATGCATAATTCTGTTGTTCTTATAATCCACATTTTAAATACTGCCCACTGTTCCTCAACCCCTGATTCCTGTCCCATTCCCTTAATGCCTCTTTCAAGTATCTCCCATTTCCCAAAGTCTGCCCCTAAAATCTAGGATCGTGTTTTGTGTGGTTTGGTTCTGCTCTTTCTGTGATTTCAAACCACAATGACTGGTGGTCACTGTTACCCAGGTGCTCCCCACTGTTACCCCCATCACACTGTCCCTGTTTGTGAGCACAAGGTCCAGTATTGCCTTCTGCCGAGTTGGTTCCATGACCAGTTGTTGAGGAAGGCACCCTGAAGGAGTCCAGGATAAATCTGCTCCTAGTTGATGCTGCTGCTGGATGCTCCAGTCCACGTCTGGTATATTGAAGTCTCCAACCAGTACTACCTCACCTTTGTCTGCCATCCTTTGGATGGCTAGCATCAGCTCCTCATCTGTTTCTTCCTCCTGGGCTGGTGGTCTATAGACCACACCAGCGGATGGCTGGCCCCATTTTCCTTTCCAGCTAACCCACAGTATCTCTCCCCCATTTTGTTCCTCCTGGATCTGTGTGGCCCTTATGTCATTTTTCACATACAGTGCCACTCCTCCTCCCTTCCTGCCTGCTCTGTCTCTTCTGAATATGTTGTAGCCAGGTATGGCCATCTCCCAGTCATGGTTATCATTACACCAGGTTTGAGTGATGGCCACAATGTCCAGGTCTGACTGTACCATGACAGCCTCCAGAAGGAGAAGACAATACAGTTCTTTATGTAAATGTGTTTTCATATGAGGCCAAAGTGTCCAGGAGACGTAATAGTATGCTAAAATGTCAGTGCGCAAATAGGTTATGGAGCTGGCTGCATTATGGCTTCATTGTGATTTATTATTCTTTATGTTACTGGTCCTACCCTCATACCGTTATCTTGTACTGAAAGAAAAGTGACTCAGTCTATCTGTTATGATGTTTTACTGTATAACTGGACTGTATGCTCTGTACTGGTGAAAACTGTTTATATATTTAAAAAAATGCAAACAAACAAGCAGTTAAACAATCCTTAACCATATTCTTGATTATTCATGATTTGAGGCTAAAGTGTGACTCTATTAAATACGTTAATGATGGCAAAACTAATTACGACACCAACCCACACAATTTACACATGGAAACTGCACTGGCAGACTTATATGAGTGGTCCTTGAGTCAAAATGCAAATTAAAAAAAATAAAACAAAATAAATCAGACAGGATTTGTGCCACATTTCTGGCGAAGTCCCACAAATTCCACAAGAAAGATAAACTACCAAAAAGATTGTCCAATTTTTTTGGTATGATTGCTGCAGTTTGCAAACAGAAAATTACCCATGCATCATGAAAATCATGCCTGTGCCATTTTATTGCTGTGAAACAGTTGTAAATGCATCCAAATATTTGAACATAGCAATCAAACATTTTGGCGTATTTATTTTGACTCAAGCCTACCTCAAAATCAGGAATTGCATCCGCGTCATGACTTTTGGCAACCCAGAGCATTATGTTTAATGTCAAGAAATCACACACACACACCTCAGCTGGTGAGGCTGGGGGTGGTAATTGAGAGGATGGTATATGTTACACTCCTTAGATACTGTAGACATTTAACAACAAACCTTCATGGAAATCATAAGTAGCGGCAGGACAAAGAGCAGATTAAGATCTACTGTAGTGAAGGTAGGCCAGAAAAGAACAAATCTGATAGGATATTAAAATGTTATTGGCTAATTTCTGGAGAACTAAGAGGAGTACGTAGCTTACTACTGAAGGGTGGCAGTCAGGCTATTCCTTCATCACTTCCTGACTTGGGTAGGGGAGAGGGTGACGGTGGTGGGGTGAAGGGTCCGGTACAAGATGAGGGGGAGAGACCAGGGGGTTAGTCAGGAAGAGGGGGTTGGAAGGGTGCACTGCAGCAGTAGAGGAAGGGGATGATCATCTAAGGAGGGAGATGCAGGGAAGGGAGCAGGAGGGAAGGAGGGAAGGAAGGGAAGGGGAGGGGAATCAATGCAGGGAGTTTAGTGGTACAAGAGGACAGGTCAGAGTAGAGGAAGGGAAAGCAAGAGGAGTGGCTGAAGGGGTAGAAGGAGGGAGAGAGGGGAGGACTGGCAAGCAAGATTGAAGGGAACCAGACAGGAAGGGGAGGAACTCGAGGGATGGATAGAGTGGTGGTGGGAACAGGAATGGGAAAGGGGGTAGGGCTGCAACCCTGGGGGACTCGATAATAAAGGTTATATACAGGGTGGAGGAGAAGGGGGATCCATGCATGGGAAGGAATTTGAAATGCCTGCCAGGGATGATGGCAGAGCAGGTGTGCCCAAGGACTGCTCAGCTAGTGCAATGGGTTGGGGGAATCCCATGTGATTATCCACCTAGGAATAAACAACCTAGCTGGAGGAAGGTGGGAGTTGGTGCAGGAGAGGTTCAGAGAAATGGGGAGGATCTGTAGGGAGGCAGCCAACTCAACTGCCTTCTCTGAGGTGTTGCCAGTACCTAGAGCCAGCACAGTTAGGATGAAAATGATAGAGTAGTTTAATGTCTGGCTGTATGAATGGTGCAAAGGGGAAGGTTACGGTTGTGTTGGTGGCTGGGAGGAAGTCCTGGAACGACAAATCCCTATTCACACCAGACGGGCTGCACCTTAGTAAAGGGGGTTCAAGTGTCCATAGAGTCAGATTTGGGGGTCATAAAACTAGGGACCGTAATTTAAACTGATGGGGGGAGGCAGAATGGATCTTTGGGACCAAAGTCTCTGAAAGGAGTAGGCTGTCAAGCATCCCCCTCAATTCTTATTAGGCAGATTTGGGAGTAAACTATGCAGTGAGAGAAAGAGGGAGTAGTGGGCAGGAGGAGGAGGAGGAGGAGGAAGTAGAGAGACTCAGATTTATGGCATAGGGTGGTGTCCCTGAACACAAGAAGCCTAGGAAACAAAATGGATGACCTGTAGGCATTGTTGGCAAAGAGAAGTGTGGACATTGTGGTGGTCATTGAAACATTGGCTAATCCTAACTGCTATTGGGCTCTCTCGATCCCTGGATATAAACTATAAAGAAGGGTCAGTGAAGTAGAGAAAGGGGAATAGCAGTACATATAAGGGAAGGAATAACATGCACAAGGGAGGAATCAGAGGAGGGGAAGGTGGAGGTGCTGTGGGTGCAGTTACAGTCCAATAGGTGGAAGATAGTAAGACTAGGAGTGGTTTACAGATCACCCAACCATGAGGAAGGGGAAAGGGACAGGGAATTGGGTTCTGTGATAAAGAAGACTGCGGGGAAGTGGGATGTGGCAGTTGTGGGGGACTTTAACTAGCCTGAGGCGGATTGGAAGATCCCAGCCATGACCTGCACCCTGAGTCAGATAATCCTGGATGTGGTGCAGAGTGGATTCCTGACCCAGGGTGTCATGATACCCACTAGGGTGGGGGCAGTTCCTTATCTGGTACTGATGAATGGGGAACATGTCCAGGATATCCAAGTGAAGAAGCCTTTGGGTGGGAGTGACAGTCGCACAGTGTGGTTCATATTGGACCCGGGCAGGAAGAAGGTACTCGCAAATACCAAGGTGCAGAAAGGCTGACTTCAGAAGGATGGGGGAGGTGTTAGAGGGATACCTGGATGGCATCAGCATGGGGGTGGATCAAAAGTGGTCCAACAGTAAGGAGCAGCCACAAAAGAGTGTGTTGCTAAAGGGGAGGAACTCAAGGGCCAAAGCACCCAGCTGGTTTAGTTTCAAGGTAGCCCAGGCAGTCAGAGATAAGAGAACCACCAACAGGAAGTTCAGGAGGACCCAGAAGAGGAGGACAGGGAAGACTTTCAGAGAAAGGTTAGAAAGGGTATTTATTTATTTATGACTTTGTTAACCGGGTAGGTGCACTGATCCCAGGGACCATTTTCAGGCATGACCCAGGCCACGTAAGGCGGCACAGAGTAGAAACATCAGAATAACAAGAACATAGGAAGAGCAGGTAATACATAGTGAAAGGTTACATTTGTTACATTTGGCAATACATGGTGGCAGTAGTTGAGGGACAACAAACAACAAAGCAAAGTAAGGCTCATGGTGGTACAGTTTCAGTAAATAAGAGAACCTATTTGGTCCTACCCCTGGAACTTATAAGGGGGCTAGTCCTTAAAGCAGTGGCAGGTGGATGCCAACAGGAGCCAGTCTTTGAGGTGAATCTTGAACTGGCAGTGAGTGTTTATGGTGCACAGTTCAGTGGGCAGCTTGTTCCATAGTGTGGGGTCTGCTACAGACAGATTTCTAGCACCCATGTTTGTGGCTACATTGGAGATTTTCAGGAAGGGGATACTGGAGGAGCATACGCAGTGGTGTGAGGTTTGGGCAGTGAGAAGGGGCGCAAGAGGGGATTTCTGGCCAATACGGATGGCAGAATTCATAAAACTGTACAGTGCAAGGTCAAAGCAGGCTTGTAGTGGGAGCCACCCCAGTATAGTGTAGAGTGAACAGTGGTGCATGGAGAAAGGGGCCAGCAGAGAGAAGCAGCAGGCACTGTTGTATGCTACTGATAGTTTTGCCATAGTGGATACGGAGGTCCTGGAGTAGATGGGAGAGCAGTAGTCTAGGATAGGTAGCAGGTTTCCCTGGATGATGGCATGGCGGGCCTCAGGGGTGAGGTATTGCCAGTATCTGTAGGCAGCCCCTAGTTTTTGGTGAAATCTTAGAACCAAGGAGTTTATGTACTCTGTAAAGGAAAGGGAGGGGTCAAGCTCAACTCCTAGATATTTGAAGTGTTTGACGTCCTCTAGGGCATGGCCAATAAGGGGTGTGATGATTTGGGGTGGGTTAGATTTGCATTTAATTAGGAAGGGCTTAGATCTGAACAACATTGTTTTTGTTTTTTTGACATTGACCAGAAGGAGGTTGTCAGAGAACCAGTTGCGGGTTGTGGTGTAGTTTTGTGAGAGGGTTGCAGAGCTGAGGGAAGGAAACTTTCCACTGGAGAAGAGCACGAGGTCATCGGTGTAAAGGACTGAGTGACAGTTGAGACTATCTGCTGGAAGGGAGTTAATGAATAAGGAGAAAAGGAGGGACCCCAGAATAGAGCCTTGGGGGACCCCAGTAGAGACTGGCAAGGTGGGCGAGCAGGCCGGGCCAATGCACACAAACTAGGAGTGCCCTGTAAGGTAGCTTCTGAACCAGGTGGTGACCTCTGGAGAGCAGCCAAGGTGATGCAATTTGGAGAGGAGGAGCGAGTGATTAACCAGGTCAAAGGCTTTGGGGAGGTCAATGAAGACTGTGCCAGGTGGATTTCCATGTCCATGTTTGTGAGGATGTGGTCAGTTAGGAGTGCAAGGGCAGTGGTGGTGGTGGAGTGATTCTTGTGGAAGGCGCCTTGTTGGCTGCATAGTAGGTCACATTTACCTATGTAGTCAGCAAGTTTTTGGTGGATGGCTTTTTCAAGTAGCTTGCTTAGGTGAGGAAGGATGGAGATAGGGCGATCATTGTCTGTGGATTGTGGGTCCCTGGCTTTATGAATGGGAATGACCTTTGTGGTTTTCCATGTATCAGGCATGGAGGAAGTGGTCAGGGCGAGGTTGAAAATGAACGTTAGGGGGGCACTGATGGCAGGGGAGATAAGTCTCAGGAAGACAGGGTATAATCTGTCTGCTCCAGGGCAGCAGTGGTTTGGGAGGATCTTTAGGAGTTTAGCTATGTCAGCGTGTGAGAGTATTTTGAAGAAAAAGGGGGGAGGTGGAGATTGAGAGGTAGGCTAGGTGGGTGATGTCATGGGGGTGTGCAGGGGGACAGGCTTTTTTTGCATGCCATTTGGGAGTTTGCATAAGTACATAGTGAGGTCAGAGAATTTGTCATTGAGGGCCTTGGCCACTTCTTGGGGACTGATAATGAGGCCAGTAGTAGTGTGTAGCTGTGGGACAGGCTTACTGGAGTGGGGGTTAGTAGTGAGCCAATGGATGCCCAGAATTGTTTAGGGTCCCCATGGTTAGTTTGCGGAAGATTGCGAAAATGTGTCTGTTTGAGAGCTTTGGCCAGGTGTTTCCAAAGGTTCCTTTGATACCTGTAATCATTCCATAGGGTTGGGGATGGGGATGCTTTATAGGTTGACCAGGCATGGTCCCTGTCTTTCATGACGGTAAGGAGGTCTTTTGTGACCCATCACGAGTAGCCACCCCTCACCCTTCTGGTGGTGACCGGAAAATGCTTGTCCTGTACAGTCAGGAGAACTTGAGTGAACATGGATAGAAATACAGAAACATAGAAGTTGACGGCAGATAAGGACTGCAAGGCCCATCCAGTCTGCCCATTTCTTTTTCTACCTTATAAATGTGCCATCGGCCTTTGCTCTGTCAATGGCCCATCTATTCATACTCATCTGTATTGCTCCCTTATGCCTATCCCATGCCTGTTTGAAGCCCTGAACTGTATTCATATCCACCACTTCCTGAGGTAGGCCGTTCCATACATCCACCACCCTTTCTATGAAAAAGAACTTCCTCACATTACACCTTAATCAGCCTCTCTCTAATCTCATGCTGTGTCCTCTTGTCCTGCTATTTTTCTTATACTGAAACATGTTAGACTCTTTCACCTTGTTAATGCCCTTAAGGTGTTTGAATGTTTTGATCATATCACCTCTCTCCCTTCTTTGCTCTAGGGTATACATATTGAGCTCCATTAATCTGTCCTCATATGTTTTCTGATGCAGTCCCATTTTGGTTGCCCTTCTCTGGACTGCCTCAATTTGGTTAATGTCCTTGTGAAGGTGTGGCCTCCAGTACTGCACGCAGTACTCCAGATGGGGCCAAACCAGTGTCTTGTAAAGAGGGATTATTACCTCCCTCTTACGACTTGTGATATCCCTAATAATACACCCTAACATACCTACAGTTTTAGTGGTCTGCTTGGATGATTTCAGGTCATCGGTGATGATGATGCCCAAGTCTCTTTCTTCCCTTGTGACTCCCAAAAACTTCCCTCCCACCCTATAGGTGGCTTCAGGGTTTTTCTTTCCTATGTTCATGATCTTGCACTTCTTTGCATTAAACTCCAGTTGCCACTCTTCCAACCATTTTGCTAGTTTATCCAGATCTCTGCTCATTCTGCCCACCCCATCTGGATCATCTTCTCTCTTGCAGATCTTGGTGTCGTCTGCAAACAGACAAACCTTATCCTCCAGTCCATTTGCAATGTCACTGATGAAGATATTGAAGAGGACTGGCCCCAGGACTGATCCCTGCGGTACCCCACTTGTGACTTGCATCTCTTCTGACTGTATACCATTTACCACCACTCTCTGTTTTCTGCCTGTCAACCAGTTTTCTACCCAGTTGATGAACTTTTGACCTACCCAGCTTATTAATCAGTCTTCTATGTGGAACAGTATTAAAAGCTTTGCTGAAGTCAAGGTAGATGACATCAACTACTCCCCCTTGGTCCACCACTCTGGTTACCCAGTCAGAGAAATCTATGAGATTAGTTAGACAGGTCCTTCCTTTGTAAACCCATGCTGTCTTGGATCCATAGTCCTATGGATTCCAGGTGTTGCATCATCCTTTCCTTAAGGAGTGCCTCCATAATCTTGCCCACTACTGAGGTAAGACTGACTTGTCTGAAGTTCCCTACCTCCTCCTGCTACCACTTTTGTGGAGCGGGATCACATGAGTCCTTCTCCAGTCTTCTGGGACCTCTCCTGTGCTCTGAGACTCACTAAACAGTTCTGATAATGGCTCTGCTAGCTCCACCCTTAGCTCCTTTAGTACCCTGGAATGTATGCCATCAGGTCCCATTGCCTTGTCCACCCTGAGCTTATCGAGCTTTTGTAGGACCCATTCTTTTGTGAAGGGACTAGTACTCACCTCCCTTCCCCCTGTGTCCATGGTGCTGTGCTGTGGGCCCTGTCCTACCTTCTCTTCAGTAAATACTGAGCAGAAGTATCTATTTAGGATAGATGCTTTTACATGGTCCTCCTCCTCACACACACCCTTATCTCCTTTGATCTTAGCAATACCCCCTCTGGACTTTCTCCTTTCACTAATGTACCAGTATAAAGTCTTGTCACCTTCTTTTACTGTCTGTGCTAGTGTTTCCTCGGTTTGGGCCTTTGCCTGCCTTACTGCCTTCCCTGCTTCCCTTAGGGAAGTTTGATTTGCCTCTCTACCTTCATCCCGCTGTGTTCCCTTATATTTCCTGAAGGCCAGCCTTTTGGCTCTGACCTTTTCTGCTACTGTTTTTGGGAACCAAAGTGGTTTCCTTCTTCTTTTGCACTTCCTTTTCTCTCTAACACAATGGGATGTTGCTTCAAGTATTGCATCCTTAATGCTTGCCCACTTTGCCTGTACCCCCTCACCTGTATTTCTTTTTGCCAGGGCTAGCTTAACTCTGTTGGCCATCTTATCAAAGTCAGCTCCTCTGAAGTCCCATATTTTTGCCTTGGAATGGGATGATTTAGTTGTAGTGGCCAAATTGAACCATACCATGTGATGTTCATTGGCCCCCAGGTGACCTTCTACCTGGAGATCTGTGATCCTTTCCCTGCAGTCAGTACTAGATCTAGGATAGCTCTGTCTCTTGTGGGTTGTTGTACCAGTTGTTGAGGCCTTCCCTCTGCAGGGTATCCACCATGTGTCTAGTTCTGGCAGATGTTCCTGCTGGTATTGACCAATCTGTATCTGGCATGTTGAAGTCTCCCATTATCAGAACCTCCCCTTTAGCTGTTACATTTTGTATATCTTCTAACAGTAATGTGTCTATGTCCTCCCCCTGATCTGGGGGTCTGTAGACAACCCCAGTTCTTATGGCTGTCCCATTTCCTGTTTCCAGGGTGACCCACAGTTCTTCTGGCTCCTTATGTGTATTCTGAATTTCTATAGCTTTGATATTTTCCTTGACATACAGGGCCACTCCACCCACCCTCCCCCACTTTTTGCACCTCAGTCTCTTCTGAACAGTACATAGCCAGGTACTGAAGTCTCCCAATTATGGTTACTGGTAAACCACATCTTGCTAATTGCTACTATGTCCAGTTTAGCCTCTGTCATTATTGCCTGCAGGTCTGGGATCTTGTTTCCCAGACTGCGAGCATTTGTGTATATGATTTTCCGTTGGCCAGATTTAGGTGTGTTAGTGGTTGGATGAGGTCTAGCATTTCCCCTGTGTGTTATATGGGGAGCGGAACCTTTTTCTTACCTGGTGATGCAAATGAACTGCAAACATGCTGAACTCCTATTTGACCACTAGCTGGGGGGGGGGGTGTTCTTTCCATTCGACGTATGAGGTGCTGCACCCCCCTTCTCCCCATTTGCTAGTTTAAATATTTTGCAAAGACATCAAACTTCTGCCCCAATGCACTGACTCCTTCCCTCCTTAGTCATATGTAGTCCATCAAATTTAAAGAACTTTTGCTCCCAAAACTGTTGCCAGTTCCCTACAAATTTGTGTCCTTTTTCCTGGCACCAGCCCTTGAGCCACATGCTTAGCTCCCCTATCTCTCCTTCTCTGACCTTCTGTCCATCTCCCCCCCCCAGACTGGCAGGATGTCAGAGAAGGAGATGCCAGATGAAATGGATGACAGTTTGTCACCCAGCCTGGTCAGGTATTCCCTGATCTCCACAACTGCCTGGCTGGTGAGATCATTAGTCCCTATGCGTACCAGGATGTCAATGTTTTCTCCTGCTTGCTGAACAATTTAGCAATGTGGTCAGTGTCTCTCCTCGCTGATGTACCTGGGAGACATCTGACCATTACATCTCGCTAGAGATAGGTATCAACTCCCCGAAACATGGAGTCTCCTATGATCAGAATTTTTTTGGATTTCCTTTTTGCTTTTTTTGTTTTGGTTCCTGCTTTGGGTGAGTTTTGTTATGCTAGCTCCTGTGCTGCAGTGTCCTGCTCTGCAGTGTCCTCTGCCCCTTTGTTTGATTTTGGAGATGGTGGCAGATACCTGTTTGTAGTTTTTATATGAATTGTGGAGGTAATATGTTGGAGAGCACCGAATGATGGGGCACCCGATTTGCCCCTTCTAACCACCTGCCAACCTCCTGGACCAACTACCCTCTGCGGTCGAGGTGCTTCTGTTGGATGATGGGGAAATGGCGGGTGGTTCTTATAATATATTTTCTCTTGAATACGAATTTTGAGGTGTGCAATCTCTGCCCATGCTGCCTGGAACTGAGCCCTAAGATCTCCAATGGCCCATCATGTAGGACAGTGTCCTAAATCCTGTAAAACTACCCTTCTGAAAAGTGTTCTGCAGTACCTGCAGTTAATGATATCCATTCCAGATAAGTGGCTTGTTTTATAACCTGGTCAGAGTAATTAGAAGGAAGAAAATGAAAGCAAAAGTTTGATTTTGTGTTTTGTTTGTTTGTTTTTGTATAACTTGTTATAACAAGTTAAATTACTAGTGCCCATGTAAATGAGATCACCATGTGGATACCCCACTGATCTGCCCCTTCCTGCTTTGCCACAGGAAATGTCACAACTGTGCTGCCCTATAAAAGGAGTGTAGTGTGGGGTGGTTGGGGATGGGGATGGGTTGCTGGGCCCTTCCCCTGCTGAAAAAGAGAACCACAGACAAAAGAAACATGGAGGTAAGAGCAGAAACAGTCAGTCAGCAACAAATGCAGTAACCCTAAAAGCTTAGCCTAATGATAGATAAAACTGCTGCCTGGGTCACATTTGATTCTGAGAAAACAGCAGACCAGTCCAGTGCCCATGCCTCAGAGAGAAGGACGAGGGTATTTGGGCTTCTGAAGTTATGGAAAGAAAGGTATTTGGGTGGGGGCCCTTTAAGTTTGGATGACCAGAGAAGGTACATAGAGGAGTGATCACTAATGGAGTCAGCCATAGTACCACCATGCTGGAAACAGTCCTCCCCGTTAGTTACAATCCAATCCAGGAGTGTGTTGTGCCCTTGTGAGGGTTCTGCCTTGTGGGAAGATTAATAGTTTGGGCCATGTTGTATTGTTTTAGGAGGAAGGCATACAGTGCTTGCTACAGATAAGTTTAATGGTAACACGGTATTTCTCGGTGGAGTTGGTGTGCAAGCGTTTCGAGCATAGCAATACCTCGCTACTAATTTCTGTAATGCACATAGTTGCCGTTGTTCATTCCTTGAATTGCCAACACCAGCTGCTTTAATGTGCCAGGTGGCACCATTCACAGTTTAATTTATCTCAAGGGGTGTGTGTCATCCACTAGGTGTTCCCACAGTCCTTGTTAGGACCTCCCTGGGTAAGCGGGATTTATTTTCCTGAAAATGAAAGAAACCATACCACAACAACCTAAAACCAATCTTTGTAACCTAGTTAGGTTGTGTTTTTCCAGCCCAATGTTTTCTTGTGGTCCAGTGCTTTACTGCATTAATTGGGTTGGTAAAAGTAAAAAATTATCTTTCCCCAGTATTTTCCTCTCCCTGTTTGCCTCTCTACAGGTACTGTATGTTCATCTTTGGTATATAAAACACTTTTCTGTAGCGTAACACTGATTGTACAGGTATGTAATTGATAGCGGCATAGAGTCAACAACTCCTTGAAGCACACACACATCTGCTGCTCAGTCCCAACTATGGAATCGCACAGTTCATTTTCCATTTACTGTCAACTCATTGTAATTTAAAAGAAAAAACAAAGAAATACTGTATTTATATTTTAAAATTGCATACTCTGGCCAGCTGAGGAAGTCAGTGATACAGTGACCTGATTTTTCTATTGATGCTGTCAGACTATTCCCCTTCTCCCCTCTTGATGTACTGAAATTGTTTCCACATACAGTACCTGCTCATGGAACTGCAACCCACTGGTCTAAGGTATGGACTTTTTTTCTTTTTCCCTTTTTTTGGTTGCAGTCATTCATGTTCTTCATATCAGGACTGCTGCACAGACTGATGCCAGTCATAAATGATTTTGAACTACAACTAGTTTTTTTCATGAAAGCAAGATTTTGATGTTTTCACCAAATTCTGGCCTGAATTATTCTTTTTGGATACCAGACTGCAGGTGTTGAAGTGAATTTTGCTTCTTCTGTGTTTCTAATCAGTTATCTGCACCTAATATTTGTTTGGAATTTTTTTAGAGCTTGCATACTTCACTTGATTAATTTCACACTGCAACGACAAGCATACAGCGTGAAATGACAGGACCATACCATAAATAAGTTCATGCAACTATACTTGTTTGTACTAGGTAAATTAATTTAAAAAAAATAAATAAAAAGAAAGAAAAAACAATGCACTATATACTGTACATTCATAGAGGAATAGGGAGTAAATAAATCTATAACACAAACCCTATACCAGGATCTGATTCTAAGTGAATTAGATGCATTCCTGGGTAGATGCAGAAGTGCCTACTTTTAAATCATAGAAATTCTCTACAACTTTTCATTGTGCATCTTAGTTGTTACCATGGCAAGCAAGCAGATATTTTTTTCTAACACAACAGTATGACAGGAAAAAAAATCCTGTCACATTTAAAATCTAAACTACAAAGAGAGGTATTGTTAGGAGATTGCAACTGTGACACTCAGTCATATAACTATAATAAACTCCCCAGCTACTGGGAATGGGTAGTACTGGGATATGTTAACATTTCTTCAATAAACATGAATGGTAGGAAGAAATTGCAAGCATTTCTGAGTATGCAGCAGTGGTAATTTGAAAAATATATGATTACAGGTAGTAACAGGGTATGAACTGCAGACTTCAATAACAGCTGCAGAACATGTACTGTATATAGCTATGAGCAGTAAAACTGCATTCTAAGACAGGCTCAGGTGAATGAATGCATGTGAGTTTAACAGTGTGTGTGGGGGGGGTGGGGGGAGTGGAGGAGAGTGATGGGTGGGTTTGGTGTCTACTGTTGAGTAGTGACATGTTGGAATTAAAATAGATCAGATATGAACCTATTTAGTTTAGCAACAAAAATGAAAAAATTAAAAATAAAAAACAACAACATGGGCTTGGAGATCAAAAGTAAAGCAGATGGAACATCATGAAACAGAAAAAAGGGAAGTCAACAGAGGGATTAAAAACAATGTAAAATAACCAATGACCCTTACATATTACATTTATATTTTTGATATACAATGAAATTAAATTAAAAAAAGAAAAGTAAGGACTGAGCACATGTAAGAATTGGGATTCACTTCAAGGTCTGGAGCAGGGTCAGGAGCAGAATATTGAGGCCAAGAACATACTGTATTGACAAGATGATGTTTCAACCACACTTTTTTTATTTTATTTATTTAAAAATCGGTTACTTGGATATTTATATTATACAGTCATGAGGAGTGCAATTATTGCTTAACACAAACACTCTCTGACATCCCCCTATGGTATGAGTAGCTAAAGTGTCTTAAGAGTCCACAAATGTCACACTATTAATACAGACAAACTATTACAATAATGTACTGAGAGCCCACAGTGAAGCAATTGTCTGTTTGCCCTGATCTGTATGTGCAGTCCATTTTCTAGCCTATTATTAAAATTACAACAGCATTTTATAACCTTTTTTCACTATTTCTATCTATGGATATGAGGTAAACTAGGCTGAGGTAATCTGCTTGCCTGATTCTTTTACAAACGTTATGCCTGGGTCACCTATTTTAGAACTGAAAGACAGGGCAGTTTAGTGATGCATCACTTGCCCCTGCACATCATAGCCTTGCCCCTACTCTATGCTGACATGGGGAGCCCTGTGCCCTCCAGGCCCACCGCACTTACCCTCCTGATAATCTGGGAAAAGTTTGACAATCTGGATCACTCTTATTGGTGTCATCTGCTCCCCCTTTGCAGGCAAACTTGACTCACCCACTGCCTATGTTAGCCATAACTCTTATCTCTCCCGGGTCATCTGTAACCACCCCCGGGCTCATGTGTTTTTTACTGAATGTCTCCACTATGTATTCTGATATTTCACTGTATGCAATAGTTGTATTAGTCACCTCACTGTATGTAAAAGCTGTATTAGTCACTGTACCTGTAAAACTCAAGTTTGTAACTCTCCCGGGTCGTACCTGAAAATAGGCACTTGGATGTCTAGTGTGACTTACCCGGTAAACAAAAGCAAATAAATAAATAAATAAAATCATTCATTCATATTAGATTCATATTAACTGGCAGAAATGTGACTGTAAACATGGAGTGGCAACATTTCTGATCATTAAGACCCATGCACTGCAAGTGACGATTTCATTCTAATTTTGTTTTTACATCTAATGAAAAGTAGGCTAAGACGGGTGTAATAATTATATTAACAAAAAAACACAAAAATCACATCATCTTGTGTCCCCCTATCACATGTATTGCTTAGCCCAGAATGACGTCTTTTTCAGGTACAGCCCTAATCCAAAAGCTTGCCACACTGGTTTGGAGATTTCAGTTTGAATTATCACTGTACCAGTTGACTCTGAAGTGTGAGTCAGGGCAACTAACCCTCCCCTACTGCATGAAAGGTAAATGGACTTATAACAACAGACTGTCCCACTCACCCACTTAACTCTGCGAGGCATTGCATTGTGCTTTTGAGAAAGTGAAGATCTGTTGCCTGGTAATGAATTGATTCTGTTCTCAGAAGCATTACCCTTTCAGTAGAGTAAAACTGTCTGCTGCCCCAAAAACAGGAACTTAATTTTGCTGTGCGACCACATGTACTGTCAATGCTACATGCAGGCTGTGGCTTCTTTTCCTACTCAACTAAGAGTAATAAAACAGTGTATAAATAGTACAGGTCTGGCATCTTTCACTGGAGCTAAGATAAAAGACAGCTATTTATAAAAAGCAAAAAAGTATTTTTATGCTGCTCCAATTATTTTTGGGGTGGATGGAAGGACACACATTTGCATTTGTTTTTCTGTGCATTCCTTAGGTCATGCATCTTGTTGACTTTTGTTGATGCTACTGCTGATTGATCCCCTCCTCCACCTCTTTAACCTCTCACCTCTGCTGTTCTGCTCCACTAACAGGAAGGATCACATCATTTTCTGAAAAGGGTGTGTGTTGGGGGGTGACAAAATGTAGTGGAAAATACCCTAGTGAGAGAATAAGAGCACATTTCTAATAATGTTTATATATATTTTAAAAGTAAACTTTTTTAAAAACAATGGTACAGTACATGTGTATTTCGCCCAGTGGGTCTTCTTTATTTAGTAAATTACATACTGAGATAACCCAGAGAGAGGCTGATGTGAGTAATTCACTAAATAAAGAAGACTTGTGCTCGCCAGCAGAAAAAAATAAGGAGTGCCTGCACTACCAGACGTTTATCTTGTGACATTAGTACGTTTCCATTTTTTTGTTTCCATAGCTAGCCACAGTGCATTTTTTCATACACTTTTCACATGAATATCCTGAAGTATGTGACCACATTGTTACCTACTCTTAGTGAGTATCAGTGTGCCAGCAGACATAGACAAGTATTGTAAAGGGAGACCACCAGAGGGAAAAGACTGGGTATAGTTGTTATTTGTAGTCAGGTGTGTCCCCTGGACAAATGCTTCATGTTTCATATGGTGTGTAGTAGTCCTTGGTGATCTGTCATTTCTTCTACATTCCTACCTGCAAGATCACTTGTGCAATGACTTTTTTAATTCGTTTATCATGATTGTCTATTTGTCATTTTGTTCAGAGTGAAGGAAAGCACGAATGAAAAGACACCCTCCCATAGTAGTAACATCTGACTGGCCAACAGTCGGCCAATTAGGTGTTACTACTATATGAGAATGTGTTTTACTCATACAGTACTTGCCAAAATGAATATAAGGAGATTTGAGGGAAGGTGAAGACAATTTGCTGTCACCAGTCCTTAGTCACCTAGTATCGCCCTCCACTAAGAAAGAAATAACAAGCACTTACACATACAGTATACTACTGTGAGGCGCCACTATCTGATGAACATTATGTTTTACTCCTTCATCCTGTTGATATTTTGTTGGCATTTTTGTTAACACTTATTTATCCTCGAACCTGAGGATTGGATTCAAAACTGCATGATGTTATGTCATGGCAGTGTCTGTCTGCATCTTTCTAGTGATTCATTCTTGCACTGTTAACAAACTTACCATACTTCCATCCTTTCTGTCTCTGTTACCCTAATGATCAGCATTCTTATTTGAGAATAAATTAGATGTGACATTCCTACTCAAATGGAATTTTATTTGCAGCATATACACAACATGTTAAAAACACCCATATAGTATATGGAAGTCAGCTCATAAATCTTCACACAATTTACTGAATACCTTAGAAAAGTAATACAGAAACTAACACTGTTTTATCTGCAGGAAAATATGAAAAGAATATGACAGGAGAAATACAGCAACTACCATTTTGAATAAATTAGAAATTCTATACCGATTAGATTCCGAGTGTGTGTGTGTGTGTGTGTGTGTGTGTGTCTGCGTGTCTTTTGGTGTGTGGGGGGGAGAGGTTATCTGATGAGGCATCAGTATGAGAAATGCAACCACCAGTTAAAGTGAGCAGAGATTTTTAAGTGACAGAATATGCACATGCCTTACTGCTGAATATGACAAACAAAAAGGGAATAAAAAAATACAGATTGTACTTTACACATAAGCAGGTTGCCATCGGGTTCGTGTGGTTGACATCTCAACAAAAAAAGAGAAAAATGAACATCTGAAAGAAACCTGCACAGTTCCAAATCCCTGCTAGGGCAATCAAAAGCAACATTTTATGTTTTCATAATATTGTTCCTTTTTAAAAAGATACAGAATAACTTGTTACAGTTTGATACACTGCTACATTATTAGAAAAAAGTTTAACATTGTTGCTTTTGCCTGCAAAATCAGTGACTTGGAAATGTGCATGTTTCATTTACATAATGCAGATCACAAATCTGTGTTATTGCAGGAATAAATAGTTAATCTGTGAAATAACAGGAACATCCTAATTCAAGAGAGACTGGAAGGCAGGAAAGGAGGCATACTGTGCTGTAGCTGTCCAGTAGGAACTCAAGGGAAAACTTGGAATGAATGAAACTGTGGCTAAATTTGAAATCCAAATAGACAACCACACAGGCTACTTATGGAAAAGCCACTACTGTTAAACTGTACATTCAGTGGTTTCCGTATAAGAAGAATGGCATACATACTCCTACATTTCACTGCGCAATGAGAATTAGAAGCCAGTTGCTGAAGTACGAGGTAACTAAACTTCCGCAGGTAAAAATCAATTGCTACCTGTGGATTGAACTCCCTAAAAATAAGCTGACAGTATCCATTAAACCTTGTTTCTTCAGTGATATGGGATTGTTGGTGGCAGAGAAAATGCAACAGAGCACACAGGAGCTTTAAAAAGATAATTTTTCTTGCTAAACTCTTAGCTCAAGCCCCTCCCCCTGCTTTCTTTTAATTTCATAAATAACTGTCATTTATAAGAGAAATACAGTATTGCAGGCAAAATGCAGTACCCGTGGGGTTGGTTTGATAATAATTAAATCTGAAATAGAGTGGATGGCTCTCAATGGCAGGTTTAGAATGTGCAGAAGAACACAGACACGGTATTCACAAAATGTGAAAAGAGATCAAATTTTTTTGTATATGTGCGTATTTTTTTTTCAACCAGTATAAAGTGCATAAGAGATGGGCACCAGTAAAATACCTGCAGAAGACACATTCTATGATTAGCATCAGCAACCCCCCCCCCATCGTACTCCCTGCAACGTGCCTTGTTAAGTGGGGTTCTAGTGTATTGTAACCCACAGTCTGAACGAGTTTGCCTGGACTAACTCTTATTTAAACCATACACATGTGTCTTGGTAGTCTAAACTGACATTGGAGAGCTACATGTTAAGTGTGGTTCTGGATGTGCTTGCACTAGTGTATTGCAACCCACAGTCTGAACGAGTTTGCCTGGACTAACGCCTATCTGAACCATATTCATATTTACTAGCATCACACTCTATCATCAAGAATGATGTTTGACTGTTTTATATAATGTATTTCAACTTGGACCAGTAGACAGGGACAGGGGCAGGGTACACTGGAGGGGTGGTCTGCCATCTTTCTACCATGCGTGGAAAAATTCATGAGAAAGTGGGGTACATAGCAATGAATAATAGGAGGACAGCAAACCAAAAAAGTCAGTGGGTGTGCCTTGTATACAGCCTCAACAAATATTAAAAATACATAAAAATTCATATTCAGTGCAAGACCCGAGAGGAATGACAGGCAGCACAGGCAGGGCTCTTTATAGAGTCGGAGCACTTTTTTTGGTTGACCTTGTTAATGGACTGACAAACAAATACTGTGGAACAAGTAAGGGTTCCTTTCACAAACAATTATTCACAGCTGGTCAGTTACCTCGTCTGAGTAACAAGAGTGAAAATGGCTTGGAGAATTACTAATGCAAGTAAATTTCACTCATGCTCTTCTGCGGGTCTCGCACAGAATAAATATATGGCATTAAATGGCACTTTTTAGTTATTGGCCCAGATATTCAAACTGTGCCAGTTTGTGGCGCAAACCGATGCGCCGCTCAAAATAGTTGTGCAGGTGTGGCCAGGGTGATATTCAATGGAGTTGCGCCATGGCGAATCTTTGAATATTGCCCCTGGCCACTCCACTGTGCATGGCGAGTGGAACTGCGCCAGTGCAAGTGGTCAGAGTGGAGCATTGAGATGCGGTGGTGCAAGTTCCATTGCGCCATGCACAGCACCTGCGATATTCAAAGGGTGACATGCAAATGGGGCCATAATTTATGCAAGGTGCATGGGGACCATTTGCATCTGATTAAGGCACCATTTGCATGCCATTAGCATGCAGGTGCGCTGATCCCAGATGACTGCGCCTGGCCCCTGCCGGGCAGCAGCCATGGGGACCAACACCCCCTGCAGCCCGATCGCGGACATAACATTGTCCCCCAGTAGCCCAATCATGGGCATAACATTGTCCCCAGTAGACTGATCGCGGGCATAACTGTCCCCCCCACCCCGAGTAGCCCGATCACGGGCAGAATGAACAGTAACCTCCCCACCCCGAGTATCCCAATCGCGGGCAGAACGAACAGTAACCCCTCACCCCAAGTAGCCCGATCACAGGCATAACTGTCCCCACCCCGGTGGCCGATCGCGGGCAAAGTAACCCCACCTGCCGAGTAACAATCGTGGGCATCAGACCTCCCCAAAGTCCAATATCCTGGTGGTCCAGTGAAGCCACGAGTAGCCCGATCGTGGGCGGCATTCCTCACCCCAAGTCCGAAATCCTGGTGATCTAGTGGACCCCCACCCACGAGCCCCACCACCCGCTCCCCATCAGCGGCGGGCAGCACCCCACCACCTGCCGCCCCGCCGCCCACTGACTGACAGCTCGGAGGGCTGCACACCCATGGTTCAGAGCATGAGCCAATGAGTGTGCAGCCCATGTCGTACAAAGTCAGTCCAGACATGTGAATTAATTCATTCACATATCTGACTGACTATACGGTATGGCTGCACGCCCATTGGCTCATGCTCTGAACCAATGGGCATGCAGCCCTACTGAGCTGTCAGTCGGCAAGGCGCGGGCAGCAGGTGGGTGGGCTGCCGCCCGCCAGCTGACGGGGAGCGGGGGTGGGGGCTCGTGGGCAGGTGGGGTGGGGGTCCACTAGATCACCAGGGATCGGACTTGGGGGTGAGGGAATGCCGTCCGCATCAGGCTCTTCTCAGCGGTCCACTGGATCACCAGGGATATTGGACTTTGGGGTCTGATGCCCGTTTCATCGGGCTACTCGGGGTGGGGGTTACACTTCTGCCCATGATCGGGCTACTCAGGGGTGGGGACAGTTGGTGTTCATGATCGGGCAGTGGGGTGCCGCCAGGTGGCGGGAACAAGTCGAGGGCCACCTACAGGTGGCAGCGCTGCTGTGTTGTGCCTGCAATGCGACAGCTCACCTGGGGGTGGCCCTCGACTTGTACCTTTTTTTTCGCTCAACTTTGTGCAGACCCAGGTAGGGCTACGCCTGCATAACTCTGGTATGGCCGGGCTGAATATCGGGCTGTGCAGTTTATGCATAGGCACGCCCCCCACCTGTGCCTGCATACATTACTGATGTGCCCCGGTGCATTGGGATTTGTGCAGGTGCACTTTTCCCTTTTAAATATCGCACCGGGGCGCATCAGTGGGTTGTGCATGGTGCAACACTGTTGCACCATGCGCAACCCTTTTGAATATCTCGGCCATTGTGTTTATGTATTTTTAACATTTTCTGAAAGTAAAATTACAAATTGAACACCTCTGATGAAATAATGTGACAGCAGGTGAAAATTATAAGAAGTGGTTTGTAAAGACAGTATATTGTGCTTAACCTGAGAAATTAAATTGAAGCCTTGGATCAAGTTCACAACCATTTTGGCAAATCCTGAGTAAATCACCAAAGCAGCACTGATACGTGACTCTGATCATTCATCATGACAGATACAGTAAGAAAAAGAAAGCATGACTAAACATCTGAAGGCAAGGGATCAGTAGTACAAACGTAATGCCTCATACTCAGCAAATGCATGTGACATGGTAACTTGTATGGGTTACCTGATGAACCTATGGTGTCATCTGAAAAAAATCAAAATGTTCATCTACGTTAGTGAATGTGTGGAAAAGCTGTTTTTTTTTTCTTTTTTTCTTTCTTTTTTTTTGTTGTTGATGAGAGGGGTGGCAGTTTGCAACTACTTACATTTTATAATCATAGTGTAGTTTGATGGGCTTCTGAAGCCAACTAACACACTTTTCTCTTTTTTAATCAGAACCTTTGAAATGCGCTCTTCAAATTGAGCCTAAGGCGAACTAGCATGCAGCATGCCCTGTTTCTGACAATTTGGCTAGATGGTGCTGACGGATCTATCGGTCATTATTTGACATGTCAGAAATATGGCTGCAGTTTGGTGTGATATTACATTGTGGAACCTGTGTAACAGGAATTACTGTAGCCACATGTGTCTTAGTGCTGTCAGATGTATAATAAAGCACATACAGTTTAAGTGTTAAGTAATGACACCATGTTAAAATAAAATAAAAAAGGGAAACAAAATACTCCAGATCTAGATGTTGTTTTTTTTTTATCTAAATTCCATGCTGTTCCTGTGTTAAAATAAAACATAAAATATAGAAAGCCACTGTGGATGATGTAGGAAAACATCTTGTTCAGGAGTACTGTAGTTCATTAAAATCAGTGTTTCAAAAGTTATTGAAATAAACATATTTTATCTCAAACCCAGTGTATTTTATTTGTTTTATTTCATTTTGTGCATACTTTTGAATGCTAGTACTGCTACAATTACCAAAGTTCTGTTTATGCACAAGAGTGAATGAACAGAAGTGTGGGACAGTTGTGTCTCTGTTCCTGCATTCTGTGCATTTGCAAGTACTGTACTCCTGAGTCACCTGCAAATATCAGTCCTTGTGTCTAGTGGCAAAGACACAAATGGCAGCACACAACTTGAAGGTAAACATATGCTTACATATGCTCACTTGGAATAAATTAGTCCATTCCATTTGGTATTTTGTAAATGAAAGCCTCAGTGGTAATGCCCCAGCACTTGAAGTGTTATAAGGATGCAAAACATATGGCATTAGTGCTGAAGCGTTCATGCACAAAACACGAATAAGTGAGAATGGCATAGAATAATTTATTTCAAGTGAATATATGTTTTTCTTTGAGGTGGGTGATATCAATTGTGACTTTGCCTTCTTAATATTTTGGCAGGCACCGCGTTCATTCAGTGATCATGTATGCTACTGTGTTTACTGCCTAGTGAAGCTGACCCAGTTAACCAAATAAAAAAAAGTCACAACATGTAATCATTAGCAGCTGGCACTTCTAGTACTGCATGTCAAAATAGGTTCCTCTCTTTACAGTTCAAATTTGGGAGCAAAATTAATATATGCAAGTAGTTCAGTGAGCTACACACATACAATCGCTGCTCGATATGAAATAAAAATGTATCCGTGGTATCTAGTGATCCTGCAGCCCCCCCCACCAGAGTCAGTGCACTTAATTTTAATATTTATTATTTATTCCATCCCCTCAGCTCATAACTCACCCCACCTGTAAGAAGAAAAAAATATATCCCTGGCGACTAGAGATGAGGTCCCTCTCCCTATCGATCACCCACCTCTGCTAAGGTGTTATGCTATATGTTACCGCTGACCTAACATAGAGGGTAGTGACTGGCAGCAGCCTTGGGAAAATAGCAAGTGCTCCAGTGATAAACATTCCCTTCCACTGCCTCCCAGACACTGACAATTACCCCCCCCCACACACACACACACGCACACACTGAATGAACAGGAAATTGACTCCACAAATCCTCACCTTCCCCTAGCCAATTACATGGCACATTGCTTTGTGCCTTTGTGGATTCAAATGTCGGTTGCCATGGTAACTATTTTATCCAACTCTCAAAGTCATTACCATTGCAATAGAGTGAAACAGACTCCAGCAGAAACAGTAGCAGTTTGTTACAGGCTCATTTTTCCTCCAAAAAGAGAAGAGTAGAAATAAAACACATATAAAGGCCCCTCCATACCCCAAGAGTGCTGGGCTTGAACATTTAACTCCCCAGTAGAGGTTTTGTACAGTAAGAATTAGCAATATCCGCTAGAAGGAGTCTATTTTTCACACAGAGAGTTGTGGGTTTGTGGAATAACTTACCCGTAAGTGTCGTTAATAGTGATAATTTAAATACCTTTAAGCAAAGATTGGATAAACATATGGGAAACAAAAAATTTGATTTCCACCCATAGGACATATGGGTGGCGAGCATACAATGGGCATCCTTACATATGCCTTCATTGCTCATACACTTCTATGAACCTATGAACCTATGAACCCTTCCTGTTGTCATCCTAGATCAGAGCTGGCATGTTTTGCCATGAATGTTAGTTACATTGATAAGCTTTGCTTCACTCAATTAAAATCAAGAACATAGTAATTGCAAGACTACTGTATTTGTGCACAACAGTGGCATACCAAATTACAGTGGACTTTCATGAATGCATCAGAAATGAATAGCAATTATTGTCCTTTTCTGCATGTCCACATCTAGTTCAAATCCAGTACTATCTAAGTTAATGACAGTGTCTTTGAACGACTGGCATAGGCACGGTCAGTTCAGGCAGAATGCGTATACAAGCAGCAGCTCCTCTGTGTCTAATCCCCAGTAAAGACTTAACCCGATGTGTTAGCAGTTCATATGTTTGTTCATGTCACCCCGGAGTATTGGCATTCGCAAGTCAATGTTGGCGGGAAATAAATAATTTAATCCCATTGCGGGTAAAGTTGCGGCCTCCAGCTGAGTACTTCTTCAGGTACATGCTTTGCATTGTGAGAGGCTGATCAAGCTTGTGTGCACTCATTTTTATTTATTTATTTATTTTTTTACCAATTATTTTATCAGGTGAGACACACTAAGCTGAAAGCTTGTTTGCAGGTGCAACCTGGGAGCACAAGGAAGTTAAGTGACTTGCTCAGGGTCACACAGTATGCAAGTGGGGGCTGTGGGATTCAAATCCAGGTCTCCAGATTTTCAGCTAAGAGCCTTAAACCATTGCGCAATACTGCCTCCTCCCATTCATATTGGCGAGCATGATATCTTCCAAATAAATGCGCCCACACTTACTGCAATGCAATACATGCAGCTTCTGAATCAGATTGATTCAAAAATTAGGTGCCTTAGTGTAAATCAGATTAGATGCAATTCTGTTGCCTTCAACTTCAACTCTTTGAGTATATCACAATTCAGACTGCAAGACATGTAATATAAAACAATAAAATAAATGCAGCTTGCAGATTGTGTGGTGCTTACCTTTCTCTTGATGTGTCAAGAAGGCTGAGTTCAGGTTCCCCATTCAGAGATTTACTGCACAATTACATTTTCAACCCTCCTGCCCCGTCTCCACAGCCCTACATCCTCTGTGCAAAGTCAGAGGTGAGACCTTCTAAAACATGCATTGTGTGATCATGTTAGCCAATTTCTAGTGATTACTGGCAGCTAGTTGGGATACTGGCTGTGGCCTCATCATCTGAATTTCCACGAGCATCTCAGTAGATTGTTGCTTCAGGCACACAGTCTTCCTGATATTTGTCTAAACAGCTGTTCAAAAACAGAAAAAAATTCAATACGAGGGATACCTTTCAATATAAATCGGGAGCAAAAGAACAAAATTAAAAATGTCAAAATACTAACGTTTTTGAGGTGGAACAACTTCATCTGCAGGCTCACATAACCGACATCAGATGCAAGCAAAACTGCCCTCTTAAAATGGAAATGCATTGCTATATCTACTGTATGTGCATATGTTGGTGCTATTTAAATCTCCTTGTGGTGCATACAGCTTAATTCTAGGTATGCAAGCGAATAACCTTTATGAAACAACAACTCAATAAAAATGAATAGTACCTAAAAACATCACTTTCACTTACTTGTGGTCAGGGATGACCCAATATTCTTTTATGCATATTTACCTATCATTAGATACAACCACAGACCAAAACAATTAGAGTTACTGCTACAAGGGTAGACAGCATATTGGCTCACTTTGCCTGCATAACATAACAGCACGGTGTGTTTGGATATGATGATTTTTCCAGATTGCAGTGAGTTTATCAACACATGGACTGTTAATATTAAGCTCAGATACAGCCATATAATAAGTAGTCATTAGACACCCAACCAAATGCCAGAAGCAGGCAAGGTCTCTGAGTAGCCAGCAAGCATGTTACAGTGTTGGTGCAAAGGAATGAATGTGAAAACCTGAGATTCAAATTAGTATGGGATAGATGTGTGTGATGACAACTGGAATAGTTAAAAGGCTAAACAGAGTGAACCTGAGTGAGAAAAATAAGTACTGATCACCGATACCGAAACATACATTTTGAGGATATGTGCAGTATGTGGGAAATTGTGAATGACTCTAAAATTTAAGTGGTTTGCTACCTTTCTTTGATGGCTCATTAAAGAGCATTCCTTTTTAGACAGGTAAGTACCATGATGGTCTTAGGCAATCGCACATGATGGCCACGAACTTCATAAGCACTGACAGCTATAACTGGCACCGTAACGACAGGAGAGAACAATAGGAGCCAGTGGATGTTTGTGGTGCAGCTTTGTATTACAGTATGTCAGAATGATTGTCAGGAAATGGAAATGTAAAAAAAGTGTAATTTATTAATTAAACGTATACAATTACCTAAATGTAGATGTACAAATGCATTAGTTCATGGCTAGAGATAAAAAAAGCCTCAAATAGGGCCACTACAAACCACATTTTGATCTGCAGAAACGTCATCATGCTGACCAAATTTCACACTTTTTTTTTTACAAAGACAGATGGTGTATAACATTTTCTGTGGGCTTTGAAGATCAGCATACATATGCAGGAGCACAGTAGCTACGGACAACAGTTGTATTGTGTAAGCGTGGCAAGCTGGCAGCAGTGCTTTTATTTTTATCAATCAATCAATCAATCAATCAATCAATCATTCTTTATTTTTAAAAAGCGCCTTTCCAAAACCAAAGCACTTTTACAATAAATATATCAAGTGCATAAAATTAAAACAATATAATAAAATCAATCATTAAAACATTCTTAAAAATCAGAGTAAGCCAGACTAAATAGGTAAGTTTTCAATGCTGATTTAAAACTTTGGACAGTCAGACAATCTCGCGCCCGATGAGGTAGAGAATTCCACAGGGTCAGGGCCATAAAACTAAATGATCTGGCCCAGATGTCTTCAAACAGACCCTGGGAATCTCTATCAATCCCTCATTGGTGGATCGGAGAGGGCAGGGGGGGACAGTAGGGATGAAGAAGATCTTGCAGGTAACTAGGTCCCTGGTCATGTAGGGCCTTATAGGTCAGCAAACCAATCTTGAAGGTGATCCGCCACTGTACTGGCAGCCAGTGCAGTCCACGGAGGACAGGCATTACATGACTGGCCCTAGATGTACCAGTCAGAAGCCTGGCTGCCACATTCTGCACTAGCTGCAAGCGGCGGATATCTACCCCTGGTAGCCCTAGGTAAAGGGCATTGCAGTAGTCCAGGCGGGAGGTAATGAAGGCATGGACCAACATTGAAAGATCATCAGCAGGAGCCAGGTGCTTCACCCGGCTATATTCCTCAGATGGTAAAGGAAGTTTTGACAACAGCCGATACCTGATGTTTAAGGATCAGGCAGTCATCAAATATAACGCCCAGGTTCTGCACCTGGTCTGAGGTAGCTAACTGGACCCCCTCAAACCAAAGACTCAAAGGTGATCCTGTCAGCAAACCCGCCTCCCGACGACCTGGGTCCACAACCAACACCTCAGTTTTTTCAGGGTTTAACTGCAACCAACTCACAGTCATCCAGTCCTGGATCTCGGTGAGACAGTTGTTAAAGACCGAGACAGCATCACCCTGGCTGGGCACAAAGGACATGTACAGCTGAGTATCATCTGCATAGCAGTGAAAACTCAAGCCGTACTGCCGTTATCAGTAACGGGATGAGCAGGAAGTTCTGTACAGTGTATGCAGATTGTGTGTGTGTGTGTGTGTGTGGGGGCACTGTATTCAAACCAAATCCACAAAGAGAATTCTTATAGAAGAAGCTCCCTCTTTTAGTAAGGGTTCTGTTCTATTTTATGCAGTGGAAGCTGAGCACTATATTTTCCATTTCTGGTAAATGAGAGGTATTCAGATACAACAATACGATCCACACTGGATGTGGGGAGACCCAGGAAATGCTGTTTATGCTTTAGTAAGGTAGTGCATGCTGGAAAGCCTGTGAGGGGCGCTACATGTAATATGATATTGACCATACTGTTAACAGCATCAGTGACAGTGTCCAATTGATTATATTACAAATTTCACCCACATATGCTGCACAATGATTTCAAATTTAATATTGACTGTCACAATTCTTATGGCAATCATGACTTTCAGAACAGGACAAGAACATCACATGGTACTGACTGCCAGTGTGTTCAACTGTCCACTATGGGTTTTTAATGCAAACTACACTTTGGCACTGTTTTAAGAATTGCAATCACACCACTAATAGGGAAGACAGTACTAACTTTATAAGGAAGGTCTGTGCTTCCTGGTTTTGAACAGTTCCTGACAGCAGCATGCAAGTTTCTTACAGAAAGCGAGTCATGATGTTGTCATGGAACACATGAATGACAAAGTCACTATTAATCAAGCTCACTTACAGTTAAAGTGTATAAACAGGAAACCAGAAATGGGCAGCACCAGTAACTGCCATGTCCATATTTAAGGCAAAATAGTCAAAGAAAAAATTAAAACATAAACAATAATAGACACTGATGAAACAAACTGATAGTCTTTATTAGAAATAAATACACAACATGTAGATACTGTTTCAGTTATTATTTAATTTTCTGTCCTCTTTAACCTTCCTATTTTTTTTATTATAAATAGCTGCGGTAAATGGATGTTCAGTACTTTTCTACGTACTGTTTGCAGCGCACCATTTTTTCCTAATACTAACCTTTACCATATGCTCTTCTTGTGCACTATAGTATATTTCCTCCTGTTACTGCTGTTGACTCTGAGACAATACCATATTTCTCATAGTTTTTATTAATAGCAGCTGAAAACTGTGGGAGTGATCGGTGCAGGGAAGGACCCCGAGACACAAGGCAATTTTTTTTATCTGTGGGGCAGGTAGCTCAGTTGTCATGGTTAACAGTTCTTAATTAAATAAAAGTTTCTATCTTCATGTGAAGTGTTTTGTCTGCATTTATTTTCTTGGACCCGCCATGAGATGGGGAGTGACTGAGTTACCTGTGCGATTCTAATGGCGCCCATGACATTTTACTTATGCTGTCACTTAATATTTTATTGTCAGTTTTGTAAAGGTTTACTTTTGTTTAAATCACACTATGTTGACTCAGTACCAACTTTTCAGATGGACCCTCCATCAACATAAAAAAATGATATTTTTCAACTGAGCAGTCTTCCCGGGTCTGTATGGAAGCGCAGAGCAAAGTTATGCCCTTAGATTTATTTCTGATTCTGAAATGATGTGAGGCGAGTTTGTGTGTGATGTACTGAAATCATTGAATTTTTCTTTTCTTTTTCAGCACTGTCAGAACATTCATTCTTAATTTACAAAAGATTGGGGTTACTGCTTGTTTTTGCACTGCTGCTAGGAGTTCATAATTATACTGTACTAATTATTTTTTAAAACTCAGTAGCATGTCACTGTTGATTCAGTGTCCTGCACCATGAGTATTACCATAGTAATTTTCACCTTTGTAGAGCACTAAACATACATTGTGTCATGGTGCTGTCTCGAGCTCTGCTGACACCCTCTCACACTGAACAGCAGACTGCTGCCATGACACAGTGACAGGCAGAAATCTGTAATACTAAACAGGGCATACTTTCAAATAAATTGACATCGCTTTTTTATTTATTAGAACTGATTATTGGCACAGATGATGTAAAATAATACCTAAATGTAGAAAATAAAGACTGGACTGCAGAATTTGCCAGATCGTTTTTATTTCATTTAATCTTTAAGACTACCCCATTTTACGTTCACTCTCCTCAATAGTGAAAATGATTAATTAAATTGATTAATTAAACTGGGTATAGGATGACTCTGTCTCCTCTTCCTCTTCATCCCCCCTTTCCTCCTCCCTTGCTGTTTCCCATCTACCACATACCCAATGCAATGCCCTCCCTATTTCTCCCCTCCTCCCTCTCTCTCTCTCCCATACCACCCCCTCACCACCACTCTTCTTTCTCTTTTCCCACTAACCCACTCCTAACAAAGCTTCACTGAGCTGCCTATGACTTGTACTGTATAATTAACTCACAACACAATTCCTTGACAATGCCTTTGGCTGCTATTATTGTAACCTTGTCTTTTTTTTTTGTAAGTTCCATTGTAATGATCATGTTATGTTTTGTACCTTATTGTCCTTATTGCCTTGACGTGTTACCTTTGTAAAAGAGCCCTCAGCTCAAAGGTATCATCAAAAATACAAATAAATAAAATAAAATTCAATAGTGTCCTTGCACTAACCACACACCATCTGCAGGTCAATTGGAGTAGGAGACAATATATTACTTTTCAGGCAATCGGTACTGCGGTGACAGCTCGCAGATGCCACCCTGTGGCTAACAGAGGAAGAGCATTTAATCTGTTGCTGTAATACCATAGCCCCACAATGTAGTAAAGAGCTACTACCGCTCTAAGACACCACACCGCATGGCAAAGACCAGTACTGAGCATCATACCGCGTTACCGTTAAACCTATCTGTAGCAAGCACTGTAGTCAGGCTGGTGGGAACTGTGCCAGTTTAGATTGAGATAACCCAAGAGAAGTGAGTCTCTGTGTGGGGATATGGAGCCCAGGCCAGAGAGGAAGCTGTTTAAGCCTTCGGTTCCCGCTGTAGGGGGATTGTAGCAGCACTCAATGTAGAGTTTTTTGCTAGTTCCCAGGGTGAGTTTGGTGAGGAGCCACTCACTGGGAGAGGTTGGGTCAAAGTGGAGAACTATGTTGGCTGATACTGGTTCCTTGACAAACAGAGCTACTTCACCCCCCTTTTTTTTGCCAGGTCTATCCAGGTGGTGGGAGGACTACCCAGGTCGTTGGTAGGTAGCATCAGTAATGTGAGGTTTTAGCCATGTCTCAGAGAGTCCCAGGATGTGGGGTTTGTATAGCTCAACCCATGCTTCCAGGTCCTGGTATTTGGAGGGGAGACTACATATGTTTATATGGGTGATTTTTAGCACTGGGGCATTTGTCCAGGTGCTGTCGGAGGGGGCTATGTGGGAATTAGGGGGGCTGGGGTTGCTCTCAATGTCTTCTGCACAGAGTAGTAGGGATAGGGATAGGAATGGGATAAAGGTGCAGGAGGGAATGGCAATAGAGCAGGATATGGAGGCCAGGTAGTGACCAAGTAAGCGATGTTCCATGTTCAAGAGGAAGGAGAGGGTGATGTGACCTGGATAGAAGAGTTCCCATGAGGGGAGGAGTGTAGGGTGTACCGGGGGGGAGCAGGATTATGAGAGGTAGGCAAGGTACTTTTGGTTCTGGGCCAGTGCTGAGGCACGTACAACTGTCAGCACCAGGGCAGATGCTAGGGAGATCTCAAACAGTGTGAGCTGGGGTGGGTTCATGGTGACAGCGGATGTTGGTAGAGAGGAGGTGAAAAATTTGGAGTCCAAAATACAGGTCTAGGACACTTTTGTGTGAGCAGTGCTGGTTGAGAACAGCAGACCAGTGAGGAAGCTTTAAGAGATTGAGAGAGAGAGAGAGGAGATCAGCAAAGGGGTGGGGAGACAGATAGCTTTTAAGCTCCAAAGCTCTAGTACTAGGAGCCGATGGGGGCAGGATGGGGTAGGGGAGGGAGGGAGGGAGGGAGAAACCTTAAGTGTATTTAAAGGTGGCTCAGAGAGGGAGGGGGTGGGTGAAAAATCGGCAGCAGAAGCCACAGCCGTGGAGGCCAGGGCTGTGTATATGAAGTACCTGATGCTTGTTTTCAGGGGCCAGTGGCAGCAGGCTTCTTGGCACTGAGAGAGGTGCAGAGTGGTGTCCAGGCATGCAGGAGGTGAACCGCAGATGACGGTAGGCAGCCCAGTGGGCTACAAGGACGCCTGTTGAAAGGGACAGGACAGGGATTAATAGCACTCCGAAATGGTGGAAATGAAAATAAAATTAGCACACAGACAAAAGACCTGCAATTTACTAAAAGAGGGCCAAATCAAGGGGCAGGAAGCAGACAGCTAGGCGTCAGCTCTGTAACTGAGATTTATGAAACAAGGGGTTCACAGTCGGGGGGACAAAACAAAGCGAAAAATTAAATCGGTAGCTGCACTGGATTAAAATACAACAAAACAGCAGGCTATGGAGACTTTCAGCAAAGAAATCCTGAGCTCTAAATCCTGTAAATCCTGTAGTATGGCAGGCTAAAGCTCAGAAAGAACTGCAGCTAGCTGAAGGGATTAAAACAAGTTCTAGCCAGAGCCAGTACTGCTGTCGTGAGCTTGTAGGAGTGCCACTGCTGCAGGGGAACAACTACCGCCGAATGTGTGTGAATGCCACATGCAATATGGCGTCCAGAGCCGATAGGGCTGTGAAGCACTACCAAGTGACGTAAGTTACACATGTGCGTAGAAATCATTCAATGCTCAGGTGTAACATGGCCATATGTTGGAGGTGTTGCACCAAAAATTCCACGTGGCCTTTTTGGACCCCTCCTCATGAACAGTGGCAGTGTAATTTGGCTCAATTGTCCCGAAAGGTGATTGCACAGACCAGGCACGCTATTCTGCACCACAAGTGTGAACACACATTTTGGGCAGGTTATGGAAAATGACAGCTGTACTGTTGTGAAGGAGATGTACAAAAATGGCAATGTTAAACATGTGAAGTGAATATATTAACAATCAGTGATGTTAGGAGCATGCATATTAAGTGTGCAACCCATGCTCATAACATAGTTATATTTTGGATTTTTTTCACCAGATTTTCCACATGGCCTTTTTTTGGACCTCTTCTCATGAACAGTGCCAGTGTCATTTTGTTCAATTATCCCAAAAGGTGATTGCGCAGACTAAACACGCTATTCTGTGTCACAGGTGCAAAAACATGTTTCAAGCAGGTTGTGGAAAATGACAGCTGTACTAGGTTAAAGGAGGTGTGCCAAAAATGGACATGGTACAAATGTGGAGTGGAAATACTGTATTAAAAAGTGGCAGCATTAGGAGCGTGCATAGAAACTGCACAATGCACGCTCATAACACAGTCATTTGTTGGAAGTTTGTCACTAAATTTGCAACATGGGCTTTTTGGGACCCCACCTCATGAACAGTGGCACTGTCATTTTGTGAATTAGTCCTGAAAGGTGATTCTGCGCAGTGACTGCAAAATCATCTTTCAGGACCAAGTAACAAAATGACACTGACAGTTTTCATGAGGTAGGGTCCCAAGAACCCCATGTGGAAAATTTGGGCCAAAAATTCCAAAAAGTGGCTGAAATATCAGCATAAGTTGAAAATCCCACTGAATGGCTGTATAGCACACTTACCTTTAATTCTTCAATTCGCGGTTGGGCTTTGAAGAGTGCAGACGTGTTCCGGTCTAGAGAAGATGACAGCGCTGGCCTCCAGAGGTAAGTATGGGGTAAAAGGGGTGTGGGAGGTGGGTGCTCAGTGGGAGGGTGGGAGGGGAAGGGACTGCAGCGACAATACATAGATACATAGATACATAGACAGTGTCGGCAGATAGGGCCTATGGCCCACAGTCTGCCCATTTGAGCTTGTAAGTTCAGTTTGTTTTCCTAGAAGTCTGTTGCCCCTCACCTGACCTCTAGAATTCCTTTATGTCTATCCCATGCATTCTTAAATCCGTGATTGTTTCAGCCCCCACCACTTCCTCTGGCAGGATGTTCCACTTGTCCACCACCCGTTCTGTGAAGAAATTCTTTCTCATGTTTCCTCTGAATCATCCTCCCTCCAACTTCATCCCATGCCCTCTAGTCCTGGAACATCTTTTCACTTAAAAATAGTGTTTTCCTGCACCCTGTTCCTCCCTGTAAGATACTTGTATGTCTCTATCATATCCCCTCTCTCCCTCCTCTCCTCCAGGGAGTACATGTTCAGTTCCTTCAACCTGTCTTCATAGGACTTGTGATGCAATCCATGCACCATCTTTGTTGCCCTCCTCTGAACCTTCTCTACCCTGTCTATGTCCTTACGTCTGAAAATGGCAATGTTCATGAGGGACCATTTTCAGTTTTCAAGGATGAAACTAAACGCAACGATGGACCATTTTCTAAGTTACAAGAGAAACAAAAAAAAAAACATTTCAGCACACTGGAGTGGGCTCCCAGTGTGCCACATGGATGGTGAAGGGGGTTACACAGGATGCCAACATGAGGATTGGGCACCCCGATGTCTGGCATGGGGGGTGGGAGAAAGAAATGCTATGAGGGACTGTTTTCTAATTTTCAGAAAATAAAAAACACAACACATTTTGGCACACTGGGGTGGGCTCCCAGTGTGCCACATGAATGGGGAAGGGGTGCACAGTATGCTGAGATAGGGATTGGGCACCCTGATCTTGGGCATAACGTGGGGAGGGGTGTGGCAGGGAACATAGAATGGACAACGAGGGACTGTTTTCTAATTTTCAGATATATAAATTGTAGCACTTTCACACAGTAGGGTGGGGCTCCCAGTGTGCGACATGAATTGGGGGGGTTGTACTAAAGGAAATGGCATAGTGCCATTCTCAACATGATGGTACCCACAGAACTGCACATGAGTCATGCGCATGTGCAGTTCACGCATCGGAATATGGACGTAACAGCCGAATTAGTGCGTCTGTTCTTCCGTACTCCGATCATGGTGGCGGACGGGATTAAGCTCCATTGGGCTTTCAGAAGGATACTTCCAAAAGTCCAACGGAAGCTATCGTGAGATCAACCATTTTTGTCTGATTGTGGCAGCGGAGCAGTGGCATGAGTGGCCATGGAGGAATGGTACCAACTGGTTTGCAGTTTTGGAAGGATCATTCTGAAACTCCAAAACAGAACTGTTCCAAGGCCTGTTCCGGTAGCTAATTTTTCTGAGCTGTCGCAATACGGCTGCAGGCTCTGCCTATGCAGCCGTAAAAAGGAGACACAGCCTTTTTGAAATACAATAGCAAGAAAAGGGATACAGAAGATGGCATGGAAAGACTCAGGAAGGGGGAGAGGTGGGTAGAATCAACTGGAGACAAGGCAGAGGTATTGAATGAGTGCTTCTGTTTGGTCTTCATAAAGGAAAGAGATGGCCCAGTGCCACAAGGGGGAGGGGCAGGGAGAGGAGCCTGGAAGGAATAATAGAGGTGGAAAGGGTGAGAAGTGGTTTGTTGGCCTTGGGGCTGGACAAATGCTGGGGTCTAGATGGCATCTATTCAATAGTACTGAATGAACTAGCAGAGGAACTTGCAGGCCCCCTGGCTGACCTATTCAATAGTTAGCTTGAGACAGGGGTGGTACCTCTGGACTGGAGAACAGCACATGTGGTGCTGCTCTATAAGGAAGAACTCAGGGATAACCAGCAATTACAGACTTGTCAGCCTGACCTCAATTGTGTGCAAGCTCATGGACGCCATACTTAAAGAGAGGCTAGTAGGATGCCTGGATGGAAATGGCCTCCGGGATGAGTGGCAACACAGGTTTATGGCTGGGAGGTCATGCCGGTCGAACCTGATTGACTTCTTTGACTGGGTCACTAAGACTATGGACATGGGCAAAGCAGTGGCTTTCCAGTACTTGGACTTCAGCAAGGCCTTTGAGTCTGTGCCACATAAGAAATGGGTCAAACTGCTGAAGGATCTGAGGGTAGGAGAGAAACTGACTGGATGGGTAGCTAGCTGGCTGAAAGACAGGACCCGGGGGGGGGAGCTCTCAGGTGCTTGGGATGTCAAGAGTGGGATCCAACAGGGTTTGGTGTTTGGTCCATTGCTATTTAATCTTCTCTGCCTACAATAGTGCCTGTCACTTTGCCCTACTTGCACCTTTTGCCACCCACCACTGTGTTCTCTATCAGTCTCTAAGGTAGCGTCCCCTATAAGGCCATTTCAATTTCTCCCACTACAGCTTGATTGATAATGCCATCCACAACATCAAAGATTCCCCCCCTTGCAGGGATCCTCAAACTTAGAGCTGTGAGTCACTGTCTACACTCTAACACCATCCCCCCTTTTATGTCCCCAGAGTATCTACCAACATGGGCGCAAGAGCCCTGTTGGCAGCAGCCCCCGTGCTATGGAATTGGCTGCCCGCTGAGCTCCACACTCTAGACACCCACCGCCTGTTCAAATCTCACCTCAAGGACTGGCTTCTATCAGAATATGACTGCTACTGCTTCCCTGGGTAGTTTTCCCCCTCCACTTGAATGCTGTTATCCCCCCACTGAGTTTATTCTAGTCTATCCTCCCTTGTCTCCCTCTGCCCACCCTCCCTCTCGCTACCCTCCCCCACTCCCGAAGTTTGACTACCATGGTTACCTACCCCTTGTATTTTTTGCTGTTCATTTAAAATTACTTACTATGTATTATGTTTCTGTACCAATTACTGTAATTGACTGTGGTTATATCCTTCTTTAGCACTCTGGATATCTTTGTGTATACTGGCCTACATGTCATATGCTATATGTACAATGCTTTTCATTGATCCTGTGCCATTGTCTTGGCCCGGGGCATGCCTGAAAACGGTCCCTGGGGCCAGTGTACTTACCCGGTTATCAAAGTCATAAATAAATAAATAAAATGTCTTCATCAGTGACACTGGTAAGGGCATAAAGGGCAAGATTTGCTTGTTCAAGATGACACCAAGCTCTGGAGGAAGGGTGGATACAGCGGAAAAGATATGGGACCTAAAAGAAGATCTGTCAAAGCTCAAGAGGTGGCCTGAAATTTGGCAACTTGTCTTCAATGTGAAAAAGTGAAAGGTTATGTACATTGGTGCCAAGAACCTGGAGACAAAGTATAGCCTGGGAGGGGTCCTGGTAATCAAGTCCAAGGAAGAAGAAGACCTGGGGGTATTGAACACTATAACCTGAAGTACTCCACACAATGCAGGATAGCAGTGGCAAAATCAACAGAATGTTTGGTTGGACTGCAAGGGGGATCAGAAGCAGCAGGCGGGAGGAGGTAATACTGCCACTGTACAGGTCGCTAGTGCAGCCGTACCTGAAGTACCATGTACAGTACTTGTGTCCCTACCTAAAGGAGGACATAAACCTGATGTAAGTGGTAAAAGGAGGGTGAAAGAGAAAGTTAAAGGTTAGTGGGGCAGGACATATGAAGAAAGGCTGAAGGCCCTAAACATGTGTTCCCTGGAGGAGTGGTGGGAAAGGGAGGACATGACTGAGACCTTTAAGTATTTGAATGGCATGAACAGGGTGGACAAAGTGTGCCTCTTCAGTTTCAGAGGAAGCAAAAATATGATGGGGCATTGTCTTAAGCTGGAGTGGGGAAGTTAAAGAGAGAGACTAGGAGGCTTTTCTTCCTGAAGAGTGCGGTGGCGGGACAGAAAGGGCTCCCTGAGGAAGTAGTATCACCTGCAACAGTGGATGATTTCAAAAGGATGGTACAGGGTAAAGGGACGTCAAAGCCAAAAGAGGTGTAGCTGAATATGGGTGGGGGGGGGCATCATTTGGGGGTGGTGAAGACCTTAGCTGATGTTGGGGGCTCTGCAATACAAGCAGACTCGATAGACCACATAGCCTCATTCTGCTGGCAACTTTGCACGTTCATATATATTCGCAAAGTGATCTTGAACAAGCTACAGTTCATGATGGTCAAAAGGGTACTGCAAAATGCAGAGAAACATTTATTATTTATTTAGAAATTGGTGAATTGAAAAGGAACACTGAGCTTTGACTAGTGTGACCGGGAAAGGAACATTGAGCTTTTGCTAGTTTCCAGGTGTCTCCTGGCGGAGAAGTAATAGTGAAAGAGAGTAAAAAATGATACAATTTACATAAAGTACAGTGACACTGTAGCATTAGTAAGTCAAATAAAACAAGAAATGGTGGCACTAGAAGAGGTGCAAAGAAAATTAAAATAATGCAAGGGTGCCAAAGTTACATAAGCAATAAGTCTAATGGGGTGTGCAATGTGCTGAGATAAACACATTCCCATGAGTGTAGTAAGGCTCTAGGTAATAGGCCGAGTGCCTTCAGCCCCTGGAAATGTGTTTATTTCAGCACAAGGCAAACCACGGAATGTATTTTTGTGCTTATGAAATAGGTATTTAGGAACACTGAAAAACACAAAAGCTCTATATGTTTGAAAAGATACAAAAAATAATAAAACACTGCTAAGAAAATATAAAATAGCCCCTACACAGTTGATTTCCACATCAGTCTTCTGTCTTTCTACATAGTTAACAGATGGTGTATTTGTTTACCATGAGATACAAAATTTCAAAATTCTGCAGTATTCCATTGGTAGAATGTTTCCCTCATCCACACATACTGAATGTTTACATAGACTGCTTAAATTCAATATTCTGCAGAATTCTACCAGCATACACACACATACAAGCACACAAATGCTTCATATTATGTATGTATGTATTTCAAAAGTTTAACTAGGAAAGACGCACTGAGCTAGTAATAGCTAATTTCCAGATGTGTCATGGAGGGATGGGGAAGGAAGTATACAATACAAGATGTGCAAGTGAAACTACTGTACATAAATTAAGGTGCAGAAATAGATAAAAATAAAATCTGATAAGAAAAAGAAATGTAACAATACAAAGCAGAGTGCAGTCATGCTTTACAGGTATATATTCAGGATTACTTAAAAAAGGTGAATAGTAATGCAATTTAAGGTACAAGTGTGTAAGGTGTGGTAAAGTCATGAAGAAAAGATCTGAGAGAGGAGAAGGACGAGGCTGGGAAGATAGACGGGAAAGAAAGGACCCAACAGAGCATAGGAAAATGAAGGAGCCAGGACATCAGTAGCATCTGTGGCAGGCTGAGCAGAAGATATTTGACTGGCAAGCGGGAAAGGATAGGCGGGGGATTTTTCATGGTTACCAAAGAAACACCTGTAATTAAAACTCAGAATGGTGCCTGATTTTGTTAAATTATTTTATTTGTGTAGGCAAGGATCATGACAGAAAAGAACATTCAATAATTTGTTTTTGATTTTTTTTGTTTTTGGAATTTAGGAAAGTTTTATTTTGGGGGCCTTGGGGAAGAGTTTTGTACAGAAACATAGAACTTGTCAGCAGAAAAGGATCACTTGCCCACCCAGTCTGTCCAGATGGTCCCTGCCTGATCTGTCTACAATAACCCTCACTCATCCCTCCCTATTTACAATGTCCCTATGTCTATCCCATGCACGTTTGAAGCCCTCTACTGTTTTCACCTCCACCACTTCTGCTGGCAGTTTATTCCAGGAGTCTACCACTCTCAGTGAAGTAGTACTTCCTCACATCCCTCTTACCTTCCCCCTCCAGCTTCATCGTATGCCGTCTGTTCCTAGTGCACTTCATTTGAAAGAGACCGCTCCCCCCATTCACCCCTGTGAGGTACTTGTAGGTCTCTGTCATGTACCATCTAGCTCTGCTCTCTTCCAGGATGTACATGTTGAGATCCCTCAATCTCTCCTCATAGGACTTTTGTTGCAACTCCTGCACCCTTTTAGTTGCCCTCCTCTGGACTGTCTACACCCTGTCTATGTCCTTTCTGAGGTGCAGCCTCCAGAACTGGACACAGTACTCCAGGTGGTGTCTTACCAGTGAGTGGTACAGTGGCAGCACCACCTCCCTCCTCCTCCTGCTGGAGATATGGCTCCCAATATATCCCAGCATCACACTGGCCCTGCCCACTGCTTTATCACACTGCCCTGCCACTTTCAGGTTATCATATGTGATAAACCCAAAGTCCCTTTCCTGCTCAGTGCTTGACAGTCCCCCCCCCCCAATTTCCATTCCTCCTGCCAAATTTTTCCTTCCTGAGTTCACCACCCTGCATCCTTCTGAGGAGGGTACATCTGTCCTCAATGAGAGGTTTACATGCTTCCTAAGCAAGTATTTAAACTAGCCACTGGGGGCTGTCAGGAGTTGATATATTTAGGCAGCCCACCCCCACAGATTAGTGCACACATCAAGCAAGACCAGGGTGTCAACCCAGGGGCAGATACACAGGTACCGCAGGGTGGGATAGGCTGCATTCAGGACATAATGATAGCACCACTAATAAAAGGACCTAGAACACAAGCAACTAGTAAGGTAATAAAAAGGAAGCACCACATAGAACACTCCAGGAAAAGTAGGATGAAGCAAGAGACAAAACACAAGGAGGGAACAAAAAGATGCCACATTTCATGGAAGGTCATGTACACAAATGCCCACAGTCTGGGGAACAAGATCCCATACCTGGTGACTACAATGATGGAGGCTGACCTGGACATAGTGGCGATAACCGAAATATGGTACGCCAGCAACCACAGCTGGGACATAACTGTACCGGTTGTGCCCGTTCAGAAAAGATAGGGAGGGTAAAAAGGGGGGCTGATTACCCTCTACGCCAAAGAGAGCATAAAGGTGACTGAAATTCAAAACAGGCATGAGCAAATGGAGGAAGTTTGAGTCACCCTTGAGCCAGGCAATGGAACAGCCATTTGCACAGGGGTCATTTACAGACCCCCAGCTCAGGCCAAGGAAACTGACAAGCAACTGCTAGAAAACATGCATAAAATGGCAGCAAAGTGGGAGGTACTACTAATGGGAGACTTTAACATGCCGGAGGTAGACTGGTCCATTCCAGCAGGGACCTGTGCTAGGACACAGGACTTCATGGACTCCCTTGAAGGGGCTGGCTTTAGGCAGCTGGTTCAGGAACCTACCAGGGACCGGTCAATCCTGAATCTGGTGCTGACCAATGGGGACAGGGTAGCAGATCTTAGTGTGGAAGGTCAGTTAGGGTCCACCAACCACAGTATGGTGTGGTTCAAAGTGAACACAGGGATACAGTCAACCCATACGAAGGCAAGAGTCAGGCTTTAGAAGGGTGGACTTTACCAGTATGAGACTACAGCTAAAAGAAACCCTGGAAAAGAGGAGAAGTGGGCACACATCAAGGAGGCTATAGCAGATGTAACAAAACAATATAGTGTATGAGAGAGTGCTGTTGTGTATAGAAATCGATTACTGGAATCTGTCTGTTGTGCGTTAGTAGTGACGTCAAACTGCTGTTGTGCTTCACTGAAGACATCACTACTAATGAGCAGCAACATCAAATCAGTGCTCACACTGAAATCTCCTCAAGTCATGCCGACCGTTACCAGAGCTGTCACCTAGTAAGCAGACCTCTGAGTGGACACCCTGAAAACAGCAACAGATAAGACTATTTTGTTGTGAATCTACTGTCTTACTTACTTGTCTCTCCCCCTAGGCAACTTGTTCATTAGGAAAAAAAAACTTGTTCTCGCTAATTGCGATGCCACTGAATGTTGTTTAAATATGCACCATTAAATTACAGCTTTTGGTCAAATGGTGTCCAGATTACATGTTTCTATGAAATCGTGCTCAGCTTCAGTGCAAGTTTGCTTCATTCAAGTGTAAAATTGTGAATGCCTTCTCATACACTATAAAGATTGTGTATAAACAGGCACGAAGATAGACAGCAGAGTGTTTGACCAGCCTCCAGGAGACCCCCGAGCTGCACTCGAGGTCTACTGTCACCAAGGAACCTTTCGATTCAAGCATACCCTTGTTGTGTATGCCTGCTCATACACAATCCTCTATGTGTCTGGTCAATAGACAAGAGAAGAGGAGAAGAAATCACTGTGGTTCTTGGGTGGGGGGGACAGAAAAGTAAGGGCCAAGAGGCTAGCCTTCAGGAAGTATAAGAAGACACAAAGGGATGAGGACAAGGAAATGTACCAAAAGTGTCTGAGAGAGGCAGGAAAGGCAGTGAGGAGCACTAAAGTACAAACGGAGGACAGAATAGCTCAACTGGTTAAAAAAAGGAGAAAAGACATTCTTTAGGTACATTATTTATTTATTGAAAAGTTTCACCAGGAAGGCACACTGAGCAATCATGATCACTCATCTCCCGGTGCATCCTGGGGGAGGGAGAAACAGAAGGATAGTACAAGCACAAACCAGAACTGACAATATATAATACAATATAGGTATTGAACAGTGCAGCAGTACAAAAAAATGAGTTTGTTTATGCATAAGAGCACTGCCAGTGCTGAGCACACGGTGACAAATCATGGTAGAAACAGTACAGCTTTACGTACTATATAAATAAGTAGAGTGATATTTAGATTGTAATAGCATCAGTGGACCAAAATGAGTAACACAGATAACTATTTCTCAAGTGAACTTAAGGTCTGGCAGGGGCTGAAAGTGAACAAGCAGCTAGGAGAAGCTTGATAGTGAGGAGGCGGTAAGGGGAGGGTAGTTGGGGCAGTTGCAGGTAGGAGAGAAGAAATTTATTAGGCCAGATGATAAGGATGAAGGAGACAAGGAGTGTCAAATTTGAGGAGGTAGTGAATTCTAGAATTTAGGGAACCAGTGTGAAAAAATAGACTGACCTATTGTTGTAGAGCGGCGAGGGACAGGTAAGGTGTGGGAGTCAATTGATCCGAATGAGTGAAGTGGGGGGCATTGGAGAGGGATGGGAGGAGGAGAGGTAGGAGGGTAGTGTGCCAAACCTGAATTTGGCAATAGTTTTAGTGCAATGGGAGAGTCGTCTGTTATCCAGAGACTGGAACGTCAGAGAGCGGTAGAGGACACAGTGGTAAGTGGAGGGGGGGAGGAGTCCAGAGCAAAGCGACAGAAGGAGTTGAAAAGTCTATCCAATTTGGCTAAGGAGGACTTGGGTGTGGCACTGTAGACCATGTCACAGTAGTCAAAAATAGGCAATATCATTTTCTGGATGAGTTCACTCTGGGCCATAAGAGGCAAGCTGCTATGGTTCCTGTTGAGGGTGCAGGGTTTGGGGTGCAGTTTTTTCAGGATGGCGTCCACGTGTCCAAAGAAGCTGAGGTGTTTGTCAAGACAGACCCCAAGGTACCTGAATGAGGATGTGTCCTCAATGGTAGTCCCATCCAGGATGTGGGTGGGCAGGAGGCTTAGCCTCGAGAATCTCTGTCCAGTGCCAAAGTTCATGAAGACTGTTTTTTTGGTGTTTAGGAAAAGTTGATGAGAGTGAAGCCAGTGTTGAACTGTGTTGAAGTCAAGTTGTATTCTGGTCGCTACATCATAGGTGGAGTGGCCAGGAGTGAAGACATTAGCGAGAGAAGGAAGGCAAAGAAGGGGGTAGCAAAATGTAGAGGGGCTGGGGAGATAGTGGAGGGAGATGGGGGAGCAGTGATCCTGAACTAATATTTCTGTTCAGTCTTCACTGTGGAATGGGATGGGCAGGGCCCACAGCTGGACTTCAAAGGAGGTAAGAATAAGGAGGTAAACACCAGTCCATTCACAGAGGAGAGGGTCCTAGAAGAACTGGTGAAGCTAAAGGTGGAAAAAGCCATGGGTCCAGATGGCATACTGTATATCCCAGGGTCCTAAAAGAACTGAGGACTGAACTGGCAGCCCCTCTGGCAGCCCTCTTCAGTGAGTCTTTAGACACTGGAGTGATCCCAGAGGACTGGAGAAGGCCAAACATTGTCCTTCTTCACAAAAGCAGTAGTAAAGAAGAAGCAGGGACCTACATGCCAGTTAGTCTAACCACTGTAGTCGGAAAGATAATGGAGGCACTCCTTAAGGAAAGAACAGTGGAACACCTGGAAGTCAATGGACTGGTGAATCCCAGGCAACTTGGGTTCTCTGCAGGATGCTTCTGTCAAACTAATCTGATAGAGTTCTTTTACTGGGTGACAAATGTAGTAGACCAAGGGTGGGGTGGGGGGTTGGTAGAGATTGCTCTACCTTGATTTTAGCAAAGCCTTTGATACAGTCCCACATAGGAGACTGGTCAACAAGCTAGACAGCCTGGGGTTGGGACGCAACGTGGTGAACTGGATTGGAAACTGATTAAGGGACAGAAGGTAGTGGTGAATGGAACCCAATCATATGAAAGGGAGGTGACCAGTGGGGTTCCTCAGGGGTTAGTTCTGGGGCCAGTCCTCTTCAATGTCTTCATCAGTGATGTTGCAGATGGGCTTGAGGGAAAGGTTTGCCTGTTTGTGGATGACACCAAAATCTGCAATGAGGTGGTTATTCCAGAGGGGTAGAAAGGATGAGAAAAGAATTGGAAGTGCTGGAGAGATGGTCAGGGGCATGGCAGCTAAGGTTTAATGCAAAGAAGTGCAAAATCATGCATGTGGGGAGCAGTAACCCTCGGGCAAGCTACAGGTTGGGGAGTGGAGCTGCTGATGGTACACCATCATATGGGTGACTGAGATTAAGTGACTTGCATATGAGTGACTCAGTCTCAATGCCTGTAATTTGAGCAACCCTGAAAGAGAAGCGATGGGCGAAGAACCAGGCAACTGGAAGGACAGGACAGGAAATGGAACAGCATAGCAGGTATGTGGGAGGTAGTGTGGCAAGAGACTGCTGGGCTGGCTGTGTGGTGTGGTGTGGTGGTGAGAGTAACTGGCTACAGTGGGAAGGGTGCATGGTTTGTGGCTAAGGTGGCGTACAGTATTTTAGTTTTGTGGGCGGAGTTTTTTTTAAGTTTCACCCCTCCCGACATGCAGCCCCCTGGAGTTGAGAATCTTCAGTAAGGGAGGTGTGTGGAGCACAGCCCCCTGCATGATAATACATTTGTTTTCGCCCACATGTCTTCGCTGGGAGTGTACATCGCCATTCTGGTTTTACAGCAATGTACACTCGCTATAATGGTGATCGCTATTTGGTGATTGCTGTTATGACATGAAACCGCTGCTGATAGTAACTGAGGAGGAGAAGGACTGGGGGTCATAATCACAGGTGACTTGAAGGCTGCTAGGCAGATGGCAAAGGTGGTGGGAAAGGCCAGTGGGATTTGGGGGTGTATTGGAAGGAGAATCACAAGCCAAAGGAGGGAGGTAATAGTTCCACTGTACAAGAGCCTGGTGAGACCTCACCTTGAATACGGTGTACAGTTCTGGAGACCACACCTTTGAAAGGACACTAACAAAATAGAGATAGTGCAAAGAAGGGCGACCAAAATGGAGAAGGGATTACATCACAAGCCTTATGAGGAGAGAGTGAGGGATCTCAGTTTGTACACGTTGGAACAAAGAAGGTAGAGAGGTGACATGATAGAAACATTCAAGTACCTCAAGGGCATTAACAAGGTGAAAGGGGGCAACATATTCCAGATTAATAGTAGTGCCAGGACAAGAGGACACAACATGAGACTGAGGGATGGCCGCATAAGGGGAAATGTTGGGAAGTTCTTTTTTACGGAAAGTGTGGTGGATGCATGGAATAACCTGCCCCAGAAGGGGGTGTCAAGCCCGTACAGTGGTGGACTGCAAACATGCATGGGACAGAAACAAAGGAATAATAGAGATAGGAAGAAAAAGCTAAAGCCAATGACCAGATAGGGTCACTGGACACTACGTTAGGCAGCTTAAATGGGCAGACTGGATGGGCCTAGCAGTCCTTATCTGCCGACAGCATCTATGTATCTATGTAATTCTCTCCCTACTTGTATCTTGCCCATGAACCTGTCCCATCGCTACTTAAAACTCCCCACTGAATCCAGCGAGATCACCTCCTCAGGCAGCGTGTTCCAAGCCACCACCACCCTTTCCATGAAGTAATGCTTCTTCAGCTTCCTCCTGAACTACCCCCCACCAGTTTCAGTCTATGTCCTCATGGTCCCTTCCCTTCAATCTAAACATACCCTCAGTACTGACTTTGTTCATGCCCTTCAAGTACGTAAAGGTCTAGATTATATCTCCTTTGTCCCTGTTATCATCCATGGAGTACATGTTAAGCTCTCTTAGTCTCTCCCCATAGGATTTCTCCCCATTCCCTGGATCATCTTGGACACCCTTCTTTGGACTCCCTCCAGGAGCCTGATGTCCCTCTTTCAATATGGGCACCAGAACTGCACACAGTACTCCAAGTGTGGCCTCACCAATGATCTGTACAGTGACAGAATAACTTCTTCCATTCTTGAAGTGATCCCCTAGCAATGCACCCCAACATTCTGTTTGCCTTTCCTGCTGTTTTTTTGCACTGTATTGAGTGATTCATATTCCCTGTGATCACCACACCCAGATCCTTTTCCTCCTCAGATACGGATATCTGTTCCCCCCCCTACCCCAAGTGGTAACTGTATTCTGGGTTCCTGGCCTCGAAATGCAGCACACTGCACTTCCTAGTACTGAACCCCAGATATGTCCACTATGAAAGCATTAAATAGTAGTGGACCCAAACTTGATTCTTGCAGGACCCCACTAGTGACCTTTCTGGGTGACGAGAATTCCTCTCTAACCACCACCCTCTGCTGTCTGTTGCTCAGCCAGTTCCCTATCCACTGTACCAGCTTCACTCCTACCCCCAGGTTCCTCAGTTTGCCCATCAGTTTCTCACATGGCACAGAGTCAAATGCCTTGCAGAAGTTCAGATACAGGACATCAACCGGCCAACCTCCATCTAGAGCTTTTGTCACCCAGTCAAACAATTTGACAAGGTTAGTTTGACAAGAACTCCCCTGGACGAACTCATGTTGCCAGACGTTCTGAAGGCCTTTTTTCTTCCAGGAATGCCACCAACCTCTCCTATAAGGTGGTCTCTATTTATTTCCCCACTATGGATGTAAGGCTGACAGGTCAATAATTTACTGGCTCATCCCTGGGTCCGCTCTTATGGAGGGGCACCACATGCGCTGTCCTCCAGTGCAATGGCACATATCCTGATTGAAGGGAGGTGTTGAATAACTCTGACAAAGGTGCTGTCAGTACCTCTGCCAATTCCTTCAGGACTCTGGGGTGGATTTCATCTGACCCCAGTACCTTGTCTGTCCACAAGGACTTAAGGCCTTCCCATACCCTCTTCACCGGGATCTCGCTATCTGTTATCCCACCCCAATCAACTCTCCCCCCCCCACCCTACTGTTCCCCTGCAGAATTGGCCCTTCCTTTTCCTTTTGAAAACTGAACAGAAGTACTCATTTGGTACTTCTGCCTGCTCAGCTCCCTTTCCTGCCCACCCACCATCTCTTTCTTTATCTTGGTGATCTGGCCCCTACAATTTATCTGCTCTCTGATGTACTTCAAAAATTCCGTCTCACCATCCAGATCCCCTGCGCCAACCTTAGATCCTTTGAGGCCTTGGCTGCCCTTACTATCCTGCTCACCTCCCTTGATCTCTTAATATACTCCTCCCTGTCTTCCCCCCATGGGAGAAGGATAACCTTTTCTCCCTTACACTCTCCTGCACCTCCCTGATCCACCAGCTGGGTTTTCTGGACCTTGCTTTCTTACTGCAGGTCTTTGTGCCAGCTTTTGTGGCCTCTATCAGGCCCAACTTCAAGATGGCCCATTTGCTTTCCGTGTCCATGACCTGGCTGATTGTCGCTATGTGCCCCTCAAGTATGGCTGCCATCCTTCCGAAGTCCGCACCCCTAAAGTCAACTACCCTCATTTTGGTAAGATTTTCCTCCCTCCCCAGATCAAGGGAGAACCACACCATACAGTGGTCGACTCGCTGCCAATGAGTTCTCAACCACATCCCTTACCTGGTCGCAGTCTGCAAATACCAGGTCCAAAATGTTCCGTTCCCCTCTCTGGTCAGCTCTACCACCTGTTTTATCAGGAATACATCCTGGAATGCATCCGGTATCCATTGTTGTACCAGGAATACATCCTGGAATGCATCCAGTATCTGTTGTATCAGGAATACATCCAGGAATGCATCCAGTATTTGTTGTTGTATCAGGAATACATCCTGGAATGCATCCAGTATCCGTTGTTCCCTAGCACTAGTGGAAGTTATTGTTCTCCAGTCAATCCCTGGTAGGTTGAAGTCACCTACCACCACCATCCTGCCCCAGCCACAGTGATTCATTAGATTAACCGCCAATTCCCTGTCAAGTTCCTCAAGCTGAGAAGGTGGTCTATGAACCATTCTCAGACTAACCCTCCTGTCCTCTGCATTATATATTGTAACTCACAACATCTCCACATTTCCCTCCTTTCCTTCCTCCCTGCTACACTCTATCCCTTCCCTAAAAGAATAAAGCCACCCCTCCTTCCTTTCCAATTTTGTATTCCTCCTATACAGTCTGTACCCTGGGATTATTAAGTCCCAGTCATGATACTGGGTGGTCCACGTCTCCGTGATGTCAGCTATATCCACCCCCTCTTCCGTCATCAATGCCTGAAGCTCGGGTAACTTGTTACCTAGGCTCCTCACATTTGTGGAGACCATCCTCCAACCAGCCCCCCCCCCGATCACTCCGATCCATCCCTTGACCCCCATCCCTCTGCAATTTCCTTACTTCCTCCAAATTTCCAGATGGGGGGAGAGGTGCAAGGCCTCCCAAACTTTGCATCCTTGCTTGCTCTACAACTTTAAGTCCCCCCCACAGTTTAAATCATGTGTTAGCAATAAACTCTCCTAGTTTCCTTTTTAAGACTCCTAAACCCTCTCTGCTCAGATGAAGTCTATCCTTGGCATACAGATCTTTGTTTTCCCATGTTGTTCCCCATCCCCCACCAGTCCAAACCCCATAGTTTTACACCACTCCCCAGCCATTCATTAAAATCCCTTATTCTCTGTTTTCTTTCTGTGCTTGCCCTTGGCACTGGCAGAACTTTGGATAAAGCAACTGTATCCCCTTCAATTTCACATATCCTGGTCAGTTCCCTAAATCTAGCCGGTACCTTCTGCATACTATTTCCTTCCAAATCATTCATGCTGAGGTGCACCACTATGTGGGGGTTATCCCCCTGACCCCTCACTGTTGAGTGAACTATGTGTTTTGCTCTGTGCGCTATCATGCCTGGCATGCATTCTACCTGGATGGAGCTCCTCTTCCCATCCCCCCCATCTGATACTCTTAAATATGGGATCCCCCAGTATGATAACTCTGCTACCATCCCCATGCTGGACCTCTTTGAGTCCTCCCCCATTCACTCCTTGTCCCGCTCACCCAACTCCATCCCCATGGCCATGTCCCTTTCCTCATCTAGTTCCTCATATCTTGCTCTCGCTGGGTCCTTATCTCTGCTCTTTGCAGATATATTTTGCATCACCCCCTGACTGCCATTTCCAATGTTTCCATCAATTGATCCCATTTCCCCCCATCTCCGGGTACCCCCTGCCCTTCCATTTTATCACCACCACTGTCCCTCTCCTTCCCCAACTTCTTCCCCCCTGCCCCTGACAGCCATCTCTAATATACCCCCAATGGACCCCTTTTCCACATTTCTAGTACCTACTTTATTGCCTTTTGCTTTCTCCTTCCCCTCAGACTCCCCGTTCATCCCTATTACTGCCATTCATCTCTCTCTCCTCTCCCCCTCACAGTACCTGCACCACTGGTCCCTGCCCTCTTTTGATTTCCTGTGTCCTGCATAGTTTCTAATGATGTATACCAATTTGACACGCTAACCCCACCTCCAGTGAAAACCTTGTTTCCCACATGTGCCATGTCAATTCCATTTCTGTTTGCTTCTTGTGCAGTTTCATCATGTCTTCCCCCCCCCACTCACCACCAGCCACCCTCTGCTTCCCAGCAGCCTGGTCTGTCTCCCACTGCTACACTCCCTCCTGCATTTCTCACACTTTCCCTGCCATCCCTGCCCCAGCTATTCAAATCTCCGTTGTCTTTACCCCACCCTCCAACTCCCACCATGCCCTGCCTCGCAACCTCCCTCCTCAGCCTGTTTATTTATGTTTCCAAGTGCACCATTCTTATGCATATTGGGAAACCCCTGATTTTCCACAGTATGTCCATGAATACTGCTGCTCCGCATCCATTGCACCCCACTATTCTCTGTGTTCCTCTCCTCACCCCGAGAGAGCACTCTGTCCCTGCCCTACCCCCCACCCTCCCCTACTGCCATGATAACCCATCCCTGAATGTATGGCCTGCTTCTTTTAGCTTTCTGGTGAGTTAAGTTTAAGCATTATGAATACACTTATACTATATTGATCACGATCAGTACTAAACCCCTTAAACCTGTAGCAGTACTAGGCTAATTCCTAATTAGCCTAATTAGCAGTGTCAGTGGCTCAGCAGGTAGCACACTCACCTCTGGAGTTGGAAGATCAGAAGGCTATGAGTTTTATCCCCACACCTGGCACTTGGGTTAATATCCCAATACTGACACTGCAGTGCAACAGGGGATGAGGGGTGCACTCCTGAGGTGCTGTCTTTCAGACGAGACATTAAACCGAGGTCCCATCTACCTGTTCAGATGGATGTGAAAGATCCCATGGCACTTCTCAAAAAGAGTAGGAGAATTTTTTTATTCAGAAATCAAAAACAAATCATAATACAACTCGTTATTTTCATATTAAAAAAACATCAAAATCAACTTAAATACTGATATAAACCACTCTACCTCTAGAAAAAAACATTTCTTTTTATAAAATACTTTCAAACAAATCATGAATAAACATGTTATTAATACATACAAATCATACATAAATCATAAGCGGATAAATTCTTAAAAAACAATCTTCATCCTATTCCCTAGGTAGAACAAAAAAAGGAAAGGGAAGTAAAAAAAAAAAGAAAAGAATTGAGACAATTTCTATCATTGTCTATAGCTAAAATCTCAAAACTCCAAAAAATATGTAAACTAACATAAAAATTATGAGAAAGTGCATTATGAGTCATGCACCTAAACTATGATCCTGTCAAATTTCTACTCTACTTCTCTTCTTAAATCATTTTTCGACCTTCCCCTCATAGATTTCTTCTTTTTTGGTATACATACCTTATCATAGGGTACCTTCTGCATGAAATTATAGGTGGCACATACAGGTTTTCTTTCTTTTTCCTTTGCTCCAAAAGGGAGGTGTTAAACTAAATCCCTAAAAAATAAGTTTTCAAACCAGAAACAAATTCATTACCATTCATTTCTTTCTAAACTGTGCTAAGCTGTTATACCTTAGCAAGATTTAAAACACAGTTTTACTGATATCTTTGAAAGAATCTGAACCCTTCCACTATATATTCACCTTAGATTTTGGGTTTATTTTTACATCTCTCCAAAACACTTCTTTAGGGGCAGATTCACATAATTTACATAAAACGCCATTTAGCATTCTTAACTGTTGCAATACCCATTGATTTCTTGCTTGCCACAGATAATATTTTGAGCTTGCAGAAAATACTGTTAGGGTGCTATTGTTGTATTGGTTTGGAATTCTGCAGAAATCTCCTAGTATTAATTGTTCATAAGCTATCTGTGTCACTCAAGTTAGCTCCCATCTTCTTGCAGCATAAATCCAAAAATGTTTAGTATAATCACATATAAATAAAAAATGCTCCATTGTTTCTTCTTATGCAATGCAGTTTGGATAGGGACAGGTTCTTTTTGACAACGCTTTATATTTACGATTCCCTTTTAGCTGTAGCTTCCCATATGAACACATCCAAAGTGTATCCCACATCTTCTGTGGTACTCTTTTGTCTGTTAATTGCCTACACACCAACAGGATCTTTGATGGCCTACATTGTCTAAATTCTGGTTGTGTAGACCAGATTTGTTCTTGTACTTTCTGATAATGCTATTTCCTTGGTTTAAAAAGAATGTCCTTCTTTTTTTACTTTCCATTTAGCCAATTTCTGAATCATGGATTTGAAATATTCAGGGACTTTATATTGCTTTGCTAATTTTGGAGGTATGTCATTCCATACCTGTAGATATTCTTCTAAAGCCGCCTGCATCCAAAGTTTAGCTTGTTTTTTTGGTTTTTTTTTTTGACCTCAGGCAATACTAATAGGAAGGTTTTTGACCAGCATAAAGAGTGCAAAAACATATCGGTGCACCATATTTGAACCTCCCTTCTGTTTGGGCAAAAAAGTAAATTCTCTTTTTATTGGGTTAAGCCTACTCCCCCAAATTTTCTGAAAGAAAATACTCATTAGTCTAGTTTCATGTTTCATGGGTAACAGAAACACTGTGCTAACATAAAGCAAAGTTGGAATTAGAAATTGCTCGATTATATGCACTCGTTTTAGTTTAGACATTTTCCAACTTTTCTATCTTTGAACTTTTGCATTGCATATTTTCAGACTTTCTTCCCAGTTACATTGTGCCATATCCCCGGATCCAAAATGCACTCACAGTTTTTTTATAGGTCCTTCTGATATTTGTATCCCAGCTATCTGTTCCACACTTCCAACCTGAGGCCCTAATAACAACCCTCTGGATTTCTCTTAACTGAACCCCTGATATCTTTTCATAGACTGCTATTTATTTTAATAAATTCTCCACACTGTTTCCATCTTGTACAAAAACACACAAATCATCTGCATAAGCAGTGATTTTGAACTCTTCTTGTGTCTGTGCCTTGTTTACCCCATTTATAGCAGGATTTAAAATCACTCCTTACTAACTGGGTCCAAAGTAAATATGTGCAATAATGGGTTAATAGGGCTACACTTAGGCGCACCTTTTTTACCTTATATATTTCCCTTCTTACCCATATAACAAGAGGTGTTTTTTCTGCCACTCTATATAGAATATGCAACACTTCACAAAGACTCTAGGATTCCATAATAAAGCAATACTTGAAACAGATACTTGTGGTCTATTCTATCAAAGGCTCTTTTTTGATCAAGAGCCAAAAGGAAATGGGAGACTTTATATTTTTACAATATTCCGAGATATCTCTCATAATAGACAAATCCTCCTGAATTTTTCTGTCTGGAATAGTACTTGTTTGTGTTGGATGCATTAAATATTGCACTACCTTTCTCAACCTCATTTGTAAAATATATGTCAGTATCTTAAAATCTGAATATAATAAACTTATCAGCCACCAGTTAATTATTTCATTCATATATTCTGACTTATGTAAAAAAGAAACTACTCCTCTTGAAAAACAAATGGGCATCTCCTCTGGGTTCATCAAAAATGTATTATACAAGGTAGCTAAACTTGGTGCAAAGGTGTCTTTAAATTCTTCATAGAAATCATTTGGAATCACATCTTGTCCAGGAGAAGTCCCTTGTCTTGAATTCATGACTGTGTCTTCAATTATGTGAGCTGTTATAGGCCTTATTACCTCTAGCCTTAAGGACTAGGGGTATGAAGGAATTTGAATGTTACTAAAACATTCCTGAAGTTCTACCTCTCCTACCTGACTTTCTATATTAAAACTGTCCACGTGTTACATAGAAACATAGAATTTGACGGCAGATAAGGACTGCTTAGCCCACCTAGTCTGCCCATTTTTCTACCTAATGGATAAGCTGCAGATCCTAGTTAACCAACAGCCTACTTCCTCCTACCCCCCACTAGGACTGCCTTATGTCTGTCCCATACATTCTTGAATTCCCCCACTGTTCTTGACTCCATGAGCTCCTCAGAAAGGCTGTTCCATGCATCCACAACCCTCTCTGTGAAAAAATACTTCCGCACATTACCTCTCAGCCATCCCTCCACTGTCTTCAAATTGTGCCCCCTTGTTCTTGCACATCTCTTTTTCTGAAAGATACTACCATCTTGGACTTTGTTGATTCCCTTGAGGTACTTGAAAGTTTCTATCATGTTCCCCTCTCCCTTCTTTCCTCAAGGACATACACAGTAAGCTCCTTTAGCCTCTTTTCATATGTCTTCTGGTGCAGATCCTGTACCATTTTGGTTGCCCTCCTCTGGACAGCCTCCACTCTGTCTATGTCTTTGCAGAGATGGTGTCTCCAGAACTGCACACAGTACTCCAGATGGGGTCTCACCAACTGTCTGTATAGAGGGTTAACAACTTCCTGTTTTCTACTGTTAATGCCTCTCCCTATGCATCTCAGTATCCCCCAGCCTTCCTTACTGCCTTCTCACATTGCTTGCTCACCTTTAGGTCATCTGATATAATTACCCCCAGGTCTCTTTCCATTGTTATTGTTATCAGTATCTAACCCCCATTGTGTACTCTTCCCCTGGGTTTTTGTTTCCCAGGTACATTACCTTGCACTTTGTGTTGAATCTAAGCTGCCATACATTTTACCATTCCTACAACCTTGCCAAGTCCCTTCTCATCCTTCCACTCTATCTTGTGTATCAACCCTGTTGCAGATCTTTGTGTCATCTGCAGAGACATACTTTTCCTTCCAGTTCCTCTGCAATGTCACTTATAAAGACATTAAAAAGGACTGGTCACAGTACTGAACCCAGCGGTACCCCACTAGTAACCCTCCTTTCTTCACTGTGGACTCTGTTTACTACTACCCTTTGCATCCAGTTGTCCAGCCAATTTTTTTATCCAGGCTACCACCTTGGGACCCACTCCAAGACTGGATAACTTGTTTATTAATCTTTTGTGTGGGATTGTATCAAATGCCTTGCTAAAATCTAGGCAGGCCATGTCCACAGCCCCTCCCTGGTCTACTACTTTGGTCACCCAGTCAAAGAAATCTATTAGATTCGTCCGACATTACCTTCCCACTGTGAATCCATACTGCCTTGGATCCTGTGCCCCACTGGCCTCTAGGTACTCAACAATTCTTTCCTTTAGAAGTGATTCCATCATTTTCCCTACCACTGAGGTCAAACTTACTGGTCTGTACTTTCCTGCCTCTGCCCTGCTCCCACTTTTGTGAAGAGGAATCACATCTTCCCTCCTCCAGTCCTCAGGTACCATCCCAGCCTCCCATGATTTGTTAAAGAGAGTAGTCAGCAGTGTCACTAGTTCTACCCTTAGTTCCTTTAGAATTCTTGGGAGAATCCCATCAGGCCCCATTGCTTTGTCCACCTTCAATTTTATTAGTTCTTTCAGAACCCTTTCTTCTGTAAATGGACTGGTATCAACCCCCATCTCCAGAGTGTTTCTCTTGTTTGGTTTAGGTACCTCCCTCCTCCTCTTCCTTTGTGAATACTGAGCAGAAATATTCATTCAGTAACCCTTCTTTTTCACTGTCACCCTCTGCCCACATTTCCTACCCTTTATTAAACCTCAGTATCCCTCCCTTGGTCTTTTTTTGCTCCCTAATGTACCTATAAATGGTCTTATCCCCCTTCTTAACAAAGTTGGCTATCCTTTCCTTGGTTTGGGCCTTTGCTATTCTGACTGCCTTCCCTGCCTCCTTCTGCTTTAACTGATAAAATTCTCTGTGATGCTCCTTCTGTGTTTCCTTATATTTCCTGAATGCTATTCTTTTCTCCTCAACCTTCCCTGCCACCTGTTTTGAGAACCATAGCATTTTATTCCTTCATTGTGTTTTGTTGATTTGCTTCACACAAAGGCTTGTTGCCTATGTAATGGCTGTTTTGATTACTCCCCATTGTTCCTCCACCCCTCCTTCTTGCCTGTTTGCTAGTGCTTTTCTGAGGCACTTTCTCATTTTTCCAAAGTCAGCCCTCCTAAAATCAAATACTCTTGCTTTTGTATGGCTTGACTCTATGACTGTATTTATCGTGAACCACTCTTTTTGGTGGTCGTTTGTTCCCAAATGGCTACCCACATCTAAATCCAAGATTCTTTCTCTGTTCCTGTTTGAGAGTACCAAGTCTAAGATGGCTCCCTCCTGAGTGGGTTCCAATACTAGCTGTCTGAGGTATGCCCCTTGTATGGCATCAAGAATGGCCCTGCTCTTGGATGTGCCTGCGGCAAAGGTGCTCTAGTTAACATCTAGAATATTCATGTCCTCCATCAACAATATCTCCCCTTTTTCTGCCATTCTAAGGATGCATTCTGTCATTTCCTTGTCCATTCCCTCCCCCGAGATTGGGGTCTGTATACAACCCCCATACAGATTGTGGTGCCATTTCCTGTCTCCAGGATGACCCAGAGTGCCTCATCTGCTCCATGTTTACTCTTTAGTTCTGTTGCTTTGATCTCTGCCCTTACATAGAGAGCTCCTCCTCCTCCTCCTCTTTTACCACACCTGTCCCTCCTGTAGATTGTGTATCCTGGTATGTTGACATCCCAGTCATGGTTCTCTGTGTACCATGTTTCTGTGACTGCCACAATATCAAGGCATCCCTCTTCCATCAAGGCCACTAGTTCAGGGAGTTTGTTACACAGACTACAGGCATTTTAACTCATCACCCTCCAATTTTTGATGGCCTTACCCCTTTTAGCCCCATCCCTGTCCTTACTGCCTTTGCCTTTTTTTGCATTTACCTCTGTCCTGCTCCCTAATGACTTCTCTACCTTGGTGTTTACCTTGCTAATTACTGTATTTTGTGGGGGAGGCTGGAATTTCCCTGCTTCTTTTCAGTGCCCCCCCCTTGGCTAGTTTAAATGCTTGCCAATGAAGCATTTAATTGATTGTTTAATTGTTTAATTAGTATTTTGGAAAGACCTTTGAGTGTGAGCGCTTTTACAAAGGTTCCACATCAGGGTGGACAATAAGACAATACACATATTCAGTGGTTACAGAGGCATGATCATTAGGCATTAAAGAGCGATTACATGACAATTAGACAAATAGAATTAAAAAAACTGAGCAGTTGTAATTGAATACTAAGCTATTTCTAATTAGTTGCCCTAGTTAGTACACCCCTGGAAACCTCCAAATCCGTTGATAGACTATGGCAGAGTAACTGCATAGTGTTTAACGCTATCCCAGATGGCGAGGCTGGTGACAGTGAAATAAAGGGGATTGGGTTTGACACCAACCCCAGAGAGTGAGAGGTGGGGGATAGTGAAACGAGGGGCTGTGATGGGGGCAGCTCAAAGGCTTTGTCGAGTATGGTGTGTGTGTGGGGGGTTTGGGAGGGAGCAGTACCAAGTCGTTTAAAGAGGACTGATAGCTTACTTGAAGCCCTTAGCTAGGCTGGAATGGAGCAGGGTTCTCTGGTAGCCCTGCTGAGGTGTTCCCTTGGGGGGTAGGCCTGTCTATCAAGTGGGGTCTAAGAAGCAGGTGCATTTTGAGTTAGACATTTGGTACTGTTTGAGGCCTACTTTGAATTGAGACAGGCTGTTGTTTGTTTGTAATTTCATCGGGAGTTCATTTATCCAGAGGGGGGCCTGATAGAAGAAAGTACGCTGCCCTAGTGAGGTTTGGCGGAATGGTATGGACAGTGCTCCATTCTTCCTCCATCTGGTGATGTGTGTTGAGAGAGAGCCTTGAGCAGTTTCCTATACAGAGATTGGTTTTCAAGGGTGCCTTCTTTCCCAGGAAGCAAGTTTGGTATTTGATCCTGTCTTTTAGGTTAAGCCAGTTTGTACGCTCATACAGGGTGCAAGTATGAGTGTAGTGATCTACACACAGGGTGAGGTGGCATGCCCTATTGAGTGCAGTTTGGACCCTTTTGAGCACTGTATCAGTAGCAGCTCCATAGACCACCAGCCCATAGTCTATCGTGGAGAGTATGGAGATGGAGACTGAGATTCGGAGTGCATCTGGGGAGAGGGATTTCTTATGCCTATAGAGGACCCCGATCTTTGTGTTTACCACTTTGACAAGGGAGTCTATGTGGTGTGTATAAGTGAGAGAGTCATCAATGGTGACCCCAAGGTACTTGAACAAGTGCACCTGCTCAATCTGCTCACCAGTCTTGTTGGTGATTACGAGAGAAGCATGCTTGTGTTTGTTGTAGGGCTGGATTGTAGCATGGCCCTGGATGATTTAAACCAATCATCTAGGATCCTGGTTCCCTCCTGGACAGATGCAGACTTTTGCACCAGTATAGGCCTGCATCCCTCCAGGTGGCTCCCCAGTCCCCAGTGAAGCCAAAACCCTGAGCTCCACACCAGTTTTTCAACCATTCATTGAATTCCATGGTGTGGAGTACCCTAGCATCACCCTTGCCATAGACAGGCACCACCTCCTAGAAGGTTACCATATGCGCTACTTGTCTAAGGCTCCTCCCCAACTCTACAAACTCCTCTTGCACTGCTCTGATCCCATTCCTAGCCACAGGTCATTTGTCCCTGTGGACAATGACATCCAGCTCCCCTCCTCGTGCAGCTGCTCCCATGATCCTGAGGATTCACTTCCTGTCCCTCCAAGCTGTGGCACCAGGAAGGCACCTTACCTCCTCTCCCTTCATCCCCACTTCTACCCCCTAATGATTGAGTAACCACCAGGAGTTGTTTCCTTCCCTGGAGTCCTATGCCACCCTCCTATGGGTCTCCTTTGTGGAGGTTCCCAGCATCCTCCTTGGTCTCCACTGCAGGTGCCTCCATAGAGGAACCACTATCCACCAGGACAGCATATGGATTATGGAGAGGTACAGCTGGAGGGATGCACCTCTGTTCCACCACCCTCTCCCTCTCTGAGTCCACCTTGGTCTGGCCGCTCCTCTTTCTTGGCAACCTCTGAGGCAGTGGCCCTGGTGGTCCCTGGGTGGGGCAGGAGGTTTCACAAATCCTAGCCAGGTCAACCTGGAGATGGGCAACCTCCTCCCTCAGACAAGAGAGGTGCCTGCAAATAGGGCAACATCGCAGTCTCCAGAATGTCTCCTGGAACACTGCCACCCCCAGCCATTTCACTGCACCACTCCCATCATGTCTTATTTTGTGCCCTCTCTCCTGTTTCTCTGTATGCTTACTCTCTCCTCTCCTTACAACTCTTACCCTTCCTGTTATGGGACAGCAATTTCCTGTATTCTTCAGTAGTCACCTTCTTCCTTGCTCAGAGTCAGACCACCACCAGCTGGGGAAGGGGGGAAGAGAGCTGCTTTTTTCCTTCAGGGTTGACAAAACTAATGTTTCTTTGTGATCCTTCCCTTCCTACTGCCAAACAGGAAGTTCCTGTTGTCAGTCAAATCCATTGGTGTAAAAGTAGAATTGGCTTAGGGTGGGAGGGTGGAAGGGTGGGTGGGGTGGGGTGGGATGGGATGTTTGGCAATTAGTAAGAAAATGGTAGCTTTTTAGCCAATTTCTGCTCTACAAGCAAGATTTCTGTCTTCCAAAAGCTAGCAGCAGGAAGTTGTAATTGGAGTCTATTGCTTTTCTACTGTTTAAGACATACCCCAATTAACCTCCCTCTCTCCCCCTTCTACTGATTTTGCAAAGTAAGTTGATACAGTACCCTTCCCAACACAGAAACACACACCGACTTTCTTTCTTTTTAACCCTAAATTGTTCTAAAAAAAGGTCTGTAGTTCTCTGGGAATATGTAACACTTGTCCATTAAAGCCATATAAACTAGTAACCAAAGTTTAGCTAGAGATAGACAGAGAGAGGGCTACGGTACCCAATCAGGATGCTGAAGCATGAGCATACTTGATAGACCAATAGGCATACTATGCTGGCATCTAGTGTGTTAGTATGTTAGTAATTTGAGAATATATTCTTTTTTCTTTATAGGCTTCACAATGACCTACCTGCGGATTTTTTTGCGTTCCGTAAGATGGCTCTGCCTGTAGGGAGGAAGCTCTTTCATATTTGAAATTTCCTCATAACTGTTTTTATTACATTAGCCTGTTCTGAAAAATGTTGTTTACTGGTATGTGTGGCTGAATAACATTTATATAGTTGCTTTCTTAGATTTAAATATTTCATAAAATTGTTTTCTGCTTTCTGTTTCCTATGGATTGAACACCAGTCCTTAATATCTCTTTCTGTATCTTCCCACCAAATTCCTAAATTATCATATAAACAAATCACTGAAATCCTAGCTGAAATTAAAGAGATAAGATTTGATTTGACTTCAGTATACGGGTAGAAAAAGTGTGGAATGGATTACCATTGGATGTGGTCGCAAGTCATAATATGACTCAATTCAAATCAAGACTGGGCAAATATTTACTTAGTAATAACATCTTAGGGTATAATTAGATAAAATTAGCAGGCTTTAATGGACCTATGGTCTTATTAGCCTTGTACAAATCTATGTAATCTGTGACTTCTGGTTCTATTAAAATTGCTGTATTCAGCTCCGTGGCGCTGAGTGAAGGGGTTTGCTTGACATGCTGGCAACCTGGGTTCATGCCCAGAGCCAGGTACCAGGAGTAGAGACTAGCAGGGAGAGGATTCACAAGTGTCCACTGGACGTTTCCCTCCTGGGGGGGTGGGGATGAGCAGTGGCTCCTGTAAGATGATTGGTGGACGAGCTTGGAGAACATGACTTTGCACCCCCTCCCGCATGTTCCCACCTCAAGGATGTCATCTCTTCATGGCTAAGACATGGTGGCAGAAAAAAGTGGAAATACTGGCTCCCTGGTGACCAGATGACAAGCACCCAGCCTGCACCACCACAAAGCCCAGGACTGGCCTGGAACGACCCTGAAGCAGCTTACCAGGGATATGGAGTTCACCTACAGGCACTTCCCCTCAAAGAAGAGGGACCCTCCCAACACAGGGATAGGTCAGGTTACCCGAAAGTAAGGCTGCAAGGCAGGATCGGGAGAATGGTGGTGTGGGGTTGAGTGGAGGTGTGGGGCACTGGTGCTCCAAAGGAGTGGCTGGCAGGCATGCCATGAGGAGGAGGAAAATAGATAAACACGCACACAAAAAACAATTGCTGTATTCATTTTCCATCTATTATATGTCCTTTTTGCAGTTGCATTGAGGCTTAAATCCGTATATAATAATAAATGCTCGGAATATTCACGTGGCATTACTGCTGTCTTATTTATGCTTATATGTTTTGAAACAAAAATATAATCCATTCTTTTCACGAGGTAATTTCTTACATACATGTGTGTTGTTTTTGGATTTGCTTGTGCTGACATGTCTATCAAATCAGCTGTAATTATAAACTTTTTAAAAGCCTGTGAGTCACAGCATAAGTTTTTTCTTTGTTCTTGCCTTCCTGCCACATCTTTTGTACAATTAAAATCTCCACCCAAGAAAATATCTTTAGCTGTAGCAAGCAAAGGCTGTACCTGAGAAAAAAGTCCTACTCTTTCAGCTTTTTATTGGGCATAAATCGTTATGAACCTGCTTGGCCTGTGATGCCATATCCCATCCAAAATGAATACCCTACCTGGAATAAGATCTACCAGCTTCTGGAGTTTGAAATCTTAGCCTGTAAAAAGAATTCCAACCCCATCCACTCTATCTTCCCCAAATGACCAAAAAGATGACCCCCAGACCCAACTACTCCTAGTTACCTGCATCTGCATTAAGGAGTCCATCCATGTTTCCTGCAACAAAATAACATCACTTTTTAAATGATGCCGTAACGAAAGTATGCCGTTTCTTCTTCCTGCATTTTTCATGCTGCAGGTATTTAGGGAAGATATTGTAAATCTACTCATTTAAACTCTCATCTTGAGTTCTTTTTTTTCCATTCTTTTTTTCCCTGTCTGTGTTGAAATAAGAGGGTCTTTTGTTTCTGTTGGGTTTGAAACGTCTGACATATGCTCCTCTATCTCCGAGCCACCTTCTGTTACTGTATTCAAAATGTCATAAGGGTTAGATGCTTCAACAACCTCAGGTTGTTGTACCAATTTTATATTCCTGGTACTTCTTAAAAGATGCATGCTGTCCTTTGAGTCTGAGCCTTTTCAAAGAAACTTCCTGAGTCACTTTCTGTTAAGCATCTGAAGCCAACGTTATTTTTTCATTTGCATTTTGATGGCCCTGCTTTTCTTCTTGCTCCAGTATTTGTTCCTCTTCTAGCCCTTCCATTCTCCCCTGTCCTGGTGTTTCCACCTCCGTTGTTGGTATTTCCTGCTCTCTCCTCCCATGCATGTGTTCTGCAGCAGCCTGCTGTTCTTCTTTCCTTTCCCATCCCCTTTCTGCATGCCCTTCCTCCTGCTGCTGTGCTCTTTGAATTAACAGTTCCGGATTTATGACATTTCTTATATTGTGTGCCGCACAAGGGCAATCCTGAAACACATGCCCATACTCTTCACACAGGTTGCATTTAGAATGGTTGGCACATTGCTTGCTGATATGTCCAAATTTGTTACAAGTTCCACATCTTAATCTGTCACAGACATTTGAGAAATGCGTTCTTGCTCTGTATTTATAGCACACTTTTGGCTGTCCTAGGTAGAAAACTACCCCTCTGTCTCTTCCCAAATAAAAATTATTTGGCACATGTTCAATCCCCTCAGATGTCTGTCTCAGTTTAACAGTAATTTTTTTTTTTTTACACCAGGAGAGACATACTAAGCTGAAAAATTGTTTACAGGTGTGATCTCGGAGCACAAGGAAGTTAAGTGACTTGCTCAGGGTCACACAGTATGCAAGTGGGTGCTGTAGGATTCAAACCCAGGTCTCCAGGTTTGCCGCTCAGAGCCATAAACCAATGCACTACACTGCCTCCTCAATAAAGTTCCAAGCGCCTGTCCAGAATTGCTCAGAATCAATCACTTAGCACTTCACATTTCTGCTGTAGCCAATAATAAATATCCCCACATGCACGTTTTCGTTCCGAAACATAATGATAACTGTTTTGATCAGGGGCTTTGTTAACGGTATTGCCATGAAGGGTGACCAAAACCTTTCCATCCCTTTCGGATGCCGGAAACTAATATCGAAATTGTCTTCACCAGAAATATGGATTAGTGCATATTTGCCCACTGCTGTAAACTTTCTTTTAGCAATTTACCCCCAACATAAAAACGATCAGGCAGTTGTTCTATATCTCCTCTGAAATGCAGTCTTACTGCATTTTGCCTAGTTAAAGGCCGTATTCTAGAGAATAGGTCTGCATATCTTGGCCTATGGTTAGGGTCGGGGAGGGAGGTTATGGGGTCCAGAAACTGTCGGCTGCATTAAATTTCTTTATTCTGTTTCTTGTTCACCTGCTAAGTTTTCCTGCAAAGGGCCAGCATAATTCCTTGTTTTGTGCAGTATTTCAGTTTCACCCTGTGTCCATTCTGGAATATAGTTTCTTTCCTCCTAATATTACTCTGTTCTAGTCTTGTTTTTCAACCCCATTTTTCAACACTACCCCTGGTTTGCTCCTAATATCATTTTGAACCTCAGCTTCTGAACTGGTCTGAGCAGATGCTGAGGTTAGTTTCCCATCCTGAACTGTCTTTGAACAAGTAGCGTTTTGTTCAAAAAGTACTGTCCCACATTGCACAAACCCCTTTTCCTGCCCTTCCTTAGAAACAACAGGGTTTATTTTTTTACCTGTGTTTGCTGTGTAGACTGTCTCCTGTCTCATAGGCTGGGACACTTCTACAGTGGCCTGAGATAATTCCCTATCTGGGACTGGAACCCATATTCCATCTGTTTGCTGCATCCAGCCAGCCCCTCTCTGGGCTTTTTCAGGCGACCAATTTTCCTCCGTTAGGTCGTGTTCTTCAGAACTGTTTTTCAGGTTAAATGCTTATTTTAAAATAGCTCTTGTAGAATGCAGTGGTGTTTTCTCTTGCACAGTTCTCTGCTTGGCTGGTTCAGCCTTCTCTCTCTTGCAGGAAGCATGTTCTTCTTCCTGTTCTTCAGTAATTCGTTCCTTCTGTCCCTCATTGTCCTGCTCCCCCTGTCCCATGAAGCCATGTGGTCTAGGTTCCCCGGTATTTGCATCTCCTTTCTTGCTGCTGGACTGGCAGCCATCTGAAATGTTTAGCAGTGTATCTAAGCTCTTTTCGGACTTCCATCAATGGTGATTCAGAGCTGCTTTCCTGTTTTTCATATCTCTCCTCATCAGCTGCGAGTTCCTCTAGGATTATCCTGCAGTGCTCCTCTACTTCTTTCTCTAATTGCGGTACTGCACCTGCAACATCACTCCTGGATGTCTCACCAAAGTCCATATCATCCTCCCGTGAAATCCTTCTCAGACTTGTTGCTGCTCACCTCCATTTCAGGTACAATTTTCTGCATCATCTCCATGTTCATTTTCTAATAAATTGTTGTGTTTTCCGTTAGCATCTACCGAGTTTGAGGGCATAGCTTTGGAGTGCACTCTCTCTCTCAGCCCATCCTTCACCGGCTCCTCCATGCTGACGTCCAGCATTTCTCCTATTGGCGAGTAGGGGAATTTCCACGGTGTCCTGGCCAAATTTCCCCCATGCACTACAAATACCATCAACAGCTTAATCTGGTTTAATATCAGTTGGCATCCATCTGTCTCCCCTTCCCCCGGGATGAGGCTGAAAATAGGCAGAATTGTCCAGTCCTCCTTTAGTGGTCAACAACAACTGAATAAAGAAATAATTCAGGGTGATATCATTAAAAAATAAAAATAAAAGTATTATAAAACTTGCTATTTTCTAAACTAATACAATCAGACATAAACATTAGCAGTCACTTTAGAAATCGTAATCTTTAATTCTTTAGCAGTCACTTTAACACCATACTACCCTCAACTCCTCAGATTGTCTAATTTTCAGAGAGTTCTAATCAGGTTGTGAGACTTCCTGAGTATTAAGCATTTAATAGGCGGTGAGGGTGGGGTGGGTGGGAAAAAAAAAATCAGAGCAGCACAGTTCAGTTCCCAGATAAAATCCACACTGCAGCTCAGCTCAAATCCCACCAGACTCCACGATCCATAGCTAAGCAGAAACGATACTCTGCCAAAGCAAAATGAAGCATCCACAAGCAAATGCTTTTAGCAGCAGTGGCAATCCCCTGCTAAATCCAAAGCCACAGAGACACACTTGATTCTGCACTCTGACTCCTCACTCTGACTGTGAAATCCAATCTGCCACCACAGAGCTTCTCAGAAGCTGCTTTAGAATCTTATAACTTCCAGGTTCTAGGACTACTATTTAAAATTAAATTTAACTCCTCAGAACAGAAAATTATCCCTTATTACAGAAACTATCACTTATCACAAATTGAAATCAGTTCCTTGTTATCACAGGAGCTATCTCCTGCCACAGACAAATTCACAGTTAAAATTAGTGTAGCACAGTTCAGTTCCTAGACAAAGTCCACACTGCAGCCGAGCTCAAAACCACCAAACTCCACAATCCACAGCCAAGCAGAAATGACCCTCTGCCAAAGCAAAAAAAAATGAAGTGTCCACAAGCAAATGCTTTTAGCAGCAGTAGCAATCCCCTGCTAAATCCAAAGCCACAGAGACACGCCTGATTCTGTACTCTGACTTCTCATGCAGACTAGAGAAAAAGAAGACTATAACATCAGAGCAACTTTCATAGTTAATTTGCTAGTCTGACTACAATCTTAAATTTGTGGTGTGTATTCTGTCACATTCCAAAACTATTTCACTGAATTATAAGCCTTCTGTGCTGCAATTCAGACTTCTTTGACCAAGTTCTAAGGCAATCCAAAGACATTCTGTAGCATTCTAAGCCTATTGTGTGATGATCCAGACTTCTGTGACCATGTTCTGAGCCATCCCATAGTGTATCAAGCCTCATTTGCAGTGATCCAGATTGTATTGTATTCTCTCCACCAAAACCATGTGTTGCTCATACAGACTGGAGCCACCCTATAAAAGCAGGATATGATTCAGCAACAAAACACAGCACTCACAAAAGTAGACAGCAAACTGCAAATTTATTTGTGCAAAACTCTACCATGATCACTGTCTCTGTGTTTTGTGGTGCACTGCCACTTTATCAGGAGGCGTGATCTAGTGAAGACAAGTTTTGAACTGTCTTGTCTTATCTCTTTTGTTGTGCCAATCTGTACACACGGAGGGCTATGAGTCTTCTAGGAATCCAGTTCAGACATTGGGGGTTCTCAGTAGAAATGAAGTGACTGCAGTAATTAAATCCTCAATGTTATTTCCTTTATGGAAAGCCACCTGGTTTCTAGCTGAAACGCTCCCAAAGGCTTCATCTGTGTGAAGTATCAGCCACATTTTGTGGACAAGATTACTCACCTGCCCAGCTGTAGGATTAAAATCTGTGACAGAAGTGACCTGTGGTCCATCTTTAACTTTTCTTTCTTTTGGGACCAAAGGTCCACCTATCCATCAATTTGATTTTATCCAAAGAGTCCTGCAACAAAAGCTCTTTGTAGCCTCTCTCCAAAACCTGACAAAGAGATCAGAGGCTTGCTTTTCAAATCAATATCCCTATTACAGTTTCCATTTGTTAACCCAGTAAAAGGTACTACCTGCAACATATCTGTTATTTTTTCTTCTACATTTTGAGATGAAGAAATTGTGAAAAGGGGATGGAATCAATCGTTTTCTCAAATCGCACTTTTGTAGTGTCATAAGGAGTTAGCTGCAATCTCTGCTCTGTATCCAGTTGTCGACACTTCTATGTCAGGTATGGCATGGAGGGTAATATCCGAAAAAACGTATTGTTTCAATCCCTGTGTCAAAAGTGAATTTTAGATTATGTGGATTATTATTGATATAATCCATAAACTGGATTATGCACTCTTTTGTGTCATGCCAGACCCAGACAATGTCATCAATAATGTCTCCCAAACCACCAACTTGTCATAAAATGTATTTCTGTCTCAATCATAAAGGAATATATTTTCTCAATGATGCATATAAATATTCAAGTATGAGGGGGAAGCCACCCCCATTCCTGTACCATGGCATTGTAAATAATAGGTTATGTCAAAGACAAAAATGTTCCATGAAGAGTAAATTAAAGTGCTTACATAAGGTATGGTATAGGACCAGGTTCAAGACACCATTATGTGTGAAAAAATATTGCAGTGCTTCCATGCCTAAGTCATGCGGAATGCTAGTATATAAACTAGCAACATCAGTGGTCATCCATTAATAGCATATCTGCCATTTAAAGGGGAACAGTCACCACCAAGGGCCCATCACAGAAGTGTGGGTCTGCAGGTCTCAATGCACACTTCATGTACAAAAATATTTGGTGTACTTACTGTTTATTGTAATATAGTAGATTGTATCAAACACATTTTGCTTAGTTCTAGGCTGACATCTTGTTTTAATACAAATCCCAGAATTCCCTTCAGCTGACATCTGAGCAGTAGGCTGTAGTGTGAGATTCAATAGCCGGCATTAATGCATGTTAGAGTTCATATAAGTTCTGAACTTATGTTTGTTGGTCCCACTGTACCCCTGGGCCATGTACAGTCACAGAGGACTGCATTTAGCCCCTGGAGAAAAGCAGACCAGGAAAACATCTGATCAGAGATTATAAAAGCTCTCACATGCACTGCAGGTATTGAATCTCCCATTACTGCCTACTGCTCTGATGTCAGCTGCAGGGGATTGTAGGATTTGTAATAAAAGAAGATGTTAGCCTAGAACTGCACATTAATCTCATACAATCTACTATACTACAGTGAACAGTAAGCAAACCGAATGTTTTTGCACACAAAGTACATATTGGGACCAGACCCACACCTAAGTGTAGGACCCTTTGTGCTGACTGTTCCCTTAAACCCATCAAGTTTTGTAGAATGTCCATTGTGTCTCTCAGATATACAATCTTAACCACGTAACATGGGGTTACATGAAATAATCTAGAAAGATTGGTAAGTACTGACATAAAGATCTCACACTAAAGACCATGGAACATCCCTAAGGGTTAGTCTTGTCCTTGTGGACTTTCAGAAGTATGTAGAAGGTGCAGGTAATAGTGAAATCTGTTCTTAAGAAACAAATCTCCACTGGTGTAAGCCATCCCCAATCCACTGCATTCTCCAAAATCAGTAGCTTGTTCTGAAATGTACTGATTGGGTCACCATGGAGTTTCAGTATAATGCTCTGGCTTATCAAGTAAATACACAACTTTTTGTTTGTAATGCATCTCATTCATCAGTACTATATTCTGGGCTTTTTTGGAGGGCTTAATTAATTTATTTATTTCAAATGATCTACCATGAAAGACATACTGAGTAGAAATAGTTTGTTTCCAGATGCATCCTGGGGAAGGGGGAAATGAGGAGAGTGCAGCAATAAGTTACAACAGTGGGTTACACAAATCAAAAATATAAGTTAAACAATTAAGTAGCAACAAAATGAACAAGATGAGCTAGGCAGAGCATCTAAAGAGCAACATGTAATATAAGTGGAAACTGGAACACAACCAGAATATGAACAAGGTACAGCTGATACGATATTAAAGTGCAGATGGCAGCAATTTGAAGCTTGAATGAAGTGCTGTTAACACTTCATTCAGCAGAGAAAGGTGAGGAAATGGGGCAGAGGGAAATTAATTAGGGCAGGAGCAGTGGAAGTGGGGGGAATAGTAGGGCAGCAAAAGACAGCACAGTATCAGAGACAACTGCAGAAGTGAATAGTGAATTCACAGAGGAGAGAATTGAGTGAATGGGAGGAAGGAGCAGTATGAATGGTAATGGGAGGTGAGCCCCATAGTTTGGGGAAGGAAAAGGAGAAGGCAGCTTGGCCAGAAGAATATTTTATGGAGGGGAGCACAAGACAGTGAGGGCAGGAGCTGCAAATGGATTAGGAAGTGTGGGGGGGGGGGGTGGAATTGAGGAGGAAGGAAAGGTAATGGGGAAAGGACCCAATCCAGAATTTGGAGATGAAAGTAGCATAATGATCAAGGTGCCTGGCATTAAGGGAGGGAAATGAGAGGGAGGAGTAAAGGGAGCAGTGGTGAGTTCTGGGGGCAATGAAGGGCAAAGTGGCAGAAGCAGTGAAATAGTGGATTCAGTCCAGCTAGGGTAATGACTATACTCTTCACATAATTCCTGAAGGGCCTGTCTCTCTAACTGGGGGAGATTATAGTAGTGAATATGATTACTCCCTGTGATTAATTTGTCTACTTCTTGATTTAATAATCTTTCATAAGTCATGATGGCTGGATGTACACCTAAAGTGAGTAAAAACACTGATTTTGGTCTAAAGTTAGTACCTATATGAGACAACCCCAAATCCATTTCAGGATCCCCATGTTCGCCCACATCGAGGTAGTCCTCTAAATTAATCCAATCAATGAGATCCAGCTCTTCCGTATGGGAAATGTCTTGTTCACTGGCAGCTTGGCTGTTTGTTCCATTAGAATCCTTCTCAAATGTTGTTATATTTCAAGTTTCAGCTTTCTTGCACAAAGTTGTCAATTGTTTGCTCCCTTGGTGTTATATCTCTTGTTGTGGTTTCCTGGTCCAAATCATTCTGAACAGTGACAGCCAGAGATGGAAATTCATTATGTACTTCTTGTTCCAAGATTGAGATTGTAAAGCCCATGTTTTCATTCAACTGCATCCATTTACTGTTGTTAAAGTGGTGCCACCGAAGTTTGAGTTTTCTTGCAAGTTTGAACACATCAATCTTAATTTTAAATTGGAAATGGGTTGAAAAAATCACAGTCTCTGATTGGCTGAGCACTCAATCCAGGGATGCATTTATGTATCAACAGAGACCGGATAAAAACAAGACCCAGTGCCAACTGCCTGTCTACTTGCCCATATTACTGTGCTAGCTTTAGAATTAAAAAAAAAATCTGACCTGCGCCTATTTTTTCTCTCACTTACCAAGTGAGCTACCCACTTATGGTGGGTGGGTGGACAGCCTCCCCCATTTCATGTTCAATAAAATACAGCAATCCTGTTTTTGTTTCACTAAGAAACAAAGGATACAGTGTTTACATAGATACATAGATACATAGACAGTGTCGGCAGATAAGGGCCTATGGCCCACCCAGTCTGCCCATTTAAGTCTGTAAGTTCAGTTTATGTTTTCTAGGAAGTCTGTTGCCCCTTACCCCTGACCTCCAGAATTCCTTTATATCTATCCCATGCATTCTTAAATCCCATGATTGTTTCAGCCCCACCACTTCCTCTGGCAGGGTGTTCCACTTGTCCACCACCCGTTCTGTGAAGAAATTCTTCCTCACGTTTCCTCTGAATCGTCCTCCCTCCAACTTCATCCTATGCCCTCTTGTCCTGGAACATCTTTTTCGCTTAAAAATAGTGCATTCCTGCACCCTGTTCCTTCCTGTAAGATACTTGTATGTCTCTATCATATCCCCTCTCTCCCTCCTCTCCTCCAGGGAGTACATGTTCAGTGCCTTCAACCTGTCCTCATAGGAACTGTGATGCAATCCATGCACCATCTTTGTTGCCCTCCTCTGAACCTTCTCTACCCTGTCTATGTCCTTTCGTAGGTAAGGTCTCCAGAACTGCACAGTGTACTCCAGGTGTGGCCTCACTAGTGTCTTGTATAGTGGAATTATGACCTCCCTTTTCCTGCTGGTGATGCCCCTGCCTATGCATCCCAGCATCCTATTTGCTTTACCTGCTGCCTTGTCACACTGGCTTCCCTGCCTTGAGGTCATCAGAGATGATAACCCAAGATCCCTTTCCTGCTTGGTGCATGCTATATCCTCACCCCCAACTGATATATTGTGCCAGGGTTTTGTGCCCCATATGCATTATCTTGCACTTCCTTCCATTGAATTTCAACTGCCAAACCCTGACCATTCTTCAAGTTTCTGCAGGTCCTTCTCATTCTGTCTACACCCTCTGGTGTGTCTACTCTGTTACAGAGCTTTGTGTCATCAGTGAACATTGAAATTCTGCCTTCTGGGTCCTGCGCAATGTCACTGATGAAGATATGAATAGTACCGGTCCCAGCACTGATCTCTGTGGTACCCCACTGGTCACTCTTCCCTCTGTGGAGTGACAGCCATTTACCACCACCCTCTGTGTCCTGCTGCCCAGCCAGTTACCTACCCACCGCACTACTGTCCAGCCCACACCCATATTCCCCAGTTTGTGCAATAGTCTTCTATGTGGCACAGTGTCAAAGGCCTTGCTGAAGTCCAGATAGGCCATGTCCACTGCTCTCCACTGATCCACCTCCCTAGTCACCCAGTCCAAAACTTCAATGAGGTTGGTCTGACATGACCTTGCCCTGGTGAAACCATGCTGCCTTGGGTCCTGTAGTCCATTGACAACCAGATGTTCCACCAATCTCTCCTTCAGTAGTGCTTCCATGATTTTCCCCACTACCGAGATGAGGCTGACTGGTCTGTAGTTCCCCGCTTCCTCTTTGTTCCCACTTTTGTATAAGGGGACTACATCTGCTATTCTCCAGTCTTTAGGTACCTCCCCTGTTTCTAGTGATCGGCTAAACAGGATAGCAAGAGGTTCAGCCACCACCTCTCTTAATTCTTTAAGGACCCTGGGGTGCACCCCATCTGGCCCCATTGCTTTATCAACTCTATTACTTCCAGTTCCTTCAGGACCCTTTCTCGTAAAGGACTCGTGTCCATTTCTGCACCATTCTCACCCCTTGTACTCCTTCAGACCCATTACCCTCCTCTTCCTCAGTAAAGACTGAGCAGAAATACCTGTTCAATATGTCAGCTTTACTTTTGTCATCCTCCACAGCCCCATCCTCCCCTTCAGTCTCACTAACCCTCCTTTGCCTTTCTTTTACTGTTTAAATCTATACTGCAATACTCTCAAACTCTGTCAGCTGATCGCTGGTGCCTTTTCTGATATCCCACTCACTCTCGGCTCACAAACATCCCTCCCAGACACTGGGACATAGATTGAAAAGAAATTCACTTCCATTTACAAAAAATTCAAATCGATGGTAAAATGGAAGTTAACTGAACTCTGAGCAGTGTTCCTTCAGACAGGACAATGGAGCACGAGAGAAACTCAACAGGAAGTGAGGTCTGATCCTCTGGGAATCCTTCACTGACACTGGTATCTATTGGCTTAGCATCCTATCAATCTCCACCCAGTTCTCCCATATTCCACAGACTCAGCTGGCTCACCATCTTGACCCAGCTCCCCAACTCCTTCTCTCAGCCCAGTTAGTGCTTACAGTCCTTTGCCAAAGTTAAACAAAGCATTACAATGTAAAATAAACAGTTACCTAAACAGCTACAGGTATTGAAACTGGACGGGGGGGAGGGGCTCTACTGCCAATTGTAGTAGTGGAGAGATGGTTTAACTCATTTTTATTTATTTTTCCCATTTTTTACATTGTTCTAGGTATTTGATTTAAAATGTGAACAAGAAAAGCATTTTCTAAGTGCAATAATACCCTCCTATGTGGGCGGTATTAGCTATACCAGCTACCCAGGGTTATAAGGTCCGATGTTGCATTATGCCCGGGCAGGCCAGTATAGTTCAGTACCACCACTCTGTTGGATATTATTGATTACATAGTCAATGGGTAGTATAAGCACATATGATAATACTTTGGCAAGTACCATTCATGATCTGCAGCAAGGCAGTGGTTTAAAGGTTTAATACCGTGACTCCCCTCGGTTCGGGTTTCTTGGCTCCTACATTTGTGTGTGCCCCTCCTAATTTGTCTACTTCTTGATTTAGTAATCTTTCATAAGTCATGAGGGCTGGATGTACCCCTAAAGTGAGTAAAAACACTGATTTTGGTCTAAAGTTAGTACCTATATGAGACAACCCCAAATCCATTTCAGGATCCCCATGTTCGCCCACATCGAGGTAGTCCTCTAAATTAATCCAATCAATGAAATCCAGCTCTTCCGTATGGAAATGTCTTGTTCACTGGCAGCTTGGCTGTTTGTTCCATTAGAATCCTTCTCAAATGTTGTTATATTTCAAGTTTCTGCTTTCTTGCAAAAGTTCTCAATTGTTTGCTCCTTGGTGTTATATCTCTTGTTGTGGTTTCCTGGTCCAAATCATTCTGAACAGTGACAGCCAGAGATGGAAATTCATTATGTACTTCTTGTTCCAAGACTGAGATTGTAAAGCCCATGTTTTCATTCAACTGCATCCATTTACTGTTGTTAAAGTGGTACCACAAGTTTGAGTTTTCTTACAAGTTTGAACACATCAATCTCAATTTTAAATTGGAAATGGGTTGAAAAATCACAGTCTCTGATTGGCTGAGCACTCAATCAGGGATGCATTTATGTATCAACAGAGGCGGATAAAAACAAGACCCAGTGCCAACTGCCTGTCTACTTGCCCATATTACTGTGTCCAGCTTTAGAATTAAAAAAAAGCTGACCTGCGCCATTTTTCTCTCACTTACCAAGTGAGCTACCCACTTATGGTGGGTGGATGGACAACCTCCCCCATCTCATGCTCAATAAAATACAGCAATCCTGTTTTGTTTCACTAAGAAACAAAGGATACAGTGTTTACGTGTTTAAATCTATACTGCAATACTCTCAAACTCTGTCAGCTGATCGCTGGTGCCTTTTCTGATATCCTACTCACTCTCGGCTCACAAACACCCTCCCAGACACTGGGACATAGATTGAAAAAAATTCACTTCCATTTACAAAAAATTCAAATCGATGGTAAAATGGAAGTTAACTGAACTCTGAGCAGTGTTCCTTCAGACAGGACAATGGAGCACCGAGAGAAACTCAACAGGAAGTGAGGTCTGATCCTCTGGGGAATCCTTCACTGACACTGGCATCTATTGGCTTAGCATCCTATCAATCCCACCCAGCTCTCCCATATTCCACAGACTCAGCTGGCTCACCATCTTGACCCAGCTCCCCAACTCCTTCTCTCAGCCCAGTTAGTGCTTACAGTCCTTTGCCAAAGTTAAACAAAGCATTACAATGTAAAATAAACAGTTACCTAAACAGCTACAGGTATTGAAACTGGACGGGAGGCTCTACTGCAAGTGCAGTAGTGGAGAGATGGTTTAACTTATTTTATTTATTTTTCACATTTTTACATTGTTCTAGGTATTTGATTTAAAATGTGAACAAGAAAGCATTTTCTAAGTGCAATAATACCCTCCTATGTGGGGTAGCTATACCAGCTACCAGGGTTATAAGGTCCGATGTTGCATTATGCCCGGGCAGGCAGTATGTTCAGTACCACCACTCTGTTGGATATTATTGATTACATAGTCAATGGGTAGTATAAGCACATATGATAATACTTTGGCAAGTACCTTTTCATGATCTGCAGCAAGGCAGTGGTTTAAAGGTTTAATACCGTGACTCCTCTCGGTTCGGGTTTCTTGGTTCCTACATTTGTGTGTGCCCCTCCTAATTTGTCTACTTCTTGATTTAGTAATCTTTCATAAGTCATGATGGCTGGATGTACACCTAAAGTGAGTAAAAACACTGATTTTGGTCTAAAGTTAGTACCTATATGAGACAACCCCAAATCCATTTCAGGATCCCCATGTTCGCCCACATCGAGGTAGTCCTCTAAATTAATCCAATCAATGAGATCCAGCTCTTCAGTATGGAAATATCTTGTTCACTGGCAGCTTGGCTGTTTGTTCCATAGAATCCTTCTCAAATGTTGTTATATTTCAAGTTTCTGCTTTCTTGCACAAAGTTCTCAATTGTTTGCTCCCTTGGTGTTATATCTCTTGTTGTGGTTTCCTGGTCCAAATCATTCTGAACAGTGACAGCCAGAGATGGAAATTCATTATGTACTTCTTGTTCCAAGACTGAGATTGTAAAGCCCATGTTTTCATTCAACTGCATCCATTTACTGTTGTTAAAGTGGTGCCACCGAAGTTTGAGTTTTCTTACAAGTTTGAACACATCAATCTCAATTTTAAATTGGAAATGGTTTGAAAAAATCACAGTCTCTGATTGGCTGAGCACTCAATCCGGGGATGCATTTATGTATCAACAGAGACCGGATAAAAACAAGACCCAGTGCCAACTGCCTGTCTACTTGCCCATATTACTGTGCCAGCTTTAGAATTAAAAAAAAAGCTGACCTGCGCCATTTTTTCTCTCACTTACCAAGTGAGCTACCCACTTATGGTGGGTGGATGGACAGCCTCCCCCATCTCATGTTCAATAAAATACAGCAATCCTGTTTTTGTTTCACTAAGAAACAAAGGATACAGTGTTTACGTGTTTAAATCTATACTGCAATACTCTCAAACTCTGTCAGCTGATCGCTGGTGCCTTTTCTGATATCCTACTCACTCTCGGCTCACAAACACATCCCTCCCAGACACTGGGACATAGATTGAAAAAAGAAATTCACTTCCATTTACAAAAAAATTCAAATCGATGGTAAAATGGAAGTTAACTGAGCTCTGAGCAGTGTTCCTTCAGACAGGACAATGGAGCACCGAGAGAAACTCAACAGGAAGTGAGGTCTGATCCTCTGGGAATCCTTCACTGACACTGGCATCTATTGGCTTAGCATCCTATCAATCTCCACCCAGCTCTCCCATATTCCACAGACTCAGCTGGCTCACCATCTTGACCCAGCTCCCCAACTCCTTCTCTCAGCCCAGTTAGTGCTTACAGTCCTTTGCCAAAGTTAAACAAAGCATTACAATGTAAAATAAACAGTTACCTAAACAGCTACAGGTATTGAAACTGGGCCGAGGGGCTCTACTGCCAATTGTAGTAGTGGAGAGATGGTTTAACTCATTTTATTTATTTTTCCCATTTTTACATTGTTCTAGGTATTTGATTTAAAATGTGAACAAGAAAGCATTTTCTAAGTGCAATAATACCCTCCTATGTAGGCGGTATTAGCTATACAGTCCCAGGGTTATAAGGTCCGATGTTGCATTATGCCCGGGCAGGCAGTATGTTGAGTACCACCCAACTCTGTTGGATATTATTGATTACATAGTCAATGGGTAGTATAAGCACATATGATAATACTTTGGCAAGTACCTTTTCATGATCTGCAGCAAGGCAGTGGTTTAAAGGTTTAATACCGTGACTTCCCTCAGTTGGTTTCTTGGTTCCTACATTTGTGTGTGCCCTCCTGTCTTCTGGTCTTTTACAACTCCTTTTATGGGCTTTATTTTGTGTTTTCTTTGGGATTAATTCTGTTTCTAAAAAACCCACCAAGTTAGATGAAGAAGAGCCTTCTTGGGAGTCTAGGTACAAATTTGAGGGCTGGTCTGTTTCACAGTTCGAAATCACATGTGATGAAGACTGGTCTCTCCTAAAGCTGCTCCTGTAGTTAGACTGAAATTGCGCTCTTTCCCTGCTTTGTGGTCTCTGTTTATGCTGCCATACAAAGATTTCACCTTTTCTGAAATCCCATGCGACTTTTTCCAAGTTTGTTTTCTTTATTTAAAACAGATCCTGTTTGGTTTAGAGGTGTTTTCTATGTGTGTTTTATTGAGTGATGCAAACGAGGGTATGTTCTTCTATTTGCCAATCTTCTGTTGCATTTCAGTGATTTTTTTCAGAGCTAATCCTGTGTAGCCCCCTCCTAAAAGGGAGCTTACCTTTGGCTCTCTCCAGAGCACTGCTGCCGCCGCCTTAGCCTACACAGATCCTTCAAACTGGTCCTGATCCAGACTGCAGCTGCAGGACTTAAGTCTGGTCTGGACACTGTCATTGTTCCGTGGACTTATTTATTTATTTATTTATTTGCTTTTGTTAACTGGGTAAGTCACACTAGACAGCCAAGTGCCTATTTTCAGGTGAGACCCAGGAGGGTTACAAGCTAGAGCACACAAGAACAGTGAGGAAGTCGAGTTTACATACAATGAGATATCAGGCAATATCAGAATCTGACATCCAGAAAAATGACAAGCTTAACAGGGTGAGAGTAGGTAGCTAACCACAATAGAAATGATTTAGCATAAGATAAGTACAGTGCACAAAATTGTATAAAACAGGTTCAGTCAATGCAAACAGAAGTAAGTGGCAGCAGATAGGGTGGGGGACCGGGGGGGTACACTCAGGAACGAACAAACTGGGGGACCGAGGGCCTGGTGAACTAATCAGGGAAGGAGGAGGGGTGTAGGACTGGTGCAAGGATGACATTTAACAGTTACTTGACCAGTTGGCAGGAGGATAAGTGCAGTGGTCCCTGTGGGCGCAGAGACCGCCCCAGCATACCTGGGCTGGTGCTTGCTCAGCACCCTTGTCATTGTGGCCAGCAAGCTGCCACCTCTCCTTGTTCAACCAACCCATGGGCTGTCCACAGCAAGAAGACTGCTCAGTTTCAAGCAGCTCTTAAAGATGTGCAAAACCATTCCCTCCAGGAGCATGAACTTTTGGAACACTCAACAGCACTCTGCTGCCACCAGTTCACCCCCCCAATCTCACCAGATGTCAGCAGAGACTGGGAGGTATTGAAACTGATGGACAGAAGCCAAACCAAAGGACAGAAACATGTTAAAATAGAAGATAAACTGAAAGACAACAAAACAGCCATGTTTGTAGTTTCTCTAGCCCAGGACTACTGAAAAGGAGATCAGAGGAAACACAGCCTGTCTGGAATGTTGGGTGTCCTGTGTTTAACTTTGCAGAGCCAGCCAGCAGCAGACTAGTTCAGCTCTGCAAAACAGCTAAATTAATACATCCTGTCCCTGTGAAACTGACATCAATTTGGAGGCTAAATCAACTCTGCAAAACAGCTAAATTAGTACATCCTGGTCCCTGGGAAAATGATATCTATTTGGAGACTAGCTCAGCTCTGTTAAACAGCAAAATTGCAAGCTGGCTCAGGACATATATGCATGCTTTTCCCCAGGAACTGACAGCCACTGAGAGACAGGGGTTTAGCTTAATGAATAACGCATGAGATGCGAGGAACTGATATTTGATCCCTGGATTTCTGTACAAGGGATAGACATGTGCTATACAGCAGATTTTTCTGGGAGACACAAGGAGAAAGACTTGAGAGTTAAGTCAGCAGTCAGCCACAAGGTTGGAAGAAAGCTGTTTAAAGAATCTTTGCAAAAAGATTTCTGTTTCCTCTAGGAACAGCGCTAAAGCTCATGTCCTGGGCTTTGTGAGCTATTAGGATTTTCCTAACTGAGGGTCTAAGTCACCTGAGGCCCTGAGTAATTGCCTACTCCTTCAGGGTGGGTGAAGGCAAGTCCCTTGTGAGGTGAAGTGATCATCAGAGACCAGCACAGCCTGCACCCCTCACCACCTGGAAGTGTGTTTGATCCACCGCACCTGTATCTTCACCTGCATCTGCAACCCCAGAGGAGACATACTGACAGAACCAGCCTGCACAGTCTGCTAAGGTCACAAGTACTGGGTCAATATCCTCCCAATTCTTCTGCTAGTCAGGATCAGATAAGAGTAATTACTGGGTATTTCTGTACAATTATTATGCAAAGTCCATTTATAGAACTACAGCAGTGAGGAGCAACCAGTATTAGTATTGAATAATTTGTTTGGGATCCCCAGCTACCAGCCTTCAATCAGTACCGCACCATGATCCAGCATCAGGCCTGCAACTGCCACTGTGTGCACACAATTAATGGACTGCACTGGGAGCTCCCACGGGACTTTGGGATACTGGTGCACCAATAGGAGGGAACAATAAATACTGTGTGGGTACCCACAATAGGGTGGTGAGATTTGGGATGTGAGCTTATAATTGTTTCAGTGCATTTCATCCATTCCATTTCCCCATCCAGAGCCTATTCCTGTCCCGCTAGTAAATATCCCTTGTGTTTAAACAGCAGTTTATTGTGTTTTAATATATGGATCATGAATTTAATACTATACTAAAGCATACAAAATTTTTTTTGTAATATTATCACTCCCGAACTGATAATATTACACTTTGAGAATCATAATACTATCGTTCAGGTCCTGTAATAGTATCGTTCGGGACCTGAACAATAGTATTATCAGCCAAGCTCAACAGCGCAAGTGCACAACTCCCCAAATCAGTGAACCTGCCAAACATCAATCAACCATTCACACTCATAATGTGGCTAATCATTGGCTGCTTTCTGTCTGAGGGCAGCCAAAACACTTTCAAAAACATGGCAGCAGTCTCTTGCTTAGCGAAAATGTAAAGTATTCACAGTACTTCCTATTTTTTTTTCTTTTTCTAAAAAATATCACAAAAGGATTTATGTGGCAGATCCTGTGCTCCTCCTAGAAGGCAAAAGGTACAAGTGAAATAAAACTGTCCGTGTCTGCGTATGGGCAGCAGGGGCAGGAGGGAGAGACAGGCACACACTGAGAGAAAGTGCAGAGGTCAGCTAGGACTCAGACAGTCCTTCACTGAACAGCCGACCTCCCATAACAGAAGCGCACAGAGAAAAAAGAACTCGCATCCGCATATTAAAAAAAATAAAGGATAGCTCACTGGGCATTACCAGTGGGATACCATCTCGCGGTTCTGAACATTGTAACTTCTCGAGCTTCGCTCTTGAGGTTTCTATATGTCCAGAACTCTCAATGGTATTACTCACTGGTAATACCCAGTGACATATCCATTATTCTCTTTTTGTATATTATTGCATTTCAGTGTATAGAGTATACGTTGGTGGTTGTGTATTATCATAAAGGTTCCCGGTCACAAGGGTGGGGGTGGCATTCATTTCCTAGGGGAAAGTAGAAGGTATGAGTGAGGGGGGAATTCTCAGCCAAATTCTGTGTGACTAGTAGTGTTCCCCAGGGATCTGTGTTGGGACCTTGCCTTTTTAACCTTTATATATCAACAATGCAGGCCGACAAGGAGGTTTGGTTAGCCAAATTTGCTGACGATACTAGGCTAGGGGGTCCAGTGAATAATATGGCAGAACATAATATCTTGCAATCAGCCCTTAATAATCTGGAAATATGGGCCTCCCAAAAACAATCTGCATTTAGTACAGATAAATGCTCTGTTATGCATTTTGGTAAAACTAATAAACTCTTTAAATATAACTTGGGAGGTACAGTATTAAAGGTCTCACATGATGAGAGAGATCTGGGCATTAATATCAGTAACAACCTGGATTTCAGCGTACACTGTAATAAGATCGTAAAAAAATCTAGTGGTATTGTACATTGTATAAAAAAACATATTAATAGTAAAGAAAGGGAAGTCGTAATCTCTTTGTATACTGCACTTGTGAGGCCCCATTTGGAGTATTGTGTGCAGTTCTGGGCACCCTACAAAAGACAGGATGTGGGAACACTGGAGAGAGTTCAGAGGAAGATCACAAAGATGATTAGAGGATTGGAGGGACAGAGTTATGATCAAAGGTTAAATTTATTGGGTCTATATTCACTGGAGTATTGAAGGAGGAGGGGGGATATGTGTCTGATATATAAGGCCCATACAGACTCTTTTCTTTGGGATAGTATGGGTCTGGAGCATAGGGATCATAGTGACAATACAAGGGCACATAACCATCAATTGATTAAAGAAAGAACAAATACAAATAAGAAGAGATATTGGATTAATAACAGAGTAACTCAAATTTGGAATTCATTGCCCTGTGAGGTGGTTGAAAGCAAAACTATACCTGAATTTAAATTAAGGTTGGATCATTATTTAATCAGAAAAGGAATTAAAGGTTATTTGTAGGCTTTTAATTGCAAGTTCATGGACTTAGGTCTTAAAAATGCTCTGTAATGTCAATGAAATCAATGAAGTACCCTGGCAGCCATCTGTCAAAAGGATCCCCACCATTTTTATGTTGGCTCGTGCATGCGCAGCCAACATATTGCAGTAGTAGCAGATTTGGGGGCGTGGTCACTGCTGGGCGAATGCAGGGCACGCATCAGTAGGTGCGTCCCTCATTCCCAATAAGCCTGCATGCCGGCGCCACACCATGAATACATAATGTGGCGAGAACATCTAATGAAAGGTTCACTGCAATGCAAGGAAAGCTCATCAAATGCAGCAGCTCCTCCCGACGTGCTTTCCCTGGTGAAAAAAAAGTTTAACATGGTGGCACACTGCCTGCCATAATGCTGACTTCGGGGGTGCCCAATCCCCCTGTCGGCATCCCTACTACAATGTATGTGCCGGTGGAGACCCATTCCCCATCGACATCTCACCCCATTTGTTATGTGCTGAGGGGTGCCCAACCCCCCTCGGCTCTTGCCCCCGTTTCATTGGGTGCCAACGGGGTGCCCAATCCCGTCAAACACAGCATCCCCCAAAACACTTGGGTGTGCTGGGAGCCCAGCCCAATGTCCAAATCCCTGAAAAGAAAAACTGTCCTGCAATGGTTTTTCTTTTTTACCCCTGTGAAAGAAGAAAACAGTTCCTCACGGTCTCCTGCCCTTCCAACAGCCACGCCCACCCTCTACACCTGCCTCCCAGCCCCTCACCCCATACTTATCTCTGGAGTCTGGCACGATGATCTTCGTGGACTGGGAACACGTCTTCACTCTTCAAAGCCGACCGTGAACTGAAGAAATGCCGGTAAGCTGTATAATGGCATAAATAGGGTTTTTTCAACTTTGGTGCATATCTCGGCCATTTTTTTGAATTTTTGCACGGAATTTTCAACATGGGGTTATTGGGACCCCTTCCTCATGAATTCAGTCACTGTCATGGTGTTATTCAGTCCCGAAAGGTGATTTTGTGGTCACTGCGTGGAATCACCTTTCAGGACCGAGTAATGAAACAACAGTGCCACTATTCATGAGGGGGTCTCTCAAAAAGCCGATGTTGCAAATTTGGTGAAAAAATCCAAAAAATGACTGTTTTATGAGTGTGCGTTGTGCTGTTTCCACACACACTTGTAACTTTGTGAATTTGTAATATTTTCACTCCAGATTTTCAAAATTGCCATTTTTCCACACCTCCTTATGAACAGTACAACTCTCATTTTACATATCCTGCCCAAAATGTGTTTTCGCACATCCGGCGCAGAATAGCATGGTCGCTGTGCGAAATTAGTTTTTGGGACAGTTTGAGAAAATGATGGTGACACTGTTCATGAGCAGAGGTCCTAAAATGCCTATGTTGAAAATTTGGTGCTGAAAGTCCATAAAATGACTGTGTTACAAGCATGCATTATGCAGTTTCCACACACCCTTGTAACTTCGCAAATTTGCAATATTTTCATGAAAGATTTTCAACACTGGCATTTTTTCACACCTTCTTATCAACAGTACAGCTGTCATTTTTCACAGCCTGCCCAAAATGTGTTTAAACACCTGTGGCACACAGTGGCGTGGTCACTGTGGGAAATCAACTTTTGGGACTGATTAATAAAATCACAGCAGAACTGTTCATGAGGGAAGGTACCAAAATGCCTATGTTGAAAATGTGGCTAAAAACTCCCAAAAATAATTGGGTTATGGAGGTGTGTTGCACAGTTTCTGTGCATGCTCGTGACTTCACCAATTTTTCATATTTTCACTCCAAATTTTCAACATTAACATTTTTTTACGCCTCCTCATGAACAATACAGATGTAATTTTCCACATCCTGCCCAACATGTCTTTTCATCCCTGTGTCGCCAAATGGCATAGCCATTGTGCAAAACCACCTTTCAGCTAACAAACTGATAGTGCTGCTTTTCATGAGGTGGGCTCACAAACAGCCCATGTTGAAAATATGGAGTGAAAATACTAACACATGCCTATGGTGTTGGGGTTTTCAACTGTAACACCCCACCCTGTAGAGACTGACAGGCATCAGGGGTGTGACTTGGGATCATCGGCTGTAATGCTCACGCCATTCCACCTCCACCCTGCAGCCAGTGACAGGCATTGTGGTGTGCCTTGCACTATTCGACCACAAAGTTCACCCCATTCTCCTATACTGCACCCACCTCAGCATATTTTTTTATGGAATGGGTAAGTTTAATGCCCAAAGACCCCAAAGCACTCCACAACACTTGTCACTGTCTACAGGGTAGGGTGAGGTACAATGGCATGAGCATTATAGCTGACAACCCAAAGGCACACCCCAATGTCTGTCAGTCTCTACAGGGTGGAGGTGGGGTTGGCGTCACTTCAGTACTTCACTACCATTCCTATTATGCATCTCTAACTCCGGCACTACCAATGCCAATGCCAGCGAGACAACATTCGGCATTGACAAATGCTTGTTTTATTAACTCCAATACCAACTGAGCCCAGACACCATTAAACCAATGGCCTGTGGGGGTGGTTGTACCTCTAACTTTTATCCCTTTAGATCACTGCTTTAATAAGTTTCTCCATACTCTCTGTAAAAGCCTCCTCTCACTTCTGTTTAAATTCCAGATCACCGTCATCCAAACTGCAAGATAGCAGTTTATTAGTTCTCAGACCTCTTGGTGACCAGTATTGTTTGAAATATTTTTCGAGCATGATATGATTGTAAAACGTATTTAGTTCTGATAGTCTGAGTTTTTCATATTTTAAAATGGGGGGGGCGATGACACTACACTGCCAGGGATTTACTGATTAGTGTTAAGCACTGAGTGAGGGTAGGGGCAATTGCTGAAGCTCTGCACAATGCCTCCATGCAGCTGCAGCTGTAATCAGATCCACATGCTCACTACAACTCTGGTTTCAGTTTTAAAAACTCACAGAGAAAAACACTTTGTGAAGTACCAACATCTCTGCTAAGAACACTTAAAAATACTCCCCTTCTATAAAGGCTTTATTCAACCCTCAATAAATGTGCTAGCTTTAGTATTTAAAAAAATAAAAAACACCAAAGTGTTAAGAACTCACAGATTCACACACCTCATGAGTGCTGTGACATTACTGAGGCCCTCGAGTGTCACTGGTGTGCCAAATGATGTCATAGCACCAACTAGGAGTTCAAATCAGCTTGTTCCTAACACTTTGGTGTTATTCCCCATGTTATAAATAAATTGGGGTGGGGTTAAATAAGGTAACTACATCAGTACAATCTAAACTATAATGTGTCTAGATATTTTTTTAGAGTCCAGGCCAGGGCTCTCCAGATGTCTTAATAAAACAATTGACATTTTAAAAAGTAGCTAAATCACAAAACATTCTGCAGGGATTCAAGTCTCCCTTTAACAAAAAGCAAAACATGTTGAATCCAGTGGGCAGGGAGTGTGCTCAGTGATCCCTGATACTGTATAGTGAAAAATGCTTTGAGTCTGGCTTATTATTCTCTGACAATAACACAGCCTGGGGGTCAGAGTTCAATGATTCCACACTATTGTTCCTGTCTCTATGCACTGCTGTGAAGTCCTCCTACCTAATACAGTTTATAATCCTGGGCTGGGGTATCTGTGAGTCAGAGGGACTTAGTAACCCCTTGTAGGAAGACTGCTGCAGTAGTATGATGTGCAGTACCATGATAAGGCCAAGGCCAACCATGGTACAGTAAATCAGTGGTGCTGTTACAGAGGAAAGGAGAATAATGTAATTTCAAAGACATTTAAATTTAACAGCATCAGTAATGTTTGTGGACTACTTGCTATTGACTGTAGGCTGTGCAGTGGTTCCCTAAACAAACAGCAAGTATTAAACAAAGATTTGTACTCATCTTTTTTGTAGGTCCCAGTGTGCTTCATAATATGCAGTGAATTGTATCTCATCAACTCTCACACAGCATGACAGCAGTGACTCATTCCAATTTATCAATTTGTTTTTGGTACAGAAGAAAAAACAAGCATTAGAATTACAAGTGTTATCATTAAATGCTCTCAGAGGTTGGAGATTTATGATGTCAGTGAACAACATTTATAGCCATTCTTGTCACTGGCATCAGATGAAGCCACTGTCTTTCCAGTGCCGGTGCCTCAGCACACACAAGGGGAGTGTCTACAATACTGTGTATTATGTCTCCCAATAAAGGCACACCCTGTTGTGTGTTATTGCCTATACATGTATAGATCTCTACCTTTATATCCTCTCTTCGTAACTGTTTCCCTTCCTCCTGATCTTGCCCTCAACCTTCTCATACTTCTTCTAGTATCTGCCCTTCTATTCTTCTGTGATGTTAACTTTCACAATCTGTTGGTTGGATTTGGAAGTTTTTATTTCTTTTTGTACATTTTATCTTGTTTTTTTTTGGGGGGGGGAGGGCAGATCCATATTCCTATTTAATTGAGTTTTGCCTACAGTTACAGTTATTCTTCAATTCATCATGTAAAGTATACCAGTTAATTTACTGTACCTGTTTTCATCATTTCTGTATCTTATGTACTCTTGCATTGTATTTTGCTACTTTCATTGGCTACTGTGTACCCCCTTGTTCCTTCTGCCAAGGTGGCACCTGGAAACAATCCTTGGCTCAGTGTGCCTTTCCCAGTTATCAAATTTCAAATAATATATACAGTACATAAACATATATATTTATTACAAAAAAACAGCATCAATGCATCAGTTTAAGGTTCAACTTAACACCACAAGAGTAGGGAAATGTGGTATTAGGGTTTCCATCCCTAACTCCTTAAACTACCAAGCAGCCAAAGGACAGCACAACACAAATAACCACAGATAGCCATCATCATGTAAGACAAACAACATACAACTGTGCCCAGATGACACAAAAGACATCCATAATCAGAGGCCAGCACTTCTGCAGCCACAGATGTACAAGCATACTGCAAGACATACACATCCACTTCTGGCTGCTGATAGAAATCCACCAAAGTAAAATCACAACACTACTTTTGTCTGCAGAAATGTAGACCCTGGTGGAGCCAGTGTATATGCAGACCCAGATACCCATGTATAGTGCAAGACATTCACACCCACTTCTGGCTGCAGAAGCATGGGCTCCTGTGGGGCCTGCACTTCTACAGCCATACTTCCACAGCCACAATACAAATCCACAATATTTAAATTACAACACTACTTCATCCTACAGAAAAGCAGGCCCCTGTGGGTCCAGTGCTTCTGCAGCCACAGATACACATGTACACTACAAGACATACACACCCAAGTCCCGTTGCAGAAGCACTGGCCCCCTGCGCTTCTGCAGTTGCAGATACAAATCCCACTTGTAGTTGCAGATATAAAGCCATGATACTTAAACCACTACTTCTGTCTGCAAAAGCTTCTGTAGCCATAGATGCCCAGCATAGTGCATAGTTATACATTCTCACTTCTGACTGCAGAAGCGCAGGCCCCTGTTGGGGCCTGCACTTCTGCAGTCACAGATACAAATCCACAATACTCAGATTACAACACTACTTTTGTCTGTAGAAGCACAGGCCCTATAGGCTAGCACTTCTGCAGTTACAGATACACATGCACACTGTAAAACATACACACTGATTTCTACAGTCACACTGTTACATTTCTAAACAACACTGATGAAATATGTTTTTTAAAGTGTAGCATGCTGTATGCATATTTTTAAAGGTACTACACTAATGTTACTGCATTTATGTCAGCTGAAAATGGTTTTATGCTGTGTGTCTTACCTGCTGATGGCTGTCTGTGGTTGCTAGTGTGGTCTTGTCCTTTTGCTACATGGGGAGTGGTAGGGAGTTAGTGTTATAAACCCTAATGTCACATTCCCCTACTTTTGTGGCTTGAAGTTGAATCCTAACTGACACATTAACATTTTTTTCTTGCAATGAATTTCTTTTCTTTTTGAGAAAGTTAGTGAACTCAGATTACAACAGTACTTCTGGCTGCAGAAGCCCTGTGAAGCCATTGCTTCTACAGTCAAAGATACACATTCACACTACAAGACTTACACAGCCACCTCTGGCTGCAGATAGAAATCCAGGATACCCACAGTACAATGCACTTCTGGTGCAGAAGTGCAGCCCTGCTCATGAATAATGTGGGTGTGTGATTTGTGAAGGGACCTTCGGGGCCTGGCACATACCATAAAACAGCCTTATGTACATTAGCTTAATGAATGTATGGGCCAAAATGTGCATACTCAATTTATGTAGTCCACTTTCATCCCCATGAAAATACTATACCATGACATAATATGCATCTTCAGAATTTGTGTGGGGCACTTTGGGTCCTACACAAATAGGAAGCACCACATCAGAGCAGCAGCAATGACAGCGACCTCCCCCACAGCGACACTGGGACACCATCACAGAGCACCCCGATGGAATGCAGACTGACAGGCATAACAGTGCCGCAGCACCCGGCACAGTGCCCACATCAGACACCATGGTGACTGGACACAGAACGCCACACCAGAGACAGACACCACCAGTAGCAACCCGACAAAAGGAGCGCACTCCCTCACAGTGACGGTGATGTCACTGGGCAGCAGGGCAACACACAGGGTGGCAGCCTGACAGCATTGGTAGGCACAGTGGTGAATGAGGCCAAACGGAACTGGCAGTACACAGCAGACGGGGAAACACAGCCCACTGCAGACGGCTGTATGGGTGGACACACAGAATGGGGTGCAGCACCACAGCACAACTGGGCATTGATGTATGGCACATGCCAGGCAGAGTGACAGTGGGTGTCTGACCACAGCAGGGTCTCCAGATATCGTGACGGCAGACAGAGGTGGTACAGGCACAGTAACAGTGATGGCATTGGGAGAGTACACAGTGTGCTGATGGCGGTGCGACCTCTTTCCCATACACCCCTGAGCTCACACCTGGAGGCCACTGTTCACTGCCAGCCTCAGCAGTGCTGATACTGTGGGGGGGCGAGTCGCTCTGTTCAGGATGTTGCTGCTGCAGCTGTCAGACTCCTCTGCATCAGGATTGTAGTGTCACTGTGGGGGTGTCGCTCTGACACCGTGGTTCCATGCAAATCCTGTAGTCCAGCATTACTTGCATACCAGCAAAATCATACTACTACACATGTTCCATATTTCAGTATTTATGTCCCAAAGTCTCAGAACTTATATTTTAAGGTTCTATGACATCCACAGGAATAACAGACATGAAATATGACCTTTTAAATGGTATGGCTCCTTGTCGGAGCCTCTTCCATTAATGGAGGGGGTGCCCCAAGGGTCTATCCTTGGCTCCCTTCTCTTCTCTCTCTCTTCACCAATGAACTCAGCAAACACTGTGGCGGGAGCTCCATGGTACAGTACGCAGATGATGCCGTCATTTACCGCCCCTCCTCTAATCTAGGAGATCTCTGCTTCTGTCTACAAGATGATCTGAGATCCCTAGAGCAATAGCTTGTCACTAATAGAATGGTCATTAATGCTAACAAGACCAAGGCCATGCTGTTTGGACCTAGAGCCCTCGATCGTGACAGAAGCCAACATCTCCAACTGACTACTGCATCAGGCAGTAGACTAGAGGTGGTCGAATCTTTAAAATACCTTTGCCTTTCCCTGGACCAGGGCTTCACCCTCAAGGACCACATAGATCAGGTAACTAAAAATATTCATGCGAAACTCGGGACTCTATACAGGTTGAAAGACCAGTTGTTACCAGCTGCCAGGGCCTCTATTGCCACCAGCGTCCTACTCCCGACCATTACCTACGCAGCCCCGGTGGTCCAGGGAGTAGCCAGACAAGAGACGAACTGACTCCAAGTTCTGTATAACAAAGTGGCTCGGTTCACCACACAATCCGGCCCCAGGACCCATCACTGCGACACTTTGTCACAACTAAAATGGCCCTCCTGGGAAGCCCAGCTTCAGTACCAACTACTCTGCCAAACCTTTAAGTTACTTAGCCCCTCCCTTCCCCCAGCCTCTCCAGACTCATCACCCTAAAGAGTAACCCTAGCCTCCTCCGCACGATGGACCAGACACTCCTAGCAGTGTCCAGAGTAAGAACCAAGGTGGGGGGCAAGTCATTTGCCCACACCACCCCCACCCTATGGAACTCCTTGCCCTCAGGAGTCCAGGAAGCTACTTCCCTCAACAGCTTCCGCACTAGGCTTAAGGCACATATTATGTCCGCCTCCAAGTGCAACTGCTAAAGAAAGGGGGGCCCCAAGCATAAGCCCAGAATATCACAGCCCTACACCCATCAACGAAAAAGGGGGCTACACCCTCCCTACACTTCAGGGTAGTATCTCTTATGATTGCACTAACCAAATGTCGAACTCAGCATATGTAACCAGCTGAGGTACAACTATGTATAACCCTTTAGTATGTTTGTATGCCTTCTTTGTAATTTATTATGTTGTAATTTTTACCATGTAAACCCGGGTCGCCCCTGAAAAAGGGACCTTCGGGGCCCAGTGGGCTCACCCGCTTACCAAAATTTAATAAATAAATAAAATGGTGTTACAACACAAAAACACATTTAGAGAGGGAAGTAAAATTTCTCACCTACTGTATTTATCTAATGGCCATACAAAACTAGGATTGTTGAAAATTTGGGCCCAGATATTCAAAGGGGTTACGCATGGCACAACAGAGTTGCATCGCGCAACCCCGCATCATGCCCCGGTGGAATATTGAAAGGGCTGCCAGTGGCAGCACAAATCCCAATGCACCAGGGTGCAATGTAATTGTATGCAGTGCAGATGCAGTGGGCATGCCCATGCATATGTGGCACATCCCGATATTCAGCCCGGGATGTGCAACGCATATGCTGGTGCAACCCTGCATTGTGCCACATGGGGGGCTCAAAGTTGAGCCTGTGAAGAGTAGGAACAACTCCCGGCCACCCACAGGTGGGCTGCTGTATTGCAGATCACAACACAGCAGCTGCCAGCCGTGGGTGGCCAGCTGCCCGCCCTGAACACTGTCCACAAGCACACATGGTGCCCCAGTAATCTAGTGGACCCCCCTCCCTCTCCATACCCTGATTGCCAGTAGCTGTAGTGTAAATGAATCCCTGGTAGTCTAGTGGTATCCCTTCCCTCCCATTGCCGTGATCACTGGTTAGCACAGTACAAAATCCTTGGTAGTCCAGCGGTACCCCCCGCCCCAGCCCCAATTGCGGTACAATATATATTCCCCAGTAATCTACTGGCCCCACCCATTGCCACAATCACAGTAAATGTCCATCGAACAATTCCTGGTGATCCAGTGGCACCCCACCCTCCACCCATACAGAACCCCTTGCCACCCCACTGTCCCCATCATCAGCGGGCGGCTGCAACCCACCCGCATACCGCCTGGCTGCCTGCCGAATGACAGGTACAGTATGGGCTTGCAGGGCATACTGTACTAGACAGTCCCAAATATGTGAATGAAATCATTCTTTGTTCAAACATAAACATTTTTGTCTGGTACTAAAAATACATTTTTATGTGCAAACACGGAATTCTTTGTTCACACTTTCTCGCGAACAAAGAATTCTCAACTCACAGCAATATAACAGCAACCCTCACAAAGCTGGTGATCTAAGATTTTCTGGGTGCCCAGAAGTGTATTTCTGGGTCATTTTTTGACAAATAAATCCTAGGATCTAGCAAGCTGGATCCTGTTTACCAAGACCCAGTGTCTGTTTTCAAAACTACATCACTTTTATGTGTTGCTAGAATTTGTTTTGCCCAAAACTAAAAGCAAGATGGCAGTGTTCAGGACTATAAAAAGTTTTCTTGTGAACATAAAAAAAAAAATTTGCTCAGGAAAACAAAATTGACTCACAAACATAAAGTCTTTGTTCACACAAGACAGTTATCCTAAAAATCCCCACTGAGTATGCTCAGAAGCTATATTTTAAAACCATATAACTCAATAATTAATTAATATTTTTTCACAAAACCTTCAAAAGGCACACCCCGGATCCAAAACCCTTCCCCCCTAAAAGTTTCAGAGCAAAATTCCAAACTATTCTTCCTCCACAAGTAAGCCAAAAAAGGGCAAAAAAAAAAGTACATTTTTAAAGGATTTTTTTAATTTCTGGATTTTGGAATCTAGATGAGTGGCCATCACGAAACTTCCCAAGTCTTAAGCACTTGCCACACAGACTGTGCATGCAAAATGTCATGCAATTTCATCCAATAGTGCCAAAGTTTTTGAAATGCATAAATCTGGGGTTAACATTAAACAGCCTGCTCAACCCTAACTATACTTATGCTACCACACAAGTATAATAAATAGATATCTATTACATAGTTGGGGACTTGCCCAGTTAGGATCCACTATCATACAGTATATTTCCCCATATCTAATATCAGATATACTCAAGGACCCTGGTTTTCCATTTTTTGCAGTAAAACTGGATACAAATTATGGAATCCGGCTTCGTTTGTGGATTTTGGATTCTTCTACCAGTGCCTCACAGAAATCACATGTCCCTACATGGAATCCCCAAGATTTTAGCATCTTAAAATGAACGCTGCTCTGCTGTGCATTCTTTCTGCTTTGCTGCTTATAGAATCAGTAAGGAAACCACCCATGCAAGTTTCATTGTAACCACCCATGTTTCCCTCCAACTTTTCTATCAGCTGAGGACTGCTCTCCATCCTAAAAGCACAGTTTTCATTTAGTATGTGCCTAAACTTCTTTTATTTACATTACACCAGATTATGTGTACATAAAAAAGACAGTATCAGCACACTAGAGGAATCAGGCTAGGCAGCAGGGATGGAGTGGTCAGGTTTAAAGTTTAACTGCTCCTGCATCTAACCCTTCAATTGATCAACTGACGTGACCGCTCACCAACCTAAAGGTAACGTTTTTGTGTAGAAAAAGTGTATGCCTAAACATTTTTCACAGGAGATAATTTAAAACAACAAAAAAAAGCTAAGCCTCAGCCCACTCAGGGAATCAGACTGGAAAGTGTGCGTGTGTGTGTGTGTGTGTGTGGGGGGGGGATGTCAGGTTCAAAGTTTAACTACTCTGCATCTACCCTTTGATCAGCTGATGCAACTGCTCTCCATCCAGATAGCAAAGTTTTTGTGTAAAAAAAAGCATGTGCCTAAGCTATTTTTACACTGCATAATTAACCGCCCCAAAAGCTTAGTATCAGCACTCTTGGAGAATCTGGCAGGGGTGTGTATGTTCAGTCAGGTCTCAATTGCATTTATTTAAATATATCTGTTTCTAGGAAGTTGAACTGTTAGAATTGCTGAGCTAGGCGGTTCAAGGGATGCTTGTTGATCTAGGCGTGTTTGTGTGGGATCAACCAACACGGACGGGCTTACAACACTGTGTGGTCGTCCACATCATCAAGGCAGCCTCCACTTCCTGCTGAGGTATGGCCCTCCAGGTCAGCATGCAGTGCCTCTGCATCATGCCCTAAACCCCAGGACAGGAGAGTCTGGATCAGCTCAACTCACAAACCCAGATCTCCCACTTGCCAGTGTTGTGCACCACCAGCCTCTGCCACTATTTTGTTTTTAATACTAACACTCCCCCTATATTAACTACCTGACTTCCTTCCACAAGGTAGTCCCATGGCTACCGCTCTATTTCCCATACTAACAATCGACCTTTGGGGCCCCGCTTACTGTTTCTAAATGTGTCTGGTACACTGGCACTTGCAATATTAAGCCCTGGCCCCTTCCTCAGGCATTTCTAATGCTATAACCGATACAAGCGCCTATGCACCATGTATAGGGCCACAATTATACCTAACTCCTCTAAAGCAATTTGACTGTACGTGATTGCAAAAAAAAGGCAATCTATTTGTAACTGAATGTAACAAATAAGAATAACTGTGAGCACTGTAAACCTGTGTACTTGTAACCTGTAACTGTTTGCACTTGTTTTTTGTCACCTCAGGCATGGAATCTTTGAGCTATGCTCAAAGGTGTATCTGAAGATTCCAATAAATAAATAAATCATTTTGGGAGTCATACAGATTTAGTTTTATTGTGGTATTGGTCCTTGTAAGAACAGACCCAGAAGTAAATGGTTTGATATCTTTTATTGGACCAACATTGATGTTACAAAAAGAACAAAGTGCCTAAGCTTTAGGACCAACCAAGTCCTTCCTTGGAAGCTTATGGCCAATAATTTTGGGAGTGTATTTTAAGGTGGATGAGTGAGCTGGGCTGGGCTGCTGATGGTGTAAACGCTGGCAGTTCTCCATGCTGCTGTTGTTAGTTGTGTGCCCCTGAGTGGCGGGGGGGGGGCTTAGCTTCTGTATGCCCCTGAATTTGCTGTAGCACCTGGGTACTGTTGTTACCCTACCTGCCAATACATGACACCAGCATGGATGGGTGGGGTACTGCAATGTTACTCAAGCCAGTCAGCATTCTCAGAGGTGCACAGGAGGTAAGGGTGCCAGATACTGTACAATGCCAGTGGGCAGAGTGGGGCTGCTGCCGTTGTTTGTTTTGTTCTATGCGCCCCTGAGTTTTCTATATGGCCCAGCTGTTGTTGTCACTCTAACTGCCACTTTATAATGCCATTAGGGTTGAGTGGGATGCTGCAACCACACCCAAGCCAGAATGCACACGCAGGGGCACACAGAAGGTAAGGCCCCAAGTGCTGTAGGATGCCAGTGGACAGAATGGTGCTCAGTTCACATCTGACCCCAGACATGAAAACTGACAGCCCCTCTTTTCATGGAGACCAAGTGGAAAAAAAAAAGTAAACCACATGATTGAGAGATGCATGATTTTCCATTAGAAGGTCCTCCACCAATCATTTGTGGATTTTTTTAGGTAAAGGCATTTGTTTTCAAAGAAGTCTGTTCAGGCCGTTAAATGTTATATAGGACCAAACTGAAGGCATTCACCTTGGTGTCTGATGGTTTGGCTTAATTCACACCTGAGTTCTGACAAGCCCTGCAGGATGGGGGCTATAGTGCTGCTTATGCTGCTGTCACTGCCACCCCTCCGGGATGGTTGCCACAGTGTTGCTGCTGTCAGCCTTGAGGGATAAGGGCCATAGTGCTGCTGCTGTTACCCCTAAGGGATAGAGGCCATGGTGCAGCTGCCATCACCCTAAAGGCTGTAATGCTGCTTCCATTACCACTGAGAAATGAGGCCACTGTGCTGCACCTGCTGTCACCCCTGAGAGATGGGGGCCATAGTGCTGTTGCTGTCACATACAAGGGCTGGCTGGCTTGAAATGCCATACATGAGGTCAGCTACACATATACACACACACACACACACACACACTGACCTCCAGGATCTGCACACACTTAGATCACTTGGGCGAATAGGCATTGATAATAGTAGGAGGACTGTGTTGACATATAAGACACAAATCCAAAGTAAGGTACAGGTTGAGCTTATCATAAAGTTTATTATTTTTAATAACAACAAGGGTTAATGCACAACACTAGACAGCAAAACTGCTAAAATATATACTAGTTGAGAAAAAAATTGTTAAAGCCCACAAAACAAAACACCCATAAAAATGGATTTTGGGTTTGTGGGCACCGGTGACAATAACAGTTTTTCCATTTGGCAAAATTTACTCTGCCCTTTTTCAATCACAGTAAACCAGTGTCCACAGATATACTACAGACCACTATAATAATGTGTTACGAACACCTTAATAGTACATTAGTGCCTAATAAACACACAAGGAACTCTCTGTCACAATCTCATTAACAGATACAGCAACAACCTTGATAACAGATGTGAGAACAACCTTAATAACACATGTAACAGCAACCTCAATAACATATATACCAACAAGCTAAAAATCACACAGAACACTCCCATTACAGCCCTTGCAGCCTTTCCAACTACAGTTCCTACAAAAAAAAGCACAGACCTGTAAAAAGTGTCCCTAACTAAAACTGCACAAAATCAATCTCCCATAATCACTTACAAACAGCCTTGTCCCAGCCATTTTTGCTGCTACTGCCTCCACACTGTCACCCCTCATGCTGCTTTCATGTTCATAGAAACACAGAGGATGATGGCGAAGAAATAAATTTGCAGAGGGGGTCAAGAGCAGAGAAACACAGTTCTTCAGGTGTATTAGTGAAAAAAGAAATAAAGTAAGGAGGGAGAACTATGAGACTAACAGAGAGGGATAGGGTGATTGAGGCAGACATGCAAAAGGCCACCATCCTTAGCAGTTACTTTTGTTCAGTTTTCACTAGGAAGGATGGTGAGCATTGGTCAAAGAGTGGCATCATAGTAATCATTAAGGAGGGCCCAGGATGAGGCAGCCAGCATTTACTAGCAAAAGGATCCTGAAAGGGATGGCAGCAATAAAGATTGATAAGGCCCCAGGAACAGATCAGTTGCAGCTGCGGTTACTCAGGGACTTGGCAGTGGAACTGGTTAATCCCCTGGTAGGTCTGTTCAACAACTCTCCAAGGACATGGGTGGTTCTGAAGGACTGGAGGGTGGTGGATGTACTTCCACTCAATGGTGGGGGGGGGGCAGGACAGGGAACAAGCAGGGAACTACAGACCTATTCATCTTATCTCTATTGTAGGGCAGCTGATGGAGTAACTGGTCAAAGGGGAGCCTGTGGATTACTTGGAGAACAGTGGTCTCCAGGGCAGTACACAGCATGGATTCACGGCAGGGAGGTCTTGTCAGACTAATATCGTTTTCTTTGACTGGGTGATGAGGGACTTGGATAGTTGCCATGCTGTGGATTTGCTCTACTTCGACACAGCAAAGCTTTTGACTCAGTACCCCACTGACGTGTGACAATTTCTGAGTAATTTTTCATCAAACAAACTCTAGAATCTAGCATAACGAGTCCCATTCAGTTAATTCCAGTTGTCTGTTTTTGGAAAAAGCATATTTTTGTGGGTTTCTAGAAAGTTTTTGTTTTGCACAAATGGAAAAACAAGATGGTGGAGCTCACGACTTAAACATTTTTCTCACAAACGTAAACGTAAAAAGCATTTTTTCACAAAATAAAAATTAGCTAATGGCCAAAAATTCTTTCATCACACCAGACAGGTATCCTGAAAACCCTACTGAGAATGTTCAGAAGCCAAATTTTAAAATCTCATAACTTGAGAACTGATTTATATTGCTTCACAAAGCCTTTGAAAGGCATACCCTTGGGCTGAGTCGCTTCTACCCTGAAAATCCAGGAACAAAATTCCAAAGCATTTGTGCTCTAGAGGTCAGCAAAAACTGTCACAAAAGTGCATTTTTACAGGCTTTTTCACTTTTCAGATCTCAGAGTCCAAACAAGCGGCCATTACAAAATTTGCCAAGTCACAAGATCGTTCCACCCGACAGTACATGCACAATTTCATGCAATTTTGTCCAATGACATCAAAGTTATTAAGGTGCAAAAATGTGAGTTTAACTTTAAACAGTCTGCTCAACCATAACTGTACAGACACTACCACATCCATGTAATAATTCTCAGAGGTGCTGCCTGTCTATGGCAAGGGTGATGCTAGGGTACTCCTCACCAGGGAATTCAATGAGTGGTTGAAAAACTGGTGTGGAGCTCAGGGTTTTGGCTTCATTGGGGACTGGGGAGCCACCTGGAGGGATGCAGAGCTATACTGGTGCGATGGTCTGCATCTGTCCGGGGAACAGGATCTAGGTGAGAGGTTTAAATGCTTCATTGGCAAGCATTTAAACTATGAGGGAGGCACTGAAAAAGCAGGAAATCCGGCCTCCCCACAAAACATGGTGATTAGTGAGGTAAACACCAAGGTACAGAAGTTATTAGGGAGCAGAACAGATTTAAATGTAAAAAAAGGCAAAGGCAGTAAGGACAGAAATGGGGCTAAAAGGGGTAAGGCTATCAAAAAGTGGAGGGTGATGAGTACCAATGCCCATAGTCTGTGTAACAAGCTCCCTGAACTAGTGGCCTTGATGGAAGAGAGTTGCCTGGATATTGTGGCAGTCACAGAAACATGGTACACAGAGAACCATGACTGGGATGTCAACATACCAGGATACACAATCTACAGGAGGGACAGGGAGGGTAAAAGAGGAGGAGGAGTAGCTCTCTATGTAAAGGAAGGGATCAAAGTAACAGAACTAAAGAGTAAACAGGGAACAGATGAGGCACTTTGGGTCACCCTGGAGACATGAAATGGCACCACAATCCGCATGGGGGTTGTATACAGACCCCCATCTCAGGGGAAGGGAATGGACAAGGAAATGATAGAAGGCTTTCTTGGAATGGCAGAAAAAGGGGAGATATTGTTGATGGGGGACCTGAATATGCCAGATGTTAACTGGAGCACCTTTGCTGCAGGCACATCCAAAGCAGGGTCATTCTTGATGCCCTACAGGGGGCATGCCTCAGACAGCTAGTATCGGAACCCACTCAGGAAGGAGCAATCTTAGACCTGGTACTTTCAAATGGGGATGGAGAAAGAATCTCAGATTTAGAAGTGGGTAGCCATCTGGGAACAAGCGACCACCAAACAGTGTGGTTCACGATAAACACAGTCATACAATCAAGCCATACAAAAGCAAGAGTACTAGACTTTAGGAAGGCTGACTTTGGGAAAATGAGAGAGTGCCTCAGAAAAGCACTAGCAAACAGACAAGAAGGAGGGGTGGAGGAACAATGGGGAGTGATCAAAACAGCCATCACAGAGGCAACAAGCCTTTGTGTAAAGCAAATCAATAAAACACAACGAAGGAAAAAACAGCTATGGTTCACAAAAGAGGTGGCAGGGAAGGTTAAGGAGAAAAGGACAGCATTCAGGAAATATAAGGAAACACAGAAGGAGCAGGACAGAGAACTTTATCAGTTATAGCAGAAAGAGGCTGGGAAGGCAGTCAGAATAGCAAAGGCCCAAACCGAGGAAAGGATAGCCAATTCTGTTAAGAAGGGGGATAAGACCTTTTATAGGTACATTAGGGCGCGAAGAAAAGACCAAAGGAGGATACTGAAGCTTAATAAAGGGAGGAATGTGGGTAGGGTGACAGTGAAAAAGCAGGGATACTGAACGAATATTTCTGCTCAGTATTCACAAAGGAAGAGGAGGAGTTACGAAACCGAACAAGAGAAACACTCTGAAGGCGGGTCGATACCAGTCCATTTACAGAAGAAAGGGTTCTGAAAAGAACTAATAAAATTGAAGGTAGACAAAGCAATGGGGCCTGATGGGATTCACCCAAGAATTCTAAAAGAACTAAAGAGTAGAACTAGTGACATCGCTGACTACTCTCTTTAACAAATCATGGGAGGATGGGGTGGTACCTGAAGACTGGAGGAGGGCAGATGTGATTCCTCTTCACAAAAGTGGGAGCAGGACAGAGGCAGGAAACTACAGACCAGTTAGTTTGACCTCAGTGGTAGGGAAAATGATGGAATCACTTCTGAAGGAAAGAATTGTTGAGTACCTAGAGGCCAGTGGGGCACAGGACCCAAGGCATCATGGATTCACGATGTGAAGGTCATGTCAGATGAATCTAATAGATTTCTTTGACTGTGTGACCAAAGTAGTAGACCAGGAAGGGGCTGTGGACATGGCCTACCTAGATTTTAGCAAAGCATTTGATACAGTCCCACATGAAAGATTAATACACAAGATAGTCAGCCTTGGAATGGGTCCCAGGGTGGTAGCCTGGATAAAAAATTGGCTAGACAACAGGACACAAAGGGTAGTAGTAAATGGAGTACACAGTGAAGAAAGGAGGTTACTAGCAGGGTACTGCAGGGTTCAGTACTGGGACCGGTCCTTTTAATGTCTTTATAAGTGACATTGCAGAGGAACTGGAAGGAAAGTATGTCTCTTTGCAGATGACACAAGATCTGCAACAGGGTTGATACACAAGATGGAGTGGAAAGGATGAGAAGGGACTTGGCAAGGTTGGAGGAATGGTCAAATGTATGGCAGCTCAGATTCAATGCAAAGAAGTGCAAGATAATGCACATGGGAAACAAAAACCCAGGAAAGCGTACACAATGGGGGGTGAGATACTGACAACAGTAAAAATAGAAAGGGACCTGGGAGTAATTATATCAGATGACCTAAAGGTGGGCAAGCAATGTGAGAAGGCAGTAAGGAAGGCTGGAGGGATACTGGGATGCATAGGAAGAGGCATCAATAGTAGAAAACAGGAAGTTGTTATCCCTCTGTACAGACAGTTGGTGAGACCCCATCTGGAGTACTGTGTGCAGTTCTGGAGACCTCATCTCTGCAAAGACATAGACAGAGTGGAGGCTGTCAGAGGAAGGCAATCAAAATGGTGCAGGGTCTGCACCGAAGACATCTGAAGAAAGACTAAAGGAGCTAATATGTATACTCTTGAGGAAAGAAGGAGAGAGGGACATGTTAGAAACTTTCAAGTACCTCAAGGGAATTAACAAAGTCCATAAGGGGTGGCATCTTCCAGAAAAAGAGATGTGCAAGAACAAGGGGGCACAATTTGAAGATAGAGGGGGGACGGCTCAGGGGTAATGTGAGGAAGTATTTTTTCACAGAGAGGGTTGTGGATGCATGGAACAGCCTCCCTGAAGAGGTTGTGGAGTCAAGAACAGTGGGAGACTTCAAGAATGCATGGTACAGGCATAAGGCAGTCCTAGGGGCGGTTAAGAGGAAGTAAGCTGTTGGTTAACTAGGATCTGCAGCTTATCTGTTAGGTAGGAAAATGGGCAGACTAGGTGGGCCAAGCGGTCCTTATCTGCCATCAATTTCTATGTTTCTATGTTTCTATGTAATAAGAAACAGCTGTCCTGGAAACCCTACTGAGCATGCTCGGAAGCAAACCTTTTAAGACCTAATAACTTCAGAACCACGCTTATCATCTGTACAGTCAGCCAAAGCAAGCTGTTCAAGCAGCGTGTCATAGGAGATGCTCATTTGCATGTTTTGTTCCTATAGCAGCCTCCGATGTGTCACGAACTCTGTGTGTTCTACTTCAGCTGTTGGCTTAGGAATCATTAGAGTATTTGTGTCTATGAGTGTTAGAAATAAGATTGTTACAAAAGGCTATCAAATACAAATATAAAATGTCAGACGAGAGCAAGGGATCACAGGATAGTGTCAGAATCTGAAACCTATAGCGAAGAAGATAATGAGGTTGAAGACAGGATGAATGACATCACTTCACTGTCTGATGATTAGTACCTATTTTATTTTATTCATTTTGTGCTATGTTGAATTAAAAAAATAAAGATACTAAATTTATGACCGGTTTTACAGTCAATAAATACACATATTGATTTTTTTTTGGGGGGGGTGAGCATTTAATTCACATTGCGTTTTTTTGTTTCATTTCATTTGCTATGCAGTCTGTTTCTGTGAAAAGGTAAATCTCTGTTTATGCAAATTTGGTTCTTTCTTTCAGTGTAATTAAAACAAATGCCCATGATTTACCCAATTTTATGTAACAAGCGGTTGCTATATACATATTTTATAGATGAGAACACTACAGAGATTACATTACAGACTTGCTGATGCCTTGGCTATTAATGATTATAATACAGGCCAAATTTACATATCCCATATACAGTACTTTAGCAATAAATAGTGTTAGTGACAGCATTATGATCTCTCAGTGGCAGCAGTCAATCAAGTGTAACTGATTATAACAGATTGGGATTTGGCATATCTTTTGTTGCAAAGGGCATCATTAGTTACTTCATTTATAGCAGAATAAACAATCCCATACATAAAAAAGGGACAAGATGAGTCATGAAAAGAGTCACAGTAACATAACGGTAATGGAGAACAGCAGATGTAGTCCCCTTGTGCAAAAGCGGGAACAAAGAGGAAGTGGAGAACTACAGACCAGTCAGCCTCACCTCGGTAGTGGGGAGGATCATGAAAGCACCACTGAAGGCGAGATTGGTGGAACATCTGGTTGCCAACAGACTACAGGACCCAAGGCAGCATGGTTTCACTGGGGGAGGTCATGCCAGACCAACCTCATTGAATTTTTCGACGGGGTGACAAGGGAGGTGGATCGGGGAGGGCAGTGGACATGACCTATCTGGACTTCAGCAAGGCCTTTGACACTGTGCCACATAGAAAGCTATTAAACAAACTGGGGAATATGGGAGTGGGCAGGACAGTAGTATTGTGGGTGGGTAATTGGCTGGGTAGTGGTAAATGGCTGTCACTCCACAGAGGGAAGAGTGACCAGTGGGGTACCACAGGGATCAGTGCTGGGACCGGTTCTATTCAACATCTTCATCAGTGACATTGCACAGCACCTAGAAGGCAGAATTTCCCTGTTCACTGATGACACAAAACTATGTAAAAGAGTGGACACACCAGAGGATGTAGACAGAATAAGGAGGGACATTCAAAAGCTTGAAGAATGGTCAAAGGTTTGACAGTTGAAATTCAACGCAAAGAAGTGCAAGATAATGCACATGGGGCACAAAAACCCTGGAACAACACAACAGTTGGGGGGGGGTGAGGATATAGCATGCACCAAGCAGGAAAGGGACCCTGGGGTTATCATCGCTGATGACCTTGAGGTAGGGAAACAGTGCAACAAGGCAGCAGGTATAGCAAATAGGATGCTGGGATGCATAGGCAGGGGCATCACCAGCAGGAAAAGGGAGGTCATAATTCCACTATACAAGACACTAGTGAGGCCTCACTTGGAGTACAGTGTACAGTTCTGGAGACCTTACCTACGTAAGGACATAGACAGGGTGGAGAAGGTTCAGAGGAGGATAACAAAGATGGTACAGGGATTGCATCACAAGTCCTATGACGACAGGCTGAAGAACTTGAATATGTACTCCCTAGAGAAGAGGAGGGAGAGAGGGGTTATGATAAAGACATACAAGTACCTTACAGGAAGGAACAGAGTGCAAGAATACACTATTTTCCAGCAAAAAATGTATTCTAGGACTAGAGGGCATGGGATGAAGTTGGAGGGAGGGTGATTTAGAGAAAAGATGTAGAAGACTTTCTTCACAGAAAGGGTGGTGGACAAGTGGAATACCCTGCCAGAGGAAGTTATGGGGGCTGAAACAATCACGGGATTTAAGAATGCAGGGAATAAACACAAGGGAATCTTGGAGGTCAGGGGTAAGGGACAACAGACATCTAGAAAAATGTAAAGGGAATGTACAATCTCAAATGGGCAGACTGGGTGGACCATAGGCCTTTATCTGCTGACAGTGTCTATGTATCTATGGACTCTTAACTCCATACAACATATAAAAACAAGTAAGACTGATTGTAAATTATGTTAGTACATTTAGCATATAATGCTACAATAAAAAGTGTTCTGTAAAAACATATATGTGACACAGTATGCAATAGTCACTAATGTGTTGGTCACGAGATGCACCAAGTCTGCTGTATGCTCCTCCTGAATCTATTTGAAAACAGTGATAAAAAGGACAGATTCTTACTGATGCTACTGTGGGAATAATGAAACTACAGTATAAACGCTGTTACAACAAAAATTAACTGTTAGTTTAAATGGACCACCAGAAATAAAACATAAATGAGTGCAGACAGTTATTTTTTACCAGGAAAGACACACTAAGCTGAAAGCTTGTTTACAGGTACAACCTGGGAGCGCAAGGAAGTTAAGTGACTTGCTCAGGGTCACACAGTATGCAAGTGGGGGCTGTGGGATTCAAACCCAGGTCTCCAGGTTTGTAGCTCAGAGCCTTAAACCACTGCACTATACTGCCTCATTAGTGAGTGAACAAGAGGACTCAGCAGCCAAAGTTAACATGAATGAATGATCTAACAGCACTGCTATGTAAAAGCAGTTGGCATGAAAAAAGCCTATCTCCCTCGAGCTCTCATTCAGAATAGTGCCAATGACATAATGCAGTCTTGGCAAGCGATAAAATACAGACTTGGATTTAATGTGGCTTCATTGAACCACTCAAACTCAAGACAGGAGGCAAAAATAAAATGAAACCAAGTTGTTATTTCTCTAACCAGGACACAATGGGCATGATTCACTAAAGTGCAGATTGCCAATGCACCACTTATCTGAGGCACATAGGCAACCCTAAGTGTGAATGCCATGCTGCGGATCCCTGGAGGCATTAACAGTTGGAGCACATGCCAGTTGTGCACTGCATCCCCTGGCCACTCAAGCAGCTATGCACCACGGGCAGTCCAGGGGTGTGCCAGGAGGAATGCTATGCACAAAGTTGTGTAGGTGGTGTCACAAAAGCACTCTGCTGATCAGGTACTCTACTCCCACAGTGTCAACCTCGAAGCATAATAGTGTGAAAAGGGAACAGACAGGGTAACCCTCCTGTCTGTTTTGGGCCTGAATCATCTACTAGCCTCTAGTCCTGGGGTCAAAATGTGAACCTTACGCTAGCATACCCAGTTAACAGGCTCAGATATATATTCTTTTCGGGGAAATGCAATATAATCTTTTGCCCAGTGACACCCAGCCAGGTTCCCAAAATCTACCCTTACAACTCAATATTAGACCTAGGTATATTCTTACCTTTTAGCAAGCTTAGTAACACATTCGAGCCCTTAACAGCTGTCAGAGTTAAACACAGGTTCAGCAATCACATGTAAAAGAAAACTGAGAAGACACAGGCAGAATTTCAAAGAAAATACTGTTTGCTAAAAATTGTAAACCAGGTAAAATCAAACACAGAACAATTATATCACTAACTTACAGTCACATAAAATAAATGGCAAGTTACAGAACATAAATATGCCTACCCCAAATACTTAAAAGTTCTTGCCTATCTAGATGTTACCCTTAAGTGCTTTCTTAAGTCCAGAGAATTGTGTCTCTCTTGAGTCCAAAATAATATGCCCTGTTTCCCTCTGATGCATGCCCTTTTCAGAATCCATATCCCCACCCCTTTTGGTGAGGTCACAGTTAGATCCTCCTAGTTTTTTTTCTTATCATAATTATCCCCAAGGATGTATGTTATTACTGTGAAAAATCAGCAACTAGCCATTTCCCAAATATGACAGTCTTTGATCAAAACATCCCCTTTGATGCTTTACAATCCCACAATCATGTCACTAATTCTTGGCTAGGTGAGAAAACCAAGAGGATTCAGCCAAATTACTTCACTTCCTACTATGTCATAAATGCATACATGGGAACCAATTTCAAAAGCAGAAGCAGGTTATAAAAGATAATAAACTGTCCCCCTGGAAGGAAGGCTTTTAATTAGGTTTCCCTGGTCTGTTTATAACAACCTGCTGCTTTCAGCCACACTGACATTGTTGAGGTCAAAGGTCACTCACTGCAGCAGCCAGACTTTTTTTTTGTCTAAGATCTTCCCATACCATATATTTGTATCACAATTTATAAATATAATATTAAGCAGGGGGCAGAGAGTCACAGGTGGCACAGAGTGTCGGGCCTGGTTACACAACTGGGAACCTGCCATAAGTGTTCTGTGTCCCCCACAATGGACATCAGCCACCGGTGACACCTGGACTCCTGCCACAGTACTACCCCAGCCCACTGGGCTGACTTGGAGGGCTGAGAGCAACTGTTCAGGCATGTGCCCCGCTTTGCCCAAATGTCATATCCATGCCTGCCCACACTTTCCTGCTCCCGTGGTACAAGGGATCCACTCAGGGACCCAGGATGGGCATACGATTGGATGCCTGTTCAGATCCACAGCTCTGTCCTCGCAAATCAGAGCATTGGGGTGGTGGGGCCACAGATAGGTGGCCTGCAATAGTGAATACTGGCCGGCGCACACCTGTCCACACGTGCAGAGCTGCGCAGGTGGCATACATGCATTTCAAGCCCTTGACTGAATCATGGCTAATGTGAGTATATAGTAGTAGTATTAGTAACCCTGACAATCTTATTCTGCTACACATGACAACTGGCAATGATCTTTAAAGTGCCTACTTAACCCACGCTCAGAAGGCAAATGTTTAAAACCTTATACCTCAAGAACTGATTAATATTTTTTCATAGATTCTTCAAAATGCACCTCTGTGGGCCAAGCCACTTCTACCCTGAAAATTTAGGAACAAAATTCCAAACCATTTTTGCTCTAGATGAGAGGAACAAAATGCCAAAAAAAGAGTGTTTTTTCTGATTTTTACACTCCCTGGATCTTGGAATCTGGATGAACAACCATCATGAAACTTGCCAAATTATAAGAACTTCACACCCCGACTGCACATAAAATTAATGACATTTTATTGAAAGGCACCAAAGTTATTAAGGCTCAAAGCTCACAGCATAAAATGTTTTCTCACAAACATAAAAAACACTTTCTAGCAAAATGAAAACTGGCTTACAACCAAAAACTCGTTGGTTGCACCAGGCAGTTATCAAGAAACCCCTACTGGGCATGCTCACAAGCCAAATGTTAAAATCTCATAACTCAAGAAATGATTGACATCTTTTCATGAAACCTTTTGAAAGGCACTTCCTTGAGCCAAGCTGCTTCTACCCTGAAAAATTTCAAAGCAAAATTCTAAACCTTTTAGCTTTATTAACTTTATAAGTGAGCAAAAAAAAAAAGCCCCAGAAGTTCATTTTACAGACCTTTTCCTTTACCATATCTCAGAATCTGGACAAGTCACCATTACAAAACTTGTCAAGTCATATGAACTTGCCTCCCTGATCTAGCCTGCAAACTTTAATGCAATGTTGTCAAAAGGTACCAAAGTTATTAAGGTGCAAAATGTGGGTTTAATATTAAACAATCTGCTCAATCCTAAGTAGGTGCAACAACGCCTGTATAGTACAGTATATACTGTATGTCCCTTGCTTTGCATGGTTTTCTCAAATATCTTAACTTGTTTTGCATAGGGCCCATAAATCCTAACTTCCCAGACGTGCAGGGCCGGATATAGCTGTGATCTAACTTTGTGTGCCCTAACTTCATGTTTTGTTTTTTATGTTTTTACCCCAGATCTTCAGCATGATGTTTTTTCACCCCACCTCACAAATATGATGATCATTGTTTTACAAATCCCCCCAAAATAATGTTCCACAAAATGACTGCGAAATAGCCGGCATGGTGGTGCTGAGGGTTGAGGTGCTGGATGCCACACCTTGTGCTACGCTGTTGATCCGAGTTTGGGAATGAGCCTAGGTCATCAGGGGTCGGCCGGGGGGGCAGTGGGATTGAGCAGCTGAAAGGCAGCTCTCCTCTCCCGGGGAGGGACCTTGTCGCCCCTTCGGTACAGCTGCCCCTAGGTGGAGGCTCAAGGATAGTGCAGGTGGATGGGTAGCATGAACAGGGAGGGTGCTGCGGACTCGCAGCGTGCGTGTGCCTCCACATGCATATGTGTGGCCGTGGCATGGGTGGGCAAGAACAGGTGGAAAATGGTGCTGACTGGCAGGATGATGGCAGTCCCCTACACGCTCCATACCCAGCTTACTGGGCACCTCCGTGCCATCGAGGTAAGTCCCGGGGGATGTCGGGCTGATGGGGCTGGAGGATCAGTAGAAGGGGGCTGATCAGCACGAGGAGATGATAAAATGTAAATCAAAAAATAAAATGATTGCGAAATGATGTCTCAGTCTGGATTTGGAAAGCAATAGCTGCACGGTTCAGCTCAGGGGTAAAAAGGCCATGTTGAAACTTTGGGGTTCAAAAAAGTAATGAATCAAAGTTGAAAGATATTTCATTGTTGCCACTAGCTAACTATTGTTTATTTTTTGTATGCTGTGTTCATTCTCAACTTTTGCTAATAGCTTCATTGTTTTGTTATTTTGACCCCAGATTTTCAATGTAGACTTTTTCACATGACCTTATGAACCAGACAGCTGTTATTTTTTAAATCATGAACAAAACATCATTCTGCATTACAACCGTAAAATACAACACTTCAGCTGGGAATTAAAAAAAATAACAGCTGCCAGATTCACGAGAGTGGGTGAAATACAGGCCATGAAGAAAATTCAGGATCATAATCTCAAACAATGATGAAGTTATAAGCAAAAGCTGAAAAAGAAAGTAATATACAAAAAAATAGGTGATGAGAGTCACAAAAATTACTTTTTTTCTAACTTTCGTACATAACTTTGGTGAACCTACATAAACAATGTTAAGCTGCATTAACAAAACTACACCTATGTGCCGTTGTGGTGGGGTACCAATATGCCCATGGTAAAAATATGGGGTCAGACCCCAAATGACCAAAAGGTAAAAATCAAAAGATCATTTTTATGACTTGTGTTATTGATATTTCCACTGTAGACATTTCTACTTTCACAGTTTTTACTCTTGCACATTTCATTTTCATGACTTGCACTTTAACAACTGTTTTCGGGAAAAAAAAAAGCCTTAACATTCTATGCAAAAAGTGCATGACGCATGTGTGAACATCGTCTTTTTGAATGGTAATAATTAAAAAACTAAACAGTTTCCATTAAAACTGCCAATCAAATGCTATTCTTTGGGTTAAACTCTAACACACCTGAACATTTTAAATTTCAACTGTTATCCACTTCTGAGCTACAGGTGAGCAAAAATGTATTCATTTGGTCATTGTTATGTATTTTTAACCTTCTAGAACTTTCACACTGCAGAACCGATCATTACCAAAATTTACAGATCTAAATATCCTAGGACCCAAAATGTGCATACCAAATTTCAGGATATTCTGTTAAAAATGGGCACATTATTAAAGTTGAAAAATAACGCTTTAACATAGAAGTGCCTTCTGAATCCTAACTATAGGTGCACAACCGTTCACCTATAATACATTAGAAAAAAATATGTTATGCATATGTTAGCATTACAAAGTCACAAAAAGGGGAATGCGGTGTTAGGAATTTCAACCCTAATGCCAAACCCACCCTGTTCTCCCATTCCTTACCTTTGTAACCGAAGAACAAGCTTCAGGTCCTGGGTCATGTCACACGGGTCTGCAGCTTCAAGCTATACACCTGGTGCCATGGCCAACAGCTTTCCTATACAGTGGATGTCTTTTTTTATGATGCACCTTATGCAGAGACACAAATGCTTCTGACATGGCTCCAGACCTGTTCCTTGCTTTGTAGGGTAGAAGGAGCAGTCCAGTGGTGCATGTTCCCAAATCTGTGAGCCCTAATTGAAGCAGCAGACCTATGTGGCACAACTCTGCATCTGTAGCCTGGTTTGTAGGGTAGAAGGAGCACAGCAATGGTGCATTGCCCCAAACTGGGCCCGTCCCTAAGCAAAGCTGCAGATCCATGGGGCACAGATTTGAATGTATAGGTTGGTTGTAGGATTGAAGGAGTAAACCCATAGGGCATGGTCCCAAACCTGCAGTCCTTATGTAAAGCATCAGACCCATGGGCCATAGCTCTGGACCTATATCTTAGTTAATGCAGGGCCCTCTGGCCCTTACATGAAGCAGTAGACTCATGGGCATGACTCCAGGCCTGCAGCTTGAAACAACAGACCCATGGGGTACAACCCTAGATCTGTAGTTTTCACTTTTGGTGCACAGCTGATCCATGGGACATGGCCCCAGACCTTCAGTTTACACTGCTGGTGCATAGCTCTGGACATGTGGGACAGCCCAAGGCCTGAACATACAAACACATGAATGTGCCAGCAGAAACAGACCATCCGATCTATCTAAGTCTGCTCAAGTGTGCGGCTAGCACCCCTAGTTTGCAGCTGCCCCCCCACCACATTCTGAAGCAACAGACCTGGCCTGTACCTTTAGCTTGTCCTGGGCCACAAAGAGAGGGGATGGGGGACAGGTGGGCATTAGATCTGAAACCTCTAATTCAATATTCCCTCCTTCTGTGGCTTTATAACACTAATATATGTATTAGTTTTTTTATAATTAATTTTCTTACTTTTTGAGAAAGTAGTTTCAGATGTGTATCTTTTTTGCAATTGTTTTACCAGGTGAGATACACTAAGATGAAAGCTCGTTTACAGGTGCAACCTGGGAGCACAGGGAAGTTAAGTGACTTGCACAGGGTCACACAGTATGCAAGTGGGGGCTGTGGGATTCAAACCCAAGTCTCTAGATTTGCAGCTCAGAGCCTTAAACCACTGTGCTATACTGCCTCCCTCTTCTTAATTCCACAGTAAGTGAGTCATAACTTTATTACACAGGTCTCTGCATGATAACTCGCTTTCTTCAGGGCCTTGCTCGAAGTAGTAGTTGAGCTGCAATTTGCTTTGCACACTTCTATAAAGTAGTAGATGAACAGTAGAAGAATCATATCTATGTTTCTAGTTTTAGAGTGTGGGATCTGCACCAAAGGCCCTATGAGGAGAGACTGAAGGACCTCAGTATGCACAGTACAGAGTGGAGGAAAGGAGGGAGAGGGGGATATGATAGAGACCTTCAAATACTTCAAGGGTATAAATAAGGCTCAAAAGGAAGCCTTTTTTAGAGAAACAGATGCACAAGAATAAAGGGTCATATGATAAAGCTGGAGGGGGTAGAATCAGGGGAAATATAAGGAAACACTTCTTCACTGAAAGGGTGGTGAATGCCTAGAACACACTCCCAGAGGAGGTGTGGGAGCAAAAACTGTAACGGGATTTAAGAATGCATGGGATAGATATAAGGGAACCTTAGTGCTAAGGGAAGGGAAGGGGAGAGGGAGCCGGAGACCAAGTAGGGTGTGCAGTGTTACAGTAGGTAGGGAAATGTGCAGACTAGGTGGGCCAAGTGGTCCTTATCTACTGTCAGATTCTATGCTTCAATGATTCTAGAGCTTTAAATACAGTGTTTTGTTTGTGTGTAACTTTCTTTGTAGTACAAAATGCATGTGTCGTTTTTTTAGGTCATGTTCTTGACTGTTTTTCATGTTATGAGGATTTAAACTTTTTGTTTGTGTAGGACTTACTGTAGTGCATTATTTTGCGATGGTTCTACATTAACTCAACAAGCCACTCACAAACCTCAAAAAAGGAATTGTTTTTAATTTTTCATTCGTGTTCTCGACTGTTTATGCTCAGGGTGGGATATTCAGAAATGCGCCAGAAGCAGGCGCAAGAGTGGCGCAGCGCAGGTAAACTACGCAGGTGCGCATCCAACGTGATATTCAAAGGCTAAGCACCAAGGCAAGTGACAGCGCAAGACGGCTGAATATCGCAGGGATTCACCATAGTGCAACTAGGGCTGCGCCAGGGAGCAAGGCAGCAGGTGCCATCGTGCAACTAGGGTTGCGCAATGGAGCAAGGCAGGAAGTGCAGGAGCATAGCATGGGCAGGGCAAGGGACAGAGATACAGGGACCCTGGAACAGTGTGGAGCAGGCCACAAGAGCAGGACACACTGCCACTATAGTGCAGGGGATGACTGGAGGGTGGCAAGGCAGGCACATGGCCACATGCCCTGACCACGCATCCCACTGCAGCGTATGGAGATGGCGTAACACCCATGGCCACCGGCAGGCAGCCATGGGCAACACCCACAGGACGGCATGGGACATGGCACTGGGACCAAAGCAGACAACACACAAGTCAACAGCACACACCAGACCGGCCACACAGCCCAGCAGGAAACATACGCACACCACAGGGCACACACAGACACACAGGCCACTGTGCGCAGACCACCTGACACAAACCCCAGGCAACCGCAAATGTACCACACAGCCACCATGCACACCACTGCAGCATGGCACCAATGCCATCTGCAAAGCAGACACGGACACAGATGGCTACCAAAATATAATTGTATTGAAACAACAAGCAACAAACAAAACTATGTACATTTGAACAGGGATGGGGGCAGGGAATGGGGAGGACACATTCAGGAATGTAGGATGGGGAAGGGTTGGGGAGACAGGCGACATGGTAGGGTTGGAACAATGGAGGAATGGGAGGGGTTTCAGTGGAAGGGAGGGTGAAGCAGGCCAATGGGCCCCTTGGAAGGTCCTCAACTATCGGCACCTCTGCCGCCTCCTCCTCTGTGGCTGGAACATGGCCTGTCGAATGATGCGTGCCAACACAAGGGTGGCAGTGGTTAACTGCAGGATCCGCTCTAGGAACCTTGTATGGGCATCCACCGGTTGGGCTCTTAGGACAAAGGAGGGGACATGGATGAGTGCATGCTCACACAACCATAGCCCACCCACTGTGTGCAGTGGACAACATTGGCATGTGCCCTGCAGGGGGCACACAGCCAACCACGGTGTGCGTGCCCACACAAGCCGCCATCCCGACTATCCACAGCCACGCACAGCACTGCACACCACCACCAATCAGGTGCAGCATGCCACAGCCATGACAGCCAAGCGAATGGCCATTGCGTGGGGCTGACAGTGGCATGGCTGGGACCCGGATGCACCCACAGCCCACCTGCAGTGGCCACACACACATGCCCTGTGCGCAGCATGGTGCAATGGACCACGCCGGCGAGGCATGGAATGTAGTGGCCATGTGCATGGGGAGATGTGGCCCACTCCAACCCCACACAACAAAATACACCACCAAGGTGCCTACCTGCAAGCTGTGGCCCAACTGGCGCCTGACCACCTGCACCACCTGGCTGTCCAGCAACCCTCCGTTGTGCACCACCACTGGCCTGCTGAAGTCTGGCATGGCTCTTCTCTGATCTTCAGGGCCTAGTAGGAAGACCGTGTGAGACAGACATCAGCACCAGGCAGCAAGACATGGGTCCCCCTCAGCACAGTAAACCCCATGACCCCGCGCTGCGTCGGTGCTGTGGCACGGCACACCAGCTGTGTGCTGCCATGTCTAGCAGCATTCCCGGCCACTGCCCCCCACCCACAGCAGCATGGCATGACACCCGCTGGCAACCCACACAACACCGACATGGCCTGGATGGGGATATATGCACTCACCCGGCCGTGGCACAGCGCCCTTCCGGACGCGTGCCTGCAGTGACCCGAGCTGGTCAGGATCCCTCCTCTGCAGGTCACCATACCTGTGGCGGCACTGCTCCCCACTACAGTGTGACCCTGTCGCTTCCTCCAGCTCCTCGGCCACCCCCTGCCACACCTCAGTGCTCGGCTGGTCCAGGGGTACCTGCCCATAGAGGGCATCAATATGTGGCTCCACCAAAGCCACCAAGTTCACAAGCTCCACCTGTGTCCAGTTTGGTGCTCTCAGTGTGCTCCTACGTGGCATGGTTCTATTTTGAACTGCAGAAGCATAATGGCACTGGGAAGCGCACGAGACACACGTGCGAAGGATGCGTGATATGCCTGGCGATGTGCTGGCATCCCCTATGGTACATTGGCTGGGTATGCATGATATGCATGGGGCAGCGCTGACACATGCTGCAGTCACCAGGGGGTCAAGGGGCACACATGGGGTCAAAGGGCGACATGCGCACTGTGCGTGGCAGTACGACAGAACATGGGTGGCATGGTGTGCTATAGGATCCAGTGTGCCATATGGGCCATGTGCCAATGGTGCAAGTGCATGACTGGGTGTACGGCGCATGTGCGCCACATGCCCAATAGCGGCATAGCACCATGCCACCTGTAGCGCATCATGCTTGGGAAGCACCACCGACATATGCGACGTCCGTGCATGCATGCACTGTACCATGCGGACTGCACATGTCACACAGATGAGCCATGACTTGTGCATGAGCAACCCCACTGCTCAATGCGCAATTCTGTGATATTCAGCGGGCATATGCAGATGAGCTGATCAGCATATCGGTGGCGCAACGGAAGCATTTGCATCCCATTACAGTTGCGCATTCCCTCATTTGCATGTGATGCACTATAAAGGCACCAAGTGGCGGCACAGGCACCAGACCGGTATTGCAACCTTCACAGGTAGGACGCCAGACACTGGGTATGTGGGGTCTGGGGGGGCCCTCGTGTGTGGCAACCAGCACTGACTTCATGTCCCCACCAACAGGAATAACATGTCGGAGCAAGAGGAAGTTGAGGAGTAGGGGCCTGCATGGAAGCGTAGGCCCAATTTCACAAGGGCGGAGTGTGATGCCCTATATGATGCCTACCTTGACCAGGAGCCCCTCCTGAGTGGCTCCACAGGCACCCAGCAAGCCAGGGTGGAAGCACTGGCGGGTGTAGCCAGGGCTGTGAACCTGCAGGGCATCCATCAGAGGTCGGTGCAGGAATGCAAGAAGAAGATGGGCATGGACCGCAGGCGGATCAAGGAGAAGGTGGCAGCCACCTGGGCCGCACATGCTGCCATGGGTGGTGGACAGCCTGAGGTGCCGCAGCTGACACCACAGGAGGAGCTTGTGGCAGCGACAATGCGGCACAATGCCGTTGAGGGCATTCCCGGCGGTGGATTCCAGACAGGGGGTAGCCTTTCCCTGCATGGTAGGTACAGCAGTGCAAGGGGATGTGGGTAAGGGGTGCATTGGGGCAGGGGTACGTGGTGGCGGAACTGACATGTATATGTTCCCTTACAGATCCAGGGCACCTGCATGTGGATGCAGGGGCAGCGGTGCCCACCATGGGTGATGTCGGGGACCTGGAGGTGCACCCATCCACCTCTGCCAGGGTCCGTAGCCCGGACTCCTGCCAGAGCCACCACACTGTCTGCACGGATGCCTGTGGCATGGGTGCAGATGAGGCCCAGGCAGTGTTTCAGCGGGAAGTCAGCCATGGCATTCAGTATGCTGAGACAGTGATTGGGCCGGGGTCCATGTCCAATAACGACACGACGATACACAGGACAGTGGTGGTGCTGTACAGGGGGAGGCATCCCTACCACGCACAGGACACGGCAGCGTCAATGGTGCACAGGTGGCACTGGCAAACCCGTCAGCCGCACCGCCTGGTGTTGTGGTGGCCACAGTACCTGCATCGCAGTCAGGCCCATCTGGTGGTGGGGGTGCAGCCTCCCCGGTGATGTCACATGCACAGCAACTGGAGGGGCAGCGGCGGCAGCAGGATGGTGCTGAGGGTGGACCAGGTGCAGTGTCCGCTGCCAGTGCACCGCAGTCAGGACAGGCCCAAGAGGGCAGCTCCCACCTGCGCGGGGGGCTGTGCCACGGGGCCGCACAACCCCCGTGGGTCAGCACGATGCCCAAGCCCCCCAGGTCGCCGACTCGCTTGATGAGCACACCCGTCTGCTAAGGGCATCCCTGGAGCAACAGATGCAGGTCGTGACAGGGGTGCATGCACTCCACACTGAGCTATGCCAGTCTGCAGGGAGGCGTGACCAGGACTTTCAGCAGCTCCTGGCCAAGGCAACACGCATGCGGGAGGACACGACCGAAGGCCTGGATCGGTTCACCGCTGCAGTCATGGTTGGCCTGGCACCACTGGCCACCCTGGTGCAGGGCCATCCGCAGCAGTCACTGCGGAGTGCATTCTCCACCCCTCGGTCCCGGCGTCATGTGACCCCAGCATTGTCATCGCCGGGATCAGCTGTGGGCATCCCGGGCATGCTTGGAGCAGGCCAGTTCGGGGGCTTACAGATGCCTGCAAGGGCACGGTCACGTTGTTGCAGCACCACACCTGGGGATACATCTGTGACACCCCCTGTGGCCGCAGCACAGCCTGCGTCTGCTGGGCAGTCTAGGCGGGGCCGTCCACATGTCTGTGGCAACTGTGCACCTGCGCGGCGGACATGATCTGCCGCCCTCCCTGTCCGCTGCCTGCCGCAGCCCTGTATGCACATAGGTGTGGTATGTGTGTGTCCGTATCTGGGCCATGACATCTGTGGCCACACATCATGCCCACCTTGTGCACACCCTCCCGGCCGCTGGCCACCGTGGCATGTGCACGATGATGCCGTCACAGCATCAGCCGCCACAGTGCACCGGTGTTCAGCGTCTGACACATGCCCACTGGCGGCCTCGGGGTGTGCGTGTGTGTGCCCATGTGACTGTGCCTGTGTTGGTGTGGGTGTGTGGGGCTGTGTGGGTGGGGTCCATTGTTCTGTCAGGGGTGCTTCCACGGTGACCTGTCCCTTGTCTGTCATCACCCCCCTCCGGCCGTGTCTGTTGTGGGGCCCTGCCAGCCATGCCTGTTTACTGTGCCCCGGTCCCTGTGACCTGTGTGTGGACCTGTTCACCTACCTGCATGTACCATAGTGCTCCTCTGCAATGGTGTCCCTGTGCTGCTGGGCCATCCTGCGCAGCTGGGGATCCCGTCATCCGGGGGGGGCTGCCTACCACCATTGGCCCCGGCATTCCCATCGTCTCCACTGCTGTTCCCCTCTTCGACCTCGACAGCTATCCCACGGTCAGTGGCCATGTTGTGTAGCACACAGCAGGCCAGGAATAGGCCACAGGCCTTTGAGGGGCTGTACTGTAGGGCACCGCCGGACCTCTGCAGGCAATGGAATCGTGCCTTCAGCAGTCCAAACACACGCTCGATGATGTTCTGTGTGCTGGCGTGTGCCTCACTGTATCTCTCCTGCACTGGGATCGACGGGTGCCAGTATGGGGTGAGCAGCCAGGGCCTGTTTGCTGTATGCTCCACCTGCGTGCTGGGGGAGTGGATGAATTCCACAGCATGTGGCAGTAGTGCATTGAGGAATTGTGTGAGGAGCCATGACGCGGCCTACTGGGTTATGCCTGTGGTGTCGCCTGTTGGTCTCTGGAAGGTGCCCATGGTGAGCAGGCACATCTCAGCCATGACCTTGGTCTCCACTAACAGGGCGTGGCTCCGCCTTGTGGGTGCCTGCATCTTGTCACTGCACAGCTCACAGAGCTGCCTCAGAATCACCTGGTTCAGGTGGTATCAGCCCACAATCTCAGTGTCACTGTACTGTTCGAAGGTGGTGTGGGCACGGTACCACCTGTTACAGGCATACCACCGACGGGTCCTTCCACGGCTGCGCCACTCAGTCGCCTGCCTCCTCACACCCCTCATTACCGCCTCCATCTGGAATATTGCACTGGTCATGGCCCAGCCTGTCTGACCCCCCCCCTTGCAGCTGTCTCCCTGGGCTTCCCCGGCTTTATGCTGCTACTTGGGCCCCTGCACTAGGCGCACGTCTGTGTTGGGGACCCAAACGCATGGTCTGGCCTGCCCACGGGCTCAGTCTGGGTCCCGTACTCTGTCCCACTGCCCGTTGCACTTCCTACCTCTATGACAGTCCTGCACCCCTGCTGCTGTCCTGCCTGGCCAATGGCCCTCACCCTGTCACAGTCTCACACTGTCTCTGTCCCTCGCTCTGTCTCTCTCTCTCTCTCACTCTCTCTCCCTCTCTCACCCTTGCTCCCCTGGGTGCAAGCCACCGTCCTCTGCTTGGTCCATCCTTTTATAGGCTCAACTTTGCTCTGCTCATGTCCCAGTTGTTCCGTGCTTGTGCCATCGGCCTGCTGTTGAATATCGCACTGCGCTGTTTATTCATGGCTACACCCCCTGCACTTGCACTTGCATTCATTAGGGTTGTGCATTGGTGCACTGTGATTTGCGCAGCGCATTGTCGCCCACTGAATATCACTCTTTGGTGCATATCCGCCATTGCGCTGGTGCATCTCACTTGCGCCCTGTGCAACCGCTTTGAATATCCCACCCTCAGTGCTTTGTTTTTCACTTGTGTGTTACCAAGCACACACTGTATACGTTATGCACATGCTGAGTATGTTAAAGACAGTCTTGATGTTTTTTTGAGTCAATCACAAATCACAAATGTATTTTTCTAATTACACCAAGTCTACAAAAGTCAGCTCAGACATTCTGTTAGTGCAGTGCAGAATTTATACTTCCAATTCCATGAAATTCCATCGATATCGGAATGCTGAAATTTCAAAAGCAGAATGGTTTTCGTTGATTAGTAATCCATGGTGTACAGAAACCGTGGAATCCTTTTCCACAGTCTGGGGAAAATTACTGTATACCAGGAAATATTCGTGTTCCTTTTATATTCGCTGTGTTCACATTTTTTAAATATGCACTAATATAAAAGGATCGCTAATATTTTCGGATACAAGTTTGGTAATCCACATTGGGCTCTCAGTAGCCTAAACAACACTGCACAACTATTATGAGTCTATCCTCAACCTTTATTTAATTTCATCAACAACACAGCAGCTCACAGCAAAATACAATAGTGCTGCAAAACGGAAAGTGCAAAGTGCAAAACCAAGAACTAAAGTCTATGTGGGGTGTACTGTTAGTCGTCTGACTGCTCTGCAGGCTGGTGATCTGTAAAACAGGACACAAAAAAATGCACTAAGAACATTGAACTTTGACCTTCTCATAAAAACAGTAAATAGCTGCAGAACGATTATAGAGCATCAGCATACTTACCAATCAGGCCATCCAGGCACTTCTCATGTGCTTCTTGTATCCCAGCTTGAACGAAACCACGGACATAGGCATCCCTTTTCAGTCTGAGTTTAGTAAAATTGGACTCCAGCCAGCATGCATGCTTTTCTTTCACAACTGTCATCTTTAGATCTACTTTAACATTTGCTACTATTTCAGAAATCTGCTCAGCTATCAGGCCAGCATACCAATCTGTGAAACACTGTTTTATCTCATCCTTAAACAACTTGTTCTAGGAACTGTCCAGTGGCTGAAGAAGGTTCGTACAGGAAGCTGGCACAAAGACTGGAATGTACCCTGCCTCTTCCAGTTGCCCAATTATTGAGGTTGTAGTGTGTGCTTGAAACAAATCCATAATTAGTAGACCCTTTTGTTCCTTTGGCAGTGCCAGCGACTGCTTAGTTTTCTCCAGATGTGGCACAAGCACAGATGAAATGTACTCTTGGGTTGTGATCTTATTCACCCAGTGGTTTTGGGAATGGGTGACTGATCACTTCTTTGGAAAATTGTAGTTAGGGTGGCATGCATTACTTTTCCCACAGTAAATGACTTTCGGAGGAAGCAGATCCCCTGATAGGGCACAGGCAAAAACAACGGACACTTGACGTTTGTCGGTAAGACCTGTTAAGGCAACATGTCTCGAGCCAGTCTTGGCCATAATCCACTCAAGTACAAGTGCAGGACGTGAAATTCTTTTGTCCTTGTGCTTCCTTTGTTATTTAAAGAGGTTGTTTCAAAGCCCACAAATAGATCCCTTAAGAGCAAGCCAGACGAAAATGTGGATTTGAGCAGGACCCAGAGTCACTGGAGTTTGTCAGATCTAGTTGCTTGACTTCTGTTTTGCTTGGTATAGCTTCCAAAAAGTTGATTTTAAACTGAAAATGCAAATACCTTGTGGTGATGCTTTGTAGAAATCCAGTCCAGGAGACCTTCACAGATGTAGTGAGCAAGAATGGTGTAGTTACTCCAAGCCAAAAAATCTTGTAAATCCCCAAATATTAAGCTACAGACACAGACAAACACAAACAGCTACCCACACAGACCCAGGAGGTGGAGCTTAATTAATTGTAATATTAGCAATGTTAAAACAAGTACGCAAAGGATTTCAACACATTCCAAAGAATTAGCATACCAGACCCCACTCCAAGACCCACCCACTGCATCCCCCCACCTTCTGAAATCCTAGATCCACTACTGTTCCCTACCCGGGAAAGGAGAGCTGTCCTCTGGATGCTCCATTCCCCCCTCCCCCGGCCTACCTCTGGTGACCCAAGCTCGCTCCTGACCCCGGGGTCACTGGCGTGGCAAGAGGTAAGATTCTAGACATCTCAGCCCTGTCCGCCACAGGGCCGGCAAAATAATTTATTGCCTTACAAACTGAAATTTAAAATCTTAAAATCACAAGGTAAAGGCACATTAAAAACACATAAAATCTTGTTGCAATACAGTATGCATATGTACTCTGCTTACCACCGAGCAGGCAGTCTGCAATACTATAACGAATCTTTAATGCTAAGGGGCAGTTCAGCGGTAAGCAGCTATGAATGCTTACTCTAACCTCTAATTGTATATGTATCATTAGCAGAAAAAGTCAGACAGTGTTCTTACAAATGTTTCCATCATTTTTTTGCACTTATTGTAATTTGCATTATTTAATTATTATACCAGTTCCTGTCTTCCAGTGTAATCATTTCGGCAAATGTGAAGTGGAAGCTATCAGTGAGAAAAGAAAAAGTGTGCCACATACTGTTACAAAACCTCTGTTTCTGTTAGGGGTCCCTTCTGCAGTATCACAGATTTGTCCTTCGTAGTTTGATAGGTGGTAGTGACTGGAAGGGAGTTCCATTCAGCAGTGTGAGTATAAACTGTCTGTGAAGTTGGTAGAGAGCTTGAATTATTCCTGTCAAACGAGTTCTGTTGAGAAGCAATTAGATAAGGGAGACACACTTATGTCTGACTGAGTGTAGTTTAAAATGGAGTTTTGGCAAAAGCATCCCACAATTACTGTGAATGTTCATATTTTAGGACTCTGGGTACATTATCACTGTGTGGAGGATTGTTCTGGGTTCATGTTAGGACGCTGCTCTGGCAGTACTTGTTGATCAAAGAAACACCACTTTGCTGATGCTGGTTCAAAAAAAAGAAAGCTTAATAAAAGCTTTTCACTGCCCTGCTTCTTGTTGGCTTGTATATAAATAAAGAAATGCATAGGGTATTCAAGTATATGGAGATTTTTGGAAATTATATTTCATTCATAGGAATTTAGTAACTGCATTCTATCTAAAAATGCTGTTACTGATCCTGTCAGAAGCGTATGTTCATGGGCTGCAGTGAGCTGTGATACATGGGTCAAAGTTAGAGGCAGGCTCATTTCAATTCATTGTAATAGGCAATTTGTCTTGTAGGTGCCATTTTTTCTCTGAGCTATTTATTCCCTGTGCCATTTTTTCCGGCGCCATATGTTCCAGACCCATTTTTTCTGGAGCCATTTTTTCTAGGTACCGCCTCTGCCTGAAAGAGTGGCCGTCCCATTCCAAACATGGACTGCCAGCCAATGCCATGGTTCTTGCACCGTTGCTTGCACTGTACTCATGGCAGACCCCAGCAATGACTTGTAACCCAGGTTCCAGGTCAGATATGGCCTGCACTCATTTGGGACCCCCAGTCTCCTTCAGGCATTGCACTGCATCTAGAAAGGCTTGGTTCTGTGTCCTGGTTCACATTGCTGGAGAGGCTGGGGGAGCCCAGTCACCATGCACCTGATGAACCTGATTGGAATGCATGGCTTAAATGTATACATTAATCTAACCCAGACAAAGGCAGAACCAGACAAAAGCATACCTAGTTGTAAAATTAAAAAAGGAAAAAAATGTTTAGTATTTATGTTCAGGATAATGAAAAATGTTTTCCAACATTGCCAGTATCTATAAAGAGAGCTATATTCCTTTAAGCTGCATAGCTTATTGTGAGATTGAGGGGCAGTACCTGCAGTGTACCTGTAATCATGGAACAAGGAGCATAAAATTGCAAAATACAATATGCCTTAAGGCAAGCGGAGAGCTGCCATCTCTACTCCAGTGCACAGTTACACAATAGGAGAGAAAGAACTGCATTAAAGACATGGTCGGTCCTTTTATACAAATACACTAGGATGAAAAGAATTCTTGCTATAATATGAGTAATAAACCTCCTCCTGAGAGCCGAAATCTAGAAAAAACATGATAAACTAGGTGTCACAGCCCCAATGTTCAGAAAGCAGCACAGATAAATTGCAGTAACTACAGAGAAATACATCTGCAGGGAGTGAGTATATGGTCTGCCTTCTACAGCTGAAAACTGCTCATTACAATACAGCACAACACAAAGCCCATCATCTGTGCAGTGCTGGTCCAAAGCAGCCTTAACCTTGAGCCTTTTAAAGGGCCACAGGCCCCTTCACTGACATGGCCTATGCTGGTCCCTCCTGGTCCTTCCGCACCTCATTGGGCCAGCCTGGGACTACCTTCTGCCAAAGGTAGTTAGTCCCACTTAGGGGACTGTCTGCAAAGCTACCCCCTCCCCCCCGAGAGAGGCCAGGAGCAGCTGTTCGACATGGCTGCAGCAAATACTCAAGGTGTTGTTGGACAGAAGACACCACTCACTAGCCCCTGCATGTGTGCACTAGCAGCTCTCCTTCTTCCTGCTGCCACCCTCAAACACCTTATAACAGTTCCTCTGAAGAACAGACTAAGCATGCAAAAACTGGCGTCCAAAGTAAAACTATCAAGTCTGTTGCTTATTTAAAATCAAGCAAAAGACGGAAACCACAATAATGGTACTGCATATCCTATTGAACAGAAACATTAAGGAGGAGACCAATGTTGTAAGTTGTTAAGTAGTGATAAAAGGGTGACTCATTGAGAAGACAAACATCTTTCCCTGAACAATAAAACTGCAAGAACTGACATGTTAGCCTACTCAGTGCATTCTAACACACCTAAATTGGTGTGGAGGTTTGGTTTTTGAGCGATGGTTACTATTTTGGTTACCTGATGCAACCACTCCACTTTTGAGGCCTGTGTATTAAACTTTTTATTTTCACAGTCTATTAGTCAATTTTTTACTAAGTTAAACAGCACAAACTGCATAACAGCGGGGCTTCAACACTCTTTCTTATATGCACCACTTTTCAGTTAAAGCTGAAGATGATTTATGCAGGAGGAGGAGAAAGGGGCTGGAAGTGTGGGGAATTCAGACAAAAAACACAACTAAAAAAGTATTAATGGAATTCCAGTGACATCACCAGGCAATCCAGTAGCGGGAGAAACAAACTCCGGAGACCCGACCAGCTAAATTGCCTTTTTCACCCTTATAAACCATGAAACACTCACATACAGATAGATTGGAGGAAGTAATAATGGCTACTCATCAGAGATGAAAAGCATTGGCGGCTGCAAATGACAAAACAAAAGCGGCATCTACATCTTCAAGCAGTCGGGGCAGAAGCTGCTCATCTTCCAGCAGGCCACACTCACCAGAGAATCTCAGAGATAGCAACTATGAGGGAGGTGATGAAGAACAGTTTACCATCACTTCCAAGTATCTATACTCAGAGCTCAGGTACCTGGGTGACACTATGGACAGGATAAGATCAGAGGTAGCAGATAACAGAGCACAAATTAAAATACAAGAAAATGAAACTACCGCACTTTAATCCCATGTGGCTGCCTTGGAAGAATCCACCAAGCTGCATAATGGGGCCATTTTACAACTACAAAACCAGGAGCTATTACTTAGACAGAAGCTGGAGGACCTGGAGAACCGCTCCCGATGCACCAATCTTCGGATCCATGAAATCCCTGAAAAGACAGAAAGTGGGAACATGGTAATCTTTATAGAAGGATTTTTGAAAGAAATTTTGAATCTCCCCCCGATCTGGTTTTGAATGTCATTTGGGCCCACCACGCCCTCTCGGCTCCCCTCTGACCCCACAGTGAGGCCCCATTCTATAATAGTGGTCTTTCTGGACTATAGGATCAAAGAGCTGGTCTTTAAAAAAGTCTGGGAGCACAGAGAAATTGTCTTTGGGGATAGGCATTTATTTTTGAACAAGACTATGCCACCCTCACTATGGATCAGAGGAAACAACTATTTCCAGTGCTTAAAGAACTGAGGGCAAAGGACTTGAAGGCCAGGGCTGAGTACCCTGCCAAACTAAGAATCACTTTGGACTCTGGTTCAAAGGTATTCCAGTCCCTGCAAGAAGCTAAACCATATCTGAAATCCCTGGGCATATCCTCTGCTGGAACAGATTCAGTTTTGCCACTTAAGGAACTTCAGAAGAGGCGCTGGTGGTCCACAGGCCCAGGCAATTTCACTCCATGGCCTGCCAAACAAAACATATGGGAGAAGATGGCGCAGGGACATTGTAACAGATTTGAGGTGCTCCACTCCCCTTCGACCAGTCCAAAAAGGAACCAAGCCATGCCATCCAGCTCAGATGATGCAGGAAGAGACCCCTCAGAGAAATACAAGGGCTGAGCAGAGACTGCTGGAAGCTGTTATTGCCTCTTTATTTCTACAATCTGCTGAACTTTTTGTTTGACTATCGATCAATTGCATACTAGCTTGCAGGAGGCCTTTGCCCCTACTCCCTCATGGAGTTGATGGGGGGGCTTCCTGGACTGGGCAGCAGTGGTCCCACAGAGACGTGACAAGACTGAAGACAAGATAACAGATATCTTGGTGGGGGGGGGGGTTACTTCAAACTCAACAAAATAAATTTGTTACTTAGACAAAATGGTACGAGTGTTTTAATTAAAATACTGACCTAAGGGTCACAATAGTGGGTGATTGACCTCAGAAAGCAGATATGAGAGGGGTGTTATGAGGACTGTGGGTTGAAAATGTTTTCCTTTTCCTCTTTTCTCCACCAGCCTGACATTGCTCCTGGGGAGGGGGGAAGTTCAGCATTATAGACACCTAAAAACACTTGGATGGGATGCTGACGCATTGGGGGGGGGGCTCGGAGCAATACATGAGGGATGTTTTCCCACTTAGGGATTATTTTTCAGTTCACCTGGGCTGCTTGGGGCAAAGAGAGAGATCAATAAACCACCACCGCTCAAAATTGAATTGAGGAGGTCGGGAAGTGTCTCGGGTTGGGGGGAGAGGGGTTTTATTACTTTATTTCTCTGGTTGCTGCTTGACTGGTGAATCAAGCACTTGCCTCAGCTGGGGAGAAGAAATACCCACAGCAGAGGGGAGCATGGCTTTATTGACCATGCAGCTTGCTGCCCATTTTGACCTCAAGGCAGCAAGAGACTAATACCACAGTTGGAAGCTTCTAAGTGGAAGCACTTTACCAAATGTACCTCCATGAAAGAGGCATGGTTACTGTTTGTTAAAAGAGCTGAGTTGCTGTTACTGTTGTTCTATTTGTTTACATGAAATGAAGGGAATTTTTTTCACATGGGAGATTAGGCAGAAGATGGGGGGGGGGATACAAGGGTGGGGGTGGAGGCAGGAGAGAGGGGTCGAACCCAAAACTTTCTCTGAGAGATCTATGATCTTTTTGCAGGCCCCATGGCTGATATAAAAGTGATGACCTACAATGCCAGGGGCATTAACAGCCCCATTAAAAAAACCTATCTATTGAGGGAGCTGGGAAAGGCAGGGACCACAGTAGCCATGCTACAAGAAACCCATCTTAATTCACAGGAACACACAAAGCTCCGAAGAAGCTGGGTGGGAGAAGTGTATGGCTCCCCTGGGAGGAACACCCACACAGAAGAGGATTAGCTATACTAATTAAGAGGGATACCCCATTAAAAATTCAAAGGGTGGACCTTAACCTTGGAAGAAGGTATGTTAGGTTACAAGGCACTTTTTGAGACACAAAGTGTACCCGCTTAAATTTATATACCCCAATGAAGAAAAAGAACGCTGTACATTTTTAAAGAAAGTACTGCTTGACATAATAGTAGAACCAGAGGGCTTGTACATCATTGAGGGGAATTTTAATACAATCATCTTGGGGTCAAGGGACAGCAAGAGTAGGGGGATTCAGAAAGGAGGGTAAAGCTGGCAAAATGCTTAAGAGACTGGATGCAGAGTTGGAGATCTTAGACATCTGGAGACACCTACACAAAGACACACTAGACTTTACCCACTACTCAGACAGACACAACAGCTATGCCCAGATTGACATGTTTTTCCTTGTGGCAGAATGGGCATCCACAGTGGTGGGCTGTGAAATATTACCACATACCCTTTCAGACCACGCTCCAGTCTTACTCACCATGTCCATTATTTTTTAATAACCGGGGAAGGGAATGGGGCTAGAGAGGGCCCACTGGACCACCAGGCACTAAAAAGTATTTACCAGAGAAGGGATCGGGGATAGGGAGGGACCACTGGACCACCAGGTATTAACAATTATCCACCATGGAAGGGATAGGGAGGGACCACTGGACCACCAGGTATTAAAAATTGCTCCTCACTGTGGAAGGAATCGGAGATAGGGAGGGACCACTGGACCACCAGGCATTAACAGTTATTCACTAGGGAAGGGATTGAGGATACAGAGGGACCACTGTACCACCAGGCATTAAAAATTATTCACTGGGGAATGGATTGGGGATAGGGAGGGACCACTGGACCACCAGGGATTAACCATTAATAACCAGGGAAGGAATCGGGGACAGAGAGAGAGACCACTAGACCACCAGGGTACCCAGCCCTTGACAGTGCACAGATCGGTCTGTGCACTGTAAGTCTGGGTTTCAGAAGCATTAAACTGCACCACTGCTGGTGGCTGTTTAATGTTTCTGAAAATGTTCAATATCATGCTGTACCGCATATGCATGGGGGAACCCTCACTTGCGTAGGCGCAGCACAATATTGTATGCAATGGAGCTCTCAGGGGTGCACTGTGCATGTGTGCCCTTTGAATATGGGCACACCCTCGACAGCTGGTGCTATTCTCAGTTAGCATGGCACAAACCCAGTTTGTGCCACACTAACCTTTTGGAAATGGGGACCATTATGTTTTACTGGTGGCCATAATAATGTTATTAATTCTCATTTTAAATTCCACTGGTCTGGACCAAATATTGGTAAGCAAAAGCATGTCTTCATGACCCAAATTATAAAACTGGTCCCCCCAGAATCCACTATCTTGTGGGGTCCCTTCCTATTTTAGTGCTAATTTAACCAAAACAGTTAAATAATATGAATAAATGCCAGGACATGCCAGCCATCCTGCATCTTTAGGTAAACAAAACTTCTTCCAGGTCATTCTAGGCTTCTTGTGGTTCCAGATAAATTCCACAACAAGGAATGCAATTTATTAAACCGTTTATCCTGTACTTCACATAAAGCAGTTTGTCATAGGTATGAAATCACTGGGTTCAGCACCATCTTTATAAGCTGTACTTTACGACCCAGAGATAATGGAATTGTAGACCAACCAGACAGTTTAATCTTTACCCCCTCATATATGTATCTGTAGTTATGGGAAAATATTTTAGAAACTGTTTTAGTTATTTAAACCCTAAATAGTCTATATAATCTTTTTGGACTACAGCTTGTAATAATTCCAATGTTAAATATAAGGGCAGATCCTATGGGTCATTAATAACTAAAACCTTAAAGATCATGTGCAAAGCTTTCACTCTGTCATTTCAGTCATGTATATGAATAAAATGCAGCTGTTCAAAGCTACTGACTGTGTTTTTTTGTTCTTAAATGTGTGTAAAATATTACTTTTCTAACCTTTGTTCCATAGCTCCGTGATGCAGAATAGGGGCCAATTTGTTTTGAAGCTGCTCCTTGCTGTGCGCACTTTCGTCTGTGCATGGTATTTGTTATTCAGAGTATACAGCCCTTGACAGCAGTTCCCACCCGAGTAGATTGTGCCATTTGCATACCCTGCAATGTTCGGTGCCATTTACTGTGTTCCTATCAGCTATTTGTGAAGCCTACAGACTAACACATTTGTTGTAACCTGCCTAATAACATCTTTCTTCCAGCATCTTTTTTTTTTTCTTGTCTTGTCTTTATAGCATGAGTCTGTGTTGTGCATTTTACACTGGTTTTCTGTGTGTCTTCAGCCATCATGTTGATTGCTTTGACGTTCTGAACCCACGGTTCATCAGAAGAATACTTTCATTGGTGGTTGTAATTTGACAGAATAAAAGTTGTTTAAATAGTGCTTGTAATTCATTGTACATCCTCAGTAGCCACTCGCCTTTTTTGAACGATCACTCGCTCAGTCTACCGTTACCATATGGTCCCTGTGTCTTTGTAGTGTGCATCTGAATGAGTGCTTTTCGTGCCTTAGCTGTTTTATTCATTCTGTTGTGATTTTTGACATTGTATACTGTCATTATTTCGTGTGATTCAACTCAGTTTATGTCAATGCTGTGCTAGCTCTTCATACAAAAAGTTTTTCGATCTCAGGGGAAGTGTTGATGTTCCGACTACTGTTTCTGACCTTTCATTGTGCCACATGGTAGTTTGTATCAAGAAGGGATACACATGTTTTGCTACCAGTGTGCACTTACTATACATATTGCCATTCACACTGTATGCCTGTCATGTAAGCTGTTTCTTTCAAGTATTCCCTGTTGTTATGATTCAGTTCTGAATTGTGTGTTGTGCCCACACCTAGTAATTGCTATAGGATGTATGCATAATCACATTGATGTAAAGTTGATGTGCCTGCCATTCAATTAAAATTGTTGGTACATTGTCCATATATGAGTGCTGGACTGTTGGTATAACATGGTGTCATGGCTCTCAATTGATTCATTTACCACTGACTTCTTATGAGTATTTATGTGATCTAATATTGTTAGTCATTTGTTGGCTTAGGAGTGGCGTTTACAAATAGCTGCATCTTCCTGTAATTGTTTTTTCACTGCTGTGATTTGGTTTCCCAGGGTAGTATTCTGTGCAGTGTCAAAATAAATAATGTAGGCCAACTGTTATTTAATGGTGTTTTCTTTCATGTTGGTTTGGTAACACAGCTTGCTAATCCTAAACTTCCAAGTTCAAATATTACAATTTCATTTCCTGTGTGTCTGTGTGGTGTTGTCCCTTGTATGTTTATTTTTTTCTTGTCTTGTTCCTGTGCACTACACTGACGTAATGAAGTACTGCTGCGCAGTAGGGTGCAAGAATGGGAAGGACTACAAATGAAGCTTCTACCATTTCCCAAAGAATCCTAAGTGGCGTAAGCAGTGGGTGCAGGCAGTGAGGCGCAGCAACTGGGAACCTAAAGACAGCACCGTCATATATGCAGATCACTTCAGAGAGGACCAGTTTGCAATTTCTCAAACCCTGCTTGATCTCACCGGATTTAAACCAGAGCAACAAAGGTTAAAACCTTGTGCGTGTTCATCCATTTTTTCATGTAACACTCCAAAGCCAGAAGGGGCAAGCAGTGCCACTGAGAAGAGGAAAAGGATTGAGGTAACCTACTTCCTTGCTACATCTACATTACAACTATGTTTTTATTTTTACTGTAATGCTTCCACAACGGTATTGTTGGGTTTATTTTTTACAAAACTTTCAGACTACTTATCCTGGGAAATATTACTGAAATTGGTGAGAAGGAGAAGCTGGTTTGGGGGACAGTTGGTGGCAGGGGCACAGAAATGGTGATGGTGGAGTCATAGTACATGGTTTCAGTGTAGGTGATGAATGATGGTTCAATTTTAAGCATAATTGCATGGTGACAAAAGGCCTCTCACACAGTCTGCAAATGGTGCCAACAGAAGACACAGACACATGTTTCGGCCTACCAATACTCATCAGTGTGCCTCATCTGTATGACACCCTAGTGGAATGAACCAGCTACCCTAAGATGGTCTATATGGGGACACGTGTCTGTGTCTTCTGTTGGCAACCTTTTGCAGACTGTGCGAGAGGCCTTTTGGCACCACGCATTTCTGCTTAAAGTTGAACTAGCATAATAGTCTGTGGTGATTTGCATATATAGCCCATGATGCTTTTCATTGTGGGGTTATGTGTGATTTTGCATTTCTGTGAAACTTGGCTTCCCGGCCGGTGCCCTTTGGGGTAACCATTGCCTCAGTGCTTGCACACTGAGGTTCTTTGTCTTTTAACTAAACTGATTCCCCATGCAGTCATAGAAGGACAGTCAAGGTATGATTGAGTGGATAAATAGGATCAACAATGGTCGTCTGTAGCACCTAAAGGAGTAAGGGTACAGAAGGGACCAGTCTGTAACATTTTTTTAGCGGCATGATTATGGGTAAATGGACACTATGAGATTTGGTAGCTTGTCTATTATATTCTCAACCTTAACACATTCTTTTTAATATGCCTTACACATTATGCATCACTTTATACTCAGTTAGAACCTCAACACTATCTTTGTTATTTCTGCAGGTGCTGACCCGACTGGGTTTAATTGAGAAGACAAAGTACAAACCAAGAGCATCTTCATTGTTTGTGCAGTGTGAAAGTGACACCTCTGAAAACCAAGTACATCATGATATGTCATCTGTTGACAAATATTTACCAGTACAAACTGACATTCCACAATCCAATGAATGTGCAGCGTCACAATCCATGCGCTGTGAAGACTCATGCCAAATGGATGCAAGGGTATTTATTTCTTCACTGTAAACATAATGCATAGCAGTATTTTAAAACAGACTTACTTTGGACACTGAATTTAGAAGTGCAACAACCAATGTCCGTCCATGGGTATACTCATCATTAATGCATGCCTCATGTCTCAGAGCTCTGTCTGGCTGCACCCTCATGCCTCACAGTGCACCTGAGACATGCAGTAATCACTAGTCCACCCACAGCGTGATGTTGCTTATTGCTTTCGTGTGTCACTGCAATACATGTAGCCTGCCATGCAGTATGCAACTTAGTGACATAATGTCAATTGTATAGGCACTCACAACCTTGTGTGTTGCCACAGGCTGGCATGCAAAACCTTGTTGTGTGCGGTCTGAATACTGCAGCATTTGATTATTTCAAAAGGGTGTGTTTTTCAATTTCAATTTCTCATGCTCGGCAATGAATGCATGCTTGTTTTAGTGCTGAGCAACTGAACTTCTGAAATTAGTCACTGCAATGTATACTGAAGCAGATGTGTAACTGTGTGAGTGTAATGTGTATGTCTTGAACTAATGTCCAATCAGCATATCACATTTAATTTCCAAACATTGTTCCAGTTACTGACATAGGCATTTCATAGAAACATAGAAACATAGAAGTTGATGGCAGATAAGGACCGCAAGGCCCATCCAGTCTGCCCATTTCTTTTCTACCTTATAAATGTGCCATCTGCCTTTGCTCTGTCAATGGCCTATATATTCATACTCATCTGTATTCGCCACCGGGCCGGGCTGTATTGCTAACTTATGCCTTTCTCATGCCTGTTTGAAGCCCTGCACTGTATTCATATCCACCACTTCCTGAGGTAGGCAGTTTCATGCATTCACCACCCTTTCTGTGAAATAGAACTTCCTCACATTACCCCTTAGTCGGCTTCCCTCTAATCTCATGCTGTGTCCTCTTGTCCTGCTATTTTTCTTATATTGAAACATGTTAGACTCTTTCACCTTGTTAATGCCCTTAAGATGTTTGAATGTTTCGATCATATCTCCTCTCTCCCTCCTTTGCTCTAGGGTATACATATTGAGCTCCATTAATCTGTCCTCATATGTTTTCTGATGCAGTCCCTACACCATTTTGGTTGCCTTTCTCTGGACTGCCTCAATTTGGTTAATGTCTTTGTGAAGATGTGGCCTCCAGTACTGCATGCAGTACTCCAGATGGGGCCTAACCAGTGTGTTGTAAAGAGGGATTATTACCTCCCTCTTCTGACTTGTGATACCCCTACTAATACACCCTAGCATCCCCCTAGCCTTACCTACTGCTTTAGTGGTCTGCTTGGATGATTTCAGGTCATCGGTGATGATGATGCCCAAGTCTCTTTCTTCCCTTATGACTGCCAGCAACTCCCCTAGCAACCTATGGTGGCTTCAGAGTTTCTCTTCCATATGTGCATGATCTTGCACTTCTTTGCATTAAACCCCAGTTTCCACTCTTCTGACCATTTTGCTAGTTTATCCAGATCTCTTCTCATTCTGCCCACCCCATCTGGATCATCTACTGAGTAGCTTGGCAGAAGACACCAAGAGGAAGGAGTGCTGTGTGATTGGACTTCTCTACTGGGACTATATTGCCCTCCTTCCTTCCCCCACAAAGCTAGTTCTACTTTTATAGGCACAGGATTTGACTGATAACAGGAACTTCCTGTTGGGGAGCAGGAAGTGAGTGATCACAGAGCCACCAAAGACCCACCATCCTGGAAGGGCAAGAGTAGCTCTCTGGCCCCCTCTAGCTACTGGAGGTCTGCCTCTGAGCAAGTAAGGGGTCTACTGAGAAATATAGGATATTCTTGTCTCAAAACAGGACAATCAGGAGCTTAAAGGGCACACAGGCAGAAAGTAAGTAGAGGAGAAGAGAAAAAAAAAACAGAGGAAAGAGTAAGGATTCCAAACAACAGTTAAGGAGCCAGAAATAAGACATGATGGGAGTGGTGCAGTGCAGTGGCTGTGGAGCAGCAGTCTTCGGGGAGACGTTCTGGAGGATGCGGTGTTGTCCCATCTGCAGGCACCTCTCTGGGCTGAGGAGGAGGTTGCTCATCTCCAGGCTGAGTTGGCCAGGATTTGTGGGACCTCCTCTTCCATTCAGGGAACACCAGTGCCACTGCCGTTGCCTCAGAGGTTGCCAAGAAAGAGGAGCGGTTGGACCCCAGTGGGCTCAGGGAGGGTGAGGGTGGTGGAACAGAGGCGCATCCCTCCAGTTATACCTCTCCACAATTCCTATGCCATTCTGGCAAAGTGTGGTTCCTCTATGGAGGCACCCTCAGTGGAGACCAAGAAGGATGCTGGGAACCTCCACAAAGGAGACCCACAGGAGGGTGGCATGGGACCCCACAGGAGAAGGCATACATATGATATCTCCCTCTTTACGCAGGAGACTCCTGTTTTTTTTTGACTGAGCTCCCTCCCTCCCTCCTATGAAACAAAATCTCCTGCTTAAGTAAAACTCTGTCCAAAATATCCATCTTTTTTGGGCAGATAAAGACACATAAAAATTAAATCAGTGATGCACAATGTATCTGATAACTTTATATAATTAGTTGTTTATTCTTTTTAGTGCTTATTCTTGACAAAATGAAATGCATTACATTTTTGTAATGACTTTTTTCTTATGTTTTTGAAGCCATTTAAGGACAAACGCACAATGTTATGGCATCTCCCTAATAGCAGGCCAATCTCCCTCCTAATTTGACCCAAATCTCCCTCTTAAGCAAGGTGGCAGGCCAATCTCCCTCCTAATTTGACCCAAATCTCCCTCTTAAGCAAGTTGGACATATCACATGTATGGGAAGGAAACAACTCCTGGTGGGGGACTCCATTGTTAGGAAGATAGAACTGGGGGAGGAAGGGGAGAGGGAGGTAAGGTGCCTGCCTGGTGCCATGACTTGGAGGGACAGGGAGTGAATCCTCAGGATTGCCAGAGCAGCTGCACAGGGGAGGGAGCTGGATGTCATTGTCCACCTAGGGACAAATGACCTGGCTAAGAAAGGGATTAGAGCAGTGCAGGAAGAGTTTGTGGAATTCAGGAGGGGCCTTAGACAAGTAGCACACATGGTAACCTTCTTGGAGGCACTGTCCATCTATGGCGTAGGAGAGGCTAGGGTGTTCCACACCATGGGATTCAATCAGTGGTTGAAAAACTGGTGCAGAGCTCAGGGATTTGGCTTCATTGGGGACTGGGGGTCCACCTGGAGTGATGCAAGCCTATACTGGCATGATGGGCTGCATCTGTCCAGGAGGAACCAGGATCCTAGGTGATAGGTTTAAATGCTTCATTGGCAAGCATTTAAACCCAATAAAGGGAGAGCTATGAAAGAGACGAAATCTAGACCCCCCAAAAAAATCACGGTAGTAAGTGCGGTAAACACCAACATAGAGGTGGCGATAGGGAGAAAGGCTGGGGTAAATGGGGAAAGTGACAAAGGCAAGAAGGACAGGGATGGGGCAAAAAGGAGTAAGGCCATCAGGAAATGGAGGGTAATGAGTACCAATGCCCGTAGTCTGGGCAACAAGCTCCCTGAGCTGGTGGCCTTGATGGAAGAGGGATGCCTGGATATTGTAGCAGTCACAGAAACATGGTACACAGAGAACCATGACTGGGATGTTAACATACCAGGGTACATAACCTACAGGAGAGACAGGCAGGGAGAAGAGGGGGTAGTAGCTCTCTATGTAAAGGAAGGGATAAAAGTAACTGAACAAAAGAGTAAACAGGGAGGAGAGGAGGCACTGTGGGTCACCTTGGAGACTGGAAAGGGCACCACAATCCGCACAGGGGTTGTGTACAGACCTCCATGTCAGGGAAGGAATGGACAAGGATATGATAGGAGAGCATTCTTAGGATGGCAGAGAAAGGGGAGATACTGTTGATGGGAGACCTGAACATGCCAGATGTTAACTGGAGCACATTTGCTGCTGCCACATCCAAGAGCAGGGCCATTCTCGATGCCCTACAGGTGGTAGGCCTCAGACAGCTAGTTTTGGAACCCACTCGTGAGGGAGTAATCTTAGACCTCATACTCTCAAATGGGGGCAGTGAGAGGATCTCAGATCTAGAAGTGGGTTGCCATGTGGGAATAAGTGACCATCAAACAGTGTGGTTCACGTTAAACTCAGCTACAGAGTCAAGCCATACAAAAGTGAGGGTACTGGACTTCAGGAGGGCTGACTTTGGTAAGATGGGAGAGTACCTCAGAAAAGCACTAGCAAACAGGCTAGAAGGAGGTGTGGAGCAACAATGGGGAATCATCAAAACTGCCATCACAAAGGCAACAAGCCTTTGTGTGAAGCAAATAAACAAATCAAAATGAAAGAAAAAGCCACTATGGTTCTCAAAAGAGGTGGCTGGGAAAGTCAGGGAGAAAAAGATAGCATTCAGGAAGTATAAGGAAACACAGAAGGAGCAGGACAGAGAGTTGTACCAGTTAAGGCAGAAGGAAGCAGGGAGGGAAGTCAGAATAGCAAAGGCCCAAACTGAAGAAAAGATAGCCAACTCGGTTAAGAAGGGGGATAAAACCTTTTATAGGTACATCAGAGAGCGTAGAAAGACAAAGGGAGGGATAGTGAGCCTGAATAGAATGAATGGTGGATGGGCAGAGGGGGCGGTGAAAAAGCAGGGATACTGAATGAATGTTTCTGCTCAGTATTCACAAAAGAGAAGGGGGAAGTGCCTAATCCAATTAACAGAAGCACTCTTGATAGGCGGGTCAATCCCAGTCCTTTCACAGAAGAAAGGGTTCTGCAAGAACTCCTAAAACTGAAGGTGGACAACGCAATGGGGCCTGATGGAATTCACCCCAGAATTCTAAAAGAATTAAGGGGGGAACTAGTGAAACCACTGACGACTCTTTTTAATAAATCATGGGAGGATGGTGTGGTACCCGAGGACTGGAGGAAGGTGGATGTGATTCCCGTTCACAAAAGTGGGACCAAGGCAGAGGCAGGAAACTACAGACCTGTCAGTTTGACCTCTGTGGTAGGGAAAGTGATGGAGTCACTTCTGAAGGAAAGAATTGTTGAGTACCTAGAGGCCAGTGGAGCACAGGACCCAAGGCAGCATGGGTTCACAGCGGGAAGGTCATGTCAGATGAACCTAATAGATTTCTTTGACTGGGTGACCAAAGTAGTAGACCAGGGAGGGGCTGTGGACATGGCCTACCTAGACTTTAGCAAGGCATTTGACACAGTCCCACACAAAAGATTAATAGTCAAATTAACCAGCCTGGGAGTGGGTCCCAGGGTGGTAGCCTGGGTAAAACATTGGCTGGATAACAGGACACAGAAGGTAATTGTTAATGGAGTCCACTCTGAAGAAAGAGGGGTTACTAGTAGACTACCACAGGGTTCAGTACTGGGTCCAGTCCTTTTTAATGTCTTTATAAGTGACATTGCAGAGGGACTGGAAGGAAAAGTATGCCTCTTTGCCGATGGCACAAAGATCTGCAACAGAGTTGATACACAAGGAGGCGTGAAAAGGATGAGAAGGGACTTGGCAAGGTTGCAGGAATGGTCAGAAGTGTGGCAGCTAGGATTCAATGTAAAGAAGTGCAAAATAATGCACCTGGGAAACAAGAACCTGGGGAAGAATACACAATGGGGGGAGGTAGTAACAACAACAAAAAAGGAAAGGGACCTGGGGGTAATCATATCAGATGACCTTAAGGTTAGCAAGCAATGTGAGAAGGCAGTAGGGAGGGCTGGGGGTATACTGGGATGCATAGGGAGATGCATCACCAGCAGAAAACAGGAAGTTGTTATCCCTCTGTACAGACAGTTGGTGAGACCCCATGTGGAGTACTGTGTCCAGTTCTGGAGACCCCATCTCCACAAAGACATAGACAGGATAGAGGCAGTCCAGAGGAGGGCAACTAAAATGGTGCAGGGTCTGCAAGAGAAGCCGTACGAGGAGAGACTAATTGAGCTTAATATGTATACCCTTGAGGAAAGAAGGGAGAGGAGGGACATGATAGAAACTTTTAAGTACCTCAGTGGAATCAACAAAGTCCAAGAGGGTAGCATCTTTCAGAAAAAGAGACATGCAAGAACAAGGGGACACAATTTAAAGATAGAGTGGGGCAGTTCAGGGGCAATATGAGGAAGTATTTTTTCACAGAGAGGGTAGTGGATGCATGGAACAGCCTTCCTGAGGAGGTTGTGGGGTCTAAAACTGTGGAAGAATTCAAGAATGCATGGGACAGACATAAGGCAATTCTTATGGGGGGGTAGGAAGAAATAGGCTGTTGGTTAACTAGGATCTGTGGCCTATCCTGTAGGTAGGGAAATGGGCAGACTAGGTGGGCCAAGCGGTCCTTATCTGCCGTCAAAGTCTATGTTTCTATGTTTCTATGTTACTCTGTTGCAGATCTTGGTGTCATCTGCAAACAGACAAACCTTACCCTCCAGTCCATCTGCAATGTCACTGATGAAGATATTGAAGAGGACTGGCCCCAGGACTGATCCCTGAGGTACCCCACTTGTGACTTGCATCTCTTCTGACTGTATACCATTTACCACCACTTCTGCCAGTCAACCAGTTTGCCACCCAGTTGACCAACTTCTGACCCACCCCGAGCCTACCCAGCTTATTAATCAATCTTCTATGTGGAACAGTATCGAAAGCTTTGCTGAAGTCAAGGTAGACGACATCAACTGCTCCCCCTTGGTCCACCACTCTGGTCACCCAGTCAAAGAAATCTATGAGATTAGTTTGACAGGAACTTCCTTTTGTAAACCTGTGCTGTCTTGGATCACATGCTTCTATGGATTCCAGGTGTTGCACTATCCTTTTTCTCATGGAGTGCCTCCATAATCTTGCCCACTACTGAGGTAAGAATGACTGGTCTGTAGTTCCCTGCCTCCTCCCTGCTACCACTCTTGTCGAGAGGGATCACATGAGCCCTTCCCCAATCTTCTGGGACCACTCCTGTGCTCAGAGACTCACTAAACAATTATGATAATGGGTCTGCAAGTTCCACCCTTAGCTCCTTTAGTACCCTGGGATGTATGCCATCAGGTCCCATTGCCTTGTCCACCCTGAGCTTACAGAGCTTTTGTAGGACCCTTTCTTTTGTGAAGGGACTAGTGCTCACCTCCCTCCCCCCTGTGTCTATGGTGCTGAGCTGTGGGCCCTGCCCTACCTTCTCTTCAGTAAATACTGAGCAGAAGTATCTAGTTAGGATAGATGCTTTTACATGGTCCTCCTCCTCACACGCCCCCTTATCTCCTTTGATCTTAGCAATACCCCTCTGGACTTTCTCCTTTCACTAATGTATCTATATAAAGTCTTGTCACCTTCTTTTACTGTTTGTGCTAGTGTTTCCTTGGTTTGGGCCTTTGCCTGCCTTACTGCCTTCCCTGCTTCCCTTAGGGAAGTTTGGTATGCCTCCCTATCTTCATCCTGCTGTGTTCCCTTATATTTCCTGAAGGCCAGTCTTTTCTGCTACTGTTTTTGAGAACCAAAGTGGTTTCCTTCTGCTTTTGCACTTCCTTTTCTCTATAACACAATGGGATGTTGCTTCAAGTATTGCATCCTTAATGCTTGCCCACTTTGTCTGTGCCCCCTCACCTGTATTTCTTTTTGCCAGGGCTAGCTTAACTCTGTTGGCCATCTTATCAAAGTCAGCTCCTCTGAAGTCCCATATTTTTGCCTTGGAATGGGATGATTTAGTTGTAGTGGCCAAATTGAACCATACCATGTGTTGGTCACTGGCTCCCAGGTGACCTTCTACCTGGAGATCTGTGATCCTTTCCCCATTAGTCAGTACTAGATCTAGGATAGCCCTGTCTCTTGAGGGTTGTTGTACCAGTTGTTTGAGGCCCTCTCCCTGCAGGGAATCCACCATGTGTCTAGTTCTGGCAGATGTTCCTGCTGGTATTTACCAATCTGTATCTGGCATGTTGAAGTCTCCCATTATCAGAACCTCCGCTTTAGCGGTCATGTTTTGTATATCTTCTAACAGTAATGTGTCTATGTCCTCCCCCTGGTCTGGGGGCCTGTAGACAACCCCAGTTCTTATGGTGGTCCCAATTCCTGATTTCAGGGTGACCCACAGTTCTTCTGGCTCCTTATGTGTATTCTGAATTTCTGTAGCTTTGATATTTTCATTGACATACAGGGCCACGCCACCCCCCCTTTTTGTACCTCGGTCTCTTCTGAAAAGTACATAGCCAGGTACTGAAGTCTCCCAAGTGTAGTTACTGGTAAACCACGTCTCACTAATTGCTACTATGTCCAGTTTAGCCTCTGTCATTATTGCCTGCAGGTCTGGGATCTTGTTTCCCAGACTGTGAGCATTTGTGTATATGATTTTCCATTGACCAGATTTTGGTGTGTTAGTTGTTGGGTGAGGTCTGGCATTTCCCCTGTGTGTCGTATGGGGAGCTGGAGCTTTTTCCTTACCTGGTGATGCAAATGAACTGCAAACATGCTGAACTCCTGTTTGACTACTAGCTGAGGGGGGAGGGGTGTTCTTCCCATTTGACATATGGGGTGCCACACCCCTCTCTCCATTTGCTAATTTAAATATTCTGCAAAGATGTCAAACATCTGCCCCAATGCACTGACTCCCTCCTTAGTCATATGCAGTCCATCAAATTTAAAGAACTTTCGCTCCCAAAACTGTTGCCAGTTCCCTACAAATTTGTGTCCTTTTTCTTGGCACCAGTCCTTGAACCACATGTTTAGCTCCCCTAACTCCCCTTCTCTGACCTTCCGTCCATCTGCCCCCCTCTCCGAGACTGGCAGGATCTCAGAGAAGGAGATGCCAGACAAAATGGATGGTAGTTTGTCACCCAGCCTGATCAGGTGTTCCTTGGTCTCCACAACTGACTGGCTGGTGAGATCATTAGTCCCTATGTGTACCAGGATGTCAATGTTTTCTCCTGCTTCCTGAATAATTTTAGCAATGCAGTCAGTGTCTCTCCACTCTAATGCACCTGGGAGACATCTGACCATTGATGTCTGCCTTCTGGAGGCTGATCATGGCTCTGGTGCTTATGCACTTGAGAAGTTGCAGTCTTTTTCTGAATTTTCCGGTTCACAGATTAATAAACAAAAATGTACAGGGGTGGCTATAGCCATTAGGCCTGAACTTCGGGTTGCCGAGATAGCAGGGATACAGATCCATGCTGATGAAATTCATTTTTTGGGCATTTCATTTGGAGGGGGTAGCTGCCGCAGAAAGGAATTGGATAGAAAAGTTGGAGGAAGCTGAAAAGAAAGTTAATAAATGGAAGTCTTATCCTATGACTAGGTTTAAGAGGATATATATGTTGAAGACCTATATTGTTCCTATTTTTTAACATTGAGTTCTGTGTTCCCATTCCCTTCTAAGCTTGAAGCTAGACTCAATAATATTTGCTTTCAATTGTTCTGGGGGAGCCGGTTGAACACTGTCTGGCAGTCTGTAACTTATTGGCCCATTAAACAAGGGGATCTGAACATGCTTAATTCAGTGTTGTTCTTTTTTTCTATTTTTACCTATTCTAATATCCTTCCTCTTTTCATGGGGGAATCACTTGGATTGGGCATTAAGTTTAAAGGCTAGATGCCTTTATTTTTTTCGCAAATGGGAAGCACCATGTTGGGGACCGTTTCGATTGATTCCAGAAAGTACCTCTCTTTATCTAATTGAGGTATTTAAAAAGATTAAACAATGGGATGTGACCACTCAACTCTGTCAAAGTTTAACTAGAAAAGCTTTTTATAAATTTATTTAGGAGAGTCAGTTTTTAACTGGGCCTTGTTTCCTTTGTCCTTCCACCATTGAATCTAAATGGTTACTGGCACAGCTCACTGAGGCTAGGATGCCAGGAAAGCTATGGGATACTGTATGGATGTGTTGCCATGGCAAATTGAATGTAAAGGGTAATCATGCTCATAAGGCAGTTGAAGATCGCCTGTGTGTTAGGGAATCCTGCATTATGCAAGTGGAATCAAAGCAGCCTTTGTTTTTTGACTGTTCTTATATTGTTTTCTTTTGGGACCAATTAGCTCGGCACTGGCACTTGCCTCTCTTTTGCACTGTGTCCTATTCTGAATTGGTTTATGGTAATTTTGGGCCAGCATGGGATATGTTTTACTCGGGGACTTTACGTGTCCTTTTTGCAATTATAAAGTGGTGCATTTGGCAGACTAGATGCAAATTTGTTTTACATCAATGCTTCATGCCTTTAAGGGGTCTTATAGCTACTCATACTAATAAAGTAGCGATTTTTTATTTGAAGGAACGTTCGGCATTGCTTCCTCCCATACTTGCCAATTGGTGGAGGGCTGTTCCAATTATTTTATTTGAAGGAGTGATGTGAATTTGGTCTCAGTATGGGTAGAAGGGTGCTTTCTGTATGATTGTTTTTTTTGTTTATGGGATTCATTCCTGTTTCTTCTTGCTTTGTTTTTTTTTTTGTTTTTTTTTCCCCAGGTATCAAAAATGCCATTGTTATGGATTTTCATTTTTGTAATTTTGACCGACTATTTCCTTCTGGTTTTTCCTTGAGTATTATCGTATTGTTATATTTTTTCTAATAAAAAATTCCCCTACTCTTTTTCGATAAGTGCCATGGGATCTTTAGCATCCACCTGAACTACCACCAATCCAGGCAGATGGTACCTCGGTTTGACGTCTCATCCGAAAGATGGCACCTTAGAATAGTAGCACCCCCCCATGCTGCACTACAGTGTCAGTATTGGGATATTAACCCAAGTGGAAGATATGGGAACTGAACCCTTAGCCCTCTGATCTCCCAACCTCAGAGGCGAGTGTACTACCTACTGAGCCACTGACACTGACAGTGTCATTTACCGGGGGGGGGGGATGGAGCGGTTCTGTCTTGTATTGTGAGCGGGGACAAACCAGAGGAAGGGATGGGACCGGTAGAGATCAGAGTCCCTGACGGGTCTGGGCAAAGTGAGTGTCCACCACAGAGAGGGGGGGACCAGCAGTACAGGATGCAAAGGAGGAGGAGGAGGAGGTGGAGGGTGATATCCCGGTAAAGAGAGTAGAGTTAGGGAAACCTTAGGTTCCTTCAGACGCAGAAAGCACCTGGCCCACATGAGATACATACCAGGGTGCTGATGGAAGTGGAGGATGTCCTGTCAGACCACCTGGTGGAGCTCTTCAACATCTCTCTGAGGACTGTATGGTTGCCCCAAGACTGGATGGTAGCCCATGTCATGACGATGTACAAGGGGTGAGGAAGGGAGGAGGTGGTAAATTACAGGCCCCTTAGCCTGACATCGGTGGTCAACATGGTGGTGGAGGACATCGCCAAGGAAAGGCTAGGAGGGTTTATTGGAGCAAACTGGATATTTGGACAGTAGGAAGCATGACTTTGTCCCGGTAAGATTGTGTGACATGAACCTTGTGGAGTTCGATGACTGGGTGTCGATGGCCCTGGGCAGGGGTAGACTGGTGAACATCCTCTTTCTGGACTTCGGCAAGGCATTTGATTTGGCACCCTACAATTGCATGCTGTCTAACCTGAAGGAAATGGTGGTAGGGAGCTGTTGATAAGATGTATAGGAAGTTGTCTCTCTGCTCGTACTCAGAGGGTGGTGGTTGGGTGTCTAGCCTCATTCCCAAAGTGGGTTACTAGTAGTTTGCACCAGGGATCAGTGCTGTGGCCACTCCTGTCCAACGCCTATGTCTCACACATAAGGAAGGGGATCAGGAGTGAAATGAGTCTCTTTGCAGACGACTCAAAGCTGGGTGCTGTGGTGGATGAGGAGGAGAGAGGGAGGCCTTGCAGGAGGACCTGGATGCTCTGGAGAGGTTGTCAGAAAAATGGAAAATAAAATTCAATGTGGGAAAGTGCAAGGTTCTGCACCTGGGAGAGGTGTGGGCAACGAGAGGGAATGGGTGTAAGCTGGAAGGGAGCAGGCTCAGAGGCGAGAGGAGGAGGTGTTATTTCACTGAATGTGTGGTGGAGACATGAAATGTGATGCCCAAGGAGCTGGTAGAGGTGGAGACTGTGGATGGGTTTAACATGGTAGGGGACAGGTACAGGAGGAGTATAAATTGCAGTTTTGCCTATTCTGCTGGCATTTTATTATGTTACTACGTTAGTAGTGTGATAGTATGTTAGTGGCATTCGATCATGTATTCCCATTATTATTACACACTTCACCCGTGATGTGATTATCAGGTTATAAACTTATTGCAAGTTGTGGTAAATAGACAGTATCCATACATTATTGTATAATTGTACATAGAAACATAGAAGTTGAAGACAGATAATGACCACAAGTCCTATCCACTCTTCCAAAAAGAAATTGAAAGAAAATAATGTCATTACCACTCCTTCTGCACAGAGAAAGGAGCAGGCAGATGGCACAGAAAAAGAGCCCTTATCAGAGGACATATCAAAAATGTAGTGATTCTTCCAGGCAGTCCAGGCCATGACAAGTTTGACTAAGATATCTGCCACCCAACCTCCCCAGACTCAGGCTTCAACATATCTGTTTGCGGAGGAAGAAGAAGAATATTATGTGTATATGGAGGAAGGTGACCCCATGGGGATAGATGGCACACCTGAGAAAGATTTGGAACCTCCTCCAAGGCAAATTGAGGACTACTCATCCTTTTCCTCATTTGTCAGACAAACGGTTTGTAGAAACATAGCAGTTGATGGCCGATAAGGACGGCAAGGCCCATCCAGTCTGACCATTTCTTCTACCTTATGAGTGTGCCATCGGCCTGCACTCTGTCAATGTCCTATCTATTCATACTCATCTGTATTGCTTCCTTATGCCGATCCCATGCCTGTTTGAAGCACTGCACTGTATTCATATTCAATACTTCCCGAGGTAGGCCGTTCCATGCATCCACATCCCTTTCTGTAAAAAAGTAGTTACTCACATCACCCCTGAGTCGGCTGCCCTATAATCTCATGCTGTGCCCCCTTGTCCTGCTATTTTCCTTCTATTTTTCTTATGGTAACTGCTTCAGTGGTCTGTACTTTTCTGCTACTGTTTATGACAACAAAAGTAGTTTCTTCCTTCTTTTGCTCTTTTGTTTCTGTCTACCACAATTGTTGCCTGTACTTCATCGCCTGTATTTCTTCTTGCCAGTGCTATATTTGTTAAAGTGTGGTCCTCTCTAGCCCAATATTTCTCCCATGGAATGGCATGATTTAATTATACTGTACAAATTAAACCATACCATGTGATGGTCGGTGGCAAACATGTCACCTTCTACCTGGAGATCTGTTATTCTTTTCCCGTTACTCGTTACTAGTTCTGTGATAGCCCTGTCTCTTGTGGGTTGTTGTACCATTTGCTTGATGGTCTCCACCTGCAGGGAATCCACTATGTATCTAGTTATTTTTTTTTTTTTTCGTTGATAACTGGGTAAGGCCCACTAGGCACAGGTGCCTGTTTCCGGGGCGACCTGGGAGCACTGGACGGTTAAGTGACTTGCTCAGAGTCACACAGTATGCAAGTGGAGGTTGTGAGAATCAAACCAAGGTCTGGTCTGTGGGATGTGCCAAGCTCATTCACAGCTCATTGCTCTAACCTCTAGGCTATACTGCCAGCCAATTATGGTATATGTTACAGCTGGTATTGGCCAACCTGTCCATGGAATCTTGAAGTCTCCCATTATCAGAACCTTCACATGAGCTGTAATGTTTTGTATATCTTTTAACAGCATTGTGTTTAAGTCATCGCCCTGGTCTGGAGGCATGCAGACAACCAAAGTTCATATAGCTGTCCGATGTCATGTTGCCAGGGTGACCCACACTTCTTCTTTCTCTGTGTGTGTATTAATAATTTATGCAGCTCTGATGTTGTCATTGACATAAAGGACCGATTCTCCCCCCCCCCATTTTTTTTTTTAAGTTCACTATGTATTGAACAGTACATAGCTGTGTGCATTGTGGTTACTGGTGAACCATGTCTTGCTACGGGCTGCTATGTCCACTTTCATGTGTGATTGTCATACCTAAGTGCAGTAACACACTGCAGTATGACTATGTATAACTTCTATGTTTGTATGTTTATACACTGATAGTACACAATGATTTACATTGTGAGAGACAGTATCTGAATTGTACTGGTTGATTGCTAGATGTATTACACAGCTGGTTATGTGGTCTTAATGTTTCACTTGTACCCCAGTATTGAATGTTACATGGTTTGAAGCTGGATAGGTTCTGCATCATTGTGACAATACTGTTCACACTGTGTTCCAGAAATTCAGTACTAAAGCAACTTAGACTCTCAAGTATGTGCCATCCACAACCAGGAGGAGAACATTTTCGCGCAGAACTCAAACATATACCATGGGAATCCATTGTGCGGTTCAGGCCCATATCACTAATGTTCCTACAAGGACAATGAGCACGCTTTATGATGAACATTATGACTTTGAAAAGGAAGTCCATGTGCATGGAAATGTGACCGAGTACAATGAAGATGAAGATGACTGTGAGCGGGAGGATGATGAAGAACAGGATCCCGATTGGGTCATGGATAACTCCTACGACTCTAATTCGTCGTCCGACCTTGATCAGGTTGTTGAGGACCAGCATGATAAGTGATTTTCTCCATTACTTTGTATATTCTACATGATCTGTTACTGAATGTTTACACACGCAGCAGTATGATGTTGTCACATGGTTAGCATGACGAACTTACCACAGATTGTTGGTACTGACAAGCAGCACTGTGCATGCATGTAAGTGTACTGCTGTCCGGACAGTGCTGTAACTGTCACATGCACTGAACGTGACACCATCATTGTGACATATTGTAGCTTGGTTAAAGCATATTCATGTCATAACGATGTGATTATCAGGTTACAAACTGAGTGAAATCATGCTGTCCATTCATTATATTGTTTTATAAAATGGGCATAGCAAAATAAGGCTAGTGATTGGCTAGAAAAGCAGTGCCATATATATATATATATATATATATATAGTGTATATTACACATAGAAAAAAAAGCACAGGCAAACTAATCAATGCACATAAATGGAGTGTTCAGAGCTAGGCATGGAATGTAAGATGCAATAAGACACTCCAGGGTGTGTGTTGAACAGATATTATAAACAGGTTCTCAGAAATGCTGCAATCTGATTGGCTGTTACGATTCCAACAGCCTTACATTACACATACGAGAAGAGTTGTGCTGGATAACACGCCTCGCGGGTTGGGCACGAGGCCGAAGGCCGAGTGCGACCAACGGCAAGGCGTGACGTTATCCCAGCACAACACACACCCTGGAGTGCATTATTGCTATTATAAAATGGCTCGGCTTTAAAAAAAATGTAGCTTTTGTTTTAATTTTTTACTTTTTTGTTTTTTAAGTATTGAAAATGAGATGTATCCTTCCACTCAATAAAGTAGTCCGAGACATTTCTGTGGTTAAAAGTTTTAATATTTATAACAGTAACAACAGAATTGTGTAGTTTTAATAAATAATGTTATGGCAATAAATAACACTATGCAGTTTGTAAATTAGCAGTTTGTAAATAAATAAATATAATAGTATAAGTATATGTTTGAAGGTTAATAAATTCAAGACATATGTTTAAAGATTGCTGTTTAGTAATAAATGCATTTGATCAATAGATTTGCTGTAACAGTAGAGGAAGTTCAGTTCATTTATCAGTGTGTTTTCAGCACTTGCTTTTTGAACATTAGTTCGTTTCGTTTACAAAGTGTGTTTAATATTGTGTTTTGAGCACTTCGTTTTTGAAATTATCCTGCTGCTTTTGGTTTCATTTATTTCTGCTGCTGTTGCTTTAATTTATTTGTTGTAGACGTGGAAAACGCTCATCGAGTTTCCTGTTATGATGGTTTGGGTATTTAGGGATTGGTTTGTCGAAAGTGGGGTCATGGTGTACGTCGTCGAGGTTACACTCGTTGCATCATTTCCTGTAGCTTCGGGTTCGGATCTCTGCTGCGGTGCTTGTTGTAGGATTCCAGGTGCAGTTTTAATGTGGAGTTACCCATGGTGAGTGTAAGCTTCAGTAATTTGAAGCGGAGTCTCTGGGGAAATATTTTCTGAGGAATGAGCTTGTTGTGATGTTTTTGTGGTGCCAGACAGGAGGTTGCTCCAAGTGTTTCGGTTTTGTAGTGAAGGGCTCCAGTAACTCCGGAGAGATGTCTCAGCTCGGTGCCCTGTTACTGCCATAATCTGTCGGGCTTGGAGGCCAGCATCTGATAAAATTTGAATTGCAGTAGAGCGGAGACTGGTTAGTGTAGGTTTCTGGCAGTGATGCTGCTTTGCATATTTTGGGAAGCATTGTTGCTAGATAGTTAATTCCCATGGGTTCTAATGTGTACCATGTATTTTCTTCAGACCATGGTTTGCTTGGCATTTTTCTAGGATGGAGGTACAGACAGGGAGCATTTGTAGGGATTTTGTTAAGTATTTTGTGAAGGCAGCTACTGGGCAATGCGGATGTCCTGGGAGGGCAAACATGCAGCCGCTGTAAGTTGTTTCTCCTCGCTCCAGTATCTTTCCGTGATTTTGGTTTTTTCTGAAACTCATTGTTAAATACTTGCGCCCAGTGGAGTCCGTGCATAATTGAAATGAGTCTGGTTTTAATTTGGCGCTTGACCTTCACAACCGCGCCTTGTGGAGTGGATTTGAATTTCTAGCCACACGCGACGGACTAGGCCTTCTGGTGTTTCTGTGGACAGCGCGTTGGAGTTTCTGAGCTGCTCAAGATAGCTGACTGGTATCGCGGGGTGATGTTTAGTGCGGTCTTTTCCTTCTCGACGGAGATTTTTGATGTTGGCAAGAAATACGTTGTTGGAGGACTGGAAATCGGGATCGGACATTAGATTTATGTTTCTGCTCACTGGCGGTTCATTTAAATATCTGTTTATGCCAGCACGAAGACCTACGTAGCTGCTGATACTGTATGGTTGTCCTGTTTTTGTTCTGACTGAACCATAGAAATAGCGAAGGGTATTATTTAACTCAGATGCTGATATTTCTTGGAAGTTGATTTGTATTTTTTCTCACTGATCCAGTCCAGGAATATATTCATAGCCCAGGAAGTTGCTCATTTTGTTGTGGGCTCATTTCTTTCTGTTTCCAGTTGGTCCAGGTCTCGAGGTGCTATGTCTAGGTGTCTTTTTTTTTCTTTTCGTTTTCCTGCAATTGTACTTGACTGTTTTTCTGTTTTAAATACTGCAGTTAGGTTTTCAATGTTGCAGATGTCAAAATTCACTTCTGGTATTTGTGACATTTTGGTATTTTCTTCACAGCTGTTGTCAGTTAAGGTTTTGAAAGCTTTCCAGAGGCGTAATGATTTCATTTTTTTCATGGGGTCTGTGAAGTTGCCGGGAAGTGATCCGTGATGTTGTGCTGTATTATCCTCACGCCTTCTGGACACTGCTGACCAATCAGGTGAGTGGATTTTTTCTTGCCATTTTATAATTCATGTTATACTGTCATGTACAGCCTGATAACAATGGCACATGGATTCTTCTTGTCAGCATTCCATCCTCTAGCACTGCTGAATGACTGACATGATGCATTCTGATTTTGAACCAGCATTCTTAAACCGTTGGTGGAAGAAATATTTTATTAAAAATCTCCCTCTAAATGAGGAAAACATTCAAAAGGTATTCTTTTAACCCTCTTCTTTTAGAACACGTTTTTATAATTGCAATAAGGCACTCCCAGGAGTTAGATTAACAGTCAGTTAATCATTCAGCTGTGCTTCGTGCCGCATTACACCCCCAGGGGGTGATTATTAGACTCTTAATCTAACCCCTGGTCATGCCTTATTGCTTGATTACCACACTTCCAGGGGCTGAAGGCACTCTGCTAATTATCTCCTGCCTTAGTACACCCCTGGGCGTATGGTAATATCTGTATAATTACTGGTGACCCCCTTTATCAACCCGTTTTTGTAGCTCTCGCCTTGCATGTGCCTGAAAACGAGTTATTACGGCGTTCTGAAAAACTTTCTTTCATGAGCGCGGTCCTTGGCTGTCATTCAATTGCTTCCTGCCACTTCATTGGCTTGAATTCTTTGTGTGGGCGGGGTGAACAGTATATTTAAACATGGCGGCTCTGCTTACCGATGAGCTGCTATTTCTCACCGCCTCACAATCATTATTAATTACTTTTTTGTTCTTCAGCTAGCATTTTAAATATCAAATATGTGGTTGATCCTGCCGCTTGTCCGGATCAGAAGATGCCAAGTGTGATCCGGGATGTGTCTCACCTGACTGCAAGGTTTCAGAGAGAGAGAGAGAGAGAGAGAGCGCTAGCGCAAGTGAGTAAGAGACAGTTTGTGTTTGTGTGTGTGTCGTGTCTGTGCGTGTCTCAGCAGAATAGAGAATAAGCGTGTGTGTGTGTGTGTGTGTGTGTGTGTGTGTGGGTCACGGGCACAGCAGGACTCACTGGCAGTCTATGGAAACTGCAGGGGAAACTGCCTTCAGCACTGAACTAATTTACCGAAAAGAACACTGCCCGGCCATGCTTGCTCTCACTCTCTCTTGCTCAACAACGTCTACACACAAAGTCCATGCACCAGTAATTATATAAAATAAAAGATAGGCAAGTGTGTGCCTATGAATATTTTTTTCACACCCTCAGTGTGTAATGACTACATAAACCTCTCGAGCTTCGCTCTCGAGGTTTATGGGTCATCACACACCTCGCGTGTGAAAATAATATTCATAACACACACTTCCATATCCATTATTCTATATTTAATACACACCCTGGAGTGTCTTATTGCTTATGTGTTGTTGAAAGGCAACATAATGCAGCATAGTATTACTCCGTTGTGAATTGTTCATAAGTATACTGTGTTACTGTTTTGTAAGAACATGTTTGCTACTATCTAGGGCAATAGAATTAACTTCAGACAAACCACCTCATCAATAGAACACCTTTTTGATATTTGAGAGCACAATCCTTTTGATGTTGCAGTCCTGATTCACCTGCTTTGCAGAATGTAAAGTAATCCTATGAAGAACATTTGGTGGATTGGCAGTGCTTGAACAGCTGTGCGTTAACGGGCGTACCAGAATATGGGAGACACAACCAAGACTGGGCGCACAACCTGTTGGCAACCTGTTGACAGCGTGTGCAATTTCTTTTACTGGTGGCAGCCCTGTTAGGGTTCTGAACTTCATGAGACACCCGAATATGCCAACAATTGCATTGAGAACTTATAACATGATACAGTCAAGTTATCTACTGCAGTCTGTTTCCAGAGTATGGAGACGTCACCAAGATAAGTTGCTTTAGGACTTGTCAAAAGAACCCACTCAACTAGGTGGCAATGCCCGGTATTGTTCACCGGACCACACAGTAAAGTACAGCTCTAACTCATTAATCAACCTTGTGCACTCCAAAATTGTAGGTCAACAACTGATTCAGAGCAATGAAGTGTCTAGCTCCAATGCTATTGAGTTAGAGGGACTAAAACGTTGCTTGCGCAAGGTCAGATCTGCTGGTGTCAATGTTCAAAGTTTAACAACTGATCGCCACGTTTCCATGAAGAAGTACATGCGTGAACAGGAGACTGATATAGTCCACTGGTTTGATGTCTGGCATGTTGCGAAATGTAAATGCTTTATTCCCTGCATAAAACTTGTGATGCTTTCTACACTTGGTTTTACAAACAGTTGTGTAAATGCATAGTTTTCAAACAGAGGACATAACCACATCTGTCTGTAAGCTTAGTTGTCAAGAAAAAAATGGAAGAACACTCAAAATGGAGAGTTTGTTCTATACTAGGACATTTGGCGAAGCCAGTGAGTAACCACCTTTACTGGTGTGCAAACTCAAGCAACTGCTATGGTGAGATGGTGGTAGCCAAGTGGCTCTCCATATTGAATCATGTCTGCAACATACACAGTGGACATGGACAGCTGTCATCATGGTCCTTTGGAGGACCGTGTTTGGATAGAAAAAGGTTAGCACATGTAACCCCCCCTGTTACCCGGGGTTACTAGAATCCCAGTAAGACCTAGTGGTAGGCAGGGAAGGCAGCTTGTGAAACTCCAGTTAAATGGATTTCACACTGTCTCACTCTGTTCTCAGTCTCAGCTGAGACTGAGGGATGACATCATTTTAGAACTGTCGCAGCTGCATAAGCCACACTGGAATGTTGCAGTTGGAGGTTAGAGTAGAATGTTGGGGAATTTGAAGTCAGTCTGTGTGCAGTCTTAGAGAGAGAGAGACTGTAGTGCAGCAGAGTGTGTGCAGGCTCTCAGAGCTTTAAGCTCTGTTTCAGAGCTACTTTTGTAATAGGTGTGTGTTTCCACCTGAAGAGGAACACAGGAACTGGTAATTGAAGTGGTGGAGACCGCTTTCAATGGTTCAAAGCCCCATCCCTGAGGGGATGGGGGGAAGGTGTCTGCCTGTTTTCCAGGAGCAACCCCCCTGGGTCCGGCTAAGGGAAAGAAGCTGCCTGTTCAAGTTGTGCTGAGGCACCAGAATCTCAGAGAGGAAGATTCCTTGAGGAGTAAACGCCTGTGGGGCACCTGCAACCAAAGGGTGAGTTCGCTCTGAAAAAGGGCCAAGTGTTTTCACCTGAAACAGAATGAAACTAAAGGGACTGTTACTGTGGGGTCAGGAAAAGACAGCCAAGTACAGTTGGAAGATGTGGGGATTGGACTGCTTAACTCAGTAGGGGGTCTAGAGTAATGGACAAAGCCACTAATAAGTATGTTCAAGTCCAGCACAAATGGAAAGAAAGAATGTGGGGATTGGACTGCTTAACCTATGGGGGGTCTAGAGTGATGGACAATGCCACTTAATTTAAGTATGTTCAAGTCTGGCACAAATGGGAAGCAAGACAAGTAGCTGGAATGTGAAATGCATTTAGCAAGAATCTACACAGCAAAGTGTTAAAGGAGGAGGTGTTTACAGTCCAGAGAAATGGCCGTGTATGAATTGTGGGAGCGAGAGGTGGGAGACCCCCCCATCAGTAGTAACCAAATTCACCTCTATGGATTTGCTCTGAGACACCTGTTGCTTTCCCTCAGGTACTTGGCCAGTGCCTGAGGAAAGTACCCAGACGTGGGAATGATAGGAAGATTTCCTGATGGAGCCAAGGTGCTCTTAGGTGGTTTAGGGAGCCATCAGAAAATGTTTCCATGAAGTATGGAAGGTGTCCAAGTGGCTGGCAAGGGAGCCGAGCCAGGGAAAACCCAGAGCAGTGTACAAGTTCGGGCTATGTAACCCAGAGCCATGGTACAAGTCTGGGCTGTGTGCCCAGTGTGTCATAGAGCCTGAGGGCTAAAGTGATGAGGATGTGTTCTGGTCTCTTTTAATCTGCATTACCAGGAATGTAGCCCTGTGGGGGTCCATCTATGCTTTGTTTATTCTGTTTGGATGTGAATAAAAGCCACACTTTAGAGTCCCACTTCTAGTATTGGACATTACAGTTATTGCTTCCTGTGTTCGGAGTCACTTGGGTGCCCCTGTGCAGAGTAGCCAAACCTAGCCTTTGTGCCGGGTGACATATTCCTCTCCGAACCCAGCCCACCTGGTATTGCTGTCAGATGGAAACGGCAGACCGGGTAGGGCTTACACACACATTTTGCACAGTTATTGTTCTGACAGTGTTTATTTAAGGAAAAAGTTACAGTGTGCTTTCATGAATATTTACTTCGGTAAGGATGGAATGGTTGCATGCTGTTTGTTACCAGCACTGCAATACTTTACATGACCACAAGTCTGTGTCATTGAAGCTGACAGCACAGTATCAGGAATGCATGGTATGCAATGTGAAGTGTGTTATGAACATGTAGGTGTTCCATAATAAACTGAACACATGTTCTGTGCAGTGTGCTCGATTGTACAGCTACCACCACTAAAATGCTGCTGCCCCAATCATCTACCAATCTCCGTCACACACCACCACTGCCATTGTCCCATGCAGGTTGTAAGTTCATAAATTGCAGAACATGTGGAAGGACACCTCGTCATTGGTAAATGTGTTCCATCATACCACCACCCTTTTCATAAAAGATGACCTCATGATCTCCCTTCTAAATGAACCACCCTGGCGCCTCCCCACAAGATTTGTGTCTGTCTCATGACAAGAACATATATAGTTGATGTGTTGCATGACATGAATATCGGTAGCACACATAGAGAAATGTTACGGATGATAATTCTTGGAGATGCAGACATATAACTGTTATGTGCTGCACCTAGGCACAGTTACTGTTAACTTTCAATGTTATAATACAAGTTTGTGGTTTCACAATGCATTTATATCTCATAACTTACAAATCTGATCACTTTCTGTGTTGTCATACAAGAAACAGGCCTCTTAAGGCACTTGAGATTATTGCCACGAATAATACACTACTTAGGGACATCCCCAGGTTATCACTAGGTGAACAGACATCATCACTTGAGGCCTTCCACAAAGTGGTTATTTTCTTTGCTCCAAAGATGACACATTATTTATTTCCCAGTATGGAGGCTTAGTAAGTATTTTTGAATATTTCATCACTGTCACACTGCTCAATCCAATCAAGACACTTTAAAAAATGGTTGAAATGGGTAAGGAAAATTGAACATTATCATTGGCTTCAAAGGAAGTGTCAAATATGTTTAACACAAACTAACAAAAAAGTATTAGCAATTAAATCAATGAACGCACTGCTAAAAAAAAAAACAGTGTGCAAGTAGACATGCCGCCATTGTTTTTTCCACTGCTATGGCATCTTATCCCTATCAAAGACAGTGCTGCTGTTCTGTAATGATTAATTTAGTCCGGCCCGGTGGTGCTGAGGGTTGAGGTGCTGGACACCACACCTCACACCACACCGGTGACCCAGGTTTGGGAACGAGCCCAGACCGCCAGGGGTCAGCAGGGGAGAGACAGAGAGAGAGAGAGAGAGGATCCAGCATCCGATGGACTGCTCTCCTCTCTCGGGAAGGGATCCAGGGGTAGCCCAGTGCAGCAGCGCCCCTTGGTGGAGACTGGTGGCACTGCTATGCATTCAGATTTGCAAATAGCTAGGGTAGTGGTTGGGCAGCTGCTTTCCGGACGTGGGTGGGAGCACCCTCATCGCGGGCTGGGCGGCATTGCATGTCCCATGTTGGGGGATGTGACACTAGCCAGGAAAACTGAAAAATCTGGATCATAGGGATAGGCAACGGCACCTATCCTACACCTATCCTCCACGCCCAGTGCTGGATCCGACTCGGCTGGGCCTCATAGTTTCTCCACCCGGGCCCTGCCCGCTCACCAGAGTCTGCCTTCCTAAGGAGCCCAACATGGAGTCAGACTACCCTCCCCAGGTGGGTTAAACTGGGGGCGCTAGCAGCGGGGGGGGGAGAGAGAGAGAGAGAGAGAGAGGGCAACAGACCACAGAGGATCTCAGGTGGGCAGGCATAAGGGATGGGATGCCTGAGAGAGTTCTCCTGATCCGTGACCGGAGGGAAAAAGAGTCTACAAAAAAAAAAAAAAAGATTAATTTAAAAAATGTAGCCCATTTTATAAGCACAATAAGACACTGCTGGGAGTGCACTGTATATATATTTCTGTACTTCCGTGGGCTGAAGGTACTCGGCCAGTGGGATTTTGACTCAGTGCGCCCCTTGGTATGCGGTAATAAATCATCAATGTACATCCCATCATGTCTTATTGCTTACTTCATGACCATGAATGAAAACTGGTGTGGCTAATAGTAAGACCTTGCAAATTAAAGGACAACTGATAAGGTTTGGGAGGGGGTGGGGTGCAGTACTTCCTTGCTGTTCCATGACTGCATCACTCAAAAGGCAGCTTGGCCAATACTGAGCATGAAAAGCACTATGCATGTATAGTTGTCATCTTACTGTACTCCCTTGATCAGTTACACAAGTTAAGGGACACTGAATGCTGTCCATGGCTACCTATCCAGCCCCACCGGGCTTCTATCAGTGGAGGAGAGGACAGAAGAGATGGGGAGATATGAAAGAAGTTTTCAAGGGGATCAGTAGGGTAAGCCTTGAGGGTGTCCTTCAGCTGAGGGAACAGGGGGTGACCAGGGGACACCCCATGAATCTGGATGGGGAGGTTTAGGGGGGAAACAAGGCGTGTCTGCTTCACTGAGAAAGTGGTGGATCCCTAGAATGCGCTGCCCAGAGAACTGGTGGCTGCTAGTACTGTGGAGGAGTTCAAGAATGGCTGGGATAGGTGCAGGGGGAGGGTACATCCAGGAGCCCCGCTGGGAAATAGGGGTCCTTGTTGTGAGGGAGGGAGGGATAAAAATGGTACCCTGCATTGGCACTGACCATCAGGCAAATTTGATAGACCATAGGGCCTATCCTGCTGGCTTCATAGTATGTTAGTATGATAGTATGAAGTGGTCCAAGTGCGCATTGCCATATCTCCTGTGTTTTACCTGTCTAAGTAAGTGAAGCAAGCATATTGTATGCTTAACATTGATCGCTAATACTATCGTTGATGTTCTCGTAGGTTATTCATTGCAGCGCTACACTTCAATGAGAATTCTGCCCGTGCACAGGCAGTAACAAAGGAGGGAAAGGCGACGTGGGGAGTTTCATACCCAAAGGCCTGTGGAGGAGCATCTGTCATCAAGGGGGTCAAGATCCCCGTCACATACCGTAAGTATGGAAATCTATGCACTGAGTACAAATTAAACAAATAAAAATAATGTGCCACATTGTTCAACTGATACATACAGGAACATGCGGAACTACAGACAGTATTGATTATAAACCAAAGTGTGACATTAATTCTTCACAAAATATGTCATGAATGCATTGAAGGATAGGCCTGCACAGTGTCGTCGAGTGAGCGGGCATACGTGCCTTTCCTCATGACGCACTGGCAACTCCTGTTTGCGGTGCGAGAGTGTCGCTGTTGTTTGGCCGCTGAAGGAACAGGATTGAGTGTCCACAGGAAAGCTGTCCTCTGCCAGTGAGGAAGGTAGTACAGGCGTGTCACTTTAATGACACCAAGTGGAGGCTTGGCACCACTGCACCTCAACCTGTCACCATCGAGGGTGGGTGGACCATCCGGACGTTATGCTTTCACTAGATGCGTGAATAGCACGGGCATTGCCAACATTGCAGCTCCACCCATGAGCAGACACAGAACAAGGAATGATGTCACAGGTCAAGCAGGATGAAGTGATCTGAGCAATGCAGGATCCTCACTGCCCTGACACAGAGGGTAACACAGAGGTGGAAGTAGTGGTTATCTGCCTGACGTCTGGGTGCATGGTGGGATGGGTGTTTACATGCCAAGTGGTGGAGACCCGGAGGACAAACAAATAAATTAAAACAAACATTTATTGAAGTGCGCAACAATGCAAACAGTGAAAACAATGCTTGTGTGCTGACTGTGATTAAGAAGAGTAGAAAGAGTGGTACCAATGGTTTTACAAGGGAATAGATGAGGCAGGCAGTACAGCACGGTAATATGTACTAGTTGTTACATAAAAAGTGAATCATTGCTTGTATTGTCAGCTTTATAATAACATAGTACGAATCAATCACATTAGGACTCCATCACCCTCTCAGTGAAGTAACGTCTCCTTGTTTTTCCCCATCAGCCTACCACCTTCAAGCTTTATTGAGTGTGCCCTAATGGTCCCCACCTCCCTCATCTGAAAGACACCCTCAAGGCTTACCATATTCATAATTTTTTTGTTTGTTTGTTTGTTTGCTTTTTGACATTCTTTTTATCACTCTGCAGCTCCATGGCATCATTCAAGTACCCACTCGGCTGGGTCTCTACTTTCAGCAACACCCGCTTAACAGTGTCCTCACCTGACTGCCCAGGTAGGTCCAGCACCCCAGATCACACACCCCCCGTGGTCCCTTGGTGGCATTTCTGAAACTGTAGGGGTCTACCTGGTGTTGGGTTGGCTGTGGAGTGTACTGGTGCGCTGGGACAACCTCCTCCTCCACTAGTCTATGCTGCACCCGACAGCCGCCAGGTGCCGCAACAGAGCGGTGCATCACCAAACACATCCCCAGGGAAGGGAGAGCTGTCCTCCAGATGCTTGATCCATTCCCTCCACTGCAGACCCCCAGCAATCTCAGCTTGTTCCCGAAACCGGGTCGCCGGTGTGGCATGAGGTGTGGCGTGAAGCGCCTCAACCATTAGCACCAACGGGCCATCGATACCTTTGTATGTTAACATGTGTTCATACTCATTGATATGACTTATTGACATGTGCTTTCATGTTAATACAGGTTATGTTTCAGAACTCATAGATGAGGTCTTTGCAGTTGGAGCAGAATTTCCATCATACCATCTTGCAAGAATGGCTAACATGGGTAGGCATGTGCCTTCACCACTTTCTTCAAAGAAAGAAAGAGCAGACAAGGATCAGCTTGTTAGAGATCACAGTTCATGATTTAATAAGACATAAAGTGTATTGTTGTCTGAATGTTCACATATTGGTATAACTCATAGTATAAGGATTGGGGAATGAATCAACACAGATTGATGAACATGAAATCAACTAAGGTTTCCACAACACTACATTACTTGTTGGTAGTATTGCTGAATTACACATATAACAAATTAATTCCATACCACGTGATACAGCGCTGTACAATATTGTTGATCCCCCCATCACCATTTCGATACAGTACTGGATCAACCACTGTTACTCAAATAGTAATATGCATTTGCCAAAAGTGGTCCATAACGCATCTCAAAATGTAGAAAAGTTTCATGCATAACAACCACCCATGTGCAGTTATGTTATTTTGCAGTGACATCCTGTTTGCCACTTTGTATAACTGCTTTATAAAGGATGAAGTGCCTTTTCCCTATTACATGACACCTAGCTATGTAATGTGCTTTGTTCATCATTTGGTGATGCACACTGTGCCCACATCATGTCCCCTGCATTTTACTGTGAAGAATACACATCACAGCTGCAATTACATATACTGCATTATACATGCAATAGGGTTTGATTCACATTGTATGCAAGACTTGAATACCATGTCACTTAATGTGGTACAAAAAGATATTGTAGAAATGAGACTCTGACGAAGTGAATATGTTTTAATTAAACTTTAATGAACAACTTTGCTGTATTGCACATTTTTTTTGGCATAACACATAATTCATGAATGTAACTTAATATAATTTGTTCATGTGTTGAAAGCAGAATACAAAGTTTACTGTGCCATTACAAATGCTTAAGTGTCAGTGGGAATGTTATCCAAATGGTATCTGAAAAGTAGAATAGAAAGAAAATACTATGTAATAAGTTCTTTCTGGTAAGGTCACATTTTCCTCTACCCACCCATCAGTTATCAGCTTAACACTCCCCATTTCATTTCTCAACAGTTGTCCCCAATATCTCACAAGCAATTACTGTTTGTAATGTTAACCTATATCACAATGAGCAACATAAGTCTGACGGCTTAACATGTTTACTGCTCACATTGTCACTTTGTCATTCAATCCGTTGACATTAGCACTGTGTACTTTTGTCTGGTTTGAGTGACTGAAAGTACCAATACCCACATCCTGTTTTTGTCCATGACATTATTTCAGTGTACTGTATGGTGGGACAGTATCATGGATGGAAATCCACCCCTCAAATACCCTTGCTATGATGCAGTGGGAACGTCAGCGTAGCTATTATGCTGCACTGGCAACACAGCTACTGCTGTGTAGCAACAACTAACGCCTTCACGAATGCACGTTAATCAAACTATATAATGTGAAAGAAAATGTATGGTCCTGTATCTATGACAGCTCTGAGTTGCCAACTCGAGGTTGCCAAGGTGACCAAAACATCTCACTCTTCGCTCTCGGGGTTTAAACGGTCACCATTGTCAACCTCTCCATGGCAACACACAGGGCACAATTCTACAAGACATACGTGTGGCATAACTTGACTTGCGCAAAAAAGAATGGCCCAAGTAACAATTTATGACAGCAGTTGAAAAATACGGTATTCTGCAACAGTGGACATATGCTGGCACTTATGCACTAAACTCCCAATGACATGTCACTAAGGTGTTTACGGCTGAATTTTAGCCCTATTCAGGAAGGGCAGAAACTAAGTCCACAATGTCGGTATTGTACAACAACCCCTTGAGTACAACCATCAACGTAAGCTAAACCATCCTCTAGCTGGCATAACTTTACTTACGTACTCTGTGGGTTGTGTAGATCTGCCATCAGACCAGCACCTGATCTGTGTGCCCTCCCATCCATGCCCTGACCACCACAATAGGTGCCAAACAGGGCATCTCTCACACCCCCAAGTCCCTGATCATCCACACAGTATGTGCCCAGCAGGGCATCTTGCGCCACCGGCAATCAAATCCCCAAGCCTGTCCATGCCCCAGGCTGCCCACACACCCATACCCCCTCAACCACCACAGTGCAATGATTAACCCCACCCAGCTGTGCCTGTCCACCACGCAGCCCCCAACCCATCCATAGCCGGCGAGTGGCACAGCCCACCTCTCACCTCCGCATTCCTACACTGAGCGGGATTCTACAGTAAGCGCTCCTACAGAGCTCAGTCACCAGCTGGTCTTGGAGGTTAGAGGTGGTCTTTGCCAGTTGATGGCTGTGGATGGGTCATGGGGTGAGGGGTCGACTGGCATAGCTTGGTGGTGTGTGTGGGTGTCCACTCGACTACCATGGAATAAAGGGGTATGTACATGTGATGGCATTGCAGAGTCCGTGGTTATGGAAACAGGTCCTGGAGGTGAAACACAGCTGCTCAGTGGTGCATATCCTTGTTTGTGGGATAGGGGGCTGGAGGGACACAGCTGTCCTGTGGTGCTTTTGGTGTAATATGAGCTTTCAAGTGGGGGGGGGGAGTGATTTGTGACATGCCCCATGGTTACACCCTTTGTTTGACGTAGCCATCCACATGTTGCAAGTCTCAGTACTTATCTTTGGGGTCCCTGCCCCTTCTATAATTTTGCGCACAGTCCATGTCGCAACTCAGTTTGGTGCAAGTCACCTTTGGTGGCAAATTGCGCCATTCTTCTGGAATCATGTTCACAGTTTTTATAGATAGAGGGCCATACATTATCCTCTATATAGTAAACATGTTTTGTGCTCACATGTGAAAATCACCTTTCAGGTGTTTTTTCCCCAGTTTGACCCTTTGAATCTGTTTGTTACAACCATATAATAATCCCTTCTGAATGTTACTGATGGCTGTCTGGACAAGACTTCCACTAAGCAAGTGTGAGTGCACATAAGTGATTGTTGCTCTGTTAATGTTCCACTATTGTCAATACAGACCAGGAGAATGTGATGGACAGCATGTTTTTTTTTTGTTCTACTTGATCCTCCAATAAGAGTGACCCATAGTGAAGCGATATGTGACATTCACTTGACAGTTTGCTGGTTTAAAACGTCACAGTACAGTTTTTAAATAAATGCTGTACTTTGTAAACATTGCAGTTCAAGTCTGTCTTTATAAGTGGCTTTGCAGAGGTACTGGAAGGAAAAGTATGAGCCTTTGCAGATGACACAAACATCTGCAACAGGGTGGATACACAAGGGGTGATGGAAAGTATGAGAATGGGCTTCGCAAGGTATGAGAAATGGTCAAAAGTAAGGTACTTTACATTCAGTGAAAAGACGTGCCACGTAATGCACCTGGAAAACAGAAAGACCTTGTGCTGGCACATGGGGCCTTTGTGAGAGATCTTACAGTGGAGGAACCGCTGTCAGGGAGTGACCACCACTCAGTATGGCTCACATTGGATATGGGCAAGGAAGGAGTGGAATCTGGCACAAGAGTGTTGAACTTCAGAAGGGCCGACTTTGGGAGGATGGGGAAGTGGTAAAAGGGTACCTAGCCCAAAATCAATCTAGTAGGGGCACTAACCAGAGGTGGGAGCTCATAAAGCTGGGGATAGTGGAGGCAACCAAAACCTGCTGCAAGGCCCAGAGCAAGAAGGCTCAGGCTAAGAAACTGAGCTGGTTGAGCAAGAAGGTCATGGAAAAGGTAAGGAGGAAAACAGCTGCCTTTAGGAAGTACAAGAAAACAGGGAGGGGGGAGGACAGGGAGGAGTACTTGACAGGATCGAAGGAGGTGACAAGGGCAGTAGGGCGAGCCAAAGCATCTACGGAACTCAGGCTGGCACAAGGCATTAAGAAGGGGGAGAAGGATTTCTTTAGGTACATCAGGGAGAAAAGGAGCTGTAAGGACTAAATAGTAAGGATTAGGAAGGAGGGGGGTCGGGTGGAAGCAGGGTGCGATAAGGCAGAAGCACTAAATGAGTACTCTGCTCAGTATTTACTAAAGAGAAGGGGGGAGTGACACCCAAGGAGGAGAAATGGCAGAAATGGGGGGGGAGGGTTGACAGATGGGGAAATCATGGAGGGCAGAGTTCGGTAGGGTTTGAAGGCACTGAGGGTGGACAAGGCACCAGGCCCAGATGTCATCCACCCCAAGGTACTGAAGGAGCTGGAAGAGGTCCTTGCAGGACCTTTTGCAGACCTATTTAATGCCTCACTATATTCGGGGTGTGTACCTCAGGACTGGAGGATGGCTCTTGTGATGCCCCTCCACAAGAGTAGCCCCAAGGATGAAACGGGGAACTACAGACCAGTGAGCCTTACATCCATTGCGGGTAAGCTAATGGAGACTATCCTGAAGGAGAGGCTGGTGGCCCTCCTAGAGGCCAAAGGACTACAGGACAGCAGACAGCATGGTTTCATACGGGGCAGATTCTGCCAAACCAACCTGGTGGAGTTCTATGACTGGGTAACTAGACAACTGGACAGGGGCCATGCAGTGGATCTCCTATATCTGGACTTCAGAAAGGCATTCAACTTGGTGCCACATGGAAGGCTGGGAAGTAAGTTAGTAGGCACAGGGGTGGGTGCAAAGCTGGTGAGATGGGTAGGAAACTGGCTTCAGGGAAGGCAACAGAGGGTGGTGGTGGGTGGGGAGCTCTCACACCCAAGGGTAGTGACGAGCAGTGCTCCACAGGGCTCGGTGTTGGGACCAGTGTTGTTTGGGATATTCATTGCAGACATATCATGGGACATCAAGAGCAAGATCAGTCTGTTTGCTGATGATACCAAGGTAGGAGTGGTGGTGGATGACCTAGGGGGATGGCAGGGGTTGCAGGATGATCTGGCAAAGCTTGAAACCTGGTCAGACACCTGACAACTGGGGTTTAATGCCAAAAAGTGCAAGGTGCTGCATTTTGGGATGAAGAACCCAAGGAGGAGTTACCAGCTGGGGGGAGTGCAGCTAGCCCAGACAGAGGAGGAGGAGGAGAAGGATCTGGGGTGCTCATTACAGGGTCAATGAACAACTCGGCACAAAGTAGGAAGGCAGCTGCAAAGGCCAACAAAATGCTGGGCTATATTGCAAGGGATATATCCTCGGGGAGTGAGGAGGTGATTCTGCCACTGTCTAGGTCATTAGTTAGACTGCACCTGGAGTACTGCATGCAGTACTGGTGCCCGTATCTGAAGAGGGACATTAAGTTACTGAAGGGGGTGCAGCGCAGGGCGACAAAGATGATCAAGGGACTGGGGGACTTATCATATGAGAGGAGGCTGAGGGAGTTGAACGTGTACTCACTGGAGGAGAGGAGGGACAGGAGACATGATTGAAACCTTTAAGTACATGAAAGGAATAAACAAGGCAGGTACAGAGGGGCTGTTCAAAGTAAGGGAGGGGAGGGACACTAGGGGCCATGATATGAGACTGGAGGGAGGAAGGTTCAGGAGGGAGATGAGGAGACACTTTTTTACAGAGAGGGTGGTGGCTGGGTGGAATGCGTTACCTGCAGAAGTGGTATCCAGTAGAACAGTGGACTGCTTCAAAAGGGGATGGGACAGGACAAGGGGGAGGGTTAATGAAGGGGAAGGGTGGAAGGAGGGCAGCTGCAGAATAAGGGGTGCTAGCTGCACATTCGAGCAGACTTGATAGACCTCTAGGCCTTTATCTGCTGGCAAATTTTGTATGTTCTTAAGAGTACATAAAGGGTGGGGGTGGGGTGAACAAGAACAGAATTAGAAAGGTATATGGGGTAGTCATATCAGATGATCTAAAGCAATAGTTCTCAGACTTTGTCACAGTGAGCCTCCCCAAATCCATGGAAAAGATTTTGAGCCTCTCCCAAAAACTGAAATAATCTTGGGCCTCCCCAAAGAAAAATAACATACTGTACTTTACGTAGTACACCATGAATAAATTGAAACCCCTTTGAGTACTTGGCTCACATTCAGTTCTTTGTCTTATACTGACTTGGAACTTTTGAAAAAGAGCTCCTGTGCTCAAAGGTGTTATCTGAATAACAAATAAATAAAATCAACATTATTATTCAGCTTATTGTACCACCCCCCCAAACAGGCTAGCCTACTTTCTCCACTATTTTCATTCTTGAACCATTGTTACCCCTTGTTGCAGTACCTTCATGAGTCAGACTACTTCCTCTGTTTCCTCTCTATATGAAATAACCTTCCTACTTACTTTGCCTCTCCCTCTCCTTCCCTGCTCCTAAGCAACTTCTCGGGGATTACTTTGCTCCTTCCTGCTATTGCTCTCAGCACTTCTATGGCTCAACCCTTGTATTTGGGCTGTTCCAGTCATTAGTTTACAAATTGATCAATTACCACCACTCATTATTAATATATTGTTCATATTTGTTTGCACTATTGTTCACTGTGTATTTCTTGACTGTTTTGCAGTTACCTTTTGAAATGTATTCACTCCCTACCTTCCCTGGTATACCTGAAATGAGCCTTGACTCATTCACCTTCCTGTCACCTATCAGTAAATAAATACATAAAATTCACCTGCTGTTATTATCCTCTTTCAGTTTGCTTCATCTTCACACAAAATATATGAAACTCAAAATTTAAATACAGTACTTTTTCAGACTTGCTTGAGCCTCCCTTGGAACAGGTTGGGGCCTCCCCAGGGAGGCTGGCCTCACCATTTGAGAACCCCTGATCTAAAGATAAGCAAACAATGTGGTAAGGCAGTAATGATTGCTGGGGGAATACTGGAATGTATAAGGAGAGTCATCAGCAATGTAAACCAGGAATTATTATTCCTCTGTGCAGACAGTTCTTGAGACACAGTCTGGAGTACTGCGTGCATTTCTGCCAAATCCATCTTCACAAGAACATGGACATGATGGAAGCAGTACAGAGGACAGGCCACCCAGGGACGGGGGGGTGATCTAGGGGGCTAGGTCTGCATGGGTGGTCAGGGGACTCCCTCCTGGGGTGTACGGGGTTCAGACTGGGAGTAGAGGCAGTAGTCGTATGAACACCATGGAAGGATGCCCGAGCGTGGTGGAGCACAAATAGAATTCGGGGAAAAAAAATTATTATGATGGCTTACACAGTGTGTGCATCAACATGCTGATAAATTCCCTACAGTGGTTAGATCACTTTAAATCTACCAAGATAAAGTATTGACCAGAAACTATTAGTCTGACATTACTTATTTGGTTACCTGAACTGACTTTAAATGTCATGAAAACCGGTGCATGATTCAGATGGGAATTTGTCACGTATGGCCAGAACAGCACAGGCTGGAAGTACTTGCCGATTGCCTCTGCCCAGACGTTGCCACACCCAATATACTAATCTCTGGTAGGCCATATATCTCAGCGATCTGTGAGCAAATGAAAAAAAAAAATACTTAAAAGGAAAGTGACCATTACAGTTTTCACTGTCCTTCTCCTCCTCAGTGATCCCCGGCTGAACCCCTCACAGTCAGTGTTCTCTTCTCGAGTTCTTCGCCCTAAAGTGCATAACCTTATACTTCTTTGCATTGAACACCAGCTGCAACCTGTATGACCATTCCTCTAGCTTGCTTACACCCCCCCTCCGCAGCTGTTTCTATCCCTCCACTCCATCAACCACTGCTCCCATTTTGGTGTCATCTGCGAACCAACTTACCCTGCTCACCACCACGTGCACAATGACTGATATGAAGATCCCAAATAATATTGGTCCTAGCACAGACCCTGTGGTACCCAGCTCATCACAGGCCTTGGAGTTCAGAGCTACCCTCGCACTAACACCTCTTGTAGCCTACCACTCATCTAGCTTGTAATCCAGTTTGTCATTTTTGACCATACCACTACAACAGTTAGCTTCACCCCAAGTCACCCATATGGAAGTGAAACAAAGGCCTTGCTGAAGTTTCAAGTAAAGAACAGGCACCGCATAACCCTTATCCAGCTCTGTAACCCAGTCATACTATGGTATCAGGTTGGTTTTACAAAACTTCCCCGAAAGAAACCTATGCTGCCTCCCATCCTGTAGGCCATTGTCCTCCAGGTATGGCACCAGTCTTTCCTTTAGTATCTTTTCCAACAGTTTACACACTATGGAGATAAGACTTACCAGACGATAATTACCTGGTTCATCCCTTGGTCTGCTCTTGTGTAATTGCACTACATGTGCTGTCCTCCAGTACAGTGGCACACATCCTGACTGCAGTGAGGTGCTGTACAGGTCCGCCAGTGGCTCCACAAACACAATCATCCATCTCTCTCAGCACCCTGGGGTGGATACCATCTGACACTAGAGCCTTGTCTACCCTCACTGCCCTCAGTCCCTGTTGGACTCCACCTCCATCAATTCTTCCATCTCTCATATCCTCTCCCTCCCGTCCTCACCCTCCCAGCACATGGTAGTAGTGGCCCCCTCTTTCATCCATGAGCACTGACCAAAAGTATTCATTCAGTGCTTCCGCCTGTTCCTCCCGCTCTCAGTCTGCTCTCCATCATTTTTTATCCACACTATTGTCTCATTGCACTTCCTTTTCTCCATGTTGTATCTGAAGAAGTATTTCTCACTCCCCACCCCCATTAATTTCCTGCGCTAATCTCAGATCCCTGTGAACCTTGGCTTCTGTGGCTTTTCTGGTCACCTCCCTGGACCATCTTGCATACTCCTCCCTGTCCCCTTCTTCTCCTGTTCTCCTATACCCGTGATGCTCCTCTCATCTGGCCCTCACCACCTCCAGTACCTTGCTGTTCAAACAGCATGGTTTCATTGCTCTGCTCCTGTTACTCTGTGTCTTGGTGCAGGCTTTCATTGCCTCTGTAATCTCACATCTAATAATGTCCTATTTCGGCACCACATCCATCTCCTGCCTTATGCCCTCCAGTTTCCCTTTCAGTACTTCATGCATCCTACCAAACTCCTCCCCCCGATGTTTAACACCCAGGTTAATGATTTCTCAGTCTCCCCACACATGGTGATATTAAACCACACATACTGTACAAATGTGGTAACAGTACAATAGTGGAAAAGCAACAGTGCCTAAATAGCAGGCTCGATACACCGCTGGACATCATTTGCTGTCAATGCAATATGTCACTACAGGTATCAATGTGACACATATGAAAATAGAGCAAGAAACAGTAGGAGACTGCAGTACACATACTCATTTGTTGACTCACTGTCTCCCACGGGGCCATCAATCTCGACATATTCATAGAGACAAGATGTTAAAACATCCGCATCAAGACACATGTTTCGGAAGCCACACACATCAGTGATGCAGTGTACACCATCAATGTCCTCAAATTTTGCAGACACTGCTGAGTAGAACCAGCAGCAGCGGTTTTCAAGCAAGGTCGGCATGGGTGCACATTTCCCATAACTGCACCTACATAGGTTAGCAATACACAGGAGACATAGTTTTTAATTTTGCATATAGAAAGTATGCCATCTCTTCCAGTCACATCAAGAAACACCTACGTCGTGTCACCCACTTACATGATGAACTGGTAGGGTGTATCCTAAAATAACCACATCATGTTTTTACACCTATCCAATACCTAATCACTTTATCTAACATCCTTCATCAGACATTGAAAACTGTACTGTACAAAATACCACATGTGTGGCTTGATCATTCACCCTTTCAGTGGCAGACAGAATTGAATAATTATGCTGAAGAATCCAGTAGCTATGCGCCAAAACCATACTAAAGGAAAGGTTGGTGTAATTTCTAGAAGAACATAGTATCCAGGATGAGAGGAAGCATGGGTTTATGTGGGGTGAGGGGGGGGAGTGAGATAGTGTCAAACAAATCGGATTGACTTCTTTGACTGTGTCAGTAAGACAGTAGACGGGGCAAAGTGGTACACATTCTCTATCTTGATTTCATCAAGTCCTTTGACTCTGTGCCACACCAAAGGCTGATCAGGGAGTTGGTGGATCTTTGATCTATGGAAAATATGGCAATATTGTTGAAGAACAGGCCAAGGCACAGAAACCAGAGTGTGGATGTGGGGAGAAAGTTATCTGGCACCAGAGTGTTACCCAGTTGGGTTCACACAGGGCTGGGTCCTGGGGACGGTGTTTTTCAATGTCTTCATCAATGACATTGGAGATAGTAGTAAGGGAAAAGCTGGGGGAGGAGGTCAATGACATGGCAGCTTTACTTCAAACTTCTGCATATTGCCGGCCCGGTGGCACTGAGGGTTGAGGTGCTGGATGCCACACCTTGCACCACGCCAGCAACCCAGGTTCTGTGATGGACTCAGGTCGCCATGGAATGTCTGAGCAGAGAAGGATTGAATGCCCAATGGCTGCTGTCCTTCTTTGGGGAGGGGTGTCAGGCAGGGGCCACCGCTATACCGACACAGCCTGGGTGAACACAGGTGGTGCTGTTGCGGTTGGGGAAAGCTGAGGGTTGGGGAGGGGGTGACATCAGCCGAGGACCAGAGCAGAGGCTTGTCTCAGCATGTGTCCATATCATTGGTCCTCCTCGAGAGCCAAGGCAGTCAGGGAGGAACCACAACAATGGAAAAACATACACGTCCAGTCTAGACAAATGGCTCTCACCCTACTGCCATCATGAAGAAAACTAGAGAGAGGTTTGCTTGAGCATTCCAATGAGGATTCGGTAAAGGTAGGAGTCTGAGTATCTGTATCAGAGGAGGAAAAGTATCAGGGAGTGATGATCAATGGTGACCTCAAGCACTACATGCAGTACAGGAAAACAGCAGCAAAGGCAAACAAGATGCTTGGATGCATAGCTCAGGGATTAACTAGTAGGACACAGGATGTTATACTGCCCTTGGAAAGGTCACTGGTAATGCAGCTTCTAGAGTTTGTAGTTCAGTACTGTTTCCCAGACACCAAAAAGGAAATTCACCTGCTGGAGAAGGTCTGGATGAGGGCTACAAATGCAATAGCTGGTCAGGAGAGCAAAGCATATGATGAGTGGTTGAGGGCACTAAACATGTCTTACAGGGATGTCGTTCATGATTATCAGAAAACCCACATATTGGTGGCTATTTCTTGAAGCCATGGGATTGAAGATCCAGGTAGGTGGAGGGACAATACATAAAATATGTTAGGAGTACTAGAAAAAGGCAGCATGATATCAAAAAAACAGAACAGTAGGCGTGTCATGGGAACACTGTAGTACCTATAGACTTTGACGGCAGATAAGGACCACTTGGTCCACACCAGTTACATGCTTTGATTCATTACTCACCCAGGAAGGACAAGTACTTGGCCAGTAACAACACCACTGTGACATATCAGCAGCAGCAGCATATTGACATAGCTATGGTGCTGAATGACAACAGCACAGGTTAAACGTTCACCAGTGCAGGGACCTTGAGAGGAATTCTGGGCACTGCCAAAGACAGCATGCCATGCAACAGTGGACACACCACTGAGGCTGTGCCAAGTGAGTTATTCCTTGTTAGAAAATGGTCTCAGAAAATAAATGAATCTCATTGGTTGAAGCGTCTTAGGAGAGATTAATTTATTTTCCGATAGAGCCAGCATAAAAACTAGGGCCTATTCGGGGTGCCCCATTACCAATTTAATCAGTGGGCACCTCGAAAGTTCAGTAAATGGATCCACCATTTTGCCTCACTCGCTAAGGTATCAGGGAAAAATAGCGGTTAGGCCGTTCTCACCCCCCCCCCCGACTGAAAGTATAAACCAACAGGCAGTTTTGGGGGCTGAATAGAGAATGTTAGTGCCATAACTGCTTTCTGGTTTAAAAATCACCCAGTATTGATAAGTCTGGCAGCGTGTAATGTGTACCACTGCGACCGAACATGAGAGCATCGGTATTTTCTTAGATTTCCATACCACAGATGGACGTCCATCTGCGGTATGGAAGATGAAGAAAATACCGGTACTCTCCTGTGGAGTTTATCACAGCTCTTTCCTGGTCACATCCAGTCCTCTCTACAAGTGTAATACCCCACAAAGCACAAAAACCTCAAGAAACCACAAAAATGTACCTGTGTTCAGCAGGATTAGGTTTGTTTCTTTCCTCCCTGCTAAGCAATCTACCACCAACGCTCCTCGGTCATGTCCCACATATATTTACAAATAAAAAAATGCTGTCTGACAGAATAAATAAAAATTAATGAACAAATAAAAAAAACTAACGTGAGCCCTGTGTGTGTGTGTGTGTGGAAGGGGATGTTAACCATGACAACCACCTCCATAACTACAACTACAGAAGCTCCAGTAGGACAAAAGTCCTTAGGTCACAAGAAAAACACAGCATTATAATGCAGGCAGAGGAACTATATTATTGCAGAATACAGCAAACAGGGGCTATAAGGCCCTCCGCCTGTGGCATCGGGCCTCATTATGCTCCTGGGTGGTCCGGTATTTCCCAATACCACCCACCCTGTTGGGTATTATTGCTTACATAACCAAAACTCTAAATGGCACAGATAACTGTGCTGGAGGGTGGGAAACAAAGTACAGTACAAGATGTCGGTTATGCTCCGTTGACACAAAAGTGGGGATGGTGGAAAGATATGACCAATATGGAAAAGCCGCCGGATGACCTTTGATGGGAAAGTAAATGTAGTGCCTCCTACAGGAAACATTAGTAATACACATTCAGTGGCACCCAGCCGAGAATGTAATACAGCAACATCAGCCATATGTTGCTTTGTGTCTTTCATTTATGTCACAATAAAGCAGTAATCATAGATGTAGTAAGAATACCATATATTGCCATATTTACATGACTGACAGTTGGAATAACATACATTGCAGCACATAATGAGATACCGTATAGCACTGTTCAATACAGAAGGTGGTAGATAAAATAATACATTCAGCGCTAAACACAATTATATTGTATATGGTATAAATATATGAAAGCTGAGTTTTGACATCTATAGACATGACATGCACATCAGCTACAAAGTTATGAGATGTCACTCTATACATGTGCACAGTCATACTGGGCAGCACTGTTACGGGAAAATACAAATTATTTCATTACATTGAATGCTATATAACATTAGGAACAATTCATTATGGTGATGCATAAATTACTTCGGCATACAGTCCGATTGTCATCAACCCCACACACACACACACACACACACACACACACACATATATCCACACCATCAGAGTGTGCACTATGCTTCAGTTGCTTCAGACAACAGACTTCAGACAACACGAACTCTGCAGCTCATAAAAAAACAGTATAGGGACATTGAAAATAGTTATATGTAATATTAGAACAAAAAAGAACTTTGGTGCCACAAGGACTTGGTAATGCAGCATACCATTCATCCACAGACATCACAGCCGCGCTTTCCTCTGCATCACTGCTGTCGCAACTCTCGTTGTTGACATTCACTGAGTGGGCAGAAGAAGTACCACTGGTAGATGCAAGAGCTCAAAGGAGTATGGCTCAATATGAAAATTGGGCTGGCAGGACAGAGCCTCAAGATCTGTTGTCTCGTCGTCAGATGCCATTCCTCGAAGAGCAAGAGACTCGATTACAGCTTTTGAGATTAACACCACAACACAGCACTACCCGCTAAATGACGTCATTGTGTTGCACGCACACAGATAGTTAGACACGGACCAGCAAGAGAAAATGGAGCGTCAGGAAGACATATGCTGATCAACAAAAAGGTACTTTTTATAAAAAAGACTTTTTCAATTGGCACAGCAGTAAAATATAAGTAGCCAGAATGAATAGGGCAAATGGGGAAATAGCATAACATACATTGAGAAACGACATATTTGCACATGATCTTTACATTTATTATAGTTTACAGTATAACTGGAACATTAACAAAAGTTATTAATTTATTTGATTAACTCTGGTATTCTTGTAAGGGGATTAGTCAAAACTGTGAGGAGATCATCTGTGTAGACATTGAAAAGCATTTTGTCCTTTATTCTTATGCCCTCAATCTTCTTATTATTTTTACAACATAATGAAAACATCTCTAACTTAAAATGAATATGAGGGGGAGATGGGGCACCCCTGACTCACCCTTCTTCCCAACTCAAAATCTTTTTTTTTGCAAATAAATATCCTTTACTGATTTATAATCTAAAACAGACAGACAAACATTAATACTGTATAGCAACTGATTACATAAATCAAAAAGATTAAAATTCAATAAAAGAAAAAGAAAAGAAATAACATGCCCTATAACCCCCCCAACCCACCCTCCCAAACCCACCTGTGCACTCCTTGGATCCTAGTAGTGTACTTCATTACCATTCGGTTCCCTGTATCCAGGAGTCAACTACAGAATATGTAAGACTTTATACTTGCTGCTTTTCTGGTAAAATATGACCGGAGAGGGTGGGATCTCATTTACTAATAAAAGTTATAAGGCTGGTCCAGCAAGTCTGAAACTTAACTGAGTTACCATGGAAGTTGGTAATGATTTTCTCCGCATGGAAAGCAGCAAGACATTCCTGCACCCATTCTGGATAAGAGGGTGTCCAGTCCCCCAACCAGTGGCAGGTAATAATTAACTTGGTTACCAAGGAGACAAGAGCCATACAATGTTTATGCTTGAGGGTAGTGATCTTTGAGTAATCTCCTAATAAACAAATCTCTAGGGGTGAAGCAGTTGGTGTTATTAAAAATCGGGGAGATGTTGTCCTGCACTATCAACCAAAGGGTCTTAGCTGAGGAGCATTGCCACAGTTTGTGGTATAATGTACCCCTTTCCCCTGGGCAATGGTCACAATCGGGTAAGGAGTGTTTTTTCATTTTGAATAGCTTATAGGGTAAGTATAAATCGTGCAAAATGTTACATTGCAGTAGCTTTAAGCGATCTTGCTTGATAAATCTTTAGATGTTGTTCCACAGGGAGGTCCAATCAAAACTGGACCAATCCTTGTCCAAGGTATTCTGCAAGTAAAATGCTGTTGGTTGGGCCATGTTACAGACTGGCTTGACCAAATCCTTGTAAATGAGCAAAGTAGCTTTCCTCTTTGAAGCTTTTTCACTCAAAGTTTGAAAAAAGGGGTCTTCCAAACAAGACCGGGGAGGGACAGAAGGTGTTTTTAATGCAATGGGTAATTTGTAGGTACTTAAAGTATGACAGAGCTGGGGTGGTGTACTTTTCTTTGAATTCTGTATATGGGAGAATTTTGGATCCAATAACAAAATCCCTCAAGTGGGTGTCTGCTAGCACAGGCCACTGGGATACTAAAAGCGGTTTGCCAGCTATACAAAGGTTCAGATTGTGAGGTAGGATCTGCCCTAAATCTCCGCTGTAAGATAGCCTAATTCAAAATCATTCATTTTACTGTAGTTTATTTTTAAACATGATTTTGGGTGTGAATATAGAGCTTTAACCATGTGAATAAATGAATCTGGAATGCCCCATGACCCCCACTCCCTGCTCCATCCAACGTGTCAACTGCCTTGCAGGCAAGGAGCACAATTAGAACACCACAAAATGTTGTATCCTTCAGATATTGTAAAATAAATTGTAACATATGTACCCCTGTCTGTATAATTCTTTTAGGAATAAATCCATGTTGTTCTATATAATATGTTTATAGATTACTTAGCCCAAATGATTATTGAGCAGTTTTGCTAAAAACTTGTAATCACAATTTAAAATTGTAATTGGATGATAAATTTCTGTTTTTTTATGTTCTGTTTGTAGGTTTCAGAATGTATGATATACCTGCTTTTCTGAAGAACATTGGGCTCTGACCTGTTTTTTGTTAATTTGGTTAAAAACGAATACTGACACATTTTTAAGTTCTTGAAAAAATGTTATATAATATTCCATTATGATCACATTCCTTCCCAGTGGCTTTCCTTTTTTTGTGTACTATGCAATGCATCCTTTATTTGCTGTTCTGATTGCTGAGCATTTAATTGTTCTTTTTCTTCTGCATTTTATATTTCGCTGTTACCTACCTTGTGGCAGTAAGTTTGTTGTTTCTGCTGTATGGAATGGAATCAGTAGATTTATAGAGATTCTGGTAAAACTCAAAAAAAGGAGTTCTCTACGTCAGTTTCGTTAGTAACAAATTGTTCTCTTTGATTAAAAATACTTGTTATCTCAGTATGCTTTTCTTCCTGTTTTATTTTCTTGGAGTGGTACTTTTCAGTAAATTTCTTCCCTCAGCTGCCAGTTATTCTTTGCCTTTAACCAATGACCTCCTGCTTGGTTAGTATCTAACTTTGGCAGTGATTTTTTTTTTTACGTTCTATAAATTCGGTTAACTTGTTACTGGCTGTGTGTCCTGTCCTCTTACCTCAATTTCTAACATTCTCAATTTATCTTCTGATTTTCCCTGTTCTGTTTCCTTATCTTATTCAGCCAGACTGCTTGTGAAATTATTGTGTCTGTTATAGTTGCCTTAAATGCATTTTAGTACATTATCACAGTATTGTTATGGTTTACATTTTTATGGCAGAAATCTGCTATTGCTTTACTTACAGTATCTCAAAACCCATTATTTTCCAACAGATTATTGATTAATTTCTAGAAGTTGTTCTTCTTAATGTTATTTTGCACTACTAATATTTGGGAAGTGGGATTATGATCTGAGAGATTATCGGGTCTATACTGCATAGAAAGAGCTTAGTTCTAAATAAGGTTTCATTTGAAATAAGAAAATAGTCCAGTCATGAGGATACTTTAAAAGGTATTGAGTAATGAGTACATTGCCTTTCATTTTGGTGAGTCTCCCTCTAAATATCAATTAAATTATTGTCTTGCAAAAAAAATAATAAATGTTTTTTATTTAAATTTTGGCCATGATGAGAAAACTTTAGATTTGTCTATGAATGGTTGTGCCAGACAAAATCATCAGTCAGAATTATATGCTCATGTCCAAATGTACATAGCCTTTTATTTATGTCAGCAATGACATTGTTAAACCCTTGAAATATATATATATATATTGACCCAATAATCAAGATTTCCTCACATATCTTTCATAATAATTATCCTACTATGGTAATCTTTCATTCAGTGAAGAATTGAATGAGGTAATCTTTTGTTTATCAAAATTACCCCCCACACACACACCCCTTTTTTAGTTCCCATTGAAGAGAAAACATTGTATTCCTTGCCTTTTTTAAGTTTTATGGCTTCCAAATCCAGTACAAATAATTCTTGCAAAACAGAAATTTCTGTCCCTGTGCATTTTAAATCATTCAAAATGCGAGTTCTTTTAACAGGTGAATTTCTCTCATTTAAGATCCATTAAAGTACCTTAATTACTGAAGACATAAATAACAAACATAGCAAGATACAGAACAAATGGGGTGACCTAAAACCAAAAACACAGATTATCCTTAAAGACCCCCAAGCTGTAAATACTGAAGAACACATTCCTTTTTATAATAACCAACAACCCTTGTTGTATTTGTGTTATTTTCAATTAGTACCTCATGAGCAAAAAACTTTTCAAGCAAACTATGTTTTCCCCATTTTTATAACACCCCCCAACCACCTCCCACTTTTTAGCATCAAGGATCACCATCTGATGCTCATCCCCAATACCTTGGTCTGCTGTAGCTGTGAGGGTCCATATCCTTCCACTGCATTATTTAACAATTCTCCTCATAATTGTCATTTTTTCTTGTTATGATGACATATTCATTTTTATATACACCTACGGTACTAATTTCAAAAGAAAAAAATGTCATCTTTGGTTACTACCCTTCTGCACAATACTGTCTTACTCTAATAATCAAGATCCTTGTATTCAGAACATCACATTTCTTCATATCTCTTTTCTTCGTTGTATCAAAACTAGCTCTCTCTCCTCGAACATTTCTATAGATTCCTGGCAAAATGCTGCTGTTAAGAAAAGAGTTGAGGAAGTCTATGTTTCACATCAACATAAGCTTCCTCTGTGGAAGAGTAGAAGATTGTTTCGTTATTAAGGAAAACTTTAGGTCTGGCAGGAAAAAGGGCCATTTGATTTAATTTGTTCTTTCCACAGTAATTTTTATATTGGACTTAATTTTTTCCCCTGCAGTCATAAATCCTTTGAGTAATCTCAATTTGCAGAGATTATTTGTTCTCAGAAAGTGAAATTCTCCTATTATTAAATGTATACAATACTTTGGATTTATTATCTGACTTCAAAAATTGCATGATCACTGGCCTAGGTCTTGATGTGTTTGCACCTGACTTCCCAATTCAGTGGGCTCTATTTCAGATGGTATATTGTCTTTCTCCCAAAGCTGTTTAAGTAATAAGGCACAACAGGGTGTGGGTTATCGGGGGATTTAACCACACAAGAAGTGGGTAAATCTCCCAATAACCCACACCCTGGAGTGCCTTATTGCGATTATACAATGGACCCATGTGTAGAAGAAATTTTAAATGTGTTTAAGTATGTTTTTTTATAAATGCCATTTTTCAGCTGTGGGTTATTACAGGATACCACAGTCATGTGATGTGTTTTGACCAATGAGGTTACAGGATTTTCATACCCCATTGTATAATTAGGCAATAAGGCATGACAGGGTGTAGTATATCATGGGATATCATCACATCTTGGGTGGTTGGGCATGAGGCCGCAGGCCGAGTGTGTTCAACAACCCAAGAAGTTATGATATCCCATGATATACCACACCCTGGAGTGCCTTATTGCTATTATGAACTGGCTTACAAGTGTTATGAGTAAAACATAATAAAAAAAATTTAACATTTTGAAATGCTTTTTTTTGGGTGGTGGAGTAGTACATTTTCGTAAAGTAGTTCTTGGAAGGCTCTCTGGGCAGCTGTTGTAAGTGGAGTTTGTGTAGAGGAGGTCTGGGAGTTTATGTCTCCAGTAGGTGGTGCTGCTGTTTGTTGCTCCTCATGTGCATGCTGTAGTGCTCTTTCTTGTCTATGGCAAATAATCCTCCCCCTCCATCTCATTGCCCTCTCAGAGTTTACTCGTACATTGCTTGGTTGATTTTATATTTAATTTTGTATTTAGCAAGTTGCCATTCACTAACCTGAGTCTCATGGGGCAGAGTGAAAAGTACTGGCCGAGCCGCGCTTCATACAGGTAACACTGGACTGAAGGGGGGCAGCCATTGTACACTAGGTTAAACGGGGGAACATGATATCTGCCACAAGTAGTGGGCGGGTTGATGATGCATCAGCTGTACTGCGTGTTAAACGGGAAAGTGGTATCTGCCACGAGCAGCGAGAGGAGCAGGCAAGTCAATGATGTGAGGTTAGTGTGGTGGTCGGCAGCTGTTGTTTTGTGTGACAGACTGTTTTTTTTTTCTTCCAGTAAATTTTCCCGTGAGCAGAAGTTGTGTTGTTGTCGGGGGGTGCGTGCACATGTTGCCGTTGTCACATTAGGCTGTGACTTGCGTTTAAAGTTAAGAGCTGCCGTTGTTGTTGGAGGAATTTCTCAAAAGTGAGAAGTGAGAAGGCTGGTGACTGGAAGCTGTTTGAAGCCGTGCTGATGTAGCCCGATATCATCACGGCTTCAAAGACCTCTCGGCCAATCAGCTTCCTCAATTTGCGGGAGCCAGTTCATAATTAAAAATATCTTCTAGGATTAATGATAAACTTTCTTTAGCATCCCATTCCTCCTTTCAGTCAAATATCCATATGTGTTTTTCTTAATGACTTATTTTCTAGATAATCTTGTTTTGTTTTAATTTATGTTGCTTCTTTTCTTGTGTTTTTAATTTCTTTTACCAATGGGTGAGTCATATATTCTAACTGTGAATGCATGTTTTCCAGCTCTGTAATTTATTTTGATTCTTTTTCTAAGAATTGTTTTAATTTAGCCTCTGAATTTTAGATACTTGTTAAATGTTGTAGGAATTTGTTTACTCTGTCTAGTTTTTCTTTAATCCCTTGAATACTCTGGATAAGTATTTTATTCCAGCTTGTTGGGTCCATGTCTTGCATTTTCTCCTCCTGTGGGGTTAAATAGCTACAAGAAATGGTAGAGTCTTGAGGCTGAAAATTTGGAGTGGGAGTTTGTATGTTTTTTGTTTTTTGTATATTAACTTCTCTTTATTTTCTCGTTCCACTTTATAACCCAATTAATCTTGTTTTTGCTCCTGCTCTCCTTTATCCTTCCCTTGTATAGTTTTCTCATCTTTGCTTATCATTTCTTTTGAAGTGGGTGGGGTTTTCTTTACATTAGAAGCACCGTTTTAACTTCCTACTCAGGAGGTATGATGGTACTGATGTCTTGATTATGCTTTGTAAAGTTCAACATTGTCTGAATAACAATACATTTTGATATTTTTTGTCTTATTTTACTTCTGTCTACCTTGTAAGGGCTTTTATGGAACTTTTTTAATACTTTTTTTTTTAAACTCAGCTTTATTCAAGAAATGTTGATTAGTCACAGGCAATAGTTACATATCTTTGGCCACAACATTTGGCCCAAACGCATTTAATACAGAAACACAATCAATTCCTGTTGTTTGTCAGTGACATGTGACTTGACCAATATAACAACTTTCTACCTCATGTTATTTTGTTATTTAAAAGGAAAAGAGAGTAAATGACTGATCCTAAGTCTAAGTGTCAACTCTACAGAACTATTTACCTATACTATAAATATATGCAAAACTGTACTCTGAATTCTGAAGGGATTCTGAAGGTAATCTTCTCTGGCAGCCTATTCTGAGGGATATTTCTTACCTTATCATTCAAAGTGTTTGATTCTCAGAGGGAGGAATAACATGAAATGAGGTTACCTGAGAGGGGCCTGAAAGACCAAGGAAGGAAGGAGAACAGTAAACCAAACCATAGCCCAGCAGGGTTCATCCACAGGGATATAAAGACCTTGAAAAGGTGGGTTCTTGGTCCACTTCTCCAGAGAGTCCCAAGCCAGCCTCTGGAGCCAAGGGTCAACGCATCCCAAGGGACCTGCTCCCGGGTACCTGAGAGGGAATAGGTAGTTAGATAGATGAGAAAAAGAAAAAGAACAAAAAAAGCAGTGAGAAAAGTCTAGCTGGAGACACAAGAGGAATCACCGTCTTCTTTCTCTTTTTCTTTCTTAGCCCACCAGAAGGGCCCAGTGATGCCCGATGGGCCTGCCATCCCCCCAGTGCTCCACATGTTTGCCTTGCTGGAGGCGTATTCTAGCAGTTAACAGCTCCATCTCTTGTACCTTTTTCATTCTGGATTCCCATTCCTCCCATGTGGGGATTTGAGCAGAGAGCCAGTGTGAAGCTATACATTTGAGAACCACCACCATGCAAATCAGGACCATTCTCCTGGTATCTGAGTTTAATGCAGTTGTTCCTGGCAGGCCCAGAATCCACTGACCCAGCTCCAGGGGGACATCTACCCCTATGATTTCAAGAATAAGTTTTTGGATCAACTTCCAGAATGGAGCCAGTAGTGGGCACTGCCAGAAGATGTGTGAGTGTGTGCCCTTGGCCCCACATAGTCTCCAAAATCTGTCTGAATTAGAGGACTGGTAATGTTTTGTGATTGCGGGGGTTCTGAAGAATCTTACCACAACTTTCCAACAGAATTCTCTCCATTGAGAGGAAGCTGTGACCTTCCACCTCCTGACCAACCTCTTTTTCCACTCCCCTTCAGGTATCAATATGCCCACCTCCCAGCTCTCTCTTATATTTGTGATGGAGTAATGTTGTGTCTTTTGTTGGAGTTTGTAGATTCCCGCAACATTTCTCTGTGGCTCTCTGATTTTGACCACCAAGTAGATGTAATATTCCCACTCTGAGTGGGTCCTATTAAGCTTTTGTAGGTTTTCCAGGGAATTAACAAAGTGTCTAACCTGCATGTATCTTAAAAACTCAAGAGTTTTCCCATCTGAACTTCTCCTTTGCCCTGCTGTAAGTGATCCATTGTCCATTTTATATAAACTGTGAGAATCTGGTGATCCCCCTTGTCTCCCACTTGGCATAAGTCAGGTCAGGTCTGGGAGGGACAAAACTGTCTTCATATCTAATAAGGGACATGAGGCCTAGTTCTAAGGGGGTGTGGGTAAGCCTCTGGAAGCATCTTCCAGCTGTAAAGTACCCATCTATTTCTAACTGTACGATGACCGGGGCACTGGTCAGAGCCAAAGTAAAAAGAGCTGTTCAGCCAGCCCAGCATCCTCCATGTCATACCATCCAGAGATGGTCCTTCGTCTGGCCCAGGAGCAGACCACAGTGAGTTGTGCTGCTAGATAATATTTCTGGAAGTCAGGTAGGGCAAGTCCCCTTTGTTCTCTGGGGAGCTGCAGGACCTTTCTAGCTATACGGGGGCACTTCCCACTACAGGAAAATTTCAAGATAGCCATATTTATCTTGGTCCAAAATACTTGTGGGATTGGAATGGGGAGGGATTGGAAAAGGAAGAGGAATCTGGGTAAGACATTCATTTTGACTGTATTCACCCTTCCTATTAAGGAAAGGGATCAGAGATTCCATCTTGCTAAGTCCATTTCTAACCTAGCCCAGAGTTTACCATAATTCATCTGGTGGAGTTTCATCAAATTATTTGATATCTAAATTCCCAGGTATTGTATTTCACCTCTTGGTGCCCAGGAAAAGGGGAATTCGGCTGCATAGCCCAAGGGTTTGGTGCCTACCACTACCAGAGCCTCCGATTTAGCAAAATTAATTTTGCATCCTGAAAGTAGGCCAGAGGAGGAGGACAGGTGACTGACCAGCCATGGGACAGTAACTTGGGGTCTGGAAAGAAAAAAATAGAATCGTCCGCATATAGTGACATTTTCTGTTCTACCCCACCTACAGTAATGCCCTCCAGTTCTCCATTCTATCTAATTTGAATTGCAAAGGGTTCCCTCTGCCTCCATTCTCTACTCTTTTTCTGTTGGGAGGCATACCAAATTATGACCCCTCGCTGCACTGCTTTTAGGGCATCCCACCGGACCGCATGAGAGGTCACCCCCTCCTGGTTTTCCTGAAGGTATGTTTGTATGGTGTCCCTGATCAAAGTTTTAAACTTGTGGCAATTTAGAAGCCCCACATTGAGTCTCCAACTGGAGTTTCATAGTGAAGGGGAAATGGACACAACCAGGGAAGGGATTAGGGATAGGGAGGAACCACTGGACCACCAGGTATTAAAAATGATTCACCGGGGAAGGGATTAGGGATAGGGAGGGACCACTGGACCACAAGGCATTACAAATTATTCACCAGGGAAGGGATTGAGGATAGGGAGGGACCACTGGACCACCAATATAGCACCAATGTGCTATATATTTATATAGGGACAGGGATCAGGGCTGAGGTGGACCTGGCCCTGTGCACTTGAGCCGGGTGCTCACATGCAGATGAGCCTATAATGGGCATTCAAGTGGTCCCTTAGCACCATGCATGCCCAGTGGGCTCATTTGCATGTTTGGGTTGAATATCCCCCACGGTGGCCATGGCGCTTACTAGTGTGTTCTGCGTTTTACCCCAAGGGCGGTCTTCAGTCCTCCCCTCTGGTAGCACTGTGCCAAACATGGCAACTACTTGCAGTGGGCTGCAGTACCAGGGTTTGATAGTCAAACAGATAGTGCAGTCAGTTCAGATTGTGCTATCTGTTTGGATATGGCACCAGAGCCAGCTGACCCTATTTTTTCATGCAGCACACCTTTTTGCTTGCGAAGCCGGCCAGCTCTGAATATGGTGCCCAATATGTGAAAAGCAAGAACCTAAAGCTAAAATAGACTTTAATGCATTTGATAGGATTTGGTTTCATCTAAAGATCAAGGTCAATCAGAAAAGGTTTTGCTTTATACCTGGTCTCAGAAGGGAATCAATAAATTGTATGATTTTGTATGATTTAATGCAAAATAATAGATATCTGACTTGGAAATGCTGTGAAGACCTCTAAAGGCTGGCTAACATTAATTATATAAATTTATTTATTTGAAAATTGGTGACTGGGAAAGGCACACTGAGCCTAGGCTCATAACAATATAAAGTTTATACAAAATACAGAGTTACAAACAGTGCAAACACAAAGCAATAAATACCATAGAAAGTGCATAATGTTAAACAAACACAGCTGGCAGATAAACTTTACACTATGTGAGAAGAACTGTTAAAACCCATTTTTAGCAGTAGTGCCATATGGTGATGGAACCATCCATGGCTTAACCCGATCCAAAATGGCCACGCGGGTGGAGGAGGAGTCTCAGTTGGTATAAGAGAGAGGATGGGGAGGCAGTGAAGTAGACGGAAGAGGAAAGTTGGTTCCAAATTAAGAGGGAAGATGATGACAGGTGAAGGCCGATTGGCCAGCGGAGGAACAGGGATGTGGCAAGGTAAAGGTGTGATGGTCGTTGGAGTGGCAAGAGCATGAGGCAAAGGGAACAATGGAGAGGAGTGATGAGAGGTAGGTAGGAAGGAAGTGACCCAAACCAATATTTAGATATAAAGGAGGCACAGTGCATCTGGTGACAGGATGGAAGGGGAAGAATGGATGGGGATAAGTAAAGTGAGCAGTGATGAGTTTGAGAAGGTGAGTTGGTTGCAAAGCAACAGAAGGAGTTGAAGAGGGTATCTCATCTGGCCAGGGAAGTGGAGGGGGCAGACTCATAGACCACGTCCACATAATCAAAGACAGGGAGCACCATTTTAGTGACAAGCTCTCTGCGAACCTGTAGGGAGAGACAATCTTCATTTCAGTACAAGGCACCAAGTTTAAGAGGGAGTCTGGCATGGATGGTGTTGATGTGGACAGAGAAATGTAGCTTACTATCAAGCCACACACCAAGTTATTTGGAAGGAGTGAACCACTTCAAGTGGGGAGCTATCCAAGGTGGAAAAAGTGGGCACAGATGAGAGCTTGGCCAGTCTTTGGCCATTGCCAAAGGTCATGAATAACATTTTTTTTTGTATTGACCTGAAGCTGGTTAGACTGAAACCATCATAAAATGCTGTGGAAGTCTAGCTGTAGCAGACCTTCTATGTCTGTGGCTGAGGGGCCAAAGTGTAGATGACTATGTCATCTGCATACATGTGTATATACAATTTGGCACCAGCAGAGAGGAGATCATTGAGGAAGACAATGAAGAGTATGGGGCCTAGGATACAGCCCTGTGAGACCCCCACCTGGATAGGAAGAGGAGGTGACAGGGCATTACCTGTCTTCACTGACTGAAGATGTCCAGTGAGATAAGAACAGAACCAATCGACAGCTGGAGCTGAGAGGCCAGCAAGACCCAGCTTTTTCAGAAGGAGAGGTTGAGACACCAAGTCAAAGGCCTAAGCCAGACCGATGAAGATGGCTGCCATGATGTGGCCCTGATCCATCCCTGAGAGAATAGAATCAGTTTAATGCCGCAGGAAGGAAATGATGGGGAAATGTTTCCTTAAACCAGACTTGAAAAGGGAGAGGAAACTGGAGGAGGAGAGGAAGTCAGAAAGTCAATGGTAGACAAGCTTGTCCTGCAGCTTGGCAAGAGAGGAGAGGAGAGGAGGTAAATTGTCCAATAGTTACCAGAGGAAGAAGGCTCTCCCCCCACTTTGTGTACAGGCATAACTGTGGCCAACTTCCAGGATTGTGGGACTGCACTGAGGGAAAAGAAGAGGTTGAAAAGGGGAGTCAGAGGAGAGGCAATGGCAGGGGCAGAAATATGCAGGAGTCTAGGATCAAGTCCGTCTAGACTAGCCTTGTTCAAATTCATGGAGTAAAGGGTAGTCTCCTGGATGGTAACAGGAGAAATGGAATCCCTGGAAAGGGAAGGAACAGGGAAAGTGCATCAGGCGGGGGGGAGGAGAAGAAGGGAGAACACAAGTGGTGAAAAAACTCATTAAAGTGTGATTCAACAGAGAAGAGGTGAGATATGAATGAATCATTAATCAGAATAGCCAAGGGGCCAGACTGGGTGGGGGTCAAAATGGGAGTAAATTACCTTCCAGAACTTTGAAGGGTTGTTGAGGCTATACTGGAGGTTGGCCTTGAAATATTGCGATCTCGCAGTCCTGACAGTCCTGAGAGCCTTGGTACAGGAATTCCTGCTAGACCGATACCTGAATAGATTAGGAAAGGCATGACAGGATCTATAGTCTAACCAAGCGAGATCATGTGACTTGTACAGATTAATAATTTCCTGGGGTAATCCATGGGGCACATCACATTGTTCTCCCCCATCAAGTGCCTTGCTTATATTGTCATAGAAGCAGAGCAGATTGGTGGTACAGCTCCTGCTCTTCTTAAAACCGTGCTGGTCTAAATCAGTATTTTCAATCAAGGAAGTAAGCTTATCTTTAATCAGGCCATCTAATATTTTACAAACTATACTTGTCAAGCTGATTGGACAGTAATTTTGAGGACGGGATTTTTGCCCCTTCTTATAGATGGGCACTACATGTGCATTTTCCAGTCAGATGGTAACTGTCCTGTATTTATAGATGTTTCAAATAATATTTCAGAGGGTATGTTATGTAATCAAGCATCATCTTTAGCATCCAGGCAGAAATTCGATCAGTGCCTGGTGATGCATTAGGCTATAAGTTACAAATACATTGCCTAATATCACTGAGGTCCATTTTAATGTTGGTCTTTTCGGAGTCATTTTTGACATTGGGGTTTTTGGTCTGTACACCTCACAAAAATATTTATTAAACAGAGATGCTATTTCTTGATCAGTAACAATTTCTTTATTGTCATGTATTAATGCTCCCACTTTATTTTGGGGCTTCTTAAGTGAATTAATATTTGCATAAAAAGCTTTATAGTTTTCCTTCTGTTTTTTTTTTTTGCTAGCTTAAGTTCTGCCTCCTTTTTTGCCTTTCTAAATGCTATTTGCAGTGATTTTAGGCATTTTTAATGATTTAATTTGGGTGGACACGGCTTCATCTTCTTCAGGGCATCTAAATGAACAAGCATTTGTCAATGCTGAATGTTGTCTTGCTGGCATTGGCATTGGTAGTGCAGGAGTTAGAGAGATGCATAATAGGTAGGTTCCCAGTGTGCCCCATGACTTTCGGGGTGGCCTGATGTTGGCAACACTGGGGTGGGCTCCAAGTGTGCCACACAATGGGGGTGGGGCAGGGCCTGGGGGCAGGAACATGCCAATATGGGCGGCTTACTGTGAGTGACAGCACACTGGGGTGGGCTCCCAGTGTGCCACACAATGTGGGTGGGGTGGGCTGGACATGCTGACACGGGGATTGCACCCCTGATGTCGGCTTCCTTTAGGGATTGTGTGGTGGTGGCTTCACCACCATGTTTATTGAAATGTTTCACCTAGAAAGGCACGTCAAGAGGCATGTCATCTATGCCGCTGCTTGATGAGCTTGTCTCTGATTACAGCGGCACTCTTCTTACAAGTTGTGTCCACTTTATATATTCTTGTGTCAATGCTAGCATGCTGGCTTATTGAGGAATGAGGGACGAACCTACTAAAGCGTGCCCTGAATTCGCCAACACTGACACACCTCTGAAATGTGCTACTAGCACAAGGTGTTGCTTGGATGTGCATGCAAGCCAACATAAAAATGATAGGACCCCTACCGCCTCAATCTTACTTAACTCTATATTTTTTTAAAACAGTAACAAGCACTTTTTCTGTTTTTTTAATTGTCAACAACAATCAATTTAAATTAGTTGATTTAAAAATGTTAAATAATTACACTGAAATGTCTTTGATCTCAAAGTCAATTTAAAGTCTATGAGATAAAATAATAAATTGAACCCTGCTGCCAGGTGGGCAGGTAAAAGACATCAGTACTGAAGATGAACTGCAGGTCTCCTGGATCAGCTGGCTTGACAACAACAGCTGAAACTGCTGGGCTCTGGAGAACCTCAGAATGACAGGGACTGGTTTCCCCTGCAGCCCAGCTACTGCTCGCTCAGTATAAGGAGCTGTTGGAACACTAACCCAGAATTCCTGGCTACGGTATATAAATCAGCTATACCCACTACTGAAATAGTGCTCAGCTAATAGAAAGCTCTCAGCAGGAAGCAACAACTCAGACACAAAGGGCACCCCTAGGAGGCATAAGCCAAGAGTGGTCCAGCCCCTAGGCTTACTGTGTACTGATCTTCACTGATTGCTGTACCCACTACTGAAATAGTAATCGGCTAATAGAAAGCTCTCAGCCAGAAACAACCAGCAGCAACAGCTCAGACACAAACAGCAACCCTAGGAGGCATACACCAAGTGCGGATCAGCCCCTAGCCTTACTGTCTGCTGAGCTTCACTGATCTTCACCGACTGGGAGAGAGACCAATTAGGGAGGGAAGGCAGACTCCAACAGGTGTAGAAGCAGGGATTCCTTGACAGCAGTTCTATCTGAATCCTCCTTGGAGTGTGTAATCTGGGCTCCTTTCTCCACTGAGGCAGCTTCTCTCCTTGCCCGCTCTACTCAGACCCAGCCAGCGGCTGCTCTCTCAGCATAAGGAGCTGTTGGAACACTTACTCCACACCCCCTTGATATAAAAACAAGTTTCCTTTCCATCCTCTCAGTTCTGTGTATACTTTGATTTTATATGCAGTTGATGTAACAAGGGCTTGGTACATCTAAAAGGCAGAACATCACTGTTTGTTTTTACAGGTAGCAGAAACAAAGGTTCTGTTGCCTACCCTACCCCTAATCCCACTCCCGGGTTATCCTTCTTTATAGGGTCTACATTGCTCTGCCCCCTTCCTGCCTCTCCTAATTACTAATTACAAAGGCAGGGCATAATACATATAGCTCAAATGTGAAGGGCTCAGACACAAAGGGCACCCCTAGGAGGCATACGCCAAGAGCAGTGCAGCCCCTAGTCTTACTGTCTGCTGAGCTTCACTGATCTTCACTGACTGCTGTACCCACTGCTGTAATAGTGGTCAGCTAATAGAAAGCTCTCAGCCGGAAACAACCAACAGCAACAGCTCAGACACAAAGGGCAACCATAGGACGCATATGCCCCTAGCCTTGTTGTCTGCTGAGCTTCAGTAATCCATCACTGATATATAGATACTGTACACACACACACACACACACACACACACACACACACACACACACACACACAAGAATCTTTGTCCCCGAGGATTTTTTCAAATTTTTTGATCGCGAGGTCCGCCATCTTGTTTTCAGTTTTCCGATCAGAAAAACACAAATATCTCGGCTCAGGGGTCACTTCTGAAGTAAAACTTGGATGGGTTTTACTCAAGGGACTCTGATCTATCAAGCCATGCATTTGGTTTCATCCAAATCAGTAAAAAAAAAATAGAGTTATAAGCTTTTAAAATCTTAATTCGCGGCTCGCTAACGATCTTTGATCATGAGCCTGCAAATTCTTTGATCGTGAGATTCTTTGATCATGATCTTGTATCGCTACCTAAAAAACACAAATATCTCAGCTCAGGGGTGGGCTAGGGACACAAATGAGGGTAGCTTTTGCTCAGAAGGATCCGTTCTATCGAGGCATGCCATTGGTTCCATTTAAATTGGTGAAAAATTCTCATTTTACCATTTTTAATTCTTTGTTCATGAGCCTGCACATTCTTTGATCGCGAGCCTGCAAATTCTTTGATCGTGAGATTCTCTGATCGCGATTGTGTATTGTGAGCAAGGGACGAGATGGCCCAATTTAAAAATCAATTTTCTCAGTCCAGGGATATCCTAGGAAGTCAAATGAGGGTGGGTTTTACTCAGGGGGCTTCGTTCTGTTGAACCATGGTGGTGGTTTACCTCAATTCCTTCAATTTTTTGATTTATAACATTTTTAATTATTTGTTTGTGAGCCTGTACATTCTTTGATCGCGAGCCTGCAAATTCTTTGATTGTGAGATTCTCTGATCTCAATCGTGCATTGTGAGCAAGGGACGAGATGGCCCAATTTAAAAATCAATTTTCTCAGCCCAGGGGTGTCCTAGGAAGTCAAATGAGGGTGGGTTTTACTCAGGAGGATTCATTCTGTTAAACCATGGTGGTGGTATACCACAATTCCATCTATTTTTTTGATTTATACGATTTTTAATTCTTAGTTCATGAGCCTGTAAAATTCTTTAATCGTGAGCCTGCAAATTCTTTGCTTGTGAGATTCTTTGATCGCGATCTTTGATCGCAAAATAGGGACAAGATGGCCAGATTTTTTATAATGGAATAGATAGGGAAATTCTACTAATCTTTGATACTGAATATCTTGGAAACGGTTTGGTCTTTTTACTTGAAATTTGGAGGAAATAAAGGCAACATCCCACAGATGTGCCTTTTGGTGGTTTGGTCAAAAAATATTACAGGGTGGCAAAGTTACAGCACTACAAAGTTGACACTTTTTCCATAGGATAACATCACGGCATCCACTGCATTACAGGAATTCTTTGCCACCCTGCTGCAAAATAACGGTTTGATCTTTTGGGCTGAAATTTGGAGGGAAGAAAGCCAACATCTCACAAATGTGCCTTGTTGTGGTTTGGTGAAAAAATATTACAGGGCAGCAAAGTGACGTCACTCTGAAGTTGACACTTTTTCCCGTAGGATAACATTATGGCATCCGTCGCGCCTTTCAGGCCCGTATCTCGGAAACGGTGCGAGATACGTGTGTGTTCGGTAGTTGTCTCTAATCTCACCCATTCTCCTACACTGCATCACCTCAGCTTGTTTAGCGATGGGATGGGTGAGAGGCGGTCACGACCCCAACGCACAACGCGATGTCTGTTGGTGGGTGCAGGGTGGAGGTAGGGTGCAAGAGGTGGGAACCCTAATGTCGAATTTCCTCACTTATGTCACTATAGAAGAACCGTAACTGATGCATTAATGAAGCTTTTTGCATAGAATATATATATATATTTATATACACACACATATACACACATATAAACACATACATACATACACACACACACACACACACACACACATATATATTTTTTGGTCCACTCACAGCCTCTACCTCTAGTTGTCCATATATTCCTTCTGTCTGTAAAAGCTCAGGACAACAGCCACCTCCTACCCCCTACCCCCCTTCCCGCTGAGCAGATACACACCCCAGCAAAATAGCAGGCATCCTTTTTCTTTCATCCGAAGATTGTTTCTAGGCAATCTACTTCTCTCACCAGGAACTTAAACAAAGAAATAAAAACCACTATGAACCTCTTGAACTATAATAACTGTGGCACACTTTTTACCAAGGACTTCATTTACAGAGTGAGGCACTGTCCAACATGCTCCACAATCAGAGACCTCCGATCACAGCTTCATGCAGCATGGGCTGAGATAAAATACGTCCACGATATACTAAATTGGATCCCACTGGGCAACAGCATAAAACCTTTAGTTTCAAAGCACATTACACCAGTAATTCCCTACCCAAAGGCACAACACAGGCCAAGGGCTGGCAATATCAGGTCCGATAACTGGTACAAAATCCTCAATACGGAAGGTACCAAACCTATTGAAACATTGAATAGGTACACTGCACTATCTACTATGATACATAGCATAATAAGCGTAAAGCATTCTGTGAACCGAGAGTGGTGCACGGAGGTACAGCACACAACTAAACTCACTAAAAAGGACAAAAAGAAACTGACACTAATAATTGGCGACTTAATGATTAGGGTTGTAAAGACTCACCTCCAGCAGGACCATGCTTCAACTATGGTAAGATGCCTCCCCAGAACATCGGCATGGAGGGACAGCAATTGCATAGAGGAAATTGTTCGAGGCATTGCTCGAGACACACATGTCATTCTCCACATAGGTACAAATGACCTAGCCAGTAAGTCAATAGAGGAAACAAAACAAAACCTCACCAGACTGGGAGACAAGTTTGCTTCCCTTTCATCCACTATCACCTTCTCTGAAATTCTGCCAGTCTGTAAAAAATGAGACAGGAGGCAGAAGATCAGGGAAGGGGACATCTCCAAGCTAAACAGCTGGCTATAGGACTGGTGCCAGGAAAAAGGTCACTACTTTATTGGAAAATGACAGGACTTCTGGGAATGGGAGTTCTTTAAATTCAATGGCCTACACCTCTCAAAGGAGGGGACCAGAGCAATAGGGCAAAACTTAGACGTTCACATCAGTCAGTTAAACCAGTGGGTGGGGGGCACAGGCACCCCTAGCACAAAAAGGGTTGTCAAATTCCCCTCCTCCATCACCAACTAGTTCAGCACAAGGTTGCGCCAATCATATTTGGACCAAACATCACACCAAACATGCTCAGACCAAGCATTTGAACAAAATGACACAACAAAAACATATTAAAAATGCAAATGACCAAAGCAGAAGGGGATGGAAGGCAATGTGCATCAATGCTCGTAGTCTGCCAAACAAAATCCCTGATCTCACAGCCATAATGGCAGATGCACAATTAGACTGCATCACTGTTAGGGAAACAGGGTTCACTGGGAACCACTCCTGGGATGTCACTATCCCAGGGTTTGCATTATTCCGGAAAAATCGTGAGGGAAAGAAAGAGGGGTGGTGGCACTGTACGTCAGTGATGACATATGGACAACAGAAATCCAGGGAAAACACAGTAAAGCAGAGGCCCTTTGGGTTACATTAGGAGCCAGGGACAAAGCCCCTATCTGGGTAGGAGTCATATACAGATCCCCATCCCAGGAGACCGATGTAGACAAGGAGCTCCTGGAAACCATCTCAATGATGGTGGACAGGGCCGAGTTGTTGCTTTGGGGAGACTTCAATCTAAAAGATGTGGATTGGTCCTCATACACAGCATCCTCAGAACAGAGCAAAGAGTTCCTTTTTGCACTAAGGGGATCAGGTTTGTGTCAACTGGTGAACTCACCCACCAGAGACAAAGCAATCTAATGCTGACAAACAGCACGAGGATCCCAGAAGCAGAGGTGGGAGCCAATCTAGGGACCAGTGATCACAGTTCAATCTGGTTTACTGTGAAAGATATGTAGGAAAATAGTCACACTAAAATCAAGGTACTAGATTTTAGAAAAGCCAACTTCCCCAAAATGAGAACTATGATCGCATCCATACTAGAAGGAAGAATCACTGGAGATGTAGAGGACTGCTGGAATACTCTGAAGGTTGTTCTGCATACAATAACAATTGTATGTGCTAAGCAGATCAGCAAGTCCAAAAGAAGGAAAAGACCTCTCTGGTTCTCTCACGAAGTAGCATCCAAAATCAAAGAGAAAAAAACACGGCTTTTACACAATTCAAGCAAACAAAACATGAAGCAGACATGGAAGAACACAAGAACAAATTAAAGGACGAAGGGAAAGCTGTTAGAAGGGCAAAAGCACAGACAGAAGAGAAAACAGCACAGGGTGTTAAGGAGGGAGACAAAACCTTCTATAGCTACATAAGAGAAAAAAGAAAAACTAAGGGAGGAATAGTCCAACTAGCAACCAAGGGAGGTAAGATGGCTGAGAGTGATGAGGAAAAGGCAGAAGTGCTAAATGAGTTCTTTTGCTCTGTCTTCCTCATAGAAGACAGTGGCAAGGGCCCCACACTGAGCAGGACAAAGGAAGATACCCAGGGAGCAGATACGAGCCCCTTCACAAGGGAGAGGGTCCTAAAAGAGCTTAATAAACTGAAAGTGGAAAAAGCCATGTGACCGGACAGCATACACCCTAGGGTATTGAAGGAGCTCTGAGAGAAACTGGCCACACCGCTGGCTGAGTTCTTCAGCAAATCACTAGACAGCAGGAAAATACCTCAGCACTGGAAACAGGCAACTGTTGTGCCCTTACATAAGAGCAGAAACAAGGAAGAGACAGGAAATTACTGCCCTGTCAGTTTGACCTCAGTTGTGGGGAAATGATGGTGTCACTACTAAAAGAGAAGATAGTGGCATACCTAACAGATACTGGAAAAATGGACCCAAAGCAACATGGCTTTATAGCAGGATGCTCTTGTCAAACCAACTTGATCAACTTCTTCGACTGGGTCACCAGAACATTGGATCAGGGAGGGGTGGTGGATGTTGTATACCTAGATTTCAGCAAGGCCTTTGACACCATCCCTCACAGAAGGCTAACCAACAAGCTGAAACATATGGGACTTGGCCAGAAGACAGTCGGCTGGATCAGTAACTGGCTGAATAATAGGACCCAGAGAGTGCTAGTCAATGGATCATTGTCACGGGGGGTAGGGTGATCAGTGGTATCTTGCAGGGATCAGTACTGGGACTGATCCTATTTAACATATTTATAGCAGACATAGCGAATGGACTAACAGGGGAGGTTTGCCTGTTCACAGACGATACAAAACTCAGCAACAGAGGAGACACAAGAGAAGGAACAGACAACATGGAAGCTGACCTTAGAAGGCTAGAGGATTGGTCCAGGAACTGGCAGTTACAATTTAATACCAAAAAGTGTAAGGTAATGCACAGGGGAAAGAGGAACCCTGGAAAAAAGTACACACTGGGAGGACATCAACTTGAGAAGACAAACGGAGCGAGATCTTGGCATAATCATCACTGATGAATTAAAGGTAGGAAAACAATGTGAGAGAGCAGCACAGAAAGCGTGTGCTATCCTCTGATGTATAAGTAGAGGTATTTCTATTAGAATGAGGGAGGTTATCATGCCCCTGTACAGGTCCCTGGTGAGGCCACACTTGGACTACTGCATTCAGTTCTGGAGACCTCACCTCAAGAAGGACATTGACCATTTGGAAACGGTGCAGAGGAGGGCTACTAAGATGGTGCATGGACTGCATCACAGGTCATATGAAGCAAGACTCGGGGAGCTGAATCTATATACTCCCTTGAGCAGAGAAGAAACAGAGGGGACATGATTGAAACATTTAAGTACATGAGGGGATTTAATGCAGCTCTGACAGGCAATCTATTTCAACAGAACATGGCAGCACACGTGAGAGGGCATGATATGAGACTGGTAGGAGGAAGGTTCAAAAGCAACTTCAGCAAGTACTTCTTCACAGACAGAGTGACAGACCTGTGGAACAGCCTGCCCCAGGAGGTGGTAGCATCAAAGACAATCAGGGAGTTCAAACGCACATGGGATAGACATAAAGAACAAGTTAGGACAATGGCTGCATAGAGAGGGGGGTAGTTTCTAGGGCAGACTAGATGGATTGCACGGTCCCCATCTGCCGACACTTTCTTATGTTCTTATAAGTAATAAAAGGGTTCATCTCCTTCATGGGAGATGGGAGACAGGAACTTGGTCTGGAACTAGGAAGTGCTGAAGTAAGCAGTAAGACACAGCAGAGTGTGGGTAGTTATGTGATAAACACACACCCAGGTGCATTATGAGGCATGAGGCATTTGCACCTGGAAGTGCAGTCATCATATAACTACCCGCACCCTGATGTATCTTACTGTTAACTAAGATATCTTAAAAAAAGCCAACTTTCTTTTTTATTCTCCCCCTTCCCCTCCGGAGTCACCTCTTCAGGAGAGCCAAATGAGCCTGCCCCTACCCCCCTCCTACTCACCAGTCGGGATCCTCCATCATGCTGCGGTTTACCCCCCGCACGGGGTCGGGGTAGGGGCACCCCCGAACCTTCAAGTCTCGTCAGGACCCGATCCGGCTGGGCAGGGGCCGGCAAATTGGGACCCGGCTCGGCTCTCCATCTACCTGACTCTGAAGGGGCTTTTTCTGATTTTCATAAGCGGACTTTACGTGCCCCCAGCATCAAGACGAAGGCACCGACACTCCCAAAGTCCAACCCCCAAATTCCTCCCCAAGCTGGTTGCCCATGGACTCGCCCCTCAGCCAATCACGCTCCAGTGACTCCAGCAGCTGTCCCGCCCCCAGCCTCCACCAGGGGTCACCGCTGGTGCAAGTGCCCACTCTCCCCCAGAGAAGGCTAGCCATTGTCAGATGCTCAAGCCTTCTCCCCTCGCCAACCCCGCAGCCCAAGCTCGTTCCCAAACCTGGGTCACCGGTGTGGAGTGAGGTGTGGTGTCCAGTGCCTCAACCCTCAAGATTTCAAGATGGCAGCCACGCTGGGCCAGCCATGAACACAGCTCTGCAGATGTTTGCAGATTTTATTTTATTTAGCCCCCTACATTGAAGTTTTATGTTTTTTTCACATATTGTCTATTATTCGTATTGCTTTTATTTTTCCCCTACCACATTTAGCCATTTTCGCGGTTTGGGGATATGGTGGTTTGCGATGCAGCTCTGCAGAACCGGCTGGTGTTTCCCGTTGTGATGGGTGAAACACTTTGAGACTCTTGTGATTGGCAGAAAGTTGTTTAGGAGTGCTGCCGTTTGTTCTTGTTTGTTGAAATCGTTGGAGCCTGCAAACCACTTGCTCTGAAGCTTTTTGACTATTGCCAGTGTTGGTACTGGATATATTTACCAATCGTTACTGTTTGGGAGTCCTATGCATTTTCAGGGAAGGTTTATTCTGCACGTTGGAGTTAATCTGGATGTAGGAGCGAGTCTGGAATAACTGAGCAATCGAGTGATTGGATTTGGTTTGGTGCTTGAGGACTGCTTGAACTGTTGGCCCTGATAATGTGCTGTGGAGTTTCAAAGGAGGAGGAGAAGAGGTTCAGCCAGTCCAGCTGACCTAGAGGTGGGTGCAGGGTGTAGCCGTTTGTCCCTGGGAGGGTCGGGAGTGCCTACTGGAGGGCCGGTGTTCACGGAGCTTCCAGGAGTCGCCGGAGCTGCCTGACAGAGGCTGGGTTTTCTCCAGCGATCCAAGAGGGGGTGATTGGTTGCATATAACGCGACCTGCCCCGGGTTGGTTGGGTTCTGGCATCATTTGAACCGGGAGTATTTCACCTTCATTACGTTCATTTTACTGGATAAATTTCGAAAGTAGGAACTGTGAGGGCTGGACTACTGATACCAGGAAGTTTGTTGTATAGGACATACTGGGAGCTTGGATTCCTGAATGCGGGTTGGCCTGGATTCTGCTGCTAGGGGCCTGATCTATGTTGGATTATTAGAAGCTTCCGTTTGGATTTATATTGAGTGGATTTCTTTTATGACTTCTACTGTTGGATGACTTCTTCCCCAGACTTTTTTTTTTAATTTATTTTATGGTCTCCTGGTGGTAAGAGGACCAGAGTGTCCATATTCATTTTTATTTTATTTTTATTTTTTGATGTATATGTTTATTTTAGTTTTGTTTGATTTTTTGTGTATTCTGGGCAGTGGGAGTGCCTAGAATTTCCCTTTCCCTTTGGCTGTGAGAGGGCTGCGGAAGGGGGTAAATTTATATTTGTGTGCACATTTTATATCCTGTGAGAGGGGATTTTATTATTATTTTGTTTTCTGGGTTTGAATTCTATCCAATTGTGGGAGGAGGGTGGTTTTATATGCTTTGCTGGGTTGGGATTATGGTTTAAGCTAATATTGCTTTGGGGGTTTTAGGATTTTAATTGTTCATGGCTTTGTTCTAGGAACTTGGGGTTTTGTGTGCTTTCTCTATTGTTTGGTTATAATTGTTGGTGGAATGTACCTGCTTGTCACCCCATCCTGTGCTATTCGGCCTCCGTTCTTCACGCCCTCCACCCATTCTCCCCCCCCACCTGCTTTTATCTATCAGCGCTGTCGAGCGCTGGGGATTGCTCGTGGGGGTGGGTGCCAGGTAGCGGGGTTGCTGACAGCGGAGACCAAAAGAGTGGCGCTCTCCCATTGGGGTGATTAGGACCAGAAGACACCCTGGGGCAAAATGGTGCCTGGAATGTGGTGATCCTGTTCTGGTTTCCATACCCAAGGGCACCTCCATTTTGGGAGGACAAGTAGTTGGGACGGCTCGCCAATCTCATCCAACTCAGGCGCTGTTATGCAATGACAGATCAGTTTGCAACAAGACTGCTCTTATTGCAGATTTTGTGGGTACAGTAGATCTGGTTTGCATTACCAAGACCTGGTTAGACGGGAATGCTGCCCATATTTTGGAGGCAGCTGTCCCCACCAGGTACTCGGTTATACATCGCCCGAGATTGGACCGCGGGGGGGGGTGCGGTCTGTTTCAAGACCGTATTGGGCCTAACTGGTGTACCAGTTGAGGAGGCCAGGTTATTCGAGTGTACTGTGGTAGCTGGTGTGGGGTGCAGGATAGCCCTCATCTACCGTCCACCAGGTGATGAGAAGCTATTCCTGCAGGAGGTAGCAGACTGTCGCCGACACGGCATTGGAATCACCCAGACTGATGGTTCTGGGCAACTTCAGTGCCTGGGTCGATGATGAATACTCACTTTTTGGTCAACACTTCCTCCAGGTGATGACATCTCTGGGCTTCACACAGGTTGTTTCCTCAGCTACTCACAATGGTGGTCACTCCCTTGATTTGGTCTTCCTCCTGGGGATTGAGGCCTCCTATTTGGTGGTAGAACCAGTTGGTTGGTCCGACCACTTCACTGTTGAGTTCAATTTTTCGGCCCCCTGGGTAGGTCGACCCCTGTGGAGATGGTCAGTTATCGCCCTTTAAGGGATGTGTTCACTGAAGACCTGGTGGCGATGATGGACCTCTCGCTGTTGGATGAGACCAGCACAGATCCTGAGCAGCTAGTTGTGGCCTATAATAAGACCGTCTCTTCTGCTCTTGATCTGATTTCTCCTGTCCAAGTTCGCCCCCTACCACTTTGCCCTGGGGTCCCGTGGTTTGATGGAACTCTTAGGGAGATGCGGAGACAGGGGCGTAGGTTAGAGCATCATTGGCAGAGGACAGCCTTAGATGAGGACCACCTTATTCTGTTAGAACATTATAAATTCTATCAAACAGAAATTTCCCGTAAGAAGGCAGAGTTCCTGTACAGGGAAATTTCTATTGCATGGAACCGCCCGGCTCAACTCTTCAGAATGGTTGACAGGCTGTGCAACCCAGCCTGTCAGCAGTTCTGTCGAGTCTTTTCACAAAAGGAGTGTGATGAGGTCACTTGTTTCTTTGCAAATAAGGTGGCTGACATCAGGCAGAAGTGCCGCCAGCTTCACTCTATGGGGGATGCTGTTGGTCGGTGTTGTGTCGCAGAGCCCGAAGTTTCCTGGAGTACCTTTGATCTGCCGGAGTTTGTGGATATTATGAGGATTATCCAGGGGATGTGTCCCACTTGCTGTAGGTTAGATCCAGGCCCTACCTCCCTGATTTTGGGTTGTAGTGACATCATAGACCCGGTCTTAGCTCGGACTGTCCAGTGCTCTTTGGACTCGGGTGAGTTTCCTAGCTCCCTGAAGGAGGGGGTGGAGACACCCCTCCTGAAGAAAGCTTCTTTAGACCCTGAGAACCTAGCAAACTACAGGCCTATCACTAACCTTCCTTTTGTAGGGAAGGATATTGAGAAGGTTGTGGCGGCTCAACTGGAGAACCATTTAACCATCCATAATTTATACGAAACTCTCCAATTGGGTTTTCGTAAGAGGCATAGTACTGAGACTGCTCTGGTTCGGGTGCTCAATGATCACCTGATGGCGAGAGATCGGAGACACCGCTCCATCTTGGTTCTCCTTGATTTATCATCAGCCTTTGATACTGTAGATCATGGGGTTCTGCTCGAGCATTTGAGGTCCATCTGCGGGCTGTCGGGATCAGTTCTCAGGTGGTTTACATCTTTCGTCGCTGGTAGAACACAGAGCGTTGTCTTGGGTATTTTTTCCTCCGAGGCTTTCTGTCTGCCTTGCGGGGTACCTCAGGGCTCGGTGCTGTCCCCCATGTTATTTGCAGTGTATATGCTGCCCCTCAGAGACATTGTAAGATGATATGGGCTGAGGTTTCACTGCTATGCTGATGATACCCAGCTCTACCTGTCTTTGGCCCCCAACCAGGTTAGTGCTTTCTCAGTACTGAACAGCTGCCTCATAGAAATCCAAGACTAGATGAGTGCCAGCGGTTTAAAGTTGAACCCAGGAAAGACTGAGGTCTTGGTAGTAGACCCGGGTCATAGGACAGAGGGGTTGAGGACTGAGCTCCCCTCCGGTTTGGTCCTGGGGGGGCACAGATTCTCACCTCTGAATGGGTGCATGACCTAGGAGTGGTGCTTGATGATAACCTGACCCTTCGTCATCATGTGTCGGCAGTCGTCAAGTTGACCTTTTACCATCTTAGAAACATTGCTAGGATCAAACACCTTGTTCCATCCAGCGACCTGCCTGTCTTGGTCCATGCATTTGTGACATTGCACCTTGACTATTGCAACTCCCTTTACCTAGGGCTTCCTGGGGTTGATATCCACTGCTTGCAGCTAGTGCAAAATGCTGCAGCACGTTTGTTGCCTGGGGCTTCGAGAAGAACTGATATTACCCCTGTGCTGCACGATCTGCACTGGCTGCCTATCCAGTGGCGGATCACCTTTAAGGTAGGTCTATTGACCTACAAAGCCCTACGTGGACAGGGTTCTGATTACTTGAAAGAGCTCCTGGTTCCTTACACCCCCCCGCGACAGCTCCGCTCAGCTGATGAGGGGTTGCTAGAGATTCCGAGGGTAAGTTTAAAGTAATCTGGTGTGTGTGCTATCAGGTTTGTGGCACCTACCCTCTGGAATTCTCTGCCCCGTCAGCTACGGGAGTGCAGGACAGTGGGGTACTTTAAGCATGCACTGAAGACCTATCTGTGGGGAAAAGCATACCCTGAATTCCTCTGATTTCATCTGTATTTATTGTCTATTGTTTTTTAGCTTACTGTGCAGTGCCTTGAAGCGTGAAAGGTGCTTTATCAAATAAAATGTATTATTATTATTATTATTATTATTAACCCTCAGCACCACCGGGCCGTTTTTTTTTTTGTTAAATGTAACTAGTAAAAAAGTAGTTCGTCCTACCTGTCTTTAGAAAACGGCAAGAATCAATTCTCAAACTTGATTGACTGAGACAGGCTCCAAGCTGGGCATTTATCTTTCAATAGATGCCCAGCTAAAATAAGAGCCAGTCCCAAGTGCTACTTCACAGTGTAGCATTTTCTAGAGGTGCCCAGCCTGCTTTCTAATTGGCTGAAAGCACCCTAGAAAATTAGAAAATTCCCGTCATGTTTTCTCTCTCGCTTAGCAAGAACTACAGTTGCCCCCAACACTACTTCCTTCAGTCTTGACTTCCTCCCTGAATGTTGTATTTGCAGCAACTCCCTGTTTTAAAAACAAATTAAAAAACAAACAAACCCACACTTCAGTTATTTTGCGGTTGGAAGAGTGACACAACCACTCTCCTGACCGCACTGCCACAGTACACAGACAACCGTTTCCTGATCGCAGATGACCACAAACACATTTGTGATGATCTCTCAGCACAAGCCCCCCACAATCACCGAGCTTGCTGTAGAGAAAGAACCAAAAAAACATTTACCTGACTATTTCAAGAAATAAAAAAAAAATATTTTCTTTGCTGGTACATCGGGCTCAAATGTTGCTTTTGTCATCCTGTACATTACAGTCAAAGATCGCAGGGTGCACAGACGCAACTAAAAAAAAAAAAAACTTCAAAGGGACTGCGACAAATATTTTTCAAATAACACTGCTGTTCTTAATCAGCATGCAGTGTTTCTGTCTCTGTGAGTGAGACTCTCTCTCGTAGTGGGGGGGGCGGCAATCCACTAGAATGCTGCAGGGAGGAGCAACGGCACCAGGAACAGCCTATGGACTACTTTAGCAATACATTTAGCTCTAACACCTGTATTCATTCTTTCACAGTCATTGACTATATTATTTAACAATATAATGAAAATGTACACATATGGCCATTTTCTAAGTGCAATAATACCCTCCAGGATGGGTATTAATGGGAAATACCAGACCTCCAGGGGCTATAAGGCCCTCCGCCTCCAGCGTTGGGCCTCATTACGCCCCTAGGCAGTCTGGTATTTCCCAATAATGCCCACCCTGTCGGGTATTATTGCTTACATAATCTGTCTTTCCACCCATTCAGAAGATGGAATGTTTGTTTATCATGGAATGCAGGAATTCAAACTTCTGCAGCAGTCTACTGGCAGAATGTTCATCTCTCTCCACACAAACACACAGAAGGCCTCTATCGAGCCAGGGATTTAATTTTGTATGGGCAGGGTAAGCAGCAAATATTTCTATGGTAGGCAGGTAAGGCTAAGAAGGGGGTTTTAATGGTCAGGAGCTAAGCTCAAGAAAGTAAAGCTATGAGTAGTACTTCATTTTTTTTTTAAACTACTGTACAGTATGTGTGTAGGAAAGGGATCATAAAGGGAAAGATCATTTATTTATTTTTCAAATTTGGGGAATTTTATTTTAGGGCCTAGCTAACTACATTAGTGATAATAAAGATATCAATCATGTCTGTAATGGAAGTCAGGAATGTTTTACAAAAGGCACTTGCATCTAAAAAGCAGATGTGATTTCCGCAGGTGGGGCACAAATTGTTAAAAACTGTAGGAAATGTTGCAAATATGTGGGGATGTTTGTAAATACATCACAAGCATCCTGGATGTATTTGTCTGGACGCAGCATGCATCTGAAATACAGACAGTAGTATTGCATCCAGTTTGTTTTTAAATCTCACACAGGGGGTTTTGCTGCAGCAGGCTGTGTCTCCAGATTCAGGCACTTCATAAGATGGAAGTCCTCTTCTTTCCTTGCTAGAGACACCATTGCCTGGGTGATGGAGCACCTCACTTCAGTCCCCAGCACTGTAGTGGTCAGGTTTCAGTTTGGCCACTAGTACTTGGTATTTAACAACTGCCTCACTGAAATACAGAACTGGATGAATTCGAGCTGGCTGAGGTTGAACTCGGAGAAGACGGAGGTAATGGTTGTGGACCTGGGTCGCCAGATAGAGGGGATGGGAGCTGATTTGCCCTCAGGAATTTTTCTGGGTGGCTCCCAGCTCCCTACCTCTGAACAGGTGCAAAGCCTGGGGGTGATTTTTGATGACAGGCTGACACTGCAGTCGCAGGTGTCAGCAGTCGTCAAATCATCTTTCTACCATCTGAGGAACATCTTCAGGACTAAGCACCTAGTTCCGTCCTGTGATCTGCATACATTGGTCCACACCTTTGTGACCTCGTGCCTTGATTATTGCAGCTCCCTATATCTAGGGCTACCAGGGGTTGACATCCACCACTTGCAGCTAGTGCAGAACGCTGCGGCCTGGTTATTGATGGGTACTCCTCATACCTGTCAGATTTCTCCGGTGCTGCATGAACGGCACTGGCTGCCAATACAGTAGTGGATCACCTTTAAAGTCGGTCTTCTGACTTATAAAGCCCTACATGAACTGGGCCCGGACTACCTGAAAGAGCTTCTGGTACCATATTGCCCTGAGTGATCACCCCGCTCGGCAGATGAGGGGTTGCTAGAGATTCCTAGGGTTTCTTTAAAATCTTCGGGGGCCCGTGTTTTCATTTACGCGGCCCCTATACTTTGGAATTCTTTGACCCCATCCGCTCCGGCAGTGCGCATCCATGGAGGAATTTAAATGGGTGTTTGCTACTTGAAGGTGGCTACTACTAGAACTGGAGCTGGAGCCACGACAAAATGAAGAAGAAAAAAGCCAACAGAGTTGGGCTACACAGCTACAACCACAAAAGACCTCATGCTAGGTCTGGTTGAATATAAACTTTAATTACAAAGTTTAAAAAGTATCCAAACAGCAGCACCCCCTATACAGAACACACATGACCAACATTTCACGTGACACTCACGCTTTTTCAAGAGAGTGCCAGGCTCGCCTTAGTCCATCTGGGGCATCATTTAATGGAATATTTCCAAACTTGAAGCCTCAAATCGAACTGCTTGACAGCACACTGCATGCTCTCACCCCACCTAATGAGACAGACTTAAAAGAAAAAAACAATATGTAAATAAAATATTAACTATAAATATCAAAACACATCCTCTGTTCTTTTTCATACTCCTAATGAGCCTTACAGCCTGCTCTTAAACAGAGTCAAAATATAGTGTTCCATGAAGAACTATCCACTGCTCCTGCTAACTTTCACAAAAAGGATTTCCAGTCCATGGAATCATTAAATCCTGCTGGTGTTAATGTTTTTTTTGTTTTTGTTTCATGTGTTTATTAGTGGACAGTTGACCATATACAATTCATAGCCAGCAGCTATAAATAATCCATGTAGCACAGTCATATTCATTTGCCACAACACTTTGATATTATAACATTTCAGACTTCATTCCACAGTACTGTACTTTTTATGTTTGCTTGTATGCATGTGCAAGAAATACAGTGCCATCATCCGAGTTTTCGGAGGTGTGGCAGCCCTCTTTCAATTCAGTCAGTGTGTTTGTAGGCGCGGCCGCAGTTCTCCAATGGCTGCTGGAGCTGTCTTGACAGCAGTCGAAAATGCAGTGGAGTACAGTTGAAAGGGGGAGCTACGCTTCAGTGAGCAGCAATAAGATATCACCTGCTCATGTGCGCTCCCCTACACACACACACACACACACACACACACACACGCACGCATACTGCGTGCTCGCCTCCCCACGCACACCCTGTATAGCCAACGGGGGTGCCCAATCCCCTGTCGGCTGTGCTGCGCTCCCCCCCAAACAAAGTTCCACATGCAACACTGGGTGCCCACCCCAGCATGGCTATACATCGTATAGCCGACGGGGGTGCCCAATCCCCGCCGGCTCCACTGTCCCCCCCCAGAGAGTACAGGGTGCCACGCTGGGAGCCCACCCCAGCTGGCAACAGATGCTGTCACCGACAGGGGTGCCCAATCCCCCGTTGGCTCCATGCCCCCCAAACAGCCGTACTTGTGCCATGCTGGGAGCCCACCCCAGCGTGGCAAATGTCCCATGTCACCATCCTTTTTTTAAAAAAAAACCTGAAACACCAAAACGGTCCCTCGCTGTCTCTGCCCCCACCCGCCCACCCACGGCGCACTCTGCCTCCCCACACCCCCCTCACCCCATACTTACCTCCGGACTCTGGCGTGACGATCTTTGGTGGACCGGGAACATGTCTGCACTCTTCAAAGCCGACGCAAACTGAGGAAATGCCGGTAAGCTGCATAATGGGATAAATAGGGTTTTCAATTTTGCTGCATATCTCAGGCATTTTTGGAATTTTTGCACCAAATTTTCAACATGGGGTTTTTGGGACCCCTTCTCATGAATACTCTCACTATCATGGCGTTAATGGGGCCCAAAGGGTGATTTCACACTCACTGCGAAATCACCTTTCAGGACCGAGTAATGAAACAACACTGCCACTGTTCATAAGGTGGGCTCTCAAAAAGCCTGTGTTGAAAATTTGGTGGAAAATTCCTAAAAATGACTGTTTACCGAGCGTGCGTTGCGCAGTTCCTGCGCAGGCTCGTAAGTTTGCAAATTTTCAATATTTTCACTCCAGATTTTCAACATTGCCATTTTACCACACCTCCTTGAGAACAGTATAGCTGTTATTTTTCACATCTTGCCCAAAATGTGTTTTCGCCCATGTAGTTCACAATGGCACAGTTGGTGTGTGAAATCAATGTATGGGACACATTAAGAAAATCACAGTGATGCTGTTACTGAGCAGAGGTCTTAAAATGGCTATGTTGAAAATTTGGTGAAAAAATTCCTAAAAATGACTGTTTTACGAGCGTGCGTTGCGCAGTTCCTATGCACCCTCGTAAGTTTGCGAATTTTTCAATATTTTCACTCCAGATTTTCAACATTGCCATTTTATTACACTTCCTTATGAGCAGTACTGCTGTCATTTTTCACATCTTGCCCAAAACATGTTTCCGCCATATGGCGCACAATAGGCACTTGATCGGTGTCTTGAGCAATGTTTGGGACAGATTAAGAAAATCACAGTTACACTGTTCATGAGCAGAGGTCTTAAAATGGCTATGTTGAAATTTGGTGACAAAAGTCCATAAAATGACTGTGTTACAAGTGAGCATTGTACAGTTTCCATGCACCTCGTGAAGTTCATGACTTTGTAATATTTTCAGTCCAGATTTTCACCAGTGGCATTTTCCACACTTCCTTATGAACAGTACAGCTGTCATTTTTCACAACATGGCTGAAATGTGTTTTCACACTTTCAGCGCAGAGATCGCGTGGTCGCTGTGGGAAATCATTGTTCGGACAGATAAAGAAAATCACAGTGACACTGTTCATGATTGGAGGTCCCAAAATGCCTGTGTTGACAATCTGCTGTAAAAATCCCCAAACTAATTACATTACGGATGTCGTTGCACAATTTCTATACACACTCGTGATTTCACCAGTTTTTTTAATATTTTTACTGCAGATTTGCAACATTGCCATTTTACACTTCCCATGAACAGTACAGCTGTCATTTTTCACATCCTGTTCGGAATGTGTTTTTGCACCTGCGGTGCTAAATGCCGTAGTCGCTGTGCATAAGCAGCTTTCGGCTAACAAACTGATTTTGCCACTGTTCATGAGGTGGGGGTCACAAAAAAACCATGTTGAAAATTTGGAGTGAAAATACCAACGAATGCCTCTGGTGTTAGGGTTTCCAACCATAACGCCCCACCCTGTAGAGAATGACAGGCATCAGGGGTGTGACTTGGGATTCTTGCCTGTAATGCTCATACCATTCCACCCTGCAGCCAGTGAGAGGGCATTGGGTATGCCTTGGACTCTTCAGCCCCAAAGTTCACCCCATTCTCCTATACGCACCCATCTCACCATATTTCCTGATGGAATGGCTAGTGGCATAGGCCAAGACCCCAAAGCACACTGTGACACTTGTTAGTGTCTGCAGGGTAGGGTGTGGTGAAATGGCGTGGCCGTTATGCCTGACAACCCAAAGGCACACCCCAATGCCTGTCACTCTCTGCAGGGTGGTGGTGGGGTTGGCTTCAGTTCAATACTTCACTGCCATTCCTATTATGCAGCTCTGTAACTTCTACACTACCAATGCCAATGCCAGCATGCAAACATTCGGCATTGACAAATGCTTGTTTCTTTTATTCTTAAATATCCCCCTCTCTAACCCACTAACTCCTAACAATTAACCATTATCTCAGTCTGTGTCCCTTCCTTCCATCTCATTCCCATCTTCCTCAGAGGTCCATTCTCTCACTTAAACAATCCACTACCCTCCAAAAGTATTCTTTCCCCCATACTCAGAGCACCCAAATATTCTGCAGAGATTCTCTCAAATCTATCTTCCATCCCTTTTAAACAATATGTCAGCTTATCCACCACTAAAACTCTCACCATGAGTTCTTTCCATTGACCCACTGTAGGCCCCAGAGCTGTAGTCCATGCATTTTGTATTCCTATCCTAGTCACTATAAGTAACACCCTTATCCATCTAGGGTAAAGAAACCATTCCTCATTCTCTTCTCCTTCTACCCCTAACAACAGTGATTTTTGGGAGATCTCGATGGGCTTTCCTCTCATGGATGTAATTTCTTTAGATATGTATTGCCAGTAGGACTTTATCACTGGGAACCCCAATAATATGCTGGTATGTGCCCCTATTTATTTTGCACTTATTACAGAACGGCGAGACCCCCGGACAGAAGCTGTGTGCCATAGTTGGTGGGTAATACAGCCTCTGTATGTATTTTAACTGAGCTACTTTGTACTTATTGCACACTAGTAAATCCTGGTGGGATTCTAACATTAGCTGCCAGTTAGCCTCACTAATTTCTTCCCCAATGTCCCGCTCCCACCATACCTTCGTCTTTTGGGGAGGATCCTGAAAAAACATTTTTCTGTCCAACCTCACGGCTCTCCCTATTAGTCCCTTCTCACATCTATTAGCCCCCATTATTTCTCTTTCCACATCCTCCATCAGTCTCCTTGTTTCCCTAGGTTCACTAAGCCATTTGTAATAATCCCTTACTTGGAAGTATCTATACATGTGTGTGGTAGGCATGTGACACTTCTCTTTCATATCCTGGAATGTACATATGCCCCCTTCCCCCCATGTTAAGGTCACCATACATTTTACCCCCTTGTCTTGCCATAGTTTAAATCCATCATCCTCCAGGCCTGGCAAGAAATCAGGATTCTCTACCATCGGGACCAGCAAAGTCTGGCATACGTCAATGCCTTGTCTCTTTTTAATTTTCCCCCAGGCCAATAAGCCCGCCACCACCATCGGATTAGGTGCAGCCATCTTTCTATACTGCTTAAATCATTCTTCACATAAGTAACTCGAAATATTTCCTGGGGCCCCATCCTCTTCTTACTCGACCCACCCGGCCACCTCCTGTCTGTGTACCCAAGTTTGTATGTACCTGTATTGTGTTGCCAAAAAATATCCCATCATGTCTGGGAAGTTTAGCCCCCCTTGTGCTACCAGTGCTTTCAATCATTTCAGAGTAATTCTAGGGTGTTTGCCTCTCCATACAAAAGTTGTAAATGCTTTTTCCAGTTTCTTTATATCCTAGGCTGTCAGGCTGAAAGGGATCGTTTGCATTTTATATAAGATTCTGGGTAAAACGTTCATTTTAAGGAGGTTGATCCTTCCCATCCAAGAAATACTCAGCTCCTTCCACCTATTCAGGTCCTGTAAGACTTCCCTTATCAACGGTCTATAGTTCACCTCATATAGGCTCCCCACTTGCTTTCCCACCTCAATTCTCAAGTATGTAAGTGTGTGTTGTACTCTTTTCAGCCCCCAAGCCTCCTTCCTACTGCTCCTTCCCAAAAACATTATTTCCGACTTTTGCACATTACTTTTATACCCAGGGAAAACCGCAAATTGCTCTATTATTGACAGCACCTTAGGGACTGACACGTCCGGTTCTGTCAAGAACAACAGAACATCATCCGCATAAAAAGATATAACATGCCTTCCCTCCTGACTACCCCAATACCCTTTATAGCAGGCTCATTTCTAATTTTAATTGCCAGGGGCTGTATTGCTAATGCAAATAGCAAGAGTGACAAGGGGCATCCCTGTCTTGTTCCCCTATATAGTCTGAATTCCAGAGTTGCTGCTCCATTAATTAGAATCTGTGCCCTCAGATGTACATAGAATGCCCCTACCATCTTTACAAACTCTTCCCCCAGCCCGAATCTCTGCAAAATATGCAGCAGATATTCCCACTCAATTCTATCGAAGGCTTTTTCGGCATCCATTGAAAGAACACATGCCTCACCTGGGTGTCTCTCCCCCCACCAAATGACATTCAGCAGCCTCCTTAGGTTATGGTAGGAGTGCCTTCCTTTTACGAACCCAGTCTGATCCGGGTTGAGCAACAGGGGAAGTACCTCTTCTAATCGGCTTGCTAAAACTTTTGTCATGATTTTGCAATCATGGTTCAGGAGCGAGACCAGCCTAAAGGACTTGCATTCCTCTAAGTTCCTTCCTGCTTTAGGGAGCACAGTGATCAAAGCCTGGCAGCATGTGTTAGGGATCCCTCCCCCTTCCCTGGTCTCTTGTAGAATATTACACAATGAACCCACCACTTCTTCTTTCAATAGTTTGTAAAACTCTGCCCCCAGCCCATCTGGTCCCGCCACCTTCCCATTTTTCAGCTGGCTAATCGCATTCTTTACCTCCATCACCGTTATTCCCCCAGCTTTTTTCTTTGTACTTCATTTAGACTGGGTATTTTCATCTCCTTAAGGAAACCGTCCCGTTCTCCACCTTTTCCTTGACACTCGGCCCTTTATAGCTCCTCGTAGAACTCCTTAAATCTATTACGAATTTCCCCTTCCTCCTTAAGTATTTTCCCCTCTTTGTTTTTAATTTGCACTATCCTATGACTACTTTTCCCTGCCTTCATAAGTTGAACCAATAGGGGACCCGCTTTATTGCCCCATTCATACATCCTCTGTTTTGCAAAGAAAATGTTAGTATTCACTTCCTTGCCCAGATTGACATTAAGCATCTCCCTCGCTAACCTAAGCTCTCTCTGTTTTTCTTCTCCTCCTCCCCTAAGTACTACTTTCTCCAAATCACTTATTTTGACTTCCAAATCCCTTTGTTTCTGCCTTTTATCTTTTTTGCTTAGCTGTGTATCCAATTATAACCCCTCTTATGAATGCTTTACCAGCTTCCCAGTATATACCTGTACTTTCAAGCTTACCCTTATTTGCCTCCTCATAAAATTTCCATTGCTCTTTTACAAAATCCCTAAACTCCTCCCTCACCAACATATATGTGGGAAATTTCCAGCGACCCCTCTGCACACCATTCTGACCCAAGGCAATCTCCATTTCCACCATGGCATGGTCAGATAAAAATATTGGGCTATGTCACATTGCTCTAGTATGCTGATACAAGTCTCTATGAATATATACATAGTCCAGTCATGACCAGGAACGATGTGGGTTGGAGAAAAAAGTATATTCCTTCACCCCAGGGTTATCTGTTCTCCATCCATCAATCAGGTCTAATTCTGCTAACCCAAGTATCCATTGTTGTATATCCCTGTCCGTCCTGTCCCTACTCCCTAGGTAATCTAATTTAGGGTGTGCCACATAATTAAAATCCTCCCCCCAGTATCAGATTTGTGAATTGTTCCTTTACCAGGACACCCAGCACTTTCTGATAAAAGCTCTGATCCCCATCAGCCGACGCATGGTGTTAATGTTTTTAAACAAAAAATGAGTCTTGATTCTTTTTGATCCAAAATATTTTCCCTATCCCCCCCCCCCATTTTATGTACAGGGGGTACATGCTGTAACTATAAAAGGCACTTAATACATCTTTTTGGAATCAGTTAACATCATTTTTTTTGCCTCTATGCCCGGATCATAATCAGTACTAGTGTACAAAGAATTTACATACAACACTAACCAAGTGTAGGTTGGTTGCCAAACAAAATCCTGCAACTTCTTAAGTACTGCAGTTGTATCTTTAATATACGATTTCAAAGATACCACTTCCTGCTGCAAAAATGTGTCCAACTATTTCTCCAAATGTTCATACAAAGAATTGTTCTCCGATATAATGGGGCATCCTGGGGGGTTTATCTTATTTTTGTGGAGTTTTGAGATATGATAAAAAACAGGGCCTCTGGGGTGTTCTGGACATAAAGCAATCAACTTACTTTGCAAAATCCATCCTTTTCTCACTGACGCTATCAAAAACTCACTTAATTTCTCTCTATAATCTCTTATTGGATTCCTTGATGGCCTCTCATATGTATTTACATCACCCAGTTGTCTCATTGCATCTGCATAATGGGCTTCTTTACTCTGAATTACAAGGTTACCTCCTTTGTGTGAGGGCTTGATCGCTGTGTCCTTCATTTCCTGAAGCTCATTTAATGCTACCCTTTCAGGTCCACTTAAATGATCCCAGTGAAATTATTTTTTCATTTAATACTGTCATTTTATCCACATCTCGCAATACCACTTCTTGAAAGACTCTAATGGCTTCACTATTAGTGCTTGGAGAAAAGACTGATTTTGCTTTTGATTTTGGTTTTGCTACCAAGTCCTTAATTGCAGTATGTTCATGACCCATCTCCTCCACAGATTCCAATTCCCCACCCACAGCTCCCATGAATTCCTCTTCATTGGCTAATAGCAACATTAGCTGCAGCTCTTCAGTTGTTAACATATCAATCATGCAGGTATCCTGAATTTCATTTCCCTGCTGCGACAGCACATCCATTAGTGCTGTGTCAGCAGAGAAATGCTTTCTGAGGTTCAGTTTCCTAAATAATTTGTACAAATCACAATAAATATCAAACTCATCTACAGGTTTAACGGGAACAAAGGATAAACAATATTTCAGCACTTGCAACTGTATACTTGTAAATACTTTTGTGGACAAATTAACCACTGTTAAATCCTGTGAAGATAACCATTCACTATCACTCTCACATACTACATTATCACCAGCTATTTGGCTAGAAGCAGTCATTAAAGTTCTCAATCTATTCGGACTGCACTCACCTCCTCATCTGGTGATTTTTTTCTGTTTTTTGAAAGACTTCCAGCATTGGGGGCCCCCGGTTGCCATTCCATGCTTGTATCCAAATCTGTCGAGTTCCCACGTCTTCCACGTGATTATGCAATATTTTAATTTGATCCTATACTAAGGCATATTGATATACATTCTCACTTATTCGTATTTGTGTAAATTCAGAGGAGCTCTCTTTCAAGTTTCTTTCCCACCTTTCCTTGTAATGCATATTATTTAACCCACATGCTGCCATTTTTGTCACTCTTAATCCCCGGGAACCCTCTCACATTCCAGACTCTTTTTTGGAAACCAGATATCATAATGGAGCACTACCTCCTTTAAGACAACTTTCTCCAATTTGGCAAAGGCAGTCGGAAGTTGTGTTTCTTGACACATGGAGCTTGGATCTACTTCAGGAGCATATTCTAAGCAGACCGCTACTCTTGTGGAGGCTAACTTCGTACTGCTCAAAGTGAACACCTTCCTGAAAGCTTCGTTTATTACAATTTCAGGTTTTTAACAATTCCTTGGCGTTCACATAAACTGAACGGCAATGAATCTTGTACTGCTTCCTTTTGATTTAAACACTGCCTCTTACCACATAAAAAACTGCCGATGCACACCACCAAACTACAGAGTTTTATCTAAAATAGAAAGAAAACAGGTGCACTCAGCCACAGGAGTTTTTGTCTGATGTACTTACTGCCTCAGATTTGGTGTCTGTCACTGTCAGTGCTCTTGCATGTGTCCATGATGGCCCTAAGCATCAGCTGCTTCAAACAGCTTTTCTACAAGGTCCAGTCAGGTCTGTTGTAATATGACACACTGCTGGCAGAGCTTTATATGCCCATCATCAGGCTAAGAATCCGTTGCAATGTGTAGCTTTTTTGCAAGGCCCAGTCAGGCCTGTTGTTGCATGACACACTCCTGGCAGTGTTTTACATACTCATCATCAGGCTAAGAATTAGTTGCAATGTGCAGCTTTTCTGCAAGGCCCAGTCAGGCCTGTTTCTCAGCCCATCACTACTGGCAATTTTTGATTTACTCTGGGCAATGTACACTTTCTTCAGCTGCTGGAGGATTTTTCTAATTAGCCTGATCAGGTTAAGTTAACCACATCGAGTGACTTTTTTTTAAGGCCTTGACTGACCTAGATCCACATTCCATTCGTGTAAGTGATCTATGTATTTCGGTGCCTTGGATTGGTAACTGTTAGCGCTGTACCAAGTGGCTTTTCTCAGAAACTGCAACTATGCCAGCGCACAGGGCATCGTTCCCGTGTGTATTTATTTTTTTACCCCAAGGGTCACATTAACTATTTTATAGCTCCAAACTGCTTCTATCAAAGGTTCTCAGACACCCTAAAGCTGTTTGCCAGACATAAGAGTGTGCACAAGACTGTGGTGCTCACAAGAAAAGCAAGAACATAGACAGAAAAAGCTTGGGCACTCACCACCACATATGATGCTGACACTGTGACTTATATAAAAAACAGATTTATTAGCATCTCACAAGCAGTTGAAGGTGCCTGCCTGATGCATTTCTTGTCCAACTTGGACCCTTTCTCAAAGGTTGGGGCTGATGTAAAACCATTCAAATTTATAGTCACACAGTGATGATGTCATCAATTACAACTCATTTCAAATCAAGTATCTCACACATGACAAACACTACTAATTATTGCACATCAATCTTAATAAAATATTTTTAAAAAGCAAGTGTAACCCCCCCCTATAAATGGGGGTTCCCAAAAGTCTTCCTTGGGTGTGCTTAAATTCCCACTGCCCAGTGGTGTTCTGTGTTCTAAACGTTAAAAAGTAATTGCATGCGAGTGCCCTATTAGCCTCCCTGCTTGTCTCTTTAAGAGCTGCCTATCTCATAGTGTATAATTAATCTGGGTAGGGGCTGAGTGTTCCTAAGCTCGAGTCCCGCCTGGACTGCCAGATAATTGCTTCATTCTGCCATCGCTAATTGTGCAGAGGGAGCTCTGTTAAGAACAGTAATTGTTTGCTGATTATCTGCTTTCTTAATAATGATATAGTAGTCTGTCTAACCTGCCTCCTTTGCAGCATGGACTTTTCTGTTAATCACCACCATCTTGGTTCTGGACTGCCAGTATGCACCAATCAGTACCTTTGGGGGCCCTAAAATGGAGTCTTCCCCAGAGGTCTTGTGGGAGTGAATTTCTGTAGGAATTGTAGTTTTCTCCCTTTGGCACCTAAATGGACCTAGAGGGGGAGCCCTTGCTGTGACAGACAGATGGATCAATGAATCAAACCTTTTGGATCACTGGGAAAGTCCCGAGCTGCCTGCAGCAGTGAGTCAGTGTGAAGTAGGAGTTGAGAGTGAGAGGAGCTTGAGAGATTTGAGCAGCTGCTCCTGAGTAGTGCGCAGAGGAAACTGGTGGGAAGGCTGTGACTGGCCTGCTTGTTTCCATCTTCCTAAGTGAAGAGAACTGAGAACCGGAATCGGACTCTATCTGAACTTGTGTCTTTCTACCTAATTGTGACTAATTTCACCTGAAGAGGGACCAAAGACCTGCTTTTGAGAGATCAGCCTGTCAGAACTTCCATCATGACCGCAGAGCATACAGTTTGTGCAGAAAACCCTGTGAAATGCAACTGTACTGTCATTTGAACTATGATACGTCCTTGCCTTTACTATAAGTGTGCTGAACGCGAATAGTGGGTCATGATTTGGTTCCCCACTGCTTGAATGTGTCACGCTTGCTGGAAGCAGTATCCAGTAACTCTGACTGGACTGAATCTGTTTCCTTCTACCTGTCTGGGCCTCAACACCACGGCCCTGATTGCCGCTCACGCTGCAGAGAACCACCCGACGAGAGGCCTGCCTGGGGATTCGGCTTCCTGCTCAACATCAGCGAACAGGAATGACATCATGGTGAATCCTGTGGGTCCCGCTTCTTCTGGTAAACCAGCACTTCATCCTGAGGTCTCCACTTCGTCCCTCCTGCAACCTGGTCTGGGTATCGTGAGTAAATCACAGGGTAGCTCCCTGCAACTACCTCCTAATCAAATGGTGTCATCTGATTTAATTATTTTGATTAATTGTCATGAACTGAGCCCTCCAGCTCCAGAATACAAATATTGGCCTAAAATGCATGTTGTGTTTTCTTTTTCCTAAGGGCCCCAACAACAGCTGCAACGCCGGCATACCCCGGGCAATGCTTTAGGCTAGCCAGTAACTCCAACTGGGTATCCAGAGTGTGTGTTACTCTGATAGAGGGACTTTTAGAGGCATACATGCTTAAACCTGATTTAATCAGTAATAGAATCAAGCACCAGATTATGCCCCTTCCTTGTTCATGCCCCCAGATAAATTGGATCTGAATCTTTTTGCAGGCCCAGGTCCATTTAGGTGCCAAAGGGAGAAAACTACAATTCCTACAGAAATTCACTCCCACAAGACCCCTGGGGGAAGACTCCATTTTAGGGCCCCCAAAGGTACTGATTGGTGCATACTGGCAGTCCAGAACCAAGATGGTGGTGATTAACAGAAAAGTCCATACTGCAAAGGAGGCAGGTTAGACAGACTACTATATCATTATTAAGAAAGCAGATAATCAGCAAACAATTACTGTTCTTAACAGAGCTTCCTCTGCACAATTAGCGATGGCAGACTGGAGCAATTATCTGGCATTTATGAGTCTCTTCGCTGATGACTCCAAGATGGGAGCAGTAGTTGAGGGAGAAGAGGGGAGGTTGGCCCTGCAAGGGGACCTGGACACCCTGGAAAGCTGGGCTCACACATGGAAATTAAATTTCAATATCACCAAGTGCAAGGTGTTACATCTTGGTCGGGGAAACCCTAAACACAGGTACACTCTGGGAGGGGAGGCGCTGGAGGCCTCAATACGGGAAAAAGACCTAGGGGTCATGGTAGATGCTTGTATGAATAACTCTGAGCAGTGCAGGAGAGTGGCTAGCAAGGCAAACAGGATGTTGGGATGCATTGTAAGGGGGATCACCTCTAGGAGCAAGGAAGTGATTCTGCCACTGTACAATGGACTGGTTAGACCACATCTTGAGTACTGTGTACAGTACTGGAGACCACACTTGAAGAGGGACATACAGCTCCTGGAGAGGGTACAGAGGAGGGCAACTAAGATGATACGAGGGCTAGGGGATTTGACGTATGAGGACAGACTTGAGGAGCTCTGCCTGTTTTCATTGGAGGAGAGGAGAGACAGGGGAACATGATTGAGGTCTTCAAGTACCTCAAGAGAATAAATAGGGTAAACATGGAGGGGATCTTTAGACTAAAGCAGGGAGGTATCACCAGAGGGCATGGTTTGAAGTTGGAAGGTGGAAGGATGAGGGGGGGGAAAGGAGGAGGTTTTTCACTGAGAGGGTGGTGGACCCTTGGAATGCACTGCCTGGCGAGCTGGTTCAGAGATCCACAGTGGAGAGCTTCAAGAGAGGGTGGGACAGACACAGAAAGTGGATGTATCAGATGATGGCCTGTCCCAGGGGGGTGGAGATGGATGATAGGGGTTTCTTGAACACAAGGGGGAGACCCCGGCACCCAACTAGGGATCTGAGGTTCGAGCAGACTCGATAGACCGTAAGGACTAATCTGCTGGCAAATAGTATGTTAGTATAAACTGTTTGTGATGTATCTCTGTACAGACAGCATTGAAACACTGTTGGTTGTTGTGGTAAATCTCACTTTACAGGGGGTCTCCAGGGCCAAGCCAGCTGATCTAGTCCTGGTGATAAGTGCAACAAGTGTGGTGCTAAATCTGTTGTCAGGTGCTAATCGCAATTGTGTATTCAATGAACCATTTAGGCCACTAGATGGAAAGGAGGGGGGTAACAGTGTCCTGGAGGGCTGTACCCATGGCAGCTACACTACCATTGACCCTGTCCTCCGGGCATACCTCCCAACTGTTACACATTACAAGGTACGTCACTCATTTTCCCCTCAGAAATTCTTTGTCCCACATGGGGAAGGTAATATTCCACATTTCCCTCTGAGATTTTAAAGCAAAATTCATAATACTCTATTATGTTCAGTTATCAGCAAACCTTAAGAACATTAGTGCACTGATAGCCATAGTGTTCTGAGCTTGCAGTGCCATGTTTGATGATATGTCACACATTTTGGTCATTTGTCACACATCTTGTCACACATTTTGGTGAAAAAATGTTGAGAGGTATGCCTCCGGGTGGAGGCATCCTTTCCTAGAACTCAGGACCCTCACCCTGCTCTCAGTCATGCAGGCAAGGGTAGTATCCCTTGGGGTAGCACCACCTAGGGGGTTACATCTTGGAGGCACCACTGGGATTAGCACCCCCTAGTGGCTGGATGACCAAACTGCAGTTAATTACAAATTTAGTGGCAAAGCAGACAACAAATATATCACCCACGCTGTTAAGGAGCACACAGAGATATGGATCGAATACCTTCAAGAATCATCCCTCCCTCTAGCAGGAAGGATGACTAGGAAACCTGGAGAAGAACATGCTGCCCATTATTTTGAAACTTTGTCGGGCCACCGATGCCCAGACACACCTGCTAAAAAATGCAACATCTATGTTAAATTGTTCTGAAGGATGAACATGGTGCCTCTACCCCATCTAGCCCCAAGTTAGCTGATGGGGATGGGTCCCCATCTGTATTGTTTAACATGCAAGAAGTTATAACTTGAATCAGTATAGTAGTCCTAATAACGTGTTAATCATAGTAGAATCAGTCTTATGTGTATGAGAAATGCATAACTATTGTCATTACAGATATAATATGTGTGAGGTGTATTGAAAATGTATAGCAATGTGATAAGTTTACATTTACTGATGCATCAGTCATTATATTGTCTAGTGTATTAATGTCACGTATATCTCGTACAGAATATTGTCTTATTATGAAACTACTAAAGTGTAGACTTGATGCGGATGCCAAGTTTTTCCAGGCCAGGAAGGGTGTAACCCCCCTATAAATGGGGGTTCCCAAAAGTCTTCCATGTATGTGCCTAAATGCCCACTTCCCAGTGGTGTTCTGTGTTCTAACCATTTAAAAGTAATTGCATGCGAGTGCCCTATTAGCATTCATGCCTGTCTCTTTAAGAGCTGCCTATCTCGTAGTGTATAATTAATTTGGGTAGGGACTGAGTGTTCTTAAGCTCGAGTCCCGCCTGGGCTGCCAGATAATTGCTCCATTCTGCCATCGCTAATTGTGCAGAGGGAACTCTGTTAAGAACTATAATTGTTTGCTGATTATTTGCTTTCTTAATAATGATATAGTAGTTTGTTTAACCTGCCTTCTTTGCAGTATGGACTTTTCTGTTAATCATCAACACCTTGATTCTGGACTGCGAGTATGCACCAATCAGTACCTTTGGGGGCCCTAAAATGCAGCCTGACCCCAGGGGCCTTGTGGGAGTGAATTTCTCCAGGAATTGTAGTTTCCTCCCTTTGGCACCTAAATGGACCTGGAGGGGGTGCCCTTGCTGTAACAAACAGATGGATCAACGAATCGAACCTTTTGGATCACTGGGAAAGTCCAGAGCTCCCTTTAGCAGTGAGTCAGTGTGAAGTAGGAGTTGGGAGTGAGAGGAGTTTGAGAGATTTGAGAAGCTGCTCCTGTGTAGTGCAAAGGGGAAATCGGCGGAAAGGCTGTGACTGGCCTGCCTGTTTCCATCTTCCTAAGTGAAGAGAACTGAGAACTGGAATCGGACTCTATCCAAACTTGTGTCTTTCTACCTAATTGTGACTAATATCGCTTGAAGAGGGTCTGAAGACTTGCTTTTGAGTGATCAGCCTGTCAGGACTTCCTTCACAACCGCAGAGTGTATGGTTTGCACAGAAAACCCTGTGTCTTGCAACCGGACTGTTATCCGAACTGTGGTACTTCCTTCCCTTTACTATAAGTATGCTGAATGCGAATAGTGGGTCACGATTTGGTTCCCCATTGCTTGAATTTGTCACACTTGCTGGAAGCAGTATCCAGTAACTCTGACCAGACTGAATACGTTTCCTTCAACCTGTCTGGGCCTCAACAAAATGGCTCTGATTGCCACTCATGCTGCAGAGAACCACCTGATGAGAGACCTGCATGGGGATTCGGCTTACTGCTCAACATCAGCGAACAGGAATGACACCACGGTGAATCGTGTGGGCCCTGCTTCTCCTGGCAAACCAGCACTTCATCCTGAGGTCTCCACTTCATCCCTCCTGCAACCTGGTCTGGGTATCTTGAGTAAATCACAGGGTAGTTCCCTGCAACTACCTCCTAATCAAAGTGTGTCATCTGATTTAATTGTTTTGATTGATTGTCATGAACTGAGCTCTCTGGCTCCAGAATACAAATACTGGGATAAAGGGCATGTTGTGTTTTCTTTTTCCTAAGGGCCCCAACAACAGCTGCAACGCCGGCATATCCCGAGCAATGCTTTAGGCTAGCCTGTAACTCCAACTTGGTATCCAGAGTGTGTGTAACTGTGATAGAGGGACTCTTAGAGGCATGCATGCTTAAACCTGATTTAATCAGTAATAGAATCAAGCACCAGCTTATGCCCCTTCCTTGTTCATACCTCCACATAAATCAGATCTAAATCTTTTTGCACTTAAACTGTTTGTGGTGTACCTCTGTACAAACAGCATTGAAATACTGTTGGTTGTTGTGGTAAATCTTGTTTTACAGCGGGTCTCCAGGGCTGAGCCAGCTGATCTAGCCCTGGTGGTAAGTGCAACAAGTGTGGGGTTAAATCTGTTGTCAGGTGCTAATTGTAATTGTGTATTTGGTGAACCATTTAGACCACTAGAGGGAAAAAAGGGGGGTAATAGTGTCCTGGAGGGCTGTACCCATGGCAGCTACACTACCATTGACCCTGTCCTCCGGGTGGAGGCACCCGTTCCTGGAACTCAGGCCCCTAACCCTGCTGTCATTCACGCAGGCAGGGATAGTATCCCTTGGGGTAGCACCACCTAGGGATTAAACAAGCATATACATACAGTAAATAAAATAACGGCTTATGATCCTAGAAATAGGAAAGGAGGACAGGGAATCGGGAGGCAGAACTTCAAGACGGGGGGGGTAGGGAGAAGATAACCCATAGACAAACCTGGTATATCTACATAACTGGTTCCAAATACGTTCTGGTGCCTACTATATAAACATCCAAAACAAGACAAACCACAGGGAAAGAAAACTTCTGAAACAGGAATAAAAACGGGGTTATAGTTACAATACTGTGAATACTTCGGGGGGGGGTTCTTTTAATTATAAACAAAGGAAAACAAGGTACTAGCACTTAAAAGTGCTGCTACAGAGATAGGAAAATAGTTATAATTTTATCTCCTATCCTGGAGATATGGTTTGATCTGAAAACCAATGTTGAGACCTAGACTTCTATGGGCACCCAACTGAATTATCCAAAATGTTTCTCATTTCAGAATGAGATTGTTGTAATTACCCCTCCACCCCGGGACTTACTTTATTAATTGCCATATAGGAAAAAAACATGTTCCTGACCATCTCTCTTATTACAAACATGTGCTACTGTAGCATATATTAAATCTCCATTGGCAATAGCCCTTTGGTGCTCACCCACTCAAACTTTGAATTTCCTTGTGGTTTTACCCACGTAAATAACCTGGCAGATATAGGTAGCCAGGTAAATGACACCACTTGTACTACATGTAATCACCTGTCTCACCTCAAAAGATTTTTTTATTATTCACAGTACTAAAGGTCCTTCTTGTATTTATATGTCTACAAGGCCGACCCAGTGGCACTGAGGGCTGAGGCGCTGGACGCCTTACCTCACACCATGCCGGCGACCCGTGTTCAAGAATGAGCACGGGCCGCTGGGGGTCAGCGGGGAGGAGAAGAATTGAGAGTCCTTTGGACTGCTCTCCTTCTCTAGGGAGGGGGGATACCGGCTCTCGGTGCACTACTGGCTCCTAGCGGTGGCTGGGAGCTAGGGGTGCTGAAGGCTACAGTAGGGGAAGCCAAGGCAGACATTCAGAGGAACGCGTACAGGAGTGTGCATGTTCGTTCCTTGGACGTCATTGCACGTTCTCGGCTTGAGGGATCTAAAGTGGAAAAATGGTCCTGGCATGCTTCATGATGGTTGGTCCCCGCAGGCTCTGCCCCTATAACAGGCAGCAACATACCTCCGGCACCGAATCCTAGTGTGAGGCAGGTTGAGGGATTCCCCGCTGCCCCACCACAGGGGGTAAGCCGTGGGGTAGCAGGGGTTGAGCTGCGAGTGGGGGATGGGGCTGGGAGACCGACGGGAGGAACGGCCACCAGGGACTGAGGAGGAAAAAGGAGACTAACTGAAAAAAATTTATATATCTACAAAATATTATATGTCTACAAAATATACAGTTATTACATCTATAACACCCTTTTGGTCTTCATAGCCATACTGTATTTTCTCTTTTGTCCTGAAAATGGCTATGCATAAGCATATCCCTGAGACTTGCAGCTTTTCTATAGGATAGCCAGAAGGGGAAGGAAACATATTCAATTCAGTGCTTTACAGTAACTGGAAATTGTTATTTTTCTTTTAAACTTAGATTACGGGCTTTTAGTGACACTGTACTTTCTTTGTTGTCTTTACTTAGAATTGTTTTTGGGCTGTTGAAAATTTAAAACGTAGTGGTGGTGGATTTCTTTGCTGTCTCTAATTGCTGCAAATTTAGTCTTGGCTTGTCTGACTTGCCCTGTAGTTTGGGTGAGGGGTGTTAATTGTCTGGCCTCTGACCTCAGCTACGTGATAACTGGAGGTGGGGCTTAGACAGAGTTGAGGTAGCAAGTGAGTTTTATTTTCTCAGAAGAAGCCAGAAGAGGAAGGAAACATATTCAATTCAGTGCTTTACAGTAACTGGTAATTGCTATTTTCCTTTTAAACTTAGATTGTGGGCTTTTAGTGTCGCTGTACTTTCTATGTTGTGTTTACTTGGAATTGTTTTTGGGCTGTTGAAAATTTAAAACATAGTGGTGGTGTATTTCTTTGCTGTCTTTGATTGATGCAAATGCCCTGTTAAATCTGATTGACAGGAGCTAAACACAGGGTATAGTAAGGGGTGTGGAGTAGGAGGGGCATAAGGGTGAGAAAGCCCACCCTCAGCACGACAAGTGTTTTGGCTCATTTATTTATTTATTGGTTTATTTTCTTTTTTTGAAAAGAAAAGTATCTGAGGATCAGTGGCAGGATTTTTAGGACAGTAAATTAATAAAAAGGGAACTAGGAGAGCTTCAGTAGCAGACAAGTAGTGGAATAGCAGTATAATTGCAGTATAATGTGGGGAGTGGTGCAATGCAGTGGATGTGGGGCAGCATATTCAGGCAGACCTTCTGGACACTGAGGTGCTGCCCTATGTGCATGCATCTCTCTGGACTGCGGGATGAGGTAGCCAGACTCAGAGCGGAAGTAAACTGGGTCAGGAGTACCATCACCCCTATCCAGAGACCACCCAGTCCAATTCAACTGCCTCAAAGGATGCCGAGAACGAGGAGCACTTGGATAACAGTGGGCTCAGGGAGGGTTAGAGCGGTCAGGCAGAGGCACATCGCAGATCCTATTCCACTTAAGAACTCATATGCCACACTGGCAAACGGGGACAACCAAATAGAGGTACCCAGAGAAGTGGATGGAAAGGATGTGGAGGTTAGCCAAGGAGGTGACCTCAGCGGGGAAAGCAGTGGACCCCAGAGGAGGAGGAAGCAAATCCTGGTGGGGGACTCCATCATAAGAGGGATCCAGCTAGGAACACAGGAGGGGGAGGACAGGGAAGTGAGGTGCCTACCAGCTGCCGCAGCATGGAAGGATGGAAGGAAGATCCTGGGGATCACTGGGAAGGCAAGATGGGAGGGTGAGCTGGATGTCATTATCCACCTAGGTACTAATGACCTGGCAAATGGGGAGCCAAAGGAAGTTCAGGAAGAGTTTAGGAAATTGGGGAGGGGTCTCAAGCAAGTAGCTACTTCTGTCACTTTCTCAGAAGTACTACCTGCGAGAGGCAAGGGAGAACATAGGGTGCATGCACCAGGAACTTTAACTCATGGTTGAAGAAGTGGTGCTGTGAGGAAGGGTTTGGATTCATTGGTGACTGGGGACCCACCTGGAGGATGGAGGTTCGTTCAAGCCTCGACGCCTGCATCCATCCTGGAGGGAATCCAAGTACTCAATGATAAGTTTAAATGCTACATTGACAAGCATTTAAACTAGCAAAGGGGGGTGGCAGGCCAGCAAGGAGGTACCACTTGCTCACCCCCCCACAGCTAGCAGTGTAAGTGAACCAGAGGAGTGGCTATCTCTACAAAGCAGTGTGCAAAAGATGGAGATTAGCACCCAAGAGGTAGATAGGCAGAAAAGGGGCAAAATTCAGCAGAAGGGCAGACAGCAAGGAGAACCAGGGATAAAGGACAACCAAGGAAGGGGCTGGAGTAGAACAGCGAAACAGTCTAGGGAGGTCAAATCATGGAAAGCCATGTGTGCAAATGCCAGGAGCCTTAGCAACAAGGTGGAAGATCTGGAGGCTGTCATGGTGCAGTCAGACCTGGACATCGTGGCTATCACTGAAACCTGGTGTAATGATAACCACGACTGGGAGATGGCCATACCTGGCTACAACATATTCAGAAGAGACAGGGCAGGCAGGAAGGGAGGAGGAGTGGCACTGTATGTGAAAAATGACATGAGGGCCACAGAGATCCAGGAGGAACAAAATGGGGGACAGATACTGTGGGTTAAGCTGGAAAGGAAAATGGGGTCAGCCATCCACACAGGTGTGGTCTATAGACCACCAGCCCAGGAGGAAGAAACAGATAGGGAACTGATGCTAGCCATCCAAAGGATGGCAGACAAGGGTGAGGTAGTACTGGTTGGAGACTTCAATATTCCAGACGTGGACTGGAGCATCCCAGCAGCAACATCAACTAGGAGCAGATTTATCCTGGACTCCCTTCAGGGTGCCTTCCTCAAGCAACTGGTCATGGAACCAACTCGGCAGAAGGCAATACTGGACCTTGTGCTCACAAACAGGGACAGTGTGATGGGGGTAACAGTGGGAGAGGACCTGGGGAACAGTGACCACCAGTCATTGTGGTTTGAAATCACATAAAAGCAGAACCAAACCACACAAAAACACATATCCTGGATTTTAGGGGGGCAGACTTTGGGAAAATGGGGAGATACTTGAAAGAGGCATTAAGAGGAATGGGGCAGGAATCAGGGGTTGAGGAACAGTGGGCAGTATTTAAAATGGGGATTACAAGAGCAACAGAATTATGCATTAAGCAGGTTAGCAAGAGGAAAAGGAAGAGGAGACCATTATGGTTTTCCAAAGAGGTAGCAAAGAAAGTGAAAGCCAAAAAGATTGCATTCAGGCAATACAAAAAGACACAGGCAGAAGGGGATAGGGAGAAGTACCAGGAGAAGCAAAGGGAGGCAGGGAGGTCAGTAAGGGAAGCCAAAGCTCAGACAGAAGCACACATTGCAAAATCAGTGGGTAATGGGGACAAAACCTTTTACAGGTACATAAGTGAAGAAAGAAAGGCAAAGGGAGGGATAGTGAGACTGAAGGGGGAGGATGGGGGCTGCGTGGAGGATGACAACAGTAAAGCTGACATATTGAAGAGGTATTTCTGCTCAGTCTTTACTGAGGAAGAGGAGGATAATGGGTCTGAAGGGAGTACAAGGGGTGAGAATGGTGCAGAAATGGACACAAGTCCCTTTACATGAGAAAGGGTCCTGAAGGAACTGGAAGTAATAAGAGTTGATAAAGCAATGGGGCCAGATGGGGTGCACCCCAGGGTCCTTAAAGAACTAAGAGAGGTGGTGGCTGAACCTCTGGCTATCCTGTTTAGCTGATCACTGGAAACAGGGGAGGTACCCAAAGACTAGAGGATAGCAGATGTAGTCCCTTATACAAAAGTGGGAACAAAGAGGAAGTGGGGAACTACAGACCAGTCAGCCTCACCTTGGTAGTGGGGAAGATCATGGAATCACTACTGAAGAGAGATTGGTGGAACATCTGGTTGTCAATGGACTACAGGACCCAAGGCAGCATGGTTTCACCAGGGGAGGTCATGTCAGACCAACCTCATTGAATTTTTGACTGGGCGACTAGGGAGGTGGATCAGAGGTGGCAGTGGACATGGCCTATCTGGACTTCAGCAAGGCCTTGACACTGTGCCACATAGAAGACTATTACACAAAGTGGGGAATATGGGTGTGGGCAGGACAGTAGTGTGGTGGGTAGGTAACTGACTGGGCGCAGGACACAGAGGTGGTGGTAAATGGCTGTCACTCCACAGAGGGAAGAGTGACCAGTGGGTACCACAAGGATCAGTGTGGGACCAGTCCTATTCAACATCTTCATCAGTGACATATGAGGACCTAGAAGGCAGAATTTCACTGTTCGCTGATGACACAAAGCTCTGTAACAGAGCAGACACAACAGAGGGTGTAGACAGAATGAGAAGGGACCTGCAGAAACTTGAAGAATGGTCAGGGGTTTGGCTGTTGAAATTCAATGCAAAGAAGTGCAAGATAATGCATATGGGGCACAAAAACCCTGGCACAATAAATCAGTTGGGGGGTGAGGATACAGCATGCACCAAGCAGGAAAGGGATCTTGGGGTTATCATCTCTGATGACCTCAAGGTAGGGAAACAGTGTGACAAGGCAGCAGGTAAAGCAAATAGGATGCTGGGATGCATAGGCAGGGGCATCACCAGCAGGAAAAGGGAGGTCATAATTCCACTATACAAGACACTAGTGAGGCCCCACCTGGAGTACAGTGTACAGTTCTGGAGACCTTACCTACGTCAGGACATAGACAGGGTGGAGAAGGTTCAGAGGAGGGCAACAAAGATGGTGCATGGATTGCATCACAAGTCTTATGAGAACAGGCTGAAGGAACTGAACATGTACTCCCTGGAGAGGAGAGGAGGGAGAGAGGGGATATGATAGAGACATACAAGTATCTTACAGGGAGGAACAGGGTGCAGGAATACACTATTTTTAAGTGAAAAAGATGTTCCAGGACTAGAGGGCATGGGATGAAGTTGGAGGGAGGACGATTCAGAGGAAACGTGAGGAAGAATTTCTTCACAGAACGGGTGGTGGACAAGTGGAAAACCCTGCCAGAGGAAGTGGTGGGGGCTGAAACAATCACGGGATTTAAGAATGCATGGGATAGACATAAAGGAATTCTGGAGGTCAGGGGTAAGGGGCAACAGACTTCTAGGAAAACATAAACTGAACTTACAAGCTCAAACGGGAAGACTGGGTGGGCCATAGGCCCTTATCTGCCGACACTGTCTATGTATCTGTGTATCAGCTGCCAAAACACCCCAGTGTTTTATTATTAAATGCATAGTGTTTTGCATGAGCTGAGAATGTAGTACCCACGTTATATCTGTTGCTGTCACTCATCACTTTTTCCTTATTTTCTAAAACTGCTGTCCTTTCTATTTTCTCCACATGTTCTCTGGCTTGTTTAATCTTATAATGACCATACCCCTGCTCTCGAAACCTTTTTCCAAAATTTCTGCCCCTTTATGATAGCTTTCTTCAGTGCTGCAATTTCTCTGTATTCCAAAAAACACCCCTTTAGGAATATTATTACCCACATGTGCTGAATGGCAATTAGCTGCCATGAGTACTGTATTCCCATCCACAGCTTTTCTATAAATGTCTGTGGTAACAGTCCATCCAACTCTCTCTCTTGATCATTAAATCTAGCTAAGGGACTTGATCCCTACTACAAGTGTGGGAGAATCTCAAGATGGCATTAGTGGAATGTAAATATTCTATAAATTCCTCTAATTCCTGCATTGTGCCATCCCGTATCACCATCATGTCATCAATAAACCTCTTCCACATAATGATTTTATTAAAAAAATGGGATCTTTGGGCCGGCCCGGTGGTACTGAGGGTTGAGGCGCTGGCACCTTACCTCGCGCTAATCCACCTACCCAGGTTCGGGTATGACCTCAGGTCACCAGGGAGCCGGCTTGGGCGGGGGATCGAGCTGTGGTTCTTCCCTTCAAAGGGGTGGATGCATACCCCACCATTGTCCCACTCCCACCGGGTGGAGGTCCAGTGGGCAGCGCTGGTGGCTGGAGTGGTGACGCAAGTCTGGGGAGGGGCAGAAGGGGCCATCAGATCCTGGCGCGTGTGTGCACCTCCACGCACATACGTGATCATGTGTAGGCCGTGGCCCCGGGAGGGAAGGGGAGAAAATTCTAAACACCAAAAAGTACGTATGAAAAAAAAAAGAAAGAAAAAGGGGTTGTTTGTGATGTCATTTATTGCATCCTTTTCCCACCAACCCACATATAGGTTAATGACTGAGGGGGCGCAAGTTGCCTCCATTTCTGTACCTTTGATTTGTCTGTAAAACACATTATCAAATGTAAAAACATTGCATTTAAGCACATATTATAAAGCAGTTTTAAAAGAAAAGCAGTAGAAGGCATATTGTCATCCTGTGTCTGATTTAGATAAAAGGCTACTGCGTCTAAAGACATGTGGGGAACATTTTATATAGAGCCTCTATATCTAAAGCGACCAGCAATACATTGTCATTTAATGCCATCCCCATTCACAGCATTCAACATGTCTTTAGTGTCTTTTACATAAGATGCCAGATTCTCTACATGTGGTCTTAAAAAGGAGTCTAAGTATTGGGATAGGGGTTCTATTACTGAAACCAGCCCACTCACAGTGTGGCAACCTGGTGGATTTTCCTGAGTTTTGTGGACTTTAGGTAGTAAATAAAACATTGCCAAAACTGGAGATATAGCAATCAAAAAGTACCTCACATTTTTCGATATTTGGCCTTCTCTAAATGAATTGTTTACAGAATCATCTATGGAGGTGTTGTATTCCCATATGGGGTTGTGACATAGTGTTTCATACAATTCAGACTTCTGTGGCTGCCTTAAGGCTTCAGCTATCTAATCTTTTTTGCTCAAAAGGACCATCTGCCTCACCTTTATCTGCTTGTTTGACAATTATGTCCGAGTCTTGTTGTAAAGTTTTTATAAATGCACGCTCTTCAGCAGATAAATTATTAAAGATAAGTGAGGGTAAATTCTCAAACAAGTCCTCCAACTCTTGTTCCACCAACTGCTTAAAAACATTCACTGCTGAACATGTGTGGGGGGAGGTAGAATTAGGTTTAAATGCTTCTGAAGAGACAGCAGCACTGTATTCACTATCAGGGTATACTTTGTGAAAAAAATGCAGCTAGATTAAGCTTTCTGCAAAGAAGATTAAAGTCTATCAATGTTTGTACTTTATTGATGGGTGTTGTAATTAAAAGACCCCCCTCCGCCCTTGAAGTATTCGGAGTATTGTAAGTATACCCCTGTTTTTATTCCTGTTTCCGAATTTTTCTTCCCCTGTGGTTTGTCTTGTTTTGGATGTCTATATAGTAGGCACCAGAATGCATTTGTAACCTGCTATACAGTAGGTTTGCCTCTGGGTTGTCTTCTCCCTAGCCCACCGCCCCCCCACCCCCGTCTTGAAGTTCTCTGTCCTGGTTCCCTATTCTCCATTCCTATTTCTAGGTTCATAAGCTGTTACTTTTATTTACTACATGTATATGTTTGCGTTTTAAAAATCTTTTATTAAGATTGATGTGCAATAATTAGAGCTGTTTGTCAGTTGTGAGATAATTGATTTGAAATGAGTTGTACTTGATGACATCATCACTGTGTGACTATAAATGTGAATGGTTTTACAGCCCCAGCCTTTGAGAAGGGTCCAGGTGGGACCATAAACGCGTCAGGTGGGTGCTTTTAACTGCCTATGAGATGTTAATAAATCTGTTTTTTATATAATTCACAGTGTCAGCATCGTATGTGGTGGTGAGTACCCAAGCTTTTTCTGTCTAAGACCCTAAAGCTGCTAGCACAGTGCTAGCTACACAGAACAAAATGTGAAGTCTCTGTATGACCCAAGGATGATGAAATGTCCACATATAAAAGGTAAGGAGATGAATAATTTCAACTGCATTTTTTTGTGACACATGAATGTTTAAACTGTTGGACCGTAAGAGCAGTTTGTTTGTGGTAGCCATTTTGAATAAGGGCGAGATGCTATTTAGGATGGTGAATTAATTCACAGTGGTAAAATTGTTATTGACAAAGGTTTTTTTCCAACGGTGATATTGTACTGTTATAACATCATGGTTTGAAATCGTCAGTAGGCAATTACATTTTAGGAACTTCTGCCCAATTCTCGAGGCCCTGAGTTTGAGACAAGGTGCTTGCGCCAAACATAAATGGCACAAGTGGCACCTTGCGTCAAACACTGCCCCCTGAACTATTCACAAAGGCAGCCTGTGTCAACCACAGGCTGCCGGCCCCAAACCGAGCTTGCACTGCTGGTGCACCAAAAAAAGGGCTGCGATATGTCACTAGGGGGCATGTGGCAGAAGCAAGCTGTCACATCCCCGAAAATGGGATTCTGTAATTTCACTCAGAGGACAAATATCTAAGTACCCTTAGACCAGCCAGACTGGTCTAAGGGTATTTAGAACATTCTCCTCTGGGACAGTTTCCTGTTTGCCGCAACATGCTGTGGTCCTCGATCCCCGATGTTGACATGAATAAACAGAGTAATTTACATGCCCCGATCCCTGATGTTGATATTATTAAATATAATACTTCTTATGCCCCCTTCCCCAATGATGAAAATAGTAAAACTGTAATCCTCATGTCCCCCTCCCCAATCCAAGATGTTGACATGAATAAACAGAGTAATTTATATGCCCTGATCCCTGATGTTAGCATTATTAAATACAGTACTTCTCTAGCCCCCTTCTCTGATCCCCGATGATGAAAATATTAAACATGCAATCCTCATGTCCCCCTCCCCGATCCCCAATGATGGCAGTGGTAAACAAGGTAATTCCTGTGCCCATAATCTCTGATGTAGCCAGCATTAATAAGTAGTACTTCCCATGTCCCCCTCCCTGATCCCCAATGATGGCAGTGGTAAACAAGGTAATTCCTGTGCCCCCAATCTCTGATGTAGCCAGCATTAATAAGTAGTACTTCCATGTCCCCTCCCGACCCCAATGATGGCAGTGGTAAACAAGGTAATTCCTGTGCCCATAATCTCTGATGTAGCCAGCATTAATAAGTAGTACTTCCATGTCCCCTCCCTGATCCCCAATGATGGCAGTGGTAAACAACGTAATTCCTGTGCCCCAATCTCTGATGTAGCCAGCATTAATAAGTAGTACTTCCCATGTCCCCCCCCCGACCCCAATGATGGCAGTGGTAAACAAGGTAATTCCTGTGCCCCAATCTCTGATGTAGCCAGCATTAATAAGTAGTACTTCCCATGTCCCCTCCCGACCCCAATGATGGCAGTGGTAAACAAGGTAATTCCTGTGCCCCAATCTCTGATGTAGCCAGTATTAATAAGTAGTACTTCCATGTCCCCTCCTCGATCCCCAATGATGGCAGTGGTAAACAAGGTAATTCCTGTGCCCCCAATCTCTGATGTAGCCAGCATTAATAAGTAGTACTTCCATGTCCCCTCCCGATCCCCAATGATGGCAGTGGTAAACAAAGTAATTCCGCTGTTCCAATCTCTGATGTAGCCAGCATTAATAAGTAGTACTTCCATGTCCCCTCCTCGATCCCCAATGATGGCAGTGGTAAACAAGGTAATTCCTGTGCCCCCCAATCTCTGATGTAGCCAGCATTAATAAGTAGTACTTCCCATGTCCCCTCCCTGATCCCCAATGATGGCAGTGGTAAACAGCGAATTCCTGTGCCCCCAATCTCTGATGTAGCCAGTATTAATAAGTAGTACTTCCCATGTCCCCCTCCCCGATCCCCAATGATGGCAGTGGTAAACAAGGTAATTCCTGTGCCCCCAATCTCTGATGTAGCCAGCATTAATAAGTAGTACTTCCCATGTCCCCCTCCCGATCCCCAATGATGGCAGTGGTAAACAACGTAATTCCTGTGCCCCCAATCTCTGATGTAGCCAGCATTAATAAGTAGTACTTCCCATGTCCCCCTCCCCGATCCCCAATGATGGCAGTGGTAAACAACGTAATTCCTGTGCCCCCAATCTCTGATGTAGCCAGCATTAATAAGTAGTACTTCCCATGTCCCCCTCCTCGATCCCCAATGATGGCAGTGGTAAACAAGGTAATTCCTGTGCCCCCAATCTCTGATGTAGCCAGCATTAATAAGTAGTACTTCCCATGTCCCCCTCCTCGATCCCCAATGATGGCAGTGGTAAACAAGGTAATTCCTGTGCCCCCAATCTCTGATGTAGCCAGCATTAATAAGTAGTACTTCCCATGTCCCCCTCCCTGATCCCCAATGATGGCAGTGGTAAACAACGTAATTCCTGTGCCCCCAATCTCTGATGTAGCCAGCATTAATAAGTAGTACTTCCCATGTCCCCCTCCCTGATCCCCAATGATGGCAGTGGTAAACAACGTAATTCCTGTGCCCCAATCTCTGATGTAGCCAGCATTAATAAGTAGTACTTCCCATGTCCCCTCCCGATCCCCAATGATGGCAGTGGTAGACAACGTAATTCCTGTGCCCCCAATCTCTGATGTAGCCAGCATTAATAAGTAGTACTTCCCATGTCCCCCTCCTCGATCCCCAATGATGGCAGTGGTAAACAACGTAATTCCTGTGCCCCCAATCTCTGATGTAGCCAGCATTAATAAGTAGTACTTCCCATGTCCCCCTCCTCGATCCCCAATGATGGCAGTGGTAAACAAGGTAATTCCTGTGCCCAATCTCTGATGTAGCCAGCATTAATAAGTAGTACTTCCCATGTCCCCCTCCTCGATCCCCAATGATGGCAGTGGTAAACAAGGTAATTCCTGTGCCCCCAATCTCTGATGTAGCCAGCATTAATAAGTAGTACTTCCCATGTCCCCCTCCTGATCCCCAATGATGGCAGTGGTAAACAACGTAATTCCTCGCCCCAATCTCTGATGTAGCCAGCATTAATAAGTAGTACTTCCCATGTCCCCTCCTCGATCCCCAATGATGGCAGTGGTAAACAACGTAATTCCTGTGCCCCAATCTCTGATGTAGCCAGCATTAATAAGTAGTACTTCCATGTCCCCTCCCGATCCCCAATGATGGCAGTGGTAAACAACGTAATTCCTGTGCCCCCAATCTCTGATGTAGCCAGCATTAATAAGTAGTACTTCCCATGTCCCCCTCCTCGATCCCCAATGATGGCAGTGGTAAACAAGGTAATTCCTGTGCCCCCAATCTCTGATGTAGCCAGCATTAATAAGTAGTACTTCCCATGCCCCCACTCCCCGACCCCAATCGGGGCCGGCGACCAGCACAGCCCACCTCACGCCTCCACGATTTGCCACCGACTGAGCTGTCAATGAGCCCACTGTAATGTGCATGAGTGCGTGCACATTACAGAAGGCTCCCTGACAGCACAGTCGGTGGCCAGCCATGGAGGTGTGAGATGGACTGTGCTGGTCGTCGGCTCTGATTATTGATATTAGTGCTGGCACCTTTAGGGTTGGTAAGGGGGGCATGGGAAGTACTACTTATTAATACTGGCTACATTGGGGATGTGGGGGGCATGGGAATTACTTTGTTTACCATTGTTATCATCGGGGATCAGGGAGAGGCACATGAGAATTACATGTGTAATATTTTCATCATTGGGGATTGGAAAGGGGGCACGAGACATACTGTATTCAATAATGTCAACATTGGGGATCGGGGCATGTAAATTACTCTATCTATTCATGTCAACATTGGGGATCGGGGAGTGGGCATGAGCATTAAATATTAATATTGACATCATCGGGGATCAGGGAGGGGACGCAAACATTTTACATTTTATGGAGCCATCAGGAATCGAGGTGGGAGGGCCACTCCACCAGGGCAGGAAACATTATTCTGTTACTAGTAATGTAGCCATTGAGAATCGGGGCAGGAGGGTCACTCGACTACATGGGAAGGGTATATCATTTTACTAGAATTAATGGAGCCATCGGGGATTGGGAGGGGGGCTGACAGACCACCAGAGAAGGGAGCAAGGATGCTTGCCTTTGCTGCAGGAGCTTGCAGCAAACTCCTCCCATGCGCCAGGTGTTTGTCGCATGGGAGTGGTTGCCTCAAGTGCAAGGGTTTAGGCACCAGGACCCCTCCTGTACCTGAATCTGGTGCGGGGTCCCTGGCACACCTGGCTTCAGAGCAAGCTGCTGTTTGCCACAGCTTGTGCTGATTGTAGTCGTTTTTGTGAATCAGGCCCTAGGTCATTTTATAATCTCCGATCAGGTTTGATACATTTTCTTGGATTTCTTTTTTCAGGTGGTCACCCAATAAATGCAATTCCCTTTGATCAGACTCTGAACTGCCTTGTGGAGTAGCAAATATCTCTGTTGTTTTCCACTTCTGTCAAGTGCCACCTCTGCACATACTTATACTCCTAGGCCCGGATATTCAAACTGCGCCAGACTGTGGCACAAGGCTGGGCTCAGCTAAACTTTGTTGCGCACGAGTGTGGCCTGGGTGATATTCAACGGAGCTGCGCTATGGTGCAGCAGCTTTGAATATCGCACCCTGGCCACCCCCACTGTGCATGGTGCAGTGGCACTGCGCCAGCGCAAGTGGCCAGAGTGGAGCATGGAGATGCAGTGGCACAAGTGCCATTGCGCCATGCACAGCACCTGCGATATTCAAACGGGGACATGCAAATGGGGCCATAATTTATGCAAGGCGCACAGGGGTCCATTTGCATCTCATTACAGCTCCATTTGCATGCCATTAGCATGCAGGTGCTCCAATTCCCAACGACTTGCACCTGGCACCCTGCCAGGCAGCAGCCGTCGGGGACCGACACCCCCTGCAGCCCGTTCGCGGGAATTCCTGTAAGAGAAAAGAAAAACCGTCCAATATCCCTGGTGGTCCAGTGGACTGCACTGAGCCTGATCACGGGCATCTATAATCACACCCCCCCAAGTCCAATATCCCTGGTGGTCCAGTGGACCGTACTGAGCCCGATCGCAGGCATCTATAATCACACCCCCCCAAGTCCAATATCCCTGGTGGTCCAGTGGACCGCACTGTGCCCGATCGCGTGCATCTATAATCACACCCCCCCAAGTCCAATATCCCTGGTGGTCTAGTGTACCCCCACCCCACCTGCCCACTGAGCCCCACCGCCGCGCTCCCCGTCAGCCGGCGGGCGGCAGTACCCCACCCGCCTGACGCCCCGCCGCCCGCCGACTGACAGCTCGGTAGGGCTGCACGCCCATTGGTTCACAGCATGGGCCAATGGGCATGCAGCCCATACCGTACTACTCAGTCCAGATATGTGAATGAATTAATTCACATATCTGGACTGAGTAGTACAACCCACTGATGCGCCCCGGCATGATATTCAAAAGGGAAAAGTGCACCGCACGATATTCCTAGATCTTTCTCTTCTGTAGTTTCTTATAATATTTCAGTCCCCAATTTATATTGAAAATGTTGGTTGTGAATACCTTCAGGGCAAGCTTACTAGTACAAGACCAACTTGAAATTTTGTCCAAAAAAACCTGAAGATCAGATCTTGCATTAATGCTATTAACTATGGTGCCTATGCGACAAACATCTGCAAACTTCAACATCCATATACTATAATTTTTAGTTTTAAGGGTGGAAACATACAGGTATGCATTAAATAGACAGGGACCCAACAAAGATCCCTGGGGAACACCGCTACAAACTGGGGCCCAATCAGAAAATTCTCCATTTATGATAACTCTTTGTTTCCTACCCTCTAGCCAATTAGCAATCCAGTTTATAACATTATTATTAAGTTTAGATGCCCTTAATGTGTCAAGAAGCTCGAAATGTGGTAACTTATCGAAAGCTTTGCCAAAATCTAAAAATACTAGATCCACTGAATTACCCTGGTCAATTTCGCAAGTGACCTTATTGTAAAATGTTAGTAGGTTAGCTAGGCAAGATCTGGACTTAGTGAATCCATGTTGAAGAATGTCAGTCTGCTCACTACGACACATATGGTCCAGGATAAAGTCTTTAATGAAATTTTTTAAGATTTACCCAATGAGTGAAGTACAGTAAGGCTTTATTTTTTGGACCTTTCTTGTGGATAGGTACCACAGATGCTACTTCCCATTCATATGGAACTTCCCCAGAATCTAATGAATGCTAAAAAATATTAGTTAGAGGAAGATAGACGAACTCAACAAGTTACTGTATTTTAATACCCTTGGATGGATTTCATCTGGGCCTGGGGATTTATTAATATTAACTTGTTTTAATTTGTCCAGTACATCTTTAGGTTGAATATTAAACTGTCCAGGTACAGAAGTCCTGAGTTTACCTATTTTACCTTGCACATTTTTGGTAAACACTGAAGAAAAATATTGGTTCTGTATGTCTGCTGCCTCCTGGTTGTTGGCTATACTGCCTGAATTTGTGATAAATGGTCTTATGGTATTTGTTTTTCCCTTAACTTTGTTAATATGAGAAAAAAAGGCTTTTTTGTTGTCTGTAACCCTAGATGCCAACTGTAACTCAAATTGAGATTTTGCTTTTCTAATCTTAGTCTTGATATTTTTTAATAACTCCCTATATGTGATATTTAGGTGGGAGAACCCCTTTTTTATTTGTTTACAAAGTTTATTTTTCTTATTGGACAGGGATATGATAGAAGGCATTCTTAGCATGGCAGATAAAGGGGAGATACTGTTGATGGGAGACCTGAATATGCCAGATGTTAACTGAAGCACATTTGCTGCTGCCACATCCAAGAGCAGGGCCGTTCTTGATGCCCTACAGGTGGCATGCCTCAGACAGCTAGTTTTGGAACCCACTCGTGAGGGAGCAATCTTAGATCTCATACTCTCAAATGGGGACAGTGAGAGGATCTCAGATCTAGAAGTTGGTAGCCATCTGGGAACAAGTGACCACCAAACAGTGTGGTTCACAATAAACTCAGCTACAGAGTCAAGTCATACAAAAGTGAGGGTACTGGACTTCAGGAGGGCTGACTTTGGCAAGATGGGAGAGTGCCTTAGAAAAGCACTAGTAAATAGGCTAGAAGGAGGGGTGGAGCAACAATGGGGAAACATCAAAACTGCCATCACAGAGGCAACAAGCCTTTGTGTGAAGCAAATAAACAAATCAAAATGAAAGAAAAAGCCACTATGGTTCTCAAAAGAGGTGGCGGGGAAGGTCAGGTAGAAAAAGATAGCATTCAGGAAGTACTGTAAAAGGAAACACAGAAGGAGCAGGACAAAGAGCTGTACCAGTTAAGGCAGAAGAAAGCAGGGAGGGAAGTCAGAATAGCAAAGGCCTAAACTGAGGAAAAGATAGCCAACTCAGTTAAGAAGGGGGATAAAACCTTTTATGGGTACATCGGGGAGCGTAGAAAGACAAAGGGAGGGATAGTGAGGCTGAATAGAATGGATGGTGGATGGGCAGAGAGGGACAGTGAAAAAGCAGGGTTACTGAATGAGTATTTCTGCTCAGTATTCACAAAAGAGGAGATGGGGAAGGTGCTTAATCCAATTAACAGAAGCACTCTGGATAGGGGGGTCAATTCCAGTCCTTTCACAGAAGGAAGGGTTCTAAAAGAACTCCTAAAACTGAAGGTGGACAAAGCAATGGGGCCTGATGAAATTCACCCCAGAATTCTAAAAGAACTAAGGAGAGAACTAGTGAAACCACTGACTACCCTTTTTAACAAATCATGGGAGGATGGTGTGGTACCTGAGGACTGGAGGAAGGTGGATGTGATTCTCCTTCACAAAAGTGGGAGCAGGACAGAGGCAGGAAACTACAGACCTGTCAGTTTGACCTCTGTGGTAGGGAAAGTGATGGAATCACTTCTGAAGGAAAGAATTATTGAGTACCTAGAGGCCAGTGGGGCACAGGACCCAAGGCAGCATGGGTTCACAGCGGGAAGGTCATGTCAGATGAATCTAATTGATTTCTTTGACTGGGTGACAACAGTAGTAGACCAGGGAGGGGCTGTGGACATGGCCTACCTAGACTTTAGCAAGACATTTGACACAGTCCCACACTGATACCCAGCTCTGTCTTTCTTTTGCCCCACACCAGGAGGGAGCTCTCTCGGCCTTTAACAGCTGTGTAAGAGAAATCCAGGAGTGGATGAATTCCAGCTGGCTGAGGTTGAACTCTGACAAGACTGAGGTATTGGTCGTGGACCCAAGCCGACAGATAGGAGGGTCGGGTGGTGGTGCATCTTCAGGAATTTTTCTTGGTGGCATATCTCTCCCGACCTCTGAACGGGTGCAGAACCTGGGGGTAGTTCTTGATAATAGACTGACACTGCATTCGCAAGTGTCTGAAGTCGTCAAGACTTCCTTTTATCATCTTAGGAACATCGCCAGGGTTCGGCATCTTGTTCTGTCTGCCAACCTGCCTACTTTAGTCCATGCCTTCATGTCCTCGCACCTAGATTATTGCAACTCTCTCTGTCTAGGGCTGTCTGGGGTTGAAATCCATCGCCTGCAGCTAGTGCAGAACATTGCAGCCTGACTTTTGACGGGTTCTAGTAGATCTTGTCATATTACTCCAGTGCTGCACGAACTGCACTGGCTGCCAATTCAGTGGCGGATCACCTTTAAGGTCGGCTTGCTAACTTTTAAAGCCCTACACGATCTGGGCCCAGCCTATCTGAAAGAACTTCTGGTTCCCTATCACCCCGATCGATCTCTCTGCTCGGCCGACGAGGGGTTGCTAGAGGTTCCAAGGGTGAATTTGAAATCCTCGGGCGCTCGGGCTTTCTCGTATGTTGCCCCCACCCTTTAGAAGTCTCTACCCCGTCGGTTGCAGGAGTGCACCTCTGTGGAGGGTTTTAAGAGGGGTCTGAAGACCTTTCTGTGGGAAACTGCTTTTCCTGAATATTGATTGTTTTAATTGTTTTGGTCTGGTTGGATTTTTTTATGATGTTAACTGTTTTAATTGTTATTATGTACTGCGCCTTGACAATCAAAAGGAGCCCTGTAAATAAAAAATGATTATTATTATATTATCATTATTATTTTTAAAAGATTAATAGTCAAATTAACCATCCTAGGAGTGGGTCCCATGGTGGTAGCCTGGGTAAAACATTGGCTGGACAACAGGACACAGAAGGTAATTGTAAATGGAGTCCACCCTGAAGAAAGAGGGGTTACTAGTGGGGTACCACAGGGTTCAGTACTGGGTCCAGTCCTTTTTAATGTCTTTATAAGTGACATTGCGGAGGGACTGGAAGGAAAAGTATGCCTCTTTGCAGATGACACAAAGATCTGCAACAGGGTTGATACACAAGGAGGCATGGAAAGGATGAGAAGGGACTTAGCAAGGTTGGAGGAATGGTCAGAAGTATGGCAGCTTGGATTCAATGCAAAGAAGTGCAAAATAATGCACCTGGGAAACAAAAACCCAGGGGAAGATTGCACAATGTGGGGGAGGTAGTAACAACAACAAAAATGGAAAGGGAACTGGAGGTAATCATATCAGATGACCTTAAGGTTAGCAAGCAATGTGAAAAGGCAGTAGGGAGGGCTGGGGGAATACTGGGATATATATAAAAAGGCATCACCAGCAGAAAACAGTAAGTTGTTATCCCTCTGTACAGACAGTTGGTGAGACCCCATCTGGAGTACTGCATCCAGTTCTGGAGACCCTATCTCCGCAAGGACATAGACAGGATAGAGGCAGTCCTGAGGAAGGTAACTAAAATGATACAGGGTCTGCAAGAGAAGCCATATGAGGAGAGACTAAAGGAGCTTAATATGTATACCCTTGAGGAAAGGAGGGAGAGGGGGGACATGATAGAAACTTTTAAGTACCTCAGTGGAATCAACAAAGTCCAAGAGGGTAGCATCTTTTAGAAAAAGAGATGTGCAAGAACAAGGGGACACAATTTGAAGATGGGGGGGCAGTTCAGGGGCAATGTAAGGAAGTATTTTTTCACAGAGAGGGTGGTGGACTCATGGAACTGCCTTCCTGAGGAGGCTGTGGGGTCTAAAATTTGGGAGAATTCAAGAATGCATGGGACAGACATAAGGCAATTTTTGTGGGGGGGGGTAGGAAGAAATAGGCTGTTGGTTAACTAGGATCTGCAGCTTATCCTGTAGGTAGGAAAATGGGAAGACTGGGTGGGCCAAGCGGTCCTTATCTGCCGTCAAAGTCTATGTTTCTATGTTATTAATTAAAGCTTTTATTTTAGGGTTCGTCCAACCAGGAGTTGTATTATATTTAGTGCCGTATTTTGTTTTTGTTGGGATATTAGTTTTAATTAAATATTTTAATTTATTTGTAAAGAGGCACCATTTAGATTCAACAGAAAGATTGGTAAATAATTTGGGCCAATCCCAATTATCTAAGCTGTTTTTCATGTTGTTAAAGTTAGCTTTACAAAAATCCGGAATTTCAGTGATACCAGTAGCAGCTTGGGATTTACAAGCTGAAATCAAAAAATGAACAGTATTATGATCACTGTTTCCCAATGGTGCTTTTATATTGATATTAGATATGTAACGGGCAGAATTGGTTAATATAAGATCTAATATATTCATGTTCCTCGTAGCAAGTTGGACCAATTGCTCAAACCCCATTTCATTGAATAAATCCAAATAAAGACAATCAATTTTGGTGGTTGCTGTTGCCCAATTTATACTGGATAAATTGAAGTCCCCCATAATCAGGATGTTGTTTGATGGATCAAGATTCTCAATATATCTTAACAATTCAGCATTATTATCGGGAGTCATAGAGGGAGGATGATATACTAAACCTAGGGTAATAGGAGGACCCATGTAAGGGGTTAATTTAACCCAAAGGGTTTCTAAATTGGTGTTAACTGCTAATATTTCTTCACTCACTATTGTTTCATGAATATATATAGCCACTCCCCTACCTTTCCTGTGATCCCTGTTTTTAATATAAACATTATAGCCTTGAATATTTTTATCCCAGGGATCATTTGAATACCACCAAGTCTCTGTAACAAGAGCAATGTGAACATTGTTGGTGGTGAGAAGAAGTTTGAATTCATCAGATTTGTTGGTTAAACTTCTGGCATTAATTAATACCCCAATACTGTGCTCATACCCCTTTCACTTACCACCAGGGCTGGATTCGCTGCAGCTGCCCTGGAGACCCCCTGGAAAATAAGATCAGCAATGCAACAATACAATCTTACCACTGTAACCCAACTAATAACATACAGTGAACAAGGGAGGGGCGTGAATCTAGTAGAATGATTAGCAATCTGATTTGCATAAGGATTGTTCAGCATGCACTGTAAGTCCCAATTAGACAGTTCAACAACTCTGGGTACCCAGTATGTCATGCAGGCTAACCTGAAGTGTTGCCTGGGCTGGCCGGCATTGCAGCTGTTGTTGGGGCCCTTAGGAAAAGACAGACAGTTATACATGCACACAGCCCAATTATTTGTAATCCAAGCTGGATGGCTCAGTCCGTTGCATTAACCCAGAAAAAGAAACAATTAGATGGTACCACAAAAACATTTGCTTTTGTTGCAAGGAGCTACCCTGGTTTGTACTCATGCTACCGGGACCTGGATGCAGGACAGGTGAGATATAGACCTTGTGGTGTTGATCTGGAAGGCCAGGGGAAGCAGGGCCGACACAACTCACCTCCTGGTAGTCACTACCTGCTCGATAGTGTTGGGCACAGGACCGAATCCCCAAGTTGGTCTTTCACCAAGATGGTCTGTGAAGCAGGAGTAGCAGCCTAGGCTATGATGGCAGGGCCCAGGCAGGATGAACAGTTCTGCAAAGGTTTGTGATCTTCTGCTGGTGAAGCCTTCAGCTGGCATAAAAGATTCTGCTGTGGGGAACCAAATTGCGACCCACGAAACACATTCAGCACATTTAAATCACTAATGTCTCTAGACAATACTTTGGATACAGTCTAGTTGCAAATGACAGCTTCACTGCACAAACCTTTCAGTCCAAGACAAATTTTATCATCAGATGCGCCAATTGCTTCCGGAGCAAGTCTTCGGTCCAAATCACAACTCGCAATAGCAAACTTCTTCTTTCTTCTGCCGCACTTCCAAACTGGAAATTGGAATGGATCTGACTTCTGCAATGGGCAATTCCAATGCCAGAGAAATTTAGCAGGAAGGCCTGTAGAGCCTCTTCCCGTTGATTCCCCTACACTCCTTCTGGGAGCAGCTGCTCAGAAGCTCAAGCTGTTCACTCTTCAACCTCCAACTCTAACTGATCCACTGTTTCAGGCAGTTCTGACTATTTCCTTTGGAATTCAAAAGGTTCTGTTGGCTGAGGAAGCTGTCAGTCACAGTAAGGACTCCCCCTCCAGGTCCATTTGGGCACCAACACTTAACACTACAGAATTTCCTTCCCCAGTGGTTCGATTGGTCCAAATACTGGATGTCCAGAACCTAACATGGTGGATCCCATCCACATGTCTGAGCTGCAATGAAAGCAGGTTAGACAAACTTCTCTATCGTTACTATAACTGTGAATTAGCAATAAACAATCACAGGTCCTAATAGGGCTCCCTCTGTGCAAATAGCGACTGCAGAATGGAGCAGAATAACAGACTGTCTGGCTGGCCACAAGACTTAAATCACTCGAACCCAGCCCAGACTAATTTCTAAGCACAGATTAGCTAAGCTCTTAAAGAGACAGGCACGGAGGCTCGCTAGGGCACTCTCACGTAGAAAAATAGAACAACTGAAAACAGGACACCAGCCTGACAGTGGGCATTAGGGAGCCCAGGAAGACATTATAGTAAACTCTAATTTGTAAAGGGGTTACACTCTTCCCTGCCCGGAAAAACTTGGTGTCCCCATCAAGCCTACACACAGTATAAAATTCTATATAAAACAGTATATGAAAATACATGCATGTTTCATTTGGTATACCATAAAAGAAAAACTGATGCATCAGTAAAATAGCTTGGTCATAACAATACATTATTACTATACTTTTTCATTTGCAGTGAACATTTCACAGTAACACATAGTCATACAATTCCATAAGCATATTAGAGAATTCAAAACAGTTTCAAACAATTAAACACATTACTCTTACAATTCTAGTATGTATCATCTCCTGCATACTAACCCATGTGGCTTGGGGCCCATCCCTATCAGCAACACTAAGGCTGCAATGGGCAAGGGTGTCAGTACACTGCTTGGAGGGTTTTACTATTAACTTAGAGGTGGCAGAATAACTCAGTTTTGGAAGACAGCTTTCAGAAATATACACCTCTTTGGGAACTACATGTAATAGAAGGTCTACAGGCCTTCCAGAGGAGTCATAACTGAGGTGTATCATTGGCTTGGTGGCTCTTCCAGACTTTCTAGGAGGGGCAGGCACAGGCTCAATTCTTTCAGCATCTGCATTTGGGTCTCTCAGTCCCGGCTCATTGCTTGTCAATAAGTCTGCATCTGAAGAAAGGGGTACCTCTGCACTGGTTGTCTGTTCTGCACTGGAAGCACTGTCGGCTTCTTGTTCTGTTAGTTCTGTATCAATAACATTACTTTCATTACTGGGTTCTAAAGAAATTCTAGGTTCGTCATCCAGAGGAAATTCCATGGAATTCAAATCTTGTAACACATTACTGATACTCTTCAGAATCATTTACTTCATCAATATAATTTTCCATAGCATTGTCAGATGAATTGGTTGCAAACAGTTCTGTACTTGCTGGTATGTCACCAGTGGTGCTTTCTGTTTCAGGCTCTCCTTCTTAGAGCCCGGCTAGTTCTGCCTGACACAAAGAGTCAACTACATGAGAAGTCACACTTTGCACCTCACTTTCTGGGGCCACAGGGGCTGTGAAGAAAGCAGATGGGTTGGACAGTCCTGAGGGTCCAGCTTCATCTCCAAAATTGCATATGGGGTTGCCTTGAAACAACTGACTCAATTCATAAGATGGGTAATAGGGAGCTTCACACTCACTGTCATCAGACTCTGATTGGCAATCAGTTTCATTTAGGGTGTGACTGATAGAGGACCTTGAATCCTCAACAACTGGAGAGGGGAGTTAGCTGTTTCTTTTTAGCTGCAGCTCTGGTTACAGGCCTGGGAAGGGCAGTGTCTTGGGGGTGCAGAATCGATGATAAGTTGACCAATTGGCAGAAAATAATTTCTGTGCATTGTCTTGGCAGCTCATGGGTCATTTTCTGGATGCACCTTATATTTATTTATTTTTATTTTATTTATTCAGTTTCGGATTACACATACCTTTGAGCATTACGCTCTTTTATAAAGGCTGCACGTCATTAGATAACACAGAGATTATACAGGACAAATAAAGTAAGGTACAAATAAGTGTAAAAAAAAAGTATAATGAACAATCAACGTGCATAAACAAAGACACAAATGCAAATCAGTTACAAGCACAAGAAAATACTTACAGTCAGTTAGATATCAGCCAAAGGGCTTTGTCAAGAAGAAAAAGGGCATAGGGTGGAGAAAGGGATGAAGAGAGTAGGGGTTGGGGGCTGGGAGGAGAGAGAGGGGGTAGGTGGTGGGTGAGAGGAAAGGTAGGGCAGGAGGAGGGCGGTTGAGGGGAGGAGAGGGGGAGAGGAGAAAGGGGGAGGGTTGGAGGCAAAGTGCTAAGCTGTTATAACTACGGAACAAGAGATAAGGTGGAGGTTTTTTGGAGAGGGGGTTTAAGGAAGACAGTCACAGGAACTAGATGTTGAGCGAGGCAGTCAGAGCTTGGATTTGAACAGGCCCAGCATAGGTTTGGAGGAGATGTTGCTGCTGAGATCATTCAACCAGAGTGGGGTCCTGTGGGTGAATGATCTTTGTCCCTGGGGGTTCCATGTCATTTCAGCTAAACAATTACAGCAAGTGCAGTTTGAGCTACTCCATTACAGTGAATGCAATTACAGTGGATCCACATTTCAGCGATGCACATTATAGCTATTTTGTTAATGAGGGGTGCAGAGTACCCACCACGAGGGGCTTTGCCCCCTTGCCCCCCCCTATTTCTATTATTCTAACACCACACTGCACTTTGATAGCCATGATTGCAGAACGTGTGCTGTAGCTTAAAAGGTGCAGTCACTGTAGTTTGCCAGTCACTCATGTTGTAGTCGTTTAAACTGAGTAGCCCAAATTGATTAGCCCATATTACGTGATATCATCCCGGTGAGATTCAGCAATGAGGGACCTGTAGGAGCTGAGATTCAGAGCCTTGGGTGCAGCAAGGATTACTGGGGGGCTTAGGAGATCCCGTACTCCAGGTGGTAGGAGACCTAAGGTTATTTTCTTGGTCATTAGGCACATTTGGTATTTGATGCAGTTTTTAAGCTGCAGCCAACCGGTTTGCACATTGAGGTCACACATGTGAGTGAGATGAGGAGCTCCAGTGATGAGACGACAAGCCTTGTTAAGAGCAGTAGAGATGTGCCAGAGGGCTGTATCAGTGGCAGAGCCATAGATGGTCAATCCATATTCAATAATGGAAATAATAGAGCTCTGCACAGCTATCCTTAGGGCTTCTGGAGTCAGAGATCACCTGTGTCTATAGAGTAGGCCAATACAAATATTTACAGCTTTGGCAACGTTATCTATATGCACCCTATATGATAAGTTGCTGTCGATCATGATTCCAAGATACTTAAAGGATTGTACCTGTTGTACGGCAGTTCCAAGGCAGTTGGTGATAGTTAGAGGATATTGCCGGTGTTTATTGTGGGAGCGACTAAAGAGCATAACCTTAGGTTTTTTTTATAGTTTAGTATCAACTTGTGATTACCGAACTATTTCTCTACAGAGGTAAATCTGAGTTGTAGCTGGTTTTTAAGGGGTAAAGAGTTCATGTGGGTAGTGTAAATGTAACCCCTAGATGGCGCTATCCCAGGGGCTACTACCCCTGCCTGATTTGCCACTAACAGGTTGAGGGGCCTGGATCCAATGGCGGGTGCCTCCACCCAGAGGTCAGGGTTTGCAATAGTTAAACTAACTTGGTCACAGCCCTCTGGGACACTGCAACCCCCCTTTCTTCCCACTAGTGGCCCACACAATACATCAGAATTACCTTCACAGTATACACTTACCCCAGGTCTGGTTCCGGCACTGGGACCTCCTGTGAAATGAGATACAGTGCAACAATCACAGTACAGTACTTTAACATAGACAAATACCTCAGGCAGTATAACTTTGCTGAAACAAGCAGCTCTGATTTATTTAGGGGGATATAACAAGGACAGGGGGAAATCAGGTTAATTAGCTTATCACTCTAATAATCTACCTATGGCTCTTTGCACAGGCCTATCCCTATCAGTTACTGTCCCTGGGTACCCAAGCCCTAGTGGCTAGTCCAAACCGTGGCAGCTGGTAGGGGCCCTTTCACACAGAGAAAAGGAGAATTAAACAGTCAGCAGTACAGTAATTCCATTTGGATTTAATGTGGCAATTCAACAGGGAGCGACCCTGAATTAGTACTCACGACCTCCAAATAAGATAGGGTCCTTCAATGTCAGCAGGGCTCACTTGAGGTACACAACCTCTTCACACATCCATATACAAGAAAGCACTACACCAGGCAGGCTGCATCTGTATCCCGATCGCAATTACTGCACAATACCGGGAGAACACACAGCAGATTCAGTTCCTGACAGACCGAGTGTAATTCAACAATTTCTCCAGTCTTCTACAGGGTGAGCCTGGTTTCTACTCTTCAGAGATCCTTTGATTCTTTTCACAGGCGGATTCAGTCCTAACAAGCTGTTACACAAGCTGCAGACCCGAACTCTGGGCCTTACACCGTTTTTGGCTAAAACTGCACACTGAAAAGCACAGGGCTCCTTCCTTCTTCACTGCCAAAGCTCAACTGAACTCCAACCGACAAAACCGGGCATTTCCTTTGAGTTCCTCCCAGTTCTTGACTGGATTGGCTGTCACTCACAATAGACTGCTGCTGTTGGTCCAAAAAGGCACTGAAGTCTAAACTACATCTCCCAGAGTCACTGCCCATACAATCCTCTTGTGGCTGGCTCAGATTATGAGTCCAAGTTCTGATTCGTCAAGGCACCATTTTAGAGCTAGCTTACCCCACACTGATTGGTCCAGTTCAGCAGTTCAAAACTAGAATGGGAACTAGCAGACACAGTTCTGACTGCAAAGAAAGCAGGTTAGACAAACTGTAATTTCATTATTACTCTAAATAATTTCTGGCAAACAGTTACATCTTTCAGATAGGTTCCTTTGCACTCCTAGTGACTGCAAAAATGAAGTGAATTGGCAGCAGCTCAGTGGTACTCAGAGAAGCACACAGTCCCTCCATACAAACTAATTATGTCTGCAAGCAGACAGCTCTTAAAGAGACAGTACCAGAGGCTCTAAAACACTCACTGATAAATGGCTTAAATGCCAAACACCATTCAGGCTTGGAGCATTCAAGCAAGCTCTGGAAGTCTTTGGGAACCCCATTTGCAGAGGTTACACCCTTCCTGGCCTGGGAAAGCTTGACGTCCGCGTCAAGCAAGTACCCCCATAAGTTTTAACTGCAACCGTATACATTTGCATTAGGCTCGCACATGTAATCATCAGTCAATATATCATTTTACCAAGAACACATTTCTGAAACATTGCAGTACGTCACTCTTTACAGTATTACATACATTGTACCATAACTCAAGTTATTACCTCTTGTACATGAAACCTGAAGAGAGGGACCTTCCTATCAGTTACCTTGGGGCTGGATGGGCAAGGGCACCATACTTAGAAGGCAACACAAGTAACTTGGAGTTAGCACTGATGCTCAGTTTGGGCAATGAGCTGGGACACATACACTCCTTTATGGACAACATTGAGAGGCAAGTCCACAGGCCTCCCAAGTGAATCATAACTGAGGTGCACCACAGGCTTTACAGCTCGACCAGTCTTTCTAGGGGAACTGTTATAGTCTCTGCACTCTGAGCCTCATTTTCAGCATTGTCCTCACTTGTCAGGGAGTCTCCATGGGGTAGAGAGGCTAGAACTTGGGGCACTTTCAGCTCCAGGAGTTACAGTTTCTGAGTCCACAACATTTGGCTCGCATGGAGAGCTTTGGACACTGGCAGTGGACTGTCAGGGCACTCAAAATACTCTTCTTGTTCAGGTGTATCACCAGTCTGCCCAATCTATCATTTTCCTCCGCAAGCTCAAACAGTTCAACCATGCACAATGATTCCATTTCATCTGATCTGATGCTTTGCACTTCACTTTCTGGGAGCATTGGCTCCAGGGATGAAGCTGGGGCTTAGACAGTCCAGAAGGCCCAGCTTTGTCTCCAGTATTGACTAAGGATTGCCCCAGAACAATTGACTCAGTTCGTAAGAAGGATAGTATTCAAAGTCTCTCACTTTCTTCCGATATGGACTGACAGTCATGCTCAACTGGGACTTGTGGAGGAACACTTTAACTTTGCTTCTGTAGGTGCAGACTTTCTGATCTTTTCTTAGCAGCAGCTCTAGTCACTGGTCCAGAGGGGCATCTTCTAGGGGCTCAGACTCAATTAAGATTTGTCCAATGGGCGATAAATGATTTCTATGCATTGTTTTACATCTTTTGAATTATTCTCAGGCCTTACTTTGTACACTGGCAGATCATCTAGTTTGCCCACTACAATGTGAGGGAGATGGTGCCATCTGTCAGCAATCTTGTGCTTGCCATGCAGTCCCAGATTTCTTAGCAATACCCGATCTCCTTCCTGGAGTTCCTGTGCTTTCACCTTTTATCATACCTTTCTTTGTTGGCCAGATTTCTTTGGCAGCCATGGTTTGAGCCAGTTGGTGAGCATGAGTTAGCTGGGCCTTTAACTTTTGCACATACTGTAAATAGTTGTCAGCTTGAACCCCATCAGGAGACCCAAAACACACATCTACTGGTAGTCGAGCTTCTCTTCCAAACATCAAGCGGTGGGGAGAATCCAGTGGCATCACTTTGGTGCAGTTATAAGCATGTACCAGGGTGCTAATTTGTTGGCTCCATCTAGGCTTGTCCTTTGGGTGCAGGGTGCCTAGCATATCTAGCAAAGTGCGGTTGAAACGTTCAGGCTGTGGGTCCCCTGGGGTGGTAAGGAGTGGTTCTGGACTTTCGCACTCCCCACAGAGAAAGCATCTCTTTGATCAGACGACTCTCAAAGTCTCTCCTTGATCAGAATGGATTCTTTGTGAGCCCCATAGTGAACAAAAAGTTTTCTAAGTACTTTGGCCACAGTGGATGCTTTCTGGTCTTTGGTGGGAAAGCTTGGGCATATCTCGTGAAATGGTCAGTGACCACCAGCACATTACTGATATTTCTTGATCTGACTCCAAACTCAGAAAATCAATACAGACCAGCTCCATGGGTGCACTGGTGGTGATGTTAACAAGGGGCAGCCCTCTGGGGCAAAGCTTTCCTCTGTAAGCAGCGACTTACAAGTTCAATGTGTTGCTCCACATCAGCCCCCATCTTAGGCCAATAGAATCTGGATCTCACCAAGTCAAGTGTTCTGTCTATACCAGTGCCCCATGTGGTTGTGCAAGGACCTCAGTACTGAGTCTCAGAAGGCAGTGGGCAGCACTAGTTGTTGTTTGTCTACTTGTCCCTCTGTCTACTGTTTCTCTGTATAACAGTTTATTGATCAGTTTCAACTTAGGACCTTCTTTGTATAACAGTGCAGTTCTCAAATCAGTGAGCGTAATTTGGACACATCTTTTCCTGCATAGAGGGCTTCTAAAGCTGCTTTGATCATGGGATCGCGGGATTGAGCCCGCCGAATACTGTCATTGTCCAGCTGAGGCAGTGCACCAATGTCTATTGCAGAAAAGTGGCAATAAGCAGCAGGTATGCAATTCTCAGAGGCTCCCAAGCAATCCACCATGCAGTCCACTGCGTCCGTGGACATTTGTTCCTCCCTGTCAAACTTCTGGCACAGTGCCTGAATGTCAGGTTCTGCCAATCGGACCCAATCATTCTGGGGAACAGGCCTCCGGGAGAGAGCATCAGCATCTATGTGGTTCAGACCTGCTCGGTATTCGAGAGCATAGTCATATGTAGATAATGCAGAAAGCCACCTATGGCCAGTGGCATCCAACTAGCTGAGGTCTGCACATAGGTCAAAGGATTATTGTCAGTTTTTACTAGTATTTTAGCCCCATACAAGTACTCATGGAATTGGTCAACAATAGCCCACTTCAAAGCTAGGAACTCTAACTTATGTACAGGATAGTTCTTTTCGGATGGGGTCAGGCTTCTACTGGCAAAGGCCACTGGTCTCAGGCCATTCTCGTGCTCTTGGTACAACACAGCCCCCAACCCTTGCAAGCTAGCATCAGTGTGCAGGACGTAAGGTTTTCTTGGATCGGCATAGGCCAGCACTGGAGCATGGGTAAGTTGATATATGATCTCATGAAAAGCAGTCTCACAATCAGAGTCCAGCGGGCCCCAAATACTCACTCGGATGAAAATACACTCTTCAGTCTTGAGGACGCTGACTTTGGTATTTTTGTGGGTTGGGGGATACCCTTGAGTAAGGTTAAGTAAAGGCGGATCACTCTTGAATAGTCCTTGATGAAGCGCCGATAATAACCACAGAATCCCAGGAATCTTTGCAGTTCTTTTAGATTTTGGGCTGTGGCCAGGTGGTCAAGGCCTCAACTTTACTTGGTCGGTCTCTATTCCTCGGTGGATACTATGTGTCCCACATACTTTACTGATGTTTGAAAGAATTGACACTTATCAATGGACAGTTTAAGGCCAAAGTCCTCAGTCGGTCCAATACCTTAAATAATCTGCTCTCATGTTCCTCCAGTGAGCTGCCAAACACAATAACATCATCTAGGTATACCAGGCACTCTAGTAAGTTCATGTCCCCACTGCACGCTCCATCAATCGTTGAAAAGTGGCTGGGGCACCTGAAATCCCTTGAGGCATCCTCATGAATTCATAGAAGCCAAGCGGACAGATAAAGGCCGTCTTCTCACGGTCCTCTGGGGCCATCGGGATCTGGTAGTACCCACTGCGGAGATCCAGCACAGAGAACCACTTGCTCCCGTTTAGGCAGTCCAAAGCATCCTGAATGCGGGGCATTGTGTACTGATCAGGGATAGTCCGCCGTTTAAGTGCGATAATCCACACACATCCTTACTGTTCCATTCTTTTCCTCACTACCACAATGGGGAAGCATAAGGGCTTCTGGATTCTTGTATTACACCAGCAGCTAACATCTCTTGCAGATGCCGTCTCACATCATCTATGTCAGCAGGTGCCAGCGACGAGACCTCTCACGAAATGGTCTTCGTCATGCAGCGGATATTGTGCTCAGCTCTTGCACGCATCCTACATCCCATTCCTTTAAAGAAAACACCTGATCTCTCTGGGCAAGCTTCTCACTGATCCTCACTTTCCATTCAGCTGGCAGCGGAGTCGCGAAATCAAACAAGTCAGGCGCTACTCTGTCATTCTTCCTTGAACTCTTGCTGCTGGGTAGCACTGCAGTGTCTGCACAATGCACATTAGCCAGGATGCAACCTCTGTTTACTCGAATGTCTCTTTCAGACACATTATGAACTTGGACCATTACCCTTCTGGCATAAGCATGGGCTCTAGCGGGCAAAATACTAGGCTTGACCAGCAGTCCTCTGGCAATTTTCCATCGCCTGGTGCATCCAACATTAATATTTTATTCTTAACATCCTTTCTGATACGGACCTCTCCTGTAAGGTACACTGGGCATTTGGCGCCAGGATCAGAGACTCAGGATCCTTCTTCCATACAATTCGACCGGTTCCTCTGGTTCTGTTTTTCAGCATCTCTGTGCCTCATAGGCCTTCTTAATTAAAGCCGGAACTCTTAAAGCTCTACTAGTCTTTGACCCCTGTTTTCATAACACAACTGTGCCAGCCTTCCGAACATGTGAGCATTTGTTCCAATCAACAAAGGGACACCATCATACAGTCCAGTGGGGGACACACTAAGGCTAGGGTCTCTACTTGTTGAGCCACTCCAGCCACGGAGGTGGGGAAAGACAGCCAAATTCGGATATACCAGGAATAGGGTAGGCCTTCACTTAACCCCCATACATGCAGTCCTTCTAATGGTTGTAAGGGTACGCTCTGACAAATGCTTCTGATACCAATCCTGGAACATAATTGTCACTTGGGAGCCACTGTCTAATACAGCTCTTGTAGACACTCCATTCACCTTTACAGTGGTCTCCATGGAGGGACCCACTATTCTGGACCAGTCTGGAGAGGCGGTAGTGGGGGCCTGGGCAACTGACCTTGCCACAAAGGACGTGAATTAGCATTTTGGTGCCCTCACTGGGATCATGTCGCACCTCTTAACCACTGATTTCTTCTCCAAGCTCTCCTTGTAGCTTATATGCAACTTTGTCAGTGTCTTTTGGGACTGGCATTCCCTTTCATGTGCCCATCTTTCCCACAATTATAGCAAAACATACTTTCTGGAGTTTGAGCTCGAGGCGCCACACTGGGAGCCAGAGGGGGTATTACTAACTGGAAACCTGTGCCATCTCTGTCTGCGGCGTGATAAGCATTTGGAGACATCTCGTCAGTTTCTCCACTTCCATGGTCAAGGAATTGAGTTTGGAGCTGTTATCAGCAGGAGATACATGGGTAGGTACCCCCACCCCCATAGCAGATGCAGTCGGATATAGGTCAGGGCCCGTACTTGCAGGCGTGGCCTTCATAAAGGGACTGTTTTTGAATTCCCGGATCTCTCTCAACAGTTCGCCCCATTGTGGCATATCTTTTTCCTTGTCAGAGCACTCATTGACTGTCAACCTCTGCCCCTGAACTTCACTTGATGGGTCACCCTCAGTCACTCGGGTCGTAGCCACAGCTGTTGGTGCAGGTACCTCCCGAGGTCGCCTTTTCTCAACTCCTCGAATTTCTCTCATTAACTCATCATAGGAGGGTGGGGATTCCAGTCGATTTGCCAGGCGTAACTGAAGCAACAGCAGTTCTGAGAAGGGGGCAGACTTAAGGATTCTGTCCAGTCTGGTTCGGTCCAGTTCAATCGCTGGCAAACTACCCTTTCTGAGGCATTCTTGCAACAATTTTTCCAGCCGAGACATACACAGACAACAACTCCCTTGGTACTGTTGTGCATTTCTTACTCTCCACCATAGGTCCTCATCAGAATCTGGGCTCCCATACATTCTCCAAGGCCTCAAGATAGGCCTGTGCAGGTAACTTCAGGGTTACTGGCCCGTTTAGCACGGATGGTAGCCAGGGCAGGACCTCGGAGGCTCACTAACCCTCTTTCGCTCGCCTTCCTACTTGCCATTCTAGCACTTGGGGCAACATAGTTATCCAGGTCTCCCAGTCATCCCTCCCTTGGGGGTGGGGAGGGTGCCAGAGAAGATCCTCAACCTTCGGTAAGAGTCGTGACTAATGGCAGGTGCAGAAATAGGAGTCTGCATTGGTTCAGCCACCATTACGGGCACTGGAGCAGGAGAGGGTGTTGGGGGAGGAACACCCCAGGTGGCAAGAATAGTTTCTTCAAGTCCTCCACAGTTTCCCCTCTCCCAGCAACCATTCAGCAAATTTCTCCTCAAAAGTTTCAGATAGTGGTGGGGGCTGATTCCCCACCGGGTCTTTACTGTCCTTAGTTATCACTCTCCAAGCAGTGAGGGCTCCCTCTGGAGTAATGGTCTGTGGCACTTTGGAGCTATCTATGGGATCCTTAAACTCTACTAGGGCCAGGAAAGTGTGGGTGAGCAGATTAGCATGCCGACCCACCACCACAGGGTTTTGTAAACCTTCCACCTTGGAAAGTACTCCCTGCACAGTGTCCGTATTGATACCCAGAGGGATGTCCAGGATAAGCATAGCATTTTGGGGGTCGATCTCCTCCCCAGTACACCACTCCACCAGCCGGTGCACAGCCACTTCTGTCGGGTACCCATTTTTTCTTAACAGTGGTTCGAATATGGCCACTAGAGGACACACAATCCCAGCGGTGAGCCTCCAAGATGTAACCCCTAGATGGCGCTATCCCAGGGGCTACTACCCCTGCCTGATTTGCCACTAACAGGTTGAGGGCCTGGATCCAATGGCGGGTGCCTCCACCCAGAGGTCAGGGTTTGCAATAGTTAAACTAACTTGGTCACAGCCTGGGACACTGCAACCCCCTTTCTCCACTAGTGGCCCACAATACATCAGAATTACCTTCACAGTATACACTTACCCCAGGTCTGGTTCCGCACTGGGACCTCCTGTGAAATGAGATACAGTGCAACAATCACAGTACAGTACTTTAACATAGACAAATACCTCAGGCAGTATAACTTTGCTGAAACAAGCAGCTCTGATTTATTTGGGGGATATAACAAGGACAGGGAAATCAGGTTAATTAGCTTATCACTCTAATAATCTACCTATGGCTCTGTGCACAGGCCTATCCCTATCAGTTACTGTCCCTGAACCCAAGCCCTAGTGGCTAGTCCAAACCGTGGCAGCTGGTAGGGGCCCTTTCACACAGAGAAAAGAGAGAATTAAACAGTCAGCAGTACAGTAATTCCATTTGGATTTAATGGCAATTCAACAGGAGGCGACCCTGAATTAGTACTCACGACCTCCAAATAAGATAGGGTCCTTCAATGTCAGCAGGGCTCACTGAGTACACAAACCTCTTCACACATCCATATACAAGAAAGCACTACACCAGGCAGGCTGCATCTGTATCCCGATCGCAATTACTGCACAATACCGGGAGAACACACAGCAGATTCAGTTCCTGACAGACCGAGTGTAATTCAACAATTTCTCCAGTCTTCTACAGGGTGAGCCTGGTTTCTACTCTTCAGAGATCCTTTGATTCTTTTCACAGGAATGATTCAGTCCTAACAAGCTGTTACACAAGCTGCAGACGGAACTCTGGGCCTTACACGTTTTTGACTAAAACTGCACACTGAAAAGCACAGGGCTCCTTCCTTCTTCACTGCCAAAGCTCAACTGAACTCCAACCGACAAAACGGGCATTTCCTTTGAGTTCCTCCCAGTTCTTGACTGGATTGGCTGTCACTCACAATAGACTGCTGCTGTTGGTCCAAAAGGCACTGAAGTCTAAACTACATCTCCCAGAGTCACTGCCCATACAATCCTCTTGTGGCTGGCTCAGATTATGAGTCAAGTTCTGATTCGTCCAAGGCACCATTTTAGAGCTAGCTTACCCACACTGATTGGTCCAGTTCAGCAGTTCAAAACTAGAATGGGGAACTAGCAGACACAGTTCTGACTGCAAAGAAAGCAGGTTAGACAAACTGTAATTTCATTATTACTCTAAATAATTTCTGGCAAACAGTTACATCTTTCAGATAGGTTCCTTTGCACTCTAGTGACTGCAAAAATGAAGTGAATTGGCAGCAGCTCGAGTGGTACTCAGAGAAGCACACAGTCCCTCCATACAAACTAATTATGTCTGCAAGCAGACAGCTCTTAAAGAGACAGTACCAGAGGCTCTAAAAACACTCACTGATAAATGGCTTAAATGCCAAACACCATTCAGGCTTGGAGCATTCAAGCAAGCTCCTGGAAGTCTTTTGGGAACCCCCATTTGCAGGGGGGTTACATAAATAACATCATCGTCCATGGAAAGTATGATTTGTTATGGGCAGGATCGTGGTAGACTGTTTAGAAAGAGACTAAAAAGTAGTGGGCCCAGGATGGACCCTTGAGGGAAGCCAGAGCATACGGGTCTTAAATCAGAGAGGACATCAGCAATTTTGACTCTTTGAGAGCAGTTTTCCAGATAGCTTTTAAACAGGCAGTGGAGTCAGGGGAGATCCCAGCATTAAGTAGTTGTTCCAGTAGTAGAGGGTGGTGGACAATATCGAACGCTTTTATCAGGTCGATAAAGGCAGCACCAACTAATTGACCATGATCCAGAGAACTGTGTATAGCACCGGTAAATTGCATAAGGGCAGAGGTGGTGCTATGCCTTTGTCTGAAACCAGTGCAGTTTTTATTAATAGGCTAAGTTGCTGCAGCCTAGGGGCACCAGCTGTTAGGGAGGCACCTGAGAAATGGTATCAGAAATCAAAAGAATGAGAAACAACAAATTTGACTGACTGGAGTCACCCCCCCACCAGAACTCAGTGTCATATGTGCCACCCCTCCCCCAGAACTCAGTCTGTCTCCCCCCCCCCGAGACAGAAAAGAGCAGAGCAGGCCAATCAGTGTGTGCAGCATGAATACATTGATTTTAAAATCCACTGTACATGTGTGCACAGTACACTCAACACCCGCATCCGCGTCCCATGACAAATCTGTAATGCAGTGCTTGCTTCATTGCTTGCTGTGGGGCAGCAGGACGCATAAAAAGTCATGGTGCATGCTGGCACTGCAGCACTAGTCTCCAGCAGGACTCAGGAGTTGATGGTCAAACAGACGTTGTCATCGTGGTGAGTGACCACTGATTGGGTGGTCGTGATCACTGTCGACAACTAGTAGAAGCAGCAGCACAGCACTAGAGTGAGTCCACTGCCATGAATAGAGTCAAGACATGACAGAGACAGTAAGGTCCCACCGCCGCTGACAACTCAGAGAGAAGCGGAGCCGGGAGAGTGATCATCCGCTAGCACAGCGCCGCCAAATCTGATCACTTCACAGTCACAGATTCAGCCTGCCCAGCCCTGCTCTTCTTGTTGCCCCTTCAGATGGTTGGGATAGTCGCCAGTGCAGTGAGTCAACAACTTGTGTGAGATTTTGCTGATTGTTTGTTGATTGATGATGTCGGAACTCTAACGGTCTGACCATTGTCCACCACCAAAGTCTAAGTCCAAAATAAACATTGCCTAAAGAGGAATTTCCCCCACCTATATATATTAATTGTCTATAAATTTACTACTGTTATTATTGTTTCCTGATTGTTGGTGGGAGGGGGTGGCTAGAGAAATGGGGAAAAGATAATTTACCAGAAAAACAAAACATAATCAAATGTCACAGTCACATCACATGCAACAGAGCCTTCCATCCTGGCCCTTCTCCAAAGTTTGGTGAAGAAGGGGTATGGTTAAATAATGTTCTGGACTGTGTCATATGATTAGTGGGAAACTGATATTGTCCATGAGGCAGTTCATATGCTGTCCCCTTTACGACATTTGTCAGTGGTCCATGGGGGGGCTGAGGGGGCCAGTTCACATGCCCAGATCCCTCCTTGAAATTCAGTGGGACATGTTAGGTCCACTGAAGCAGTCCATGTCCTGGTCCCTCACTGACATTAGATGGTGATCTGCTGTGGTCTACAGAGGGGCAGCAGTTCATGCCCAGGCCCCCCCTGACAATTGGTAGGAAATGGTATGGTTCTTTGGGGCAGTCCATGTCCTGATCCTTACCTGATGTTTCATTGTTATTTTTTGTTAAAATGACAATAAACAGAAAGTACAACAAAAGTCAGTATTCTCATTGTTTTATTGTTCTTCTGTGAATGTGTTGTTGCCATCCCTGAACTAAGCCATGTTTGGTGGGGGCACCTGAAGTTTATAGGCGCCATGTAAGTGTCGGCACTGTCTGAAAACAAGTTGTTGTACACATAGGATCTTATGTTTGTCAAGATATTCAGTAAGTTGGCCTGCTACAATGCATTCAATAGCCTAGGAGAGAAGTGGTAATATGGAGATGGGCCGGTAGTTCACGTGAAGAGCCCTGTCACCACTTTTGTGGACAGGGGTAACTGTGGCTGATTTCCATCTATCTGGGAACTGGGTGAGTCTGAGAGAGAGGTTAAAGATTGAAGTTAAAGGAGCTAACACTTCCTCCAGGGTGAGGGACAGTAGTTTGAGATTGAGGGAGTCCCCGCTGTGTCTGGATTTACTAATTGTTTTGCAGATGTATTTATGGGCTTCCTGCATCGTGACTACTCTGAAGTAGAAAGGTGGGTGGTTGGTTGGAGGGGAAGAGCTTGCCGGATTGGTGGAGATGTCATCTGCATCAAAAAAAGTCAGGTGGGAGAACACTGCTGAGGCCTGTGAAGGCGCTACTAAATATATTGGCAATAGTTGCGGGATCCAGAGTTGTAGTCCCATCAACGTTAAGTAAAGTGAGTGATGTTTTCATTTTTTTCCCAGTAACCTCTTTGATATTGTCCCAGCAAGCTTTACCATTGCCCCATGTGTCAGTTATCACTACCTTATAGTAGTTACTTTTCTCAAGGGGGATAGGCCTTGTGCAGTCATTCCTTGCTCTTTTGTGCTTCTGAATGTCCAATTGTGTGTCAGTGGCTCAGACCTGGTGCCAAAGGTCCTTTGTTTTCATGCAAGCTATAAGGTCAGCAGAGAGCCAGGGATTGCAAGGGCTTTTGATTTTGCACGTTTTAAGAGGTGCATGGAAGTCACAGGCAGCATTAAAGGTGTTGATGAAATGCTTAAGTGCCGAGTTGACATCCTTCGCTCTGTTGATTGGCATCCAATCTTGTGCTCTAAGGAGGGATTTGAGGGGTTCCAGATGCCCCTGGGCTAGGACTGTGCTGGTGATTGTCTTTAGTGAAGGTTTGCAGACTTTGTTAGTCCACATGCAGATGACAGGGGAGTGGTCACTGAGCATGTCGGGGAGGACAGTGGTGTTTGAGATGCATTCAGGATGGTTTGTTAGGACCCAATCCAGTAGGGTACTTGTCCCCATTCTGTAGTTAGATCTGGTCAGTGGTCGGGGAGTCAACCAGTTGGGAAAGGTTTTTTTTTTTTTTTCAATTGTTTAACCAGGTGAGACACACTAAGCTGAAAGCTTTTTTACAGGTGCAACCTGGGAGCACAGGGAAGTTAAGTGACTTGCTCAGGGTCACACAGTATATACAAGTGGGGGCTGTGGGATTCAAATGCAGGTCTCCAGATTTGCAGCTCAGAGCCTTAAACCACTGCGCTATACTGCCTCCCTAAAGGTTTGCTGCTGAGATGGCATCCTTAAAGCACTCGTTTTCAGGTGAAAGCCAATTAATATTAAATCTCCCATCAAGATAGACTCCAAGCTAGGGGGCTGGTTTTGAATAAAGTCCATGATGGAATTGAGACCCTTCCCTTGTTCTTTTGGAGGGATTTACACAGATGCTACAGTGAGTGCCTTATTATGAGCACCTAGGAGAATTTTAATGGCTAGTATTTGTGCGGATGATCCAATGGTGGGTACAGGCAGGAGGTGTCCCAAGAGTGTCTCCTTGAGATATATTGCACAGCCCAGCCTCTCTTAGTTGTCCTGTCAAATCTAAAGACAGTGTAACCTGGCAGGGCAATAGCCAGGTCAGGATTTTTTGGTGTAAGCTAAGTTTCAACAATCGTCAGGATGTCTGGATTATGTTGGTTAACAAAGGCATTGTAGTGCATCCAGTTTAGGTAGGAGGCTGCAGATGTTCAGAGATGCTAGGGAAAGTACCCCCAGCTGCTTTATAGTGGTCACTTTACTTGGGAGGTTGGGGCCAGGGTTTGGGTGACTATTTCCAGACAACAGTGGTAGTAAAAGTATAGGTTTGCGCAGGCATAGTCTTAGCTGCCTGTAGGTGAGTCTAGTCGACTGCTTCTGTCTAGTGTTCTGGCTTAGTTGTTGGCGATGGTCCCAAAGGGAGGTCATGAGGGACAGGGGGAGTAATAAAGTATGGGTACATGTTACCCATCCCTGGCAGTAAGTCTCTAGCCAGTCGTAGATCATGGGGCTACTAAGAGCTGAGAGTGGGTCATAGGATAGAGTAGCCGGGGAGTGGTAGATTTTGTTGAGAGAGTGGCATAGAGGTTGGGAAGGGCAGCAGGCTCCCAGAAAGCTTGTTTGTGAAATCAGTAATGTAAGGACAAGTAAGTGAGAGAGCAGATTAGTCAGCACCATTGTAGCTAGATAGGTACTAGTTGGAACAGGAAGACTGCAACAGAAGGAGGATCTCAAGTCTTGACAAATATTAGGAGCTAATTGCTGGAGAGAGGAGCTGAGGAGTTTATTTATTTATTAATTTATTTATTAAATTTTGGTGACCGGGTAAGCCTACTGGGCTCCGGAGGTCCCTTTTTCAGGGGCAACCCGGGATTACATAGCAATGGTAAATATCACAGTAAGAAGGACAATTATACAGTATGATACAAGTTATACAGTAATATACAGACAGTTGGTTACATGTGCTGAGAACCGCATGCATTCGTGGTGGGTACAGGGGTTAGCAGAATATGTGACTAGACACGAGGGATGTGAGAGGAGGGTGTGAGTCGCGTTACATAGGACGATTTACTCACTGAGGGTAATATTGAACTGTGGGATACAGATGACCGTGAGGTGGTCCCAGGAGCCTACCAGAGGAATTTGGAGGTTGCAATCATGTGAGCCTTGAGCCTGGTGCAGAAACTTTTAATTGACGGAGCTTCCTGTACCCATGGAAGGAGGGAGTTCCACAGGGTGGGTGCAGTGTGAGCGAAGGACTTGCCTCCCGCCTTGGTTCTTACTCTGGGGACAGCTAGGAGAGTGCGATCTGTTGTGCGGAGGAGCCAGGGGTTAGTCTTTCATGCAATGAGTCCAGATAGGCTGGGAGGGGGAGATTGGCTAATTAATTTGAAGGTTTGGCATAACAGAGGGTACTGGAGACAGGCATCCAGGGAGGGCCAATTTAGCTGAGATTGCATGTCGCAGTGGTGATTCCTGGGGTTTGACTGGGCGCCGAACCAAGCCACCTTATTATACAGGACCTGGAGTCTATTCATCTTGGTCCTTGCTACTCCCTGGAGTACTGGGGCCACATAGGTGACTGTGGGAAGGAGGACGCTGGTGGCGATGGAGACCCTTGCTTCCGGTATCAACTGTTTTTTCAGTCGGTAGAGGGTGCCCAGTTTCCCATGTAAGGTTTTAGTAACTTGGTCCACATGGCTCTTGAGGGTGAGGCCCTGGTCCAGTGTGAGGCCAAGGCATTTTAGTGACTCAACTACCTCTAGGCTAGCACCCGACGTGGAGGTGATGTGTAGGTGTTGTTTTCTATCATGTTCCAGGGATTTTGGACCAAACAGCATGGCCTTGGTCTTATCCATGTTAAGGACCACTCTATTGTTAACAAGCCAGTTCTCGAGGGAACACAGGTCACCTTGGAGCAAGGGGCTGAGGTCTAGCAGATTAGCAGAGGGTCAGTAGATAACAGCATCATCCACATACTGGACCACCGAGCTCCCCCTACAATGGAGGCCCAGTTCATTGGTGAAGAGGGAATACAGTAGAGGACCAAGTATCGACCCCTGCGGCACTCCCTCCTTTAGTGGGAATGACTCCGAAATGGAGTCTTTCCATTTTACACTCTGAGTGCGACCAGTTAAGTAGCTTTTGAACCACCTTAGAGAATGACTGTCAAGTCCTACATTGCCCAACTTAGTCAGTAGCAGATTGTGATTGACAAGGTCAAAGGCCTTGGATAGGTCAATGAAGACCGCGCCAATAGGGGTCCCCTTATCCAGATTTCTGAGTATGTCCATAGAGAATTTGATAAGGGCAGTGTCCGTCCCATGCTGGGTCCTGAAGCCGTGCTGGGAAGGAGTCAGGAGTTGATGGTACTCTAGGTAATCATGGAGTTGCCCATAGATCAGCCTCTCCTGTAATTTTGCCAGGATGCAGAGCAGGGAGATTGGCCTGTAGTTGCTGATGGACTCCTGCTGGCCTCCCTTGTGGATGGGGACCACATGAGCCTGTTTCCACTGTTCAGGGACTTCCCCCTCTTTTAGGGATCGATTAAAGAGCCAGGTAAGGGGTCTGACCAGGGACAGGGCCCCTTCCTTCAGCAGCCTGGGGTGAATCCCATCAGGTCTCCCAGCACCGGATGTTTTGAGTGTCTTTAGTAGTGATAGAACCTCTTTTTGTTTGACCAGTCTGAGATGGAAGGCTGGGCAGTCAAAGTTAGGAGGTGACCTTGTGTTAGGGTCAGAGTAGAGAGGCGGTAGCCCAGCCTTGTAGGAGTCTAAGTTAGTGAAGTGGTGGTTGAGTGACATGGCAATATGGGGGTTGTCATGTAGTAGTTGTCCATTGACCTCGATGGGGCCTGGTTCGGACTTGCCGCTGCCTTTTAGTAACCCATTAATGTGGGCCCAAAATAATTTAGGGTTCCCTATGTTCTTTTTCTGAAGTTGCGTGACGCATTCTCTTTTTGCCGTTTTAATGGCCATCTTGCACCTGTTTCGGAGAGTTTTGTAGCTCACCAGGTCAGCAGCTTGGGAGGAGATCTTGTATTTTTTTCAGGCCTTATCACGGTTTTTCATTAGGGCCTTCAATGGGGGGGGTGATCCACTTATAGCAACTTCCCTTAGCACGGAGTTTCTTCATGGGGGGCGAAAAAATTGGCTGCGGTATTGAGTGTGCTCTGGAAGAATGCAACCACGTCGTCCAGAGAGGGGAGGAGTTTGATTGGGCTCCAGTCTATGCTGCTAAGGTAGTTGGAGAGTTGTTCAGGTGATAGGTGGGTGTAGTCCCATGCTGCCAGGATTCTCAGATGGAATCTGGGAACCCTATTTTTCCAGATACAGAATATGGGGGAGTGGTCACTCAGAGCATCCGCTAGGGTGCCGACAGCCTTGATATTACAGGGGTTGGTCACCAGTGTCCAGTCGAGGGTGGAGTGATTCCCTGTTTTGTGGTTCAGTCTTGTAGGTCCAGAGATAACCTGCACAAGATTTGCTTCTTGAGTCATACCTTTAAGCAACTGGTTTGTATTCGGGGCCCAGTTCAGGTTAAAGTCCTCCCAATATGAGAATCTCAGATGAGACCTCCTCACCGATGTTCTTCAGGGCAGACTCAAGGGATAGGAGAGGAGAGCATTCTGAGGTGGGTTGTATACACACCCAATGGTAAGGTGCTTAAAAAGACCAAGTGTCATGCCTACAAAGACAGTTTCACTGTCAGTGCTGGTAGAGTGCTGCAGGTTGACCTGCACTGAGTTCAGAGTGTCTTTTGCATAGATTAAGACCCTTCCCCCTCTTTTGTTTGCTCTGTCTTTGCAGAAGGAGTGGTACCCAAGGGCAGCAACCTCATGTGGGAGTACTTGAGGCTTGAGTCAGGTCTCTGATACAGCCAGGACGTCTGGGTTGTACAGATCCAACCAGGCTTGGACTTCCTGCATCTTGGGTCGCAGACTGCTTATGTTCATATGTGCAATCCGCATGCCCTTCGAGGACACCCATTGAGGATCATGTGGTGAGGAGATCAGTAGGTTGTCAGGAGGGGGTCCAGGGTTTGGTTGAATATCTCCTGCGATGAGCAGGAGGGTAGCAATGAGGAGCAAAGTGAGGGGCAGGGGAAGATGCTTCGGTTCAGTGTTTGCTGCGAGGAGGAAAAGTATGGTACCAGATGCCTTTCCTATAAAATTCGTGGGCCGTCACTAGGGATATGAGTCTGTTTTGGGGTGGGAATGGCATATCCGACGAGAGTATGGAGGGGTGTGGGGGACCCTTGCAGTCTGGGTCACCTGTGCTAATAAGCCTGTCCACCCAGAAGAGGGACAGGATATTTATGACTGCCATGAGTAGCCCACTGTTGGGCCAATAACGGGGGGGGGGTAGCCCTAGCTTTATAGGCATTCCCAATTGGTATGGGTCCTTTCTGCTGGAGAGGGAGTATACTGATCTAACTGCTCAGACCAATGGCCGCGTATGAGGTGAGCAGCGCTTTAATTACAGAGCAATATGCAGTTACTGAGCAGAGTATGGGTGTATTTTGGAGGGAAAGAGAGGTTTACTAGCTGGCAGAGAGAAGTGAGTGGTACAAATTTGGGGAAGAATTCAAGGCAGAATTCAGTGAGTTACACACCAGGTGGAGCGAGAGGAGTGTTTGAGTAGTTGTGGCAGCCTCTAGTGGTGAGTACTGATAATCTGCAAATGGAGAAGTGGCCTGATTGGTTTTGGACATCAGGTGATCTGCACTATAAGACACAGAGATGACCAAGTGTGGTGGTGGGGGTGGTGGGGAGCTGACGCGCAGTGTCAGCGGGGTAGCTACTGCGAGGTTCAGAAGTTCCTGCTGTGTCCTAAAATGGCTGCATGCTTCGGAGTCGGTTACCTGGCGGGGTTGCAGCGACCAGTTGCTCAGGGGAAGGGCACCTTGCTCTCTTACGACCTTCACCCTCGAGGGGAGCTGGGGGAACTGCTGCAGGGAAGGAGAGAAGAGAGGAGTTAGTGCATTTGGGACAAAAGATGATGCAGGTAAGGGGGAGTGAGGTCTAAGCTGAAGCAATGAGTAATTTGTAACACAGGAGACTGTTTGAACAATTGCTCAGAGTTCTGTTGCAGGCTTGGCCCTTAAGGAGCACTGTATGCTGCTTTAAAAAGGCCCCGACAGTGATTTCAGTCAATTTCAGGCTTGGCGCTTACGGTACAATGTGGAAAACGCCTCGAAAGTAATTACAATCAAATTTTCAGGCTTGGCCCTTAAGGAGCGCTGTATGCTGCTTTAAAAAAGCCCTGACAGTGATTTCAGTTTACAAGAGATTAGGAGCCTATTGCAGAATAGGGTAATTGTGCTTGGGTCAGCTTTAAGACAAAGGGAGTACCCTTAAATTTACCCAATAGCGATTAGGCAGTGAAGGAGTCATAGGGTTAGGGAAGGAGCTAAGGTGCATTTAATTAAGGTCGGGGCTGGGGGAGGAAGGTCAGACCAAATTTCAGTTCAGTTTCGGGCTCGAGAGCCATGATGAAAGAGAGGAAGAGCAGGAGCCAATCGGAACCAAGGTCGTAGAGTAGCGGCCAATGGAAATAGAGTTCTTGAAAGCTGTGGCCAATGGGAGCTCTGAGGTGCCTTCCCAGCTGGTCGAGAGGCTTACCCAACTTCTTGATGTCCCTTGGTGGGTAGTGGAGGTGGCGCTGCCGGCTGGCTTCCCCAGCCACAGCCACTGGAAGAGGTGTAGGAGCACCTGGTCAAGGGACAACCTGGCTTCTTGGTGTCATTTGGTGGGTAGTGGAAGTGGCGTGGCTGGCTGGCTGATAGAATGACAGATCCTCCAGTTTGCTGACAACAATGTAGGGGGTATGATGCCACTTGTCGGCAATTTTGTGTTTCCCATGCAGTCCCCAATTTTGTAACAAAACTCTGTCTCCGGGTTGCAGTTCTTGGGCCTTGATACGCTTGTCATGCTTTTCTTCATTTGCTAAGTTCCTCTTTGCTGCCATGGTGCATGATAATTGGTAGGCATGGCTTAACTGGGCTTTTAACTTTTGAACATACTGAAAGTAATGGTCAACTCTGACTCCATCAGGGGACACTCCGAAGGAGACCTCTACTGGCAACCGGGCTTCTCTGCCAAACATTAGCCAGTAGGGAGAGAACCCTGTGGCATCACTTCTAGTGCAGTTATATGCATGTACTAAGGTGCTTATCTGTTGGCTCCACTTGGACTTGTCCTTCGGATGAAGTGTGCCCAACATGTCTAGTAATGTTCGATTAAACCTTTCAGGCTGTGGGTCCCCCTGGGGATGATAGGGGGTGGTTCTGGACTTTCGCACTCCCCAGAGTGAGAGCATTTCCTTGATCAAGCAACTTTTAAAGTCTCTCCCTTGATTGGAGTGAAATCTCTGGGGACACCATAATGGACAAAGAACTTTTCAATCAGGACCTTTGTCACTGTGGATGCTTTCTGGTCTTTGGTTGGATATGCCTGGGCATAACGAGTAAAATGATCAGTCACCACTAGCACACTGCCAATATTCTTTTGATCTGGTTCAAGACACAAGAAATCAATACACACAAGCTCCATGGGTGCACTGGTAGAGATATTAACTAAGGGTGCAGCCCTCTGGGGCTGAGCTTTCCTCTGGAGAAAACAACTGCAAGTTCTGATGTGAGTCTTAATATCAGCCCCCATTTTTGGCCAGTGGAATCGAGCATGGGCAAAGTCTGTAGTTCAGTCACAGCCTAAGTGTCCCATCTGGTCATGAAGGGCCTGTAGAACTACGCGTTTGAAAGCTGTAGGTACACTGGCAGCCACAGACATTGGCAGCTATTTCCCGAAATTTCTGTGATATTTCTGGAGAAATCTCGTGCTTTCTGCATTTCCACAGTAGGGGCAGCAGAGAGAAACTGTTTAGAAATTTCGTGAAATATCTGGAAATAGCTGGCAATGTCTGTGGCTAATACTGTAACACTAGTTGTTGCCTGGCAATTTGACCTTGTCGATTCATGGTTTCTTGGTAAAGTAGTTGGTTGCACAACTTTAATCTGGGTCCCTCTCTAAACAACAAAGCAGTTCGGGGATCTGAAGAATGAATTTTGGACACATTTCTTCCAGCATGAATAGCATCCAGCACTGGCTTAGTCATGGGGTCTTGAGCCTGAGCCCACTGTATTTTATCACGGGTGAGCTGAGGCAATGTGCTGAGATCCAAGGCTGCAAGATGGCAGTAGGCCGCGGGAACGCAAGTGTCAGGAAGGCCCAAGCAGTCCACCAGGCAGTCAACTGGTTCAGGAGAGGGGTGCTCATCTTTATCAAATTTTTGACAAAAGGCTTTGACAGACTGTTCAAATATTCTCACCCACTTTGCATTAGTCAGATCTTCTGGAGAGGGCATCAGCAGCAATGTGGTTCAAGCCCAGTCGATACTCTACTGAATAATCGTAAGTGGAATCCAACTTAGCTGAAGTCTGGACATAGGTGAGGGGATTGTTGTCAGTTTTCTGTAGCATCTTTGCACCATAAAAATATTCATGGAATTGTTCTACCACAGCCCACTTCAATGTAAAAAATTCAAGTTTGTGTACAGGGTAGTTCCTTTCAGACAGCGTTAGGTTCCAACTAGCAAATGCCACTGTGCATAAGCCTTCCTCATATTCTTGATATAGAACAGCACCAAGTCCCTTCATATTGGCGTCAGTGTGCAACACATAGGCTCTGGTGGGGTTGGCATATGCAAGCACAGAGGCATGGGTGAGTTGGCGAATGATATCATAGAAGGCTACCTCGCACTCAGGAGTTCACCTGACTCCAAATGGTTCATTCATCCGAAAGCAGACCTTTTCCTTCTCTTTAACCGCACTTCTCTTATATCTCTTGTTTGTAGGGGGATGATCTTGAGTTAAATTAAGCAAAGGGCAGATGACTTTGGTGTAATCTTTTATGAACCACGATAATAGCTACAGAATCCCAAGAATCTTTGCAGTTCTTTAAGATTGTTAGGTTGAGGCCAGGTGGTCAAAGACTCCACTTTGCTCAGGTCTGTCTGAATCCCATTAGCTGACACTATGTGACCAACATATTTCACAGATTTCTGGAAACATTGACACTTGTCTATTGATAAATTTAGTTTAAAATCCTCTAATCGGTCGAGAACCTTAAACGGTGGGGGGGGGATTGTTTTTTAACCAGGAAAGGCACACTAAGCCGAAGCTTGATTCCAGGTGCGACCTGGGAGTGCAAGGAAGTTAAGTGACTAACTCAGGGTCACACAGTATGGAAGTGAGAGCTGTGGGATTCAAACCCAAGTTTCCAGGCTTGCAGCTCAGAGCCTTAAACCACTGCGCCATATTGCCTCCTAATAGACGGGCTTCATGTTCCTTAAGGGTCCGCCCAAACACAATGACATCACTGAGATAAACAAAGCATTCTAGTAAGTTCATGTCTCCCACAGCTCGCTCCTTCAGCCACTGGAACATGGCAGGTGCTCCCGAAATACCCTGTGGCATGCGCAAAATCTCATAGACACCCAGGGGACAAATGAAGGCTGTTTTCTCTCTGTCTTCTGGGGCCATCGGAATTTGATAATACCCTCTCCAAAGGTCTAGCATGGAGAACCACTGGCTTCCATTGAGGCAGTCAAAGGCATCTTGGATGCATGGCATGGTGTACTGGTCAGGAATAGTTCTTTGATTTTAACATCCGGTAGTCCATACACATCCTCACTGATTCATTTTTCATCCCGACTACCACAATCGGGGAGGCGTACGGGCTTCAAGACTCTTGGATGATTCCCACTGCCAGCATTTCCTGGAGATGGCATTGAACATCAGCAATGTCAACATGCACAGGGCGATGGAATTTTTCTCATAATGGCCTTCCATCATGAAGTCGAATGTAGTGTTTGGCCCCTGTGATGCATCCCACTTCCCACTCTTTCAATGAGAACACTTTGCTTCTCCGAGCCAATTTCCAGCTGATCTTAGCTTTTCATTCTGCAGGGAGAGGGGACTCTCCAAAATCAAACAGGCCAGGGGTCACTTCATTATCCTCTCCAGGGCACTTTTTTCTGGACAGCACGCAGTATCTGCACAATATACAGCAGCCAGGGTGCATCCTCGATTTACTTGAACCTCCCCATCTGACATATTTTGGACTTGCACCACTACCCAGTGAGTATAGGCATGGGCCAGGGCTGGTAGAATGCTAGGCTTGACCAGTAGTCCCTCAGGCAGTTTCCCCTCTTCTGGGGCGTCCAGCATAAGAATCTTGTTTTTGACATCCTTTTTCATGTGCACTTCACTGCTAATGGTACACTGAGCATTTTGGGGGCAATACAAGTGATTTTGAGTCTTTTTTCCATACTACCCCCATGGGTTCATCTCTCTCTCAACCTCTTGGGTTTGCATCTGTAAATCATAGGCTCGGCACACCAAGGTCAGAATGTGTAGGGCCTTTCCAGTCTGCTTGGCTTATTTCTCTTGACAGAGCTGGGCCGAACATATTGGCATTGGTGCCAGTCAACAAAGGGACATCATCATACAGTCCAGTCAGTGGGCACACCAGAGCCAGGGTCTCCACTTGTTCATCCACACCAGCAATAGCAGTAGGGAAAGACAACCAAATTCATACATACCCCCAGTAAGGATAGGATTTTGCACTCAACCCCCACACATACAGTCCTTCGAGGGGTAGGAGTGGAAGGTCAGATAAGCGCTGGTCGTACCAGTCTTGAAATACAATGGTGACCTGTGAGCCACTGTCTAGCACAGCTGTAGTGGAGAGGACATTACCTGTTACTGTAGTCTCCATGGAGGGATCCACCATCTCAGACCAATCTGGAGAAATCTGTTTTGCAGACTGGCCCACAGCAGTTTTGGAGGAAAGCTGCGAGCCTGGCTGAGGTTTTATATTGCTCTGCCAAACCAGATTGAGGCGTTTAGTAGTGACCTTCCACAGATCCTCAAGAGAATTGCAACTTCGTTGGGTATGCCCATCTTCTCCACACCTATAGCAGAACACCTGTTCTCTATGATCACTAGGGCGGTTTGGTTCTTCATGAAATTTGTAACAGTTGGAGGAGGGAGTTCTACTGTTCTCTTTTGGTTAGGGCTCAGGTTCCCTGTCTCCGCAGTTCCACCGGGGGCAGAAGTCTGGGTGACGTGTATGAGATCCCCCACTAAAGCTCACAGTGCTCTCATTTCTTCTACCAGTTTGGATTCAGCTTTAGGTTCAGGGGCAATAGCATGAGCCCCCACACCCACGGGTGGGGCTTCACTGCTAGTCTCAGTCTTAGGCGGGCAAAAGTTGGAATTCCTGGCCGCTTCGGCCACAGCTTGTTGGCTGACTTGCCTCTCTTTTATCTCTTTCAGCAACTCTCGGACCTGCTGTGTCTCAAGAGATTCCTCTTTCTCATCGGCTCAGTCTGGGGTCGAGGTGGTGCGTGTAACCCCAGCATATGGTTCCCAACCATCCTCATCTTCTCAGCCTCTCGAATCTCCTTCATCAGCCAACAATATTCAGGAGGATTCAGTTTTAACATAAGCACACTTGAGTAATGGGCAGATTTTAGGATGCGCTCCAGCCTGACATGATTCAGTTCACTAGCTGGTACACTCCCCTTTCTATGGGCTCTCTGCAGGGACCGTTCAATTCAGGTGACAAATGCAGACAACTTCTCATTCTTCCACTGTTTAGCAGAATTGAACTTCCACAATAAATCTTCCCCACATTCAGTGCTGCCAAACACCCCTTCTAAAGCGGATAGGTACTCAGCTGGAATGGCCTCCGGGTTTGTAGAACAAAGGAACCGAATAGCCTCCAGTGCAGGGCCCCTTAAACTTTCCTTAAGTCTCTTTCTCTTCTCCCCCTCAGAGCACTGCCCCTCCTGAACCAGGGGAGTATCATAGTCCATCCATGTTTCTAAGTTGTCTTCCCCCACTGGCACAGGAACTGCACCAGAGAACAATCTGAGCCTGCGATAGGAGTCCAGGTGTACAGAGGGTATCACAGTGGGGGACATTACAATAGGGGTGCCTTGGGGTGGATGAAGAGGCTGGAGGAGATTGTACTGGAGTGGTCGCCTCTGAATCCTCCAAAGCCTTAAACAATTCCTTGGCTGTCTGCCCTTCAGCAGCTAGAAGTCTCAATAATTTGTCCTTAAACCCCTCTACCCTTGGGAACCCCCCCAGGGGAAGAAGGGTCACTGTGCAAATGAATAACTCTCCACCCCTTCTGGGATCCTTCCAGCATGATGACAGGGGGTACCATTTCAGGGTCTATGGGGAGCCTGCAAGAAAGGAGGGCCACCAAGGTCTGAGCAAATGGATCTGAGTCCCGCCCCCTGTACTTCAACCTTTCCCAGACACTTAACCTTCCCCACTGTTTCTTCAATAGTTTCATTAGTGGTCCCCACGGAGATATCATGTAGTAGTATGGCACAGTGGGAGTCGACCCCTTTGGCCTCACTCCACCCGATCATGCGGTGCATGACCAGCTTGTGGGGGGGGATGTTCCATTTTGGCATAGTAAGCGCCTCCATTTCAAATCCTGTCTCAAATTGCACTTTATTGATATTTTAACTTTTGACCACTAGAGGCCACTAATCCTACCCGTGACTCCAAAAAGTAACTCCTAGGCGGCGCTATTCTTTTTTTTTTTTTTTTATACTTTCTTTTTCTCCCTCCTGGTTTTTCCTACCCTCTTGGTCCTACTCCTGCGGGCCTCTCAATGCTCTTAGCCATCCCTGGATCTGCCCCTAGAGTGCCTCCTCTGCTTCCCTGCACAGTGGGATCTTGTCTGGTATGGCGGTCTGAGCAGAGAGGCCATCATCCAGGACCGCAAGGGTGATTTTTCCCTTGTCTGTTGGTCCCATCCCCTGGGGACACCGGCGCTTGGGACTAAGTCCTGAGAGGTAACGTGCTGACGCACGTCTAGCCTCTCATGCACCGTGCGACATCCCCCCTCCCCGACCCCTAAGTTGGAGTCGCCCATCCCTTCAGGAATCGGTGCTTCCACCGAATCCTTTGAGGAACAATGACGGACGCGCGTCCCGGTATCCCACCCTGAGGGAGGAGAGCATCCGTAGGGATGCTCGATCCTCCCTCCCCCCCCGCCAGCCCCCGGCTCCCCAGGTCCATTACCGAACCCGGGTTGCCGGCGTAGCGTGAGGTGTGGCATCCAGCGCCTCAACCCTCAGCGCCACCGGGCCCCTAGGCGGCGCTATTCTAAGGGCTACTACCCCTGCCTGTATGGCAATAGACAGGTTAAGGGGCCTGAGTTCTGTGATTGGGTGCCTCCACCCAGAAGAATGGTATTGGGGTAGCCTAACTGCTCTGATATAGCCCTCTGGGATGCTATAACCACCCACCAACCCTGCTACTGGCCTAAGAAATAACACAATGATACCGTCACAATCAGTGTGTAACAATAATACTGTGCTCACACCCCTTTCACTTACCACCAGGGCTGGATCCACTGCAGCTGCCCTGGAGATCCCCTGGAAAATAAGATCAGCAATGCAATAATACAATCTTACCACTGTAACCCAATTAATAATATGCACACTAGCCAGGTTAAACATGAAAAAAGACAATTTATTTAGGGGCAATGAACAAGGGAGGGACGTGAATCTAGCAGAATGATTAGCAATCTGGTTTGAATCAGGATTGTTCAGCATGCACTGTAAGTCCCAAACAGACATTTCAACAACCCTGGGTACCCAGTATGTCATGCAGGCTAGCCTGAAGCGTTGCCCAGGGTGGCTGGAGTTGCAGCTGTTGTTGGGGCCCTTAGGAAAAGAGAGACAGTTAAACATGCACACAACCCAATTATTTGTAATCCAAGCTGGATTGCTCAATCCATTGCATTAACCCAGAAAAACCTTTCAATCCAAGATAAATTCTATCAACAGATGGGACAATCACTTCTGGAGCAAGTCTTTGGTCCATATCACAAATTGCAATAACAAACTTCTTCTTTCTTCTGCCACAGTTCCAAACTGGAAATCGGAATGGATCTGACTCCTGTAATGGGCAGTTCTGATGCAGGAGAAACGTGGCAGGAAGGCCAGTAGAGCCTCTTCCTGCCAATCGCCCTACACTCCTTCTGGGAGCAGCTGATGGAAAGCTCTAGCTGTTCAGTCTTCAACCTCTAACTCTAACTGATTCACTGCTTCAGGCAGTTCTGACTATTTCTTTTGGAATCCAAAAGGTTCTTCTGGTTGAGGGAGCTGTCTATCACAGTAAGGGCTCCCCCTCCAGGTCCATTTGGGCATCAACACTTAAAGCTACAGAATTTCCTTCCCACAAGACCCCTGGGGACAGTCTCCATTTTAGGTCCCCAGTGGTTTGATTGGTCCAAATACTGGAAGTCTAGAACCTAACATGGTGGCTCCCATCCAGTGTTGAAGCTGCAATGAAAGCCGGTTAGACAAACTTCTCTACCTTTACTATAACAGTGATAGCAATAAACAATCACAGTTCCTAACAGGGCTCCCTCGCTGCAAATAGTGACTGCAGAATGGAGCAGAATAACAGACTGTCTGGTTGGCTACAAGTCTTAAATCACTCGGACCCAGCTCAGTCTAATTTCTAAGCACAGATTAGCTAAACTCTTAAAGAGACAGGCACGGATGCTCGCTAGGGCACTCTCACGCAGACAAATAGAACTACTGAAGACAGGACACCAGCCTGACTGTGGGCATTAGGGAGCCCAGGAAGACATTATAGTAAACCCCAATTTGTACAGGGGTACACTAATGTACTGTGAAAGATTTTTATATTAAAGCTGGGGGTCTGGAGTCTGTTCTAGGGTTTTAGATGTTCCGTGGTGAGTTTTGGGGCTTTTACTGCAGATAAAACACACTTGCGGGAAGTCATATTAGATGACCTAAAGGTTGGTAGGCAGTGTGAGAAGGCAGTAAGGAGGGTTGGGGGGATACTGGGATGTATAGGGAGAGGCATCACCAGTAGAAAACAGGAAGTTGTCATCCCTCTGTACAGACAGTTGGTGAGACCCCATCTGGTGTACTGCATGCAGTTCTGGAGACCCCATCTCCGCAAGGACATAGACAGGATGGAGGCAGTCCAGAGGAGGGCAACTAAAATAGTGCAGGATCTGCACCAGAAGACATATGAAGAGAGACTGAAGGAGCTTAAAATGTATACCCTCGAGGAAAGGAGGGAGGGGGGCACATGATAGAAACTTTCAAGTACCTCAATGGGATCAACAAAGTCCAAGAGGATAGCATCTTTCAGAAAAAAAAGAGATGTGCAAGAACAAGGGGGCACAATTTGAATATAGAAAGGGGACAGCTCAGGGGCAACGTGAGGAAGTATTTTTTCACAGAGAGGGTGGTGGATGCATGGAGCAGCCTTACTGGGGAGGTTGTGGGGTCAAAAACAGTGGGGGAATTCAAGAATGCATGGGACAGACATAAGGCAACTATAGTGGGGGTAGGAGGAAGTAGGCTGTTGGTTAACTAGGATCTGCAGCCTATCCAATAGGTAGGGAAACAGACAGACTGGGTGGGCCAAGTGGTCCTTATCTGCCATCAAAGTCTATGTTTCTATGTAAACATACTGAATGTAAAATGTACCCCTATGTAAAATAGATTTTATTACAGACAAATACACATCACTACCATTAATTCATGCTATTACTGATAGCGAACACTGAACAGATCGGACACGCTCTGCACCGGGGGACCAACGGCCACAGACCAGCTTTGAACAAATCTTTTTGGGGTGCTGGGGGGAAGATGGTGGTGGGGCCAGACTGGATTGGTAGGTGAGAGGACATGTTCACCATAGGCTACATTGCATCTTGTGGTAGGGTGGTTGGGGGGGATGGGTTACTATTTCTGGACCTGAACATCTGGGTGGTCATGGCCCCCCCAGAGCTCAGGCCCAGGGTAACAGTCCCAGTTGCCCCCCCCATGGCGTGCCTGCTTATCTAGTCCCAGGGGGTCCACTGAGGTATTTCCTGTGTTAGGGCATTTCCCCTTGTGTGGTGGGTTACCTACAGAGTACTATCAGTTGTGGTCTCCATCAGTCCTGTTGGCTATGGGGACCAGTGAGTAGTCTGGAGTAGTGGGGCCTGAGAGTACCAACACCATAGTACCCCACATTGTTTCTCCTCCAGGGATGATGCTGGCTAGGGCTTCTTGGTGCTCATGTGCACATATGTGTATGACCCTTCACTAGAGCAAGATTGGATCCTTCCTTTCCTCCCTCCTTCATCACTCTCCCTCTCTCCCTCCCTCCTTCTTTACCTCATCGCTCTCCAGCTGCACCATGACCTGTGGTCACACAGGTGGCAGTGTGGTAGCCCACAGTGCAACCCTCCATCCCTGGAGGAGGATGGCATCTGCTGGGATACTCAGTCCTCCTCCCTCAGCTGTCCTCAGCTGTCCCATGCTTGCTCCATACCCAGGTTTCTGGGGTTGTGAATGGAACTCTTACTGCTACGTTGGTAGGCCAGACACCTGCGGTCAGATCTACGCCTTTATTTATATTTCTTTTTTCCGTCTCCAATCTGTTTCTGTTTTTTTGTCTTCATCACACTGACTACATGGAATGATTATTTACCATGGAGAAGAAAAATTCAAAATTCTGCAGAATTCATCTAGCATAATGTTCACTGAATGCAACTTTTGTTTTCTGGCCAGAAAAACATACAGAACAATTCTTTGTATATTAAAGGTACTAAATTACAAACGGTAAAAACATACAATTATCTTGGGATTAGATTCTCTGGCAACCTAAAATGGAATAGACACATAACGTATTCAAAGACTGATGGAATCTGTCATCTGGGTAATCTGATTTATGTAGAATTTGGGAGATTATTGTACTAAAGGATTGTTGATTGTGATAAACTCCAGAATTAAAACCGCAATATTATATGCCAGTGAAGTTTGGGGATTTATAGAAACAGATGAAGTAATACTGAATAAATTACAAATATTTCTTCTTGGGGTGCCTTCTTATGTTCCTGCATCCATTCTTTGCCTTGAACTAGTCCATTTCTTGATACAAAATATGGTAGTAGAAAGAATAATTATGTGTATAATGGATATTCAGCTTATGTCTGAAACAAGGCTTCCAAGACTGTGTTTTGTAGAACAGGTTTCCTATTCTGGTAATGGTTTCAAGTTCCATATCTGAGGTTTATTAACAGGAAATGTTCTCACTTCATTTAGGAAACACTCTGACAGATGTAGTCAGGCTCCCAAGAATGGAATTAATAGAACAAATCAAAACCAAGTGTAGGTAGTTTTTTATCCACCCAGGAATATCTTACAATTATAAAACTCAAAAATTAATCTTCTTTATTAGAATTAAAGTTTTATGGTAGGGAATCATATTGCACCTTAATAACAGACAGGGAGGCCAGAAATCATGTTATAAGATTCAGACTAGAAATTTTTAGCAGTGACTATCGTCATTATAAACAGCACAGGCCTGAGGTTATGTCTCCATATTAAGTGTGGGTCTGGTGATCTAGATGACAGAGCATGTGACATTGTTTAGTCCCTTTAATAAGAACTCAAGAGAAATCTTGTTATCAGATATTTTTGGAAAATTGTATGGTCCCCCACAGTTTTTACTTTTATGTATGTTGTTTACAATCAATCCTGAGATAATTAAAAAGTAGTTTCTTTTCTCACAGTAATAAAGATCCGGTGAAGTAAGCTGCCATACTTAAACCAATGTTAAACTCTGATTAGCAAGCGCAAAACCGTTGCTTGTCAATGAGTATTGTGATTTATGTGTGCTGTTTACGAGAAGCTTTAAAAATTCTCTTGCATGTATCAATGCTTAAAACTGGGATGGAAGTTTGCAAAATATACTGTTAAATGAGCGAGAACACAAGAATTAACTTTTGAAAGTTATGTTTGACTATCTTCTTTGTATTGGGATTACAGGTGATGACACATCATGAGGCCATGTAGGTAGCCAGACCCGAACCGTGAGGCATCCTGTTTAAATTCTGTCAAAATCAGAATTAGCTAAAGTCGTACTTTGCCTTCTCTCTCATATTAATAAAAATAGTAAACATTCAATAGATGACTTCTTATAAATATGCTGTCAAAATAATTTTTTTGGAATGACTCTTAAGGAAGATCTTATCACATACTCTCCTTATAAAATGAAATAATATTGATTACTAAAGCTTGCTTATTGTACTTAAAAAAATGTACGTAGATACACAGTTCTTTAGAAAATGAAATAAGTGACTATATCTCTTCTAACATCTCTGACACCCATTCAGATCAGACAAAATGTATGCCGGCCCATCGGTGCAGCGGTTGGATTCCCGCTTGTGATGCTGGCGACCCAGGTTCGGGAACGGATCTGAGTCGTCAGAGGGCCGGCTGGGAGGAGAAGGATGGAGCATCCCCAGGACTGCTCTTCTTCTCTGGGGGGAGGGTGGGGAGAATGTCTGGTGCTCGACAGACCCCTGGTGGAGGCCAGGGGTACCGCAAGTGACCGGTGTTTGAGAGATTCAGGGGGCAGAATGGATGCTGGATGTCGGATGTCATTGCACGTCTCCGCCCCCAAGAAAACCTCACAAAAATTCTTCAGCCTGCCGGCAGCCTCCATGAAGCCCCCCTTGGCTTCGATTAGCCTCCAGCTGTCCCTCCAACCTAATTTGGTCGTTGTGGCACCTTTGGGGAGTCGGTGCTGCAAACCCCACCTCGGGGGGCAAGCCAGGGGGTATCGGAGGGGCTCGGCTCAGTGTGGAGGTGGAAGCCAAGGTCTGTGACTGGGCTGAGTTACTGGGCACCCGGTGGCTCAGGGACCAAAAAGTATAATAATAAAAAAAAAAAAAAAGATCTGACAAAATGTTAGCACTTTACTAACAAAACTTGTTGGTGTGTTTGTTTAGAAATGTTTTAAATACATGTATAAATGTCTTGTAAGTTTTTGTATATTTTGTATTATTTATGTTTTTTTTAATATTGTAAAGATCTCAAAAGTCAATCATTAAAATCTTTTGAACCTCAAATGTTCACTTCCCCGATACACACACACACACACACACACACACATTTACCATGGAATACAAGAATTCAAACTCTGCATAATTCTGCTAGCAGAATTTTAACTCCCTTCCCACAAACACATTGTGATTGGTTGACCATCCATGGCACTCCAGACATTACCTCAAGGGTTTTAGCCCACCTGATAGGCTAGTGATGCACATGACTCTAGGATCAAATTTCTAGTATATCCAGGTCCCAGAAACCCCTGCTCTCCAGTTCAAATCGTGCATCTGATCAGGCAACAAGCACACCAGGGATTCCTATCTGCTTCACACAGAAAGGTAGGCCTCTGAGTTCATATTTATCAAGAATGTGTTATTAATTGTTGAGGTATTGCTGTTTCACATACAGCCCTAATACAGGGTAGAAAAAGCCAGCAAGCTGGCTTTAGCTTGCTCAGTCATTTTTCTCTGACCTTTTGAGCTGTATAAGACAATTTTGTTATTTGGGTTTAGGGATTTTTTGATCTCTGCAGAAGCAGCAAAAAGATATATGTCTAACCTGTTTAAATCAGACTTCTAGCCTGTATTTCGTTATCTCTAAGTTTTCTCTGTGAACAGTAGATCGCTATCCTGTTGGCTTTCAGAAATGTTTGCACTACAAAGTGTGCTAAATTGTTTCCCTTTAGTGGGTAAAAGTTTTGTTTGTTGAATCGCGCTGGCGAACCGCATTCCCGCAATACAAAAAAAGAAAAGACCACTCACGCTCTGTCTGGCTTGCTAGGATGTGTTGTTTGCTACTGCCACACCTCTCTCATGGCCTTACCCTGCACCCGGCGGCCCTCGAGGTATTTCTGGTGCAGCTCACCAGTCGGGACCCCCCCACTTCCACCGCGCCTCCCACAAGGTCCTCTCCTCGGCGTCTCACCCCTCCTTCCCTTTTTCTCCACGCAGAGGAAGCGCTTGGATAGCTTCCTTCAGTCCACGCTTCCAGACCTCGCGTTTGGCACATCTGCAGGCCTCTGGCCTATCCTCCATGCGGCACTCTGCCCCTCCCCCACGGAGTGTTCGCTCTGGATCCAGCCTCCAGCTCTTCCCACCGGGCTGTGCCTAGTTCCCCTACAAGGGTCATCACCTGTTAGCGTTTCTGACCTTGAAGGACCGAGGCCTTCTTCGGGGGGGGTGGACGACCACTTCAACAGGAGAGGGGGAGGCGTCTGCCTCGGCCTACTCTGGCCATTCTAGTGCTCCACAGGGGCCCAGCTTTCAGGATCAGTGGCCTTCCTCTGGATCAGCCTTTTCTCTAGGGCCCCCCCCTTCTTGCAGGTGCATCACAAATGCCGACCGCTACAGCGGGGTGAGGGGGCGGGGGCCTCTGGCTTTTCTCCTAGTACCCCCATCATAACTCCAGGGTCGAGGATCCCTTTCGGGAGAAGCCCCGCAAGCAGCTGCATAGCGAGGTCTCTCTGAGCAGGACGGCCCAGCGGGTCGTTCCCTGCACTGCTCCTCGATATTATAGGCCTCCCCAGGGCTCTACGTGCTTACTACACCCCCGGAGACAGGGGATTTCTCCATTTGGGCTAGAGTCACCAAGTCTGCACCATAAGGGGTCCCTCCCACAGTGACCCCCATAATTTACAACCAGGCCAGGTCTTTTCTCTTCCCACCTCACACTCGGGTCCCTCCCATATCGACCCGGTGTTGGAGTACACTGCTTTTACAGAGCCTTCAATTTCTTTTGCACCATGGGTCCCTCCCTACAGTGACCCATGTGCTCATATATCCACTGGAGGTCACTCCCGACAGCGACATCCAGTCCTCTACCGCGCATGAGGGGTCTCTCCCATAGCAACCCCACACGCTGGCATCGCACCCAGGGAATAGAGCGTAGTAAAAAAAAAACCTCAAAGGAATCGAGGGGCTACGCTTACCTTATATATTATTTATTAGGGGACAGAAAGATCCCCATGGTGCATTGCACTAGCTCTAATCTCAGCCTTGCCTTCTTCTCTCTCACCAGATGGTCAAGGCCAAGAAGTGTTCCTCTTGCAACGCTACTCTCTTGCCCCAAATTCCGGGCCCCCTTTGCTCTACCTGTCTACTCGATGACGATGACTTATTCATGGAGCAAACTCCAGCCATGGGCCCCAGCAATCCGGGACCCAGCGGTACCACATGGATGGACCCTGGCTCCCTCTTGATCCAAAACCAACAGGCCACAGTCGCAATGATGGAAAGCCAGCAGAATTTCATGCTGAAGATAATGGAAAAACTTGAATCCCTCACTCAGCATAGAATAATACCAGCGCTTCCAGAACCAGACAAGGCAGGGGGGCAACTGGAAGAGCATCTGGATCGCGAGGATACCGTACCAGAGAACCCTCGACCGGACTCTGGAGAGGATAAGGATATCCCAGAGGAAGAGGATGGGGTGGACACAGACGAAGAGGACACGGAACCTCAGACTACTCCGTCACTGACCTCAAAGTTGTGCTCATTCGACATGGTTCCAGGTCTCATGAAAATTATCAAAGCCACTATGGGGTTTGACATCGAGAAGAGTAAGCCCGAGTCCAAATTTGACCCCATGATACAGCAGAGGGTGTCCACCTTGGAGACCTTCCCAGTATGCCCAGCTATTGAGGACATTTTCAACAAAGAGTGGCAATCCACAGAACCAGGCAGAATGCCGAATAGGAAAAACCTGGATAGAATGTATCCGGTTCAAGTGGAAAAATCTGACATCTGGTGCAAAGCTCCCACCATTGACCCCCAAGTGGCGGCCCTCAGTAAGAAAACAATCTTTCCATGTGGCACAATAGCTCTAAAAGATCCGACAGATAAGAAGGTGGAGGACATGCTAAAGAGGGCATTCGAGGTCGAGGGCACCGCCGCAAAAGCGGCCACAACTGCCATCTACACAGCTCGAGCACAAATCCGCTGGCTCGAAGAACTCCAAGAGCAAGCCAACCCAAAGTCCAGAAAGGCAGAGCTCTTAGAGTGCACCCTAGATGCGGCAAAATATCTGGCCGACATGGCAGTGGACACCCTGCGTCTACACGCCAGTGCCACAGCTATCACCATCGCGCCTAGGAGAGCATTGTGGCTGAAGTTGTGGGACGCTGACAATGAGTCTAAGACTCTATTGCAGAATTTACCTATGAAGGGGAAGCATGTTTTTGGAGAGGGCCTACAGGACTACCTAAAACAAAAGGAGGAGGGAAAAGACCTCCTTAAGAGCAAAACCAGATACACCTACCTCCCCTCCTCAATGCGGAGGTTTCAGGGTGGGAACAGACTATACCAACCCCGAAGGGACACACCCCCTCAAAACAGTTCCTTTCAAGGCAGAGGTACATCCCACAGTTACTGTAGCCCATATTCCCAAGCTTACCAACCGTCCTCCTTCAGAGCCTGTGGCCAAAAATTTGGGGGAAGAGGTAGAGGTTACAGGGGAAAACAGCAATGACTACATCCCCATGACCCTTCGGAGTCAGGGACCGTACCCCCCTGTGGGGCAAAGACTGTCATTATTCAAACACCAATGGCTCAACACAACCTCGGATAGGTGGGTCCGAGAGGTGGTCACAAGGGGGTACTCCATAGAGCTGTCCCACGCCCCAATCGTTCACAGGTTTATATCATCCCCAATAGCCAAAAGAAAGACAACCCCACATCAGGTCCAACATATCTTGTTGGAATTACTGCAGAACAGAGCCATCCAGCCCGTCCTCGCGCACGAACAGAAGCTGGGGGTCTTCTCCATCTTCTTCCTCGTGCCCAAGAAGTCGGGAGAACTCTGCCCCATTCTAGATCTAAAACACCTCAACAAGCATGTGGTGTGCCACAGATTCAAAATGGAGACCATACGATCAACTCTACGCAACGTCCGGGTAGGTGACTACCTTACATCCATAGACTTAAAGGATGCCTATCTCCACGTCCCTATCACACAAATAACACTGGCAATTCCTCAGATTCCACATCTTGAGACACCACTACCAGTATCAGGCCTTGCCGTTCAGCCTCACCTCAGCGCCGAGAGTGTTCACCAAGGTCTCCATAGTCCTCGTGGCCAAACTCAGGGAACAGGGGCTGGATATCATGCCCTGCTTGGAATACTGGCTCATTTGGGCACGATCCAAGGAGCAGGCACTACAGGACACTGCGACTGCCCTACAGGCACTCGCGGAGCACGGCTGGGGGGTGAACAGGACAAAGAGCCATCTCGTACCCGCCCAGCAGATCGAGCATCTGGGAGCGCTAATCAACTCAGCCCAGGGATGGGCAAACCCTCTCAGACAAGGGTCACCAACCTGATAGCACTGGCCCGTCACATGAGAGCCCACCATCAGACAACCATGGGACGCATAGCCCAGCTGTTAGGGTGCATGGCATCATGCATAGACCTCATACCCTGGGCCAGTTGACACATGCGACCGCTTCAGACATACATCCTTACTCGGGGTGCACCAAACGAGTACAACCTACAGGTCATTGTACCGCTACCGCCATCAGTGAGACAATCACTAACATGGTGGACAGTAAAAATGAACCTTACCAGGGGTGTCCCCCTGCAGGCCTCCTACACGGCCACAATAGAGATGGACACGAGCCTATCCAGCTGGGGAGTGTGCCTGGGTGACTCAACAGCTCAAGGCCTATGGTCGCCGATGGAAACCAAATTATCCATCGACATCCTGGAGATGAAGGCCGTATTCCATGCTCTCGAAGTCTTCAAACCCCTCATTATATGGCCAGTTGGTTCTGATACACTCCGACAATCAGGTAACAGTGGCCTACATCGCAAAACAGGGCGGCACCAGGAGCAGAGCCATGCTGAGGGAGGCGACGTCAGTCCTCAATTGGGCTCAGACCAACCTCAGCCATCTAGGCGCAGTGCACTTTGCAGGAAAACTCAACGTGCACGTGGATTGGCTCAGCAGGCAACAGGTTCATCCAGGGGAATGGCGGTTACACCCCGATCTCTTCCAGATGATCCAGAGAGCATGGGGACCAATACCCATGGATCTCATGGCAACGCTGGAGAACACGCAGGTCCAAGCCTTTTACTCACGGTTCAGGGAGGGTCACTCCCAGGGAACTGATGCCCTATCTCAACCATGGTCTCGGGAACATGCGTAAGTGTTCCCACCCCTTCCCCTAATTCCCCAGGTACTAGCCAAGATCCGGGCATCTCACAGTACCATCATACTAGTGGCCCCCTACTGGCCACGGAGTACATGGTTCGCCACAGTACTCAAAATGTCCTTAGCCAGTCTCAGGTTTCCTTACCGAGTGGATATGCTCTCACAGGGCCCGGTGGTTCACCCGGCTCCGCGGACACTGAAGCTCACGGCCTGGCTCCTGAGAGGAGGAGACTGATGAAGGCAGGCTACCATGACTCCGTTATTGCTACCATATTACAGTCCAGAGGGCCTCCACCACTTCCACTTACAGTAGACAATGGTCCATATTCGCGAAGTGGTGTCGAGAACGAGGTAAGGAACCCGAACAGACAGACATGTCTACCATCTTGCTATTTCTACAACAGGAAGTAGACAAGGGCCTGGCCCACTCTTCCCTCAGAGTGCAACTCTCTGCAATAGGGGCGGCCACGGGGCCCATCGGGGGATACAGCCCTGGAGCACATCCCGACACCCTGTGCTTCCTAAAGGCAGTGGAGGTACTCCGACCAAAAATACGAACGACCATCGCACCATGGGATCTCCCTCTGGTACTCGACTCCCTCAGCCAGGCTCCTTTTGAATCAATTCACGAGGTAGACCTTTTCTGGGTTGGCCTCAAGACCTGCTTCCTGGTCGCCATCTGCTCAGCCAGAAGGATCAGAGAGCTAGGGGCACTATCATGCAAAGAACCCTATACTGTCTTCACCCCCCAGGGAGTTTGTCTACGAACAGTCCTAGCTTTCCAACCAAAGGTACCCACAGCTTTCCACAGGGAACAGCCCATCGAGCTGCCCACCTTCCCAGCGGGCACACAGCAGGGCAGCCGGCTGATTCCACATCACCTGGACGTTGGCCTCACCCTCTCCATTTACATAGCCCGGATGCTGCCCCTCCGTAAAACAGAAAGACTATTTGTCGTCACAAGGGGACAAAGGCAAGGCAAGGTTGCCTCCAAGTCCACGATCGCCGGATGGCTAAAGAGAACCATTCAGGAAGCTTACCTAGCAAAACATCTGATACCACCTCAGGGTATCAAGACTCATTCCACTAGGGCAGTCGCCACATCCTGGGCAGAAAGAGCAAATGTGTCCTCTGAGGACATATGCAAGACGGCTACATGGAGCTCCCTGCATACATGCGCCAGACACTGTAGGCTCGAACACCTGTATGCCATACCGCCCATTTTCGCCACTCAGATCCTCCTAGCAGCGACTTCATCCTCTCACTCTTAGATCACTCTGTTCCCTCCCTTGGGTACTACACTGCTTTTTATCTACCCATGAGGTAATGTCTGGAGTGCCATGGATGGTCAACCAATCACAATGGGTGTTTACTCACATGGTAAAGGTGATTGTGTTGGTTGACATCCATGGCACTCCAAGGCCCTCCCAACAGAGTATTCAGAGTGACCAGGACAGGAAGTCCATTCCAATCAAGACTAGGCCCAGGAGGGGTTAGGCTACATTGAGATTTGACAGTCGACCCTGATGGGGTCAAGATTAGATTGTAAATAATAGGGATAATAAAATCTGGCCTGTTGGCCACTAAAATTACGTTGTTACTAGCATCATTTCATGTACTATTGATGTTGTTTTTCCTTTGCATTTCTCTTGCGCTCTACTAACCTTGATTTCAGCTATGGAAGATTTGAACTGGAGAGCAGGGGTTTCTGAGACCTGGACATACTAGAAATTTGATCCTAGAGTCATGTGCATCACTAGCCTATCAGGTGGGCAAAAACCCATGAGGTAATGTCTGGAGTGCCAAGGATGTCAACCAACAAAATCACCTTTACCAGGTGAGTAAACACTCATTCCAAACAGAAGGCATACAAAGCCAGGGCATCAATTTTATCTGCATCAGGTTAAGCGGCACTCTGTAGTAAAATTACAAGGTACTGCATTGCATCCTGGCTGGTTCTTCTGTGCCTCTGGCCCAGCCCTGCCCTCATTCCAATTCTTGTGGCACAAAGCAGCCTGAATCCTTGCACCACCTTCATTAGAGTCCAAGAATATAAATTGAAGGTCAGGGGAATACTCCCCCATCTGAATCAACACATACAGGGCCAACCCCAATGGTACTTTCTTGCAGCCACTAAATGCCTGCAGCAAAGACCCAGAGTAAGGAGTCCATGACCAAAAGACTGAGCTGGATCAGGAAGGAGGTTGCAGAGAAAGTGAGGGAGAAGAGAGAAGCCTTCAGTAGGTATAAGAGAACTAAGAGAGAAGCAGCCGGGGGGAGTACTTGAGGAAATCCAGAGAGGTGAGTTGAATGGTCAGGTCAGCCAAGGCTGCAAGGGAACTAAGGCTGGCACAAGGGGTCAGAGAAGGGGAAAAGGATTTCTTCAGGTACATTGTCTTATGGAGCACATACCTTCATTCAGCTGAACAGACTGAGACAACAACGAGCTTTGGAGAAAATGGCCACAGCCGTGTATTTATTAATCCATTATCAAGAGTTACATAAAACCAGCGTGATGTGTGCAGCTAGGTAGCCTTGGTAGGTTACATCTGTCAGTTAGATCCAATAGATTTTATTGGTGGTCGACCACCCCCTCACCGAGGGGGGGGGGTGCCTTACCACCAGTCACACTACCCACAAGGGCACCAGCTCCAGAGCATGAGGGATGGCTCTGTTGACTGGCTGCGGCCTAATCCTCTCCCACCAGAGGCCCCATCATGCCGCGTGCAAACGCCTGAGAAAGCTGCCATTCCAACTGACCACCCCCGCGAAAGGAGGGTTCTCCAACTGTCTGGCCCTGCCCTCCTGTCAGCCTCAGGGAGATCTGGCTGGTCAAGACTCATGATCCCGTTACCCCCTCAGTACAGCCTTCAAAGACTACCAAGCCGCCACTTTTACATCTTCCCATGACTATGACACCCTATCCTGTCCTGAGCTGCTGACAACTCTCCCCCCTCTTCCTGGAAAAGTTAAAACATTAGAAAACCCAGTGGGGAATAAAACAGGAAATTCCTTCTCGATCCCTAAGGCAATCTTCCTTAGTGGGACAGCAAAGTTTCATATACCCCCCACAAGATCCCCCCTGCTTTTAAGAAGGTGAGGTTCAGGTGAGTTCCAACCCGAGGTGAGGAAAAATGAGGAAGAATCCCTTCTGTACAGCCCCTCTCATGGACTTTGCTCCTCCCCCCTGGCTGCAACCCCCTTTTCCCCTGGGAACTCCTACCTCCTCCCCTCTGCCTCTAGTGGGCAGCACCTACCTATCCTACTTTCCCATCCAGGTGTCCTCCAGTCATGCCCACCAGACAAAGTCCCGCTTCCTGTGATGCCTTGTAGGCTTCTTCATAAGAGTGAAAAAGAAGCTGTAAGGATGGGATAGTCAGGATTAAGAGGGGAGGGGGATGAGCAGAAAGTGGTGTGGACCAGGCGGAGGCACTTGATGAGTACTTCTGTTTGGTCTTCACCAGGGAGAAGGATGGGGTATGCCGCAGGGGGAAATAGGGGTGGGAAAGGGGGGAGCAGGGGTAACTGATGGGGAAATCCTAGAGGATAGAGTTTTAAAGGGTGTTAAGGCCCTGCAGGTGGATAAGGCTCCAGGACCAGAGGAAGTGAATCCAAAAGTACTGACAGAGTTGGCGGAGGTCCTGACTAGCACTCTGGTGGACCTGTTCAACACCTCACTGGTGTCAGGGTGCATGCCATAGGACTGGAGACTGACACACATGGTGCCTCTTCACAAGAGTGGACCCAGGAACAAGCCAGGTAACTGCATACCGGTCAGCCTTAGTGCCATTGTAGGGAAGTTAATGGAGATCATTATAAAGGAGAGACTGGTAATCTTTCTGGAAGAACATGGTCTCCAGGATGAATGGCAGGACGGGTTTGTCTCAGGGAGATCCTATCAGACCAACCTCATAGACTTTTTCAATTGGGTCACAGGCTCACTGGACCAGGGCTATGTGGTGGATGTCCTGTATCTGGACTTCAGCAAGGCCATCGACTCAGTACCACATGGAAGGATGCTCAGTAAACTGAGGAACCTGGGAGCCAGGAAGAAACTGGTGGGATGGATCAAGAGCTGGCTGCAGGACAGAAAACAGAGGGTGATTGTAAGGGGGGAACTGTCGAAACCCAGACCTGTAACCAGCGGGGTCCCACAAGGACTGGTGCTATTTAACATCTGTATTGGGGACATAGCAGATGGGATCAAGAGTAAAATCTGCCTATTTGCAGATGACACAAAGATCTGTGCAAGAGTGGACAGTGAGTAAGGGAGACAGGAGCTCAGAGAGGACCTAGCAAAGCTTGCACGCTGGTCAGGCATATGGCAGTTGCAGTTCAACACTAAGTGTAAGGTCATGCACCTGGGTGCCAGGAACCCTGGGATTACCTACTGGCTGGGGGTTGCAGGTATCCATTTCAGAGGAGGAAAAGGATCTTGGGGTGCTTGTCATGGGGGGGATGAAACACTCTGCACATTGCCATAAGGTGGCAGCCAAAGCAAACAAAATGCTAGGGTGCATCACTACAGGAATCACCTCAAGGAGAGAGGAAGTCATCTTGCCATTGTACAAGTCACTGGTGCGACCACACTTGGGGTACTGAGTGCAGTTCTGGTGCTCTGATTTGAAAAAAGACACCAAACTACTGGAGAAGGTGCAGCAAAGAGTGACCAAGATGATCCTAGGCCTGGGGGATATGCCCTAAGAGGAAAGACTGAGGGAGCTCAACATGTATTCTCTGGAGAATAGAAGGGAGAGGCGGATATAATTGAAACCTTCAAATACCTAAAAGGTATGAGTAAGGTCAGTACAGAGGACATGTTCAGGTTGAGGGGGGCATGAGGGGACATAGTCTGAAATTGATGGAGGGAAGATTCAAGAGGAAAATGAGGAGGCACCATATCATGGAAAGGGTGGTGGCAAGGTGGAAAAAATTGCCAGAGGAGGTGATCTCATTGAGGACTGTGGGCAGTTTCAAGAAGGTGTGGGACAAAGTCAAATGGAAGGTCAAAACTGTGGGGAGGCTGGGAAGGGGGTTGATGAGGGTGAGGGATGATAAATCTGGGGGGACTGGAAGTAAACTATGTGCGGCACACTCAGGTAGAATTGATAAGACTGTTCTGGCCTGTTCCTGCTGGCATTTGCGTACTGTATGTCCACTTGTTTGTACTATCCAGACATTTTCTTTGTAGTTTTCATCCCCCCTCACAAACAACCACAGTGTCCCTGTTTGGGTGCCATGTTGTAACTGACCCCAGCAGTCAGGTACACTGGCACCCTCCACCATAGGAGCTGACCAGTCAGGGTTCTTACAAAGTCTCTGGTGTAACCACAGAGCAATTGGTGGAGTGGCATACCTCGAGCACTTCAGAACCAGTAGTTTTTCACTGCCTACACAGGCATCTTCAGTAAAGCAGAAGGGGTTTATTTGGTGCAGGCTGGAGTCCCTGTCTGCTACTAGGTATTTGAGTTGATGCAGCTGAGCCACCAGAGAACTTCAGATGCTACAGGGCCCTAGAGAGGGATCTTTGTTAATTCACAACAATAACATTTGCTGTTATACTCTATCAGTAGATCACTAGCACATGGGTGCTTAACACATCTTGCTTGCTGAAAATACAGGAATGTCATACACAGCATGTTGCAAGATGACCTTGGGACAAACCTGACTGACTTCCACTTGAGAAGGGCTCGCTTATTAGAAAACAACCCTAATTTAATAGACTTACTAGGGTACTTCCAATATCCACCCTTGATTGCTGCCTGCAAAGACCATATCAAGTCCATAATTACAGGGATCTTCACTTTACTCAGTACCTTGTTTTCCCTGGTGTTTTAGCTTTGCTGCTCACAGTGCTGGCTGCCTTTTTATTGATTCTTCCCACAGTAGTGATTGCTGGACCAGAGAACACCTAACTGGGTGAACTACTTCTTAGCCCCCAAGAGGCAACTGGTCTATGGTTTCAGACACTTCACCCCAGAGCTGCTTGTGCTCAGATTCTGACTCAGGAAAAGGAATAGGCTAGCCTCATCATAAGACTCTCTTGGAGGATCGAAGGCCAAAGTACAGGTCTGGCTCTGTGCCTCACAGGCCTGCTGCTTCAAGCTACATGCAAGTGGCCCTGGGCAAAAAAAAAGTATAACTGATCTCCTGCTTCCTGCAGGGCCCACCACAAAGAAAGTTATGGCTGATCTCTTACTTCCAAATGAGTTCTGCACAAAGAAAGTTATAACTGATCTCCTGCTTCCTGTAGGGCCCTGCACAAAGAAAGTTATCATTGATATCCTGCTTCCTATAGGGCCCCACACAAAGAAATATATCACTGATATCCTGTTTCCTTATGGCTGACCTCCTGCTTCCTGCAGGACCCTACACAAAGAAAGTTATGGCTGATCTCCTGCTTCCTGTAGGGCCCTACACAAGGATAGTTATGACTGCTCTCCTGCTTCCTGCAGGGCCCCACACAAAAAAAGATATGGCTGATCAGCTTCCTGCAGGGCCCCACACAGAGAAAGTATTATAACTGATCTCCTGCTTCCTGTATGGCCTCACACAAAGAAACTTATGGCTCTGCCGGCCTGGTGGCACTGAGGGTTGAGGCACTGGATGCCACGCCTCACACCATACTGGTGACCCATGTTTGAGAGCGAGCATGAGTTGTTGGGGTTGGTCGGGAAGGAAAGGAACACGCGTCCGGAGGACAGCTCTCATCTCCTGGGGAGTGTGGGATCATGACACCATGGCAGCAGCAACTCCAAGTGGAGACTGGGCGTGCATCAGCCAGGGGTCGCTCATGCAGGGGTGGAGGTGTTGGCAGACATCCACGAGTGGGGTACAGGCATGCACTCAGCTTGCGCTGGACATAATTGCATGTCTGCACCTCCGGGGAACCATCACAAAGTTGCGCACATAAAAAAAAACCTGGCTTCTGCAGGAGACGACGGCACGCCAGCCCCATTCCCACCATCAAACCCCACCCCCTCCGGTCCCGATATCCTCCAGCCCACCCCAGACCACCAAGCTAGATGAATGGAGTGACCAGATAAAAAGTGGAGGGCAGACCCACCCTGGGGGCACACGCCAGGGGGTATATGGTGGCTCAGGGTGCCAGGTCAGGGTTCCAGGAGGACCTGGAGCAAGGAAGGCATCTCTGGCCAGGCAGGACAAGCTGGGGATGCCTCAGGGAAGCCTTAGAGGCCAGCAACCGTGGGGTAAAAGAGTGGTAAAAAAAAAGAAAGTTATGATCGCCTACGTCCTGCAGAGCCCTGCACAAAGAAAGTTATGGCTGAGCTCCTGCATTCTACAGGGCACTACACAAAGAAAGTATGGCTGATCTCCTACTTCCTGCAGGGCCTTACACAAAGAAAGTTATGACTAATCTGCTTCCTGTAGGGCTCCACACAATAAAGTTATGACTTATCTTATGCTTTCTGTAGGGCCCTGCACAAGGAAAGTTATGACTGATATCCTGCTTCCTGCAGGGCCCTGCAAAAAGAAAGCTATGACTTATCTTCTGCTTCCCATAGGGGCCTGCAAAAAGAAAGATATGGCTGATCTCCAGCTTCCTGCAGGGTTCTGCACAATGAAAGTTATGACTGATCTCCTACTTCCTGAAGGGCCCTGCACAAAGTAAGTTATGGCTATTGCTTGCTTTCTGCAGGGCCCTACACAAAGAACATTATAACTGATCTCCTGATTCCTGCAGGGCCCTGAGCAAGGAAAGTTATGACTGATCTCCTGTTTCCTGCAGGGCCCTGCAAAAAGAAAGTTATGGTTGACTGTGTGCTTCCTGAAGAGCCCTGCACAAAGAAAATTATGACTGATCTGTATCCAACAGGGCCCTGCACAAAGAAAGTTATGACAGATCTCCTGCTTCCTGTTGGGCCACGTACAAAGAAAGTTATGATTGATTGCTTGCTTCCTGCAGGGCCCTACACAAAGAAAGTTATGACTAATCTCCTTTCAGTAGGGCCCCGCACAAAAACGTTATGGATGATCTGCTTCCTGCAGGGCCCTGTACAAAGAAAGTTATGACTGATCTCCTGCTTCCTGTACGGTCTTGCACAAAGAAAGTTATGGCTGATCTCCTACATCCTGCAGAGCCCTGAACAAAGAAAGTTATGGCTGATCTCCTGCATCCTACGGGGTACTACACAAAGAAAGTTATGGTGATCTACTGCCTGCAGGGCCTTGCACAAAGAAAATTATGACTAATCCCCTGCTTTCTGTAGGGCCCCACACAAAGAAAGTTATGGACTTATCTTCTGCTTCCTGTAGGGCCCTGCACAAAGAAAGTTATGACTTATCTTATGCTTCCTGTAGGGCCCCGCACAAAGAAAGTTATGGCTGATCTCCTGCTTCCTGCAGAGCTCTGAACAAAGAAAGTTATGGCTGATCTCCTGCGTCCTACAGGGCACTACACAAAGAAAGTTATGACTGATCTACTTCCTGCAGGGCCTCGCACAAAAAAATTATGATTAATCTCCTGCTTCCTGTAGGGCCCCACACAAAGAAAATTGTGTCTTTTTTTCTGCTTTCTGTAGGGTCCCATACAAAGAAAGTTATGACTGATATCCTGCTTCCTGCAGGGCCCCACACAAAGAAAGTTATGACTTATCTTCTGCTTCCTGTAGGGCCCCACACAGAGAAAGTATTATGACTGATCTCCTGCTTCCTGTATGGCCTTGCACAAAGAAAGTTATGGTTCTGCTGTCCTGGTGGCACAGAGGGTTGAGGCGCTGGATGCCACACCTCACACCATACCAGTGACCCATGTTTGCCAGTGAGCATGGGTTGTCGGGGGTTGGCTGGGGAGGAAAGGATCACACATCCAGTGGACAGCTCTCCTCTCCTGGGGAGAGTGGGTTCACGACACCATGGCAGCAGCGACTCCAAGTGGAGACTGGGAGTGCATCAGCCAGGGGTCATGCATGCAGGGGTGGAGGCATCAGCAGACATCCATGAGTGGGTACGGGAGCACGCTCAGCTTGAGCTGGACATAATTGCACATCTGCACCTCTGGGGGACCATCATGAAGTCATGCACATAGAAAAGGGAAAAACCCTGGCTCCAGCCCCATGCCCACCATCGGACCCCGCCTCCTCCGGTCCCGATATCCTCCAGCCCACAACAGACCACCAGGCTAGATGAATGGAGCGCACAGATAAAAAGTGGAGGGTGGCCCCACCCTGTGGGGCACAAGCCAGGGGGTATATGGTGGCTCAGGGTGCCAGGTCAGGGTTCCAGGGGGACTGGGAGCAGGGGAGGTATTTCAGGCCTTGTGGGACAAGCTGGGGATGTCTGAGGGATGCTTCAGGGTCTGGCTACTGGAGGGCAAACGAGTGGTAAAAACAAGAAAGTTATGATCTCCTACGTCCTACAGAGCCCTGCACAAAGAAAGTTATGTCTGATCTCCTGCATTCTACAGGGTGCTACACAAAGAAAGTATGGCTGATCTCCTACTTCTTGCAGGGCCCTGCACAAAGAAAGTTATGACTTATCTCCTGCTTCCTGTATGGCCTTGCACAAAGAAAGTTATGGCTGATCTCCTACATCCTGCAGAGCCCTGAACAAAGAAAATTATGGTTGATATACTGCGTCCTACAGGGCACTACAAAAAGAAAGTTATGGCTGATCTTTTTGTTCATTTTTTTCATTTCATTTCATTTATTTTATACAGAAAAAAATCTATGAGCAAAAAATGCCCACTTTCACAGATGTCCAGTGACAGTAACATAACAAAAAACACAAAACATTATGACATAAACTGAACAACAAAAACATATAATTATTCAATCAAAACATTAAAAACAATTACAAACAACCTCAGACAAAAATTTATGTTCAAGTGAACAGTTAAAATCATCTACTTCCTGCAGGGCCTCGCACAAAGAAAATTATGACTAGTCTCCTGCTTCCTATAGGGCCTCACACAAAGAAAGTTAAGACTTATCTTCTGCTTCCTGTAGGGTCCCACACAAAAAAAGTTCTGACTGATATCCTGCTTCCTGCAGGGCCCCACACAAACAAAGTTATGCCTTATCTTCTGCTTCCTGTAGGGCCCCGTACAAAGAAAGTTATGACTTATCTTCTGCTTCCTGTAGGGCCCTGTACAAAGAAAATTATAACTGACCTCCTGCTTCCTGCAGGGCCCTGCACAAAGAAAGTTATGGCTGATCTCCTGCTTCCTGCAGGGCCCCACACAGAGAAAGTATTATGACTGATCTCCTGCTTCCTGTATGGCCTCGTACAAAGAAAGTTATGGCTCTGCCGGCCTGGTCGTGCTGAGAGTTGAGGTGCTGGATGGCACAACTCACACCATACCAGTGACCCATGTTCAGGAGCGAGCATGGGTTGCTGGGAGTTGGCCGGGGAGGAAAGGATCACACGTTCGGAGGACAGCTCTCCTTTCCTGGGCAGGGCAGGTTCACGATGTCATGCCAGCAGCGACTCCAAGTGGAGACTGGGAGTGCATCAGCCAGGGGTCACGCATGCAAGGGTGGAGACGTCGGCAGACATCCAAGAGTGAGGTACTGGAGTGTGCTCAACTTGCGCTGGACATAATTGCACCTCTGCGCCTCTGGGGGACCATCACGAAGTCGTGCACATAAAAAAAGGGAAAAACCCCAGCTCCTGCAGGAGACGACGGCACACCAGCCCCATGCCCACCATTTGATCCGGCCCCCTCCAGTCCCGATATCCTCTGGCCCACACCAGACCATCAAGCTAGATGAATGGAGTGACCAGATAAAAAGTGGAGAGCGGCCCCACCTTGGGGGGAACAAGCCAGGGGGTGTATGGTGGCTCAGGGTGCCTGGTCGGGGTTCAAGGGGGACCTCAAGCAGGGGAGGCATCTCAGGCTGGGTGGGACAAGCTGGGGTTGCCTGAGGGATGCCTCAGGGGCCAGCAACCGCAGGGTAAAAGAGTGGTTAAAAAAAAGAAAGTTATGATCTCCTACGTCCTGCAGAGCTCTGCACAAAGAAAGTTACGGCTAATCTCCTGCATTCTACAGGGTGCTACACAAAGAAAGTATGGCTGATCTCCTACTTCCTGCAGGGCCTTGCACAAAGAAAGTCATGACTAATCTGTTTCCTGTAGTGCCCCGCACAAAGAAAATTATGACTGATCTCCTGCTTCCTGCAGGGCCTGGAAAAAGAAAGTTAGGACGTATCTTCTGCTTTCCATAGGGCCCCACACAAAGAAAATTATGACAGATGATCTGCTTCCTGCAGGGCCCTGCACAAAGAAAGTTATTGCTGATATCCTGCTTCCTGCAGGGCCCTGCACAAAGAAAGTTATGACTAATCTCCTGCTTCCTGTATGGCCCTGCACAAAGAAAATTATGACTGATCTCCTGCTTCCTGTAGAGCTGCACACAAAGAATGTTATGGCTGATCTGCTTCCTTCAGGGCCCTGAGCAAAGAAAGTTATGGCTGATCTCCTGCTTCCTGCAGTGCCCTACACAAATAAAGTTATGACTAATCTCCTGCTTCAGTAGGGCCCTGCACAAAAATGTTATGGATGATCTGCTTCCTGCAGGGCCAGCACAAATAAAGTTATGACTTATCTCCTGCTTCCTGTATAGCCTTGCATAAAGAAAGTCATGGCTAATCTCCTACATCCTGCAGAGCCCTGAACAAAGAAAATTATTGCTGATCTCTTGCATCCTACAGGGCACTAGACAAAGAAAGTTATGTCTGATCTACTGCCTGCAGGGCCTCACACAAAGAAAATTATGACTAATCCCCTGCTTCCTGTAGGGCCCCACACAAAGAAAGTTATGACTTATCTTCTGCTTCCTGTAGGGTATTGCACAAAGAAAGTTATGACTGATATCCTGCTTCCTGCAGGGCCCCACACAAAGAAAGTAATGAATTATCTTCTGCTGCCTATAGTTCCCCACACAAATAAAGTTATGACTGATCTCCTGCATCCTGCAGGGCCCTGAACAAAGAAAGTTATGACTGATCTCCTGCTTCCTGTAGGACCCCGCACAAATAAAGTTATTGCTGATCTCCTGCTTCCTGCAGGGCCCTGCACAAAGAAAGTTATGGCTGATCTCCAGCTTCCTGCAGGGCCCCACACAGAGAAAGTATTATGACTTATCTTCTGCTTCCAGTATGGCCTTGCACAAAGAAAGTTATGGCTCTGCCAACCTGGTGGCACTGAGGGTTGAGGCGCTGGACACCACACCTCACACCATACTGGTGACCCATGTTCGGGAGCGAGCATGCGTTGCCGGGGGTTGGCCAGGGAGGAAAGGATCATGCCTCCAGAGGACAGCTCTCCTCTCAGGGGAGGGTGGGTTCATAATCCCATGGCAGCAGTGACTACAAGTGGAGACTGGGAGTGCAACAGCCAGGGGTCGCTCATGCAGGGGTGGAGGCATCAGCAGACATCCACGACTGGGGTACGGGAGCGTACCCAGCTTGAGCAGGACATAATTGCGCATCAGTGCCTCCGGGGGATTATCACGAAGTCACGCACATAAAAAAAGAGAAACACCCAGTCTCCTGCAGGAGACGAGGGCACGCCAGCCCCATGCCTACCATCAGACCCCACCTCCTCCGGTCCCAATATCCTCCAGCCCACAACAGACCACCAAGCTAGATGAAAAGAGCAACCAGATAAAAAGTGGAGGGTGGCCCCACCCTGGGGGGCACACGCAAGGGGGTATATGGTGGCTCAGTGTGCCTGGTCAGGGTTTCCAGGGGGACCTACAACAGGGGAGGCATCTCAGGCTGGGTGGAAGCAACCGGAGGGTAAAAGAGTGGTTAAAAAAAAAGTTATGATCTCCTACATCCTGCAGAGCCCTGCACAAAGAAAGTTATGGCTGATCTCCTGCATTTACAGGGTGCTACACAAAGGAAGTATAGCTGATCTCTTACTTCCTGCAGGGCCATGCACAAAGAAAGTTATGACTAATCTCCTGCTTCCTGTAGGGCCCCACACAAAGAAAGTTATGACTTATATTATGCTTCCTGTAGGGCCCCACACAAAGAATGCAATGACTGATCTCCTGCTTCCCACAGGGCCCTGCAAAAAGAAAGTTATGGTTGACTGTGTGCTTCCTGAAGGGCCCTGCACAAAGAAAATCATGACAGAGCTCCTGCTTCCTGTTGGGCCATGCACAAAGAAAGTTATGACTGATTGCTTGCTACCTGCATGGCCCTACACAAAGAATGTAATGGCTAATCTCCTGCTTCTTGTACAGCCCCACACAAAGAAAGTTATGACTGATCTCCTGCTTCCTGTAGGCTGCACACAAAGAATGTTATGGCTGATCTGCTTTCTTCGGGGCCATGGGCAATGAAAGTTATGGCTGATCTCCTGCTTCCTGCAGAGCCCTGCACAAAGAAAGGTATGGCTGATCTCCTGCTACCTGCAGTGCTTTACACAAAGAAAGTTATGACTAATCTCCTGCTTCCAGTAGAGCCCTGCACAGAAACGTTATGGATGATCTATTGCTTCCTGCAGGGCCCTGCACAAAGAAAGTTATCACTGATCTCCTGCTTCCTGTATGGCCTCGCACAAAGAAAGTTATGGCTGATCTCCTACATCCTGCAGAGCCCTGAACAAAGAAAGTAATGGCTGATCTCCTGCATCCTACAGGGTGCTACACAAAGAAAGTTATGGCTGATCTACTTCCTGCAGGGCCTCACACACAAAAAAAATATGACTAATCTCCTGCTTCCTGAAGGGCCCCACACAACGAAAAGTATGCCTTATTTTCTGTTTTCTGTAGGGTCCCGCACAAAGAAAGTTATGACTAATATCCTGCTTCTTGCAGGGCCCCACACAAAGAAAGTTGTGACAGATCTCCTGCTTCCTGCAGGGCCCTGCAAAAAGAAAGTTATGTCTTATCTTTTGCTTCCCACAGGGGCCCGCACAAAGAAAGTTATGGCTGATCTCCTGCTTCCTGCAGGACTCTGTACAATGAAAGTTATGAATGATCTTCTGCTTCCTGATGGGCCCTGCACAAAGATAGTTATGACTGATTGCTTGCTTTCTGCAGGGCCCCTGCACAAAGTAAGTTATCACTGATCTCCTGCTTCCTGCAGGGCCTTGAGCAAAGAAAGTTATGACCGATCTCCTGCTTCCTGCAGAGCCACCGCACAGAGAAAGTTATGGTTCACTGTGTGCTTCCTGAAGGACCATGCACAAAGAAAATTATGACTGATCTGCATCCAACAGGGCCCTGCACAAAGAAAGTTATGACAGATCTCCTGCTTTCTGTTGGGCGATGCACAAAGAAACTTATGACTGATTGCTTGCTTCCTGCAGGCCCCTACACAAAGAAAGTTATGACTAATCTCCTGCTTCCTGTACAGCCCCACACAAAGAAAGTTATGACTGATCTCCTGCTTACTGCAGAGCCCTGCACAAAGAAAGTTATTGCTGATGTCCTGCTTCCTGCAGTGCTCTACACAAAGAAAGTTATGACTAATCTCCTGTTTCTAGTAGGGCCCCACACAGAGAAAGTATTATGACTGATCTCCTGCTTCCTGTATGGCCTTGCACAAAGAAAGTTATGGCTCTGCTAGTCTGGTGGCACTGAGGGTTGAGGAGCTGAACGCCACACCTCACACCATACCAGTGACCCATGTTCGGCAGAGAGCATGGGTTGCCAGGGGTTGGCTGGGGAGGAAAGGATCACGTGTACAGTGGACAGCTCTCCTCTCCTGAAGAGGGTGGGTTCATGACACCATGGCAGCAGTGACTCCAAGTGCAGACTGGGAGTGCATCAGCCAGGGGTCACGCATGCAGGGGTGGAGGCATCAGCAGACATCCATGAGTGGGGTACGGGAGCGTGCTCATCTTGAGCTGGACATAATTGCACATTTGCACCCACGGGGGACCATCATGAAGTCATGCACATAGAAAAAGGGAAAAACCCTGGCTCCTGCAGGAGACGATGTCACGCCAGCCCCATGCCCACCATTGAACCCTGTCTCCTCCGGTCCCGATATCCTCCGGTGCACACCAGACCACCAGGCTAGATTAATGGAGTGCACAGATAAAAAGTGGAGGGTGGCCCCACCCTGGGGGGCACAAGCCAGGGGGTATATGGTGGCTCAGGGTGCCAGGTCAGTGTTCCAGGGGGACCTGGAGCAGGGGAGGCATCTTAGGCTGTGCGGGACAAGCTGGGGATGCCTGAAGATGCCTCAGGGGCCGGCAACTGGAGGGCAAAAGAGTGGTTAAAAAAAGAAAGTTATGATCTCCTACGTCCTGCAGAGCCCTGCACAAAGAAAGTTATGTCTGATCTCTTGCATTCTACAGGGTGTTACACAAAGAAAGTATGGCTGATCTCCTACTTTCTGCAGGTCCTTGCACAAAAAAAGTTATGACTATTCTCCTGCTTCCTGTAGGGCCCCACACAAAGAAAGTTATGACTTATCTTATGCTTCCTGAAGGGCACAGCACAAAGAAAATTATGACTGATCATCTGCTTCCTGCAGGGCCCTGCAAAAAGAAAGTTATGACTTATCTTCTGCTTCCCATAGGGGCCCGCACAAAGAAAGTTATGGCTGATCTCCTGCTTCCTGCAGGGCCCTGCACAATGAAAGTTATGATTGATTTCCTGCTTCCTGAAGGGTCCTGTACAAAGAAAGTTATGACAGATCTCCTACTTACTGCAGGGCCACACACAAAGAAAGTTATGACTGATTGCTTGCTTCCTGCAGGGCCCTACACAAAGAAAGTTATGACTAATCTCCTGCTTCCTGTACAGCCTGCACAAAGAAAGTTATGACTGATCTCCTTCTTCCAGTAGGGCCCTGCACAAAAACATTACAGATGATCTCCTGCTTCCTGCAGGGCCCCGCACAAAGAAAGTTATGACTGATCTGTTTCTTCCTGTATGGCCTTGCACAAAGAAAGTTATGGCTGATCTCCTACATCCTGCAGAGCCCTAAACAGAGAAAGTAATGGCTGATCTCCTGCATCCTACAGGGCGCTGCACAAAGAAAGCTATGACTGATCTTTTTTTCATTTTTTTCATTTCATTTCATTTATTTTATACTGAAAAAAATCTGTGAGTAAAAAAATGCCCACTTTCACAGATGTCCAGTGACAATAACATAACAAAAAAACACAAAACAAAACATTATGACATAAACTCAACAACAAAAACATATAATTACTCAATCAAAACATTAAAAACAAGCATTTGTCAATGCCGAATGTTTGCTTGCTGGCATTGGCAGTGGTGGTGTAGAAGTTACAGAGCTGCGTAATAGGAATGGCAGTAAAGTATTGAACTGAAGCCAACCCCACCACCACCCTGCAGAGAGTGACAGGCATTGGGGTGTGCGTTTGGGTCATCAGGCATAGCCCGCCATTTCACCACACCCCACCCTGCAGACACTGACAAGTGCCACGGTGTTCCTTGTGGTCTTTGGCCCTTATAAGCACCCCATTTCATTAGGAAATATGGTGAGATGGAGTGCGATATAGGAGAATGGGGGTGAACTTTGGGGCCAAAGGTGCAAGGCATACCTCGATGCCTCTCAGTGACTGCAGGGTGTGGAATGGTATGAGCATCACAGGCAAGAATCCCAAGGCACACCCTGATTCCTGTCATTCTCTATAGGGTTAGGCGTTATAGTTGAAACCCTAATACCTCAGGCATTCGTTGATATTTTCACTCCAAATTTTCAACATGTTTGTTTTGTGACCCCACCTCATGAACAGGGGGAATATCAGTTTGTTAGCGAAAGCTGCTTATGCACAGTGACTATGGCATTTTAGCACCACAGGTGCAAAATATTCGAACAGGATGTAAAAATTACAGCTGTACTCTTTCATGGGAGGTGTAAAACATGGCTATATTTACAAATGTGTAGTAAAAATATTTAAAAAATGGTGAAGTCCGCGGCGTACATAGAAAATGTGCAATGCACAACCGTAATATAATTAGGTTGAGGGATTTCTTACAACAGATTGTCAACTCAGGCATTTGGTGCCTCCGATCATGAACAGTGTCACTGTGACTTTCTTTATCTGTGCGAACAATGATTTCCCACAGTGACCACGCATCTCTGCACTGAAAGTGTGAAAACACCGCCGCCATGTTGTGAAAAATGGCAGCTGTACTGTTCATAAGGAAGTGTGGAAAAATGCGACTGGTGAAAATCTGGACTGAAAATATTACAAAGTCATGAACTAACAAGGGTGCGTGGAAACTGTGCAATGCTCACTCGTAACACAGTCATTTCATTGACTTTTGTCACCAAATTTTCAGCATAGCCATTTTAAGACCTCTGCTCACGAACAGTGTAACTGTGATTTTCTTAATCTGTCCTAAACATTGCTTTCGCACACCAACAGCACCATTGTGTGCTACATGTGCGAAAACACATTTTGGGTGACATATGAAAAATTGCAGCTGTACTGTTCATAAGGAAGTTTAATAAAATGGACTTGTTGAAAATCTGGAGTGAAAATATTAAATTTACAAACTTACGAGCATGCATAGTAACTGTACACGCATGCTCGTAAAAGTCATTTTAGGAATTTTTCACCAAATTTTCAACATAGCCATTTAAGACGTCTGCTCATGAACAGTGTCACTGTGATTTTCTTAATTTGTCCCGTACATTGATTTCGCACATCCGACTGCGCCATTGTGCGCTACATGGGCGGAAACACGTTTTGGGTGAGATGTGAAAAATGACAGCTGTACTACTCATAAGAAGGTGTGGTACAATGGCAATGTTGAAAATCTGGAGTGAAAATATTGAAAATTTGCAAACTAATGAGCGTGCGTAGGAACTGTACAACGCACGCTCGTAAAACAGTAATTTTTTGGAATTTTTTCACCAAATTTTCAACATAGCCATTTTGATACCTCACCTCATGAACAGTGTCACTGTGATTTTCTTAATTTGTCCCATACATTGATCTCGCACACCAACTGTGCCATTGTGCGCTACATGGGCGGAAACATGTTTTGGCTGAGATGTGAAAAATGGCAGCTGTACTACTCATAAGAAGGTGTGGTAAAATGGCAGTGTTGAAAATCTGGAGTGAAAATATTGAAAATTCACGACCTTACGAGCCCGTGTAGGAACTGCGCAATGCACGCTAGTAAAACAGTCATTTTTAGGACTTTTTTCACCAAATTTTCAACAGAGCCATTTTAAGATGCCTGCTCATGAACTGTGTCACTATTATTTTCTTAATTTGTCCCGTACATTGATTTCGCACACCGACTGCGCCATTGTGCGCTACATGGGCAGAAACACATTTTGGGTGAGATGTGAAAAATGACAGCTGTACTACTCATAAGAAGGTGTGGTAAAATGGCAATGTTGAAAATCTGGAGTGAAAATATTGAAAATTCACGACCTTACGAGCGTGCGTAGGAACTGCACAATGCACGCTCGTAAAACAGTCATTTTTAGGACTTTTTTCACCAAATTTTCAACATAGCTATTTTAAGATGCCTGCTCATGAACCGTGTCACTGTGATTTTCTTAATTTGTCCCATACATTGATTTCGCACACCGACTGCGCCATTGTGTGCTACATGGTCGGAAACACATTTTGGGTGAGATGTGAAAAATGACAGCTGTACTACTCATAAGAAGGTGTGGTAAAATGGCAATGTTGAAAATCTGGAGTGAAAATATTGAAAATTCGCGAACTTACGAGCCTGCGTAGGAACTGCGCCAGCCGTTAAACAGTCATTTTTGGGAATTTTGGCACCAAATTTTCAACATGGGGTTTTGGGACCCCTTCTCATGATTGATGTCACTGTCATGGCATTATTCAGGCCCAAAGGGTGATTTCGCAGTCACTGCACAGTCACTGCGCAAAATCACCCTTCGGGCCCGAATAACACCATGACAGTGACATCATTCATGAGAAGGGGTCCCAAAAACACCATGTTGAAAATTTGGTGCCAAAATTCTCAAAAATGCCTGAGATATGCAATAACGTTGAACCCCTCCTATTTATCCTATTATACAGCTTACCAGCATTTCCTCAGTTCGCGGTCGACTTTGAAGAGTGCAGACGTGTTCCCGGTCCACCGAAGATAGTCGCGCCGAGCTCCGGAGGTAAGTATGGGGTGAGGGGGGGTGTGGGGAGGCTGGGTGTGCAGTGGGTGGGTGCGGGTTGTGGGAGGGGGAGTCAGGAGACGCGCCGCTAGACAGTTTTCGTTTTTCAGGTAAAATAAAAAAAAAGATGGCGTGGGACCATTTTCCACACTGGGGTGGGCTCCCAGCGTGCTGCGCGAGGGCGTTGAGCCTTCAGCGGCGGGATTGGGCACCCCGTCCGGCCCTAGATGCCTGCGCTGGGTGGGCTCCCAGCGCGGCACTCAGTGCGGGGGGGAGGACAGTGCAGCCGGCCGGAGTTGGGCACCCCAGTCGGCTATATGATTGATTGTCACGCTGGGGTGGTCACCCAGCGTGGCATTTAAAGCCTTTGGGGGTGGGAAGGTGGGGGCCAGCAGCTGGCGGGGATTGGGCACCCGTCGGCTATACAGTGCGCGTCGTGCGGGGGCGCGCATGCCTGCAGCCATCTGTGGGGGGGCTGCGTGAGCAGCCTTATCTTATCGCTGCTCACTCAAGCGTAGCTCCCCCTTTCAACTGTATGCCACTGCATTTTGGAGCTTGTCATAGACAGCTCCAAAATGCATTGGCTTACAGGGGCTGCGCCTGCCAGCACACTGACTGAATTGGAGGAGGAGGTGACACACCTCCAAAATCTCCGATGATGGCACTATGTGTCTTGCACATGTGTGCAAGCAAACATAAAAATTACGAACAACCTCAAACAAAAATTTATGTTCAAGTGAGCACTCGTAACTGCTCCTGTCTCTGAAAGTAGCCTTCACCTCTGCTTCTCTTGACAATGCCCTCCGGGCAGCTCTCCACCTAGTCATCCCCACCACCACTTCCCTGTACACCGTGCCTATGTTTAACCTGGCCAGTGCCAGCTGTTTCAGTGTTTACCAACTAGATTGCTCACTTGATACCAACTTGTGTAACACCTGTTATCAATTACATGTACCCTATAACCTAATTGTATTTGTCTGACCACAGTGTGATGTGGCGCCTCTGTTGAACGCCTATTGTTTTGCAAATCTATGCTATGTAACCAAAAACACAATGTATGTCTTTATGTGACGAAGTACCTTTGGAAACGAGCCTCTGGCTCAAAGGTTGTAAACTGATTCTTACAAATAAATAAATAAAATAAAACCATCTACTTCCTGCAGGGCCTTGAACATAGAAAATTATGCCTAATCTCCTGCTTCCTGTTGGGCCCCCCACAAAGAAAGTTATGACTTATCTTCTGCTTCCTGTAGGGTCCTGTGCAAAAAAAGTTATGACTGATATCCTGCTTCCTGCAGGGCCCCACACAAAGAAAGTTATGACTTATCTTCTGCTTCCTGTAGGGCCCCACACAAATAAATTTATGACTGATCTCCTGCATCCTGCAGGGTTCTGCATAAAGAAAGTTATGACTTATCTTCTGCTTCCTGTAGGGCCCTGCACAAAGAAAGTTATGGCTGATCTCCAGCTTCCTGCAGGGCCCCACAAAGAGAAAGTATTGTGACTGATCTCCTGCTTCCTTTATGGCCTCACACAAAGAAAGTTATGGCTCTGCCGGCCTGGGGGTGCTGAGGGTTGAGGCGCTGGATGGCACAACTCACACCATACCAGTGACCCACGTTCAGGAGCGAGCATGGGTTGCTGGAGGTTGGCTGGGGAAGAAAGGATCGCACGTTTGGAAGACAGCTCTCCTCTCCTGGGGAGGGTGGGTTCACGATGCCATGGCAGCAGCAACTCCAAGTGGAGACTGGGAGTGCATCAGCCAGGGGTCACGCATGCAGGAGTGGAGACTTTGGCAGACATCCATGAGTGGGGTTCGGGAGTGTACTCAGCTTGCGCTGGACGTAATTGCATGTCTGCACCTCTGGGGGACCACCACAAAGTCGTGCACATAAAAGAAGGGAAAAACCCCGGCTCCTGCAGGAGACGACAGCACATCAGCCCCATGCCCACCATCAGACCCCGCCTCTTCTGGTCCCAATATCCTCTGGTCCACACCAGACCACCAAGCTAGATGAATGGAGTGACCAGATAAAAAGTGAAGGGCGGCCCCACCCTGGGGGGAACAAGCCAGGGGGTGTATGTTGGCTCAGGGTGCCTGGTCAGGGTTCTAGGGGGACCTCAAGCAGCAGAGGCATCTTAGCCTGGGTGGGACAAGCTGGGGTTGTCTGAGGGATGCCTCAGGGGCCGGCAACTGGAGGGTAAAAGAGTGGTTAAAAAAAAAGAATGTTATTATCTCCTACGTCCTGCAGAGCCCCGCACAAAGAAAGTTATGGCTGATCTCCTGCATTCTACAGGGTGCTACACAAAGAAAGTATGGCTGATCTCTTACTTCATGCAGGGCCTTGCACAAAGAAAGTCATGACTAATCTGCTTCCTGTAGAGCCCCGCACAAAGAAAATTATGGCTGATCTCCTGCTTTCTGCAGGGCCCTGGAAAAATAAAGTTAGGACTTATCTTCTGCTTCCCATAGGGCCCCACACAAAGAAAGTTATGACTGATGATCTGCTTCCTGCAGGGCCCTGCACAAAGAAAGTTATGACTGATCTCCTGCTTCCTGCAGGGCCTTGCACAAAGAAAGTTATGGCTGATTGCTTGCTTCCTGTAGGGTCCTGCACAAAGAAAGTTATGATTGATCTCCTGCTTCCTGTTGGGCCCCGCATAAAGAAAGTTATGACAGACTGCTTGCTTCCTGTAGAGCCCTACTAAAGAAAGTTATGATCAATCTCTTGCATCCTGCAGGGCCCTGTACAAAGACAGTTGTGACTAATCTCATGCTGCCTGTATGGCCCTGCACAAAGAAAGTTATGACTGCTCCTGTTTCCTGCAGGACCCCGCACAAAGAAAGTTATGATTGATCTCATGCTTTGGACAGGGCCCTGCACAAAGAAAGTTATGACTGATATTGTCAGCCCTATGTGGAGCAGCAGACTTGCACAGCTCTGGACCTCTAGCTTGAAGCAGTAGATCCATGGAGCATGGCCCCAAACCTGTAGTATAGCCTTGGATTGTGAGGCTAGGCCTGAATAAGGGGTAGGGGTACAATACCTGTGAAGATAAAATGGCAAGATAACAAGTGACATCTTGGTAGCTAACCTCAAGATATCATGATGCCGTATTCTTAGTTTTGCCATAATTGATATCTTGAAGGTTAGTTTTATCACAGTGGAGTACTGGACCAATCAAAGAGCAACTTCCACAATGCTGATGACATTACAACTGCATAGTGCAGCACTGAAGCCAGCAATTAAAATTAGACAGAAACGGCTCAATCTTCAAAGGAAAAGCAGGTTTGAAATTTATAAATATTGTAGTAAACTGATGTTGTATACATAAAATAAGCAATGGTCTGACTCAAAATATGCAGTTTATTGTCACTAATAACTCACTTGTGGATCTGCCACTCATGAGTTATGGTCCAACCCCTCATACTTGAAGATAAAATGCACATTTTGAGTAGTGATGGGAGACCCTCAAAAGGTTCTGAAGTTCTAAAAGGTTCTGATAAGAAAAAAAGTGTTTGGATAGTTATCCGAACCTAGCAGTAATAAACAGCATGATCAGTGAAATGAGATGAGAAGGAGTGAATGATGCAACTGTGGATGTGCCTACTGGAAGTGCCAGTGCTGTAATATGTACATACTGAACCACACAACTGGCACCCACCTCCAAGATGACAATGATTTTGTCCAAAGACAGATAAGTCCCAGAACTCTGACCAGCCCTTACAGCTTAGTAGTTACATCACCAGTGTGAACCAGAATAATGGCAGTTAGCAGACCTGTGCGTGTATTAAACTCTGACAACCCCCCACCACATGCATATTGTCTATGTGATTTTGTCAAAAGGCAGGCAACTTTCAGAATGTTCTCTAACCACTTGTCTGTTTCTGACATTTAAGAAAGTAATACTGTGTGTAATAATTAATAACAGAAATAACTTCTGTTTCTCAATGGGCACCACTGTGAATGTCTCTCAGTTAAGATTAATGGACAAGGAGGAACACACCACCATAATGGAGAATCAGAAACCACATCAGTCAGTCAGACAGCTACCACTTCATGACTGCTGCTACCCCTGCATACTACAATCAGGGGAAAAACAGAACTACCATACTAGCACTGAGATCAATATGGTTAAGGCACATTAACCAAACAAGATTGCTTTAGAAAAGAATGAGAAAGTGACTGTGATGACAAGCATGTCCCAGATCTGTAATTTGTAACCAGTCTCCTGAGTCTGATTTTTGTAGAAGTGGATATTATGTTTGTTTGTATAGCTTTTTCCCCCAGTTGTTTAACCAGGAAAGGCACACTAAGCTAAAAGCTTGCTTACAGGTGCGAATTGGGAGCAGAGGGAAGTTAAGTGACTTGCTCAGTGTCACACAGTATGCAAGTGGGGGCTGTGGGATTCAAACCCAGGTTTTTAGATTTGCAGCTCAGAGCCTTAAACCACTGTGCTATACTGCCTCCCGGTTAATTTTATTTCACAGTCACAGGCACCACTTTATTTAGCAATGGTGCTCGGTATGGAACACAACCCACCACTATTAGGAAGCAGCTTGAGAGAAGAGTGCCAGACAGTCCGAAAGTCACCAATTTGGGCTGGCAGTATAGCCTAGAGGTTAGAGTAATGAGCTGTGAATGAGCTTGGTACCTGCAGACCTGGGTTTGAGTCTCATAGCCTCCACTTGCATACTGTGTGACTCTAAGCAAGTCACTTAACCAACCCAAAGCTCCCAGGTTACCCTTGAAAACAAGCACTTGTGCCTAGTGGGCCTTACCTGGTTAACAAAGAATAAATAATAAAAAAAATAATAAAACACCACTGCTACTACCACTACTATCAGGGGGGGAAAACAGAGCTAGCAGCATATAAATCAATCTGGTTAATGTGCATTTGGCTAAATGAATGAGAGAGCAACTGTGTGAGAACAGGGATTTGTCTGCCACGTTGCTTCTAGGACAATGTCATGTACTGGCTGCACCTCCCACCCACCCCCAGGATGAGGATAATTTGGTCCAAAGGCAGGCAAGTCCCAGATCTCTGTTATTTGTATTTTAACCAGTCTAATGAGTCTGACTTTTGTAGAGGGGGATAGTGTGTTTGTATTGCTAGTTTTTTTTCTCAGTCACAAGCACCACTTTTGTTTAGCAACAGCACTCAGTATGGAACACAACACACCGCTGTTAAGAAGTAATGTGAGAGAAGAGTACCAGGCAGTCTGAAAGTTATCACTTCACCACTGCTACTACCACTGCTATCAGGGGGAAAAACTGAGCTAACAGCATTTAAGTAAATCCAGTTAAGGCACATTTAACTAAATTATCTCCTTAAAATGACAAAGTGACTGAGCTAGCAGCATATAAATCAGTCTGGTTAATGTGCATTTAGCTAAATGAATGAGAAAGTGACTGTGTGAGAACAGGGACTTGTCTGCCACAGTTGCTACCAGTACAATGTCATGTACTGGCTGCACCTCCCACCCACCCCCAGGACAATGATGATTTGGTCAAAAAAAAGGCAGGCAAGTCCCAAACCTCTAAGTTTAACCAGTCCAGTCAGACAATTGAAAGCTGGTGCTATTAAAAGAATAATGCATGACAAGGTGTGTGTCGTGCTGGGATAACATCACGCCTTGGGTGGTTGGGCACGAGGCTGCAGGCAGCGTGCATCCATCACACAAGAAGTGATGTTATCCCTGCGCGACACGTACCCTGGAGTGCATTATTCCTATTATACAATTAATGGCTCGTGAGTTAAAAAGAAGAAAAAAAGATAAAGAAGTACATTTAAAAGTAGTATTTTTGTGGGGGGGGTTAATGAGTAGGTTTGCTGTTTAAAAAATAGTGCTGAGCTCTTGTTTTGGCCAGTAGGTGGAGCTGCTGTGTTACATCTGTGGCTCTGCAGTCCCAAGTCTTCACATCAGTGTTTCTTTTTTTTGTGTCATTGGCTTCCTGTACTGTTAAGGTCATTTTTTTTTCTCCTTGTAATTTGTTTCTTTTTTTTGTTTTTCTGGTCTCTATGTGTTTCCTGTCCCTCAGTCCCTCCTTGGTCTTTATGGTGGTGCCACTCAGAATGTGACTTGGTCTATCTCCCCCAGTGTCTCTCTCACAAAGGCAGGTGTTGGAGACCACCAACAGCAACCGTGTCTCATCTCAGTACAGGTTGTACTGGGAGAACTGAATGGAGTGGGAAAATAGCAATCAGGAACGGTGATCTAGTAAGACACACTGCTGTCCATATGTGTTTCTGAGGGAGGAGTGTGCTGAGATGGGGGTACAGCAGCATTCTGAAGGCAACTGGAGTGAGGGGTTGATTAAATATTTACTCTGTGTCCTGTGGGGGCCAGGCTTTAGGAAAAGAAAATGTTTAGCCTCAAGTGGTGTGCTGTTTTACACTGGAGTAGCAGTTGAAGTGAGCACAGTTGCTTGAATGGGCACGCAATGTTGTAATCCCACTGTCAACTGAGCAAACAGTGAAGCTGAGGATAACAGCTTTAATTTACTTTTATTTTATGAACTGGGTAGAATGAGACCTAGAGGACAGCATCTTCCATTTATCTTTATTTTTGAATTTATCTGAAACAGTGGTAAGAGATGAATGCTGACACCATGAGGAGTGGGGCACAGTGAAACCAGCTGCCAAGTGCCAGGGCAGTGTAGCTGATAACAGCTTGTGGAGTGATAGCTTTAATATTTAATATGATCATGTGTGTGCTGGGACTAGATCTGTGATGTTATGCTGGGATAACATCACGGGTCCAGACTTGGATTGACCAATCAAAGCCCAGCATTTTTTCTTGCCATTGTATAATGTCTCTTAATCCACAGATGCAGCACAGGTACTGCTGTCAGTGTCATCTTCTTCAAGATTAGCATCACATATGTAGCCAAAGCTTGGCAAGTTAGCCTTCAAGAACGTTAGTTTCTCCACAATGTCTGGTATTAATCTCGTTCATTTATCAGTTATAACATCTCCAGCAGAGCTAAATAAATGTTCATAACAGACACTGGAGGATAGACATCCAATGTACTTACAAGCCAGGGTAGCCAGCTTTGCCAGTATAATTTGTTTTCTTTTCCCAGTAAGCTAAAGTGTCATCCTTAATACTAATGTTTGGATCAGACAGATAAGCGTCTACCATGCTCACTAATGAGCATGCATTTTCTCCTTGTGGAATTTCAATGTCCTGCAGGCAGCTAGCACCAAATGGCATCCTCATTGTCTGCTCCATATTGTTTTTTGGGGGCAGTCTTTTGAATATGAGGTGGTGTCATTGTAGTACTGCTTCCCAATGAAACCTCATCTACTGCATCAGTCAAAAGCTGGCTGTAGTTCAACTCCTCCATCTCCTCAGAAACAACATCAGGAAGGTGTCTGTTCCAGAAATGTGGATCTAACAATGTTGCTAAGATATGTAAGCATTACGCCATGAGAAAGGATGGGTCTACTGTGGAATTAATCCATGGTTGGGGGGGTCGGCCGAGTGCGTCCAACCACCCAACCATGGATTAATTCCACAGTAGACCCATCCTTTTGAGTGACTTAATGCTCTTGTAACAGGGCATTCACTTTATTACTGTTTCCCTTTTGTACTAATATTGTTGGATTCAAGAAATACACTGACAACGACTGTTACGGTTTAATTTTTTGTCTTTACTTTGTTCACTTTTAACATGAATATGTAGAACATGAGTTCCACTTCCAAAGCTCACCAATATCGTGGTTATCCAAAAGTTTCATTTTTGTAACAATTCATTAACATACACAATGGTTTTCTACATCTAAACATTTATTTATTTTTAAAAAAACACAGTTCTCTGTACTCATTACTCAAAAATCTTCTATGCTGCTATTCAGGACGTACATTAAATGCATGCTGGGATTAATCGCATCATCACAATTTACATGCAGACTTCCTTTACACTGTTTACAAGTGTGCGGCTCAGGAGAGGTCAGACTTCTGTGGTACGATGCGAAGAACAACAAGCAAACAACATTTAACGACGCTGTGGCATGTAAAAATTATCTTCTTTTTCACATGACATGTATTAAAGTTATGCATTTAAAACATTCTGTTGTTTTTAATATGACACATATTTTATGGAGGCTGTGGGGCTCTTTCAGGTGATCCATAATACTTACAATTGACTGTGCCATGTATTGTCAGGTTTTGTAAATTACACGGACTCCACTGATTCGCCCACTCAGGTTTACATTGCTTGGAGGACCCAATTTCGCTATCTTTACTCACTATCCATTGGGGTGGGTGGGTGGGTGGGGATGACAACATACACTGCCACTACATTGTGTGGTTCACTATGGTACTACAACAGCAACCATGGGTCTACTAGGAAATTAGACCATGATTGCTCTGTGGTCACATGTTGCTATTTATCCAATAATGCTGCTGTATTTCTGATGCTTTATTAATGCCCTGTAACAAACTCTTTTAGGTGTGTCATGGCTGATAATTTGCCATCATTGCTAAGTGTGGTAAGCATGTTGTTGACTAGAGACTGGTTCATATCTAAGTTATTCCTCATTTTCTCCAACCTTTTTTTGAGAAGTAGAATGAGTGGAATAACTTAGCTAAGGGATGCCTTTTCTGCACTGACCTCTTTTGTAGCACTCATAAATGGTTTCAGAATGTGACACAACTGTTCTATCAGAAACCATTGAGTAGAATGGAGTACAATGCCCTCCAAAAATATCATTGTACATGATATACTCAATTTATTTTTTATTTATTTGAAAGTCTGTGACCAAGAGAGGCACACTGAGCCACTGCTCATTTCCAGGTGTGACCCGGGGGCAAGGGAAGGGGAATATGTGTACAGATGTAAACTGACTTACAGAACCAGATTAAGCTGTTGGTGGTACTTTTAGTGAATGGGGGAATTTGGCCAGGACACTGAGGAAATTTCCCTACTGTTTTCGAGAAGTCCCATGGGATCTTTAACGTCCACCTGAACAACCACCAGAACAGGCAGACAGTACCTTGGTTTAATGTCTCATCTGAAAGACGGCACCTCAGGAGTGCAGCCCCATCTCTTGATGCACTACAGTGTTATTATTGGGATTTATGCCACATTCCAGTGATAGCTACCTTTTGTTCAAGCATGTGTTCAATCACAAAGTAAGTTGAATTCCACCTTGTTGGTACATCCTGAACAAGCTGGCGGTGAGGAAGATCTTTATTCTTCTGGATATTAGCAAGAATGTCATAGGCTTTTACCGAATAGTTGAAGTGGCCACACTCTTTGCACACTGTTCCCACAGTGGTTGATACTTGCCAGTCATTATCCAGGAAGCTTCGAATGATTAGGTTAATACGATGTGCAAAACAGCGAATACGTACATAGTTGCCATTGTGAAGTGCTTTTTAAATATCGGAACCATTGTCAGCAACAAAAAATACTTTCAAACCCTGTGAGGTGACCCATGCAGTAACTAGTCTTTCCAGTTCTTGCTGAATGTGCTGTGATCTGTGTGTGTCTTGAAAGTGAGGTACATGGAGAACTACCATTTTCTGAAACGTGTGTCTTTTGGAGCTGTGAGAGATAGTAGTGGTAGCAATAGTGGTTGAAGTGGTAGGGGTAGCAGGCAGAGTGGTGTGTGAGGATGATGAGTTACCCGCAAAACTGACCCATTATGTAGAAAGAGAAAGATAGGCAATGGTTTGGGTGCTGGTCCACATGTCGGTAGTAAAGTTGAACTACCTTGTCCCCAGCCTCTAAGAGAGCATGCCTTACTTGAAGTATTAAACTATCATACATCCTGGGCACAGCAGTTACTGAAAAGTATTTTCAACTTGACATTAAATATCATGGGCTGGATTTTCAAAGGTTGGGGCAAGCTTGCGCCGACTGGCAGTGCATCAGGGACCCTGTGCCCAATTCACCATCGAACAGGGCTCCAGCGCATACATCTCACAGCTTGAAGCAACAGTGGCAGTGTGTCAAACAGATGGCACATCCACAAGGTTTGCTGCAAGCTGCAAGGCAGTCAGGCGGCAGCTGCACCTTTGGAAAGGAGCACAACGGTGGCTAGTGCCCCCCACACCAATCTGCCTGTAATGTAACATTTTACAAAAACTTATACCCTGGTGATCTAGCTGCACCCCCCCCCCAATCTCTGAGATGCCTGTACTGTAAAATGCTGAAATAATTAATTCACTGGTGATCTAGCGTTCCCACCCGCAGCCCCAATATTCCCATAATGTAAAATATTATTTTTAAAAAGCCGTTCACTGGTAGTGTAGGGATCCCCCCAGCCCAATATGCCTGAATATGACAATGATGATAACTGTCTTTCCTTATGGTCTAGTGCCCCCCCCCCACCTGTACCCAGCTTTTGACAACAAGGTAGGGGGTTGGTAGCCTGTTGGACATACCATTTGTAGTGCTCCCATACTGAAATTCCTATCACCTGGTCTCAGAGTATAGGGGGTTGAGTTCCACAGTGTTGTTCCCAAAAAGTGTGTGGAAGACCTCCCTTCTTCCAAATAACAATTCAGCACTGTAAACTCCACCCCATCACTGTTCTTAACCCTTCCTTCATGATTCTTTTATTTATGTTTTCCAAAATCTACTATAGTAGTTTTCCTTTATAACATCCGAGCCTAAGTTACTTACGACTGCTACCCCACTCCTTGCCTCCCCACTTACCAGATTATACAATATATCCTTATCCTCAGGCACTGTCCCTGAGAGTTGGAAAGTGGTCAAAATAGTACCAGTATATAACAACCATTTGTCAATGCCGAACATTCTCTTGCAGGTATTTGCAGTGATGTTTGGCATTTTTGCAGGCCCCCCCCCCTTAGTTGTATCCATGCACTTCAGCATCCATGTCCCAACAGAGTACCTATCTGCAACTCCTCTTGCATCTGATTTACATACTTCTTAAGTGTCTGTGTTAGGAACCCTAACGTCCTGGTCATTCTCAAGGTTACAAGCCTGTGTGGAACTGCCCAACACACACTCATAACACAGTCATTTAGTGGAATTATTTCACCAAATTTTCAACATAGGCATTTTGTCACCTGTGCTCATGGACACTGTCAGTATGATTTTCATAATCTGTCCCGAACATTGATTTCCCACAGCGACTAAGCCATTGTGTGCCAGATGCTCAAACACAGAATTCGGGCAGGATGTGAAAAATTACAGCCATACTGTTCCTAAGAAGGAGTGAAAAGATGTCAATGTTGAAAATCTGGAGTGCAAATATTACAAATTTGCGAAATTACGAGGGTGCGTGGAAACTTAGCAATGTATGCTCGTAACACAGTCATTTTATGGACTTTTGTCACCAAATTTTCAACATAGGCATTTTAGGACCTCTGCTCATAAACAGTGTCACTGTGATTTTCTTGATCTGTCCTGAAAACTGATTTCCCACGGTGACCGCGCTACTCTGCGCCGGAAGTAAGAAAACACATTTTGGCCAGGATGTGAAAAATGACAGCTGTACTGTTCATAAGGAAATGTGAAAAAATTTATGAAGTTACGAGGGTGCGTGGAAACTGTGCAATGCACACTCGTAACACAGTCATTTTATGGACCTTTGTCCCCAAATTTTCAACACAGGCATTTTAGGACCTCCGCTCATGAACAGTGTCACTGTGATTTTCTTACTCTGTATCGAACACTGATTTCCCACAGCAACCGCGCCATTCCGTGCCGGAAGTGGGAAAACACATTTTGGCTAGGATGTGAAAAATGACAGCTATACTGTTCATAAAGAGGTGTGGAAAAATGCCAATGTTGAAAATCTGAAGTGAAAATATTACAGATTCGCAAATTTACGAGTGTGCGTGGAAACTGCGCAATGCACTCTTGTAAAACAGTCATTTTTTGGAATTTTTTCACCAAATTTGCAACATAGGCTTTTTGAGAGCCCACCTCATGAACACTGACACTGTCATTTTGTTACTCAGTCCTAAAAGGTGATTCCGTGCAGTGACCGCAAAATCACCTTTCGGGACTGAAAAAACGCCATGACAGTGACTGCATTCATGAGGAGGGGTCCCAATAATCCCATGTTGAAAATTTGATGCCAAAAGACCCAAAACTACCTGAGATATCCACGTAAGTTGAAAAAAAGCCATTTATGCCATTATACAGCTTACCGGCATTTCTTCAGTTCGCGATTGGCTTTGAAGAATGCAGATGTGTTCCCAGTCCACCGAAGATCATCGTGCTGGGCTCCGGAGTAAGTAGCAAATTGAGGGGGTGTGGGGAGGTGGGGTGCGCGAGAGGGTGGCTGTGGGTTGAGGGAGGGGGCAAGCGACTCATCGAGGGACTGTTTTCTTCTTTCACAGCACTGTAAAAAACTCACAGCACTGTAAAAAACACAAAGATACTGTGGGACACTTTTGGTATGCTGGGCTGGGGTTCCAGCGTGCCACCTACGTGTTTGTGGTGGGGGAATGGAGCCGATGGGGATTGGGTACCCCCGTTGGCTATACAGTGTGCATGGGGGGGCATGAGCACGCTGGTGTGGGCTCCCAACATGCCACCTATGTGTTTGTGGGGGGGGAACTGGAGCTGATGGGGATTAGGCACCCCCATCAACCATACAGTGTGCGTGGGGGGAGGCATGAGCACGCTGGGGTTGGCTCCCAGCGTGCCACCTGGTTGTTTGTTGGGGGGCTGCAGCTGACGGAGATTGGGCACCCCCCTCAGCACACAACGTGGGGGCCGGGGAGGACAACAATGAGGGAGTGGGGAGGACATCAGCAGAGGGAGGAAGCGGGAGGGATTTCATGTAGGGAAAAGTCAATGTCAATATGCTAATTTCACACACGCTACAACTGCTGATTGCAGCGGACCTTTTCTTTGAAGTGAAGGCCAACACAGCCAAACTGCTGTCGTAAACAGCTCGGCATGTATTGGTCTGGTAGGGTCGCACCTGCTATACTGAGCACTGCATTTGCTAGGAGGGTCACACACCTCCAAAAAGTTGAACTGTTTCAAGACATTCCTTGCGCATGTGCGCAAGTGAATGCAAAAAAAAGGGTGATCCTAAGAGCTTTGAAAATTACCGAGCAATAGCAATCCTGCCTGTCCTCAGTAAACTGCTACAAAAGAATGTGGACCTCCAGGTCACAGATCACCTCAACAAATACAACCTGCTGTCTTCTGCCCAACATGGTTTCAGGCAGGCCCATAGCCTCTCCACAGTGCTCACACAGTTCACCATTGATATTAAACTGGGCATGGATAATGGGATGTATACTGGATCTATCTTTATTGATCTCAGTAAGGCTTTTGATCTAAACTATCATCACTTGGTATCTCTCCCCCCTCCCCGCCATCAGATGGTTTTCTAGTTATCTAAGTAATAGGCAACAATTTGTTAAATTTAATCAGGCTAAACCTGCCCTAACCACAGTCAGTATAGGTGTACCTCAAGGCTCCATTTTGGGTCTGCTACGTTTTTCCGTCTTCATTAATGATGCCCCAAAGTTCCATCCTTCTGTAGCACCCTCCTATATGCCAATGGCATGGTATTCTACACCAGCTCCAAACGTTTAACTGAGATCAACTCTAAGCTTAGAAGAATTCAGATCTGGCTTACACAAAATCACCTTGTTCTAAACTCTAGCAAGACCCAGACCGTGATCTTTGTGTTCTCACCTAAACTAAGGACTTGCCCCAATGGCTTAACCATTCACTGCTTAGATGGCTCCCTTCTCTCTGCTGCTCTCTCAGATATCTAGGTCTTACCCTGGATCCTGCCCTTGATTTGACACTGCACATCTTGAAAATCTGTAAATCAGGGAATAGTAAGCTTGGGCTGGCCTATAGAATAAAATACACTCTCTCTCCCACTGCCAGGCTTGCAATTTCCCAAGAAATCCTGCTACCCAGCCTTACATATGGTCTCACCTCCTTCTATGTAACCTGTGCTTCCAATCTAGACAAATGGAATGTTTCCTATAATAACATCTGCCGATTTGTCTTATCCACTTCTAGGCTAACACACCACTGTACACTGTACTCTAAACTAGGTTGGTTATCCCCTTCCTATCTTTGCCAATTTGCACTCGGTTGTATGATTAATAACATTATCAGATCTTCCAAACCTGCTGCTCTTGCAGCTTGTTGACTCCCTAGGACCAGTCCTACCCTTTGAGATCCTGTGACCAATCACTCCTGGCTGTATCCGGATGCTCCTCTGAAATAGGTTAGCAGACGTTCACCATTTTTGCCCCTAGATCTTGGAATGCCCTACCACCTCACCTCCAAGCCTCCCAGTCCCACTACAGTTTCAAGAAAGAACTCTACAAATTCTTAAGCTCCACATATATTTGTTCTTGTACCTGATTGCCAATGATCTTTTGTTCAATTTGCACTCTTTGTTTAACTGACTGTATCTGCTTCAGTTTTCTCTTGAATTTGTTATTGTAACCAGCTGTACAATGTATATGGCTAGATTTTTGTCTTGATTTTTTTCACCAATGATATTTGAACTCATAGGGGCAGGCTGTGTTCAATATTGTCATGTTCTGTACCCCATCCTTCCTGTATACTATAATGTTTTTCTGCTGCCTTGATTGTCTGTCTTGCAACCTCCTGGGTCGTGCCTGAAAATAGGCAATTTATTGTCTAGTGCACCTACCCAGTTAACAAAAACTAAATAAATAAATATGCATGCTTCTGGGCTCCTGTAATCTTAGCCAGCTTAAGTCTGCACAAAGGTGGCAATGATGTGTTTTGTGTGTGGGAGGGGGGCATTGAGGATGAAGTAGGCAAGCCTGTTGTAAATCACATTCAGCCTTGCCAGCTCCTCTCCGATGCCCCAGTGTAAAGAATGTCCCCATAGTCCATAACTGGGAGAACCATCGCATTCACAATATACCGTCGAATCTCCCTGGGCATTCAAGATGTTAGACAATGTAACATTTCCAGCCATCTACCAGTGTGACTTGATGTTTTATCTATGTTTGTGTTCCATTTTAATTTATCATCTTGCCACATCCGAAGATATCTGCAAGATTTTACCTGGTGTAGGACAATACCATTTAAGGTCTCGACTTCTAATGTTTCATTAGTGACAGTTGTTTTACTCCTAGTAGAGAAACTGTGTTTTTTTTAGCATTGAGCACTACTTTATGCTCCTTTAAAAATGCTACATCTGTTCAAAATATATGGAACAGGGGGTGTGGCCTGGCTCAGTTCAAGATGACAGCTTAATTTTTCAGCTCTCCAAGGACATCCAGCTATCTGTCTTCATCTATAGCCATCCAGGACAATAATGTAAGTCAACAGTAACATCCAGCAAGATAAAGTTCATATCTACAGCTTTGGTGCGTTATTTTCACGATTGCTTCAAGATTTGGTGTGCACGTGGGGGTGTCCAATAAAGTCCAGAAAGCAGTCAGGATCCGATATTTCAAAATTTATTAGAAGCAGAAAAAAATAAAATGGACTTAAAGCAGAACTTGTACATAACTTTCAAAAAAAAACTAAGGCACAGAAATCATATCTTTAACAAGAAAGAAAATCCTGCCAAAAGGCACCTAGAAACTGGCTAGGCATCTGGTAGGTTTGCCTTCCTACCACACACTGACTCAACATTTCACATTCACCTCCTTTTATACCAGTGGAGGAGCACATGACTTTGTTAGCTCCTCCCCCAACTTGCATCATAAAAGTGGGTCAACCAGGGCTGCTCAGTCCTATAAGGAGTTGGACTGAGAGGGAGCTGGAAGCACTTTACAAGAGATTTGTAAGTCTAAGGCATTTCTGCATCACATTAGGAGACTTTAGTCCTTTTAAGTTAAACAGTTTTATCTCTCTCCTTTTAACAGTGGCATGCATTGCCTTCTCCCTTTTAAATGTACTAGTTTAACCTTTTTATTTAAGGAATAAACAAACACCACTTTTCAAATGATTTCTCAGTTATAATTCTGAGGTATAACATAACTCTGAGCTTCTCACACTAAAAATAAGCAAAGGCTGTTAAGTTGTTCAGAGCTTCGCAGATAATGGCATAACAAACTATTTTTGGCGTCTTCGCTAGATTACGCACGATCGCTGATCGCCGCGATCGCTGACAGTCGAACGTGGCGTACATCGTGCAGTAAAATTAATCAAACAGCTTGTACTGCAAGCACAGAACATTCTAAACATTGGGGCTTTATATTTAGAAAACAAGCTGGAAATAAGGAAAGGGACAGAAAGACTGCTCAAAGCTGTCCAAGCTTGAGTAGGGGAATGACAGAAGGAGCGATAGTAAAGGAAGAGATTAGAAGAGCAGGAGACTGTTGCAACAGATTTTTTAAATATTTTAGCCCACAATGTTCTAAAATTACCTCCAAAACATAGGCAGGTAATTACATATGCTCTGTATCCATGAGAGCATATCCAAGTTCGAGGGGTCACCAATGCACACAGTCCTCCCCACTCAAGATGAAAACTAGTAGTTTCACTACTTGAAATAACATGTAGATCTCTTTTGTAAAACAAAAGAGATGGAGTTTTAACCCACCACTCCCAAGCTCCACCTCGGGGCCCTTTAATATTCTCTTTTACTTAAATACAATGCATTTTCAAAATACAAATATATTCATTCCCGAGGTCTACATTTGGTTCTAACATTATGTCTGCCCCAATCGAGACATAAAGTCAGCATTACTATTAGCAGTTCCAGCTCTATGATTGACAGTGAATTTATATGGTTGCAATGTTAGATACCATCTCATAACCCTTGGATTACTGTCTTTCATGTTATGTATCCATCGTAATGGATTATGATCTGTCCATACTGTAAACTGAGTTCCCCATAAATAATATCGTAAGGATTCTATGGCCCATTTGAGTGCTAAGCACTCCTTCTCTATTGTGGAGTACTTGGTTTCCCTGACATGTAATTTACAGCTGATATACAGTACTGGATGTTCTTCTCCATGATGGATTTGAGATAACACAGCCCCCAAACCAACATTAGAAGCATCCGTCTGTAACAAAAATAGTTTATCAAAATCAGGACTTTTTAACACTGGGGAGGAACAAAGTATTGCTTTTATGAAGAAATGATTCTTCACATTCTGAATTCAGATTACTTTTGAGGTCTGTTCTTTTGGTCAATTCAATTAGAGGCTAGCTAAAGTAACATTGAGGCACAACAACGTCTATAGTAGCCTGCTAGGCCTAAAATGAGCATACATGTTTTTTGAGGGGCGAGGACTCTTGGCCTGGCGTCCACTTTCCCTACCTCTGGTTTTACCTGCCCATTACCAATTATAAATCCCAAATACTGGGCTTCCTCCATAGCAAAGGAACATTTGTTGGGGTTGATGGTGAGACCAGCTTGTTTTATAGTCCTTAAAACAGCAGTAAGGTGTTTAACATGGTCTTCCCATGTTGGACTATAAATGATTACGTCATCTAAATAAGCTGCACTATATCCAACGTGAGGTCTCAGGAGTTTATCCATCAACCTTTGAAAACTAGCTGGGGCTCCGTGAAGTCCAAATTGCATCATTGTGGACAGAAAAGACTCCAAAGGAGTGCAAAAAGCAGTTTTCTCTTTTGATGCTTTCTCAAGCGGAATTTGCCAGTATCCTTTAGTTAAATCAAGTATACTAACATATCTCGCTTGCCCAAGTTGGTCTATGATGTCATCTATATGGGGCATTGGATATCCATCAAACTTTGATATTACGTTGAGTTTTCGGAAGTCTAGACAAATTCTTATCCCTCCCTCTTTTTTAGGGACAAGGACCATAGGAAATGTCCATTCACTGTTAGCTTCTTCTATGATACCCATTGCTTTCATCTTTTCTATCGCTATGATGACTTCTTGTTTTAATTTCTCAGGAATCCGATAGGGCTTTACTCTAATGGGTGTGTTTTGAAATGTATGGATCTGATGACATATTTCCATAGTTTTCCCTGGGACTGTTGTAAAAGTATCATGAAACTAACTTAGAACATGGGCTAGTTCTTGTTTTTGACTGTCTAGTAAAGAAGGATTTATTGTCAAATCTTTAGACAATTGTTCTCCTTCCAGTCTATCATATACCAGCTCCATCTCATTGTCCAATGGGTTGGAACATACATACATGACTTCAGTAGGCCTATCATGCCATCTTTTCAATAAATTGGCATGGTACACTTTTTAGTTTTTTTTTCTGTCTGGTACTTCCACCAAATATAGTGGGGCTAATTTGTTTCTGTATCACATAAGGCCCTTGCCATTTCATAGTTAACTTGTTTTCAGTGGATGGAAGCAACAATAAGACACGATCCCCAGAGCTAAAGTGTTTTCACCCACCCTATGTCATATCTTTCTTTCTGATAGTCTTGCTTGATTTGATTCTGTTCTTACGCAACTTGGGTATACTTAGCTATTTTTACGTGGCTGCGTAATATAATCAAGAGGTAGTGGGATTTTTCCAGGTGGTAATATCCTCCCACTGTTCCATAACTATGTCTAGGAGACCTCTGGGATTCTTACCATATAATAGTTCAAATGGTGAGAATCCAATCGATGCTTGAGGTACCTCACGATATGCAAAAAGTAACAGTGGCAGATATAGGTCCCAGTGTTTACCCTCATCTTCCACATACTTTTGTATCATTTTCTTCAGTGTTTTGTTGAAACGCTCGACCAAGCCATCAGTCTGGGGATGGTATGGAGATGTGTAGACAGCTTCTACCCCCAGAGCTTGGTAGAGCGTTTCAAAATGGCTGAACAGAAATTGGTTCCCCTATCCGTTAAAATAACTTTTGGTATGCCCACTCTGCTAAATACCTTGAGCAACTCCTCTGCTATTTTATCCACTGTTATTGTGCGTAGAGGAATAGCCTCAGGATATTTTGTAGCATAGTCACACAACACAAGGGCAAACCTGTTGCCTTTAGTACTTTTGGGGAGAGGTCCTATAATATCCATGGCCAATCTTTCAAAGGGCATAGCAACCAATGGTAAAGGTTGAAGAGGGACTTTGTCCTTTCTTGTAACCGGCACCACCCTTTGGCACTAGCTGCAACTTTTGAAATATTCAGCCACTTGATCATGAATGCTGAGCCAAAAGAATCTATATAGTAACCTTTTAAAGTTCTATCCCTTCTGCATGTCCCCACATGGTACATCATCGCTAAGAGTATTAACTGTTCTCTATACTGACTAGGAACCACCAGTTGATCTACCATTTCCCAGTTTTTGGATTCGACAAACTCTATACAATTTATCCTGTTGCAATTTATACATTGAGGTGTACCTTCCACCCCATCAGCAATAACCTGGGAAAACAAAGGGGTTAGTGTAGGGTCATTCTTTTGGTCACTGATAAAAGAGTCCGACTTTACAGTTTTACCATGGCATCATCACAACCTAAGTCCTTTGTTTTATTCCATGTCCATTTTTCTAGTCTCTTTGTTTTTTGATTTAACAGTTTTCCAGGAACATCAAATAAGGTATCATCAAAGGAAACAATTCACTGTCCATTTGTTCCTGAGATGCTTGAGATCGTGTAACCACAGCAGATATAGAAGAAGAGGCAGTCAATAAATTGTTAAATACAGGAAAGTCATGTCCCAATATCACAGGTACTGGTAGTCTAGAAACCACGCCTATCTTCAGATGATGTGCCATACCTGATGCAGTAATAGTAGCTTTCTGTACAGGATAAAAATGAGTGTCCCCATGAACACAAGTCACCCCAGTTTTCTCCGAGTGTTTCTTTGTAAGAGCACCACTGAGTAAATCACGCGTACAGGGTTTGCTTACTTCCTGAATCAATCAATGCCATCACATCCTGTCCTCCAACATTGACAGACACAGTATATTGCCCCCAGTTTGCTAAGGCCAGATGAGAAGGATCAGATTTTTTCTTGGGGCAGAATCTAGCGATGTGTCCCTTGGTCTGACACTCGTGGCAAATAATATCTGGGTTAAATGTTCTCATACTTTTTCTTTCCTCTTTTGGCTTAGTAGAAGGACTAGTGGGTGGATGTTTTATCAATACTTGGGAAGTATTTGTTCCATGAGACCCTTTCTGACGATGTGGGTGGGCTGTAATATAATCTTCAGCTAAACTGACAGCTTTTTCTACTGTGTCAGGTCGATGTTCTCTTACCTACATTTGAACCTCATAAGGTAGTATTTTTACAAATTGTTCTAACACAACTGACTCAACCACTTGATGTATGGTACGAGTTGCAGGTTGTAGCCATTTTGTGCACAAGTCTTGCAATCGAGCACAAGCTTCTTGTGGGGACTCAACAGTATGATATCTGAATGCTCGAAACCTTTGATGATAAGTCTCTGCACTGATGTCATACCTTTTTAATATTGCTTGTTTAACATGATCATAGTTGGTAACATTTCTAGGTTCTACGTGACTATAAGCTAGCTGAGCCTTGCCTGTGAGATATGGGGCTAAACGAATAACCCACTGATCCCTAGGCCACCCACAAGCTGTTGCCACTCTTTCAAATGTTGTAATGTATGCTTCAATATCATCACTGTCCATTAGTCTGGGAATTTTAATGTCCTTTGGGCCCCCACTAGGTAGAATAGGTCTAGTAGTTCCAATAGCCTGAATAGCCTTAACAGTCTCCACCCACCTGGTCTCATTTTGTAGACAGTCTTTCTCATTTTGTAGACGGTCTCTCTCATTTTGTAGACGATCTCTCTCTCTCTGCTTCTCCAGCTCGAGCTGTCTCACACATAACCATCTCAGCAAATCATGTACTTCGGAAGGGGGTTCCTCTTCCTTCTCTTTGACATCTTCACCCCCAATAGCTTCTTCCACTGTCTCTGGTCTCTTTCTCTTTCTCTCAGTCTCTTTTCTTCTGACATCAACCAATCCAGCTGCTAGGGGTAGTTGAAATTTGTCCACCATGGTTCTGGTCCATGTACCTTCCGGTGCCGACATTTCCGCTTTCTCCATCTTCTTCTGCTCCTCCATAATGACTCTGGACAATATCCACAAGAAAGGTGGCTCTCCTTCCCTTGTGATATCCCACTTCTCACACCAAATGTGCATGTGGGGGTGTCCAATAAAGTCCAGAGAGCAGTCAGGATCCGATATTTCAAAATTTATTAGAAGCAGAAAAAAATAAAATGGACTTAAAGCAGAACTTGTACATAACTTTCAAAAAAAACATAAGGCACAGGAAATCATATCTTTAACAAGAAAGAAAATTCCTGCCAAAAAGGCACCTAGAAACTGGCTAGGCATCTGGTAGGTTTGCCTTCCTACCACACACTGACTCAACATTTCACATTCACCTCCTTTTATACCAGTGGAGGAGCACATGACTTTGTTAGCTCCACCCTCAACTTGCATCATAAAAGTGGGTCAACCAGGGCCGCTCAGTCCTATAAGGAGTTGGACTGAGAGGGAGCTGGAAGCATTTTACAAGAGAGTTGTAAGTCTAAGGCATTTCTGCATCACATTGGGAGACTTTAGTCCTTTTAAGTTAAACAGTTTTATCTCTCTCCTTTTAACAGTGGCATGCATTGCCTTCTCCCTTTTAAAAGTACTAGTTAAACCTTTTTATTTAAGGAATAAACAAACACCACTTTTCAAATGATTTCTCAGTTATAATTCTGAGGTATAACATAACTCTGAGCTTCTCACACTAAAAACAAGCAAAAAGACTATTAAGTTGTTCAGAGCTTCACCAGATAATGAAAATGCCATAACAAACTCTTTTTGCGTCTTCGCGATTCATGCGATCGCGATCAGCGCGATCCTACGATCACATGATCGCACAGTCGACGATGCGCACATTCGTGCAGGAAAATTAATCAAACAGCTTGTACTGCAAGCACAGAACATTCTAAACATTGGGGCTTTATTATTTAGAGAAACAAGCTGGAAATAAGGAAGGGACAGAAAGACTGCTCAAAGCTGGCCAAGCTTGAGTAGGGAATGACAGAGAAGGAGCGATAGTAAAAGGAAGAGATTAGAAGAGCAGGAGACTGTTGCAACAGATTTTTTTTAAATATTTTAGCCCACAATGTTCTAAAATTACCTCCAAAACACAGGCAGGTAATTACATATGCTCTGTATCCATGAGAGCATATCCAAGTTCGGGGGGGGGGTCACCGACCCTACCACATTTGGTCTTTTTTCTACCCACCAATCTTGTCTGCCTGGGCCTACTAGCATGGCTGAGCAAGAAATGCACCTTTCCTCCCTGTCCAGAGTGGAAACTATGTTTCAGAAATTAATATCTGAAATGAAAGATTTAAAAATAGCTTCTCAGCAAAATACAGCTACTCTGCAAACCTTGGACACTCGCTTACTGAACATTGAAAACAAAACTAAACAAAATGAATCCTCAGTCCAAGATCTCAAAGCTACCATAAGGGAACAGGACAGAACCATCAAAACACTCCAAACTAAAATAGAGGACATTGAAAATAGATGCTGCAGCCGGCCCGGTGGCACTAAGGGTTGAGGCGCTGGACGCCACATCTCGCGCCACACCAGTGACCCGGGTTCGGGAACAAGCCTAGGTCATTGGGGGTTGGCAGGGGAGGAGAAGGATTGAGCATCCATCGGACTGCTCTCCTTCTCTGGGGAGGGGGGTGGAATGCTCCGGTGGCCTAGTGGCCTCTAGCAATGGCTGGGGGCAACTGCAGACCATGGGCAGAATGGGGGGACATGCTGAGGCAGGCGGCTGGGAGAGCACGTGCAGTGGCGTCTGGCGCTCCTGTCCTTGGTCATTGCACAGGCGTCCATGGGAGAAAAATGGAAAAACACTAGCCACCAGTCGCGGCAGCTTGATGGCTGTCTCCGAGGAGGACTTGCTCGGCGCCGAGGGTGCGCGGCTCACTGGATCTGGTCCTGGTGTGAGAGTGCAAGGGGAGCTCTCCACCTCCCCGCCTCGGGGGGCAAGCCATGGGGGTATGCCGCGGGCCCGAACATGGAGCTGGGGGTCCTTGGGACGGTGGCCAGAAACCTCAGGAGGATGCCTGGAAGTGTGAGGTAGGCAGGCTGGTGACCGGGGGGGGGAAAAAGTACTAAAAAAAAAAAAAATAGATGCTGCAGAAATAACTTAAGATTCTTTGGCTTCCCTGAGGGTTCTGAACTTGGAGACATGATTGCCTTACTCCTGCATGTTTTGCCTGCTATGCTGCGTCTTCCACCCAACCTCAACTTAATCACAGAGCGCTCCCACCGCTCACTGGGCCCAAGGCCAAGTCCAGACCAAAAACCGAGGCCAATAATCGCACGGTTTCTTAATTATGCTCACACTGAAATTATACTGCAGAAAGCAAGAGAAACCAGAATCCTGATGTGGCAAGAATCTAGAATTTACATATACAGGGACTACTCTAAAGAATTGTCTGCTAAAAGGCGTGCTTTCAACCCAATCAAACAAGTATTACTGTACACCAAAAAGGGATAAGGTTTGCTCTCCGGTACCCTGCAGTGATGAGACTTTATTTGGGTAATAGATTTAAAGATTTTAACACCCCAGAAACCCTGTCTGCTTTCATTGAAACTTTACTAGCTCAGTGTTCCTCGCACTCCCGAACTGTTACACTCAGGACTCTTGGCTGATTTAACTTTTTGCGAGTTTGGAGCTGCTCAGGACACCAGAGACTCACTCCCTACTCGTGCAGACAGAGAAACACCTTGCCCGGATAGCTCACTCCCCAGGCAGTCGGACCGTATTCAAGACAAAAAAAGTACCAACACCAAATCTGCCAGAACTGCCTGCTGTGGAGATCAGACCACAAACAAAAGCACTGCAGCTTCCAAAAGGGGCTCCCATCTGTCCTCACCACTTCCTCTGAATAATATGTTCGCCCCTCTACAGGACACAGTTATGTCCTCGCAAGAGGATTTGTACCAGGTAGATGCAGAGACTTTGAAGAATGTCCCTAACATCCCGGAAGCTGGACCAATCTCCGCCGACTCCTCCTGGGCAGAAATTGACTCTAGGTCCCCTCTTAAGCTGTGTGAACCACCAAAGAAAAAAAGAAAAGGCAAGAGTAACCTCAAATCCCTTCCTCTGACTTCCAAATCCCGTAAGGTGAGTGGAACATGATCAGTGGCTTTTTATTAATATCTGCCATATCCTAAATCATTGCCTATGCAACCTCCTTGCTGTTCAGACTTCCTATAATAGCTTTCAGGGATCTGCCTGAATACTGGTGTGGCTTCTTGCGACAGACCTGCTTTCACTCTCAGCAGGTACTTAACTGCCAAAGCCGTACATCACGGTTAGCATATTTATACAGCCGTGCGCTCTCCTTCCCAAGACCAGCTTTCAATTTTAGCGCTCTTTAGACTTCACAGCACAAGTAATACAAGTCGGATGCTAATTGGGTTAAAGGTAACATTACACATTTTTTGTTAATGATTATTAACACTTATCTGACCAATCTCCTACTATGAATAATTCTCTACTGTTGCAACAGGCACTCTTAAGGCTCCTAAGTGTACTTTATGTTTCCCTTTTCATTTAATTTTGACCTACTAACCCATAAAATCCTTTTTTGTTGCTTAACCCCACTTATTACCTTACTCCCCCCCCCCGCAATCTCTTCTGTCTAGCTTTCCCCTTCTTTATTGTCTGTGCTCCTCTATTAAGGTACATCTGGCAGGCCATTTTTGAGACCCATGGTCCCATTACATTTTATTACATAAACTCAGGCATTGTACCCTAATGGAACTTTTTATTGCAAAGCCAAGGCATATGCTTGAACCCGGATGCAATTGCTCTTAACGAAACTGCACTCTCCCTTTTTGGGGTGATTCACTGAGCCTAATCTCTAGACTCAGTCAGTCCCCCTCAAGATTCACTAAAAAGAGGCTATTTTCGGGCATATGGACAGCTTCTTTAAACCCCATGGGGTACTGAACTTCCTCTTATATGGCACCAAAATTCTCGAAGCCTGTGTACTACTTTTCACAGACAAACATCTACCCTACATGCTTATGAAAAATCTCTCATGTTCGTACTACCACTTCAATTGATTGCATATGTGGGTTATAACTTTATTAAGAGTGCCCTGTTGCCCCATCTCACTTTTACCTATCTTTAATGTATACACCCTTGACTTAGTTACCATCCTAATTTGTTTGCTTAGCTACAACAATAATTGTTTCTGTGTGTGTGTGTGTGTGTATATGTGTGTGTATATGTATATATAATTGTATATATGTGTGTACGTATATATATATATATATATATATATTAGATGCAAAAAAACTCAGTTTAATGCATCAGTTAGGGTTGTTCCACAGCGACAAAAGCGATGAAATTCGATGTTAGGGTTGAAACCCCCTTTGCACCCTCAGCCACCCCCAAATGGAATCAGGGTGTGCATTGGGTCATCGGTCCTAATTCTCACCCCATCACATGTGGAAAGAAACTGAGGAATAGGAGAATGGGGTGAGAGTTAGGACCCGATGATAGCAACGTACCCGATTTCCAGTTGGGGAGGTAGTGGAGGGGTGTAAAAGTTCAACTAACATCGAATTTCCTCGCTTTGTCGCTGTGGAATAACCCTAACTGATGCATTAAACAGAGTTTTTTGCCTCTAATTACCTTCTTTTTGAGAATGATAACGAGAAATAGTGCCGCCACATAATGTGGCAGCGGGAGCGCGGGGCCCATGTGATGTCTTGTCACATAGTAACATTGTGCCCGCAAACGCAAATCGTAATGTGCATGGTGACACAAAGCAAAACAAAAAGAGAAACAGTACTGTAGACAGAAATGTTAAAAACAATGCAAACGCAACCGCAAATGAAAACACAAAGGTTAACGCACGTGGTGGCGTAAACGTGAACAGTAAGTGAAACAGGTACGGAACCTCAAGTGGAAACGGTAATGGTAACAGTAATGTAAGCGCACAGGCTGGTTTTCTCCAAAAGCTGCATAGAGAAAGACAGTGAGTACAAAGAATGTATGCAAAATAATGACTCTCGGAACAGAAAATGAGGACTTGTAATAGTAAATTGCTTATATCTCAGGAACCGTACGACATAGAAAAAAAATGTGAAAGTCATATGAATTATCACTTTCCTGGCTAGTTTTGTACTTAGCCCCTGTTAGGGGGCTAAGTGTTTTTCTGACGAAAGTCCATATCTAACACCGTTTCCGAGACACGGGCCCTGAAAAGTCGTGACGAGCCATAATGTAATCCTATGGGAAAAAACAGAAGTTCGGTGCCATAACTTTGCCTCCCTGTAATATTTTTTCACCAAAGTACTGAAAGGCACATCTGTGGGATGCTGGCTGTGTTCCCTACAAATTTCAGCCCAAAGGACCAAACCGTTATTGTGCAGCAGGGGGCCAAACGATTGCTGCAATGCATCGTACGCTGTAATGTTAGCCTATGGGAAAAAGTGTAAACTTTGGAGTACCGTAACTTTTCCGCCGTGTAATATTTTTTCAACAAAACACTGAAAAGCACATCTGTGAGATGTCGGCTGCATTCACTCCAAATTTCAGCCCAAAACTCCAAACTGTTCTTTTGCAGCGGGGTGCCAAAGAATTGCTGTCATTTTCCCACAGCCTAGAAAAGTACTGTTGCAATTTGCGAAAGCTTTCTCAAATTCATTAGACAGTGTCGTACGTGTGAAAGTACTTTTTCCAGAAATGTGAAAAACATATTTCTGGGGTGTTTAACCCCAAAATAAAGACATGGCTAGCATCCTCAGGGTCCGACTAGGTGAATACAAAAATAATTAGGTTGCTAAAGGGTCCCAAATTTAAATGCCAAGCATTTTTCTGATCACCAACTGAAAACAAAATGGTGATTTGCGACAGTAAAAGGGCCATTTGCAAAAGTAAAAACTGCATTTGCGACACTGTCGAAATTTTTGTTAACTTTTCCCATTGACTTATAATGGGAACTTGTTTTTTGAATAACTTTTGAACCGTTTAATATTTTTTCACAAAATCTTTGAAAGGCACATAAGGGACCCCAGCCACACATTCCCTGAAGATTTTGGGCCAGTCACACAAACCGTGCGACCTGTAGGCGCGACCATAAAATCCCAGAAAAAGCGTAAGCATGCCGCATGAGATCGCTGTAATTACTCTCACCCGTATATCCGACTGGTACGAAACTTGGCAGATCCCAAGGCATATGGGTCTTGATCGTGTATTCCAAATTTCAGGCAAATCCGTTAAACAGTTGCAAAGTTATTAAGGTGTAAAATTTTGGGTTTAACATGTAACTGGCTCCTCAACCCTAACTATGGTAGCACTACCGTTCTACCATAATATATATATATATATATATATATATACACGCACACACATTTAAATAGGCATAACCTTTTTTAAGAGAGCAATCCAGCTCTGTTGGTTTTCTTTTTCCACTCAACTGTTTTGTTATATAATGTCCTGGTTGTTGTTGCTACTAAAATATTTTACTTCTTCCTTGATATAATTACATTGAATTTCTTCATTTCTTTTTTGATGAAGCTGATATGCTGGTTTCCCCTTGGGAATCATGTTTGTGTTTAATCTTGACTAAGTTTGAAATAGTCCTTTCACTACATCTATAATCCTCATGTTATTAACTGTCTGATTTAACTTCATATTCATCAGTGGTATTTCCACCTGGATTTAGTGCTGGTTAGCTACTGCACACCCAATTGCTTTATGAGAGAGTCTGCATACCTCTGTACTGACTCATATCTCATACCGCAATATAGAATGTTTAATTGTTATATATAGAGAGTGTTCGTATTTAAGTGTTGGTTAATTTGTTTACAGTTCTTGGTCTTTTATCACTTGTTGAAGAGACGCATCAATTATAACTGCTGTGAAATCATACTCCTGCAGCTCGCAGTATTTTTTTGGTCCTGCACACATTCCCATACTCATTTCTTCGTGTTTCATAAACTATGTTATCCTGTTGGCCTCTCAGTGTCCCCCGCCATTATCTTTTTTGAGTCCCTTTTACCAGACAATCGGTACCTTAACTTTTACACTAAATATGGCTGATCTATTACTACACTCCTGGAATGTTAAGGGACTCAACTCTCCTTGTAAATGTAGACAAATTCTATCCCACCTTAAAAAACAAAAGACAAGGATAGCATTCTTACAGGAAACTAAGCTTCTGGTGGAGGACACGGATAGGCTAAAACGGGATTGGGTTGGTCATATATTTGCTTCTTCTTACACTTCTAAAAAAAGAGGCGTAGCAATTCTGATCCATAAAAATCTTAAATGGTCCCACTTAAAAACAATTAGTGGTACCGAAGGCAGATGGGTACTTGTTACATTTAATACACCTTCTGGCCCTTTAACACTGGTTAATGTGTATGCCCCTAATTCTGACTCACCGGAATTTTTTAATAATTTGGCCCAACAAATTTTGTCTAACAATACAGATAATGCTCCTGTACTGATGGGTGGGGATCTAAACCTCGCACTAGAAACACATTTAGACAGAGGCAACACTTCGTTGGATGCCCACCTTAGAAGGATTGATACCCTATCTTTACTCATGAAAGATTTTGGTCTTACAGAGCTCTGGAGACTTTTTCATCCCAGCGAAAGGAAATATACCTTCCATTCTCCACTTCATAAGTCTTATAGTAGGATCGACTATTGGTTTGTATCCCATTCTATTGTAGATAAAGTAATTGAAACCTCAGTTCTCCCAATGGTCATATCAGACCATTCTCCGGTTTGTATTCATTTACTCTGGGGCCCACCATTAGCTAAATCACCCATGTGGCATCTGGATCCCCTATTAATTAAAGACCCAGAATTTATCTCATGGGTTAAAACTCAAATCCAGGAATTTCTGTCTTTTAACAAACCCTCAGATACTTCTATGAGCACATTATGGGAAGCCTTAAAAGTTACCATTCGAGGTAAAATTATAAGTTTTGCAGCTCATCGTAAAAAAGCAAGAGAACAACTAGCTACCATGGAGAAACAACTTAAGGAAAAATAATCCCTTTATTTCAAATCTCCAAAACCTGATCATAATTCACCCCTCCACTTAGAAATTTTAGATCTTAGAATAAAAATGAATGAGCTCGTAACTCGAAAAACCGAACTGGCATTATTCAAACTTAAACATAAATACTGGGAACAAGGCGATAAATGTGGCAAACTATTAGCTTACCAACTTAAAAATCAACAGACAGAAAGGCATATAGTGGGCATTAAAGACCAATTAGGTCAGCTCCATACTGATGGTCCTTCTATTAATTAGAACATGATGTCCTTTTATGAACGATTATATACTCAGCTTAACTCTGTCCCTAATCCCCACATTCAACACTTTCTAAATAGAATACATGTCCCCCATCTTTCTGATCAAGACAAAAAAGACTTAGACTCCCCTTTCACTTTGCAAGAAGTCCGAAATGCCCTTTCGTCCCTAAAATCTGGCAAAGCTCCAGGTGGAGATGGCTTCCCTGTTGACTTTTATAAGCACTTTCTGATATTTTATGTCCTTTAATCTTTAAGGCCTTTCAGGAAGCTAATCAAACCGGTAGACTCCCCCCCACCGATGTCAGAAGCCATTATAACAGTAATACCAAAAAAAGATAAAGATCCTTCTCTCGCCTCTAGTTACAGACCAATATCTCTCTTAAATACAGATGGAAAAATGTTTGCAAAACTTTTAAACTCCCGGCTGGAACCATTTATCTCTAAATTAGCTCATAAGTCCCAAGCAGGCTTTATTAAGGGAAGAAATGGCTCCTATCACCTACGCTCATTATTTAATTTAATATATAAGGCTAAATCTCTAAAAACAGCTGCTGCTGCTGCTATAGCGATTGACTTTGAAAAGGCCTTTGATTTTTTAAGTTGGAATTACTTATGCCAAACTTTAAATTAAACTTTAAATTTTTTTGGTTTTCCCAATATGTTTTGCTCCTGGATTAAATTATTATATGCATCCCCCTCCGCTAGAGGACTAACCAACTCCACACTTTCTTCCTCCTTCCCTCTGGCCAGAGGTACCAGGCAAGGTTGCCTGTTATCACCCTCCCTTTTTATCCTAGTGATGGAACCTCTATCTGCCCACCTTTGCTTATCTAACATACTAACATACTATTTGCCAGCAGATTAGGCCTTATGGTCTATCAAGTCTGCTCGAACCTAGATCCTTAGTTGGGTGCAGAGACCCTCCCATCCCTTGTGCTCCAGAAACCCCTATCATCCATCCCCACACCCCCGGGACAGGCCATCATCTGATACATCCACTTTCTGTGTCTGTCCCACCCTCTCTTAAAGCCCTCCACTGTGGATCTCTGAACCAGCTCACCAGGCAGAGCATTCCAAGGGTCCACCACCCTCTCAGTGAAAAACCTCCTCCTCTTTTCCCCTCACCCTTCCACCTTCCAACTTCAAACCATCCCTCTCTGGTGATGCCTTCCTGCTTTAGTCTAAGATCCTCCATGTTTACCTCCCATGTTTACCCTATTTATTCCCTGAGGTACTTGAAGACCTCAATCCATGTCCCTGTCTCCTCTCCTCCAATGAAAACAGGCAGAGCTCCTCAAGTCTGTCCTCGTAAGTCAAATCCCTAGCCCTCGTATCATCTTTGTTGCCCTCCTCTGTACCCTCTCCAGGGCTGTATGTCCCTCTTCAAGTGTGGTCTCCAGTACTGTACACAGTACTCAAGGTGTGGTCTAACCAGTCCATTGTACAGCAGCAGAATCACTTCCTTGCTCCTTGAGGTGATCCCCTTTGATGCATCCCAACATCCTGTTTGCCTTGCTAGCTGCTCTCCTGCACTGCTCAGAGTTATTCATACATGTATCCACCATGACCCCTAGGTCTTTTCCCTATTGAGGCTTCCAGCACCTCCCTCCCAGGGTGTACCCTCGTTTAGGGTTCCTGACCAAGATGCAACACCTTGCATCGGTGATATTAAATTAATTTCCATGTGTGAGCCCAGCTTTCCAGGGTGTCCAGGTCCCTTGCAGACCAACCTCCCCTCTTCTCCCTCAACTACTGCTCCCATCTTGGAGTCATCCGAGAGACTCCTTTCACACCCTATACCATCCCTGATGTCTGATATGTATGCATTAAACAGGTTGGACCCAGGACCGACCCTGTGGTACCCACTACCAAACCTCTGTAGGGTTGAGAGCTCCCACAGACCACTACTCTCTGAGTGCGTCCAGCTATCAGTTTTCAATCCATCTGACCATCAAAGGCCTACTCCTAACCCCATCAGTTTCTCCACCAGACCATTGTGGGGACAGGTCAAGCCTTGCTGAAGTCCAAGAATAATACATCCACAGGCTTACTCTGTCAGTTCTGATGTTACCCATTCATAGAACTCACAAGGTTGGTTTGACATGATCTACCTACACACAACCATGCTGCCAACTATCCAGACCTCCACCTCCCCAAGTAAACCCTAATCGTTCCTTTAGTATACTCTCCATTAATTTTCCCACCACGAGGTTAAACTGAGTGGGTCTATAGTTTCTAGTACTTCCAACCGACCCCCTTTATGGATTAATTTACCACATGTACTCTAAGCAAATCCCTAAGTACCTCCCTATCTCAAGTGACCTGACCCAAAGCTCCACCAGAAGTACAGCAAGTATGTCCGCCCAATTCCCATAGTACTCTCCGGATGAATGCCATCCGGCCAAGGTTGTCACAATGGGAATAGGAGTGGGATCAGGCAGGAGGTAGGATCAGGAGCAACAGAAATGGAGCAAAGGGAGAAAGGTACCCCAGGGGTGTCACATCTGGATAAGGATAAAAGTCCCTCACCTCTTCCACCACCCTTCTTCTGATCTCAATCTGCTGAGATGGCCCTTAGTTTTCTCACTCCCCAATGTACCAGAAGAACCCCTTTCCCCTCCATGTGTCCCCTGTGCCAGCCGTTGTCTTTACTGGACTTTGCTCCCCTCACCATCTGGTGACTTTTCTAGATACAAGCTGGTACATTTCCTTATCCTATCCCTCTTGTTGTTTTTATATTTTTTATACCGCCTTCTTTCTCTGACTGCTACCTGGACCTCACTGGACCACCAGCATGGTTTATGTGACCTTGCTCCCTTCACGTTTCAACTTGGCGCAGATCTGACTGCCTCATGAAGTCCCGTTTATGACCTCCATCTCCTTTCCACACTTGTCGTTGGTAATCCCTTCAAGTGATCCTTGAGATTTCCCATGCCCATAAAGTCACCCCCTGAAGTCCACTGCCAGTGTCCTGAATCTCACCTCCCCAATGCTTATTTGAAACCAGACAGTATTGTGGTCCTCCCAGTCAGGGGTCCTGTACAACCATGTCCCTACCAGATCCCCATCTGCCAGAACCACATCAGGACATGCCCCTCCTTGTGGGCTCCATCACATGCTGTGTTAAGAACACATCCTGGAAGCCATCAGCAGCCTCTGCTCCTTGGCCACCTTAGAGGACATGGTTCCCCAGTTTTTACCTGGCATATTAAGGTCCCCATCAACACCACCCCTTCCCTTTTGGACCACACTGGGCAATGATGTTGTCCAGCAAACCATCCTCTAGAACATCACTCATCCTGGGGGCCTATATGCTACCCAAGCTTGACCTTATCTCCTGCTGGGGATCGTGAAGGTGACCCATAAGGCCTCCCGTTTCCCTCTGCCTCTTCTACCATAGCAATTTCTATGTCATCTCTAATAGACATCCACTCCTCCCCTCTGCCCTCCTTTCTATCCTTCCCTAAGCATAGTGTGCCCCACTACATTTAGGTCCCAGTCATGGGTTTTGTTGGCCACGTTTCCGTGACTGCGCCCATCACCCCCTCGAACAGCATGGCCTGGAACTCTGGCAACTTGTTTCCCAAGCTCCTGGCATTTATAACACTAACCCCCACCCTTATCCCTGATCCTTTTTGTAGACCTCACCCAGATTCATATACTTCCATCCTCCCCTGCTCCTCCTGAAACCTCCCCTCCAGTCTGTTTCCCCCTCCCCTTGGGCAGAGGCTACTCCCTCATCTGGAGGAGGGCTTCTAGTCAGCCCTCCTATCCCTTCCCCCCTTACAAGTTTAAACCCCACCTTTCTTGTATGTAGTCAGCCATCCCCTGTTTAGAGACTTCCTTCCTAATGGGGCAAGATGAAACCTGTCCTTGGCATATAGTCCCTTATCCTCCCAAACTCCATTCCAGTTCCTAACACTCCAGACCCATTCTCTTCACCCCACTTCCTGAGCCATTTATTAACCTCTGTGAGATTCATTTTTTTCTCCACTGAGGCCTTTGGTACTTGGCAATATCTCCGAAAAGGAAATGTTGCATCCATTATCCCGACAGACTCTGGCAAGTTCTTGGAACCTTGCTTGGATTTCATAATGCTATTTCCCTCTAGATCATTAGTTCCCAAATGCACAGAAATCCGGTTTCCGCCACAATCCTAACCATTTCATACACCATGAACTTTGCTCTGTGCACTGTCAGCCCAGAGATACTCACTACCTTCACCTGGCTATGGCATCCATCCCCTGTCCCTCCAATGGATACCCTTAATCATCGAGTCTCCCAGTAACAGAACCTTAACACCGCCATCATCCTTATGGTTACCTCCACTATGCCCTCTCAGCCCCCTCCCCACTTTAATCATGATCGCAATTTCATGGGAGTCTTCCTGCCTTATTAGAGACCCCTTGTCACCCTCCCTTTCTGCCTCCTTGCTATTTTGCCCTTAACTCAAACCCCTTCTGAATAGGTGTCCCTTTAACCCTCTCTTATCTGAACCATTTTATCCTGGCCTGATGGTTCCCTTCCCCCCTTTTTCCCATCCCCCTTGTAATAGTACCCTGTCTCCAGAGGCTCTCTGTGGGTCCCCTTTAGCTAGGGCCCCATCCTTGGTGCAACCTTCCTGCTGAAGGGGGCTCCTCTCCCACATCCTTGTCTCCCAGTTTCTCTCCAATCATGCTCTCCTCCCTCATGTCTGGAATATGTTGCATCTCCCCCATTTGCTTAACATATATGTTTCCCCTTCTCCCTCTGGGACTATGTCTATCCTTTCCATAGCTGTTCTGTGATGCCCTATGGGTATCTGACTCCCTCCCCCCGGCCTCTGTATAAGTTTCCTCATTTCCACCAACCCCTTCCTCCCCCTCTAGGATGCTTAGTATCTCAAATTTATTGTGACACTCTATGTCAGCCTCCATCAAGTAACCCGAGTTTCCCTGACTGCATCTCTAAACTGACCCTCTTCTTCCTCTCTTACTACTGTTCATCTTAGGAGCTCCTTCCCACAGTCTGCTGTTTTAGGCTTCCTTTAACAGCCCCTCCTGACTCTTCCCCTCCAGTCTCCTTGAATTCAGAATTTTCACCCTGCGCTTTCCCGCCAGCATCAACTTCCTATCACGGGTCCTCTGTCCATAATATCCCCCCTTCTGCTTGCTGTGCATGATGTCCTGTAATTTCAGGCGTTGCCCAGCCTCCCCTCAGCCCCACCCTTCTGCCCATATCCACACCCTTGTCCTTGGACACCCCCCAGCTCCCACAGCTTACTCCTTAACCAATATACCTCACTCCTGATACAAGATAGCTGTCTACAGGTGGGCAGCCTCCCTCTCTCAGGCCCAATTTAGAATTATTGCCATCCCACAGCCTGTGCAGCCTACAAGCCTTCCGAAGATGCCTGCCATGGTGGAATATGGCCACCCTGATTATCCCCTCTGTTTATAATACTGCACCCCCTTTTCTCAGTCCCTTTCCCTGGAGTACAGTTTCTCTCTATACTGACTGTAGTTATTTACAAACCAATTTCAATCCCACCAACAAAGTTCCCAAGTCTCACAAACACATACAGTCCAGTATGTGTTCAGTCCCACTAACAGTGTGTGTAAGCAGACACCAGGTGCCGTATGATGTCACAGGCCCACCAACTCCTGTTGCTTCAAATTTCAGTCCCAAACAGAAATACTCAGCCCTTCAATCCCAACCCCAGTGGCTTTTCAGTATTTAAGAAAGCCTACAAAACAGGGTGGGTGGGAGGGCTCTACCAAACACCAGGCAAACAACACATTTAAATTACCTTCTAATTTTCCCTGCCAAACATCTATCTCCAAACCTACAATATCACAGCCCAAGTATCAGTTCAAATTCAAGGTAATAATTTTTAACACATAGAACTAATTTCACTTACAACTATTCAAATATTTCAGTTTAAAACAAAATATAACTCCTGGCCTCTTTTCTACCAACCTGTTGCTTAAGCTCCCAAGTGAACATCTAGCAATATTAAAGGGATTCCCATCAGTAATCTTTGTTATACCTCTCTATCATATGCAGATGATCTCTTAATTCTTCTAGAAAATCTCAAAGAAGCAGGGCATCCACTGGTAAACCTACTTAATGAATTCACCACAATCCCGGGCCTGGCATTAAACTTCAGCAAAACCAAGACATTACCCTTAAACTCTCTTTGTAAACCGTATATGAATAACTCTTTTGGCTTTCGATGGGCTCCACAGGATCTAACATATCTTGGAATTAAAATCATCCCAAACTTAGAGAAAACATGGGAAGCTAATTTTACTCCTCTTTTATCCAATATTAGAACCATTTTAGATTGGTGGAAACTACTCAACTTATCTTTCACGGGAAAGATAGCAGCTATTAAAATGACCATTGCATCTAAAATATTTTATCTTTTCACTAATATCCCTTTATTTCTTCCTATCAGTTTCTTAAACAAACTTGACAAACTTATTGGTAATTTTATATGGCAGGGGAAACCTTTGAGGTTTAGTCGCACTAAGCTGTGTCTGCACTGGTCTAAAGGGGGCTTTGGATTGCCCTGGTTTAATGCTTACCTATGGGCCTTCTACGCCACTCAAACCATCAAATGGTTTAGCAAGCCTACACCTCATACACCACTATGGGTGGAAATGGAAACCTCACTCAGCGTAAGTAAATGCCCTACAACCTTTATCTATAATGCCCTTTCTCCTACGCTAGGATTTCATCCCACAATTTCGTCTTCTGTTTACTATTGGAAACAAATCCATAAACAGCTAAAATCTAACCCAACTCCTCTCTTTAATCTCCTATTTGGGGCAATCTAAATATTGCCCTCGAGAAATATCCCATCTTTTGTCACTCATGGCATAATAAGGGTGTATCCTTCTTAGGGAATAGCCTAATAAAAAACACTCTCATCTTAAAACCTTTCAACGAACTGTGCATTCAATGGGAACTCCCTAAGCAAGACTTCTGGAAATATCTCCAACTCCATACTGCATGCAACACCTTTTTTCAACACTTACATACACATGATATTCATGACCAACATATTACCTCGTGGATCAGTTCTACCTCTAATTTGACCAGTATCATATATAAGGATATCAGAAATACATTGTCAGACCAATCCCTAAAAGCTAAAACTAAGTGGAGCAAACTTCTGAACTATGATATATCAGACTTCCAATGGTGTAAGTGCTGGTTCCTTATCCACAAAACATTCATGGATACTCGTAGTCCTCTAATCCAGACAAAAATCCTTCACCTCTGGTACAGAACACCTCCTGTTCTATACCGTATAGGCTTAATTAACTCCAACAACTGCTGGTGTTGCAACAAACCTAATGGGAATTTACTTCATATATTATGGTACTGTGACCCCATTCTCAAACTTTGGTCTAAAGTTCAACAATTTGCATCTAAAGTGATGGGCCATATTGTCACTTTTGACTCTAAATCTTCCCTGCTTGGAATTCCCTCTTTCTCTAATGTCTCTCTCTCTCTCTCTCTCTCTCAAGCTCAATATAAATGGCTTAACTTACTCTCCTTGCAAGTTAAACGACTCATATTAACGTCTTAGAGAACAACAAATATCCCCACTTTTTCTGATATCCTTAAAAATCTTTCCCAATGTGCCTCTCTGGAACGTATTACCTATGCCGCCCATAATCAGCTTAATGAATATGGTAAATGTTGGCAGGACTATCTTAACTACCTTCACAATGCAAATAACTAACAGACATTTAAAGAAACACCTTCTGATACTTATAACAGAGTCTATGTTATGACCTATCCTTAGAATTGATGCTGTCTCTCTTTATTTAGAAACTTGTTATTTCTTTTTAGACACTGTTTATGTCTTTATATAACTGTTATTTTTTTTCAGAAATTTAAGTGATTCTTCCCTAAACCTAACTCAGCAAGTAAATAATATATTGTTTCCACTCACAATATGCTTATACTCCATAACTCTCTCTCTTATCAGAACATAGTTTTGACTTACTGAAGTTTATTACTTTTTAGCTGAGAGAAATATAACTGATAGTTTTTCTTCAACCAGATTTAGCTAAAAAAGAATATAACCTTATTGTTTCTAAAACTCTGTCATTTAATATACTTGCTGTGCCTTATATACATTCATACCAGTATATCTGTATTAGGAAGTCTGTTTGTATTCCTAAAATGTTTGAATAAAAAGATAAAATCAAAAAAAATATATATGGAACAGATAGAGAAAAGGATGGTTCTGCCTCCTCAGAGAGCCGTAATATGCTTGAAGAGGATTATTTCAGCACGTCAGTAGGCCTACTAGTGCCAAACTGTTGACTTGATGATGTGGCAGCTATTGTATCTGACTTGACAGTCCCATGCTGTCTGAAGTGGTGAAGGTTTGGAACTTTGCCCTACTACATTTCATTATTTTAAATTTGAGTTGACATTGTCACTGCTGGTTTTGCTGCTTGGTCCAAAGCACATTTGTTTTTTCTGCTAGGCACAGGCACAGCAGACTATAACAGAAAAATAAATAGGAAGGGGGTTTTAATGTATGCATTATATTTTGAAGTCCATTGGTTCATTTTTGTATTTAATGGTACTGCTGTGAGCAGATCCCCCAACCCCTGACTAAGTGGGAGTGCCACAAAGCGCAAAGGTGTTCAGCAGTCCATGTACTGTCTGTGGCCTGTTTTAATTAAATCACTTCTGTACCAGCAAGCCTGCAGCTCCTTCTGTACTTTCCTGAGTTTGAACCTGCTTGGTGGTGTAGCGTGCTTCCAAGACTTAGCCTGAGCATGAATGTAAATATGTGTTTGGCAGATTTGATGGACCTAGAGTCCCTTCTGATCTTAAATTACCATTTTACTGTGTAATGTTTCCCCTTATTCTTTCTCTAGTTTGCATGCATTTTGTCTAGTTCTACTCACACTCACCAGTTCAAACATCTGACTATACTCCCCACTCTATGTCCCCTTTATAATTACAGTACAATGAACATGTTCCCTCTCAGCCTTTGCTTTTCTAGGCTGACTAATTTGAGTACATCCAATCTCTCCTCATACACATAGCCCTTGCTTCCAAGGCCAGTTCTGCTGTCTAAAATAAGCTCATAAAAGGTTTTTTTTATTATTATTATTCAACAAAGTTTTCACCCTCTCAAATTAGCCCTTAAAAAGGTTCTTTATTCAGTGAGATACTCACCCTAAATTAGTCCTTAAAAGTGCTCATTATTCACTGATGTTCTCACAAACCAACCCTTAAAAGGTCACATTTTCTAATCTTTTTTGGCAAGATTAAACAGAGCATTGCAGCACCAACTTATCCCAGCTGCTGTATCCCCCAAGCTCCATCTTGCAATGCATGTACTCAGTGCATGACATACAGAAATAGATTAGTTGCTGTATTGGTCCTTGTTAAGAACAGATCCAAAAGCAAATGCTGTGATACCTTTTATTGGACCAACATAGATGTTACAACAAGAAAACAATGTCTAAGCTTTCAGACTAACCAAGTCCTTCCTTGGAGACTTCCAAGGTCCTAAAGCTTAGACATTGTTTTCTTTTTGTAACATCTATGTTGGTCCATTAAAAGGTATCAAAGCATTTGCTTCTGGATCTGTACTCAGTGCAGACATTTCCACTTTCCCTGTTTGCACACTGGGTCCTGAAGAGGAGTTGACATTTTGCCACTAGCTCGTTGGTTAGCTCGAGAGGTTTATGTGGACATCACACACTGAGGGTGCGTACAAAAGCGTCATAAGTACAGAGTCACTTTTGTTTTATTTTTATGATAACTAGTGCAGGGACATAAGCACAAAAAAACAACCATGAAGATACATACAAATCAAGTTTAGGACTGGGAGAAATTTAACTTCCACCGGTGAAATTCTGATTTCGCTTCCATGAAATCTCATGAAATTTCCATGAAAATTTCATGACATTTCACCAAAATTGTAATTTCAGTTATTTCCATTTACTTGTAAATGCATCTGTCCACATTTTACCATTTATGGCATGATTACTCTTCCACTGTCCATAAAGAGGTGTACCAAGTTGCAATTCGCTGTCTTTATAGGTGACTGAGTTATAAGCCTGCAAATGTTTGGAAATTATAAAATGACATTTCGCAATTATGGAAACTGTGGAATCTTACGCCACTATAACTTTAAAACTAGAGAACTGAATATAACCAATTTTATTAGGTTCATTTACCCTATATATTAGAGCCCGGGGAAAAAAAACAATATGGGAAAAAAAGGGTCTGTGTGTGTGTCAATCTCTAGTCTCTTGCTCAAAAGCTGGCCAAGTAATGAGCAGCCAAAGATTCCAAAATAACATCAGTAATTAAAGTTGAATTTCATGAGCTTTTGTGAAATTGTGGAATGTTGCGATACTTTTGTCGAAGCCATGTCCATGCATTTTTGCCCAGTCATACATTTGAGCTGCCACTGCAGAGGAGGGTAAAGGCTGGGTAAAGTGGCAATACGGTGGCATTCATAAGAAGCTTCATAGTCAAATATGAATATGGCACAAGGTGGTCTCAATACATAATAATAATAATAATTTTATTCATATAGTGCAATTCAAAATATCAAAGCACTTTACATAAAAACATATAAACCTGTCACATAAATAAATCAGATTTCCAATTAAAATACACATAAATATATCACTTCACATAAATACATCCAGCTTAATTTAAAATTCTCAAAAACATCCGATGTTAAAACCTAGTCTGAATAAATAGGTTTTTAAATCAGTCTTAAAGCTCTCCATGGTCCTGCACTCTCTAATCTGATGAGGTAGAGACTTCCACAGGGTTGGTGCCATGAACATAAAAGCCCTGGCACCAGATGTCTTTAGCCGCACCCTTGGAACCTCTAACAGCCCCTCGTCAGTTGAGTGGAGAGGCCAGCCGGGGCTGTAGGGAATCAGGAGCTCTTGCAGATAGCTCAGTTCCTGTCCATGCAGGACTTTGTATGTCAGAAGCCTGACCTTGAAGGTGGTCCGCCACTGTATAGGCAACCAGTGCAGACTCTGCAGCACAGGGGTAATATGGCTGGAAGGAGAAGTCCCAGTCAATAATCATGCCGCAGCATTCTGCACCAGCTGCAAGCAGCAGACATCAACCCCCAAAAGCCCTAGGTAAAGGAAGTTGCAGTAGTCAAGGCGCAAGGTCACAAAAGCATGGATCAACATGGGCAAATCATCGGACGGAACAAGGTGCTTAATTCTGGTGATGTTCCTAAGATGATAAAAGGAAGACTTGATGATTGCCGACACCTGCGCACACAGTGTCAGTCCATCGTCAAGGACTACCCCCAGATTTCGCACCCATTCAGAGGTAGGCAGTTTTACCCCGTCGAGCCAAAGCCTGGAGGGTAATCCCACCACTGGCCTCTCTATCTGGCACCCCAGATCCACCACCAACATCTCAGTCTTCCCGGAATTCAATTTCAACCAGCTGGACTTCATCCAGTCATGGATCTCCGCTAGACAGCTGTTAAACTTCAAGATCGCACTATCCTGGTTGGGTGCAAAAGAGAGATAGAACTGTGTATCATCAGCATAGCAATGAAAGCTCAGCCCATATCATCTTAAAATGCCTCTGAGGGGCAGCAAATACACTGCACACAACATAGGGGACAGCACCAAGCCCTGAGGGACCCCGCACGGCAGAGAGAATGGCTCTGAGGAAAAAATCCCTGACACCACCCTCTGAGACCTACCGGCTAGGAAGGAATAGAACCATATAAGTAGCAGTGTACCCGTAGTATTTAGAGACAGTCCAGTTAATGAACTTGTACAGCCAATACCTCAAGTGGAATCACAAACTAATTTTAATTTTGTGGACGCACCATTTTTTAAAGAAGGGGTCTCTAACCAGATTCTAAACAATGAGAGAACTGAACAAAATACACAACCGGCAGCACGAGAGCCAGGTCGTATAAAAGAATCTTTTATTTAGCTAGAAAGAGCAGCTTTGAAAACACGCTGTCTGTACTGGCAAAGGGTCACTTTAAGTGCATATTTGGAAGTTAACTGAGCCCCACGAGGGCTGGGGATAACATTACAGCCATCCTTTGGAACAGACAGGGTTAACTTCCTCACTAATTGGCAAACACACAATTTGGATGCCAGTGCAAGATATAGTACATTTATACTTCAACATGCTGAAGAACAGGAGCGAGAAGTGAAGAAATTAATTATCCAGAAAGAGCTTCAAGTTAAACAGCTTGCAAGTCATATCAAGTATGAACAATGTATACAGAGATTGGATCAGACAATTAAAAATAATGACAGGAGAATTAGAAGAACAAAGAAAAGAAAATTTGAAAGGGATCGTAGGGATTATCTGGAGGGCAGAATTTTCCATTGGGGAAAAAACAATGGAGGCCCAAATTACCAGCCAAAATCAATACTTAAAGTTGATGATGGCCATCAAAATGATATCTGTACAAGCAGTTCCAATTTGGATATCCCTAATGAGATTAATAACCTTTTTTAGTGCAAAGGGGGCAGCATGCACAACAGACATCTGCCACCCCCAATCAATTTAATTGAACAACAGGAGACAGCTATGAACAATCACCCAAGGAGGGTGGAGGACCTGAATCAACAGGGTCTGAAGTTGAATGTGGACCAGGTACTAGGGGTGAGGAGAGCAATGCCCTGAAACTGCCAGAATTGCCACAGGGAGTGGTTCAGCAGAGCCCAAGACAAGAGGAAAGGGGCGCAAGAAGAGGATTCTGTGGACACAACTGAGGAGCACACTGGAGCAACAACAGCAGCAGCAGGGCGGGCAACAGGAGAGGCTGGAACCAGAGCGCTCACAGGAGGTAAACAAGCTCGTGATCAATATCTCACAATATGACTTGTCGTAAATAGAAAGTAAAGTGCCACAGAAGGGTTTGAACTTTTTCCCCACAAATGAATTGAATGAGTTTAAAACAATCATAGAACTATTTAGCTTCACTCGCAAACTTGAATTAAAGGTGCAGTTTTCTGAGAAAGAAAATGAAGGTCAGGAACAACTACCAGAGTGTATATTCAGGAAACCATCAACTTACATTCCAGTTAGAAATCCAACTGTGGCAATTTTCAAAAAAATCTGTGAAGGTGAAATTCAGCAGCTTGCTTCCAGAGAAAGAAGAAAAGGCTATTGTAACTGCTCAAGAGAAGAGACAATGGCATTAAAGAACTTAACAGAAAATGAACAGATTGAAATAAAGGCAGCAGACAAAGGAGGAGCCACAGTTATAATGGATGAAGTTAAGTATAAAATGGAGATGAATAGACAATTAGCCGATGTCAATTTCTATAAAAAGTTGCTGAGGGACAAAACAGATGTGTTTAAAATGGAAAGTAACACATATTTAAATGAATGTTTGTTAGATGGTTTGATTACACTCCAAGATTTTGCATTTTTGACAGTACAGTATCCAATTCGAGGTGTACTATATGGCCTGCCAAAAGTACATAAAATTGTGCCCCCCCCCATAAACCCATAGTATCGAGTATTGGCTCTTTAACTGAGCCATTAACACAATACATAGACCAACACATTAAAGAGCAGCTGGCACCTCCAGAGGAACTTTAACAAAACATAACATTTAGACACATTTCAGCTTGTATTTCACATTAGTTTTGTATTCTTCCTCCCCATTATTTATTACTGAGGTCATTTGCATGAAAACAGTACTTTTGCTCCTGAAGAGTTGATTTATTTCTGTTGCTTTCTCCCTACCTGAGGTCATTATGCCATGCCTGTGACATCACAATTACTCCCATGGCAACAGATTGTGATGTCACAATGGAACATTATGACTTGAGGTAGGGAGTAAGCTACAGAGGCAGAAAAATTAAGGGAAATCTAAGGGATAAAAATCATGCACTCATGCAGATTTACTCAGCAATAAATATCAAGGAAGAGAAATATATAGAATACATATGGAATGCTAGCCGAACTGTACCTAATTATTATGCTTTTCAAGGTTTTCTTTTTGGTGTCAGTAGCTCTTTAAGGAGTTTGTTACTATGGAGCCTGCTTACTTAAGGGACGCAACTCACCTTTTGAATTTATTAAGGGAAATCAGAATGGAACCTGATGATGTGTGGGTTACATTAGACATAACCTCCCTCTACACTAACATTCCTAATGAGGGAGGCATAGAAGCCCTAAGAGAAACATTATGTGAAAAATCTGAGAGTTCGACCAGGTTCATTGACTGTCTATTAACCCTGACAGAGAAAGTTCTAAAATGTAATGTGTTCATGTTCAGTATCTCTGCTTTCCCTTTGTCCCCCTCATCCCATCCTTCCCCACTCTTCAGTCTCACATTAGTCTCTTTGGCTTTATGCTTCTCCCTGATGTACTGTACCTAAACAATGCCCTTTCCCTTTGCTTTACTCCCCAGGGCCAGCCAGAGTTCCTTCTCTGCCTGGGCCTCCCTCATCTTCCTGCTGGCTACCTTTGTTACCTCCAGGTACATCTCCCTAACCTCTTCTTGTTGGCTCCTTTTATACTTTTGGAATGCTCTCCTTTGTGCTCTTACCATGGTCTTTACTTCAGCCATGAACCTCATTGAACGCCTCACCCTTTCTCCCATTGATGCCTTTACAATGGAGCTTTCTGCCCCTTCTATCACTGCTTTTTTGAATTCCTCCCATCTTTCCTCTGCCCCCTCTACCTGCTCTATATTCCTTGTGCTTTTTTCCAACGATTCTATCATCTTGCAGAAATCTGCTTTTTAAAAGTTCTATATCTTTACTGTGTTTGCCCTGTTGGTGGTCCTATCTGGACCTCCATCGCCACTGTTCTGCGGTCACTGGAACACAGTGGTTCCAGAACTGCTGCATTTTGGATCCTCTCACTGTTGGTGAGCACGAGATACAGCAGAGCCCCTTCTCTTGTCAGGCCCTGGACTTGTGTTCAAGGAACACCTCTTGGCATGCATCCACTGGGCACTGATTTCTAGTACTTGCCCCAATCGACACTTCCCAGTCCACATCCAGCATATTAAAGTCCCCTACTACCACCACCCCCTCTAAATTGGCCACTATCCTAAGTATCTCTCCTAGTTCCTTGTCTGTGTCCTGATGCTGACCCGGTGGTTTGTAGACCACCCCAATCCTGATTTGTTTCCCATTTCCTGTTGCTAGCACCCAGAGGGTTTCAAGTTTACCTGACTCCCCTAGACGGTCTATTTCAGTTGCATCTATTCTCTCTTTTGTATACAGTGCCACTCTCCATTCCCTCTCTTTCACCCTGTCCTTCCTGTGCAGTGAGTACCCTGGTGTGGTCATGTCACATTCATGGTTTGATGTTGCCCATGTCTCTGTGACAGCCGCTGGGTCAATTCTCCCTTCTGCGACCATCATTTGAAGTTCTGGCATTTTGTTGCCAAGACTCCTTGTGTTGGTGCATAACATCTTCCAACATTTATCGCTGCCCCCTCTTTTCCCTCTACCCAGGATATGTTTGATTTTTCTGTACCGGTCTCAATGAGGGGAGGTCAGCAAGGCCCCCTTTGTTTGTGACATCTTGTGTGTACCTTGCCACTCTGACTCCCCCATCACTAGGTTAAACTAGCTAGATGCTGTGCTCACCTTTCTTCCAGTACTCTCTTGCCCTCCTCATTGGGATGCAAGTTGTCCCTTTTGAACAGCATCCAATCCCACCAGGTCAGACCAGTCCCTGAGGAACTGAAACACTTCTTCCCTGCTCCAACTTTTTAGCCATGAATTGAATTGGACACACGGCCACGGTAGCACCTTAGAGAAGGTTACTGCCTCTACTCTCTCATTTGCTACCTTCTCCATAGCACTGAAGTCTGACTTCACCTGTTCCATGCTCTGCCTGCTCAGATCATTTGTACACACATGCACAGTTAGATCTGACCTTCCATCCCCCATGCCCATGAGTTCCACCACCCTGACCACAGAGTTGTTGTTCATAATCATCCAGTTTTTATTGTTTATATTACTTGTTTTTCAATAATAATAAAATCCTTATTATTCATAGATGTGATGTTGCATCCATTAATAACAGTATCTCAGTTATGCAGAACAATAATGTTTATCCCACCAGTGCATCATTGAGATCCTTTCCTCTTCTCTCCATCTGACATGCAGAATCACTTTTGCTGCACAGTGACAGCCCTACAGTGGTGGAGGTTAACAGCACTACTCTGCTGGAAGCACACAGGAGGAATCCCCCTCAGGAAGTTAGCATCACCAGCTGACAGTCAAGCACTGCGGCATGGGCAATTGGGAAAGTGTGGGTTATGGGAAGATAGAGAAAAATCAAGAAAAATAGAAATAAAATGTGAAATGCAAAGTCCACTCTACAGCAGACCAGAAAGTATTCAAAATAATTTTAAAGGAATAAAACAGTCAAAGCATATTCCAAGATTGAATATGCTTGAAAGAAAGAAGCAAAAAGAATTTATTCAAATGCATGAATTTTAAAATGTTTTCTAATCACCTTTAATTGAGAAACTCTGAATCTTATTTTGGAATGCACTGCACCTTACAAAGCACAACTGATTCAACTGTGGCAAAGTGAACTGTGCTCCATGACACTCATAGGAACTGTGACAAGTTGCTGGATGTTTCAGCTGAGGATGATAATTTCTCGTTTATTAAACTAGAAGGCACATCCTCCCCAGTTAAGTAAGCCAAATGCTTAGATAAGATCATTTTGGATGAATGCTCAATACATGTCTCAGCCCTTTTGTAGTCAAATCGTACTTCCTGTTTACTTCTCCTGAAGTCAAACGAAAGGAAATACTCCTGATGCCAGGCCAAGAAGGACGAGATCAGTAACGCCTATATTCTGTACTATTTTATTAAATTAGGCAATGCGTGCTGAACAGATGACTAACATAATGAATGCTAAACAATCTGAAGTAACAAGAAACATTGTAGGTGGTCCCACGCTGAGTTCTTACTGAACAGACTTCACCACAGCTTTCCGTGATACATCTGTTGTTTACAGCACACTGTATGAACATCCAGACCGTGGGGCTGGTAAACTTTGAAGCAGTATTTCATATTAACCCCACCCCCCAAAAAAATCAGTGTGGATTACTGTACCTACCAAAAGCAAGCCAGCAGTACCATTGGGGAAATAGTGGGGTTTAAAAATATAATGCTTCAAAAGCGTTTAATTTCAATACCAATTAATACAGATATGAAGAAAATCCAACTCTTCCTGATCCCTTGGCCCATGCTGATGATGCTACATAAACTGCTATATTATCTGGCCCAGTGCTAAAGTCCCTGTTTAAGGTTCTCATTTTCTTATTGTGAGCGATGGGTGTGTAACGCACATGTGCAGGCGAAACATTCAGCTGGGATTCTACACGCTCAAACTTGAAGTATAATGGACACCCTATAAACAAAGCAAAACATTAATGGTTGTGTAAACTTTCTGCATATATTTAACAGCTGCTCTGAGATATACAGTACATAAAATTTCCTTGTAAGCAAGAAAGAAATCTGGCCTCAGTACTATATAAAGACTCCATTGTCTGTTATCTAGTGTTTATTCAACACCAATACATCAGTCTTAGCATGGTCTGTCACAAGTCCAAACTATGTTTAGTGCTTGAAGACTCAAACCTGCCATCTCACTGTTCAGTGACTGCTAAACTTGTATAACATAGAGAATAAAGCATGTGGTAGTGTGTATAATGAGATTTTATACACATAAGTTGTAGGATGCTACATAAACCCCAAGAACAGAGCCCAAGGGGTTTATGAAATGCATCCCACAATGAGGGTGTGTGTAAAATTGAGTTTTACACACCACCCCATATTTTATTTTATATAATTGCTGGGGAGCATTTTCTCGCCACAGCAACTATATAAAACAAGCATTTGTCAGTGCCGAATGTTGATTGCGTTGGTCTGTTGAGCTCGCTCACTGCCCCTTTGTCACTCGCTCAGTCTGTTTCTCCTGGTGCTGCAGGCTGCTCTTTTGTACTGGGCACCTGCCTGCGTTGGCGCCTTGTTCTGCCCGCTAAGAAATCTGCAGCTGTCCCGACAGAGCTTCGTTGAGGTGGCTCACTCCCCCTCTCTCACTCGCTCATTCTGTTTCTCCTGGCGCTGCAGGCTGCCCTTTTGTACTGGGCTCCTGCCTCTGTTGGTGGCTTTTTCTGCCTACAAAGAAATCTGCAGCAATCCTGACACAGGTCTGTTGAGCCTGCTCACTCCCCATCTCTCAGTCACTCATTCCGTTTCTGACAGTGCTGCAGGCTGGCCTTTTGTTCTGGGCTCCTGCCTGCATTGCCGCCTTTTTCTGACAACAAAGAAATCCGCAGCAGTCACGATACAGCTCCATTGAGCTCGCTCACTCCCCCTCTCTCACTCACTCACTGTGTTTGTCCAGCGCTGCAGGCTGCCCTTTTGTACTGGGCTCCTGCCTCGTTGGCACCTTTCTGTCCACAAAGGAAATCCACAGCTGTCCTGACAGAGCTCCGTTGAGGTCGCTCACTCCCCTGTCTCACTCACTCATTCTGTTTCTCCTGGTGCTGCAGGCTGCCCTTTTGTACTGGGCTCCTGCCTCTGTTAGTGCCTTTGTCTGCCCACAAAGAAATCTGCAGCAGTCCCGACAAAGCTCCGTTGGGCTCCTCACTCCCCTCTCTCACTTGCTCATTTCTGGTTTTCCCACCACTGCAGGCTGCCCCTTTTGTACTGGGTCCCTGCATGCATTGCTGCCTTTTCTTCCCCACAAACAAATCTGCAGCAGTCCCAACAGAGCTCTGTTGAGTTCACTCCCTCACTCCTTGCCTCCTCGCTCATTCTGTGTCTCCCGCTGCTGCAGGCTGCCCTTTTGTACTGGGCTCCTGCCTGCATTGGCGGCTTTTTCTGGCCAGAAAGAAATCTGAAGCAGTCCCAACATAGTTCCATTGAGCTCACTCACTCCACTCTCTCACTCACTCATTCCATTTCTGCCGGTGCTCTAAGCTGGCCTTTTGTATTGGGCTCCTGCCTGCGTTGCCACATTTTCTGCCCACAAAGAAATCCGCAGCAGTCACAATAGAGCTCCATTGAGCTCGCTTACTACCGCTCTGTCACTCGCTCATTCTGTTTCTCTTGGCACTGCAGGCTGCACTTTTGTGCGGGGCTCCTGGCTGTGTTAGCACCTTTGTCTGTCCACAAAGAAATCTGCAGCTGTCCTGACAGAGCTCCATTGAGGTTGCTCAGTCTCCCTCTCTCACGCACTCATTCTGTTAGTCCTGGTGCTGCAAGCTGCCCTTTTGTATGGGGCTCCTGTCTGCATTGGTGCCTTTTTCTGCCCATAAAGAAATCTGCAGCAGTCCTGATAGAACTCTGTTGAGCTCACTCAGTCCCCCTGTCTCACTCGCTCGTACTCCTTCTCCCACCGCTGCAGGCTGGCCTTTTGTATTGGGCCCCTGCCTGCACTGACGCCTTTTTCTGCCCACAAAGAAATCCGCAGCAGTCCTGACAGCGCTCCGGTGAGTTCGCTCACTCCCCCTCCCTCACTCGCTCTCTCGTTCTGTTTCTCCCAGTGCTGCAGGCTGCCCTTTTGTACTGGGCTCTTGCGTTGGGGCCTTTTTCTGCCCACAAACAAATCCGCAGCAGTCCCGACAGAGCTTAGTTGAGCTCGGTCACTCCCCTCTCTCACTCGGTCGATCTCAATCTGTCCCAAGCACTGATTTCCCACAGCAACCATGCTATTCTCCAGCAGGAGTGCAAAAACATATTTTAGCCAGGATGTGAAAAATGACAGCTGTACTGTTCATAAGGAGGTGCGAAAAAATTCCACTGTTGAAAATGTGGCGTGAAAATATTACAAATTTGCGAAGTTACAAGGGTGCGTGGAAACAGTTCAATGCATGCTTATAGCACAGTCATGTTATGGAGTTTTGTCACCAAATTTTCAACATAGGGATTTTAGGACCTCTGCTCATGAATAGTGCCACTGTCATGCTCTTAATCTGCCCTGAATGCTGATTTCCCACAGCGACCGCATTATTCTGTGCCGGAACTGTGAAAACACGTTTCGGTCAGGATGTGAAAAATGACAGCTGTACTGCTCATAAGGAGGTGTGAAAAAATGCCACCGTTGAAAATCTGGTGTGACAATATTACAAATCTGCGAAGTTACAAGGGTGCGTGGAAAGTGCGCAAAGCACACTTGTAATACAGTCATTTGATGGGCTATCATCACCAAATTTTAAACATAGGCATTTTAGGACCTCTGCTCATGAACAGTATCACTGTCATTTTCTTAATCTGTCCCGAACAGTGATTTCCCATGGCGACCGCGCTATTCTGCACCAGAAGTGCAACAACACATTTTGGCCAGGATGGGAAAAATGACAGCTATACTGTTCATAAGTAGGTGTGGGAAAATGGCAATGTTGAAAATCTGGAGTGAAAATATTATAAATTCGCTCAAATATGAGTGTGCATGTAAACTGCGCAACGCACGCACATAACACAGTCATTTTATGGAGTATCATTACCAAATTTTCAACATAGGCATTTTAGGACCTCTACTCATTAACAGTGTCACTGCCATTTTCTTAATCTGTCCCGAACACTGACTTCCCACAGCGACCACGCTATTCTGCGTCGGAAGTGCAAATTCACATTTTGGCCAGGATGTGAACAATGACAGCTATACTGTTCACAAGGAGGTGTGGAAAAATGCCAATGTTGAAAATCTGGTGTGAAAATATTGCAGATTCACGAAGTTACGATCGTGCATAGCAGCTGCTCAACGCACGCTCGTAAAACAGTCATTTTTTGGATTTTTTCCACCAAATTTGCAACATAAGCTTTTTGAGAGCCCACCTCATGAACACTGGCACTGTCGTTTCCTTAATCAGCCCCAAAAGGTGATTCCGCGCAGTGACCTGGAAATCACCTTTCAGGGTTGATTAACGCCATGACAATTTGCAGAATTCACGAGGAGGGGTCCCAAAAACCCCATGTTGAAAATTTGGTGCTGAAATTCCAAAAAATGACTGACATATGCATTAAAGTTGGAAAAACCCCATTTATTCCATTATACAGCTTACCAGCATTTCCTCAGTTCACGATTGGCTTTGAAGAGTGCAGATGTGTTCCCGGTCCACGAAGATTGTTGCGCGAGCTCTGGAGGTAGAGTATGGGGTGAGGGGTGTGGGAGGCAGGGTGCTTGGTGGGTGGTTGCAGGTGGGGGCAGGGAGACTCACGAGGACCGTTTCCTTTTTACAGTGAAAAAAACAATAGATGTCGCTAAGACCGTTTTTATTTCACAGGGGCATGTGTGCACGCTGGGGTGGGCATCGCGTGCCACCAGAAGCTTTCGTTTGGGGAGGCAGCAGTGGCCGATGGGGATTGGGCACCCTGTCTGGGGGGCTGTTACATAATGCCGATGGGAGTAGGCTCCCCATCAGCAAAAAACATTGTGGCACCAAACCCCGTGAGATTGGGGCCCGTCAGCAAATAAACGTAATTGGGGTTATATTGTTTGTGAACATGGCGGCAAATCGCCGCCATGTTCCTAAACAATCAACGTTCTAGATCCTGCCCTGCAATGACGGGTCACTCCCTCATTGCAGTGGATGACTGATGCTGCAGTGTCGAGGCGGCCCCTGATTGCACCGGCTAAATTTTCACAAGTTGGTGGCACGCTGGCTGAACGAGTGTCAGCAGCAGCAGGCCACGGCATTGGGGGAAGCGGGACAAGCCTTTACAGGCTGTGGGGGCATTGGCCACAACAGTGCCACGCCTCCACAACCTGCTTGTGGAGAAAGCTGCCGCAATATGTTTCTTGCGCATGCACGCAATCAACATAATAAAGATATTTCTATGGAGCTGCTGACTGGTCGGGTTTCAGTGTGGTCCGAGGCTTGTGATGAAAACAATTGCTTGTTTTTTTTTCCTGTTTTTTTCCCCTTCTTACTCAGCTGATGTAAAAATAATTTTGCCAAGTGTTTTAAAAATAACTTACTGCCACTGACTTCGAGTGTGGAGAACTGTGAAGAGCTGAGGATGGTGGCAGGCACTGAGCAGCGAAGGAGCGATGGCTGCTCATGCTCAGTGCAAGAGAAACCCAGCATGTGTTCGGCGAATTATAATCAGGTTTCTCTGCGGGAGAAATGCTCTCTAGTTATTGTATGTCTGTTATTTCCCAAGTTGAAATATGCAATATAAGATTATGAATGTTGCCATGTTGATGCCCATGAGTTTCCAGCATGGGTGCAACCATGGATAAAATGTTGGGGGGGGGGCATAGCTCTACCGAGCCTTTTGTGCCAACAGCAATACCTATAAGTAGATGGCAGCTGCTGGCACTGCAAATAAGGTGTAAAGATGAAGACACCAGCCACCACTGACTGCCACCACTTCCTGTCATGCTCGTTAGCAGCTTCTATCTCATTTACGTACATTAATAAAAAAAAAATATTTATACATTAAGGCCCAGATAGGTATTGCTACAAAACAATACAATGCCTTTAAAGTTTGTGCTGCTGGAGCCAAGTCAGACACGAGGCAGCATGGATTCACAGGGGGAAAGTCATGCCAGACAAATATGATGGATTTCTTTGACTGGGTGACCAAGGAATTCGATCAAAGAGGAGCAGTGGACATGGCCCATTAGTATATCAGTAAGGCTTTTGACACTGTTCCACATAAGAGGCTAGTGAGCAAGCTGGGTAGTGTAAGGGCGGGTAAAAAGGTTGCAGACTGGGTAAGAAATTGGTTAGGGTCTAGGTGACAGAGGCTGGTAGTAAATGGAGTTTGCTCTGAGGAAGGGAGAGTGATCGAGGGGTACCTTAGGGATCAGTACTGAGTCCAGTCCTCTTTAATGTCTTTATAAGTGACATTGCAGATCAGCTGGAAGGAAAAGTTTACCTCTTTGCAGATGACAAGATCTGCAACAGGGTGGACAAGGATGAGCATAGACCTGAGAAAACTTGAACAGTGGTCAAGGGTATGGTGGCTGGGTATCAATACAAAAAAGTGCAAAATAAAACACTTGGGGCGCAGAAATGCAGGGGCAGAATACAAAATGGGTGGAGTGGTACTGACAATGACCAAGCTGGAAAGAGACCTGCGGAGTAATCATATTGGATGAAAAAGGCAGCCAGGTAGTGCAACAAGGCAGTTGGGAGGCCAGTGGGATGCTGTGGTGCAGAGGAAGGAGCATTACTAGCAGAAAGAGGGAGGTTGTGTTGCTCCTGTATAGATCACTGGTAAGACCCTAACTTGAGTATTATGTCCCGTTCTGGAGACCACATCTTTGGAAGGACATAGAGTGGAGATGGTCTAGAGAAGGGCAACTACAATGGTACTGTGTTTGCACCAAAAGCCCTAGATGGTGAGACTAAAGGGCCTCAACATGTACACCATGGAAGAAAGGAGGGAGGGTGGGATATGATAGAGACCTTTAAATACCTTGCAGGGGTAAATAAGGTACAGGACAGAAGTATATTTCAGAAAAAAAGGAGCTCAAGAACAAGGGGACATGATATGAAGCTGGAGGGGGTAGATTCAAGAGAGATGCGCGGAAGTACTCTTCACAGAAAGAGTGGCAGATTTCTGGAACAGCCGTTCACTGGAGGTGGTAGGGATGAAAACAGTGGTGGGGTTCAAGAGTGCATTGGATAGGCACAGTGGAAAGAAGGAGGGAGGGAGAAGGAGCTATAGATCAAGTAGGGTCTGCGGTGATACTGTAGATAAGGGGAAAATGGGCAGACTGGGTGGGCCATATGGCCCTTATCTGCTATCAAGTTCTATATCTCTTAGTTTATGGAGCAGTAGGCTAGCATGCAGCAGTGGCACAGCTCTTTCCATGCAGTTTGGCCCTTGACAGCTCAATGCATGCATGCTGCTCTTCAGAAATTGTAACCCCCCCCCCAGCTCAGGACAATCCCTGGCTGCTGGCTAGATCTGACTCTGACAGATTTAAACTAATTTCTTCTTGGTCATGTTGTTCTGGTGTATATTATGCCATACATGACAGAATAAAATGACCTAGAAGAAATCAGAGTAACTGCACACACCAATCTGACCTGCCAACAGTAAAGACAGTCACAGAACAACTAATCTGACTTGGTTCCAGACTGATCCAGGAGGACGGGCATTCCTTGGCAGAGCTGTACCTTGCTCCACGCTGCACTCTGACTGTTGTATAGGGCTGCAAGGCTGGGGATGCAGCCAGCACTCTGGATACAAGGTGTTAATATTTAATAAACTCCCTGACTGTTATTATTGCAGGCTCTGCCTCTGTGCTCACCCGGATGCTGCTGCTGCCTATTCTCCAGAGGGAGAGCCACACCATGAAACGAACCATCTCAGAAGGGAGCAGTGGTGCCTGAATCTGCAGCCAGTTGCTTCTGGTTCTAAGCAGGGAGGGATATGCAGCATGGGTGCAGGGTGTGAGGAGACACAGCTGATTAAGAAGGTTCTGCTCTCTGTGGTGCTGATCCTTCCTACTAATCTTTTACCATCCTATGTACAGTGCACAGCACAGGAAGGAAAAAATGTGAAAGCTAATGCCTAACAGGCCCTGATACTTAAATCAAGAAATTCCACTGGTGGTGCTCTGAAAGAGAACACTCCCATTGATGGAACATCTCATTTACAGCAGGGTTCTGCTTTTACCAAATCTTGCAGCTGGTCTGAAGGACTAAAGCACAGGAAGGCAGAGTGACTTTCTCATGATCATAGTGGATCAGACATACCCAGCCCTCTGTTGGTCCCTGGATGGGACACCCAAACCTACTCTCAAAATCAGCCCACACACACTGTAAAGAATGTCTTATACATTGCCACACCACTTGGCTGGACTATGGGAAACATTTACTGAAAGATCCCCAAAGTATTTTTATGCTTATCTAGCCTAGGGAAGATTTCATCCGTGAATACCAAAGCTGATTCATAATTATACTTACAGTCAGACTAGGTACAGCCAAGAGATATAAAGTGGGCCCAATCCATTCTTCAGTATAAACTTAAAGGGAAACAGCTACCTGTAATCGAGCCTCACCTTAGTGTGAGGCATGGCCTGATTAGCAGTAAAGAGCAGTATGTTAATAAGTTGGGCTATGTGAACCTCAAAAAGTTCTACTTTGCGAACTTTAGAATTCAAACCCCAAAAAGCTCTACCAAGTTCTACCTGGTTCTCGGGTAGAACCAGAGTTCTACCTTTTTAGAGACACACATGTGCCCCCCCTTCAATAGCTGAATGATACAGTTAAATTCTGCGTCCAATGGTGCCCCAACCCCCACCAATAGCCGATCGCCGACCCAATGTATAATTAAATTCCCTTGTGTCTAGTGGTCCCCCACAATAGCCAATCGCTGGCTCATTGTATAATTAAATTCCCTGGTGTCTAGTGGTCCTGTCCCCCTGCTGATTGCCGGATGATGTACAATTATATTCTCTGGTGTCTAGTGCCCCCTTCCATAGCCAGCTGTTTGCCAGCCCAATGTATAATTATTAAATTCCCTGGTGTGTAGTGGTCCCCCCACCACCGCTAGCCGATTGTTGGCCTGATGTATAATTAAATTCCCTGGTGTCTAGTGGCCGCCCCCCCGGTAACTGATCACTGGCCCATTGTATAGTTAAATTCTGCCCCCCCGCCAATCGCCGAGCCAATGTACAATTAATTAATTAATTCCTTGGTGTCTAAGTAGTCCCTCCACCCTCCCCCGGCAGCAAGTATCCTTTCCACCCGACCTCTCGAGCAGGTGACTAGCACAGCCCTCCCTCTTCACCATGCCAGCCGACAACTGACCTATCAATGAATGAGCACATACTCAGGCAAGCTACGCGCCATTTATTGACAGGCCATCAGCTCACGCCTATTCATTGAGCTGTTTGAGCTCTGTCGTGGGTGCAGACAGGAGCAGAGGGTTGTTCTGGTTGCCAATGGGGAAGGGGGGTGGGACGGGGGGAGGGCATTGTGGACCCCTGATGTGCTCAATATACATATCTAGTTGCTCTTGTAATCAATATTATGGGTAAGAACAATGCTGCATATAATATTAATCACTTCTTTTAAAGTTATCATATGTATCTTTAGCTCTGCCATCCATGTATAATTCATATGATTTATTTTGGAGTATAGCTCATTCGTCACAGAAATGCAGACATGTCAATATTATCATGTAAGCCATACCCTTCTGTTGATTTTAAAATTAAAATCCAAAAGCTTTCCCTTTGGCCAATCACATTCCTAAGAAACTGCACCACTAGAGATGATTTTGAGACTCTAAAAGAGATACAGATACAGCGTTTCCAACAGAGAGGCTACAGCCAAACCATAATCAGTGAAGCACTTCTACTAGGCAAAATGTAAGAGCATTTTTTGTGACCAAGCCTGTGACCATAATGGTCTGAGTAACCAGTTTGTATGCACTTTTTGCACTTTGCACTTTTATGTCAAATAAATGCAGTTTATATGAGCCCTTGGTCAGGGTGCGGACTACCTGCTTTTGCTAATAATGGGGCCTATGCTCTAACGGGTGGGAATTACATGCCAAAAGCGCATATCCCACCCACAGAGCTCCACACCTGTGGATAGGTGCACACTGGCAGCATTCACAACTGCTAGCCACCTGTCCGCTGCCCCGCCAACCCCAGCGTGCAGGTCCACGTGGGACAGCAATGGGTGGAGCCACGCACCTGGGTGGGCATCCAATAGGATGCCCATCCCAGATCCCTCAGTGGATCCCTTACATGGTTGTGGGCACATTGACTGTGCTCCCCATGGATGTCCACATGGTTAGTGGCTGTGGAGGTGAGAGGTGAGTTGTGCCGCCGGCCGTGCCATGCCCCCGAACAGATGGGGAGGTACAGGGGTTGGTGTCACACGGGAGTGTGTTTGGAGGGGGTCCACATTGCCCACCACACTGCCCACCACACCAGTGGGGCCAGTATGCAGAGCAAGGGGACATGGAGGTGGGCTGGTGGAGTTTCACGTGGGGGGGGGCCGGTGCCCCCATGTGTGTGTGGGGGTGGGGGGTTGGCATGCACGGGGATGGGGGGGCATGGCTAGGTGCAGTGGTGGGTGGCCCTGGGTGACTTGTCACTTGTTTGCTGATGGAGGCTCATTGTTGAGGGACAAAGGGGCAGGGCATGTAGTGGGCTTATGGCAGGGTTCTCCCTCCACAACCCAGCACCCAGCACTACGTGCCATTGTGCATCGTGAGTAGTGCTGGCATGCCACCCACCCACCCCCTGCATGTTGTGGTTCGCATGGGTGGGGAATCATGTGCGTAGGGGTTGCATGCCCCGTTATGTGCAATCCATGCGGGAAGCACAATGGGTGTGGGGTGGCTACGTGCCAGGGACGCGCACCGCACAGCCACTCCACACAATTGAGCACCGGGGCCCTATATTGTAATCTATCCAATTTATGTAAATTGTGTTTGCTTGTAGATCTATAGACAATACACCCATAGTCAATCAGAGGAATTTTACTGAATTTACTAATATTTCCGTTGTTCCCTGCATCATACAATCCTTATGTGTTCGTAAGGACCCCAATTTCTGAGAAACTTTAGTACATACATGATCAATGTGAAAATCAAACTCTAGACTTTAATCAGCCCATAAACCTAGGCATTTATATAAACCAACCTGGGTAAGTTCCAGGCCATTTCCAGTTTTTATGGTGATATTTGTCATCATGTCACCAGACCCCCTTCCTGTTTTATATTTAAACACCTTTGTATTTGTTTTCTTTATATTCATTAACAGTTTATTGTCTAACAACCATTGCTCTAGTATGAAAAATTCCCGCTGCAGAGCAATTTCTACAGCAGCACAATCTTTGCAGCACAGAGCAAAACCGTATCATCCGTATACAGCTTAACATTACTTCCTGTACATATCCTGGGTAGTTTATCTATAAATATGATGAACAGAAATGACCCCAAAATTGAGCCTTGGAGCACACCTCTGTTCACCTCCCTAGACTCTGATGTTCTACCATGAGTACTAACTACTTGTCTACGACCATAAAGGTATGACTGAAACCATTTTATAGCTGCTTTACCAATAACTTTGTCAATTTATTCAACAATAATGGATAATCCACTGTGTCAAATGCCTTTGATAGATCAAAGAAACACTGCTACCATGTACAGTTTATCATCCAGTATATGGGAGACGGTGTCCGCAAAATCTATCAAGGATGTGCTTATGGAATGTAGGGGTCTGAAACCAGCCTGCTGAGGAGCCGAAAGATTGTTTAAACTCAAATAAACATACACCTGTTTATGGGCTTCCTTTTCGAATATCTTTGAAGCAATAGATCCAGAAACAAATAATTTGATACCTTTTATTGGACCAACATGGATGTTACAGAAAAGAACAAAGTGCTTTAGCTTTCGAACCAACCAGGTCCTTCTTCAGAAGCTTTGTGGCAGTTTTTTCAAATATCCCATACTATTAACACCAGATTATATAGAAAAAGCAGAAATAATTCTCATTGGTTTAACATATACATTTAAAACATAATAGAAGATTACGTCAGAGAAGCTAATTAACACCAGTATGCCTTAAACTGAGGAGCCTCAGAAGGGCAAAGGTTATCAAAAATTCTCTACAGCCAGAGAGTTCTTGTCACATAAATTTTAAAATGTCTCAGTATGCCAAGAAAGCAATCTAGTGATAAAAAACCTTGGAGTGGCATTCTCCTAATACATGTAAGATGAGCTTACAACTTACATTCCAATTGTCCTGGTATATTAAAGGACAGATAATGAGAGACAAAATCCTGAAATTAGGTATAACTGCAAGTTGAAATCAAGCCTCAAATTAACCTACACATATAAACATGATGCATGAAAGTATCACTTGTAAGTGTAAGTGCAAAAAAAAAAAAAATCCTTGTCAAGGACCCCCAAGAAAACGAGACCATGAGCCTGATAAATGCAGATTTCAACACAGACTAAAGGCCTATAGTTATCAGCCAGTTGTGGATCTCCACCTTTAAAGATTGGAATTATTTTCACATTTTTCCACAAATCATGGAATATTCCAGAACACAAGCTTTGATTAAATAATTGTGTTAATGGCACAGCTCCTTCTTTCAGCAGTCTGGCTTCCAACCCAACCAGTCCCCCAGACTTGGATATATTTAACATCTATAAATGTTTTCTGTCTTTTGTATTCAAAATCCTAAATCTAAACAGGGGATGTTGAATTTCCTGTACTTTCTTCACCTGTTCATCAGAACTGTTATCTAAGGACATGGATTTATCCCCAGGCAAAGTAGGTAGGTTTACAAAAAAGTTATTCAGAATCCCTGCCATCTCCTTTTGATCTGTAATTACTTCTCCATTGGTTCTCAGGGAAGAGGGAAGCTTTGATTCAACATGAGTTTGTAGTTGTCTCATGGTTTTCAAGAAGTTTCTGGCATTTGTTGCTGTTTCAAATTTGTTTTTATGCTGGGACTGTCTGCCGACAAATTAGGCCAAGGTGGGATTGACTTCTGGGTTTACAGTGTTGACACTTTCTATCATATTATAATTAAGCAATAATGCATGACAGGATGTGGTGGATCATGGGATATTGTCATGCCTTAGGTGCATTTGCCTCGTGCCTCATGCTCCCAAGAAGTGATGATATCCCATGATATACCACACCCTGGAGTGCATTATTGCTATTACAAACTGGCTTCAGAGTCTTATCAGTAAACAAATAAAAAAAAATGTTTTAAACATGTTGAAAATGCCTTTTTTGGGGGTGTTGGAGGAGTATTTTTTCATAAAATTGTTCCTGGAGAGTGTTGGGTAGCAGGTGACATTGTTGTAAGTGGAGTTCATAGCTGTGAACTCTGTCACTCCTCCCAGTTGTGAAGTGTGTTTCCCCATGTTTGACCTGGTCCTGCTGACTACTTCTGGACTGGGTGAAGATCATGTGTGGATTTTTTGGAGGTTTGTTTGTTTGTTTGTTTGTGGCAAAACACGATCTACTGAAGACGCAGTATTAATAAGGTGGAAACTTATTATTTTCCAGTTGAATTGGTAAGTTGCCCAGAGTAGCTGTTGGATGGTGAAGCATGTGGCCAGCCGATTGAAGTGTTTTGAGAAGCAACACATGCACATCATGTGTCTGGTTTTAGGAGTCTTTCATTTTCTTTTTTCATTCTGAGGATCCGTTCAAGTCATAACTTGTGCCATCCTGCCTGCTGCACAGATACCATGGGGTCCTGCCACTGCCTGCTGCTGTGGATCATTTTTGTGGGGAGTCACACTGTAGGCATGTGGAGGAAGTTGTGGCCAATAAGAAGGCTGGTGGCTGGAGCTTTTCACAAGCCAGACAGTTGCAGAAGAAAAGTTAAATTAAGTTTAAATATTGGTGGGCCAGGCATGTTTGCAATTAATTAACACTGGTAGGTCTCTGTGAGCTGAGGAGGTCATAACAATTGCCGCTAAGCCACTTCTATGTTTTACTGTAGTGGCAGTGTAGCGGTTTCTTCATTTTTCCAATTTGGTGGATTGGCTGCTGTGGATGGAGAGGAGAGTGCTTGTTTTTTGGTGTCCTTAATGGATTGGTTACTGTGTCAGTACTTTCTGGATGGTAATGTTTTTTGAATGGGACTGAGTAGGTGCTGCTTCAGAGTGCAAATTCAGCGTGGCTGTGTGCCAAAATGTATGGGAAGACGGATTTAGGTTAGATAAAATGAGCTGTTGGCTGGTGCCTTTTCTTAGCTGTGATTATGTTGCTCAATATAATCATGGGTAATAAGATGGCTCAACCAATCAGCTTCCAAGATTTATAGTAGCCAGTTCATAATAGTTCATATCTGGCAGGTGCAGGTCTGTAATTGATGTAGTTGGGATGCTAGATAGGAGAAGGATTTATACCCAGGGTTGAGATCAGACAGCAGAACAGGCAGCAGGATAGGTGTCTACTTACCCATTAATAGTGGTGTGATCTTCTTTTTTTTTTTTGCCTACAGTGTTTAGGTTAGTATATTTGGCATTGAACTATTCCCTCCGGTCACCTTTAAGGAGAAAAGTCCACCTGTAATCGGGCCTCACCTCAGTGTGAGGCAGAGCCCAATTTGCATTTTTGCTAAAAATTTAACTATTGTTAATTACTGTGTGAATATTAATAAAGCTTTTATCTGGTTGATCTTGCTGCCCCTCCCACCATCATTTTGAAAAGAAGCATTCCTAGTGGCACACCCACAACCTGCCTCAGCTGTCCTGAGAATGATGTACGAGATGGGGAGCAGCCACAGGAGCAAGCATCGGTTTACTCTACCATCAGAGCTAGTAATAGCTCCAGCTTGGAATGTTCTGGCTGCTCCCCGTCTTATACGTCATTCTCAGAATAGCCGCGTGAGGTTGTGGGTGAGCTGCGATGGTGCTTCTTTCCAAATGGCAGTGAGAGGGGCAGCAGGATCAACCAGATAAAAGCTTTATTAATACTCACACAGCAAGTAAAAAAAAGTTACACTTTCTGCAAAAATGCTAACTGGGCCCTGCCTCACACTGAGGAAGGGTCTGATTACCGGTGGACATTTCCCATTAAAGGTGATGGAAGGGAGCAATTCAGTGCCAAATATACTCGCATAGGCACTGTAGGTAGAGAAAGAGAACACACCGCTATTGATGAGTGAGTAGACCCTGGTCCTGCTGCCTGTTCTGCTACCTGATCTCAACCCAGGGTCTCAACACCTCTCATATCTAGCAACCCAGCTCGATCAGTTACAGATCTGCACCTGCCATGTATGCACTAAGATAGTATGACAGGAAGCGTGAACACTGTGAAAACAGAAGTCAGACCCCCTTGGCTCCCTTTGTTGGCAGACAGTCACAGCACTGTAAGCTTGTTAACATATTGCTGTTTACTGTGTGGCACGGGCGGGGGGATTATTTCTAGACAATATCCCAGTTTTCTGTTTTCCTTCATAATAAACACATAGGCCCGGATATTCAAACTGCGCCAGGCTGTGGTGCAAGCCTGGGCGCAGCTCAACTTTGTTGCGCAGGGATGTGGCCTGAGTGATATTCAATGGAACTGCGCTATGGCGCAGCAACTTTTAATATCGCACCCTGGCCACCCTGTACAGTGGCACTGCGCCAGCGCAAGTGGCCAGAGTGGAGCATGGAGATGCGCTAGCGCAAGTGCCATTGTGCCATGCACAGCACCTGCGCTATTCAAAAGGGGACATGCAAATGGGGCCATAATTTATGCAAGGCGCACATGGGGCCATTTGCAACTCATTATGGCCCCATTTGCATGCCATTAGCATGCAGGTGCGCCGATCCCCGACAACTTGCACCTGGCGCCCTGCCAGGTAGCAGCCGCTGAGGACCGACGCCCCCTGCAGCCCGAACGCGGGCATTTGTGTATAAGAATAACCCCCCCCAACATCCCTGGTGGTCTAGTGGACCACTATGTGCCCGATCACGGACATCGGTATTATAACCCCCCCCAAGTCCAATATCCCTGGTGGTCCAGTGGACTGCTATGTGCCCGATCGCAGGCATTTGTGTATAAGAATCACCCCTCCAACATCCCTGGTGGTCCAGTGGACCACTATGTCCCGATCGCAAGCATCAGTATCATAACTCCCCCACATCCAATATCCCTTGTGTATAAGAATAACCCCCTCCAACATCCCTGGTGGTCCAGTGGACCACTATGTGCCCGATCGCTATGTGCCCAGATTAACAAAAATGATACAGAACCCGTAAGGAGAAAGGGAAAACACATATGAGTGATCATTTAACAAAATTAATGTCTGTCTTTCAAGAACATTTTAAGTCCAATCTGCTCATTTAGTCCCTTCCCTTTATATGATTCTAGGGTAAAAATCCAGTACATCTCTCATTTACCAAGTTGTGTGTCTCTGTCTCCACCGCTAGGTCCCAAATGGACATGTTCTATACTAGTGAAACTTAATTTATGTTCCACTGGATTCTTTGCATCCTGAATATGTTGGGCCCACACATAATCTAAATTCTTATTATGAATTGCCCTCATATGGTCACCTGCTCTTTGTGAGTTAGTTTGATAAAGGAGTGTGCAATGTTCAGGAACCCTGCAGATGATCATATGCACAACATTCACCAGTTCATTAATTGTGACACCAATTATATTGTTTATTTGTCCATGAGTGAATGTGGTGCATATTATGTTGGAAAAACAAAAAGGAAAATGAAGGAAAGAGTAGGGGAACATATCATCCCCAGGCACTCTTTCTCTCTACCAATCTGTGCCCCCCCAGTACAGCTGTATATTTCCAGTGTCTTGGTGTATTCTTATGTCTTGCACTTAATTGCACTTGTCATTTTGTCATGCTGAACGTAATGTACAATTAGTGCTTGAATTACTTCTTTGCACTGATTTTGGGCTAAGTTAAAGTTGAGCAGCCTCCTATCTGCTTTGCATTTATATAACTTTCTTTGATGACCTCTTATTTGCTAGCTCCAATGTTATTTACCTTGTCCATTACTGATGTCTGTATATTTCTGCTTGTATTATATTCTGCTTGTATATCTCTGCTGTGTTTACTGTATTATAAGTTTCCTCTTCTGTATTGCCACTTTGTGGCCCTGGTCATGCCTAAAAATGGTCCCCTGGATCAGCGCACCTACCTGGTTAGCAAAGACTTAAATAAATAAATAAATAAATGTATAAGACATTGTCTAGAGAAGCTGTTCAAAGGTCGTCAGCTAGATTGATAGCAAATTCTGGCTTGACAAACTCCTTCCTTACCTCCAGTCTTCCCTTGCTACACCTCCCCATCCCTCTCAATCCCTGAGATCCACTGACACTTGCACTCTGTTAGTACCGTGCAGATCAACCCTCATCGGCCAGTTGGGCTTTTCCCACCATTTCCCCAAATCATGGAATGCTCTTCCCTCACAAATACGTCACTCCTCCTCCACCTACTCTCTTGGTACCACTCTTCATAACTTCTCTTCCAACTGTACCTGCTTCAATCCCCCCTGAATCCCCTCAATACCCTGTCCTGCTGACCTATATCCCCTTGCAGGGTTCATACATCCTGAAATGGAAGCATGTCTTGTGGCTTACCTCCAGCCTTCCTAACTTCTCTGTCCTTGTCTGCTTCCATTCTTCTCTTGTTACACCTCCCCATACCTTTGCTGTCTGATCCCACCTCCTTGCTGGGTTCTCTACACTCTGGAGAAGTACTTTTGGTCTTGGCAGTTTTTCCTCCCCCCTCCTTTTTAAGTTCACTGTTCTTGTCTGCTCTCAAATTTTGCCTCCTTGCACGGTTCTTTACACCCTGGAGGAGTGCATCATCTCGGCAGCCTCCCCTTGTTGCACCAAGCACTTATTTGCCTATCTCTGTCTCTCTGATCCTGCCCCCTTGGAGGGTTCTCTACACCCTGGAGGAGTACATGGTCTCAGCAGTCCTTCAGCCTCCTCTACTCTCCCCCTCTTCCTCTCCTAAATCTACCCCTTCTCCCTTTCCAGTTCCTCTTAACTGCCTCCCCCACTTCTTTATCTTGGGCAGTTGCCACCTCCTGCCCTTGTTGCACCTAGCACTTATTTGCCTATCTCTAAGTGCAGCACTGTAAACATCATGGCACTATGATTGTATTGTTGCATTACTATCTGATGGGTTTACTGTGTTCATGTATCTGAGACCACCCACTGATGTATTCAGTTGTCTCTTGCTGTACTGTCTGATCTGCTCACTATTGTTTATTACGTACTACTTCAATCAAATGCTACATATTGTACCTCCTCGTTACATATCCTCATTGTACCCCCAGCGCAGCACCGTGAGACAAACAACTTGTTGTTCAGTGTGCCTTCCTGGTGAAACATTTAAATAAATAAATAAATTGGTTTCCTATTCTGGGCATAAACTGGATGTGAAAGGCAAAGTGATGCTGTTAACATGTTTTCAGCAAAAGTATTACCTGCTGCCATTTCAAATTTTATTTAGCTTTTGTTGACCAGGTAAGTGCACTAGACAAATCCTGCCTATTTTCAGGCACGACCCGGGGGAGGGGGATACAGATGAATGCCAACTGACCTTGAACCAGATTAAGCTGTTGGTGGTATTTTTTTAGTGAATGAGGGAAATTTGGCCAGGACACTGGGGAAATTCCCCTACTCTTTTCGACAAGTGCCATGGGATCTTTAACATCCACCTGAACTACCACCAATCCAGGCAGATGGGACCTCGGATTAATGTCTCATCCAAAAGACGGCACCTCAGAAGTGCAGCACCCCTCTCATGCTGCACTGCAGTGTCAGTACTGGGATATTAATCCAAGTGCCAGATGTGGGAACTGAACCCACAGCCCTCTGATCTCCCGGCCTCAGAGGCAAGTGTGCTACCTGCTGAGCCACTGACACTGACAATGGTTAATGTAAATGTGACCCCAGTGTTGGGCCTACCTACTTGTTTGGGAAGGAAGCTTATAAAGAAGCTATTTTCAGTAGATGCTGCAAGTGGAAGTGCAGAGGAAATCACAGAAGGAATACTGGCTGAATTTGCTGATGTGTTTGAGGAATCGGGATGCTTAGAGGGTGAATACCGTATTAAAATAGATAAGACAGTCAGCCCTGTGATCCACCCCCCCTAGGAAAATACCTTTCACATTACAAGACAAAGTGAAAACTGAGCTAGAGAATATGCAAAGATTGGGGGTTATTGAGAAAGAAGAGAAACCTACAAGCTGGGTTAACTTGATGGTGGTTGTAGGGGCCAAAGTATTCAGTGTTAGATGCTGGGCATGCCTTCTGGTAGATTAAACTAGATTGCCCTAGCTCTGATCTAGTGACTTTTAATATACCCTTTGGGAGGTACAAGTTCAAGCATCTTCTCTTTGGGATTTGCTCAGCACCAGAAGTCTTTCAAAAGAAAATGTCACAAATTTTTGAAGGGCTTGATGGCACAGAAGTCATTATGGATGGCATACAAATATGGGAAGCCAATGTACAAGAGCACAATTAGAGGTTACAGAATGTTCTACAAATAGCCAGAGATAAGCATTTGTCTTTAAACCTAAAAAATCAAAAATCAAAATGTCAGAGGTCCAATATATCGTACACAAGTTCAGTAATGACGGGCTGTTGGCAGACCCCGAGAAGATAAAAGCAATTACCCAGATACATGTTCCCCAAAATAAGAGTGACTTACAGAGATTTATGGGCATGGTAAACTACCTGGCAACATTCATTCCAAACCTATCAACTGTAAATAAGCAGTTGAGAGAGTTACTAGAGAATGAAACAGCATGGCACTGGGAGGAGCACCACCAACAGATCTTTCAAGAGCTTAAAACAGTTGTCACTAACTCCCCAGTGTTGGCCTACTATGATCTAAGGAAACCTGTTGAAGTATCTGTTGATGCATCTTCAGAAGGACTGGGTGCATGCCTGCTGCAAGAAGGCAGGCCTATTGCTTATGCTTCCAGATCATTTAACAAAGCTGAGAGAAATTATGCACACATTGAGAAAGAAATGCTAGCTATTGTGTTTGGCTGTTGAAAGTTTCACCAATATATTTATGGCAGACCAAGGGTCCAAGTTGAATCAGACCATAAACCCCTAGAAACCCTTTTCAAAAAACCACTGGGCTCAGCCATACCAAGAATTCAATGTATGATGCTAAAACTGCAAAAAATATGATTTGCAAGTACAGTACAAAGTGGGTAAAGAACTTCATAGAGCAGATGCCCTGAGTAGGGCTGTGGGAGAAAATTCTGTGCTAGAAACTGAACTTGACAAATATGAGGTTCACACAGTAGACTATATGCCTATTAGTGATGAAAAACTGAAGTTGTTTCAGTGACAGACTAACAAAGATTCAGCACTGGTCAAATTGAGACACACTGTTTTGAATGGGTGGCCCCAGACAAGACAGTAGTGCACCCTGCGATAAGGCAGTACTGTCAGTTCAGAGATGAAATTTCGACAGAAATTTGACTTTTGCTGAAGGGGAGAGACTGATAGTGCCCACATCACTGAGATCAGACATGTTAACCAGATTACACAACAGCAACCTGGGCATTGAAAACTGCAAGCGCATGGCCAGAGCTCTCTTATTCTGACCAGGGATGAACAGTCAGATCAGTGACATGGTGGTCAAATGTGACATTTGCCACCAGTTCAGGAGAGAACAATCTCGAGAGCCATTGTAGCCACATGATATATCAGAGAGGCCTTGGTAGAAGGATGGGAATTACCGATTTGAATTTGAAAGGGAAACTTATCTGGCAATGGTTGATTACTACTCCAAATACACTGAGATATCCAAATTGCAAAATACAACAAGCAAAATGGTGATTAGCCATATTAAATCACAATGTGCAAGACATGGTATTCCAGAAATACTTGTAACAGATAATGGCCTGCAATTCGCCTGTATTGAATTCAGAGACTTTCAACAAAGGTATGAATTTAAACATGTAACATCTTCACCAAGATGCCCCCAGAGTAATGGCATAATAGTAAGAGTCATTTAAACAATAAAGAGACTGTTAAAGAAAGCACAAGTGGACCATCAAGACCCTTAATTGGCGCTTTTGGAATTAAGAAATACCCCACTGGAAGAGCTGGGATCCCCTGCATAGCTGCTCATGGGCTGCAGAACCAGAACTTTAATGCCTACCAGATCAGAGCTACTTAAACCAGAAGTTGAGTTGCGAGCTACACTATGAAGGGCTCAAGAAAAACCAAAATTTATTACAATTTGCATGCCCGACCACTCCTAGCCTTAAAGCTGGGACAGCCTGTTTATCTGTGAACACCTGAAAATATCAGGACCCCTGCAATTGTGGAATGCCATAGTGAAGAGCCATGCTCCTATGTAGTCAAAGCAAATGGGAAACTGTATCACAGAAATAGGAGAGACCTCATGCTAACCCCAGAGCTGCAGATCCCTTTTGGCCCACAAAACTTGCACTTCTGAGGAGGAGAAGAAGAGGACAGTGAGCAGGACGACATTATGGAGGACAATGGGATCCTGAGGTGCCTGCAATGGAGCTTCCTCTACAACTGACATCGGGGCAGTCATAGAGTGAGCCTGTGAAGTCTGCATAGGCCCTGCGCAGTTGGGACCAATTGACTGGCACAAGCCCCAGCCCAAGAGTTAGCTGTGTCAGTGGAAGCTAGATCTGAAGGCCTACTTGGCATTGTGACTATATAGACTCACAAAAACTTTGAGCTTCATAGAACTTTAAACATTTTATGTTTGGGGAAAAGTTTAATTGAGAAGGGAGCTGTAAGGAAGTTAATTAGCATACATGACTTGCGTATGCTTTACCAATGCGCATGTGCTAGCTTGTATATATAAACCCGTAACTGGCGGGCAGTAGTGGGCCTTTTCTGCAGTTGTTCTTAATGTGCTATCAGTACAGTAAACTTGCCAGCTTACTCCACGTTGGTGTCTGCATGATTATTACAACAGGGATACGGTTAGTTCTAAATTCAATACATATTTCACATTACATACTTCCTGGAGCAAAAACCAAACCATACCCTCCTGGTAATGCATGCAAATATGTTTATAAGACTTACCTGCACAGCAAATGAGACTGACTATAATAATTAATAAGCAGAATGTTTTAGAAAAAAAACACTTCGGTAATACTCTCATTAGACATGAATACAAGAGCAAATGCTGAAATACGTTTAAAACTTTATCAGAACTCTAATCCAGGGGACTCTGAACAAGGGAACAGTAACCTTCATTGAGCCCTTCATGTGCTATGCTGCCTAATTTGTACATCCATGCAAGTTCACGTTTATCCAACAGATCTAGTCTATTCCCACTCCTTTCCAATTTGGGGATGAACTAATGGCCACAATTTCAGACTTTTAGTATTACAACCATGATTGTTTTGAAAATGTTGCCCTTTGCCAATGTTTATGGCAAGTATATGTTCCTGTATGTGTCATCTTAATTGGGGTTGAGTCCTGCCTACATACAAAGTCCTGCATTCACACCAGGCAATACAGACTATATGAGTACTCTTGCAACTGGCATAATGATTACCCTTAAAAACTTGTATCCTAGGATGTACAAATTCTGGCCCATGGGCCACATATTTGCAAATATTGCAACTGAAGCACCTCTGAAAGGCCTTCATTAGTGGAAACCCACTTTTACATAGAAACATAGAAGTTGTCAGCAGATAAGGACCTCTTGGCCCACCTAGTCTGCCCTATATTCCCTACCTACTGTGCCACTGCAGACCCTACTCGATTTCCAATCTTCTCCCCCTTGCCCTACTTCTAAGGTCCCCTTGTATCTATCTTATGTATGCTTGAATCCTGTTCCATTTTAGCACCCATCACCTTTGGTGGGAGGCTGTTCCAGGAGTCCACCACCCTCTCTGTGAAGAAGTAGTTCCTCACATCTCCTCTGAGCCTCCCCCCTACCAACTTCATAGTGTGACCCCCTGTCCTGGTGCATCTTCATGTATGGAAAATGCTGCCTTCCTGTGCCCTATTAATACCTGTGAGGTATTTGAACATTTCTATCATACCTTCCCTTTCCTCTAGAGAGTACATATTTAGTTCCTTGAGTCTTTCCTTGTAGGGTTTTTGATGTAGGCCCTGCACCATTTTCATAGCCCTCCTTTGTACCACCTCCACCTAATCTACATCCGTCTGGAGGTGGGGCCTCCAGAACTGGACACAGTACTCGAGGTGGGGTCTTACCAGTGATCGATACAAGGGTAATACTACCTCCCTCTTTCTGCTGGTGATGCCCCTCCCTATGCACCTGAGCATCCTGCTAGCCTTCCCCACTGCGATATCACACTGCTTGGCTACCTTCAGGTCATCAGAAATGATTACCCCTAGATCTCTTTCCTGTTTTGTGGTTGCTAATACCTCCCTGCTCATTTGGTACATTGCTCCTGGGTTTCTGCGCCCCAAGTGCATGATTTTGCACTTTTTTGCATTGAAACCCAACTGCCATTCCCTTGACCATTTTTCCAGTTTTTTTCAAATCATCTCTTATTCTTTCTACCCCCCTGGTGTGTCCACTCTGTTACAGATTTTTGTGTCATCCACAAACAGGCATACTTTGCCTTCCAGCCCTTGTGTAGTGTCGCTAATAAAGACATCTGGACCTAGTACTGACCTCTGTGGCACCCCACTGGTCACCTTGCCTTCTCCAGAGTGGACCCCATTTACCACCACCCTCTTGCTCCTAGTGCTTAGCCAACTTCTTACCCATTTTACTACTTTTGGAACCACTCCTAGGTTGCCCAGCTTGTTCACCAGTCATCTATTTGGAATGGTGTCGAAGGCCTTACTGAGATCCAGGTAGGCCATATCTACTGCTCCTCACTGATCCACTTCCGTGGTCACTCAGTCAAAGAACTCGATGGTTTGTCTGGCAAGACCTCCTCCCTGTGAAACCATGTTGCCTTGGATCCTGTAATCCACTGGTTACAAGGCATTCCACAATCCTTTCCTTCAGTAACAATACCAGTACTTTACCCACTACCAAAGTCAAGCTGACAGGTCTATAATTTCCTGCCTCCTCCCTATTTCCACTTTTGTATAGTGGGATCAGATCTGCCTTCCTCCAGCCTCCCGGAACCTCCCCTTTGTTAATCTGGAAAAACAACCTATAATCTATATTCATATTGTCTCCCTCTTTTCCTGGAGACACATAACAATTTAAAACGTATAAGTTCACAAAAAAAACTAAAGAAGGGAGGTAAATGAATGGACTTCATTTATGTTTTTTACACTGAAAAATATGTATGTGAATAAGAAAATTAATACAACCTGTATAGTGTAAAGTACAATATATATGATATGTGATTACAGTGATTACAAGGAAAAGAACATATGCCATAAATAATACTCTACCACTGTGGATAACAGAGAACAGGACCATACCATTAAGGTGGGCTATCAGTTAATAATCATTTTTTTAAAGCTTTATAAAAATGGTTTTGAAAACATATGTTAAAGTTGGTATGTATCAGCAAATATCCAGTATGAACCATGACAGTGATAACTACTGTAGCTATAACTATTATATAAAGAAAGACAAAGTATAAATATTTTATGACTAATAGAGATGGGGCCCGATTCCAAAATGCGTGGTGCAACTTGCGGGTGTATGCAAGTTGCAGCATGCGACATTACACCAGGCACTCTGTGCCCTATTCCAAGACAGACAGAGTCCCTGGCACCTGCGCCCATGACTTGCAGCAGCCCTAGGCTAGTGCCAAGAGAATGGCACTAGCCTGGGCCTAAGCATTTAAACTAGCCAAGGGGGGGAGGCACTGGAAAGGAGCAGGAAAATCCTAGCCATCCCCCCCAAAAAAATCAGGGTATTAAGTGAGGTAGACACCAACATAGAGATGTCGGCAGGGAGAAGTGCAGGGGTAATTGGAGAAAGTGACAAATGCAGTAAGGACAGGGATGGGGCAAGAAGGGGAAAGGCCATCAAGAAATGGAGGGTAATGAGTACCAATGCCCATAGTCTGGGCAACAAGCTCCCTGAACTGGTGGCCTTGATGGAAGAGGGATGCTTGGATATTGTAGCAGTCACAGAAACATGATACACAGAGAACCATGACTGGGATGTTAACATACCAGGGTACACAACCTACAGGAGAGATAGGGAGGGCAGAAGGGGTTTGGAGTAACTCTCTATGTAAGGGAAGGGATAAAAGCAACTGAACAAAAGAGTAAACAGGGAGGAGAGGAGACACTGTGAGTCACCTTAGAGACTGGAAATGGCACATCAATCCACACAGGGGTTGTATACAGGCCCACATGTCAGGGGGAGGGAATGGACAAGGATATGATAGAAGGCACACTTAGGATGGCAGAGAAAGGGGAGATACTGTTGATGGGGGACCTTAATATGCCAGAAGTTAGCTGGAGCACCTTTGCTGCAGCCTCATCCAAAAGCAGGGCCATTCTTGATGCTCTTCAGGTGGCATGCCTCAGATAGCTAGTTTTGGAACCTACTCATGAGGGAGCAATCTTAGACCTTGAACTCTCAAATTGGGATGGTGAGAGGATCTTAGATCTAGAAGTGGGTAGCCATTTGGGAACACGTGATCACCAAACAGTGTGGTTCATGATAAAGTCAGCTACAGAGCCAAGCCATACAAAACTGAGAGTTCTGGACTTCAGGAGGGCTGACTTTGGCAAGATGGGAAGAGTGCCTTAGAAAAGCACTAGCAAACAGGCTAGAAGGAGGGGGGGAGCAACAATGGGAAATAGCAGAACTGCCATCACAGAGGCAACAAGCCTTTATGTGAAGCAAACAAACAAATCAAAATGAAAGAAAAAGCCACTATGGTTCTCAAAAGAGGTGGCGGTGAAGGTTAGGGAGAAAAATATGGCATTTAGGAAATATAAGGAAACACAGAAGGAGCAGGACAGAAAACTGTACCAGTTAAGGCAGAAGGAAGCAGGGAGGGTAGTCAGAATAGCAAAGGCACAAACTGAGGAAAAGATAGCCAACTCGGTTAAGAAGGGGGATAAAACCTTTTATAGGTATATCAGGGAGCATAGAAAGACAAAGGGAGGGATAATGAGGCTGAATAGAATGGATGGTGGGTGGGCAGAGAGTGACAGTGAAAAAGCAGGGATACTGAATGATTACTTCTGTTCAGTATTCACAAAAGAGGAAGTGGGGGAGGTGCCTAATCCAATTAACAGAAGCACTCTGGGGAGGGGGGGGGTCGATCCCAGTCCTTTCACAGAAGAAAGGGTTCTGAAAGAACTCTTAAAACTGAAGGTGGACAAAGCAATGGGGCCAGATGGAAATCACCCCATAATTCTAAAAGAATTAAGCAGAGCACTAGTGACACCACTGACTACCCTTTTTAACAAATCATGGGAGAATGGTGTGGTACCTGAGGACTAGACGAAAAAGGCTGATGTGATTCCCCTTCGCAAAAGTGGGACCAAGACAGACGCAGGAAACTACAGACCTGCCAGTTTGACCTCTGTGGTAGGGAAAGTGATGGAATCACTTTCGAAGGATAGAATTGTTGAGTACCTGGAGGCCAGTGGGGCACAGGACCCAAGGCAGCATGGGTTCACAGCGGAAGGTCATGTCAGATGAATCTAATTGATTTCTTTGACTGGGTGACCAAAGTAGTAAACCAGGGAGGGGCTGTGGACATGGCCTACCTATACTTTAGCAAGGCATTTGACACAGTCCCACACAAAGATTAGTAGTCAAATTAACCAGCCTGGGAGTGGGTCCCAGGGTGGAAGCCTAGGTAAAACACTGGCTGAACAACAGGACACAGAAGGTAATTGTAAATGAGTCCACTCTGAAGAAGGTTTACTAGTGAGGTACCAGAGAGTTCAGTACTGGGTCCAGTCCTTTTAATGTCATTATAAGTGACATTGCAGAGGGACTGAAGAAAATATGCCTCTTTGCAGATGACACAAAGATCTGCAACAGGGTTGATACACAGGAGGCATGGAAAGGATGAGAAGGGACTTGGCAAGGTTGGAGGAATGGTCAGAGTATGCAGCTTGGATTCAATGCAAAGAAGTGCAAAGTAATGCACCTGGGAAACAAAAACCCAGAGGAAGATTACACAATGGGGGGGGTAGTAAAAAAAAAAAAATGGAAAGGGACCTGGGGGTAATCATATCAGATGACCTTAAGGTTGGCAAGCAATGTGAGAAGGCGGTAGGAAGGGCTGGGGGGATACTGGGATGTATAGGGAGAGGTATCACCAGCAGATAACAGGAAGTTGTTATCCCCCTGTACAGACAATTGGTGAGACCCCATCTGGAGTACTATGTCCAGTTCTGGAGACACCATCTCCACAAGGACATAGACAGGATGGAGGCAGTTCAGAGGAGGGCAACTAAAATGGTGCAGGGTCTGCAAGAGAAGCCATATGAGGAGAGACTAAAGGAGCTTAATATGTATACTCTTGATGAAAGGATGGAGAGGAGGGACATGATAGAAATGTTTAAGTACCTAAGTGGAATCAACAAAGTACAAGAGGGTAGCATCTTTCAGAAAAAGAGATGTGTAAGAACAAGGGGACAGAATTTGAAGATAGAGGGGGGACGGCTCAGGGGCAATGAGGAAGTATTTTTTTCACAGAGAGGGTGGAGGATGCATGGAACAGCCTTCCAGAGGAGGTTGTGAGGTCTAAAACTGTGGGAGAATTCAAGAATACATGGGACAGACATAAAGCAATTTTTGTGGGGGGTAGGAATAGAAATAGGCTGTTGGTTAAATAGGATCTGCAGCTTATCCTCTAGGTAGAGAAATGGGCAGACTAGGTGGGCCAAGTGGTCCTTATCTGCCATCAAAGTCTATGTTTTTATGTTTCTATGTTTCTATGGCACATTAGACCTAGGTGCTGTAAGTTGCGGCACTCAATCAACTGCCCCCCCCAGCCCCCCGGCCTGTAACACACCAGAATGCACCTGAGGGCATTGGAGGGGGTCTGGCCAGTTGGCACTGGCAATCAGAGGGGCCCAACAGAAATCAGACCCGGGGGTCCCCGCAGTTCAGAGGTGGGGCATGACAGTGCGGTGGGGGGCATGGGGCACACACATGTGTTTACTGTGATGCTGTGGGGGGGCATCCATTGCTGTGCCAGGATGGATGCCCCTTAGACCACCTCCTAGCTGTTCTAACCCTGCTATGCCATTGCCTCTTCTGGAATGGCATAAGTGGGTTATGGCAGCCACCCTTCTGGAATAGGGTGCAGTTTCTGCTGTAACCCACCCTTGCGCCATGCCGCTGTGGGTTGTGGGTATAGTGGGTGGCATAGCCCACCTTTTGCACAACCCACATATGGCATGGCGCAAGGCTCCTTCTGGAACAACAACTTGTGTTATGCCTGGTGTAAGGTGCGATTTGCACCATCGGGTTTGGCGTAAATTGCCTTGCACCAGGCATAACGCCTTCTGGAATCGGGCCCATGGTGTACCTGTGATGCCAATAACATATAAAAAAATGCAAAAACATTTATTCACTTCAATATATTGTTCATATATTTAGATCCTGATGAAGCAGTGAGAACACTACAAAATGTAGACCAAATATAATTGGTGGTTCCAAACATTAATAAAAACTATTAAAACATACCCCAGTGAGTGGGTCCTATTGTCTTTTATTGCTAAAGTGACAGTGCCACTGTTTGATGTGCTGCTCACATGCAGCCAGTTTATGTGAAAAGCACGTGTTGTGGCTGCTATGCAAATAATACAGCTACTGTGCAAATAACATGTTATTTGCACAGTAGCTATGTCTTCAGAGAAAATAACAGCTTTTATCTTTAAAATGTATTTGCACTCCCATAGTATACATCTGTATATCTACAGTCTATCTCTATCTATCTGTCTGTCTGTCTATCTATCTATATTGTTTATTTTTAGAGTGATACAAAAGTGCGAGTTCTTATTAAAGGGAATGTTAAAATGCCCCCAATTAGGCTTTTTGCCTAAACAGTAAATTTTACCTTAAGATGTTGTGGAGCACTTTGATTTTATTTGGTTGGTCCTGCAATCCCTCCTGTCAACATTTTCTGAAAAGAGTCTCTCGGGGCACATCCCAGAACTTCCCATGGCTGATGGTAGAGTGGGGATCAGAACTGTCTAGACTTCTGACAGCAACAGTATTTGTGAAGCACTTCCAGAGCTAAATGCTAGTTACAATATTTTTCAAATGTAAAATAGTTTTCTTTCATGCCAGTTGTGGTGATTGTAAAAGGTTACTGTTGTTTTCAGAAAGATGTCAAATTTATGTGGTAGATGTTGGTTGGGATTCAGGACAGTCATCATTTTTCTTTTGTGACTGGTCAACTCTGACGCAGTTCATTTTATTACTATATTTTAACAATTTCTGTGTGTGACTTTTGTGGTGTCTGATCTTGAGGACCTAAATGTTATTTCTGAGATTTTGGCTGCTTTGGTGGCTGTTTTGTTTTTGTCTTTTTGTTGTTAAATATTGAGGTTGCCTACCGATGTCTGTCTAATACACAACAGTACAAAATTTTTCATTAAGCCTTTTCTGATTTTTTATGTATCATATCTTTTGGATTCGCTGTTCTGTTGTTGTGGCAGCCTGTGAATGGTGTGTTGGTGTGACTTGTTTGTTCTTTAAAGAGCCTTCTGGGCTGCTAGTTTTTACTGGATGTTCGCTGCGTGCACACATGCAGCGAACATTTTGTTAGGAGAGTGACTTTTGACTTGAAGGCTGTGACACTGTCAGTCCAGTGCAGAGTGGTTTGCAAAGGGCTCATCAGTGTCACACCAATCATCAGCCAGGCTGGTCATGACAGTATTCTGGACTGCTAGGTGGAAACTTTGTGTATTTCAAATGAAAGAGCCGATCCAACCATAGGTAAATTCTTTCCTTTGATCTACGCTACCCAGCAAGCACAGCTGATCTGTCATGATTAGCCTGCTGAGTTTGAATTATACCCTGTAACAAAGAAAGCCATCCATTGATGTCTGTTGCTGCAGCCGTCGCCCCTCCCCCCAAACATAACACTGACACTGGGGGTGCCCAATCCCCAGTGTCACCAGATGAATAAAGAAAACTGTCCCTTGCAGGTTTTTTATATATATAGACCCCGTAACAAAGTAAACAGTCCATCCATGTCAGTTGCTGCTGCCGCCATGAAGCTCTACCTGAGCAAAGCACCAGGACACCTGCTGTGTAGTGGGTCTGTGTCTTCAGGTTTATGCACTTGTCACCTGTCTGCAATATTTGAATAGATTCCTTCAGTAGAAATTTTGGATATCATTTCCTCATTGGTGGCAGTGCTGTTCCCTCTCTGATGTGCTGCTGAAGTCTTGTCCATAAGTGTACCTGTTTGAGAACTCCTCTGTGTCTGCTGTAGCCCTGCATTGGTGAGCACATGCTATCCTGAACTCTTATGTCTCCCCTCTCCCTTCTGGTCTCCAGTGAGTTCATGTTCAGTGTCTGAGTCAATTCTTATAAGATGTAACTCCCACCCACCCGACCCTCCCTCTCACAACCCACCACCCTACATCCCCCCCCAAAACATAACACTGACACTGAGGATGCCCAATCCTCCAGTATCACCACCTGAAATAAAGAAAAACACCACTCTTAGATAAATATGAATATATATATATACTGTAGAATTGAAAAGTAGCGTGTTCTCTTATATAAATATAAATATATATATAGTGTATATATATATATATATTTATATACTGCAGAATTGAACAGTAGCGCGTTCATTTAATTTAGCGGTCTGAGGCTATGCAACTTGTTAGCTGCAGTTAAAGTTCACTGTCCTGTACGTCCATGTAATTAGTCTAACACAGATAACTAACTTAACTGTTCAATTAATTTAGCGAGTCTCTTTCTACAGCGAACATAGCAAGACTTTTTTTTACAGCGAAATAAATCAGTCTACAGTATCCTACAAAAGAAAACTGTCCATTGATATATGTTGCTGCACGGTCCCCCCACCTGACCCTCCCTCCCAGCACCCAACCCCACAAATATAACATTCAACACTAGGGAGCAAATCCCTCCATGTCACCACCTGAAATTAAGAAAACGATCCTTTATAGTTTTAATATAATCCTGTTAAAAAAAAGTCCATCAATGTCTGCTGCTGCTTCTCCCATTAGTCTCCCACCCAACCCTCCACTCAGCACCCACACACCCCTAAGCCTTTACTTAGCCAGTGAGAATCTTCTCTGGACCACAGACAGATCTCCACTCTTCAACGCCAGACCACAGATTGAGGAAATCAGGTATGCGGTTCAATGTATTTCAGTGAGGGTTTGAACTTAGTGGCATAACTTGGTCAATTTTAAATATTTTTGCCCAACATTTTCAACATCCCTTTTTTGGGACCCCAACTCATGAACAATCACTGTGAAGTTAGGCGAATCTGTCCCAAAAGGTGATTTAGCATTCTCTGCATGAAATCACCTTTCAGGCAGAAGTTGAAAATTTTCTCCACCCTTGTTCATGAGGTGGGACCATAAGAAGGCAATGTTGAAAATTTGGGGTAAATATATTTAAAAAAACAAAGTTACAAACCTACATTGAAATTTGCAAATGCAGGCTCATAACTTTGGTACTTTTCAATATTTTGTCCCCAAATTTTCAACATAGCCATTTCTTCACAGCATTTCATGAATGTGACAGCTGTCATTTTTCAGATCCTGGCCAAAATGTATTTTTGCATCCAAAAATGTGATATCTGTCACTGTAAAAGTCACCTGTCGGCTAGGAGTTGAACATTTTCTCCACCTTTGTTTATGAGGTGGGGTCATACGAAGGCTATGTTGAACATTTGGGGTAAAAACAATAAAAAACAACAAAGTTATGAGCCTACATTGAAATGTATGAACACAGGCTTGTAACTTTGGTAATTTTCAATATTTTGACCCCAAATGCTCAACATAGCCATTTCTTCACAGCACCTCATGAATGTGATAGCTGTCATTTTTCAAATCCTGGCCAAAATTTGTTTTCACACTTTTTTGGGCAAGATTTGAAAATGTTCTCTGCTCTTGCTAATGAAGTGGGCTCATTAGAAGGATATTGGGGGCCACAAGAACCTAAGAACATAAGTAAAGTGTCTGCAGGATGGGGACCATGCGATCTATCTAGGCTGCCCTAGAAACTACCCCCCCATGCAGTCTTCGTCCTAACTTGTCCTTTATGTCTGTCCCATGTGAGTTTGAACTCCCTGATTGTCTTTGATGCTACCACCTCCTGAGGCAGGCTGCTCCACAGGTCTATCACTCTCTCTCTGTGAAGAAGTACTTCCTGAGGCTGCTTTTGAACCTTCCTCCTACCAGTCTCATATCATGTCCTCTTGTGTGGTCTGCCGTGTTCTGTTGAAATCGATTGCCTGTAAGCTGCGTTAAATCCCCTCACATACTTAAATGTTTCAATCATGTCCCCTCTGTTTCTTCTCTGCTCAAGGAAGTATAGGTTCCGTTCCCTGAGTCTTGCTTCATATGACCTATGATGCAGTCCATGCACCATTTTAGTAGCCTTTCTCTGCACTGTTTCCAAATGGTCAGTGTCCTTTTCGAGGTGAGGTCTCCAGAACTGAATGCAGTACTCCAAGTGTGGCCTCACCAAGGATCTGTAGAGGGGCATGATAGCCTCCCTCTTTCTACTAGAAATACCTCTGCTTATACATCAGAGGATAGCACACACTTTCCGTGCTGCTTTCTCACATTGTTTACCTACCTTTAGTTTGTCAGTGATGATTATGCTGAGATCTCGCTCCATTTGTGTCTCCTCAAGTTGATGTCCTCCCAGTGTGTATTTTTTTCCAGGGTTCCTCTTTCCCAAGTGCATTACCTTACATCTTTTGGCATTAAATTGTAATTACCAGTCCCTGGACAAATCCTCTAACCTTCTAAGGTCAGCTTCCATGTTGTCTGCTCCTTCTCTTGTGTCCACTCTGTTGCAGAGTTTTGTATCATATGCAAACAGGCAAACCTTCCCTGTTATTCCATTTGCTATGTCTGCAATAAATATGTTAAATAGGATCAGTCCCAGTACCAATCCCCACAGGACGCCACTAGTCACCCTATCCTCCCTCCCTTGACAATGACCCATTGACTAGCACTCTCTAGGTCCTATCATTCAGCCAGTTACTAGTCCAGCTGACCATCTTCTGGCCAACTCCCATATGTTCCAGCTTGTTGGTTAGCCTTCTGTGAGGGACGGTGTCAAAGACATTGCTGAAATCTAGGTATACAACGTCCACCACCCCTTCCTGATCCAATGTTCTGGTGACCCAGTTTAAGAAGTCAATCAAGTTGGTTTGACAAGAGCATCCTGCTATAAAGCCATGTTGCTTTGGGTCCATTTCTCCAGTATCTGTTAGGTACGCCACTATCCTCTCTTTTAGTAGTGACTCCATCATTTTCCCCACAACTGAGGTCAAACTGACAGGGTGCTAATTTGCTGCCTCTTCCTTGTTTTCGCTCTTGTGTAAGGGCACAACAGTAGCCTGTTTCCAGTTCTGAGGTATTTTCCTGCTGTCTAATGACTTGTTGAAGAGATCAGCCAATGGTGCAGCCAGTTCCTCTTGGTGCTCCTTCAATATCCTAGGGTGTATGCCATCCACTCCCATGGCTTTTTCCACTTTTAGTGTACTAAGCTCTTTTAGGACCCTCTCCCTTGTGAAGGGGCTAGTGTCTGCTCTCTGGGTATCTTTCTTTGTCCAGCTCAGTGTGGGACCTTTGCCACTGTCTTCTATGGTGAAGACAGAGCAAAAGAACTCATTTAGCACTTCTGCCTTGTCCTCGTCACTCTTTGCCATCTTACCGCCCTTGGTTGCTAGTTAGACTATTCCTCCTATAGTTTTTCTTTTTTCTCTTATGTATCTATAGAAGGTTTTGTCTCCCTCCTTAATACCCTGTGCTATTTTCTCTGCCATCTGTGCTTTTGCCCTACTAACAGCTTTCTCTGCCTCCTTTAATTTGTTATTGTATTCTTCCATGTCTGCTTCATGTTTTGTTTGCTTGAATTGCGTAAAATCCTTTTCTTTCTCTTTGATTTTGGATGCTGCTTTGTGAGAGAGCCACAGAGGTCTTTTCCTTCTTTTGGATTTACTGATCTACTTAATGCATACAGCCGTTGATAGGAAGGCTATGTTGAAAATTTGGGGTAAAATTATGAGAAAACAATGAAGTTATGAGTCTGCATTGCAATTTTTCAATGCATGCTTGTAACTGTAGTAATTTTCAATATTTTGACCCCAACTTTCCAGCATAGTCATTTTTCCCCACCACCTCATGAATGCGACAGCTGTCATTTCTCACATCCTACCCAAAATGTATGTTAACATGTGTGGTGCAAAATGACATATGAACATATGAATCTGCCAGCAGGAACATGCCTTATGGTCTATTAAGTCAGTCTGCTCGAATGCACAGCTAGTGCCCTTATATTGCATCTGCCCGCCTCCTCTCCCCCCTCACCTTTACCCCCATCACACCCTGTCCCATACCCTTTTAAAACTGCCCACTGAGCTACAGGATACCACCTCCTCAGGTAAAGTGTTCCATTTCTACACCACCCTCTCTGTGAAAAAATGCCTCCTCATCTCTCTCCGGTATCTTCCACCCTCCAACCTGAGACCATGCCCTCTGGTGTCCCTCCCTCTCCTCAGCTTAAATATCCCTTCTGTACCCATTTTGTTAATCCCCTTCAAATACTGAAAGTCTCAATCATATCTGCCCAATCCCTTCTCTCCTCCAGGGTGTACATATTCAACTCAGTTTGCCTGTCCTCATAGGTTTTGTCCTCCAGCCCCTGAATCATCTTAGTTGCCCTAAGCTGCACACCCTCCAGCAATCTGATATCCTTCTTCAGAAAGGGACACAGAACTGCACGCAGTACTCCAAATGTGGCCTGACTAGAGACCTGTACAGCAGCATGATAACATCCCTATTTCTGGATGAGATTAGCTGCCACCTTCTTGCACTGAGCTGAGTTGTTCATGTTACTCAATGTTATGATCACCCCAGGTCCTTTTCCTCCTTTGTGACCTCTATGTGAACCCCTCCCAACTGGTAGCTCTTTCCTGGGTTCCTTGCTCTGAAGTGCATAACCTTGCACATCTTTGCATTGAAGCTCAATTGCCACTTTTCCGACCACTCCTCCAGTTTGATCAGGTACTCCTGTAGCTCCTGCCACCCCTCTATGTCATCTACCACTGCCCTTATCTTGGTATCATTTGCAAACAGACTGATCTTGGTCCTAACACCATGTGAGAGATCCGATATGAATAACCCAAACAACACCAGACCCAGTACTGCTCAGGAGTGGTCGTAAAAAGATTATGTTAAAAATTTGGGGTAAACTTTTGAAAAAACAATTTAGTTATAAGGAAATTGATTCATCCAACATTTATTCATAACTTTATTTTTTTGCAGATTTTGGCCTCTGATGTTCAACATATAAAGCATGTTATCCACTTCCTGAACATGGCAGGTGTCATTTTTCAACCCTGCCCCCGAAATTTGTTTCCACAGTCACACAGCAAAATCACTTTTCGGATGGGATTTTAAAAATTCCACCTGTCTGATCATAACGTCAAGTCATAAAAAGACTGTTGGACATTTGGAGTCAAAATGTGGGAGCCCTCTTAAAAGTAGGTCTTGCCTTTCAGCTGCCCTATCCTGAGTAATTACAATCTAACAATTTGTCAAAATAGAACACCACTGAAAATGAGATACTGCATCTCATCTGCTCTGTCCTGGGTAAATATATAGTAAAAATGTGTACAAGCAAGACCCAGTACAACAGCAATACCAGCGGTGAACATTTGGCATTGACAAATAATTGTATTAGAACTGGTCTCTGCTTTGCAGACCAGTTCCTTCTGTAAGCAACACAATAAGTATAGGTAATGACCTGTGCTGTATATTGAAAAGTATTAAAAGACAGAGTATGCTTTACTTTTATTGCTGAAAGTGAGTATTTTGGCTTGCTGTGCTTGCTGTTTGTTGATATTGCTGCTGCTGACTCTTCAACGAGATTGCATTTGTGTTTTCGGAGGACTAGTGCGCTGTGCTCAGGAGCGATGGGAACATGTTGCAGACCTTTCAAGAACGTACTCAATCTCTGCATTTAGCTTAATTTTGCCAGAAAAGAGACTACAAACAATAGGATTCTGTCATTATTTCTTGCCACTACTGTTCACCTGTGCCGCCAGCTAATGCCTGCACTCAGACCCTGCTCCTCTAACAACTGCAGCAGGCAGCATCCCCCACCCCCCAAACTCAGCTTCTATTTATGACAACTTTCTTCATCAGGCAAAAGTGATCGGATTTCCCTGCACTGCCACCGAAGTGATTGCATTCCCTGAAGCCTCTTTGCCCAACCAAATCACTCAGCCCCTCCATCAGCTGTAGCAACACCAACACCACCTTGCTGACAACTACTCATCGGCCAGAAGTTGTTGGCCTCCCTCTCTCAACCATCCAATGCTTGCACTCCCTGGATCCTCACTGCCCAAACCAGTCACCAGCAGAAATCGAAACGCTTCTTGTTTTATCTTTGTTTTTGAAAAGCAAACATGAGAAGGCATTTTTTGCCAGCTGCTGGCTGTTGCTAAGTAGCAACTGTTCTGGCATTCTGTTCTGGCTCTGTGATAGAATCATAAGTAGCAACACATGGAGTTCACTGATTTCGCTCATTTTGTAAGCCTTGAAAAGAAAATGTTATTTGTTTTAGCATTTGAATTAACCAAGATTAAGGGAGTAAGTAAGTAGGTGTAGAAAGTGTTCCATATATATCAGAATTCCATAAATAAGGTTGCCCTTTTTGGTTCTAGCCTAAGGATGCTAGGAAGAAAGAGGAGAGAAAGTTATTAACAACGGTCTAGTGGTAATCTAGGATCAGTATAGAGATGAGGTACAGTGGGACGGTAGTCAGTTGTCAGGACTCTGGTGTACTCTTCTCTAGGGTTATGCTCTGAAGGTAAGGGCACTGCCCCATCTGCAGGACTTTGCAGAGCTGCATGCTTAACTGGTAGTAGCAAGAGATGAGATATCTCAGCTGCAGCACTGGCTCAGCCCAGGTCCATCCCCACTCTCCCAGAGGCCCAGTTGCCCAGAGGGCTTCAGGGTGGTAAGGAAGAGGAGGGGGAAGGGTGGCAGGGGCAGCCACAAGAGGGTCAACCAATCTCACATCATCCGGACAGCAAATTTGCTTTGAACCCTTGGAGGAGGAGGCTCAGGTACCTGACTCCATCAGAGGGGACTCTGAGTTGGGGGGAATGGGCAGGACAACTCCGTGGCACCTGAGGGGTGAGCAGGAGGGAATCAGCAAGGAGAGTCTTAGTGATTGGGGTCTCAATGATTAGAGGAGTAGAGAGGGTGGTGGGAAGGGAAGGAAGGAGAATTAAATGGTCAGATGCCCTCCTGGTGCATCAGCCATCAGGGATATAGATAGGATAGTTAGGACAGCGGAGAAAGGGGAGGGAGAGCTGTGGCAGTTGGTACACTTAGGTACCAATGATCTGGTGAACCAGCCTGTGGAAGAAGTGAAGTATAACTTTAAGAGGCTAGTGGACAGAAATAAGGTGCACTCAGCTTTCTGGCCTTTTCCAAGGTCCTGCCTGTGTGAAAAGGGGGAATGGAAATGATAAAGCAAGGAAGGAAGGAAGAGACTGAGGAGTTTAATGGGTGCCTGAAGGGATGATGTCATGAGCAGGACCTGTGGGGGCTTCTGAGACAGGAGGCACTTCAACAGCGATAGCCTCCACCTAATAAGGGAGGGGGACAATGCTCTGGGGCAGACGTCTGCTGTCTACATTGTCTTAGTGGTCTATCAAGTCTGTTCAATTGCACAGCTAGCACCTTTATATTGTCTAAGCATTGTTTTGTCTGGGAAAAGACTGACTTTTGAGGCATCGCATTTCAGCCAGTAGAAAAGGGACTGTAACCATCACTCTATGCTTGGGTTTTCTGTCTGTGTGACCAGGGAATCTGTAAGCCTGAGATCCACTTGCTGCCAAGAACTGTAGTCCAGGTAGGTCACAGAAGCTTGTGTACACATCTGAATGAAACTGAAGGAGGCAAGGAAACACTCTGAGCCATCTGCCTCAAGGTTGCGCTGCGTCTCACTGGGAGGTACCCATTACATTGAGAGCTTTCGCACTAGGCCTTTGTGGGGGGGCCCAGTTGCACCCATTTGGGGGTCGTGGGATGATCAGAGATGGGCAATTGTTTGGAGCAAGTTAGAGTGAAATTTCTGACAGCTGCCATATTGCTCCTATTTTCCCTTTTGTCTCCTTGTTCTTTCCTTACCCTCCATTTTATTTATTTTTCTCTCCCTGGTACACAGGGCCTCCGTCTGCACTGATTCCCCACCACCACCCAGCCCCATCACCTAGCTTCCTGTGGATTTACCAGCTTCTCCCCTGTCTGCCCTCATGGCTTTCCACCTATGGCAGGGCACAGTAGGACACCAGCTGCCACAGACAAGGTTCTGGTTCTTGGGGAGGCTGCCATGTCACCGTGCTGCAGAGCCTGTGAGAGGTCGGTCATTCATGCTGCTCCAGCCAGCCTATTTTCCCTTTTTTCCCCTCTCTTGAGACATTGTCCTTGGGGAATGATGCAAGCACAGATGCGAGTGTGGTGTGTGTCATGCGTCAGCATCTCCCTTCCTATTGAGCCGCCCCCGGATGTACTAACACCTGTGGTCACCCAGGTGGTAGTCGTGCATCGGAGTTGGCTATCCTCCCTCCCTGGAGAACAGTGTCCTTTAGGATGCTTGATCCTCCTTTCCCTGACTGGCTCTGATGACTCGGACTCACTTCCAAACCGGGATCGCTGGGGTCATGAGTGGTAGCACTACTGCTGCACCAACAGGCCAGCCCTTCCCCTCCCTTTTAAATCATTTGTTTACACATTATTACATTGTTGGGGATTGTTACTGTATTGCAGTTTCATTTGTTTTAAAAAGGGACTGTGTGGGCCAGGGAAACATTATTGTTTCTGAGGAGTAATAACCCTGTGTGTTAGCATCCAGGTATCCCATAATGCTACCCCAGTTAGGGGAACCATGTCACTGTTTGCCCAAAGTGCCCAGTGTAGCACAACTTCAGCAACCCAGCTTACCCCAATAGAGAGTTGGGAGAGGTGAACCCTGTAGGTCCTAGGTTGGCACCATAGTTGTATTTCCTTTCACTTTCTGAATATTTTATAATTTTAGTATACATATTAAATATTTTATATTTAAAGCAGCAGTGTAGGGGCGGAGCCTGACATCCAAGATGGTGGCTGTTTAATTTCACAGTAAACAAAGGGAATAACCCTCTTTCATCCAGCCGACAATAGCGCTATGACTGATGGGCATATAAAAGCAAGTAAAATAAATTGGAAGGAAAGGGCATTAAAAAGAGACAAGAACCAGAAAAATCGGCCCTGGCATTACGAAGTACCTTTGTGGGAAAGACTGTCTGGCACAACCGTGTGATTCCTGCTTAGAGAGCCATCGAATCAGCAGTCCTCAGATTTTGTGCCATCTGACAGAAAGCTCCAGTGACAACTGCCAAGGTAGGGGGCACAGTAGTTCAAAATGGCCGGTCGTGACTCCCCTACACCACTAATACCTGAGTTGGAGAGAATTATGGAAATTTTAAATAAAGTTCTCTAAGATACAGCAGAATAAAAAATAACAACCACCAGAACTAATAGCAATCTACAAGGGCTGGTGGCTAGAGTGACTGGCACAGAAACAGCAGTTAGACAGCAGGCTGTACAGCTCTATCAACATGAGGGCCAACTTCAAGAACATAACAGGCGAATACAATACTTATTGGCCAAGGTTGACGATATGGAGAATCGTGCCCGCCGTAAAAATATTCACATTGTGGGTGTCCCAGAGGGATGGAAGGAAGGAACATGTTATCTTTCCTGAGGAATGCACTCCTGGCCATGCTGCAATTAAACAATGAACCCCCACCCCCTGAACTTGAGAGGGCATATCGTTCACTGGTTCCCAAACCTAAACGGGGATAGCACTCCAACCCATCCTTTGCAAGTTCTTGAACATCCTGTTAAAGAACTCTATCTAAGAGCTGCAAGGGAACAGAGAAAAATTAAATGGCAGGGCGTCTCCAGGTAGCTATACTAGGACTACTCACTGGAGCTACATAAATACATAGATACATAGGCAGTGTCGGCAGATAAGGGCCTACGGCCCACCCAGTCTGCCCATTTGAGCTTGTAAGTTCAGTTTATGTTTTCCTAGAAGACTGTTGCCCCTTACCCCTGACCTCCAGAATTCCTTTATGTCTATCCCATGCATTCTTAAATCCCGTGATTGTTTCAGCCCCCACCACTTCCTCTGGCAGGATGTTCCACTTGTCCACCACCCGTTCTGTGAAGAAATTCTTCCTCACGTTTCCTCTGAATCATCCTCCCTCCAACTTCATCCCATGCCCTCTAGTCCTGGAACATCTTTTTCGCTTAAAAATAATGTATTCCTGCACCCTGTTCCTCCCTGTAAGATACTTGTATGTCTCTATCATATCCCCTCTCTCCCTCTTCTCCTCCAGGGAGTACATGTTCAGTTCCTTCAACCTGTCCTCATAGGACTTGTGATGCAATCGATGCACCATCTGTGTTGCCCTCCTCTGAACCTTCTCTACCCTGTCTATGTCCTTACGTAGGTAAGGTCTCCAGAACTGCACACTGTACTCCAGGTGGGGCCTCACTAGTGTCAATGAGCTGTCACAGAAGAGAAGGGCATACGCAGGAGTTAAGCAAAAGCTTTACCAACTAAGCCTACTGGCTTCACTAAGATACTCAGCTATGCTAAAAATTCAGGTTAATGGTGAATACCTAATATTTAACACAGCAGACAAAGTAGAATGGTTCCTGCAAAGCACAAGGGAAGCAGGGAGGGTGTCATGTCAGCCCCCTAGTCAGCCACGAGGCACTGTATGGCAAAGGATGGACTTCATAGAGAAAGGGAAGGGGAGCGAGTGCAAGAACCCAACAACCCACAAGTTACTGAAAAGGAAGGGATGTGGCAGAAGGTCCAATGAGGGAGGGCTAAGAAAACTGCTAAACTCAATGCTGCAAAAAAGTCCCCACCAAGAAGGAAATCTCCCCCTCACAGGAATAGAGCAAGGAGCAGACAGAGAGCTCAGCATGCATCAGGTGCAAGCATCAGCTCCCCTAGGGGCTCTCCAATAAAAATTCCAACCACTACAAACCCTTGGGGGAACTGCTACCCACAGCTTTGGATTTATCCAACAAGACTAGGTCACAACCAGAGGATCCCGACCCAAGTCATGACCTGCTCATAGACTGGGCATCTCTGTGCCAAGAGTGGGCAGACTGTGTGAGTGAGGCAGCCAATGGTAGCTTACTGCATGAACTGGCTGCTCCTGCTAGCCAAGAGCTGGAAACCCTGGTCCCCATGAACTGTACCTTTGTGGCTGATGCATTGCATAAGTAAGTGGCTGCAAGTCAAATGGATATGGCACCTGCTACCAAATCAATCTCTCATCTATAACGCAGTAGGGGCTCAAACCATGATTTGTCCTCTGAGAGTATGGAAAGGGATTTAAGGGCCCACATGGCTCCTAGAACCCTAGGGAATGTTTAGTACTGGCTGTCACTGGGTACTCGAATTGTAAGCCCTGAATAACCCCCCCCCCATAAAAATCCATGAGGCGGGGAGGAATGGCCAATCAAGCCATACATATCACCCACATAATAAAGAAAACTGCTTTCAGACTGCATATATCCCATCTATGGCATAGGAGAGGCTAGGGTGTTCTGTACCATGGGATTCAATCAGTGGTTGAAAAACTGGTGTGGAGCTCAGGGATTTTGCTTCATTGGGGACTGGCGGTCCACCTGGAGTGATGCAAGCCTATACTGGCATGATGGGCTGCATCTGTCCGGGAGGGGAACCAGGATCCTAGGTGATAGGTTTAAATGCTTCATTGGCAAGCTTTTAAACTAGCCAAGGGGGGAGGCACTGGAAAGGAGCAGGAAAATCCTAGCCCCCAAACAATCACGGTAGTAAGTGTGGCAAACACCAACATGGAGTGTCGATAGGGAGAAGGGCAGGGGTAAATGGAGAAAGTGACAAAGGCAAGAAGGACAGGGATGGGGCAAAGGGGTAAGGCCATCAGGAAATGGAGGGTAATGGTACCAATGCCCGTGAGTCTGAGCAACAAGCTCCCTGAGCTGGTGGCCTTAATGGAAGAGGGATGCCTGGATATTGTAGCAGTCACAGAAACATGGTACACAGAGAACCATAACTGGGATGTTAACATACCAGGGTACATAACTTACAGGAGAGACAGGCAGGGGAGAAGAGGGGGAGGAGTAGCTCTCTATGTAAAGGAAGGGATAAAAGCAACTGAACAAAAAAGGAAACAGGGAGGAGAGGAGGCACTGTGGGTCACCTTGGAGACTGGAAAGGGCACCACAATCCGCACAGGGGTTGTGTACAGACCCCCATGTCAGGGGGAAGGAATGGACAAGGATATGATGGAAGGCATTCTTAGAATGGCAGAAGAAAGGGAGATACTGTTGATGGGAGACATGAATATGCCAGATGTTAACTGGAGCACATTTGCTGCAGCCACATCCAAGAGCAGGGCCATTCTTGATGCCCTACAGATGGTAGGCATTAGACAGCTAGTTTCGGAACCCACTCGTGAGGGAGCAATCTTAGACCTCGTACTCTCAAACGGGGGCAGTGAGAGGATCTCAGATCTAGAAGTGTGTTGCCATCTGGGGACAAGTGACCATCAAACAGTGTGGTTCACGTTAAACTCAGCTACAGAGTCAAGCCATACAAAAGTGAGGGTACTGGACTTTAGGAGGGCTGACTTTGGCAAGATGGGAGAGTGCCTCAGAAAAGCACTAGCAAACAGGCTAGAAGGAGGTGTGGAGCAACAATGGGGAATTATCAAAACTGCCATCACAGAGGCAACAAGCCTTTGTGTGAAGCAAATAAACAAATCAAATGAAAGAAAAAGCCACTATGGTTCTCAAGAGAGGTGGCTGTGAAAGTCAGGAAGAAAAAGATAGCATTCCGGAAGTATAAGGAAACACAGAAGGAGCAGGACAGAGAGCTGTACCAGTTAAGGCAGAAAGAAGCAGGGAGGGAAGTCAGAATAGCAAAGGCCCAAACTGAGGAAAAGATAGCCAACTCAGTTAAGAAGGGGGATAAAACCTTTTATAGGTACATCAGCGAGCATAGAAAGACAAAGGGAGGGATAGTGAGGCTGAATAGAATGAATGGTGGATGGGCAGAGGGGGACAGTGAAAAGCAGGAATACTGAACGAATATTTCTGCTCAGTATTCACAAAAGAGAGGGAAGTGCCTAATCCAATTAACAGAAGCACTCTTGATAGAAGTTGATCCCAGTCCTTTCACAGAAGAAAGGATTCTGCAAGAACTCCTAAAACTGAAGGTGGACAAAGCAATGGGTCCTGATGGAATTCACCCAAATTCTAAAAGAATTAAGGAAGGAACTAGTGAAACCACTGGCTACTTTTTAATAAATCATGGGAGGATGGTGGGTACCGAGGACTGGAGGAAGGCAGATGTGATTCTCCTTCACAAAAGTGGGACCAAGACAGAGGCAGGAAACTACAGACCTGTCAGTCTGACCTCTGTGGTAGGGAAAGTGATGGAGTCACTTCTGAAGGAAAGAATAATTGAGTACCTAGAGGTCAGTGGAGCACAGGATCCAAGGCAGCATGGGTTCACAGCGGGAAGGTCATGTCAGACGAATCTAATAGATTTCTTTGACTGGGTGACCAAAGTAGTAGACCAGGAGGGGCTGTGGACATGGCCTACCTAGACTTTAGTAAGGCATTTGACAGTCCCACACAAAAGATTATTAGTCAGAATTAACCAGCCTGGGAGGGGTCCCAGGGTGGTAGCCTGGGTAAAACATTGGCTGGACAACAGGACACAGAAGGTAATTGTAAATGGCGTCCACTCTGAAGAAAGAGCGGTTACCGAGTGGGAGTACCGCAGGGGTTCAATATTGGGTCCAGTCCTTTTAATGTCTTCATCAGTGACATTGCAGAGGGACTGGAAGGAAAGTATGCCTTTTGCAGATGACACAAAGATCTGCAACAGGGTTGATACACAAGGAGGCGTGGAAAGGATGAAAGGGACTTGACAAGGGTTGGAGGAATGGTCAGACATATGGCAGCTAGGATTCAATGCAAAAAGTGCAAAATAATGCACCTGGGAAACAAGAACCCAGGGAAGAATACACAATGGGTGGGAGGTAGTAACAACAACAAAGGAAAGGACCTGGGGTAATCATATCAGATGACCGTAAGGTTAGCAAGCAATGTGAGAAGGCAGTAGGAGGGCCGGGGTATACTGGGATGTATAGGGAGAGGCATCAGCAGCAGAAAACAGGAAGTTGTTATCCTCTGTACAGACAGTTGGTGAGACCCCATCTGGAATACTGTGTCCAGTTCTGGAGACCCCATCTCCGCAAGGACATAGACAGGATAGAGGCAGTCCAGAGGAGAGCAACTAAAATGGTGCAGGGTCTGCAAGAGAAGCCGATGAGGAGAGACTAAAGGAGCTTAATATGTATACCCTTGAGGAAAGAAGGAGAGGGGACATGATAGAAACTTTCAAGTACCTCAAGGAATCAACAAAGTCCAAGAGGGTAGCATCTTTCAGAAAAGAGACTTGCAAGAACAAGGGACACGATTTAAAGATAGAAGGAGGACGGTTCAGGGGCAATGTGAGGAGTATTATTTCACAGAGAGGTGGTGGATGCATGGAACAGCCTTCCTGAGGAAGTTGTGGGGTCTAAAACTGTGGGAGAATTCAAGAATGCATGGGACAGACATAAGGCAATTCTTGTGAGGGGCAGGAAGATATAGGCTGTTGGTTAACTAGGATCTGCGGCCTATCCTGTAGGTAGGGAAATGGGCAGACTAGATGGGCCTAGCGGTCCTTATCTGCCGTCAAAGTCTATGTTTCTATATACAACACACAGCACATATGCTGAGTAAAACAAAAAATGCCACAATCAGAGAAGGACAGGGGGTGCAAACTTTACACAGGAGACAGCCTACCTGGTGGTAGCAGTAGTGCTAAACTCCTTTGGGGCCTGATGCATACGTTCGTAAGGCAAACCATGATTCAAATGAGGCTGGAGGGTAAGGGGAAAGTCCAAGCTGGAGTCTAATGAGAGAGGAGGGATAGAGCTGGTAGCACTCGGAGTAGGGGAAGGGGGGCTACATGCTACAAGTACACGATAACATCATCCCAAGGTTGTGGCGCTGCAGAGTATGTAAGACACTCCCCCCATGCCCAAATGGAGCGACTTATCTGCTTAGATACTTGCATCCATGAAAAGAATTAATGCACTGGCAATGTACCTTGGAGCTCACAAAAGGGTCTGCTAAGTTTGGGATATGCAGGAGCCCACGCTTTGGGGACATCAAGCCTGAAGCATAGGCGAACTAGCCCAAACCCAGGTCATCAGTAAGAAGGAGCCTCCATGAGAACTGTCAATGATAAGGACAGTTAGATGCCAGCTGCTATAGATAGAATGCTTCTTATGGACTGTTCATCTATTAATGTTTTTTCCACCACCCAGGGTGCTTTCCGAACCATGGACAAGTGGCAGAGAGGCTAGCCTGGTTGCTAAGGGAAGACACCCCTATAGATAGAAGGTTGTATGGTTATTGTAAGATAGAAATGTTAGCCACTGTTTTTAGGTTTACAAGTTTTGGCTATGGCTGGAAAATGTTATATAATTCATTGATACCTTTTAATACCCGGAGGCTCACTGTAAAATGCAAAGAACGACAACAGAAAACTCATAAGAGTGGCTGAGGCAGAGGGACAGGGCCCCTGAAGGGAAAAAGAGAAAAGAGCTAGAGATAATAGATCTTAGCTACTACACAAGCATGGTGTACAAACGAGTACGAGGTTCTGAGGGGGGAGTGTAGATAGAGGGGTAAGGGGTGGCGAATGGGGATACAGGCACAAAACTCTGCACAAAGGGAACACCTGGTTAGCATCATACTAGAAGAACACCGAAGAGTAACAGAATTTGGAGATGGCTGACCTGTTAATCCTTAAGGCCACCTCATGAAATGTGAAGGGCCTAAACACTATAAAAAGGAAAACAGTCCTAGCCAGATTAAAACAACTGAAAACACAGATTGCCTTTGTGCAGGAAACTAAACTTATAGAGACAGAGGCTAAGAAGCTAGCAAGGGAATGGGTGGGATGGGAGGTGCACAGCACCACAGGGATGGCAAAAAGAGGGATGTCAATACTGTGCCATAAGCAACTCAAATGGACTCTGTTGGAGCATAAGTCTGATTCAGAAGGGAGATGGATCCTGGCCAAAGTGGCCACCCCAACGGGATCAATAGTGTTAGCAAACATATATGCCCCCAATGAGGATTCCCCGGAATTTTACAATCAGATTTCCCAGGCAATAGCTGATATGGCCTTCGAGGACATAGAGATCCTGGTAGGTGAAGAATGCAATCTCGCCATGGATTACTACATGGACTGCTCCAATGCTAAGCCCAAGCCACACGTGAAGTCCATTAAGGCCCTGAAGGACATGTTACTTCCACATAGCCTACAGGATGCCTGGTGACTAAAGCACCCAGCTGAGAAAGACTTTACATACTTCTCTGATGCTAATTAAACAGCTAGTAGACTGGACTACTGGTTTACATCCCGAAACTTAATGCCCCAAGTATTAGGTGCCACTCTAGCCCCCATATATATTTCTGACCATGCACTTCTGACTCTAACCATTGTAGTGAGCCCACCCTCTCCCAAGTCAACAAGCTGGAGGATAGACCCATGGCTGCTGCCAGATGCAGACTCTTAAGGATTGACTGGGCAAGGAAACAAAAAACTATTTTTCAAATAACCCACAGGGGTCTGCAACCCCAGCAGCTATATGGGAGGCCTACAAGGTGACAATAAGGGGCAAAATAATTAGCTTTGCAGCCCATTACAGAAAGAGGAGAGAGAAAGAGGCAAATAGACAGTTAAAGGCAAAGGAGAAGCAACAGAAACCGGGGCTCCTTAAGGATCGAGAGCTGGTCTATGAAATAGTATCCCTGAGAATACAGCTGAATATTTTGGAAGGCTGAACTTCAGATTAAACAAACTCACCATATATACTGGGCCCAAGGGGACAAGTCAGACAAATTACTGGCCTACTGGCTTAAAAAAATTACAGGCTGAAAGGCACATTGCTCAATTACGGAATAGTAAGGGTGATTTGCAAGCCACACCCAAAGCAATAAACCAAGCCATGGAAGAATTTTATAAAAACCTGTACAGCTCACATGTACAATGGGACCAAATACAAGTTTTCAGCCTTCCTATCAGGTCTTAAAATTCGGAAACTTACAGATGCCCAGAAAACTATGTGTAACCCCCTCTACGAATGGGGGTTCCCGAAAGTCTTCCTTGGGTGTGCCTAAATGCCCACTGCCAGGCTGGTATCCTGTGTCTTAGCGTTTTAAAAATGTTTGTATGAGAGTGCTTTAATGCCTCTGTGCTCAGTCTCTTTATGGGCTGCCTATAACGTGGTGCTTATTTAATCTGGGTGGGGGCTGAGTGTTTCTAAGCTCGAGTCCCTCCTGGGCTGCCAGATAATCGCTCCGTTCTGCCATTGCTAGTTGCATAGAGGGAGCTCTGTTAGAAGCCGTACTTATTTGCTGATTATCTATTGTAATAGCAATGATATTGTAAGAGATACAAAATTACACATGTCCCCACAATGCAAAGCATCATGGGCTGCATATGCAAATCACCACAGAATAGACAGCTGGTTCAACTTTAAGCAGAGATGCATGGTGCCGAAAGGCTTCTCACACAGTTTGCAAAGGGTGCCAACAGAAAACATAGACATGTGTTTCGTACTACTAGGACTCTTCAGTATGCCTCGTCTGTTTGACACCCCAGTGGAATGAACCAGCTACCCTAAGATGGTCTATCTGGGTTATGTTGTGGTGAACCCAATTAAAACAGAAAACAATTTAAAAGACAAAGAACCTCTATGTGCAAGTACTGAGGAAATGGTTACCCCAAAGGGCATTTGGCTGTGAAGCCAAGATTCAAAGAAATACAAAATTACACATGTCCCCACAATGCAAAGCATTATGGGCTGCATATGCAAATCAGTGTGGGGATTTGTATGCTGAATAGGGGCTACTGTGAAAGTGTTTGTTGCATATTGTCTAGGCCACTAGAGGGGAAAGAGGGGGGTTACAGTGTCCCGGAGGGCTGTACCCAGGTTAGCCTTGTTACTAACAACCCTGTCCTCTAGGTGGAGGCACCTGTTTCAGTACCCAGGCCCCTTAATCTGCAACCAGCCAAGCAGGCAGGGGTAGTAGCACTTGGGATAGCACCACCTAGGGGTTACATATGCTAGATACCCCCTTTAGCATACAAGAACTGGGTACTGCTATCACCAACATGGCCCCACACAAGACTCTGAGGGAAGATGGCTACCTGCAGCTTTTTATAAGGTGGTGCGGAAATCTGTCTCCCCAATGCTGAATATGTTAGCAGACTCCCTGGAAAAAGAAGGGTTGCCAGGAACAATGCGAGAGGCTGTCACTACTGTACTCCCTAAAGCAGGGAAAGACCCAACCCTGCAGGCCAGCTACAGGCAGATTTCTCTAATTAATGTGGACACTAAAATCCTGGTGAAGGTATTAGCAACCCACCTGGAAAAGGTCCTACCCTCCCTGATTCACTCCTCCCAAGTGGGTTTTGTTAAAGGTCATGCAAGCGCAGACCACCTAAGAGCTCTGGTCAGAGTGCAAACGCCCTGCCTTCCCCAGCCGCAGCCATATCGATTGACTTTGAGAAAGCATTCGATTCCCTAGAATGGGATTTTTTTACACACCATTCTTCAACAATGTTATTTTGGGGACTCCTTCAGTGGCTGGGTTAAGGTATTATATAAAGACCCCACAGCCAGGATTCTCTTGAACAATATACTATCAGACCCTTTCAACCTGCACAGGGGGACTAGACAGGGCTGCCCACTCTCTCCAATGCTGTTTGTGTTAGCAATTGGGGCCCTAGCTAGTGCACTGAGGGAGCATCAGCGGATATCAGGTCTAGAGATTGGGAGCAAATCATACCACACAATAATGTATGCGGATGACTGCCTGATACTAACCAATGATATTGAGGCAAGTGCACCGCACTTTCTAAAACTGTTCAACTCCTTTGCAGATTTATCAGGACTGCATATAAACAAGGGCAAAACAGAAGTGTTCTTACAAACAAGATTGGAGGCAACAAGACCCACTCACCGGATATGGTTCTAGTGTGTTTTATAAGTATCATTTTGTTTGTTAAATTAGATCAATGTTTCATAGTGTACCCACTACTTCATCATGGAAATCACATATTTATCACGGAACTGGTAGGGCATGGTCAATTAGCAAAAAGGATGGTCATGGGTAGTGGAGAAGGGTGGAAGCTTGCCATCCAATGCAAGCTGGAGGCAAGCTAATAGAAGGTTGGAAGGAAAGACTGGATAAGAAAAAGAGAAAAAGCGAGATGGGGGGTTAGGAAAGAACACAAGGAGGAACAGAAACCGGAAAATAAGGGTATGGACACCCAGGTAAGTGGACAATAAAGAGGGAGCAGGAATTGGACCTGCCCAGAAAAGAAAGAGAGTATAAGAGCAGCTCGGGTTTACACCAGGGAAGGAGTGGAACAAGACCCCCCTCGGGTTTTCGACGCCCGGGGAGAGAAGACAAAAGAAATCAAAGCTTGTAATAAAAGGATTGGAACAAAATGTGGACATAAGAAAGAAGTAGAAGGAATTCAATATTGCAGAAATGTATATAGTTATACTTTGTAGTGGAATAATAATACAAGGCTTTGCCGACTGAGCAGACAAACCTACAATATGGAGTGTGTGGTCTCTTTTGTGGGAAAAAGGAGGATCTGGAACAAAATGGGTTGCCATGTAGGGCAACCTCCATTGTTCCAGGCCCCTTCTTCCTTTTGACCCTAAAAAGAGACTGATACTGTAGGAGAAGGGGGGGAAGGGAGAAGGTGGGAGAAGAAAAGGAAGGGAGGCACAAAGCGGGAGGGGAGGGGAGGAGGTCAGGTGGGGGGACGCCTCAAGGAGGTCATGAGGCTGCTGAAAGTAGGTGGCAAGAAGGACCAATAAGAAGAAGGAATGGCCGGGGGGGCAGAGCAAAAGGAGGTTAAAAAGGGCAGCACAGAGGGGCTCTGCCGCTTTCTGCTAGGTTCTTGGGTGAGTATTTCCGAGACCCACCCACTGCCCTTGAAAAAGGCAAATGAAGGAAGAGAAGGTTGGAAGGAAAGACTGGATAAGAAAAAGAGAAAAAGTGAGATGGGGTTAGGAAAGAACACAAGGGGGAACAGAAACTGGAAAAGAAGGGTATGGACACCCAGGGTAAGTGGACGATAAAGGGGGAGCAGGAATTGGACCTGCCCAGAAAAGAAAGAGAGTATAAGACCAGCTCGGGTTTACATCAGGGAAGGAGTGGAACAAGACCCCCTCGGGTTTTCGATGCCCGGGGAGAGAAGACAAAAGAATTCAAAGCTTGTAATAAAAGGATTGGAATAAAATGTGGACATAAGAAAGAAGCAGAAGGAACTCAATATTGTAAAAATGTATATAGTTACACTTTTAGTGGAATAATAATAAAAGGTTTTGCTGACTGAGCAGCCAACCTACAATATGGAGTGTGTGGTCTCTTTTGTGGGAAAAGAGGGGATCTGGAACAATGGATAGGTGAGTGTGTGTTATGGATTTTTTTTTACGCACCTGAGGTGTGTGATGATCCATAAACCTCGAGAGCAATGCTCGAGAGGTTTATGTAATCATCACACACCGAGGGTGTGTGAAATAAAATCTATGAACACACACTCGCCTGTCTTTTATTTTTTATAATTATTGGTTCATGTACAGTGTGGAGCAGAGGGTGAGTGACTTTCAGTTTCCTTGAATAGGCAGTGTGACCAAGCAGGGTTCGATCTCATACACACTATGCCAAAAAAAATTGCTGAAAACAGTAATCTCTACCTCTACAATATGCTAGCAGCATTTCTTAATGTTACTTTTTCTTCTCTGCTTAAAAAGGAGCCACTGAGTGTTAAGCGCAAGAGTGAGTGACTCAATGGCATCAGAAGACTGCATGCAAACGTCCGTGCCGATGCTTGTATGCAGTCTCTGAAGCCGTCGAGTCACTCGCTCTCATGCTTAACACTCAGCAGCTCCTTTATGAACAGAGAAGGAAAAGTAACATTGAGAAATGCTGCTAGCGTATTTTACAGGTAGAGATTACTGTTTTCAGCAATTTTCTGGGCATAGTGTGTACGAGACTGAACACCGCTCGGTCACGCTACCTATTCAGAGAAAGTGAAAGTTGGTTGTACAGCACCGCAATACCAGGATTTTGGGTTATTACAGCATCAAACAGCATAATAACCGGAGTTCAGGTTATTACAGTGTTTGAGAGCAACCATAATCAGGCTGATAAATGTGGTCACCAGTAATTATATTATAGGTATTAGGTGGGCCACTCCACCCTCTGTGGTTTCACAAAACAGAAGTGTTGTACTAAATTACCTTATTACACCAGAGATAGCTTTCAAAATGGATTCAGAGTGGGCCAGTAGGGGAATAAAATACCTAGGGGTCAATATAACCCATAAGACAAGAAAATTAGTGGACCAAAACTTTACACATCTATTCAACAGCCTCCAGACTGAGTTAGACAGATGGAAACACTTAAACCTTGCCATGCTTGGGAAAATTACGGCAGTAAAAATGATACTGGCTCCAAGGGTTTTCTATCTCCTAGACCACCTAGTGGTAGCAATTCCAGGTAAATGGTTTCAAAAATTAGACTCCATGGTTGGGAATTTCTTATTGGATGTATCTATCCCCAGATACAGTAGGGCCAAACTCAGAGCCCCCTGGTACAGAGGAGGATGGGGCCTTCCCCACTTTCAACACTACGTGTATGCATTTTCGGTCGCAAGAACCTGTAAAATGTTCCAAGAATTGGGACCAGATAAACTGTCTTGGATAGATATAGAAATGGGGATGCTCCAGGGCTCAAACCTTACCGCCTATGTGGGTATCGCACTCCTACTAACCCAAAGAAAATGGCTTACACTGGAGGCAGCCCATGCAGCTTGGCATAAGGTAGGCCAGGGGGCTATAATACCTTATGGAACAGCCCACAGTGGCTTATAGACAATCACCCCCTCAACTGGGGAGAATGGTGGGATAATGGAATTGTCTGGGTAAGAGACATCCAAGTGGCAGGGGGCCAAGTACTGGACTCCTTTGCTTCCTTCCAAGAACGCTATCATCTGCCCAGAAGAGATTTCTGGAAATACCTTCAACTTAGGCACCTACATCAAGACAAATTTAAAAAAGGGTGTTTATGCTCCAGATGTAAGCTGCCTGAGAAAAAATAGCTAAGAAACTCCCCCTGCAGACATGGGTTAGAAAGACCAAAGGTCTGGCAGGAATAATTTACAAACAAATGAGGGATGAGGCCCAGACCCCTCAATGGTGGTCAAATCTAGATGGCAAAAAAACCTTCGGCCAAACCATTTCTGATGAGGAATGGAAGCAGTGCTGAGCACAGGCCCACAAAGCATGCAATGACCCATACAGCCTCCTGATACAAAACAAAATAATGCACCTATGGTATTGCACCCCAACTCAACTAAAATCCATGGGCTTGACTCAAGGAGATGAATGCTGGAGATGCAACACAAAAGGTGCTGCCTGTCACTTATCCTTTGGCATTGTCCCCCAATTTGACTTTTTTGGACAAAGATTATTGCAGGTTGCTCAGAGATTGTGGGATATCAGATTCCTCTGATTCCAGCACTGCTCATACTGGGGATATGGATTAAAGAACTACCCATCCCAGCACAGAATAAGATGTGGCAAATACAGGCCACAGTGGAAGTTAAGAGAATTATCCTGAGAAGGTGGCGAACTACAGACATCTCAACTTTCAGGGAATGGCTCATTGCCATGGGAAAAATGGTCCACCTTCACAAGGCTGCCGCACTTCACTGCTGGTAATAATAGGCCATTGCAAGAAAGGTTGTCCCCATTCATCTAATATGTAACAAAACAAAACAGTAACACTGAGGCCCAACAAAGTAAGGATTTGCTGAAACCACCTTGAGAGCGCAAGGAGACCCTGGATTACCCACTCACTATGACTGTAACTTTACTGCAAATGCTAACCTTCCAGCTGAGCAACAGGCAGGTTAGCATGTGAAGCCCATCCACCCCGATCCCCCCCCCCCCAACCAAAGGGCCTAAACTGCAAAGAACATACTGTATAAGGCTAGCCTCTTGGCTGAGAAGGCTTACAAGAACCGGCCAAGTAACTGTTACCAACCTACTAGATGAAATGGTATACTATGCAACTTCCAATGTACTGCACAGAATCTTCAGTTTGTAGAAAAGTTGCGAATGGCTCAAGAACTGTATACTGATGTACCAATGTTTGACAGTTTTGTTGGATGTACAGTATATCTCTGAAACTCCACAAAAAGATTAACTGTTAAAAATAAAGCAGCAGTGTAACAAAACAGGGCAAAACATTTGACCCTAATTTTTTCAGTATAAAAGATTCTTGTCATCTTTTAGTTTTGTTAGGTGATAAAATTTTCTAGCTCTACTAACATCTTCATTGCACTGCTGTTTTGATATAAAACCCGCGACTGCTGTGTTTTAATAAGAACAGGTAATCTGTTTTTATTGGTCAGTTCCGTGTTCTGCTTCTGTAAAGAACACTACTTAACATAAAAAGTAAAACTTACACGTGATACAAAGCAGGGGATGAGATTAAATTAAAACATAGAATTTGACAGCAGATAAGGACCGCAAGGCCCATTCAGTCTGTTCATTTTTTCTAGCTTATGAATGTGCCACAGGCCTTTACTCTGTCAATGGCCTATCTATTCATACTCATCTGTATTGCTCCCTTACACCTATCCCATGCCTGTTTGAAGTCCTGCACTGTATTCATATCCACCACTTCCTGAGGGAGGCCATTCCATGCATCCACCACCCTTTCTGTGAAAAAGAACTTCCTCACATTCCCCCTTAATCGGCCTCCCTCTAATCTCATGCTGTGTCCGCTTGTCCTGCTATTTTTTTTATTTTGAAATATGTTAGACTCTTTCACCTTGTTAGTGCCCTTAAGATGTTTGAATGTTTCGATCATATCACCTCTCTCCCTCCTTTGCTCTAGGCTATACTTATTGAGCTCCGTTAATCTGTCCTCATATGTTTTCTGATGCAGTCCCAGCACCATTTTGGTTGCCCTTCTATGGACTGCCTCAATTTTGCTAATGTCCTTCTGCAGATGCGACCTCCAGTACTGCACACAGTACTCCAGATGGGGCCTAACCAGTGTCTTGTAAAGAGGGATTATTACCTCTCACTTGCAACTTGCGATACCTCTACTAATACACCCCAACATCCCTCTAGCCTTACCTACTGCTTTAGTGGTCTGCTTGGATAATTTCAGGTCATCTGTGATGATGATGCCCAAGTCTCTTTCTTCCCTTGTGATTGCTAGCAACTCCCCTCCCAACCTATAGGTGGCTTCAGGGTTTCTCTTCCCTATGTGCAATGATCTTGCACTTCTCTGCATTAAATCCCGGTTGCCACTCTTCTGACCATTTAGCTAGTTTATCCAGATCTCTTCTCATTCTGCCCACCCCATCTGGATCATCAACTCTGTTGCAAATCCTGGTGTCATCTGCAAACAGACAAACTTTCCCTCCAGTCCATCTGCAATGTCACTGATGAAGATATTGAAGAGGACTGGCCACAGGACTGATCCCTGAGGTACCCCACTTGTGACTTGCATCTCTTCTGATTGTATACCATTTACTACCACTCTCTGTTTTCTGTCCGCCAATCAGTTTGCCACCCAGCTGACCAACTTCTGACCCACCCTGAGCCTACCCAGCTTATTAATCAATCTTCTATGTGGAACAGTATCGAAAGTTTTACTGAAGTCAAGGTAGGCAACATCAACTGCACCCCCTTGGTCCACCACTCTGGTTACCCAGTCAAAGAAATCTATGAGACTAGTTTGACAGGAGCTCCCTGTTGTAAACCCATGCTGTCTTGGATCCTGTGCTCCTATGGATTCCAGGTGCTGCACTATCCTTTCCTTAAGGAGTGCCTCCATAATCTTGCCCACTACTGAGGTATGACTGACTGGTCTGTAGTTCCCTGCCTCCTCTCTGCTACCACTCTTGTGGAGCGGGATCACATGAGCCCTTCTCCAGTCTTTTGGGACCTCTCCTGTGCTCAGAGACTCACTAAACAGTTCTGTTAATGGCTCTACTAGTTTCAACCCTGAGATGTATGCCATCAGGTCCCATTACCTTGTCCACCCTGAGCTTAGTGAGCTCTTGTAGGACCCTTTCTTTTGTGAAGGGACTTGTGCACACCTCCCTCCCCCCTGTATCCATGGTGCTGAGCTGTGGGCTCTGCCCTACCTTCTCCTCAGTAAATATTGAGCAGGAGTATCTATTTAGGATAGATGCTTTTCCTTGGTCCTCCTCCACACGCTCCCCCTTATCCCCTTTGATCTTAGCAATACCACCTCTGGACTTTCTCCTTTCACTAATGTATCTATAGAAAATCTTGTCCCCTTTTTACTGTTCGTGTTAGTGTTTCCTCAGTTTGGACCTTTGCCTACCTTACTGTCTTCCCTGCTTCCCTTAGGGAAGTTTGGTATGTCTCCCTATCTTTGTCCCACTGCGTTCCATTATATTTCCTGAATGCCAGCCTTTTGGTGCTGACCTTTTCTGCTACTGTTTTTGAGAACCAAAGTGGCTTCCTCCTTTTGCTCTTGCTTTTCTCTTGCATTACCTGGAGCAGCTAAAGAGGGTTCATATACTGTAGTGCCCAAGAGAGGCTTTTTATTTTGCAAGCAAGAGCCTGGCATTGTTCTGTGTGAGCAAGAACCTGTGGTGGGACTTGAAAGGAGCAACTCAACTGAGTCATGACCAGGTTGGAGGCAGCGTGATAGATTAAGTGAGGCATTCTCAGATCACACCATGCAGGGCATCTTGGGTGAGTTATGACACTGACATCAAGTGACACCAAGCATTACAACTTGCTTTGACCAAGAACATCCTGCCAGCAGTATCAGGATATCTTTAGTCATGATAGAAACTGATGCTGGGCACAACTGCATATGGATCAGGGTGTGGTACTTCTCACAATGTTTTTTGGGAGAGGTACAGTTCTTTAAATAAAAAAACACTCAGTGCAGCTCTTTAATATGGTGGCACAATCTGAATACTTAAACAGTTGGAGGACTGAGCATAATGACTGTCACTGCAGAGACAACTTGACTTAAGTAAATGTTTGAACTTGTGAAGAATGGGATTTATTTACCAGAACAAGTGTGAAGACTAACGAGCTTTAGCAGAGAAAAAACAAGTACTAGATTAAAACTAATTTTAACAGGTGAATCTACACCTTCCCCGTCACACCATGTATGATAATGAAAGTCACAGGAAGACCTTTAATTGCTGTTTAATTGGGATGTCATATGACAGTAAATATATCATACCTGGGAGCAATGTAAAGATTGCACTATTAATAACTTCAATAGTATTTGTTTTTTTAATGTACTAATGCACCTAAAAGCTAAACTTCACTCTTGCACTCCTTGGAGATTTGTCTGTCTCTGAAAAAAGATGAGAAAGAGAGAGTGGGAGGTGGTGCTATTAGCAGTGAGCTCAGACAAACATTACTGAGTTCATTCTGGGACTGTATTTCATGGTTAGTGTGGTGCTGTCTCTTTATGAGCCTCAATTTTGCCTTGCTGGCCTTATTTTTTATCAAGGTTAAGCACTGGAAACTTCAGACTTCAAAAAGTGCTCTAAGTAGATAAGAGTTAAGACCAAGCTGTAAATGAGGGTGGCTATGACACCTGACTTTGCAAGGCTACTCTTACGTATGAGGTTTATAGTAGGTTAGGTTACTGAAAAAGGTGGGCTTTGATGGACTGACTGCTTTTCATCCTTTCCTAAAATGTTCTTATGTTTCTCATCTCCAGATGGAACAAGGTGTTTCTGTGTTTCAATCAACTCCTGTCCCAGATCATGTACACACACTTACGTGCACACAAACACATACACATGGACGCTTCACCCTCATATGTACTGTATATACAGTGTCATATGCATGCATTCTGACACACTTACATGGGCCCACACATTAACATTTATTGAGTTCATAGACCAAGTTTTCGAAACTGATTCTGCTGCCAATACATTTCTGATATGCAAGCACATCTATATTCATTGCACAGATAATATGTTAAAGCAGATGTTAGAGTTAAAGAATGAAAAGTAGACAAAGTAAGGAAAAGAAAACCATTAAGGGCTGGAGTCTTAGCGAATTGGTGGTGTGGTGTTCCTTGGGGTTGTCAACCCTTATGCCAACTACTTCTCCCCAGCCCATAGTCTCCTGTCCAAAGCACAAGTTACAGCTCTGAGCTCTTGCCTCATAGGCACACACTTTCTGAAGGTAGAGGAGTATGGCTTGAAACATATGGTCAACAGAATCAGTTATACCTTTCTTCATGCAGGACTCTGCATGAAGCAAGAGATCATGTATAACCTTATTTGCTCATGGGAAGGGGTGGCACCACACCACTGAATCACCAAGACGCCCGAAACTCCAAACCCTGTTTTTTCATTTCCTTACTTTTGCATTCTTCAACATTAATGTCTGCATTAATGTAGTTTTTTGCAGTGGATTTCCTTTCTTTTCATGATAGTGGAATTGCATTGTCATTTGGGACCAGCATAAATAGATGCAGACACGTACAGCATTCAGCATTCCACGTGGACTCTGCAATAAATTGAAATTTCACTGCATTTTGGGCTCCTTGCTTATTCACTTAAGTGCACCATTGTTTGTTTTTTTGTCTGAGTTTAGCTAGCTGCCAGTTAGTGCACCAACAGCCCTTTGTCCAGGAGCACACTTGCCTTTTCCTTGGATCTTGGCTGCATAAGCACAGGGTCCTCTGAGCCCTGCACTTCCTTGCAGCTACAGATGCAAAGAATATATGGAGCAGTCTGTGGGGCTGTGGAAGCACAGGACCCTCTGGGCCCTGCGCTTCAATGTGACCACAGGTGTAGATGCACAGGGCCAAGAGACCATCTGGCTGTAGAAATGCAGGGCCCTTCCATGCAGCTATGGATGTAGAAGCACAGGGCCCTCTGGGCCCTATGCCAAGAGAAGACTTCTTTTCAATATATGGTTGCATGTTGACCATGCAGCCAATATTTTACCATTTCTCCCCAGGCTGGGAATGGTGCTACAAAGCAGCACTGTTCTTCCAGGCTCAGCCCATCCTGCTGGCACAATAATCTCACCCCCCCCAAACTAAGCTAACTGGCACAGGATCATAATGCGCTACCCACTGAGTCTATGTTCAGCCCTGAACACATTTGTTAACTTTTTTTAAACATTTTTACCCCAGATTTCTGACATAGTGTTTTATGACCCCTTCTTCTAAATATGTCAGGTGCAATACTGTCTAAAACATCATTTCACACCACAAGGGCAAAAACACATTTGGGGCAGGATTTTAAAATTGACACCTTGACATTTATGAGGTGGTATGAAAAAATTGTTAGGTTGTTAAAAATATGGGGTCAACATATAGAAAATTACCCAAGCTATGGGTGTATGTTGAACATTTTCAACATACCTTCATAACTGTTATTTTTAAAGATTTTGACCCACATTTTTAACTAAGCCATTTCATTATCCCACTTCATGAACATGGTAGGTGACATTTTTCCAATCACACCCAAAAGATGATTACACAGAGCAACTGCAAAATCACCTTTTTGGGCCGGATTTGAGAAAGCTCACCTACCTTGTTCATGAGGTAGGGTCCAAAAAAGGCCATGTTAAAAATGTGGTTGAAAAAATATTAAACAATGACCAAGTAATGAATAAAAGTTTAAAACGCATTGAAAATATGTTGACTGCAGTTATCTTGTTTCATTCAGTTTACAGTCAGTGTTGAAGGAAGAGGACATGATTTTCCACTGAGTGGGTCTACAGACCTTTTTAGGTGAGTGAGGGGTGTGTGGTGGGGGTGCTGGTTAGGCGAGGAGTCTGAGGTATCAGAATTCATTGAGGGACCATTTTTTTTCTTTACATATTTTTAACAAAAAACAAAAACAAAGAAAAGATCTTCTAGAGACAGTTATCTTTATGTCAGGGTCTGGACTACTGACACAGGGACTGAGCACCCCAGTTTCATCTGGCTGATTAGCAGAATCAGGGGTTGGCACCCCAGTGTCCCAAGGTATGGGTGGGGTGGGTATAGACATTATTGTATGGGGGGCTTTAACAACAGCAGCACCAGGGTGGCATGGTGGTGCCACTCAATATTTGTGTGTGGGAGGGGTTAGCTAGCACCAGGTGTTGGACACCCCGGTGTCAGAAACGATATAATGTATGTTTTATTTATTTATTTTATTTATTTAAAATATCGGATTTATATACCTTTGAGTCAAAAACTCATTTGCAAAGGTACCTTGTCATAGAGAACAAAGACAGACAGTGGGATGACAAATGGGAGGGGGGTGAGGCAGCTGCAAACTAGGGGTGCTAGCTGCACACTCGAGCAGACTTAGAGAGACTGGGTGGTCTGTTTCTGCTGCCACATTCGTATGTTCATATGCTTATATGTAATATTACATAGATCAATACACAGTAATAGTTACAGGTTTCAAACAATAGTTATAAGGTTTCAACAAGTGTTACAGGAGAACAATGCCTCAGTGATACATGAGTAGCATACAGTAAGCAAAGTACAGAGACATATGGTGCCTGGTCAGCAGAGCTGTGAAATACTGAGCAAACACAATGTGGTGCCAGGAGTCAACAGCAGATATGGGATGCAAACAATACAGCCCTGTGGGGGACAGCAGTATTCATGCGGGGGGGAAGCAGACTTGTGGTGAGGCACAGGTGCAGAGAAAAGCAGTCCGAGGGACATTGTCATAATCCGAGGTAGATTGGTTGTTAGGCTTGGCAGATTAGGCCCTACAGGGGAGGTCCAGAGGGGAAGGGGAGACTGGAATTAGGTACACTTATAGCAGTGGGTGATGAATAGGTGGCTCCTGAGGGCTGCCTTGAAGGGACCAATTTTAGTGATGTTGGTGATATTGGGTGGGAGGGAGTTGAACCAGAAGGATACTCTGCAGCAGAAGGATCTCTGGGCTAGGAACATCCTGGTTCTGGGTACTAGTAGGGTGGACTTACAGGTACTACAGGTGGAGACCATAGGGGTGGCCCGGTGAAGGGAAGCGGTTACCCCGGGGGAAGAGTCCAAGGAGTGTTTTTTTGGCTAGCAGGCAAGTCTGGTAGTGGAGTCTCTCCTCTAGGTTGAGCAGGTTGGTGGTGGAGTACAGCAGACAGGTGTGAGTGCACCTGGAAGCTCCAGTCAGGAGCCTGCAGGCCTTGTTAATGGAAAGCTGGATTTTGGTGAGTGCAGTACTGTCAGCAGCTGCATAGATAGGCAGACCATAGTCCATTAGGGACAGAACAGATGAGATGATGTGATTTTGTGGTTTGGACATTACTTGAGAGATAGAACCCAGATAACCCGAATTGGTGATTCCTTGTCTCAGGAGAACTTAATGAGATATGGGGTTCCCCAGGGGTCCATTTTAGGACCCCTGTTGTTTTCATTGTTATTAATACATTGCCTGAAATTTGTAATGATACTGAGATTGTCTTATTTGCAGATGATGCAGTATTACTTAGTATTGGTACTGATGTTCAAAAATTGCAGGATAGTCTTCAGAGGGACTTTAACAATTTACATTCCTGGTTTGTTAAACAGAGATTAACACTTAACTCTACCAAAACTAAGTTTTTGATTTTCTCTGGTCGTAGAAATCAGACTGATTATAATTTTGTGCTTAAAGACAATTTTGGTAATATAATTGAAAGGGTTTTTAATTTTAAGTAATTGGATATAATGTTGGATCAATACTAAAATTTTGATCAACACATTGATTTTTTTGGTTTCTCACCTACATTAGTGACTTGGTGTGTTGTTTTGTGTCAAAAAGTTTCTTGATTTTGAGACTAGGAATTTATTGGCAAATTGTTTTTTGGTTTCTCTACTTAGGTATGGTTCCATTGTTTACTCATGTTCAACTGTTGAAATGTTAAACAAACTCAACTGTACCTATCACAGTATCTTGCGTTTTATTACTGGCCTACCTAGGATGACTCATCATTTTACTCTTTATGAAGAATCTGGTTGTTTACCTCTTAGTGTTTTTTTTAAACATAGGTCTTTAACCTTTTTGCATAAGATTCAAAAAGGTTTTGTACCCGATAGTGTTACTAGTATGTTCCCCATCTCCATGCCTACTGTTATGACTAGAAACAGTTTAAGCAGGAAGTTTAAGTTACCTTTGATTAGATCAAATTTTATGAAGAACTCAATTCATTTTGAATTGTTGATTCAATATAATCAATTACCTAATGTAACTGTTTATTGTACTGTGTCAGGTTTTAAATGTTTGCCTGAACAAAAGTTTTTTTCAGAGGCTGTTTGTAATTGTTTATAATGTTTTTGTAATAATATGTTTATTGATGTATTTATATAATTTTGTTTTTTATATTATTGTTTGTTATTTGTCACTGGACATCTGTGAAAACGGGCATTCTTTGCTCACAGATTTTCTTCAGTATAAAATAAATGAATAAAAAAAATGTAAATGAGATGATGGCCAGCTGGAGAGCATTAGGGGGAAGGCAGTCCCTGTGATGGTATAGAAGCCTGATCCTGGAGTTAGTGTCGGCAGAGAGGGCGCTGATATGGGACTGGAAGGTGAGGGCAGAGTCGAAGGTGTTACCCAAGTATTTATAGGAGGACACTTGCTCTAGGGGGTGCAGAGTGCTGGGTAGTACCATTTCTGGTCTTGCTTTGGTGGTGCATGAAGAGCATTGCCTTAGTCTTTTTTAGGTTCATGACCAACCTATGATCGGTGAACCACTGTTCCGCTTGGTGAAAGGCATGCTGGAGGGAGACCTGTAGTGAGGCAGGGTTAGGGTGTGAGGAAAATAGTACTGCATCATCCGCATAGAGGAGTATTCTACTAGTACAGGCAGTGGGGAGTGTGTTAAGTTAGAGACTGAAGATAAGGGGTCCCAGGATGGAGCCCTGGGCTACTCCGGAGCAGACAGGATGGGTGTCAAACAAGGAGCTGTTGATTTTTACACACTGGGCTCTAGATGAGAGGTAGCTGAACCATGTGAGGGGACCAGCGGAGAAACCAATGTGGAGAAGGGAGTCAAGCAAGAGGGGATGGCAGACCATGTCAAAGGCCTTGGAGAGGCCAATGAACACGGCTCTGGTGAGGCTGCCAGAGTCTAGGGCAGAGTGTGGGAAGCTATATGGTGATGGGATTAGGCGAGTAATAGCCAGCTTGTATTAAAACACTGTCAGGAGTGGACTACCAGCCCTGGGGACTGGGCATCAGCTGGCCCAGTTTGTTTGAAACCTGGGGAGGATACTGGTGGCAGGAGAGAGAGAGAGCACCTGCCACAAGTAATCTAAGAATAGTTAGATTTAAAGCAGTGTGACCAAAAGTGATCTCTTTCAGACTACTTTCATCAAACGGATGACAAAAGTAGTTTAAAATCAATTCAGTCACATTGCTTTTGTGAAAATCTAGTGTTTATTTTAACTAGTGCAGATTCTCAGAAATGGCACAGATTTTAACTTGTCTTTCAAAAACTATATACTGTAAGTTAATAGCCAGTTACAAAAGTGTATACCTTAGGGAAAAATATTTCAAACCTGAAAATTACAGGTTTGAAAGTGAAAATATGTTGGAGTTACAGGTGAGCAAAACAAGTCTTCGTGTTGGTGGATTTTAGTGTTTTGGCACCTCTGTAACTATGCCCTCCTCCGCCCCCAATGAATGTCACAAAATTGTCAGGATCCAGGGACCTTGCACCAGCTCAGTACTTACCAGATTTCATGCAAACTGGCTGAATGGGTGCCAAGTTATAAAGGTACACATATCAGGGTTTAACATAGAAGTGCTTACTAAACCCAAATATACAGGTGAAATCGACCTGTATGATCTGGATTGTGTATTCTTAAAATCCAGTGACCATAATGTTGAAAAACAACATGGTATTCGGAAGTATCTGGTGGCCCCAGTGGATTATCTGAGCATCTCTAGACTCTGGATTGCAAACATTTCCTTTTTCTAACTCAACTTAACTAGGAAAATCTCCCCAGTCTGAGTTTTCCACAGCATCTATGTAAACCCCTATTGATCCTCACCTTCAAATTTCATATTCTTTGGTAGCATTTAGATTCTTGGAAGACCACAGCATATCTTCAATTCAAGCAGGACTCAGACCTGGGTAATACTACACCTTTACAAGTGAGCTAGGCCCTTTCAACTTTGGTTTATGTTTTAACTAGTTCTGACTGCACTGATCCATTGTTGCACCTTGGTATCTTGGGGGGGGGGGCTCACGAGTTTTTTGTCAACTTTCAAAGCCTTTGCTTTGTTAGTAGCACATCATGCTATTTGTGCGTGACCATAGCGTTTCCATACAGGAGGAGGAGTTTCAGATCATCTGAAGTATGCACAGGAGCTCTGCAACATTGGAGACCAGTGCTATCCATCTAAGCAATCCTTCAAAATAGCTCATTGGACTCCAGATTTCAAATGTAAGGAGACCCAAACTTTGAGCTGTCAGCATTCTGCTAACAGAAGAGCCACTCTCCTGCATGTCAGTCAGGGGATAAAATAGAACTGATCTCCCAAAGTTCTCATCCTTCCATAATAGGCTGCTTTAATTTCAATATTTAATCAGATTTGATTGGAGCACTGGAGGGGAGCATGACCACAGTGCAAAGTTTGAACTTAGTGCTCTGATTCTCTAATTGGCATGGGTTCCGTCTCCAGAGCATCACACTCTCCCAGGAGGAATTATGCTCATTGTGGGGCACCATTGATGAATTCTGGTGTTAGAATGCAACAACAATGGTCTCCATGACTTATGACACAAGGCAGGGCCTTGCTAGGCTCTCCTTCCTTCCCTCCTTCCATAACCTTAATGGTGCTGTACTGGAGGATGTTTCCTCCTTTAAATACCTTGGCAACTGGTTGAATCGTCACCTTGATTTCTCAGTTCATGTGGACACCATCCACAAGAAGTCGCACCCACCAAGCTAGGTTCGCTTTACAGGAATAAAGCGTGTATCCCACTTCCTGCCTGCAACGAGATAATTTCGAAGATGAGTCTATCTTGGATTTTGTGACATTGTTTACAGTGCTGCTCCTAAGTCCACCCTAGCCAGAATGGTCCCCCCCTTTCACTCCTACCTCTTTACCCTTCATTGTCCCCCTAGAACCACGACTGCTCACTATATTCCTCTCTCTCCTTACCTTACCTTCCCTTAACACCAGGCACCTTACACGTTGTACTACCTTCATCTTTAAATTGTGGTTCGGAACCCTTCCCTCCACCCTTCCTCCCTTCTCAATTCTGCCCCCTCCTACCTCCTACCACCTCTACAACTCTGGCACTCACTCCTTAGCACTCCTCTCAGTAAAGTCCTCCTCAGGTTAAGTTGCTTTCTTCTTCCACTTCTGTAAACTGTAGGGCTCTCTCTCCCCGTCTCATTCACAGTGCTTCTTCCTTCCACTCATTTAAATCCCTCCTCTGTGAATTCCCTTCTCAATCCTGTTATTGCCCTTGACCCTGGCCTGGGCTTTATTTATTTTTACCTCTCCCAACTCCACATCCCCTGTGCCTGCCATAAGTCAGTCACCCCTCCACCCACTTACCTCCTCCATTCTACCCTATCTGCTGTACTCAGCAATGCCCTGCTTACCCTACAGTTTTGGCCTCCATCTGCACTTTTTGCTGAATCCACTAGTGCTATGTTTTCACTAGAGTTTTGCCACCATCTGCACTTTACTGTACAGTTTGTTTTTGTTACTATTTATTGTTAATTTTCACTGTTTTCCTTATTGTAACCTATTTGTTGTAACTTATTGTTATGCTTTCCTCTACCCTCCTCCTGTACACATCCGTGAATGAGTTATTTAAGCTCAGTATAGTTGAAATAAATAAATGGGAAGGCCCTTGGTGAGGGGCCTGACTGGTGGCAGGGTAGACTGTGTGCTCATTGGGGGGGGATGGGCAGAGGAGCCAGACCACGTGTTGGAGGGATTGATATTTGGGAGATTACTGAGGAGGGCAGACAGGTCAGTGAATTCAAGGTTAAAGACATTGGCAACCTCGGTTGGGTTGGTCAGGAGGCCAGATGAGGAGCTTAGATGTACATAGGGGCTGTTAGTGTGAGGGGTGAGAAGGGAGTTGATGGAGTCCCAGAATTTTCTGGGATTACCGAAGCTCTCTCTCTGCAAGTGGGTGTAGTAGTCCCATTTGAGGGTTTGGGTCAGGTGCTTGCAATGATTACCTAGGTACCAATATTTGTTCCATACAGCGGAGAAAGGGGTCAGTTTATGGGCAATCCACTTGTGGTCCCTCTCTTTCTTCATGAGGTAGAGGAGTTCCTTGGTGATCCAACGTTCACCCAGAAGCACGACAACCAGTACATGCAGACCATGACCTATCCTTCCCCTTTCCATGGAGACCTAGGTGACATAGACACTGGCATCTTAAGGATTTTGTTTTTCACAAAAAAAAAAACAATGCCTTCTGCAATAGGGATTCAGCAGTCCTACCAACAGACTACCATAAGCCATGATCCCACACAGATGCATTGCAGTAATCACCTTTGCTACTGGATTGTTCTTCCAGTTGGAAGCTTGGTATCTAGCACAGTTTCACCACGCTCCCTTTAGGAAGCACTGCAAGGGCATGGGAGGGACAGCTAGGGACTGTGCATGCCATCAGCAAGGAAGGTGACATATCACGCTATAAAGTTCTGCAAGTCAGCAATGCTTGATTCACATACATTCCAATGCAAATAGTGAATAGAAACCTAAAGCTATTGCTATAGCGTTGCACATCTTAGAGGTGGAGACAAATGGCTGTGTTGATTTTTTATCTTTTAGTGCCTTCGAGCCACTAGCAGATATTTCCCAAGGTATACTAAGTTTCATTTTTTGACTTACACTCTTACTTCTCTGCCTTCCTCTAAAGACCTTAGAGCTCACTCAACAAGTTCAGTAAACTGCTACTCCATGATGCCTCCCATTACTCTGCAACTCTTGTATTCAGTCATCCTCACAAGTTTCAACACACTGGCATGCATTCTTGTGTAAATACTAGTTTGGGGGCCTTTGTTCTCAAAGTTCACTCCCTGTGTAAGCTATAGTTCCTTTCTCCTAGTTTGTGCTTGTAGTTGGCAAGAACGTGGTACTGAGGATGGCTCCAAATTGTAGAAGAACAAGTTATTAAAGTTTTTTTTTTTTCTAGTTGTAGTCATTTACCCACCTGCTTAAACCCTCCCAAACTCGTCACGTTTGCTTTGTTTTAGTGCTTTCATTTTTCTGTTTGATCTTCTCGTCCTGGAGGTAAAATGATCTGAAACTTTCAGAGAACTGGGCACAAGGTGTAGCACGGTTGCTCATTTAATAGTTATATTTGAATATCCGAGCATTCACAGGAACATTTGCCTAACTAGTTGGCATAACAACTTAGCTGGCATGTCACCTGAATAACACTCAGTGTGTTGGAGCTCAGTTCCATGCTAGATCATATCATTCTTCTAACTGTAATTTGCATTTCCACTTTCTGGTGGTGTTGATACTGCGCCAGTCACTTCCTTCCTCATTCTTCCACTTCTTTATTAATACAACATGTCTTTACTGGAATGCAAGGCCATTTACAGACAGAGTTTGTATGAAAGACACTAGTTAAACTGTATGCTGTTCTATAATGCATTTGTTTAGAGTCACATGGATAGTACATTAACCACACTGCCTACTCTCCCCTGGACAACTCAGGTACAGGGACTGGCAGTTTACCATATCTGAGGCAGCACTACTCCGGGGGGTGGGGGTAGACTTTAAAGCTATTTCTGGATCTTTCTGAATGATCTATCATGGTATCCAGGTTTGTCTGAGTCAGCCATGCGGGCCACAAATCTACTAAATTAATTATTAGAAGCCAAATTGGGTGCTAATATATTAGGATGTTGCCTGCTTTCACACAAGCGAGCTTTGTGGTGTTGTATCACGTGAGTTCACGCAGTCCTGGTAACATAGGTCCGGGCAGGCAACAAGGCCAAGTGGCAGGTGTCAGGATAGTGCAGTAAGTATAGCAGCACTAGAATATTACTTATCAGAGTTGTTTTTGGTGGTTGAAGGAAGTGACCTAGAAGGAGGAGTAATCAGGTTCACAATGGGGAAGCAGAAGAGTACACAGTCATCTCAGAGAATCCCAAAAACTAACAGGCAGGCATAAATAATTATATCTGGTCTGGTGCATGATGGTGGTAAACACAAAACAGGTCATGTGCCAATGGATATCAGTATGACTGACACTGTACAGTAGTTCAGTATGGGGGAGGTGCAGTACTGTTGAGGTGCCATGCTTTAGATGAAACATTAAAGTGATGTCCCTTTTGCCCAGCTCTAGTCACTGTCCAGGTGGAAGTAAAAGATCCCATGGCACTTATCAAAGAACAGTAGGGGAATTTTTATTGCAGAAAGCAAAATATAAGAACAAAACATGTACTTATGGCAGTACACAAAATTGCAAAGGAAAACAAAAGAACAAACACTATTACAGCATAGTGAAGAAAATAGAAAACAAAATTAATAACCAAAATACAAGAAGAGAACCAATAAGCAATATGGCAAAATGACTCTAAATGGTTGTCACAAAAAGCCTTGACAATTGCGCCATAACAGGCATATCTTAGCAGTGGAGTATAATCATTTATCATGATCATAAACCATGAAAAAATCCAACTGTACATTTGTAAACAATTCTCAGTGAGACACTAATTTCTGTTGGAGAACCCAAGAACACCTCACATGCTATATAACATACTTGAACAATGCCAATAGAACTTGCAGGGTGAAAAAACCAAAAAGATGCCACTGGGTGGAAAAAATTCCCAAGACCAACTTAGGGAAAGAAACAGAGAAACTGCCCATTGGCAAGCAACAAGGCTCCAAAAGTGTTGGACAGAAGGACACCCAAAAAAAGGTGTTTTTGTGTTTTCAGATGGGTGTCACATCCAGGCCTAGGGCAATATCTCTCCAACAGCTGTTTGTGTCTATGGGAGTTTCTCACTCCCAACTTACCATGACAACTCATCCACACTACGTCCCATTCAAAAGGAGGCAACCTATAATTGTTCAAATGATGGAGAACTAGGGCGGTAGATGAATCGGGACAGTGTGGGAAGTGAAACTCTAGATAAAAATGATCACTCTTAACTCGACTTGGCAGGATTAGATTTAAATCGGTAAATGTCAATAAATGTTGATTTTACTGCACACACACAAACCGATGAAAAAATATTTCCATCGATAATAATCTAAATTTACAAATAGGCAAAGTAAGTTCTATTGCTATTTTGAAATGTGATGATAACAATTTGTGTTTTATCAGTTTGTAACTCATCAGTGTTTACTGTCAAATAACTGCAGATGTGAAAATTAAATCCATACAAATTGATATAAATGCTTAAAAACTCATCAATTTGTGCAACTGTGAAAATTTAGATAGATAAAATTTGGGGAAAAAGGTTTAAAAATAAAAATCAATATTTTCCATCGAAATTCTAAAAAAATAAAAACCGAATTCTGCCAACCCTACTCATAACAGTGTGGTATAGTGACTTCCTAGTGGCTGTTGCCAGCATACCATGTGACAATTGCCACTTTTTAATTTTCAGAAATGCAGCAATAATGTAATCAGGGATCAAATCAGATTTCCTAATTTGCCGCAGACCAGAGGGTTGCCATTCTGGGAGATAGATCAAGAGCCATTCCCTGACTGCAGCCATCCATACATTATCGACCCCCTTTAACACAGCTCTAATATTAGTGAAGAAAAAGAAACTAAACTAAAAAAACGAGCATATTGATCATTCCCAACCCTCCCTGTGTCTTAGTCAGGTATGTTATGTCTCTCTTTATGGGGTTAAGCGACTGCTCAAAACCGCCTGGAAAAGCATACTGTACAGCCTGGTCTCCAGGCTTGGGGGGGGTGTAACACACATATAAAAAGAGTGGGAGCAAGAGTGACTTAATTAGTAAAATTATTTTCTGTTTGTAAAGTTGTGCATCTTTCCAAGTATTCACCTTGAATACAGCAGTTTGTAAACAACATTCCCAATTTTTAAGTGCCATGTCCTGTTGGCTATAAAGAATGCCCAAAATGTTAATGTTAATTGATGAAATCGCAATCAATGCAAGATCAGAAGAGTGACAACGGGTAATACATCCCAAGGGGTAACCCCTACTTTTAGAAAAATATACTGTAGAGGCTGAAACTGCCAAATAAGCCTCCAGAAGCTGTCAAAGTGCCTAACCTTCTGAAGCATGTTGGAGTGTTACTACAATGGCATCTGCATAGGCAATAACTTTCAGTGGAGCAGTGGAGCAGACCATGGGGCCAATTGAAGGCCTGTAATGGAAGCACAGGAATGTATGTTCCTTAACAGGGGATATAAACCAAAAATATAAAGCAGGGGACTCAGAGGGCATCCCTGTTGAACGCCCCTCTGAAGTATACAAGGTTGTCTGAACCAGCCATTAATGAGTGGGTAAATGGAAGCATGTTAATAAAAATATTTAATCCAGTGTACAAGGGAAGGGTTATATAACAGAGGTCCAAAACGTGGAATAAACAGTCATAAGAAACTCTATCATATGCCTTTTCCTGGTCCAAACTCAGTACATAGCCATCAATCAGATGCTCAGCACCTCTGCTAAAAACTTCCTGTAGAGTAATTAAATTATCTTGAATGCATCTATTCTTGACCGTACAAGACTGATGAGGGAAAATCAGAAGATCTGCAACACTACTCAGCCTTGCAGCCAGGATATTCACTAGGATTTTATAATCTGAGTTAAGGAAACTTAGCAGTCTCCAGTTATGGAGTTCCACTTTATTGCCTTTCTTATAAATATGGACTAGAACAGCTTGTGTCAGGGACTGTGGAAGGGATCCTAACTGGTGACAGAAATTATAGACTGCAGCAATGGAGGGAGCCAACATATGTGCTTGAAGTGTTTATAGAATTCAGAGCCCAAGCCACCCATGCCAAAAGCAGTATTCGCTTTGATGGAGTTAATACTTCTGAGCACCTCATCCATAGAAATGAGGGAAATAAAAGAATGGGAGGCTGTATCATCTGGGATAGGGACAGTTTGGAGGTGGGTAAAAAAGGACGAATCAAAAACCATGGTTGGAGTCATGGAAAATGTTTCTTTCAAGAAGGTAGAAGCAACTCTGAGGACGTCAGGTCTGGTGGATTCTAGACGGCGAGCAGTATCATATAGGGCGTACATAGATCTGCTTTTCGCCCTGCATTTGCAATCCCTAAACAGGTCAAAAGTTTGCATATTTCACTGCATGCCAAACTGCATCTCGTGATGTAAGGAGTGTGCACGATCATATTGAATCCTTCTCACGTCCAATTGTAATGTGCGGATTTGGGCAGTATAATCAGCATGAGTAAATTTAGCTGTTGAGATACAGTAACTTTCTGTAACTAATCATGCAGGGACAGGTAGCGAAGGTACTCGCCAGTAGCCCGGTGACCCACGTGACTTTGAAATAGATCACGAAAGGCATGTTTACTGTCTACCCACCATAAAGCAGCATCATCACACATACACCATACAGAGAAATGTGCATCCCACAGAGATTCACATTTACTGGATAATAGCGGGTCAGATAAAGCAGAGGCATTCAGGTACCATGTCCCTTTCCCATGTAAGGAGCCCCCACAAGAGATAGAACAGAGCAAAATCTTGTGATCTGAGACTTTCATCCCCTTGTATGTGCAGTGTGAAGTAACATGAGTTTGGAAACAAATATGTAGTCAATTCTGGTAGAAAGTAAGTGTGACCTGCACCACTTCCCCTCGTTGGTTGCTTATCTCTGTAGGCGTCTTTTAAGAAAGCATTACTTACTATAGATTGTAAACAGTTGGAGTCACAGAATAATTTGTCAGCCTGTAAACCCGTCTGCTTGAGTCATGCCACAATTAAAATCCCCCTACACTACAAGTCGTGAGTGTTGTACATCATGAAATAACTGCACTTGCGCAACCTTAGATTGGGGTGCATAGACCGCAAGTAGGCAGAGTCTATCAGTACCATAAGAGATATCCAAAGATAAAGCCCTCCCAGTGTGTATGTCAACCAGGTCATCACCCTCATGCCAGCAGTATTCAATAAAATCCCCACACCATCACATCTATCCAGTCCAACAGTCCTGCTGTTGCCATCCAGTTCTGGGACTTAAAAGCTCTGACATCCCCATTCAAGGGAGGTGGGAGCTTCCTTGACCTAATTGTAAAGTATTGGGCCTGATGTTTCTAGACCTATTGGGTTCATTAACAGTGTACTTTATAAGTCCTGCTGATGTCATCCAGTTCTGGTGAGAGAAGAATTTGGGAGTTTTGGTACTGTTGTCCAGGGAGGTGGGAGCCTCCCTTGCTCACTAAGAAAGCACCTTTTCTAACTTCTTTTTGATTCATTGGATTCATTTACAGTTTATTTTCAAATTCTGTTACTAACACTCAGTTCTGGTGAGAGAAGAACTGAGTGGGAATGTATTGGGTGCATTGTCTAGAGGAGGTGGGAGCTTCTCTGGACTGTACATATTTTTTTTTTATTCAATTGTTTTGTTATTAAGAAGTAATTATTTAATTTTCCTTTTTTAAAGTTTTATTTTGGGGGATTGTTTTTTAATTTGTAATAATTGTAGTTAAAGAAAATTCAGCACACGGATTGAGCTGTGAGAATAGGGACGGATATTGGTCTCCACGGTTGTGCACTATTCCCCCCTCCGCTCTTCATGCCCTTCACCCCTTTTTCACTCCTCCTCTTGAGTTTGTAGTTTACCAGCGCTGTAGAGTGCTTGGTATTGTACGTAGGAGATGGAGGGGGGGTGGGGGGTTTTCGAACAGTGGAGAGGGAATAGGGAGGGTCATCGTATTGGGGTGGTGAAATCCAGGAGACGCCCTGGGGCAAAATGAAACTCAGAACGTGGTCCTACATGTCTGGTTTCCATACCCAAGGGCACCACCGATTATGGTGGGTTGGTGGCCCAGGCAGCTCTGGAGGTTCATCTGACCCAGGCAGTGTTATGCAATGCCAGGTTTATTAAAAGCAAGATTGCAATTATTGCAGATCTTGTTGAGACAGTGGACCTGGCATGCATCACCAAGACCTGGCTGGATGAGAACTCTGGCCCCATTTTGAAGGCCTTTATACCAGCTGGGTACTCGGTGACACACCGCCCAAGATTGGACTGCGGGGTGTTGCTGTCTGTTTCAAGACAGAACTTAACCTCACTGGTGTACTAGTTGAGGCTAAGTCATTTGAGGTGTGTCATAGCAGCAGGTGTAGGTTGTTGGATTGCTCTCATTTATTGTCCACCCAGTGATGAGAAGCAATTCCTTCAGGAAGTGGCGGACTTCGTCATTGACATGAGCTTGAGTCACCCAGACTGATGGTTCTGGGCGACTTCAACACCTGGGTCGATGATGAACTCTCGAGTTTGGTCCAGCACTTCCTCCAGCTGATGACTTCACTGGGCCTAACACAGGTAGTTACAACTGCTACTCACAGACACGGACACCCTTTGACTTGGTCTTTCTCCTAGGGATTGAGACCTCCAACTTGGGTGTGGAACCAGTTGGGTGGTCCGATCATTACACCTGGGGTTTAGTTTAATACCCCCTTGGTAGGCCTACCTCTGTGGAGATGGTCAAGCACCGTCCTTTACAGATGTCAACTCTCATAGCCTACTGACGGTGCTTGAGCCTCTTGTCCCTCCGTTAGCAAGCAGTGACCCAGAGACCCTCGTGATGGCCTATAATTCAGCTGTCTCGATGGCCTCTGGATTTCTTTGCTCCTGTCCAAGTTCGTCCTCTCTCCCTTCTCCCACGATCCCCTTGGTTTGATGGGACTTTGAGGGAGATGCAGAGACTAGGAAAAAGGTTAGAGCATTGTTGGCGCAAGTCTGCTCTGGATGTAGACCACCTTAGATTGATAGAGCATTATCTAGCCTATCAATCTGCAATCTCCCGTAAGAAGGCAGCGTTCCTGTCCGGGGAGATTGCAGCTGTTCAAAATCGACTGGCTCAGCTTTTCTGCACTGTTGACAGATTGTGCAACCCAGCCTGTCTGCAGGTGTGGAAAGCTTTTTCATGAGGTGGCTGACATCAGAGCAGTATTTCAACCAAAACACTCTAAGGGTGTTGCTTTGGATCAGTCCGAGGTCACTACACCTTGGTTTTCTTGGAGTACCTTCAGCCGACCGGAGTTCATGGACATCATGCGAATTATCCAGACTGTACACCCTAACATAGAAACATAGAAACAGAGAATTTGACGGCAGATATGGACAGCTTGGCCCACCTAGTCTGCCTATTTCCCTACCTGATGGATAAGCTGCAGATTCTAGTTAATCAACAGCTTACTTCCTCCTACCCCCACTAGAATTGCCTTATGTCCCATGCATTCTTGAATTTCTCCCACTGTTCTAATTCCACAACCTCCCTCAGGAAGGCTGTTCCATGCATCCACAACCCTCTCTGAAAAAATACTTTCTAACATTACCTCTGGAGCTGTCTCCTCTATATTCAAATTGTGCCCCTTGTTCTTGCACATTTCTTCTTCTGAAAGATACTACCTCTTGTACTTTGTTAATTCCCTTGAGATACTTGAAAGTTTCTATCATGTCCCCTCTCCTTCCTTTCCTCAAGGGTATACATATTAAGCTGCTTTAGTCTCTCCTCATATGTCTTCTGGTGCAGACCCTGCACCATTTGATTCTCCCCTCTGAACAGCCTCCACTCTGTCTATGTCTTTGTGAGATGGGGTTCTCCAGAATTACAGTAGTACTCAGATGGGGTCTCACTAACTGTCTGTACAGAGGATAACAACTTCTTGTTTTCTACTGTTGATGCTCTCCCTTAGCATCCTAGCATCTCAGCCTCCTTACTGCCTTCTCACATTGCTTGCCCACCTTTAGATCATCTGATATAATTATTCCTAGGTCTCTTTTCGATTTTTGTTGTTGTTATTAACTCACCCCATAGTGTACTCTTCCCTGGTTTTTGTTTCCAGATGCATTACCTTGCACTTCTTTGCATTGAATCTGAGCTGCCACATATTTGACCATTCCTCCAACTCTGCCAAGTCCCTTTTCATTCTTTCCACCCCACCTTGTGTATCAACCCTGTTGCAGATCTTTGTGTCATCTGCAAGAGACATACCTTTCCTTCCAGGTACTCTCTATTGTCACTTATAAAGACGTTAAAGAGGACCTGTCCCAGTACAACCCGTATCTACCCTGCTAGTTACTCTTTCTTCACTGTGACCTGTTTACTATTACCCTTTGTGTCCTGTTGTCCAGCCAGTTTTTCATCCAGGCTACCACCATGGGAGCCCACTCCAAGGCTGGCTAACTTGTATATTAATCTTTTTTGTGAGACTGTGTCAAATGCTTTGCTAAAATCTAGGTAGGCCATATCCACAGCCCCTCCCTGGTCTACTACTTTGGTCACCCAGTCGAAGAAATCTACGTACTATAGTTTGGATCCTGGACCAACATCCCTAATTTTGGGTTGTATTGATGTCATCAGCCCAGTCCTTGCGAGGATAGTCTGGTGCTCCTTGGAATCCGGAGAATTTCCTAGCTCTCTGAAGGAAGCGGTGGTGACACCCCTCTTGAAGAAAGCTACCTTGGACCCAGACCGCCACGCTAACTACAGACCTATCTCAAACCTTCCCTTTTTGGGGGAAGGTGATTGAGAAAGTAGTGGCAGCACAGCTGGAGGACCATTTGACCATCCATGACGTCTAATAACTGCTCCAGTCCGGTTTCCGAAAAAGACACAGTACCGAGACAGCGCTGGTTCAGGTGTTCAATGATCTTCTGATGATGAGAGATCGGAAGAGTCGTTCTATCTTAGTCCTTCTGGATCTCGCATCAGCATTTGACACCGTGGACCATGGGGTATTGCTAGAGCACCAGAAGTACATCTGTGGACTGTCAGGAATGGTCCTCAGGTGATTTACATTGTTCCTCATGGGTAGAACACAGAGAGTGGCGTCAGGAATTTATTCTTTGGACCCTACTTCTCTGTCGTGTAGAGTTCCTCAGGGCTCAGTGCTTCCCCCATGTTGTTCGCGGTATACATTCTTCCCATCGGAGACATTGTAAGAAGGTATGGGCTGAGGTTTCACTGCTATGCTGATGATACCCAGATCAACCTGTCTTGTACACCTGACCAGGTTGGAGCTGTCTCGGTTTTTAACAACTGTCTGAAGGAAATTCAGGAGTGGATGAATGCCAGCTGGATGAAGTTGAACTCAGGAAAGACTGGTTGAGTTGGTAGTGGATCTGGGTCGCCAGATGGGGTCAGGGGTTGGTCTATCCTCGGGAATTTTTCTCGATGGTATCTCACTCCTGGCTTCTGAAAGGGTGCGTAATCTGGGGGTAATTTTTGATGAGGGTCTGGCCCGGCATTCGCAGGTGTCAGCTGTTGCCAAATCTTCCTTTTATCGTCTTAGGAAAATTTCCAGAATGAAGGACCTGGTTCCATCTGGGGATCTTCCCACTCTGATCCATGCCTTTGTGTCCTTGCGCTTGGACTATTGCAGCTCCCTTTACCTAGGGTTGCTTCGGGTTGAAATCTGCCACTTGCAGCTAGTGCAGAACGCAGCAACCTGGCTATTGATGGGGTCTCCTCGTTCCTGTCATATTTCGCCTGTTCTGCACAAACTGCACTGGCTGCCTATTCAGTGGTGGATCACCTTTAAAGTTGGTTTACTGACTTTTAAAGCCCTACATGGACAGGGCCCTGACTACCTGAAAGAACTCCTGGTTCTTTAACGCCCCGGACGATCTCTCCACTCGCCCGACAAGGGATTGCTAGAGATTCCAAGAGTATGTCTGAAAACATCTGGGGCAAGAGCTTTTGAGTATGCTGCCCCTACCCTTTGGAATTCTCTATCCCGCCGGCTTCGGGAATGCACAACTGTGGAGGGATTTAAACAATACTTAAAAACCTATTTGTGGCTGCAGACATTTGGAAATTGAATTAGTTGATTTTATTAAATGATGTTTGATCTTTTAATCATTATTTTATTATTGTGTGTTTGCATTTTAAAGTGCGTGTATTTATGAATTGTACGGCACCTTGGTTTTGATAAGACGCCTGATAAATACATTTTATTATTATTATTTTATTATATTATTATTATTATTATTAAAAAGCAGGTCCCTTAGTCCACATCATAGATGCCTGGGTCAGTTCAAACTGGGATTTTAAATGGGTATCTTGTAAAAAAAAACCATGAGCTGCAGTAGTATGCAAGGTAGCAAACGTGGAAATTCTCTTCCCATAACTCTTTATAATATTAATGTAAAGGGTAGCAACTTGGAGGGTGCTCATGAGGAAAAGGAAAGAGAAAACAGTGGCAGAAATCATTTCAAAGCATCCTGAAACCTTGTCTTTCACCTAGACTTAGTAAACACAGTCTCAGGCTGGGAGGACTCCATGTCAGATGAAACATCCGATTGTGAGGAGGGGATAGAAGAGGCTTCCTAGACTCCATCCTTGAGACCACAATCACCCCAATCCGACCCCTGTGCCAAAATCCTGAAACGATTCTTATGAACCAAATCCATTGCTCCCCTCCTGTCTTTCTCTCTAGGTGGACTAGAAACCTTAGTTCTGCATTTCATCCCTTTAGGGGTTACTGGAATAAATTCCTTGGGGGGAGCATCGGTGCTAGAGACAGCAAAGAAGCCAGCTGCCCTGGCAATAAGGCAAGTTTAATAGTCCCAGACATAGCACATTCCTAAGGAACAGGAGAGAAGCTCAGGCCAACAGAGGAAGGACCAGATTAGGGACTATGTAGGTAGCTGAGGTCTTTAAGACAGAACTCAGCATCAAAGAGCACTTTGCCAACTTGGATCGGACCCACAGGTACTGGAGTCATGGGGGGAGGGGGGGACATGCAAAGGCTCTGGGGTTGGAACAGGGGCTTTCATTTGGGCTTGAGAAACCAGATCTTTCTGAGATATGGAGCTATCCTTATTGTGAAAGGCCTAGGGGCACTTTGCATAAGAATGGCCTCGCCGTTCACACAGATTGCAGTGAAATTCATTTATACAATCTTTTGCTAAGTGCCCATATACAAGACAGTGGCTACACCTGGCACTATCACAGGCATTACTAAAATGGGACTGGGAACCACATTTGAAGCAGGACTTGGGTTGGCGTTGGTAAAATAGTGTCCCCCCTATCCCTACCCAGATAGACAGTACATGGCAGATGTACAACACCAAAAATCAGACCATAACAATTTCACATGAATCCTTCACCCACCAGTCCAGATTTGTTCTGAGTCAATTCCAGAACCTTGCACGGAGGTCACAGCCAGCACAAAATGTCAACTACTATAAGTTCACCCCCTCATTCCGAAAGAGGACGGTGATAGTTTTCTGTGATGGGTGGGTAAAGGGAACCATCAAAAACAGTAGCCACAAGGCAGAATTTTTGGGGTGTTGTAATGAGCCCAAAATGTGTCCAATCCTGAAATCAGTTAAAAACTTATGTCAAAACTCATATCACCTACAGTAATTAGAGAGTAAATCTCCAAGGCCTGAAATATACAAGAATCCTTCAGAAGCTTCCTAGCACTATAAAATACATCATGGAGTAGCTCCAATCCCCCTTTGTAGAGCCAATGATCCATGTTCATATGCAGAGCTTGTTCACCCCTTGTGTGGAAAAGATCTGTGATTTGTCGAGGTCTGGATAGGGCTGCAAAGTCAAGGTGGGTTTGGGGAAGCACCAGCAGCTTCCGTGACTCCATGGAGCAGGTTGTGGAGAAGACAAGGGGTGTTTCTAAACCAGAAGGAGAGGATAAGGGAACTCTAGAAGGCAAAACAGTACCTGAGGCAGCAGGCAAATACTGTTCAGAAATGGTAGTAGCAGCATCAGAATTCATGGCAGGCTGGTCACAAGGTGTCTCATCCATTGCACAGTCCTCAGGCAGCTTCAATGGTAAAAAAAAAGTGGCAAGTGGGGAGGTCTCAGAAGCACCACTTGCCCGTGATGCAGCTCCAATGCTAGCAGATGAGCTGGGAGATGTACTATGATACCTTTGCACTTCAGGGTCATTTTCATCTGGAATCCAATTCCCACCAGCAGTCTGTTTCCAGCCCGCACCCTGCAATGCTCGTTGGGGAGACCAGGGTTCATGGTCCAACAAATGCAGAGACTGAACATCCTTCAGAGACAGACGCACTCCCAGTTTTTGACAATCTGTAGAGACAGGCAGTGCAGGTTCAGCAACAGGGAGTGTAGGCATCTGAGGCAGCACACCAGCTGTTGGCACAGCAGCATTTTTGGCAGTCGGAACCAAATGCTGCAAACATTCAGCTTTTTGCGCAAATCGCATTCCCTCTGTGGTAATCTAGGCAAGCAATGAGTTCCTTTTCCAGTTCCAAATTTAGAGACTGTTCAGTAATAGCAAAATAGGCAGCAGACATAGGTAAGGTGTCACTCACTGAAACACCTTCTGAAACATGTTTGAAAGCAAAAGCAGAAGGTGTCCATAGACACAGGGCCCTCCGAAGGTAAGGTGACTGGGGTAGAGGTAGATCTCCCAGCCACTGCTCCAAGGGCAGACTTCTCATGCTCCTCACCAATGTCAGCCATCTTGGAAAGATAGCCTAAGGGGTCCCCCTACAGCAAGAGTAGGGGGATTTTATTGAAGAAAAACATTCAACATTCACAGTTACAAAGTAGTTACTGTGACGCTTGGCCAGATGTTTATGATTGTTCTTTGATATTTGTAATATAAAAATGTAGTGTGTGGTTGTCTCCATAAGGCAGCTGTGCCATGGGTCAGGTTTTAGTGGAAACAACAGGATATGCTAACCTGAAACCAGGAGGTAATTAAAGACTAGAGAGACATAATTAAGGGTCTTCTGTTTCCCTGAATTAAATAGATCTGACCCAGCTACCAGGATATAGGGCTCATAAATGTTTATGACGTCTTAGAGGGAAAGAAAAACATGTTATATCACTATGGTGCTAAAAAGTTATAAAATCTTTTGATCCTTGGAAAAACAGGAACTGCTCTAGATCAAAGAGGGGATGTTAATTAAGAAGTCATATTGGGAAATTAGTTTTTGCTGAAGTCACAGTATTTAAAATATCTCCTGACAGGAAGATAATTGTTTGTATAATCTTTATATTCTAAAAGGAGGAGCTAGATGACCTCATGGAAGGGGTGGAGAGAGACACAGTTTTAACCTAGGACTGTATCTGATGTTAGACACATTTCTTTGTGGGCTCTTAAGAAACAAGAACTAACTTAAGCACTGTAAGAAGGTAATACATTAGATAGAAAAAGTCTAATTGCATTGTGGTAGGAGTTTATGTTTGTACTTTTCCTTGTTTTCTTTTAAGTGATTGTATGCTTTGTGATATAGTATTCTGTGTTTACATTTTACATATTTTTATCTATTTTTAAGTAAACCTTTCATTTGAAAAAGACTGCCTGGGTGTGTCTTCGAAGTTCCTTTTTGCATGTGATGTCTAGATGGTTAAATTTGACAACTGTTCATAAGCTTGATGGTGTTACCAGACTGGGAAAAGGTAAGAATATACCTAAGGTCTTTCATAGAGTTTTAAAGGTTCATTTTGGATACCTGGTTAGGTGCCCTTAGGTGAAAGATATCTGGCATCCCCCAGAAGAGCAGATTATCTGAGCCTGTACATTTGGGTATGCTAACATAAGGTTCACAGTTTGAATCCCCCCAGAACTTGAGACTAAAGGTGATTTGGACCCACAAGCAGACAAGAAGGTTACCCTGTTCTGTTACCTGTTCACAATACTGCGCTCGGAGGTTGGCACTGTGAGAGCAGAGGGCCTGACCTGCTGAGTGCGTTTGTGACATATTGATTGGCAGCGGTGCAGATACATTTGGTAACACAAGTTTTAATTGTTCAGTGTGTCAGCTTGATACTGTACAGCTCACTTGCAAAAAAAGGCAGTGATTTATTTTTAAAAAGGAAACAGAACTATATCATTTTGCTTACAGTCGAGTTCCTACCTGTTTTATTCTTTTTCTCAAGTGCAAGTTAGAGTAGCCGTAGTTAGGGAAGAAGATGGGTTCCAGCTACAGCGGGCACACTGCAGAATACTTGAGGCAGTTGTGCCAGGACAGAGGAGTCCTGTACGAGGTGAAAGCCCCCAAGCAGAACCTCATGGATGCCCTGATGGCAGCAGATGCCCAGAGCATCAGTCACAGACTGTGACTGTAAAAGACCAAACCTTGTTCATGGAGGGGCCAATGGCCAGTGCAGTGTCCAGATCCAGTGAGGATGACAGCAGAGCCAGTGTCAGTGAAGGGCCACAGCAGCAGGGGAAGGTCACCAGCATTCTGGAGCCAGAAGCAATCAGGCTGCAGATTGAGTTATGCAGAATGGAGCTGGAATTCCAGAGAGAAGAGAAGTGAGAACAGCAAGCTGCAGAGGAGAAGAGGGAGCGTGAACAGCGAGATGCGGACCATGAGGAGCATGAGCGCCAGAGGTGACATCAACTGGAGAAGCTACGACTCCAACCACCAGCACCAGAGCAAGTAAGTGACTTGGGTTTAACTGGAACTACAGGACTGGGTTACAAATTGAATTCCAAATTGATAGCTGAATTTAAAGAGGGGGAGGATATGGACGCCTTTTTAAATTCTTTTGAAAAAGTTTGTATTCAGGCTAACATTCCTAGAGGGTCCTGGAGCTTCCAGCTACAGTATCCCACTACTTACCAGGAAAACTCGGGATGCATTGGGTCAAATGGACAATGAGGACAGTAATGATTACAGCAAACTTAAAACTGCACTGTTAAAAAAGTTTGATTTAACTGCTGAAGCATACAGAGCTAAATTCTGTAAGCTCAGGAGAAGCCCTGATATGAGCTATGAGGAGCTAGCCATGAAATAACATCAGTTTTTAAAATGTTGGTGGGAAGGAATTGAGGCAAACTCTGTAGATAAAATTGAAAATGCTATTTTGTTAGAACAGTTTTTTGGGGCGTGCCCAGCAGAGCTAAAATTCTGGCTGGAGGCCCGAGATTCCAGAACAGTGCAAGAGGCTGCTGAACTCTTGGACCACTATGCCAAGAGCAGACCTGCTCTGACAGCGAATGGGGTGGGCGTGGCAGTGCAGCAAGAGAAAAGCGTGCCTTCAGGGCAGCTTAAACCCTCACTGCCTGCTCCAAAACCAGTTAGCCCCAGGTTTCAGAGAAAAGAGTTCTCTGAGAAAAGAAATGAATGTTGGGTTTGTAAAGAAACTGGGCATATTGCCAGACAGTGTCCCAAAAGGATGAGCCATACGCAACATAGGGCTAGGAAAGAACTGAGTTGTTTGTGTGTCCCTGGAAGCATGCCTGTGAACATGAGGGTACACATACTCCCAGTCACAGTGAATGGTGTAGAGACACAAGGGTTAAGGGACACAGGGGCATCTCTGACATTGGTAAAAGGGGATCTGGTAGAGCCTGGTCAGCTTATACTGAATAAATATGTCACTGTACAAGATTTTACTGGTGAGGAGAAAGCATTGCCCCTCGCTAGTGTTCTCCTAGACTGGGGTGAAGCAGGGGGAACTGTGCAATAGGTGGCTGTAGCCAAAACATTAGCAGTTGACGTCATCCTTGGCAACAATCTCAAACAGGGGATGGTGTGTGCAGTTACCCATAGCCAAGCGGCAAGGGAAAATTGTAGTTCCCTGGACCCCACAGAAGCCATTGTGGAAACCACCGGGAGGCTGGTTCCCCAGCCTGCGTCTCCTGATATGGAGACTAATGAAAAGGGGGTAGAAATTTCCCCAGTAGCAGTTAACCACACAGCTATGGAGGGTTACTCCAAAGAAGGAGAGGTGACCCATTGTCAGAGGGTTAGGGATGACAGTGCTTCTGAGTGCCCTGATGCTACAGCTAGGGACCCTAGTTTAGAGACTGAATGAGACCTGTCCCATGCCTGGGGAATGTGTGAGGAGTGTGCAGCTGCTAAGAGAAGTTACCCTAGTCTAGGGAAGCTGAGTGCTTGGGCAGACTCTGATGGAGTACAGGGAGGTGATGGTAAACATAAGGTTTATTGGGAAAAATGGACTGATGTATATTCAGGCTGTGCAGACAGAGGGAGAGGTGTTAGGCAGGCAGCTTGTCGTTCCCCAAGGGTATCGTGAGCAGTTGCTCAAGACTGCACATGATATTCCCTTGTCTGGTCATCTGGGAATCATGTGCATTATGCAGCAGTTGGCCCAGAATTTCTATAGGCCCAACTTCACCCAGCAGGTGAAGGAGTACTGCAGGTCTTGTCACCAGTGCCAAGAAATAGGGAAGGCAGGTAAGAAAACCCAAGCCTCCCTAATTCCATTGCCCATAGTTGAGGAGCTATTCCAGAGGGTTGGAATGGATATTGTGGGGCCTTTAAATAACCCCAGCTCCTCCGGGAAGAGGTTCATTCTGACTGTGGTTGATTATGCCACCCGGTACCCAGAGGCAGTTGCCCTGTCCTCACTGAGGACAAAGTGGCAGATACCTTACTTGTGATTTATTCCTGTGTTGGGTTTCTGCAGGAGGTTATCACTGATTGAGGGGGTTCCTTCATGTCGGACGTGATGAAATGTTTGTGGGAGAAGTGTGGGGTGGTGCAGAGACAAACGACACCTTATCACCCGCATGCCAATGGGCTTGTGGAAAGATTTAACAGTACCCTGAAGTCAATGCTCCAAGCATTTGCTGAACAGCATGGAAGGGACTGGGAGAAATACCTTCCCCACCTGTTGTTTGCATACAGGGAGGTGCCCCAAGAGTTGACAGGATTTTCCCCCTTCAAACTCTTATATGGACGCCTGGTACATGGGCCCCTAGACTTGATCTGGGAAGACTGGGAAGGCAAGTACGCCACCCAGGGAACTCCCCTAGTGGATTACATCCTTAGGCTTAGGGAAAGACTGAAGGAGCTTATGGGGACAGCCCAGAGCAACCTGGCAGTTGCCCAACAGAAACAAATGACCGCAGAGCCAGAGCTCACTCATACATGGTGGTTCATGAAGTCATGGTCCTTATTCCGTTCCAGAAAGACAAGCTGCAGGCTGAGTGGGCAGGACCGTACAAAGTAGTTAGGAATGTATATGACATGAACTATATCATAGAATTACCTGACAGAAGACAGACAGAAAGGATGTATCATGTCAACATGATGAAGCCATATGCTAATAGGGCTGACATGGTGTTTGCAGTATGTAGTCCTGGGGAAGGGACAGATGAAGGAGACCCCCTTCTGGACTTACTGGAAGAAAGCAAGCAGGAGTCCTCTGTGGAGGCAGTTAAATTGTCTCCCCAGCTGGCCCCGGACAAGATCTTGGAAGTAAGTGAGGTTTTGCAGACTTTGCCCCACTGTTTAGCGCCAAGCCTGGACTAACCCCCTTAGTGACACACGATGGAGACAAGGAAACAGATGCCCACGGGCGGACAGCATATCGGTATCAGAGGCGGTCAAAAGGACATTAGGAGGGAGGTAGAGGAATGATGGATTTAGGGGTAATCCAGAGATCCCACAGCCACTGGGCCTCATCCGTAGTCCTTGTGCCCAAGCCACATGGCTCTACTCGTTTCTGTGTGGGCTATCGTGGACTGAATGCAGTCATGAAGTCAGATGCCCACCCGATGCCCCAGACGGACAAACTCCTGGACAAGTTGGGAGGTGCGAGCTACCTTACGACTATTGACCTGACAAAGGGGTATTGGCAGGTAAAGTTAACGAACAGAGCTAGGGAGAGATCAGCCTTCATCACTCCGATAGGATTATTTGAATTTAAAGTAATGCCTTTCGGAATGAAGAGTGCCCCGGCCACTTCCCAAAGGTTGGTGAACCAGGTGTTAAATGGTGCTGAGGAGTACGCCGTGGCATACCTGGATGACATTGCCATCTTTAGTGCCAGCTGGGAGAAACACCTGTCCCACTCTTAGGGAAGTGCTGCAGTGGGACAGATACCCGGGCTCACTGTCAAAGCTGAGAAGTGCCAGGTGGCCATTGCTGAAGTGGCATACCCGGCATGTGGTGGGCCAAGGACAGCTCCATCTAACCAAGTAAAAATAGAGGTGATCAAGGCATGGCCCAGACCAGAAATGCAGAAGCAGGTCAGGAGTTTTCTAGAGACAGCATGGTACTATAGGAAATTTGTACCCAATTACAGTGCCCTCATGCCTCTATCTGACCTGGTAAAGAAAAAGGATGCCCAAGAAAATTACCTGGGAACCAGCCTGTGAAAAAGCCTTTACCAGACTGGAAGGAGGCACTGTGCAGTGCTCTGTATTGACAAGTCCTGACTATAGCAGACCTTTATAGTTCAGACTGATGCCTCAGACATGGGTAAGAAGCAGTACTGAGTCAGACATCCAACCAAGGGAAAGATCACCTGTTAGTGTGCCTGAGTAAAAAGTTACTCCCAGGAGCAGGCATACCTACTGTGGAAAAGAGTGTCTTGCCATAGTGTGGGCCCTAAAGAAGTTAGAGCCATACTTATATGGGCAGCATTTGAGGTACAAATGGTTACAACCCCTGGTTTGGCTGACCCAAATGGGAAAAATTAATGGTAGACTGTTAAGATGAGTCCATAGACATGACAATCTTACATAGGGCTGGAGTGACCAAGCAGAACACAGATGGCTTGTTGCGTCTTTATGAGGAGTGAACTGATTTGGGAATCTCATCCCATGCAGGGGATAGAGCCCCCAAATTCAGTCTAGGTGGGGGATTGTGATGCTTGGCCAGCTGGTTATGATTGTTCTTTGATATTTATAATATAAAAATGCAGTGTGTGATTTGTCTCCATAAGGCAGCTGTGCCATAGGTCAGGTTTTAGTGCAAACAACAGGGTATGTTAACCTGAAACCAGGAGGTAATTAAAGACTAGAGATACATAATTAAGGGTCTCCTGTTTTCCTGACTTAATTAGAGATGCTCCAGCTACCAGGATATAGGGCTCATAAACTTTTATGATGCCTTAAAGGAAAAAAAAACACGTTATATCACTATGGTACTACAAAGTTATAAAATCCTTTGATCCTTGGGAAAACAGGAACTGCTCTAGATCAAAGAAGGGATGTTAATTAAGGAGTCATATTGGGAAATTAGTTTTTCCTGAAGTCACAGGTCCGGATATTCGAGGTATGCACCACGCGCGTTGTGGGTTGCGACAAGAAGTCTCAAAATGCGCCATTTAGCGATGTTCAGCGAGGCAGTTGCGCTCGAAAACATGCTGAGCAACAGCGCAATGAAAATGGCTGCATGCGCAACTGAAGGTGGATCCATGCATGTTAACGCAATGCGTATATTCAAAGACTCTGCGCTACGCGCACAGCGGCACTGCCGGAAATTATGACTAGCTGAAATGAGCCAAAATAAAAGGCTCAAGAAGCGGGCGTAAGAACTCTACAAGGCTGCCAAGTGGGGAGAGAGAGAGACAGACAGAGACAGACAGACAGACAACAGACAGGCTAGAGCAGGCAAGGAAAGGCGCTATAGGCTGTAGAGGCTCAGCGGGGTGCCCTGCACAGGAAGTAGCAGTGAGGTCAGCGGGTTAACACAGCAACACCAGCTGGGGGGGGCAGAAGCCAGGAGATGGATGTTAGCTTCCACATGGAAGCTGTAATGAGGGGTGAGAATGCATGCTTCCAGGGGACGTGGCCGCGGAAAGGCCCGCCGGCGGCTGCCCTCAACAGGGCAGTATCGCGGGTCTGCATCAGCTTGAGCTGTACACAGATGAGAGATCGTGGGCCGTACCACCTGAACAGGGCACACTGAGATGGCTCTGTGAGTTGTGCAGTGATGTGATGCAGGCACCCTCATGACGGTCACGCTCTGCTGGTGGAGACCAAGGTGACAGCCTGCATGTGCCTGCTCGCCACGGGCACTTCCAGGCCGACAGGGGACACCACAGGCATCACACAGTCGGCCAATCATGCATCCTCACCCAATTCCTCAGCACACTGCCACATGCTGTGGAGTACATCCATTTCCCCAGCACCGCTGCAGAGCTCGCAGCAAACATGCAGGAGTTCCACAGGGTAGCACGTATGCCTGGCATGCTAGGGGCTATAGACTGCACCCATGTGGCCATTACATGCACGCCAACCTGGCCCGATGGGCTCGTATATCGGACAAAGGGATTCTCTAGTGTCAACTTCCAGGTGGTGTGTGATGCCACTGGGTGCATAATCAATGTCTGTGCCACACACCCTGGTGGAGCACATGATGCCTTCATATGGTATCAGTCTGCACTGTGCCATCGATTTGAGAGTGGGACATCCCCACAGGCCATCTAGTGGGTGAGTACACATGTATGGAATGCAACCTCGGGCAAGGGGTGGAATGGCACAGGTGCCATGGTAGTAGCACACAGGGATATGGCCAATATGGACCTGAACATGAGACTGATCTCCACTATCTCCACACAGGTGACAGCGGATACCCACTCTGTCCCTGGCTGCTCACACCGTACCGGCGCCCCATGACCCCATCACAGCAACGCTATAATGAGGCACATGTTTCCACACGCAACATCATAGAGCGGGTGTTTGGGATGCTCAAGGCACGCTTCCGATGCCTAGACACCTCCGGCGGTGCCCTACAGTACAGCCCCCAAAAGGCCTGTGAGATATTCCTGGCCTGTTGCATCCTGCACACATGGCCAAAGACTATGGGATAGCCATACAGGTTGAAGAGGGGACAGCGGCGGGACGCCAGTGGCACCGTGTTGATGGTGATGAGCAACCCCAGGACGGCGGGGACCTCGACTGATCCGGCAGGCCCAGCTGCACCGGACACCATCACAGAGGAGCACTATGCAGAACACAGGTAAGTCAAGGACATGTGCAACCAACACTGTCCATGCAGAACCACAGGCACACAGGGGAACACACCAGGGTGCAAGGACGGTCAGGGAATGGAAGGGTCCAGGCATACAAACACACCATCAGGGAAGGGTGAGCACTCATATGGACACACACAAACCAGGCACAGAGCGTACATGGGCAGATGCACAGCACAGCAGAACCGACATTGCTAACACACAGCACCACCGACCCCCCCCACCTGTACTGTCCAAGTATGTGTGTCAGATGCTGGGCACCCTTGCACCTTGGTGTACAGTACAATGCAGGCATCATCATGCACACGCACCTGTGGACAGCAGTTGGGAGGGTGTGCAGGTGGTCCGTGTGTCGGCGTGGTGAGCAGAGCACCCAGCAGTGCACTGCCCACCATGACACACATTGCACACATGGCAGCACCAGACAGGGCCCGCACTGGGAGACAGCTCAGTCATGTAGCACTGTCCCATGGCCACCACGGATGCGTGGGTGGCTCCGCCGTGACCCAACAGCACTGGCAGGCTGAGCAGGGGCCACATGGGGTGGCACTGTTGCACCACCAGGGTTCCACCGCGTGAACGTGACCTTGCCCGCACAGGGGTCTGCAGCATGCGAACAAACCTGCACCAGGGGTGCTCGGGATGCCACAACAGAGAACCTGACGCCGACAGGCCTGGTGTCGCATCGACGCTGGGAATGGGGAGTGGAGGAGTGAACTGTGTGGGTGTGCGTACAGGGGCACCTGACTGTGTGCCCAATGCATCCACGACAGAGACCACTGCCTGGGTCAGCCTGTCAATGGCGGGCGGTCACATCCGTCCGCATATGAACCAGCTTGGAACGGTCCAGAGCATACCCTGCTGTGCCGCCCACAGACACAGACAGTGCCTCACGGGACAAAACCTGCCTCTGCAGATGTACTGATTCCTGCAGCAGGCGGGTGTGCTCGTCCAATGGGTACTGTGCCCCAATGGCATCCTATCCCCCAGGGTGTGGAAGGTCCTGATGCACAACACCCCTTGAGGGTGGGCGCTGTTCGCCAGGACCAGGAATGGGTGGATCAAAAGGCAGCGGACATGTGCCACCGCTTGACACTGTACCCCCAGACCTGGTGGGTGGCTGCTGCTGCTGCCCCTCCAACCGCTGTGCCCCAGGGTCCACTCATTCCACCGCTGTGCTGGCAACAGTGCCAGACACCTGCACAGCCACCGGTGCTGCCCCCAGTGCTGACAGGCACAGTCTGGGACTGTGCCAGCATGCTGGTACACAAGTTGGAACCAGAAAGGCCCAGGGGCACGTGCTGGCCTGCTGTGTGTCTGTCATGGGACACACACCTATCACTGCCCATTGCAGTCCTTGCATTATCAATGGTGCAGGTATGTGCTACAGCCATAGTCACAGCGTGCTGGCATGCTTGCATGCCAGACTGCTGAGACACAGGCTGTGCACCCCCCGCACCCGAATCACCGACACCAGAGTTGGCGGCCCAGCGTGCATGCTGCTGCAGTGCCTGCTGGCTGGTGATAGAGGTGGATGGACCCTCCTCCATGTCCAGCAGGTCATCATCCCTGCCTGGACCCACCACCACCGTCTCCTGAAGATGAACAGGATCTGTAACAGAAAGAGAGTACATGTGAGTGCATGTGAACAACCTTCCCCAACCCCCACACCACCACCATGTCATACCGGCAGTGATGGGCTTCCACCTGTCTGGAATCCACCTCCTGGTATGCCCTCAATAGCGCCTGCTGCATTGATGCGACCAGTGTCTCCTCAGTCGGGTCACCCAACACCACTGGCGGGCCCCGCCAGTGCCAGCATCGCGCCGCCTGAAGGCTGCCACTTCCCTTCAACCTCCTGCGGTCTGTCCCATTTCTTCTAGATTCCTGCACGAGCGCCTAGTGGTCTCGGCAGGGTAACGCCTGGCTACCCCTCCCATGCAGTCAAGACGGGACTGGAGAGGTCCTCCGTCCACTCAGTACTGGCTCCTCATCCAGGTAGGCCTGGAAGAGGGCCTCATCTCTGCTGCTGTAAGTTGGGCCTCCTCCTACGCCCCACCCCCTCACCCTCACCTTGGCTCTGCTCGGTCATGGTGATCTGTATGGGGAAGTGGACACCTATCACTGTGCAGTCTACAGCATTTTCCCATGACCATTGTCCAGAACATCACACAGCATGCAACTCACCTCTCACCTGCAGTAACCGAATCTGGCCAGCGAGCCCTATGTCACATTTATAGCGCAATGCATGCAAATTAGAGTGGAGCAACTATAATGATATGCGCAATCGCCGCCACTGCGCCTTTGAATGGCTGATCGATGATTTGCATGTGTCGGCTGAATATCGCGAATCTGCACTTGCGAATATGGTTGAGTCGGCTGAGCCAATGGCGCAGATCTGTGACTGTGTGGTACACTGCATTAGCGATGCCCAGATAGCTTACGCGAGGTGTCTGCCGTGGTGCTGACGTGCTGTGCGCCATCGGCAATTCAGGCCATAGCCACTCATTGTGCCAGTGGTGCTACAGCAATGGGCACTATATGGCGCTGTGGCACTACTGCGAATAGTCCACTGTGGCACTGGTGCGCGGCTGGTGGGTCAGCGCAGGATGCCTATACAACAGATGGTGGCAACAAAAGCGTTGCGTCATAGCCCTTGATAACAGCATGAGCCTTTTGCCCCCTGGCGCTGTTCGCCTGCCATGTGTATGGCCCTATTGCGCTGTCTGGTGAGCGTGTGGTGGTCTATTGCACAACAGCTCCACGTGGGGTTATGGCGCAGCGGGGCACCATATTGCCTGCAGTAAAGTTGGTACCATGGCTAGGAGAAGAGCTGTTCCCTTGAGCCAATTGGAACTGGCCAACTTGGTGGCCCTAGTAGAGCCCCACTATGGGGCACTTTATGGTGAGGTGCCCCTCACCATTGCCCGCACACAGGTGTGGCATTAAGTGGCCACTGACCTGGTGGGGGTCACTGGACGGTGCCGGTCTGATGAGCAGTGCTGGCACTGGTACAGTGACCTCCGCCGGAGGGATCCGGACCTTTTGGAGAGGCTGCGGTCACGTGCCAGGCGGGGCATGGTGCCTAGGCCAGGTGGGTGTACCATCTATGCACCTGTATTCTCTGTAGGGTGTGAGTGTGTTTTGTGGCTGTGCATAGGTGATGGCTCTGCCATGGTTGGCTGTGTCAGTGTGTGCAGCTGTGAGATGAATGGGTCTGGCTGTGTGGGCAGGCACTCTCACTGGGGCAGGGGGCATTCTGCTTTGAGTCACACTGATGTTTGTCTCAACATATGTCTCCCACAGGCTGGGATGTGAGGATGCAGGCCGGGTTGAGGAGGGCTGTGCCAGGGCCCCGTGCCAGCGGGTGTTGCACCCCAGCAGCAGCAGCAGCGCAGGCACAGCTGCTTGAGCAGTGTGAGTATCATGACTTCATGGATGCTATGTATGGGGAGACCACTAGCCCTGCACAATACAACCATGCAGGAAAGGGAGGTCATAATTCCACTATACAAGACACTAGTGAGGCCCCACCTGGAGTACAGTGTACAGTTCTGGAGACCATACCTACGTAAGGACATAGACTGGGCAGAGAAGGTTCAGAGGAGGGCAACAAAGATGGTGCATGGCTTGCATCACAAGTCCTATGAAGACGGGTTGAAGGAACTGAACATGTACTCTCCTGGAGGAGGGAGGGAGAGAGGGATATGATAGAGCATACAAGTATCTTACAGGAGGAACAGGGTGCAGGAAAACACTTTCTTAAGTGAAAAGATGTTCCAGGACTAGAGGGCATGGGATGAAGTTGGAGGAGGACGATTCAGCTGAAACATGGAAATGAATTCTTCACAGAATGGGTGGTGGACAAGTGGAACACCCTGCCAGAGGAGGTGGTGGGGCTGAAACAATCATGGGATTTCAGAATGCACAGGATAGACATAAAGGAATTCTGGAGGTCAGGAGGGGCAACAGACTTATAGGAAAACAAAGTGAACTTACAAGCTCAAATGGACAGACTGGGTGGGCCATAGGCCCTTATCTGCTGACACTGTCTATGTATCTATGTATGTATGCACGACACAGGTGACATGCATCACTGTCCAGCATCACAGCACGCCTGTGGCGCGCCACTGGTGGTCCATGCATGCACTTGGCACATAGCTGTGTAACTGGCATCGCACCACGCTGCAACGCCACTTGACAGCCTTTGTTTGTGCTGTGATGGACATGGGCAGTGTGTGTGCAGTGGTGCATAGCTGGTGCCGCCTGTTTGTGATGGCTATGTGCATGTTCACTGTGGGTGGGTGCATGCCATCACAGGTGCGGACATTGGGCTATATGGCCTGCAGGTTGGGTGGTGTTCAGGGTCTGTCAGTCACAGCCATTGACTGTGTTCCCATTTTCCTAGGCCTCGAGGTTCTCAGGAGGATTGGACGGGATATTTGGGGCTTCACACAAGTGTCGATGGAGAACCAGGCCATCCTCCAGTCCATCAGGCGCCATGGCCTTCGGAGGAGGCGGCACAGGACGGTCCGGAACCAGGAAGAGGATGAGCAGCCGACTGGGCCGTAGCTGATGATACCCTTCCCACTTCTCCCATCCCTACCACCCTGCCTTCCCTTTCCAAGTTGTTCATCCCTACCCCTTGAACACCCCTACCTTGTACCCGTCCCCCCCCTTGTAAACAGTTGTTATTGTTTTGATTCTTTACTATTTGGATATTTAAATATACATTTCTATTTTGATATGAATACTGTGTTGGTCTCTGATTTGCAGCTGGCTATGGGTGCTCAGTTGCAGGGGTGTACATGCCATCTGGGGTGCTATGGTCCTGGGTATATGTGTGTGTGTGTGTGTGTGTGTGTGTGTGTTGCGCGTGTGTGTGTGTGCATGGGGAGGTATCTCCAGCATGGCAGTGACTTTCTGTTGGTCTTGCCGTCTGCTGCCACCCACTGCTGGGTGCACAGGGTGTGTCTGGCTTGTATGCTTCTGTGCTGCACGGGGTTGACGTGTGCTGGGGGGGATGCATGGTTTCCTGCAGTGCCAGTCACTGCACATGGTGGTGTCTTGGGGTCACGGTGCAGGGTGTGCTGTGCATACGGGGAGCTGATGTGCACTGTGGTTGTCAACCCCCTGTGTGTGGCACTCTCAGCCTGCCAGTGGTTGTGCTGGGGTGTCATGGCTCTGCTGTGCTTTGTTGGCTTGTCCGCATGGGCCAGTAGATCATCCGTCCACACCCCAGTGATGCTGTGCTTGGGGTGTGCAGGTGTGGTGTTGGTTCTGCGGTGTTCCTGTGCCCATGTGTGGCATGGCTGGCGGTGAGCCCCAGCCTGCCTCCCTGGATGTGCAGTTCCATTGTTCTCTGGGGGGCTCTGCTTGCGCTATGGCACCTCTGGACTGCTCAGCTGGGCTGCCCTGGTTGCGCTATAGCACAACATTTCTGCTCAGCTTCTCCTTCCTGGTTAGCTATGGCACAGATTAGTGCGATATTCAGCGTTGGCTGCTTCTTGTAGTTGTTCTGCTCCATGTTTGAATATCGCACTTGTTGCGCATATGCGTAATTGGTTTGTGCTTGCTCCTGCTGTTGCGCACATTTTGGGAGCAGTTTGAATATCCGGGCCACAGTATTTAAAATATCTCCTGACAGGAAGATAATTGTTTGTATAATTTTTATATTCTAAAAGGAGGAGCTAGATGACCTCATGGAAGGGGTGGAGAGAGATACAGTTTTAACCTAGGACTGTATCTGATGTTAGACACATTTCTTCATGGGCTCTTAAGAAACAAGAACTACCTTAAGCACTGTAAGAAGGTAATACATTAGATAGAAAAAGTCTAGTTCTATTGTGGTAGGAGTTTATGTTTGTACTTTTCCTTGTTTTCTTTTAAGTGATTGTATGCTTTGTAATATAGTGTTATGTGTTTACATTTGACATCTTTTTATCTATTTTTAAGTAAACCTTTCATTTGAAAAAGACTGCCTTGGTGTGTCTTCAAAGTTCCTTTTTGCATGTGATGTCTAGATGGTAAAATATGACCACTGTTCATAAGCTTGATGGTGTTACCAGACTGGGAAAAGGTAAGAATATACCTAAGGTCTTTCATAGAGTTTTAAGGGTTCATTTTGGATGCCTGGTTAGGTGCTCTTAGGCGAAAGATATCTGGCATCCCCCCGAAGAGCAGATTATCTGAGCCTGTACATTTGGGTATGCTAGCATAAGGTTTACAGTTTGAATCCCCCCAGAACTTGAGACTAAAGGTGATTCGAACCCTCAAGCAGACAGGAGGGTTACCCTGTTCTGTTACCTGTTCACAATACTGTGCTCAGAGATTGGCACTGTGGGAGCAGAGGGCCTGACCTGCTGAGTGAGTTTGTGACAGTTACAACATATATAGAATAGTGGATGGGTGACCATCCACAACAAGGCTGTGTTTCCATCGAGGTTGTTGATGATGTCATAGAGACCGCGAGAGCGAAGCTCAAGAGGTCTCCATGATGTCATCAACAACCGAGATGGAAACATTGACTTAGCTGTGGATGGTCACCCATCCACTGTTCTATATAGTATATGGTTATGGCTTATTTATTTTTTTATATTTATTTTCAGCAGTTTGTTACCCTCTGGATGTGGTGCCATTCAGTCCAGCTTCTCCCTGCTCCCGCTTCTCATGCCGCTGCTGCTCACTATAGCTTCTCCCTGCTCCCACTCGCTCTGACTTCTGTTTAATGTGTCCAGCATTGTTAATTTTAAAAATGGAATAAAAAGAAAAGTTCACTTTTATGACACGGAGTGGTGTGTGGCTACTCGTGTCAAAATTAGCAGTGTCCACTACTCGGCGCTCACTAAATCGCGCCGCCATGTTTCCACAATATTTTTGCTAAAGCTATGTGGAGTGAGCCAGTCAGGAGGCAGATCAAGGCTGAAAAGTTGTACTATTGATGTGACATCAGAATGATTTTAAAACAACTTTTTTGGACCTTTGAACTGTCCTACAATAAGATTTGAAAAGCCACCATTTTCTGTGGAGAATAAGCCCTAACCATATACTATAACAGAACAGCTATATCCTTACAATCAATCCAATATCAATTTCTTCCCTTTTTTTCCTCCATTTCTTTTTTCTTTTCAGATCCAAACTTTTCCCTCTTTCAAGCCTACTTGCTTCTCAGTAAAGATTAATTCTCACCTAATTTACGCATTTTAATCAAAATGAATTACACAGTAAATATTTTGAAACCCTTCCATAGTACTGCCACTTGTTGTGGAATATTTTGTTTTCTAGCTTTATCCAATACTTCTTTCAAAGCTGCTTCATATAATTTTAAAAATGAAATGTATGTCATTCTTTGTTGCTGTAAAACCAAGCCACATCTGGCCTGCAATAGAAAAAACTTTAGGCAGTCAAAGAAAACTCTTAGAGTACTATGGTGTTGTTTCTTTTTTTGAGTAACTGAGAAATCTTCCAACACCATTGTGAGACATTTAAGTACTTGAAAGGGATAAACAAGACTCAAACAGAGGGGATCTTCCAATTAAGAAGAGGAAGAGACATGAGAGGGCAAAGCCTCAGACTGGAGGGGGGAAAATTCAGGAGGGAGGTAAGGAGACAGTTCTTCGTGGAAAGGGTGGTGGGCAAGTGGAACACTCTACTTCAGGAGGTGGTGGCCTGTTAGACAGTGGGCAGTTTCAAGAGGGGATGGGACAGGGTGAGGGTGAGGGTGAGGGTAAATCTAAGGAGGGGAGGAGTGGGAGGGGCAGCTGTGAGGTGAGGGGCTAGCTGCACAATCGAGCAGACTCAACAGACCGTAAGACCTATTTCTGCTGGCATTTTCGTATGTTCATATGTAACACTATTTCTTCATCTGTCATTCTTTCTAACCAGTGTATTTTCCATTATTTTTACCAAAAAGGCCCACATACTTTTTTTAAATGTACATTGTAATAAAAAAATTACATGGTTTCAATTGTATTTAAACATTCTGGATAGGGGCAGGTTCTTTCTTCTCATTTTTTTATGCTTCTTATTACCTCATACATTCAGTCTCCCATATGAACCTAGCCATACTACGTCCCACATTCTTTTTGGGATTCTGCTTTCCATTAATTGTCCAGTCATCAAGGTTTTTTTCGCTGGTTCGTATCTCTATCAAGAAAACATTTATACAATACAGTACTTGGAAATATTTGCCCCATAGAACCAGATTTTAAAAATTGTAAACCAGAGAAAATAATCTTGATGACTGGACAATTAATGGAATGCAGAATCCCAATGTGTGATGTTAATGTCATCTATGTATTGTTGCCTTTGATTTACTGTTCCTAGTTGTATCCCTTTTGATTTCTCCCTGTTTAATTTTGCTCCTGATGCCTGACCATACAATCTCATAGCTTCTAGTAACTCAAGTATGCTGTTGGCATCTTATAAGTATACGCATATATTGTCTGTGTATGCAGTTACTTTTAGGATCTTTAGGTGATGGGGGGCCTTAATTCCCTCTATTGTCTCTTGTTTTATTAGTTTTCTTATCAAGGGATCCAAAGCAAATGTATATAAGAGGGGACTCAGTAGGCATCCTTGTCTTACTCCAGTTTTCACTTTTATTTCCCTCCCTGTATTTCCTAATACATACAGTGTAACTGTTGCTGAATTATACATCTGTTCCAACCACTATATCGAATACCTTGGGACACCATAAGTTTCTAGTACTTTAAAAAGGAACCTGTGGTTAATTCAATCATTCATTCATTCATTCATTCATTCATTTGTTCATTCATTCATTTATGTCTTTGGTAACCGGGTAGGTGCACTGGTCCATGTTACAAAGGCTTTGCTCTGATCTAAAGATAACACCAGCCCTGCTAAATTATTCCTTTAATAATAATCCAATACATCTCTTAAAATATACAGATTTTCTTGTAGTGTCCTTTGTGGCAAAGCACATGTTTGCGTTGGACAGATTACCTTTTGTGCTATCTCTCTCAATCTGTTTTGAAGTATTTTTGACAATATTTTGAAATCTGAATTTAATAGACACATTTGTTTCCAATTTTGTATCACAGTTCTATCCCTTGTCTTAAACAGAAAAATAACTAGACCTTAGAAAAAACTATTTGTAGACCCTCTCCTAGCTCTTCTTTAAAAGTTTTGTAAAATTTATTTGGCATTCCATCCCACCCAAGTGAGGAACTTAATTTTAAGGAGGTTATTACATGTTCTATTTCCTGTTTTGTGGGCAGACCTACCAACGGAGCACTATCCTTCTGTTTAAACTGATCTCCCAAGTTCTTTAAAAACAATTCAAGCCTTCATTTTTTACTTCATCTGCATGGTTATTTTCACATAGATGTTGCTCTGCTACTTTTAGAATTGCTTTTTTCCCATTACTAATTTACCTTCTCTGTCTTTTAAGCTCATAAAATTTGATGCCATCAACCTTTCTTTGTGTGCCACACAAGAATCACTGAAAGTTTTTTTTTTTAGGTTCTACAGCTTAACTCTGCCTGTAAAGCCTGTGTTCTATTGTACTGGTAATATTTAATTTCCTTTTTCAAATTATAAACTTGTTCCGATAAATTTTGTCCTGTTTCTTCCACTAATTACTGTTTGTAGTTGTTTGTAGTTGATTTCATAATTGTAAGTATTTAATAAACTTATTCCTTTGTGTCCTCTTACTATAATTTTGTATCCAAGTTTTCACCAAATTTTTTGTGTCCTCCCACCAGTCCCCCATGTAATCATAAAGACATAGTACCGATTTCCTTGCTGTCAGCAGCTGTTTAAAACAGTTTAGTACATTCATATCTTGTAATAGCATGGACTCCATTCTCCATCTCCTCTCTTTATGTTATCTGCCCTACACTATTATCATTAAATGATCTGAAAATTCTGCTGGAACCATTTCAACTGTTTATACTGACATATTTTTTTAAATCAAATTATAATCTATCTTTGTTGCTAGGTTTCCTCTACAATATGTAGTCCCCAAACCTGTTCCCTTTAATTTATGACAGTCTATTAAACCCGCTGTCTCAATGCACTTCTTTAGTGCAGCTGTATCACAATATATTTTCTTCCTGTACTGCTTTCATTTAAGAGGTAAAGCCTCCTGCACAACAGCCTGCGGAGAACTTTTAAATGCTTTGGGGTCTGTTTTTCTGTCCCCACACAGTGACCGATTGTTTATGCAACTGGATTTCTGGACTGTTCTGCACGGGGATTTGGGGTTTAATTGTGTTACTTTAAGGGCTAGTTTGCTGCATGTCTCTACTGCTAATCTGACACTATTATCCTGTATTTTAGAAGTCTGTAAATACTGTATTTAGAGTGCTTACCTTCTTTAGGATTGCATAGAATCTGTAGCGCGTGTGTGTGTGTGTCCGCCATCTTGCACATGCGCAGTAGCCATCTGTATCCCGACTCAGTCCCAACAGTTGGTGCATGCACAGTAGGGTTCTGAACTAGCCCGCTGCATACTAATGTAATTCCTTTGTTCCCTTCCCTTTATAGGCCCTGAAGCAGCCCTCTCCCCTCACAACACTGCCCAGCAGCGGAGCTTGAACTTGGGGGAATTGCTGAGAGCCTTTAAGAGGTAAAGCCTCCTGCACTACAGCCTGCCTGTGGTGTGGCACTTCATTTATTGCTGCTGGCAGATCACGTGTCACATCACATGACTTACCCATCATTTTACTAAGTGTCCACTTTCCCATTTGCAGCTTATACACTCCGACCACTAGGGGGTTGCTGCACTTTCCACTCTGGCACCACTAACCACTCTCCACTCCTTCCTCACAACTATTGCAATCTGCAGTTCCCTCCTAATCCTTTCTGCTGTTTTCTTTCCTCACTCCTTCCCTTCAGCCCACCACTACGCCCCTTGCAAGCCTCAAATCTTGTACCCCTTACTCCAAAGTCTGCAGCCCAACTGCCAAGCCAACGAACCAGGCCAATATCTACCTCTAATTTCAAGGTTTTAACCCTTCCTTCTTAGGAAGGAAAATACCTATCCTCTGTCCTCAAACCCAGTACCCTTGTTATTACAGTCAACAGCTCTACCACTTAACCATTGTATATGGCTACCTTAGCCTTACTTTCTAAGACTTTCATAGTCTCTGACCCCCCCGTCTGCCAAAATATTTCACCATTTCTCTCTTAGTGCCACTGCAGGCATTGAACCTTGCACCCTTGCTTTTTCACTCAGCAGCTCCACCACTCAGCTATCACGTCAGACTATTGTTTGTGATAGGTTTTTAGACTCTAAAAGCCTCTAACCCTCATAGTCTGCTAAAATATTTTCTGAGTGCTACTGCAGGCTTTGAGCCCTGTACCCTGCTGCTACAGCCACCACCCTGGGACCTTTTCTATCACCCTAGGAAAGCATTGAACCTGATACCCTGTGCATTTGAGGCAGGGCTCTACCACTGTGCCAAAGTGGCTACTACACTTATGGGTAGACCTTTCACCCTCTTCTACCCATCTCATTACAGCTATCTGCAGACCCATCCTAAGATGACTGCCCACCTTCTCTTGTCATGCCTCTCCCTCCTCCTTCTCATGTGGCCTCCATCTAACCCGGGTGTCCCCATGGCTCCACAGATCCCCTACTCTGGGGCCCCAGAGTTGCCTCCCTCCTTCTCTACTATCTCCTTGCACCCCAACCTATCATACCCTCCCCCCAGTCCCCACCTAACTTCCCCTCTTTGCGCCTATGGGCAACTTATTGTACTAGCCTGCCCATCCTGTACCTCTCTGTCCACCCCTTGTGTCTCTAAGCTCTCCCACTCCTACTATCTCGCTCAAGCAAAAAATGCCTTCCACACCCCCGATCAGGGCTGTACTTCTCCTCCTACCTCTTGTCAGGAACATTCATCCCAACCTGGCCCAACCCACAATAACTCCTTGACTAGATCCCCTGGACTTCTTATTGCTTCTATGAATATCTGCAGTCTCCTGAAGAAATTTGACTCGCTCCAATGTTGGGTCACTGTCCACAAACCTGACATCATCTCCCTAGTCAAAACCTGGCTATCTGACTCTATCCCTGACTCCCTTGTCTCACTCCCTGGCTACTCCCTCTTTCGAGAAGACCATGTAGGGAGACGAGGTGGAGGCTGTGCTATTTATATCAAAGACTCCCTTCCTGGAGTAGCCCTCCCAGCCCCTGTCCTTAACCTCAGGGCTCAGGCCCTTACCCTAAAACTTACCCCGACCCCTCTAAAGGCACCCTCTTTCTAACTTCTGCCTATATTCCCCAAAAAAATCAAACTCAGGCCCTGGTCCCTCTAATAGAGTATCTCACCTCTCTACCACATTCCCCTGAGCATATTCTCATGGGTGATCTAAACATCAACTGGCTTAGCCCCGCATACTCCTCCACCTGTGGTTCCTTTACTGCTATTGACCTAATGCAACTTGTTACCCAGCCAACAAGAGTGAACCCCACAAAGGGGTCGAGCACTCTTCTGGATGTAGTCCTCACCAACCGACCTAACCAAGTTTGCAATCTACAAGTCCTTCCGGATGGAATCAGTGACCATTCCCCTATTCTTTTCCGTTGGATTATGTCCCTAACCAAACCCACTGCTCAGGCCACCCTACGGTGGCGGTTGTGACCAGGTGGGCTGAGAGGCCTGAAGCAACTTCTAGCCCAAGTTGACTGGTCTCCCATTGAGACTGCCCCCAACCTTGATTCGGCCCTGGCCTTCTTCACCTTAATGTTTAACAAAGCTTGTGATCTTCGCACCCTAACAAACTTACCGTTCCAAGGAAGTCGGCATACTCCTGGGTCACTCCTTTTCCTACTCCAACTCCTAGGCACAGGGATAACCTGTGGCACCTAGCCATGGAAACTGGCCACCCTGCCGACAGACAGGCATATGCTGCTGCCCGAAATAAATGTACCTGGGCCATACGCAAAGCAAAGGCCGATCATTATCGGGCCTCACTCACCTCGTCCTGGGGAAATGCTAGAACCTTCTGGGATAACATCAAACAACTAAATGGTGGTACACGCTCTCCTCCGCCTTCCCAAATCAATATTGAGGGTATTATCTCTACTGATCCTACCCTCATTTCTAACCATCTCAATAAATCCTTTACTGACCTCAGCTCTGTACTCCCTAGCAACTTCTTTGACCCCCCCACTCTCCTGACCCTGCTCCCTCACACACATCTTTCCACTTCCACCAGGTTACTGTCAATGAAGTCAGACCGTATCTGACCAAGGCCCTAAGAAGCAACACCACTGGCAGTGACTCCTTGGACCCCAGACTCCTCAGCCTGGCATTGGACCAGGTCATCACCCCAATCACTAGCCTCTTCAACAAATCACTCTGTCTAGGGCAATTCCATCAGCCTGGAAATTGCCACTGTCCTCCCATACATAAGGGTGGAGATAGGGTCCTTCCGGTAATTATCGGCCCATCTCAATCCTCTCACCACTCTCAAAAGCCTTAGAGAAAGTAGCATCCTCCCAAATATCTGAGTTTCTTACCAAATACAGTATCCTCTGCACTGAACAACATGGCTTCCGTGCTGGGCACAGCACCAATACCGCCCTCATTGAGTTTTCTAACTTCCTCCATTCCTCCCTGGACTCAGGCTCTCTTGCTGGTGCAGTGTTCATCGATCTGTCAAAAGCCTTTGACACCGTATCCCATCCTCTCCTGCTGGATGCACTCAGCCATGCTGGCTTTGTTGCAGGACCTGTCTCGTGGTGCTCCAGCTATCTGTCTGCCTGGTCCCAGCGTGTAAAAATCAATGGCACCCTCTCTGACCTCTGCCCTATCTGATCTGGGGTTCCCCAGGGCTCTATTCTTGGGCCCTGCTCTTTCCCTTTATCTCAACACCCTGCCAGGTGCCTGTACTGGTAAACTCCTCCTTTGTGCAGATGATGCTGTTATCTTCGCTTCTGACTGTAACCCCACCACCCTCCAAGATTCCCTGCAATTATCCTATAAAGACGTGGAAGCCTGGTTTAAAGAACATAGACTGGTTATCAATCTTAAACAGACCAAATCTATGATCTTCTCCCACCCCCAAAACAAAGCTAGTAATTTCCAACTTCAAGTCTTCGCCAGCTCTATGTTCTCACTCGAACAAGTTTACACATACAAATACCTCGGGATAACCTTTGGCCCTGCCCTCATGTTCCATTCCCATATCTCCACCTTAGCCTCCACCACTCATATTAGGTTGGGAATCCTTTTCCGCCACAAACACTGTCTCCCCCCTGATGCCCTCCGACTCGCAGTTATGTCCTCCATTCTGTCACTTGTTGACTATGGCTTACCAGTCTACAGGGCTGCTGACCAGACCTCGCTAAACAAAATCCGCCTCACCTTAAATAAGGCCTGTCGACTAATCTTAGGTGCTCCCAGACTTACACATACCTGCCATCTTTATTCCCAGGCAAATCTGCTCAATCTTGTGACGTCTTAGGTATCAACCTGCATCACTTACAAAAAAAAACTCTGCTTGGGCTCTCTCCTCCTGGTTTTGACTGCGTTATCCACCAAGTAAACTCACTAGCTTCAACACGGTCCTCCTGTAAAACCAAGTTGAAGGTACCTAGGGCAAGGACCTCTCATGGACAATGGGCTTTCCTCTACCGTGCCCCTTCTTGGTACAATTTCCTCCCTGCCAGTATCTCAGACACCCCCACAATCTCTTGCTTTAAAACTACCCTCTGGAACCACCTTTTCACTACTCGGAGCTGTTTCTGTTTCTAAGCTATCTTGCTCACTCTCTGACAAAGCCTCTGTTGGCTGCTCAAATCCTCTACCTTCTCTACCCTTGGTTCCTGTTACCTCCCTGTTGACTCCGCTAAAACACACTGTATTGATATCCTATGTTTTTTTTCTGATGTTCTAGTTATTTCCCGGAACAATGTTAACTTCACCAATCCTGTATGTGGTAAATTGTTGATCTCATGTTGTCCTCCTGTATCCTCAAAAAACTGTACACTGTTTCTCTGTACCAAGTTGTTATCACTGTATTGTCCTCTCTGTGACGAGGTACCTTTGTAAACGAGCCTCTGGCTCAAAGGTTGCAAACTAATGCTTAATAAATAAATAAAATAAATTTCTATATCTAATGTGCAGTTAAAACCTCCACCTAAAATGATTTGTTTCGAGCTGGCTGAGTGGTGTAGAGGGCTGAGGCATCACTGCCTTACCTCCTACCATGCCGGCAACCCATGTTTGCAGTGTGAGCGGGTCGCATGGGGTCGGCCGAGGAGATAGAGGATTGAGCGTCCAGAGGACAGCTCTCCTCTCTTCTCCTCTCTTCTCCCAGGGGAGGGTGGGGACATGGACTGGCATTTGCCTGACCCCAATCAGTGGCTGGGGGGCCAGCATGCCAGGTCCCATAATGTGGGGACAGAGGTGGAGCAGCTGCCCGATGCACAGCATGTGGACACATGTGCTGGGCGTCATTGCACGCTGTCAGCCGCACAGAGAAAATCAGAAAAAGGGTTCCCACAGCAAGGATGATGATTAGTCCCCCCCCAACCCCGTCATCCCAAGAAGACACCTCCTGAGATGGATCTCTGTCAGTGGATCAAGAAGCTCCCCAACCGCTGCCATGAAGAGTAAGTCATGGGGGTGACATGGGAGAAGGTCTGATGCTCAGGGATGGCGAGGGGGGGGACATCAGAGAGATGGCTGGCAGGACCCTGGGGAGAAAAAAGTACCATAAAAAATAAATAAAAAGATTTGCTTCAATGTGGCTAGGTATGTCTGTATTTTTCCACAGTTCCACTCTATGTGCTTTACTTTGTGGTGCATAAACATTGATGCAGTTACTTGGTTTTCCCTTCTATAGTCCATTAATTACTCTCCCAGGGACTAAATCTATCAGTTTTGCAGGGTAAAATCTGTACCATTAAATAAAATTCCAATCCCGTCCACCTTATCCTCCCCAAAAGACCGAAAAGATGGTCCCCACACCCATGCATTTCTTACTTGGTTCAATAAATAGATAGTAGACATCTATGTTTCCTGCAAAAAGATGATATCTATGTTAACATCCTTTAGAAATGAAAACACTGCCCTCCTCTTGTTTATAGAAACATAGAAACATAGACTTTGATGGCAGAAAAGGACCACTTGGCCCACCCAGTCTGCCCATTTCCCTACCTACTAGATACGCTGCAGATTCTAGTGTAACCCCTAGATGGCACTATCCCAGGGGCTACTACCCCTGCCTGATTTGCCACTAACATGCTGAGGGGCCTGGATCCGATGGCGGGTGCCTCCACCCAGAGGTCAGGGTTTGCAATAGTTAAACTAACTTGGTCACAGCCCTCTGGGACACTGCAACCCCCCTTTCTTCCCACTAGTGGCCCACACAATATATCAGAATTGCCTTCACAGTATACACTTACCCCCAGGACTGGTTCAGGCACTGGGACCTCCTGTAAAATAAGATACAGTGCAACAATCACAGTACAATACTTTAACATAGACAAATACCTCAGGCAGTATAACTTTGCTGAAACAAGCAGCTCTGATTTATTTAGGGGGATATAACAAGGACAGGGGAATCAGGTTAATTAGCTTATCACTTTACTCATCTACCTATGGCTCTGTGCAGAGGCCTATCCCTACCAGTTACTGTCCCTGGGTACCCAAGCCCTAGTGGCTAGTCCAAACCGTGGCAGCTGGTAGGGGCCCTTTCACACAGAGAAAAGAAAAATTAGTTAAACAGTCAGCAGTACAGTAATTCCATTTGGATTCAATGTGGCAATTCAACAGGAGCGACCCTGAATTAGTACTCATGACCTCCAAACAAGATAGGGTCCTTCATTGTCAGCAGGGCTACTCTTGAGCTCCACGAGACTCCTCACACATTTATATGGCAAACTGCAACAGGCAAAAGTCCTTTAATGGCAGCAGGATTCACTTGAGCTACACAAGCCTCCTCACACATTTATATGGTGAACAGTAACAGGCAAAAGTCCTTTCATGGCAGCAGGATTCACTTGAGCTATACAAGCCTCCTCACACATTTATATGGTAAAAAGAAAGTACTATACCAGGCAGGCTGCTTCTCTATCCCGATCGCAATTACTGCACAATACCCGGGAGAACACACAGCAGATTCAGTTCCTGACAGACCGAGTGCAATTCAGCAATTTCTCCAGTCTTCTACAGGGTAAGCCTGGTTTCTACTCTTCAGATATCCTTTGATTCTCTTCACAGGACGGATTCAGTCCTAACAAGCAGTTACACAAGCTGCAGACCGGAACTCTGGGCCTTAGACACGTTTCCCGACTAAAACTGCACACCGAAAAAAGCACAGGGCTCCTTCCCTCTTCACTGCCAGAGCTCAGCTGAAACTCCAGCAGACAAAACCGGGCACTTCATTTGAGTTCCTCCCAGTTCTTGGCTGGATTGACTGTCATTCACAATAGACTGCCCCTGTTGGTCCAAAAAGGCGCCGAAGTCTAAACTACATCTCCCAGAGTCACTGCCCATACAATCCTCTTGTGGCTGGCTCAGATTATGAGTCAAGTTCTGATTCGTCAAGGCACCATTTTAGAGCTACCTTAACCCACACTGATTGGTCCAGTTCAGCAGTTCAAAACTAGAATGGGAACTAGGCAAACACAGTTCTGACTGCAAAGAAAGCAGGTTAGACAAACTGTAATTTCATTATTACTCTAAATGATTTCTGGCAAACAGTTACATCTTTCAGATAGGTTCCTTTGCACTCCTAGTGACTGCAAAATGGAGTGAATTGGCAGCAGCTCGAGTGGTACTCAAGCAGAGAAGCACACAGTCCCTCATACAAACTAATTATGTCTGCAAGCAGACAGCTCTTAAAGAGACAGTACCAGAGGCTCTAAAACACTCACTGATAAATGGCACTAGCAAACACCATTCAGGCTTGGAGCATTCAAGCAAGCTCCTGGAAGTCTTTTGGGATTCCCCATTTGCAGGTGGGTTTACACCCTTCCTGGCCTGGAAAAGCTTGGCGTCCGCGTCAGCAAAGTACCCCCATAAGTTTCAACTGCAATCATATACATTTGCATTAGGCTCGCACATGTAATCATCAGTCAATACATCATTTTACCAAGAACACATTTCTGAAACATTGCGGTCGTCACTCTTTACAGTATTACACACATTGTACCATAACTCAAGTTATTACCTCTTGTACATGAAACCTGAAGAGGGCCCTTCCTATCAGTTACCTTGGGGCTGGACGGGCAAGGCACCATACTTAGAGGGCAACACAAGTAACTTGGAGTTAGCACTGACACTCAGTTTGGGCAATGAGCTCGGGGACACATACACTCCTTTATGGACAACATTGAGAGGCAAATCCACAGGCCTCCAAGGGAATCATAACTGAGGTGCACCACAGGCTTTACAGCTCAACCAGTCTTTCTAGGGGAACTTTAGTCTCTGCACTCTGAGCCTCATTTTCAGCATTGTCCTCACTTGTCAGGAGTCTCCATGGGGAGGAGAGCTAGAACTTGGGGCATTTTCAGCTCAGGAGTTACAGTTTCTGAGTCCACAACATTTGGCTCACATGGAGAGCTTTCGGACACTGGCAGTGGACTGTCAGGGCACTCAAAATACTCTTCTTGTTCTGGTGTATCACCAGTCTGCCCTAATCCATCATTTTCCTCCCTGAAGCTCAAACAGTTCAACCATGCACAATGATTCCATTTCATCTGATCTGATGCTTTGCACTTCACTTTCTGGGAGCATTGGCTCCAGGGACGAAGCTGGGGGCTTAGATAGTCCAGAAGGCCCAGCTTGCCTCCAGTATTGACTAGGGATTGCCCCAAAACAATTGACTCAGTTCGTAAGAAGGATAGTATTCAAAGTCACCTCACTTTCTTCTGATATGGACTGACAGTCATGCTCAACTGGGACTTGTGGAGGGAACACTTTAACTCTGCTTCTGTAGGTGCAGACTTTCTTGATCTTTTCTTAGCAGCAGCTCTAGTCATTGGTCCAGAGGGGCATCTTCTGGGGGCTCAGACTCAATCAAGATTTGTCCAATGGCAGTAAATGATTTCTATGCATTGTTTTACATCTTTGAATTATTCTCAGGCCTTACTTTGTACACTGGCAGATCATCTAGTTTGCCCACTACAATGTGAGGAGATGGTGCCATCTGTCAGCAATCTTGTGTTTGCCATGCAGTCCCAGATTTCTTAGCAATACCCGATCTCCTCCTGGGTTCCTGTGCTTTTCACCTTTTAGCATACCATTCTTTGTTGGCCAGATTTCTTTTGGCAGCCATGGTTTGAGCCAGTCGGCACGCATGAGTTAGCTGGGCCTTTAACTTTGCACATACTGTAAATAGTTGTCAGCTTGAACCCCATCAGGAGAGACCCAAACACACATCTACCGGTAGATCGAACTTCTCTTCCAAACATCAGGCGGTAGGGGAGAACCCAGTGGCATCACTTTTGGTGCAGTTATAAGCATGTACCAGGGTGCTAATTTTTTGGCTCCATCTAGGCTTGTCCTTTGGGTGTAGGGTGCCTAGCATATCTAGCAAAGTGCGGTTGAAACGTTCAGGCTGTGGGTCCCCCTGGGGGTGGTAAGGAGTGGTTCTGGACTTTCGCACTCCCCACAGAGAAAGCATCTCTTTGATCAGATGACTCTCAAAGTCTCTCCTTGATCAGAATGGATTCTTTGTGGAGCCCCATAGTGAACAAAAAGTTTTCAAGTACTTTGGCCACAGTGGATGCTTTCTGGGCTTTGGTGGGGAAAGCTTGGGCATATCTCATGAAATGGTCAGTGACCACCAGCACATTACTGATATTTCTTTGATCTGACTCCAAACTCAGAAAATCAATACAGACCAGCTCCATGGGTGCACGGGTGGTGATGTTAACAAGGGGGGCAGTCCTCTGGGGCAAAGCTTTCCTCTGTAAGCAGCGACTACAAGTTTGAATGTGTTGCTCCACATCAGCCCCCATCTTAGGCCAATAGAATCTGGATCTCACCAAGTCAAGTGTTCTGTCTATACCGAGGTGCCCCATGTGGTTGTGCAAGGACATCAGTACTGAGTCTCGAAAGGCAGTGGGCAGCACTAGTTGTTGTTTGTCTACTTGTCCCCCTCTGTCTACTGTTTCTCTGTATAACAGTTTATTGATCAGTTTCAACTTAGGACCTTCTTTGTATAACAGTGCAGTTCTCAAATCAGTGGAGCATAATTTGGACACATCTTTTCCTGCATAGAGGGCTTCTAAAGCTGCTTTGATCATGGGATCGCGGGATTGAGCCCGCCGAATACTGTCATTTCTGAAAGATGCTACCCTCCTGGACTTTGTTGATTCCCTTGAGGTACTTGAACATTTCTATCATGTCCCTCCTGTCCCTCCTTTCATCAAGGGTATACATATTAAGCTCTCTCAGTCTCTCTTCATATGGTTTCTGATGTAGACCCTGCACCATTTTAGTTGCCCTCCTCTGGACTGCTTCCATCCTGTCTATGTCCTTGCAGAGATGAGGTTCTCCAAACTGCACGCAGTACTTCAGATGGGGTCTCACCAACTGTCTGTATAGAGGGATAGTCACTTTTCTCTATTTGTGATGCCCTTCCTATGCATCCCAGTATCCCCTGGCTCTCCTTACTGACTTCTCATTGCTTACCCACCTTTAGGTCATCTGACTGACTACTCCCAGGTCCCTTTCCATTTTGTTATTGTTAGTACCTCCTGCTATTGTGTACTCTTCTCCTGGGTTTTGTTTCCCAGGTGCATTACTTGCACTTCTTTGCATTGAATCTAAGTTGCCATATGTCTGACCATTCCTCCAACCTTGCCAAGTCCCTTCTGATCTTTTCTACCCCCTCTTGTGTATCAACTCTGTTACAGATCTTTGTGTCATCTGCAAAGAGGCATACCTTTCCCTCCAGACCCTCTGCAAAGTTACTTATAAAGATGTTAAAGAGGATTGGACCCAGTACTGAGCCCTGAGGTACTCCACTAGTAACCCCCATTTCTTTGGAATGTGTTCCATTCACTATTACCTTCTGTGTCCTGTTGTGCAGCCAGTTCGCTACCCAGGCTACCACCCTAGGACCCACTCCCAGGCTGGCTAACTTGATTATTAATCTTTTGTGCGGGACTGTGTCAAATGCCTTGCTAAAGTCTAGGTAGGCCATATCCACAGCCCCTCCCTGGTCTATTACTTTGGTCACCCAGTCAAAGAAATCAATTAGATTAGTCTGACATGACCTTCCTGCTGTAAGTCCATGTTGCTTTGGGTCCTGTGCCCCGCTGGCCTCTAGGTGCTCAACAATTCTTTCTTTCAGAAGTGATTCCATAAATTTCCCTACCACTGAGGTCAAACTTACAGGTCTGTAGTTTCCTGCTTCTGCCTTGCTCCCACTTTTGTAAAGGGGAATCACATCTGCCCTCCTCCAGTCCTCAGGTACCACCCCATCCTGCCATGATTTGTTAAAAAGTGTGGTCAGTGGTGTCACTAGGTCCCCCCTTAGTTCTTTTAGGATTCTGGGGTGAATCCCATCAGGCCCCATTGCTTTGTCCACCTTGAGTTTTAGGAGTTCTTTCAGGACTCTTTCTTCTGTGAATGGACTGGTGTCAACCCCCCTACCCATTATATTTCTAATGCTACATACATTTAAAATAATTAACTTAAATTGTTCCATTGGAAATGTTAAATAGTTTATGTTTTATTTAAAGGTCCTTCATGCCATTTTTATGTTTGCTTGCACGCATGTGCAAGGAACATAGTGCCATCATCCAAGTTTTTCGGAGGTTGACAGTGTCTTCCAATTTAGTCAGTGTGTTTGCAGGCACGGTCACAGTTCTCCAATCACTGCTAGAGCTGTCTATGACAGCAGTTGAAAATGCAGTGGCATACAGTTGAAAGAGGGAGCTATGCTTCAGTGAGCAGTGATAAGATATCGCCTGCTCATGCGTGCTCCCCTCACACCTGCGTGCATGCATACTGCGTGCGCTCTTCGCGCACACACTGTATAGCCGGCGGGGTGCCCAATCCCCGTCAGCTGTGCTGTGCCTTCCCCAAACAGAGTTCCAGATGCCGCTGGGTGCCCACGCAGTGGCAGCATCCATTATGGGCGACGGGGTTCCCAATCCCCGCCGACCAGACCCCCAAACAGCCTTACAGCTGCCACGCTGGGAGCCCACCCCAGCATGGCACAAGCCCGGTGTGCAGCGGGTCGTAATCCCCATCAGCTCAGCCCCCCAAACAGCCTTCTACCGCCACACGGGAGCCCACCCAAGCGTGGCAAGCGCCTCAGCGTCGTCTTCCTGTTAAAAAAAACCTGTAAACAAAGCGTTCCTCGGCGTTCACCCAGCCACCTGCGCCCACCCGCTGCGCACCCTGCCTCCCACACCCCACCACCCCATACTTACCTCCAGATTCTGGCGCTATGATCTTCAGTGGTCTGGGAACATGTCTGCACTCTTCAAAGCCGACCGCGAACTGAGGAAATGCCGGTAAGCTGTATAATGGGATAGATAGGGTTTTTTCAACTTTGCTGCATATCTCAGGCATTTTTTGGAATTTTTGCACCAAATTTTCAACATGGGGTTTTTGGGACCCCTTCTCATGAATGCTCTCACTGTCATGGTGTTATTCGGGCCCGAAGGGTGATTTCGCAGTCACTGCGCGAAATCACCTTTGGGACTGGTAATGAAATGACACTGCCACTGTTCATAAGGTGGCCTCAAAAGCCTATGTTGAAAATTTGGTGGAAAATTCCTAAAACGGCTGTTTTACAGGCGTGCGTTCGCCAAATCTCATGCGCTCGTCAAAGTTCGCGAATTTTCAATATTTTCACTCAGTTTTTCAACATTGCCATTTTACCCACCCTCCTATGACAGTACAGCTATCATTTTTCAATAACTTCGTTCAAATGTGTTTCCGCCCATGTAGCTTAATAATGGCGCAGTTGGTGTGCGGAATCAATGTATGGGACACAGTAAGAAAATCACAGTGACACTGTTCATGAGCAGAGGTCTTAAAATGGCTATGTTGAAGATTTAGTAAATTCTAAAAATTACTGTTTGATTTGTGCTTATGGAGTTCCTAAAGACGTCAGAAGTTTGCGAATTTTTAATATTTAATCCAGATTTTCAACATTGCCATTTTATTACACTTCCTTATGAGCAGTACAGCTGCCATTTTCACATCTTCCCAAAGCGTGTTTCTGCCCATATAGCGCACAATGGCACAGTCGGTGTGCGAAATCAATATATGGGACACATTAAGAAAATCACAGTGACACTGTTCATGAGCAGAGGTCTTAAAATAGCTATGTTGAAAATTGGTGAAAAATTCTAAAATGACTATTTTCTGACGTGCATTGCGGGTTCCTTTACTAAATGTTTGCAAATTTTCAATATTTTCACTCCGATTTTCAACATTGCCATTTTATTACACTTCCTTATGAACAGTACAGCTGCCATTTTTCACATGGCGCCCAAAATGTGTTTCCGCACATGTAGTGCACAATGGTGCAGTCGGTGTCTGAAAGCAATGTTTGGGACAGATTAAGAAAATCACAGTTACACTGTTCATGAGCAGAGGTCTTAAAATGGCTATGTTGAAAATTTGGTGACAAAAGTCCATAAAGTGACTGTGTTATGAGTGAGCATTGCGCAGTTTTCACGCACCCTTGTAAGTTCATGACTTTGTAATATTTGCAGTCCAGATTTTCACCAGTGGCATTTTTCCACACTTCTTCATGAACAGTACAGCTGTCATTTTTCACATCATGGCCGAAATGTGTTTTCACACTTTCAGCGCAGAGATGCGTGGTCGCTGTGGGAAATCATTGTTCGGGACAGATAAAGAAAATCACAGTGATACTGTTCATGATCAGAGGTCCCCAAATGCCTGTGTTGACAGTCTACTGTTAAAAATTCCCAAACTAATTACATTACGGGTGTGCGTTGCACAGTTTCTATGCACGCTCATGACTTCACCAGTTTTTTTAATATTTTTACTGCAGATTTGCAACATTGCCATTTTTTACACCTCCCCATGAACAGTACCGCTGTCATTTTTCACATCCTGTTTGGAATGTGTTTTTGCACCTGTGGTGCTAAATGCCGTAGTCGCTGTGCATAAGCAGCTTTCGGCTAACAAACTGATATTGCCACTGTTCATGAGGTGGGGGGTCACAAAAAAAATGTTGAAAATTTGGAGTGAAAATACCAACAAATGTCTGAGGTGTTAGGGTTTCCAACCATAATGCCCCATCCTGTAGAGAATGACAGGCATCAGGGGTGTGACTTGGGATTCTTGCCTGTAATGCTCATACCATTCCACACTCTGCAGCCAGTGAGAGGCATTGAGGTATGCCTTGGACTCTTCTGCCCCCAAAGTTCACCTCATTCTCCTATACCGCACCCATCTCACTGTATTTCCTGATGGAATGGGGTGCGCATAAGGGCCAAAGACCCCAAGGTACACCAAGACACTTGTCTGTGTCTGCAGGGTAGGGTGTGGTGAAATGGCGTGGCCGTTGTGCCTGACAACCCAAACGCACACCCTAATGCCTGTCACTCTCTGCAGGGTGGTGGTGGGGTTGGCTTCAGTTCAATACTTCACTGTTATTCCTATTGTGCAGCTCTGTAACTTCTACACTACCAATGCCAATGCCAGCAAACAAACATTCGGCATTGACAAATGCTTGTCTTTCTTTCTCTTTCCTGAAGTTTGTGTTGTTTCTGACTGTGATGATTTGGTTGAGGAAGCTTCTAACTCTGAGTCCCCACCCCAGTTCATTTTCTCCACCAGTATATTGAATTGATTTTCTAGAGCAATGTCCATCTTTCTTTGTAAACCTAAAGTTTTTCTTGTACTCCTTGTTCTTCTTACTGGTCCTACCCATTCCTGTGGAGGAGGCGTAGTTGTAGTTCCTTCCACTCCATCATTTGTTATATCCTCAGGTTCCTGTGGCTCATTTATTTCAGTTTTTCCTAAACTTTTTATTTGTTCCGGACCCTGGTTTATTTGTTCCTTTGTATTTTTTCTATTTGTCTTGTAATTTTCCCTTGAAGTATTCTGTTGTTCTCGTCTGTTTGTTTATGGCCTCTCTTTTGTATTTGTGGGTCCTTGTAAGTCCATATTCTTGGGTGTCTGATCCCTAATTTCTGATGTTGGTGATGATAAATCTTCTCTTTTTCTGGAAATTGTCCATGGGACATCTCCACTGCCCCTCTCCTTTGTGCACTTTTAATCAGGTCATCCTGTCTACTCCATCTGTTTGATTGTGTGCAGCCCATGGAGAATTTTGGAAAACATGTCCTCTCCCTTCACATAAGTTACACAGAAACATAGAAGTTGATGGCAGAAAAGAACTGCAAGGCCCATCTAGTCTGCCCATTTTTTTTCTACCTTATGAATGTGTCATACGCCTTTACTCTGTCAATGGCCTATCTATTCATATTCATCTGTATTGCTCCCTTATGCCTATCCCATGCCTGTTTGAAGCCCTGCACTGTATTCATATCCACCACTTCCTGAGGGAGGCCATTCCATGCATCCACCACCCTTTCTGTGAAAAGGAACTTCCTCACATTACCCCTTAATCGGCCTTTCTCTAATCTCATGCCGTGTCCTCTTGTCATACTATTTTTCTTATATTGAAACATGTTAAACTCTTTCACCTTGTTAATGCCCTAAGGGTATTTGAATGTTTCGATCATATCACCCGTCTCCCTCCCTCCTTTGCTCTAAGGTATACAAATTGAGTTCCATTAATCTGTCCTCATATGTTTTCTGATGCAGTCCCCTGCACCATTTGGGTTGCCCTTCTCTGGATTGTCTCCATTGTGTTAATGTCCTTGTGAAGGTGTGGCCTCCAGTACTGCATGCAGTACTCCAGATGGGGCCTAACTAGTGTCTTGTAAAGAGGGATTATTACCTCCTTCTTATGACTTGTGATACCCCTACTAATACACCCCAACATCCCCCTAGCCTTACCTACTGCTTCAGTGGTCTGCTTGGATGATTTCAGGTCATCTGTGATGACGATGCCCAAGTCTCTTTCTTCCCTTGTGATTGCCAGCAACTCCTCTCCCAGCCTGTAGGTGGCTTCAGGGTTTCTCCTTCCTATGTGCATGATCTTGCACTTCTTTGCGTTAAACCCCAGTTGCCACTCTTCTGATCATTTTGCCAGTTTATCCAGATCTCTTCTTAGTTTGACAGGACCTTCCTGTTGTAAACCCATGCTGTCGTGGATCCTGTGCTCCTATGGATTCCAGGTGTTGCACTATCCTTTCCTTAAGGAGTGCCTCCATAATCTTGCCCACTACCGAGGTAAGACTGACTGGTCTGTAGTTCTCTGCCTCCTCCCTGCTACCTCTCTTGTGGAGTTCGTTCACATGAGCCCTTCTCCAGACTTCTGGGACCTCTCCTGTGCTCAGAGACTCACTAAACAGTTCTGATAACGGCTCTGCTAGTTCCACCCTTAGCTCCTTTACTACCCTGGGATGTATGCCATCCGGTCCCATTTCCTTGTCCACCCTGAGCTTAGTGAGCTCTTGTAGGACCCACTGTTTTGTGAAGGGACTTGTGCACACCTCCCTCCCCCGTGTGTCTATGGTGCTGAGCTGTGGGCCCTGCCCTACCTTCTCTTCAGTAAATATTGAGCAGAAGTATCTATTTAGGATAGATGCTTTTACATGGTCTTCCTCCTCACACGCCCCCTTATCCCCTTTGATCTTAGCAATACCCCCTCTGGATTTTCTCCTTTCACTAATGTATCTATAGAAAGTCTTGTCCCCTTCTTTTACTGTTCGTGCTAGTGTTTCCTTGGTTTGGGCCTTTACCTGCCTTACTGCCTTCCCTGCTTCCTTTAGGAAGTTTGGTATGCCTCCCTATCTTCGTCCCGCTGTGTTCCCTTATATTTCCTGAAGGCCAGTCTTTTGGCTCTGACCTTTTCTGCTACTGTTTTTGAGAACCAAAGTGGTTTCCTCCTTCTTTTGCTCTTGCTTTTCTCCCTAGCACAATGGGGTGTTGCTTCAAGTATTGCATCCTTAATGCTTTCCCACTTTGCCTGTACACCCTCACCTGTATTTCTTCTTGCCAGGGCTAGCTTAACTCTGCTGGTGATCTTATCAAAGTCAGCTCCTCCGAAGTCCCATTTTTTTGCATTGGAATGGGATGATCTAGTTCTAGTGGCCAAACTGAACCATACCATGTGGTGGTCACTGGCACCCAGGTAACCTTCTACCTGGAGTTCTGTGATCCCTTCCTTGTTAGTCAGTACTAGATCTAGGATAGCCCTGTCTCTTGTGGGTTGCTGTACCAGTTGTTTGAGGCCCTCCCCCTGCAGGGAATCCACTATGTGTCTAGTTCTGGCAGATGTTCCTGCTGGTATTGACCAATCTGTATCTGGCATGTTGAAGTCTCCCATTATCAGAACCTCCCCTTTAGCTGTCATGTTTTGTATATTTTCTAACAGTAATGTGCCTATGTCCTCTCCCTGGTCTGGAGGCCTGTAGACAACCCCAGTTCATATGGGTGTCCCATTTCCTGTTTCCAGGGTGACCCACAGTTCTTCTGGCTCCTTATATGTATTCTGAATTTCTGTAGCTTTGATATTTTTATTGACATAAAAGGCTACTCCCCCCTTTTGCACCTCGGTCTCTTCTGAACAGTTTATAGCCGGGTCCTGAAGTCTCCCAAATGTGGTTACTAGTGAACCGTGTCTCGCTAATGGCTACTATGTCCAGTTTAGCCCCTGTCATTGTTGCCTGCAGGTCTGTGATCTTGTTTCCCAGACTGCAGGCATTTGTGTACATGATTTTCCATTGGCCAGATTTCGGTGCATTAGTTGTTGGGTGAGGTCTGGCATTTCTCCTGCATGTTATATGGGGAGCCAGACCTTTTTCCTTACCTGGTGATGCAAATGAACTACCAGCATGCTAATCTCCTGTTTGATCACTAGCTGAGGGGGGAGAGGTATTCTTCCCATTCGATGTATCGGGTGCTGCACCCCTCTCCCCATTGGCTAGTTTAAATATTCTGAAAAGATGTCAAACTTCTGCCCCAATGCACTGACTCCATCCTTAGTCAGATGCAGTCCATCAAAATTTAAGAACTTTTGCTCCCAAAACTGTTGCTGGTTACCTACAGATGTGTGTCCTTCTTCCTGGCACTAGCCCTTGAGCCACATTTTTAGCTCCACTATCACCCCTTCTCTGGCCGTCTGTCTGTCTGTCCCCCCCAGAACAGCAGGATCTCAGAGAAGGAGATGCCAGATGAAATGGATGACAGTTTGTCTCCCAGCCTGGTCAGGTGTTCCTTGGTCTCCACAACTGACTGACTGGAGAGATCATTAGTCCCTACGTGTACCAGGACATTGATGTTTTCTCCTGCTTCCTGCATGATTTTAGCAATGTGGTCAGTGTCTCACCACGCTGATGTCCCTAGGAGACATCTGACCATTATTCCCAGCTGGAGGTAGGTATCAATTCCCCGAATCATGGCATCTCCTATAGAAACATAGAAACATAGAATTTGATGGCAGATAAGGACCGCTTGGCCCACCTAGTCTGTCCATTTCCCTACCTAACAGATAAGCTGCAGATCCTAGTTAACCAACAGCCTACTTCCTTCTACCCCCCACTAGAATTGCTTTATGTCTGTCTCAGGCATTCTTGAATTCCCCCATTGTTTTTGACTCTACGACCTCCTCAGAAAGGCTGCTCCATGTATCCACAACCCTCTCTGTGAAGAAATACTTCCTCACATTACCTCTGAGCCGTCCTCCTTCTAACTTCAAATTGTGCCCCCTTGTTTTTGCACATCTCTTTTTCTGATAGATGCTACCCTCATGGACTTTGTTGATTCACTTGAGGTATTTTAAAGTTTCTATCATGTCCCCCCTCTCCCTCCTTTCCTCAAGGCTATACATCTTTAGTTCCTTTAGTCTTTCTTCATATGTCTTCTGATGCAGACCCTGCATCATTTTGGTTGCCCTCCTCTGGACAGCCTCCACCCTATCTATGTCCTTGCAGAGATGGGGTCTCCAAAACTGTACACAGTACTCCAGATGTGGTCTTACACAACAGTCTGTGCAGAGGGCCAACAACTTCCTGTTTTCTACTGGTGATGCCTCTCCCTATGCATCCCAGTATCCCCCCAGCCCTCCTTACTGCCTTCTCACATTGCTGGCCCACCTTAGGTCGTCTGATATGACTACCCCCAGGTCCCTTTCAATTTTTGTTGTTGTCAGTGTCTCGCCCCTGATTGTGTACTCTTCCCCTTGGTTTTCATTTCCCGGGTGCATTACTTTGCACTTCTTTGCATTGAATCTAAGCTGCCATACATCTGACCATTCCTCCAACCTAGCCAAGTCCCTTTTCATCCTTTCCACCCCACCTTGTGCATCAACCCTGTTACAGATCTTTGTGTCATCTGCAAAGAGACATACTTTACCTTCTAGTCCCTCTGCAATGTCACTAATAAAGACATTAAAAAGGATCAGCCCCAGTATTGAACCCTTCGGTACCCCACTAGTAACCCTCCTTTCTTCACTGTGGACTCCATTTACTATTACCCACTATGTCCTGTTGTCCAACCAGTGTTTTACCCAGGCTATCACCCTAGGACCCACTCCCAGGATGGCTAATTTGTTTATTAATCTTTTGTGTGGGACTGTGTCAAATGCCTTGCTAAAGTCTAGGTAGGCCATGTCCACAGCCCCTCCTTGGTATACTGCTTTGGTCACCCAGTCAAAGAAATCAATTATATTTGTCTGACATGACCTTCCTGCTGTGAATCCATGCTGCCTTGGGTCCTGTGTCCCACTGGCCTCTAGGTACTCAACAATTCTTTCCTTCAGAAGTGATTCCATCATTTTCCTTACCACTGAGGTCAAACTGACAGGTCTGTAGTTTCCTGCCTCTGTCTTGCTCCCACCTTTGTGAAGGGGAATCACATCCACCCTCCTCCAGTCCTCAGGTACCACCCTATCCTCCCAAGGCTTATTAAAAAGGGTAGTCAGTGGTGTTACTAGTTCTTCCCTTAATTCTTTTAAAATCCTGGGGTGAATCCCATCAGGCCCCATTGCTTTATCCACCTTCAGTTTCAAGAGTTCTTTCAGAACCCTTTCTTCTATGAAAGGACTAATATCAACCCCCCTATCCAGAGTGCTTCTATTGACCGGATTAGGTATTTCCCCCTGCTTTTCCATTGTGAATACTGAGCAGAAGTATAATGCCAGTATCCTACTTTTCACTGTCGCTCTCTGCCCAACCACCTTCCTCTTTGTTCAGCCTCAGTATCCTTGCCTTAGTCTTTCTTTGCTCCTAATGTACCTATAGAAGGTTTTATCCCTCCTTAACTGAGTTGGCTATCTTTTCCTCGGTTGGCCTTTGTTATTCTGACTGCCTTACCCACTTCCTTCTGCTTTAACTGGTACAGTTCTCTGTCCTGCTCCTTCTGTGTTTCCTTTATACTTCCTGAATGCTATCTTTTTCCCTGCATCTTCCCGCCACTTCTTTTGAGAACCATAGTGTTTTTTCTTTCATTTTGATTTGTTTATTTGCTTCACAAAGACTTGTTGCCTCTGTGATGGCGGTTTTATGTTTCACCATTGTTGCTCCACCCCACCTTCTTGCCTGTTTGCTAGTGCTTTTCTGAGGCACTCTTCCCATTTTGACAAAATCAGCCATCCTGAAGTCCAGTACCTTCACTTTTGTGTGGCTTGATTCTACAGCTAAGTTTATCGTGAACCACACTGTTTAGTGGTCTCCTGTTCCCAGATGTCTACCCACTTCAAGATCAGAGATCCTCTCTCCGTCCCCATTTGAGAGTATGAGGTCTAAGATTGCTCTCTCCCGAGTTGGTTCCAAAACTAGCTGTCTGAGGCATGCCCCCTGTAGGGCATCGAGAATGGCCCTGCTCTTGGATGTGGCTGCAGCAAAGGTGCTCCAGTCAACATCTGGCATATTCAGGTCCTCCATCAGCAATATCTCCCCTTTCTCTGCCATCCCAAGGATGCCTTCTATCATTTCCTTGTCCATTTCCTCCCCTGAAACGAGGATCTGTATTCAATCCCTGTGCAGATTGTGGAGCCATTTCCAGTCTCCAGGGTGACCCACAGTGCCTCCTCTCCTCCCTGTTTACCCTTTAGTTCTATTGCTTTGATCCCTTCCCTTACACAGAGAGCTACTTCTCCTCCTCTTCTTCTTCCCTCCCTGTCCCTCCTGTAGATTGTGTACCCTGATATGTTGACATCCCAGTCATGGTTCTCTGTGTACCATGTTTCTGTGACTGCCACAATATCCAGGCATCCCTCTTCCATCAAGGCTACCATTTCAGGGAGCTTTTTACCTAGACTACAGGCATTGATACTCATTACCCTCCATTTTTCATGGCTTTTCTTTTTGCCCCATCCCTGTCCCTACTGCCTTTGTCTTTTTCTCCATTTACCCCTGCCCTTCTCCCTATCGACTGCTCTATTTTGGTGTTTACCTCACTAATTATGGGGGGGCTAGGATTTCCCTTCTCCTCTTCAGTGCCTCCCCCCTTGGCTAGTTTAAATGCTTGCCACTGAAGCATTTAAACCTATCACCTAGGATCCTGGTTCCCCTCCAGGATAGATGCAGACCATCACACCTGTATAGGCCTGCATCCCTCCAGGTGGAGCCCCAGTCCCCAATGAAGCCAAATCCTTTGCTCTGCACCAGTTTTTAACCAGTCATTGAACCCATAGTGGAGTGCCCTAGCCTCATCCATGCCATAGACAGGTAGCACTTCTGAGAAATTTACCGTGTGTGCTACTTGTCTAAGGCCCCTCCCCAACTCCACAAACTCCTGTTGCACTGCTCTGATCCCATTCTCAGCCAGGTCATTCATGTCTAGGTGGATAATGACATCCAGTTTCCTCCCCCTTGCCACTGCTCCCACGATCCTAAGGATTCATTTCCTGTCCCTCCATGCTTTGGCGCCGGGCAGGCACCTTACCTCCCTTTCCCCTCCCTCCCCCAGTTCTACCCTCCTAACAATTGAGTCTCCCACCACAAGTTGTCTCCTTCCCCTGTGGGGTCCTGGGCCACCGTTCTGTGGGTCTCCATTGTGAAGTTCCCAGCATCCTCCTTGGTCTCCACTGCAGGTGCCTCCATAGAGGAACAATGCCTCGCCAGAGTGGTGAATGGATTGTGGAGAGGCATAACTGGAGGGATGCACCACTGTTCCACCACCTTCACCCTCCCTGAGCCCACCATGGTCCAACCACTCCTCTTTCTTGGCAACCTCTGAGGTAGTGGTGGTGGCCTGAGTGGTCCCTGGGTGGGGGAGCAGGTTTCCTGAATCCTTGCAAGGTCAGCATGGAGACGAACAACCTCCTCCCTCAGACTAGAGGGGTGCCTGCAAATAGGGCAGCAACGCAGTTTCCAGAATGTCTCCCAGAAGACTGCTGCTCCACAGCCAGTGCATTGCACCACTCCCCACATGTCTGTGTCCCTTCCAGTTACAGATGCTTATTTGTTTTTTGTTCTTGTTTTAGTGTGTGCAAGCTTGTGAGTGTCTCTACCCCCTATTCAGTGTGCTGTGCTTTTAAGGATATGATCAGAAGTGTTTTTTGTGTTGCTTTTTTTTTGTTTTGGTCCCTGTTTTGGGTGAGTTTTATTGTGCTAGCTCCTGTGCTGCAGTGTCCTGCTCTGCAGTGTCCTCTGCCCCTTTGTTTGATTTTGGAGATAGAGGCAGATACCTGTTTGTGGTTTTTATATGGTGTGTGGAGGTGATACGTTGGAGAGCACTGAGTGATAGGGCACGTAATTTGCCCCTCCTAACCATCTGCCAGCCTCCAGGACCAATTATCCTCTGCGGTCGAGGTGCTTCAGTTGGATGTTGGGGGAATGGCAGGCGGTACTTATAATATATTTCCCCCTGAATATGCAAATTTAGGCATGCAGTCTCTGCCCATGCTTCCTGGAGCTGAGCCCTTAGATCTCCAGTGGTCCAGCATGTAGGACAGCATGCTAAATCCTGTACAACTGCCCTATTGAAAAGTGTCCAGTGATGCCTGCAGTTAATAATATCCATTCCACTTGAGTTGCCAAGTTTATAACCTGGTCTGAATAATTAGAAGGAGGAAAATGAAAACAAAAGTTTGAATTTTTTTTTTTTTGTATAACTTGTTATAATAAGTTAAATTACTTGTGCCCCTGTAAGTGAGGTCACTGTGTGGATACCCCTTTGATCCTCCCCTTCCTGTTTTGCTAAAGGAAATGTCACAACTATGCTACTCTATAAAAGGAGTGTAGCATGGGGTGGCTGTTGATAGGGGTGGGTGGTGGACCCTTCCCCTGCTGAAAAAGAAGAACCACGGATGAAAAAAAAACAAGGAAGTAAGAACAGAAACAATTAACCAACAACAAATGCAGTAGCCTTGAAAGCTTATCCTAATGACAGATAAAACTATAAACCCTGTAAGCACCACCTGTAATAATTTCACGGAAGATATACTCTGCAAAAAAACACTTTGCTACAGAGAAAAATTAAGCAGTAACAGAAGACATACCTTGCAAAAAAACAATTTGAATCAGAAAAGATTACAGCAGTAATCTGTAAGTTCAAAACAGTAACAACCCTGTAGGCACACCCTGTAATAATGCAGCAGAAAGTATACCCTGCAACAGCAGTTTGGATCAGAGAAGATTACAGCAGTAAAATGTAAGCAAAAAAACTGTATCAAATCTTGTGAGCACAAAAGAAAATGACAACACACAGTAAATCTGCCTAGCAAAAAAAAGCCTTAATCTTTTTCCTTGCTCTGATAATGTTGTTCCTTGCTCTGTCCTTACAAGCAAACCTAGAAGAAAAAAGCTCAGGTGAAGCTAGGTGCTTTTGCCAGCAAACCTAGTCCTAGTTATATCTGTTGTAGTTCTCACATCTTGTACTAATGTGGTCAAATTCCCCAAATAGCCCACATCATAACTTGTCGTATGTGCTGGATAAATGCGTTCTTGCTCCACATTTGTAGCATACCTACAGCTGTCCAGAATAAAAACAAACCCTCTATCCCTTCCAATGAAAAAACTGTTTGGTAAATGAAGTGTCCCTTCTTCATTTTGCGTTCATTTAACCCTAAACACTTAGCCTCCATTCCAAAAGCCTTCTGTATCAATTAAAGCTTCTGGTGTATCCAGTACTTCACAGCGTTGCTGAAGCCAGTGTAATATATCTCCCACATTCACACTTTCATTTCTGAACATTACTGTCACTTCTGTTTAACGATTAGTTTAGTGAGAGGTATTACCAGGAAGGGCTCCCATTGTGGAGTACATTTTAATTGATTATTTTTGTGAAAAAATCTTTCCATTCCATGTGGTGTATTAAAACTTACATCAAAGTTGTCCTCAACTGACACATGAATTAGAGCATATTCTTCAGCAGGCCCAAAATTCATAGTTTCTTTTAAAAGTTTTCTCCCTACTTATGTTCTGTCCGGCCTGGTTCTAAGCCACCTTTATACCTTATTCTTGCAGCATTTTTTCTTGGTTGTGGTTGTGTTCAATTCTTGAAAAAATCAGAAAACTTCTATTTGGCTGGGGGGAATGGCATCTCCTTCATTTCTATCTTTATTTCTCTTTTCTGCCATAGGAGTTTCCTCCTCCGCTGTAGGGCCCTTCTTCATCATTATCTGCCTGTGTTCCATTATCAATTCTGCCCTCCTGTAAAACTCCCTCCTTTGTACTTTCTTTAGTTTGTGTTCCATTATTTACATCACTTTGTTTTATTCCCCCTTCTGTTTCCTCCCCCCCCACATCAATGTCATTTTTTTCATTTACCTGTTGTTCAGCATGTTTGACTTGTTGCCCTGTTTCTCTCAGTAAAGGCCCTCCATTTGATTCTCTCGCCAAATTTTTTGTATTCCATTCATTTCTTTAAGTACCTCTGCCTCATCCCATTCAGTATCAGGCATCCATTTTCCATTCTCTAGTCGTTTCTCGGCAGCATTTCTCAGCATTCTTTCTGGTGATTGTTTTTTACCTGGGTATTGTGTTTCTGTCAGATTGAAGACTGCTGCAACTGGAGCCCCAGCTGACGTCGGTATCTTTTGATCTTCGCCGCCCAGTTGCTTGTCAATTTCACTGCAGCTTGTCATTTCCTCCATTTCTCATGTTCTCCATGCCACTTTTGCTTTTCTTTCCCAACATTGCCATCCTTTCTGAGTTCCTGCTTCTGGCCAGTTCTTTTTCTGTTTAGATCTTCTTTTTTTCTATAGGATCTTTCCTCATCTAGTGCAAGTAATTCTTCCAACATTTGCCTCCATACCGACCATTCTCACTCCAAATACTCCTCTGCCTTTTCAAAATCCAATTCTACTTCTGACTCGCTTTCTGAGCCACTCACTGTTAGATTTTCCTCTGGTTCTACATTTCGCCCTGGTAAGTCTTTATCCTCCTGATTTCCACCAGCTGGGAGGGAGGATGACTACACAGCCTGCTGCAGCACATCATCGGCTGCAGTCACCATCTCCTCCATTCTGTGATTGGGCCAACAGCACCCTCTCCTGCAGAGTAGGGGAGTTTTTTATTCAGACTTCAAAATCGTAATACAATACAGTTTGATATATGAAAAGAAAATCAAAATTTAGAAAGTAAATAAGTATTACAGCATACTGTTTCCACTACTAAAATACTGAAAAAGAGGATACAAAAGTTTAAAACTGCTAATCATCAAATCAGAAAAAAAAAGTATTATGCCATACTAACACCCCCTACCCCTAAAGAGTAGGGGAATTTTGTGTATTTAGAAAGTACTGAAAAATATAAAAAAAGGAAAACAGTTACTACATATCACAAATCACAGAGTGGAGAAAAAAAAGGAGGAAAACTACAAACATCCAGAAAACCCCACTTCAGCATATCTAGTGGGTAGTAGACAAAGAAAAATCAACTATATTCAATGCAAACAGAAATAAACTCAGTCTAGGGTTCCTCCTTTTCCACTAGGACACCCTCACTCCCCTCTGATCAAGGAACAGAGATGGATGTCATTTAAAAAGGAAATTATTCTATCCAGGATCCCAGGTCACTCTGGAGGGGATATGTCTCCACCAAGTGGCCATGACTGGATGTGGCAGGGTTGAGCGTTCATAAGCATACAAACCACCAATCTCTTTTGAAACCTTTGCAATTAAACCAGCTAATGGCACAGCCTTCTGTTGCAAGGCATACTGACACCGGACTTGCCAAACTGATCATTTAAGTATTGCAAGGAGGACCCGTGAGGTACCTGGGTGAAATATTTGCCATGAGGCTGGAAAGTGTCCAAACACTAGAATCTCATATGTCATGGTGGAAAATAATGGAATAGCCCAGCTAGTAGCCAATGCATGCCAAACGTTTACTATATAAGAGCATTCAAAGACTAGATGAGCCATAGATTCTGGTACCTCAATGCAGTCCTCTCTAGGGCAAAAATATTCTGGAACAATTTTATGAAAATTATTATTCCGAACATTCAGTCTAAGATGGCAACACAACCATAGAGTATCCCACATTTTTGGGGGGACTCTAGATTTGGTCAGTTGTCTCAGTAAGGCAGATTCAGGAATACCTGGTGGACAAGTATTACAAGGAGCTACTAAAAACTGCCTAGATAAAATAATTTTAGTTAAATCTTTTCTAGTATGAGACAAAACCTCAACATCCGAAATCTCCCATTGTTTCAGTTTTTTGAAAAACCCAGCTAAATAAGCAGCAGTTCCAGGAGGAATGGCAGGAAATGTCCCCTATTGTGGTGCTGTCCATTTCTGAAGGAAATAGGTATATCTCTGCTAAAACGAAATACTCCATATGGTATTGCAAGATTTGAGTAAAGTTAGCATAAAGAAAAACTGTAAAACAGAAAACTACTGGGTTTGGCATGTTCAGACCTCCTTTCACTGTGGGCCAATAAGTGACTGAGTGTTTAACAGAATTAAGCATGCTGCCCCACAACATCTGGAAGTACAGGTTATACAATCTGGTCTCCAAATGTAAAGGTAACGGAAAGATCTGTGCGACAAAGAAGAAAATTGGAAACAAGAAAGTTTTAATCATGTAAACAGGCTTTTTATGAGTCATAGGAAAGGATTTCCATTTCTGAATTTTTGTATCAGTGTGAGCCAAACAAGCAAGTCAATTATCCTTTGCAGGATTAGTCCCACCAAAAGAGATGCCCAAAATTGTAACTGGGTCCTATGAAATGCAAATGCCCTGTATAACAGGGGGATGGGAATCCTGACCACAGCAAAGGGCCAGGCCCACGCTCTTATCTTTGTTGAGTAATGCCCCTATGCAGTCTGAAAATTCTTGGACCAAGTCAACCGCCCGTAAGCCAGAGGCTGAGACAGCTACCAATAGGCGAATGTCATCTGCATAAGCCAACGTATTAAGAAATGTAGTTCCTGAAGGGGAGGCCAAGCAGTGAATATGGATATCTGCATTAAGTTTATGTAATAAGAGGTCTATCATGAAAATGTAGAGCGGGGGCTCAAAGGGCACCCCTGCATCACACCTCTTTTGATAGGCACATAACTGCCCCGTATGCCATTTGTTAACGGGCAGATGGAAGCTTTAACATAGAGAAATTTAATCCATGCTATAAAAGTAGTGGGGATACTATAATGAGCTAAAATAGTTAACAGATAATCATGGGAAACTAGATCAAAAGCCTTATGTTGGTCCAGACTAAGAATATAACCATCCATATGTGTCAAGGCATAAACTTCCTGGATTAATTTTAAATTATCCATCATGGACCTACCAGGAATCCCACAGGTTTGGGATGGGGAACTGAGTTCTGCTGCTGCCAGTGAAGGGCAGTGGCATAAGATTTTGCACAGAATTTTCCAGTCTGTATTAATAAGGTTAATAGGTTGATAGTTACATAAAAGTTTTTTGTCACCTTTTTTGTAATGAAAAATAAGTAAGCTGTCTGCCAGGACAGGTGAAATGTCGAAGTTGCCCAAAAGGACAGCATTAAAGACAGCTGATAACTGAGAGCTTAATACCGTAATCGTTTATTTATAAAATTCTCCGAGTAAGCCATCAGGGCCAGGGGCTGTGTTATTCGAGAGGCTAGAGATAGTCTGAAGAACTTTCTCCTGGGAGACTGGAGAAGTTAGGGACAAGGTTATTTCATTCATGAGCGGTGGTGGGGGCCAACCCCTCAGAAAACCTAGCAATGAGCGAACTACAGGAAGATCTTTCCTGAACACTTCCTCCATATGACGCCTGACCACCAGAAGAATGTCTCTATTGGAGGTTGCCAAGGTCCCAGATGGGGTCAGGAGACATTCCACATATTTATTCTCCACCCTATGATGACAGCCCGCATAAGGATTAACATGTTGGGTGGAACCCAGTGTCCCAAATTTCCATTCCTGAAATAAGGAACTACCTCTATCATATTGAAAGGAGGTCATCTCTTTTTTTATCTAGCAATTTGCACACTATAATCTAGTGTAGTGTCTGCTGCCAAGGATAATAGTTTATGCAATTGACTCTGACATTCAAGATATTGGAGGTATTTTGCACAGCTGATTGTTCTGGAGACAACTCAGAAAAACTTTCAAATTTCAAATTTAATGTCCAGCCACCATAAAAGTGTGCTGTCATAAAGGTTGAATAAGGAATTCCTGGATTCCAGGAGGTCAAGAAAATCTAAGCCGGCTAGTGAATCAATAAATAAGGAAGTGTTAAGTCTCCAGTTGTTATAGGAGTTAGGTTTGTTTAGTGCCACTCCCACCTGGATAATAACTATCCCATGGTCTGAAGTCTCCACTGGGAGAACATTGTAAGACTGGCAAGTCATCCAGGAGGATAGAAAAAAAGAATCAATGCGGGTTGAGAACCACCCTGTTCGAAAGGTAAGATCTGGTGGCTTTTTTCCATAAGTGACACTATCAACCAGTTTGGCTGCTTGGTACATCTCATTCAGGAAATTAGAATCATTATATAGTTTAGAAGTAAGACCAGTTTTGTCTTGAAGGGAGAGAATGCAATTATAATCTCCTCTCAAGATCACATATTTTGTAGTGAACAGGTATGTACTAATAAGTTTCATCAATTCAGTCCTTAAAAATTTTGTCTGAGGATCATAAATGTTAATAAACCAGAATTCTTGACCATGAAAGGCAAGAAGAAGAAGAAGTGCCCAGCCAGGAAACAAGTCAAGAAGACATGAGACTACGAAATCCATTCTGGAAAACAGGAAATCCACCTGACAGCAGGGTTCCTCCCCCAGGGACCAATAGGAAGGGCCACTAAACTACCCCTTGGAAGCCTTAATAACTTCTCTATTTGTGAGCAACCTGGTGTCTTGCAAAAAGTAAACTGAGTTCCCCAAGCTGTGAAGAATGGAAAAGGTAGCTACTTGTTTTCTTAGAGATTTTATGTTATTTGTTTTTAAAGAAACACAGGAAAAATACACCAATGAAATGGGAAAAATTTAGCTGAGGAACAGGAAAGTATCAAGTCTTTGGACATTTTGATTTAGACTGATTCTGACTGGAGGATCTAGAGTCACTAGAGAGCCCCTCTGTACCAGTCATGGGGTCAGGCAAGGAGGAAACAATAGAAGAGGCATCCAAGTCTTCATCTGATGCTGGGGGTTGTTTCCTCTTGGCTAGTGCAGAGAACCTATTCTGAGTACACACTCTAGATGGCAGATGTTTGGGTGTATCTAGTGCTGCCCTGGATCCTCACCCATGATAGGAGTGTCTTCCACATTGTTGTTCCCATGCAATTTCCCCAGGAGAGGGCATGTCTCCTTCAGAGGCCAGATGCAGAACAGTAGGCAAATCAGAGGAAATGGACAAGTCAGTGAGAACACAGGAGGGGGCCGAAGCACCCTGGGTTACCTCAGAATCTTTCCCATCAGGGGCACCATACTTGGGATGCTCTCCCAAAGTGGGGGAGGACAGTCAGACAAAGAAGGAGCAGTACTGCTAGGAAGCAGGATTAGAGCCTCCTGGCCTCCCGCAGCTAAGTGAGGGTCTTTCTGGATTAGCAAACCAACATCAACGCCTGCCAGACTGAGTTGCATGGTTTCTGGCTGATGCTGAGCTCTAGAAACAAGATCTTCCTAATCCTCCTAAACTCCAGAGGGATTATTGCGAGCAGCCCAGGCCGCAATTGTTATATGTGTGGTGGGTGTCTTCGCACAAGTTGCAAAACATAGGATTAGGGCAGGCAATACCAGTGTGGCCAAGATCACCTTACAGAAAACATTTTATCTGATCACATGTGTTGTTAAGGTGAGTGTAGGCCCCATATTGAAAACAGGACTTAGGCTGTCCTGCACAGAATATAACCCCCCTGTCTCTGCCAAGAAAGAAACACCTGGGTAGCTGTTGAATGGTACCATTTGCTTGAGGCAACCAGACCCGACTTCTCCACCCCAGTCCAAATATGATCAGAATCCATAATCGGATCCAGAACACCCAAAACTGTGCATTTTTGCCTCAACCAATATAAAATATCACCAATAACAACCCCTTCATTTTTAAAGAGGACCATAATGGTTCTAAATGCAGGCTTAGTAAGGGGAATTGCAATGAACGGTGACCATACTGTAGTAAGGAATGTCTGACGTTTTGATATTTCTGCCAAAATGTTTCTAGGCCTTGTGGAGTCTTGAAGCTAAGATCAAAAATGGGGTCTCCAGAAGTGTGGATTAGAGCATGTAGATCAGTGACAGAAAAGCCCATACTGTCCAGAATCATAATACGCCCCACATAACATCTGTCAGGGTACGTTTCAAGTCCCCTCTATATTTAAGGCAGACAGCATTCCTCCATTTAGCAAACTCCACAGGAGCAAGAAAGAGGCTAGCATATATCCTGGTCCCTGGGCCAGAGCGAGAAGAGGGGCTGCAAATACCTGGAGCTTGGTTATTCTGTTGTTTTGGGGAAGGCACTCAAAATGAGTGATTCAGAGAAGAAGGGAGTCTATCTGGAGGTATCGGCTGAGTCACACTGGTCGGTTGTGCCTGAGAGGGCTAACCAGAAGGTATGGGGGTCTGTCTAATGTCGAGGGGCCCTGCCCAGGAGAAGACTGCTGTAAGTGCAACTCTGGGTTTTGTGTTAGTTTGAGAGAAGACAATCATCCACATCATGGAGATCTGAAGATACAGTAGAAATAACATCAGTAGGTGACATCCAGGGTCGAACCCCATCTGGGCGAATCCACCCAGCACTGTTCAACATCTGTCTTATAGGTACTTCAGTATGCCTACACTGACTTTCTCTCTTAGGAGAAGGCTCACCCTGCAGAATGCTAGTGGCACCCGCACCCCGGGGATCTGCAGTGCAGGTCAATTGTTGTGCTGATGAAACTCCATCCACCCCCTCATTGCTGTTCATATGGGCAGACTCAGCAGTTAGAACCAGCCGAGAGGGACTATCGGGGGGATAGAATAGGTAATATTTTGTGTACCTGTATGTGCCTGTGTCCCTGGTGCTGGTGAAGTAGTCTCTCTCTCTCTCTAGTGAGACATTATCACTGAGCTGCAGTGTTGTCTGTCGTGCCGCATTCTGGGATAGACTCCCATCCAGCAACTTTGTATCGGCTGAACCAGAAGCACTGGGTTTCACCTGTATGTTGGGACTGCTGCTGTCTGTGGCCAAAAATATACCTATACAATGAGCGAGAACCACCTCTTGTCTCACAATCACCCAATAACTGCCGCCGCTTACATTCAAGATCTAAGAAGATATTGCAGCTTCATCCTGTGCCAGCCGATGAGAAGTAATTCCAGAAGGAGCTGAGGATAAACCAGCAGGTTTCAACATCTCTGCTTCCTTTTTGCTGTCCAAAACAGAAGAACATGCTACTGGTATGCCAGAAGCGGGGGAGCGGACCCCTCTGCTTCATACATGTCCGTCTCCATCGCTGGATCCCGGTCAACTGCCACCATCACTACAGCAGCAACAGCTCTCCCTACTGGAGAGTAGGGGAGTTTCCCCAGAGCCATGGCCAAAACACTCTGCCATCAATAGAAACAGGTCCATGTAACTCACCCCCCCAGGATACACCTGGAAACAAGCTGTCACAGCTCAGTATGCCTATCCTGGTAAAAAATGACAAACAAGTAAATGGCTTGCATGTTAGGCCATTATCCATATAATGTGGAAACCAAAGGCAGGCAGGCAATAGCATCAGTGAAGTGGGTGTATGGCAATGACGGATACGATAAATAGGAGTACAAGTCAGGAGTGAGTGCCACATGGGACTGCTGTTTGAGGAGACAGAATGGAAAGTACAGCAAAGTGCAAAGTGATGCCTAATGCTCATCAGCTCATTTGTGGGTGTCTCTCCCACTCCCAACTAAACTAATACTGAAGTAAGATGTTCATGATCCCCCAGAAGGCAAGTTGTCCTCCCAGTTCAAGTTCAGTTGGGCATTATTCACTGTATATACCCTGGTACATTTCTCAAATGCAAGCAAGAATGTTGGTCCAAGAAGGCACAAGTCACACAGGAAGACAGCTGCTAAAAAATATGGAAAATAGACAGGCATGTTGCATGATGGCAGTACACTCAGTACATATACATCAGCTTATACATAATCAACTGTTGGTCATGATGATTATATGGAAAAACATAAACAGGCAGCATAATGAAACACACTGGATGATGATGGTGAGCATTTAATATCATTTTTAATTATTTTTTAATAATTACTGGTTGGGTAAAATTGCAACCTAAAACCAGTCCTTTCCAGCCATCTGTGCACCGGTCCCAGTGCACCCATCAATAGGGTGCCAAAAATCCAAATTCATCACCCCTTCCCTGAGGTCCACCTCCCCTGGAGTTACTATATTTAGTTAGGAGGGCATGGGTGGCACAGCTCCCACATGGGGGGGGGGTTGGGAGGCACAGCCCCCCCCCCCAGCATTAAAAGTGGGATTTGAATTTAAATCCCTGGTGCCCTAATGATGGGCGCACTCGGACAGGTGCGTTCTGATGGTGGAACCAAAACCAGTATGTGTAAATCTCTATTAGCTCACACCATCACTGTTACACATGTACTGTATGTGTGTAATGGAAATTACCTCGTGCTCCACCTTAGCTGTTTTGAAGTGCAGGGTAAGCCATTCCCACTTCACTGCATGAGGAAAAAGTAATAGTGTATGGTGGAATGCTGTTATGCATGGAATTCCATGCCTGGAATATGCTCTTAATATATGGATATTGAATTTAATACGTCTGTAAAGCATATAAAAAAATTCCAGTAATAGCCTCAAAGGTTTAGTGATAATACTATTGTCAATCACTGGTAATAGTATTGTCAATCACTGGTAATACTATTGTTTTGTGCTGATACCTCCTGCCCCCACGTTGCAAGCGTGCCTCCTCATTTGCCGGTTTTCCTGTGTGGGCGGGCAGAACAGTTGAAAAAACATGGCGGCCATCGTGTTGCTTAGCGAGGGCGAACTCGGTTCTCCTGTTTTATTTTCTTTTCCCCGATCAGCAAATTAAAATATCTGGTTGATCCTGCCATTCCAGTGGTTAAGAGCAGGTAAGATCTCATTTATTTGAAAAAAAAGAAGCAGATGCCGGCAACCGTCAGGAGCGAGCAGACAGCTGAAGGCACAGCGCAAGACAGTGCGGCGGTTCGCAATGACCCACACTCCTTAACTGAACTGGCAAACCACCTGTCTGAAAAGACCCCAAAACACAGTCAGATCCATATATTAAAAAAAATAAAGTATGGTTCCGTGTGTATTACCGATCAGCAATACCATCTCGTGGTTCTGGACATGTAGGAACCTTTCGATGGTATTACTGACTGGTAATGCACACGGAACCATACATTATTCTCTATATAGTGTATCATGGAATGCTGTTATGCATGAAATTTCATGCCTGGAATATACTTGTTTTGCTGCAGTAATGATGTCATTATGTTGTTCTGCTGCAGTAGTGATGTCACTACTGCAGCAGAACCACTTGGAATCCTGGCACATTGTTCCTTTCCTCTATTTAATTCTGTGGTAAGACAGTAGTCTAGAACCTCTAGAGACTTCACAAGTCAGTTTCATTATGAAAAAGAGAAAAAAAAAACATACAATTCACACATTTCACATAATACTGTGCACTATAAAAAATGCAGGATGAGCAACTTTATGCACAACCTGTGTGTTCTGTCACCTCGCTCTCGAGGTCAGAGGGAATCAGAACCCCTCTGTGGCAGAACACACTGGTTGTACATAGTTGCCCATCCAGTATTCTCTATGTTCTGCTGCAGTATTGATGTCACTGCTACAGCAGAACTACTTGAAATGCTGCCATATAGTTGCTTTCTTCTATCCGTTTAAGCTGGAAGTTTTTTTTAAAACTTGAACTTGCAGAAACATCTGCAGCACACTGCCAGTAAAAAAAAAGTTACAATTTCTGTTCTCCCTTGTCTTCACTAGCTGTTTTTTGTGTCATTTTCTATGCTGTGATCCACCATACACTATTAAAGATTGTGTATGAGCAGTCATACACAAACAAGGATATTCTTGTATCTCGAGATTCCCTTGGTAATACAGCACCTCTCAAGCTGCACTCCTGTGGTCGTCTGTTACCAAGGAAACCTCTCGATACAAGAATATCCTTGTTGTGTATGACTGCTCATACACAGTCCTCTATATTATATAGAAGAAAATAAAATATGGGCAGCAGTCAGTCTTGTTTTTTTACACTACACACCCTTAATGTGTGACTCCTAAATAAACCATTCAACCTACGGTCTCATGGTTTATGTGGTGTCACACACTTCAAGTGTATTAAAACATTTTAGAAAATGGGTAAAAGTATCTAAGCCTTCCTTTTTTTTTTTTTTGCAGTTAGTCTTTTTATTGGAAGATTTCAGACTTATTACAGAACTTTAACCGTAAGGCCAAATGGCTGACAAAGTGGTTTACAACATTACCACATAATACACACAGCCGAAACTCCAGGTCTAAAGTAGAGGACGGGCATATTTACCAGAAATATCACTGATTATTCAAACACCTTGTAAAGCATAACTATAAAACCTGGTTGACCTTGTTACAAAATTATTAAGAGACAACATATAGAGATTTACATACTCACTGTACAAATAGGTGGAAATCGGAGTGGTTGAGATTCCTCACATAAGGTGAGAAACCAACAGTGAGGAGAACCAGAAATTAATCATCCGTAAATGGAGCGCTCTTGATAGCTATATAGAGAGGATCATTAACAGTGTTTAATAACCATGCAACCAATTCTACTAGGAAGTCAGGGTGGTTTCAATTTATCCTTCAAGTGTCTGGGGGACAACAGTCGAGTATTGGAGTCAATATACACCATGAAGGGGGCCATATCTCAGCAAACTTATGCAAACACTGGTTCCTATAGCATAACAGCCTAGTCAAAGTGGCCATCCTTTCCAAAGCCACAAGCCATTCTGAAATGGAAAGGACCTCTGAAGTTCTCCAGCGTCGTATAATAAGACGTTTGCATTCTACCGAGGCCTGTATGAGCCATAGAATAGAAGCTTTGGGCAGGGTAAGAGTTTCAGGTTTTAGCCCAATACCCATAGACCCAGATCTGCCAGAAGGGTCGACCTTAGGATGGCAGAGCAGTGCTGTATTACTTCCTCCCAGTAGGGCTTCAGAGGTGTACATGACCACAGGATGTGGAGCAGATTGGCCTCTGGGGCATCACATCTCCAGCAGTAGTTGGGACGGTGTATGATACCAGAGATGTAATATTTTGTTTTACATAAGGAGGCTCTGGGGGATGCAACAGGCCTGGTGAGTTCTCAATTAGCACTGTTGCCATTGTGAGTCCGTAATGGAGGTCTCAAGTGCGGTGGCCCACTTGTCCTTGGCCAGTAGAGAGGGATTAGAAGCACTATCTCTGAGGAAGCTCTGTATAAGACCAGCCCTACCTTTGGTATGCATTAACCATTCCTTAAGAGGAAGCAGAGGGGATTTAGAAGTTTTGCATTTTTTACAGGATACGCAGGTACATTTTCTCCTAACCCAAGATTGGTAGAGGCTTCTCATTTGGACGTATTTCCAAAAATCAGTATGGGGCAGGTCGTACCTGACTTGTAAACCTTGGAATGAGTCCATATCTGAGTGTCCCGGGTGTTCCAGATCCCCAATATTCATTATCCCTTTAGCAGCCCATCCCATCCAATTCATGGGGGAGTTATTTATGCAGAAGTAGGGGTTCTGCCACAGTGGAGTGTAAATCCCCAAACCATGACAGTGGGAGGATATAAGCCCCAGTTTTTGCCATGCCAAATGAGCCTGTTGAATGGAAAGTCAGCCTTTAGGATGTTTAGGCAAGGGATATGGCGCAGCAGCAGACACTGAAGGGCCCACCAGCAGGTCTCTTTCTATTTGAATCCAGGCTGGAGGGTAGTAGGGGTGTTGAAAACCTTTACCTTTTAGTGTCTTTGCTACGACAAATGCAGTGAAGTACTGTTAAAAATCCAGCAAGTTCCACCCCCTTCTTAGGTTTTGAGCTCTCAGTTTGACCCTACTATATCTGGGCCCATTAGAGCCCCAGAGAAAGGAACTAATCAGCCTACTCAGCTTTTGGTTCCAGATGTCGGGTAAGAGGAAGGAAATGTGGGATAGTAAGTGATAAACTCTGGGTGCCAGCAGCATTTTAATCGCAGTGATCTTGCCTGCCATGGAAAGATACAGTTGTGCCCATCTGTTCATGGCAGTTTGGAGTTTGGCCAATGGGGGTTTAAATTAATTTCCATTAGGGTTGAAAGTTTGCCAGTAAGCCGGATACCCAAGTACTTTATTTCCAATTTAGCCCAGGCTAATCCCTGAGTACGCACACCAACCGACGAGGTGAGGACGTTAAGAGGAAGGATTTCTGACTTTGCCACATTAATGTGTAGGCCAGAGAGTTCTCTGAATGTTTGTAATGTAGACAGGATGTATGGAAGGTCTCGGGTTAGGATCAGGCAATCATCAGCATACAGCTTGGTGGTGTAGCTTTTGTCTTTGACCTGAATACCATGGATATGTGGATGGTTCCTTAGGGCAGCCGCAAGAGGTTCAATAGCTAACACAAAAAGTAAAGGAGACAGTGGACAGCCTTGTCTAGTGCCCCTTTGGAGGAGAAATGGATCAGATATGGCATTGTTAGTAAGAACTCTGGTAGAAGGACACGCATAGAGTATTTTTATCCACGTAGAAAAATAAGGGCCAATGTTAAAAGTGTTCAGAACTGTATGTAAATAATCCCAGCTGACTGAATCAAACGCCTTCTCGAAATCAATTGTAACTGCTGCCGCCGGGGTTGGAAGTGAAGCTGCCACCTGCATTAGGGATACTAGGGCCCGAATGGGATCTGAACTGATTCTACCCCTAACAAACCTCACCTGTGATGGATGAATGATCTGTGGAAGAAATTCCTCCAATCTGGTAGCGAGGACTTTGGCCAATATTTTGGCATCTGCATTGATTAACAAAATGGGCCTGTAGCTAGCAGGAAGAGAGGGATTTTACCCTCTTTTGGAAGTACGGTAATTAAGGCCTCAGATAGAGTAGGAGGAAGTTTCCCACACGAGTATGTTTCATTCTTCATATTCACCAGGGGGGTTATAATTAAGGGCTGAATCAGTTTGTAAAAGTCCACTGAAAAACCGTCCCCTCCAGGGGCTTTATGAGGAGCCATCATAGTAATGGCTCTACGGATTTCTTCCTCCGTAATGGGTTGGTCCAGTGTATCTTTCTGCAAGTCAGAAAGTTTAGCGAGGGGTAAAGTCTCAATAAATTGAGCATAGGAATTTTCATTCCAGCACCCGTGGGAGGAGTAAAGTGTTTTATAAAACTGGGTCATAATATTATTAATTGAGGAGGGGTTTAAGAAGAGTTTCCCTGTCCCATCTCTTAAGCTGATGATAGTTCTTTCTGCTTGTCTTTGTTTTAGTCGATAAGCCAGCAACTTGCTAGCCTTCTCACCCTCAGCCTGGTATCGGTGTTGGGCTCTAAGAATATGGAGCTCAGCCTTCCTACTTACCAGCGTGTTAATTTTTATTAATATGGCAGACAGGGCAGATATAACTGATGGTGTCTGAAGCAATGAGGGCTTCACTTTGTATTCAGCCTCCATACATTTTAAAGTGTTCTCTAACTGACAGTTCCTGGTCCCTCACCTTCCGTCTGTGTGAAGCGTAGCTAATGATTCCTCCCCTAATGGTGGCCTTATAGGCCTCCCATGTGCTTGCTGCAGAGGTAGAGGAAGGAGGATTGTGTTGAAAGAATTCCTCTGTGGCTGTGCGAAGCCACTGAGCAAAGTCCTTATCAGACAGTAGGAGGGAGTCCAGCCTCCACAATAATGATTTGGAGGTATGAGTAGCAGGTAAGAGGGTAAGGGAGATGGGAGCATGATCTGAAATGTAAACTTTCCAACATACGGTTTTGGGAAGCCTACCTCATGAACCTCATGAACTGTGACACGGTCGTTTCGTTACTCAGTCCTGAAAGGTGGTTCCGCACAGTGACTGCGATATCACCTTTCAGGACCAAATAACAAAATGACAATAACTGAGTTCATGAGGTGGGGCCCAAAAAAACCCATGTTGAAAATTTGGTGAAAAAATTCCCAAAAATGGCTGAGATATGCACCAAAGTTGAAAAGAAAAACATTTATGCCATTATACAGCATACCGGCATTTTTTCAGTTCGCAGTCAGCTTTGAAGAATGCAGACGTGTTCCCAGTCCACGGAAGATCATCACGCTGGGCTCCGGAGGTAAGTATGGGGTGAGGTGGGGGTGTGGGGAGGTGGGTGCATAGATGGTAGGCACGGGTTGGGGAGGGGGAAGCTAGTCTACAAGGGACCATTTTTTGTTTATAGGTTGTTGTTTTTTCTAACAAGATGACACGGGACTTTCGCCATGCTGGGGTGGGTCCCAGCATGGCAGCTGAAAGTGTCTTTGGGGCAGTTGATGGACATTTGCCACGCTGGGGTGGCCAGCGTGGCACCTGGAAGTGTGTTTTGGGGGGGCAGCAGACGGACATTTGCCATGCTGGGGTGGGCTTCCAGCATGCACATATGTGTTCGTGGGGGGAAGAACTGTCTATGACAGTTCAGATGCAAATCACCAATGTAGGCAATTAGCATACACCGACGGCGTGTACAGAATGCCTACTGTGTTTTTTCCTTTCAACTGTATGCCACTGATCTGAATGGCTGCCGCGGACAGCTCGACATTCATTCGGTGCAGCCGTGCCTGCAAAGGGAGTAGGGCAATGGAAGTGGGGGAGGCACACCTATGAAAACTCGTATGGTGGCACTATGTTTCTTGCACATGCGTGCAAGCAAACATAAAAACCCCTGCTCCCATGTACTCTGGTTTGGCTGCTCCACTCAAGGAGGAGGATGTGCTGGTTGTTTCCTGTGTTCTCTGGAAATCGTCAGTGAAAGGGATTTTTCCATGGCCACCCCGCTCATGTGGAATGCTTTACCAAATTCACTTTGTCAGATCTAATATGTTACAGTTTTTAAATGAGCTCTTAGCATCCATCTTTTCCTTTGAATTTGAGGACTCAAATATGCTATGTAATCAAACCCACTCAATCTCTAGTTATTTGCAATTCCTTTCCTTTCCATTCACTGCTTGATGAGCTTTGCTTGGTGCCACTTTGGTCATCTCAGAAATAAATCACTCTGTTACACGATGGGTTGTTGTCATGTTTACTAACAGATTTACAGTTACACACATGGAAACATGGCACTAAAAATCACTATCCTTGTCAACACAGCAAGACAGTCTCTATTCAGACCCTAGACATAAGACAAAAACCTTAGGGTACCTTAAAAAAGTTTTACCCTTTACATACTGTAGAACTAGAAATAAGCACGTAAAGTATATATCACGCTTCACAGGACAGTCACCTGATCGCGCCTATAAAATATTGCGCAGTGCTACCTTTCATCCCGATTGCTGTTGCACTGTAGTTACTGTAACTGCATTCCTCAGTTTCTTCCTACCAAAGAGATAGCAGTTGCCTCTCTTCCTGACAATAAAATAGGTTCCACTATGCTGTTTACCCGCCTGAAGTCCAATGGAGTGTATTTCCCATTCAAAACTCGTTTAGTTTTTCGCTGGTATCCAGGAAGTGAAACTGACCGATCACGTTTTCCCCATTGATGGATACAGTCAATGGGTTTAGTCGGTACCCCCACAGTACCCTTCATTGGAGAAGCGATCAGTAAATGATACATTTTAGTAAAAGGATTGAAGGGACAGTTTAGATTCTTTTGTGACAAACTGTATGAGGAGGTTTGAGGGAATCATAGATCTTGTTATGGGGGCTGGCGTGGTGTTGGCGTGGTGGAGTGGATGTGGTATTCCTTGTGAATCAACAAACATCAACCAAATGTTTAAGTAAGCATTAGCTGTTTTTTAAAATATGAATACATAGTAAATCGTCATTACTTTATGCCACCAAGATTGGAGGGGGGCCTGGTTCAGGCATGCCACGTTGAACCAAGACACTGCTAATGAGGCTTTCATCAAGTAAACTTCACTGAAAAATAATTTCAGTGAACAACTCTGTCCAGCGAATATAGTGAAATTATTTTTACAGCAAAACTTTCTAGTTCTTCAGTATCTCTTACAGGAGTCCCATATCTCCTCTTATTTCTTGTATTGTATTGTATTAGTGGGTGCAGTTTTACCTCAGGAGAGAGAGCTTTTCCTATGCTGCCTTCTGAATTTACCAGAGTGCCCACCTATCTACACACTTTGGGTTCACTTATGTTTCGTTTACTATCAGTCCACTGCAGTGTCAGTTTAGCTGGTGTGCAGAAGGCAGTTCCACTGTTGGGACATTCACTCTGGCCCTCCTGGCTAATGTTCGCCCTGGCTCTGGGCACCTCACATTAACAACACGAGAAGTGACAATACTGCAGAGTTGTTGGTGCTATAAAAGAGGCAACTAAGATAATAAAAATGCAAACCGCAATGAGGAGTAGAAGAAATATTTGCCTTTATGTAAAGTACCAAATCACAGTGCCATGCAAACAGTGAACACTGGCTTACCACAATATATGTGGCAGCAGCACAAAACACACACATCTTACATTTCACACGTCATACTGTCATTCTTCTTCAGAGATAACGTGAGAGATAATGTGCATCAATGAAGAGCTTACTTAAATACCTAGCATTCCTTAAAGCAACAGTGACTACTGTGCCGGCCAGGTGGCACTGAGGGTTGAGGTGCTGGACGCCTCACCTCGCACCACGCCAGCGACCTGAGTTCAGGAACAGACTCGGGTCATTGGGGGTTGGCCAAGGGAAGAAGGATTGAGCATCCCACAGGCTGCTCTTCTCCTTTGGGGAGGGAGGGAGGGGAGGATCGCTGAGCCACTGGCTCCTGGCAGTGGCTAGGGGCTAGTGCAGACTCAGAGATCAATGTGTGGGCTGGCACAGTCAGGCATCAGGCTTACTGCCGGTGAGCATGTGTGTGGGAACGTCCTTGATGCCACTTCATGCTCTCACCACAGGGGAGGGGAACTAAAGGACAAAAAAAAAAATAATAACAATCCTCCGGAGCAAATGACGGCAGACTCCATCAGTGCCACGGTGCATCCATTCAAGACAGCTCCCCTTCAGTCCCCGGCCTCCAGGTCTCCGCATGCATGGGATAAATCCCCATTGTCAAGTGACCTGGGATGGCAGGGCAAAAAGTGTCTGAGCTCTGACTGGGCCCGGGGCAGCAGCCGAGGAAGAAAGCCTGAAGTGGGAAACCATGGGACCACCCCCCAGCTAAGGAGGTGAAAAGAAAATAAGTAAAAAAAAAAGGCGACAGTGACTACAATAAACAAGCATTTGTCAATGCCGAATGTTTGGTTGCTGGCATTGGCATTGGTAGTGTAGGAGTTACAGAGCTGCATAACAGGAATGGCAGTGAAGTATTGAACTGAAGCCAACCCCACCACCACCCTGCAGAGAGTGACAGGCATTGGGGTGTGCCTTTGGGTCATCAGGCATAACTGCCATGCCATTCCACCATATCCTACCCTGCAGACACTGACAAGTGTCACACTGTGCCTTGGGGTCTTTGGCCCTTATGCGCACCCCATTCCATCAGGAAATACGGTTGAGATGGGTGCAGTATAGGAGAATGGGGTGAACTTTGGGGCCAAAGAGTCCAAGGCACACCTCGATGCCTCTCAGTGACTGCAGGGTGTGGGTGGGGGTAGAATGGTATGAGCATTGCAGGTGACAGTCCCAAGTCACAGCCCTGATGCCTGTCATTCTCTACAGGGTGGGGTGTTATGGTCGGAAACTCTAACACCTCAGGCATTCGTTGGCATTTTCACTCCAAATTTTCAACATGGGTTTTTGTGACCCCCACCTCATGAACAGTGGCAATATCAGTTTGTTAGCCAAAAACTGCTTTTGCACAGTGACTACGGCATTTGGCACCACAGGTGCAAAAACACATTCTGAACAGGATGTGAAAAATGACAGCTGTACTGTTCATGGGGAGGTGTAAAAACTGGCAATGTTGAAAATCTGCAGTGAAAATATTAAAAAAACTGGTGAAGTCACGAGCGTGCGTAGAAACTATGCAACGCACACCCATAATGTAATTAGTTTGGGAATTGTTTACAGCAGATTGTCAACACAGGCATTTTGGGACCTCCGGTCATAAACAGTGTTACTGTGATTTTCTTTATCTGTCCCGAACAATGATTTCCCACAGCGACCACGCATTTCTGTGCTGAAAGTGTGAAAACACATTTTGACCATGTTGTGAAAAATGATGGCTGTACTGTTCATACAGAAGTGTGGAAAAATGCCACTGGTGAAAATCTGGACTGAAAATATGACAAATTCATGAACTTACGAGGGTGCGTGGAAACTGCGCAATGCTCACTCATAACACAGTCATTATTAGAAATTTTTCACCAAATTTTCAAAATAGCCATTTTAAGACCTCTGCTCATGAACAGCGTTACTGTGATTTTCTTAATGTGTCCCATACATTGATTTTCAAGACAATCCGATCTGCCCATTGTGCGCCATATGGGTGGAAACGCTTTGGTGAGATGTGAAAAATGACAGCTGTACTGCTCATAAGGAGGTGTGGTAAAATGGCAATGTTGAAAATCTGGAGTGAAAGTATTGAAAATTCGCGAACTTAAGAGCATGAGTAGGAAAGCGCAATGCATGCTCGTAAAATAGTCATTTTTGGGAATTTTTTCACCAAATTTTTAACATAGCCATTTTAACACCTCTGCTGATGAACAGTGTCACTGTGATTTTCTTAATGCGTCCCAAACATTGATTTCGCACACTGACTGCATCGTTGTGCGCTACATGCGCAGAAACACATTTTGGGTGAGATGTGAAAATGACAGCTATACTACTCATAAGGAAGTGTGGTCAAATGGCAATGTTGAAAATCCAGAGTGAAATACTGAAAATTTCTTGAACCTACGGCGTGCATAGAACAGCAATAACGATGCTCAGAAATGAAGTCATTTTTAGGATTTTTTTACTAAATTTTCATGATAGGCTTTTTGAGATCCCACCTTATGAATATTGGCACTGTCATTTTGTTAATCAGTCCAAGGTGATTTCGCGCAGTGACCGCAAAATCACCCTGCAGGCCCAATTAACACCATGACAGTGACAGAATTCATGAGGAGGGGTCACAAAAACCCCATGTTGAAAATTTGGTGCCAAAATTCCAAAAAATGGCTGAGATATGCAGCAAAGTTGAAAACACCCTATTCATTACATTATACAGCTTACCGGCATTTCCTCAGTTCGCGGTCGGCTTTGAAGAGTGCAGACGTGTTCCTGGTCCACCGAAGATCGTAGCGCTGAGCTCCAGAGGTAAATATGGGGTAAGGTGGTGGTGTGGGGAGGCAGGATGCGCAGTGGGTGGGCATGGATGGGAGAGGGGGGCGAAGACAGCAGCAAGGGAAGATTTTTTTCTTTCAGGTTTTTTTTTTTTTTATTTGGACTATGCGGGACATTTGCAATGCTGGGGTGGGCTCCCAGCATGGCTGGAAACTGTTGGGGGGCAGTGGAGCGATGGGGGATTGGGCACCCCGTTGGCCTGAGACCTGTTGCCACGCTGTGGAGGCTCCCAGCGTGGCAACCGATAGTCTGGGGGAAACAGTAGAGCCGATGGGGATTGGGCACCCCATCGGCCATACAGACTGTTGGGGAACAGTAGTGCTGGATGGGGATTGGGCACCCCCTCAGCCATACAGTGTGTGCATGGGGGAGGTAGGAGGGCATGAGCAGGCAATGTGCGTGCATGCATGTGTGTGTGGGGAGGGGGAGCGCTGCTCACTCAAGTGGTGCTTTCCCTTTCAACTGTACGGCACTGCATTTTGGATCAAGCAACCATAAAAAGCTATAATTTCATAGTGCTCAACAAGGCAGTTAATCAATGTTAGAAATATCTTGAATAAACCAGACACATAACTTAGTAGTTATCTTGCAGAGATCTAAGCCAATCACCAGTCCATGTATTTATTCATGTTTGGCTATGTGAAGGCTAAGATCAAAAACACATGCAATTTGATATGAATTAAAAATTGTAGCCAGCCTCTGGTGCTGAGTGTTGGGTATTCGCTAGGCACACTGGCAATCCAGGTTCGCGCCCAGAGTCCGGATGTCAGAAGTGGAGGCCAGCAAGGAGGGAGTCATGAGCGTCCTTTGGACACTTCCCTGCCAGGGGGGTGGGCTGCCTAGCACCGCTCTTTCAGTAGCTCCTGGTGGTGACCTGTCACGATGTCCTTGGTGGCGTGAGTGAACACACACAGCTAGATGTCCACACCCCAGGGTGCTGCTGCAGTGCACGGTTAGGTGGGAGGTGGGTGGGACAGAAAACAGGAAAATGGGCCATTCCAGCTCTGCCAGATGATGGCCATTGTCCCACCATGCCTTAGCCCCAAGAGCGCACCACTCCTGTCCCCTGCACCTGATATTCCAGGCAGGCAGTGTCCAGACTTCTCCTCTCACCTGTGCTCCTCCTTGCTGAGGAAGGCGGGGCCCTTCTGGTAGGGTTAGAGCCAGAACCTCAGAATGCAGGTCTAGCAAGACTTTGGTGGGGGGGTGATGGCATTGGGGGTGAGACTGGCAGGCAGCAGGGACTTGTATGGCCTAAAAGAGTGGCAGACTGAGAGCTAGGGAAGGTGGAAAAACAGAAAAGGCAAAATAAAAATTGTACTTTTGTGTTGCTGTAACTTACGCAAACATATAAAAACATGGATTGGTGCTTGATAGGAAATTATACCATTGTAATAACTGGGAGCTGTTTTTTTTAAATGGGAGAAGCTGGTTATAGTTCGCCGTTATAACCCGCAGGTTATAATGGTGAACACGCACCAGCTTCTCAGCTCCACAGCTTGCACTCACTTGACGCGCAACACTGTCCACAAGTGCCGTCGATTAGCAAGCAAAATAAACTCAGACGCTATTCCCACATTTTCTGTCAGAATCTTTTGTTTCTCTAAAAAAAATCTCCCCAAATAGTACAGAACATATTTCAATACATTCTGCAGTTTTTATCAGCCATGGAAAGTATTGAACTCTCCATAGGAACCACCGTAACCTTTCAACTATTCTCTTAATTTGAATATCTCCGTGACAACCTCAGACTGGAGCTGAATTAAAATAACAAACTCTTACCTAAATATATTTAAACTATTTGTTTTGCTACTATTTCAATGTTTTGCTATCAGCCAAGTTAATTCTCGCTAGCAATGTCAGTACTTTCCATGGCTGTGACATGCTGTGGTACTCAGGTCAGTTATAGAAACCTTGATTTTTTTTTCACAATGCAGGTTAATTCATTAAATAATGTATTGAAATAGGTTGTGTTCTGTTTTTCCCACAATTTTCTCACCTGTCTGTGAACAGTTAAGCATCAAATAAAACTTAGACACAGATTTTTTACACGTTGTTGTTTTATTCCTATTACTGATATAGGTGATAAAACAGCTCCCAGCAATTACATAAAACAACACATGGGGGAGAAGTGCCTAACTTGAATTTTATGCACACTCTCAGTATGGCCTTGCTTTGATAAACCCCCCTGGGCTTCACCCTCTGGGTTAATTAAGCAACCCACACTTCAGTGTGAATACAATTCTTGTTATGCACAACTCCCTGTGCATTACTCTATATTTAATTATAGTTACTGTCACTTCAAGACACAATTTGTGTTTAGGCAGGCTCTTTATTGATGTACATTATCTCTGAAGAAATATGGCAGTATGATGTGCGAAACGTAAGATGTGTGTGTTTTGGGCTACCACCACATATGTTCACTGATTGCATGGCACTGTGATTGACACTTTAAATAAAGTTCCTCATTGTCCTGTGATTGTTTTTTCTGCACCTCACATTAACAAAGTCTTTACTGTCACCAGACAGTGTGCTGGGCAAAAGTGCACCAGTGTCTATCTCAGCTTGCCCTCACACACTAGCTGGCAATCTCTACAGGCCCCCTCGCAGAGGTAACATGCTCAACATCCATACAGTACCAGCTTGGGATTCCCCATACAAATAGTAGACCCAGCTGCTACATGTTTCAGCAGCTCAGTCTTTGGCAACATATATCTCACCACCTTCAGCACAGCTGACTGCATCTCACAGAGAGGACCAAAATGTCCCCCCAAAGTGAAAACATCTGCTTTGCTGAAATTCTCTGTACTTCACAAGACCACCACGGAGTTCCCTTGAGGGTAGCCACTTAGGATCATCACGCCCTTCCAGTAATCCTTTACAAAACCACCAGAATTAATGGTGCTCCACATTAAAAGGTCTTTAGACTCCAAGTTCCCTCAGTCATCATTGCTTTCCTGATGGCTATCTTTGGAAACTGCCATATAACTAGACAATGAGTTCTGCTGTTCTCACACATTGCAGGGCCCTGCACAAAAAAGTTAGGACTCATGCAGAGGAATCAATGTGCCATGTGCAAAGAAAGTTGGAAGGCACAAAGAAAGCTAGGAGTCACCTTTTTCTTTGCACAGGGCTTCAAGGGCCCAGCACAAAGCAAGTTATCATTCTACTGTCTCAAAACCTAAGGAAATGCTTCACAAAAAAACTACATTAATGAAGATTAGGGTTACTACTGTAATACACTTGAACCCTCAGAGTTTGGGAATATGCTATTATGGTTTTCCACCCAATGCCCACAAAGTTTGGAAATGTGCTATTAGGGTAGTGAAACCTAACTCCTACCCCTCCTACCCCCCCCCCAACTTCTACTTTTTAACCAATACTAAGCAACAGGCATGGGGCTATGCATCAGTGGTGTGGTACCTCATAAAGGGCCAGCATATTCAAAATTTATAAACAGCAACCCTAATCCCCACACTTCATTTACCTTTGTGATCCAAGGCCCAGCTACAGACCTAGAGCCAAGCCATACAGGTCTGGTGTTTCATACACATCCTAATTATTTTAGGTATGTAATTAGAATACTTGTGGTGCACAGCTAATAAGTTTTACATCCATTTATGATGTGGCTTACTTCACCTACTGTACTATGGACCCCTTTGCAAACTAGCAGACTTGTTACAGATTTTAAGTACAGTACTATGCATATTTTACACATTCTTTTTTTTTCCAATTTAATATACTTTATTAAGCATTTAGAACCATGCATACATATGTTCAACCAACAGTTTCCACCAGACTTGAAACAGAGACAAACAGTCTTAAAGCACCATGGAAAACTGTGATGGCAAGCGTGAAAGGCCTAAAGAATACATGAACTACAGCTGACAGTAATAAGGCCTATGTGAATGAAAATACCTGCATCTTAGCCTCCTCCCACCCCCACCCCTGAATCCCTCTGCCCTCACCCCACCCATGCCTTCCCCATTCCCCATCAGAGCACATGCGGGGTTGAGAGTAAATTGGGAGCTCATCCAGTACAAACTGCTTATAAAGATCCATAAGGATACCGTGAGGGTACCAGGCAGATGGGAGCTAGAGTACTATTCCTCTTCCCTCATGAAGATACATGTGGGAAGCCACTACCCCACATATGTGTTTAGACTAGTTTAAGGGCTACGCATCAGGGTAAAAGGGCCAGTAGTGGGGCCCACTTTCTAAGGAACTCATCTTGGCAGTTGTGCAAATGGGCAATGTGTTTCTCCATTTTGAGGACCTGCAGCACCTTTGAGTGCCATTCCCTGAGGGAGGACATGGTTTGGTCTAACAAGTGTCGGGCAACAATGAGTTTGGCCACCATCGAGATCAAAGACATGAAAGATTTATGGTAATCTAGCATATTTTTGGAGAAGTGGCCCAATAGACAGATCTGCATGCAAAGTAAGAATTCAGACCTAGCATTGGATCCAGGGCATCTCAGATTGCTAGCCGGAAAGGAGCCACCAGGGCACAGTCCCAAAGGATGTGTTTTAATGTCCCTTCTGAATTACCACATCTGATATAGTTTGGGGATGCAGGCCTGCTCATTTTATATAATCTAGATGGTGAGTAATAGAGATTATGTAATATGCGGAATTGGAGAAAATTAAGGCAGTCCTGTTTGATGTATTTGTATAAACATGGCCAGAATTGTAGCCATTCCTGCTCACTCAGACAAAGATCTAATTCATGCTTCCAATAGAAACATATCCCCTTGGGGCTGTTCGGGTCCTGGTGTTGAGGAAGGTAATTTTTTTTCCTCTAATTCTTTTTATCGCCTACTTCCAGGGCTTCTCTCAGGCTGTTCTCACTCAACTTGCAGCTCCTAACCACCCACCTGAACCATTCATCCCAACAGTAGCATCAGTATCAGGACCTCCATCTCTCCCGGCCCCCTTGGAGAGGCTGAAGATCCCCAGAGGGTACAGTTGGGGTTTGTGGCTGGAGATGGGCATGTGGAGCCTTGGTTTCCGGAGATTGCTGTCACCTCACCCGTTCGGTAGGGGGTTTTTCTGCTTGTTGTTGCCCTCAGAGCTCGGATGTGCAATGACATCCATGGCACCCACGTGCCCAATGTCCGCTTTAGCTCCACCCCTGCCTCTGCTCTGTGTCACAAGCACCATGGCATGCCCCTGACTACCATCAGAGGCCACTCAGGAGTGGCACATACCCCAACACCCTCCCAGGAAGGGAGAGCAGTCCTCTGGATGCTCAATCTTTTCTCTCCCCTGCTGACCCCCAACGGCCTGAGTCGCTCCCGAACCTGGGTCACCAGCATGGTGTAAGGTGTGGCATCCAGTACCTCAACTGTCAGTGCCATCAAGCCAGCTTATAGAAGGTCATAAAATTGTGATATAGGGTGAGATAGAACAGTGGTGTCAATGAGCATTTGCACCAAAGGGTTAGAAGTGTCATGCCATGGGGGGGACCCAGAAACAATGAGATTGCACTATTCACTTGCAGATGTTTAAAGGGATGGTATATGGGAATGTGAAAGCATTTCTGAACTTCTGCTGCAGGGCTGAGCCTTCCATCTGTAATCAGAGATGAGACTGGTGCCCTACAGAGAGGTGGGTAAAAGCTCAAGGGAATAGTGTGCTTCGCTTTTTGGAAATGTGTATTACCAAATAGGGGTTGGGCCAGATTTTTATGGGGAGCGAAGTCAAGGTGGGAGTAAATCTGATGGAGGCCCTTGAGAGACCAAAACACCAGAGAGGCGTGCAGTTCTTTGGGAGTTTGGAAGGTTTGGCATATACTAGGCTACCAATATTGATGCCCTGTGAACAGCAGAGGCGTTGTTCTAAGGAAGGCCACAGGGGAATATAGGGATCATCTGGGAGGCCGGTAGCGGTACAACTCCACTGAAATATTTTGCAGCAGTAGACAGCACAGTAATAGAGAAAGAAGTTAGGTACTCATAGTCCTCCAAGCTCTTTCCGAAAGGTCAGCTTGGTGTAAGCCCGTCATACGGACTTGCCATTCCAGAGGAAATCTGAAAGGGAGGTTTGAAGATGGGAAAACCAGCATTTGGGAAGATAGGGGCTCACCATGTTCATTGGGTAAAGTATCCTGGGTAAAATGTTCATTTTTATCACATTCACTCGCCCCCAAAATGAGAGCGGAAGAGATCTCCATCTCTGAAGATCCGTCTGGATATCTTGACAGATAGGGGAGAGGTTAAGTTTAACCAATGTGGAGCTAGAGCAGGAGATCTTGATCCCTAGATAGGAGAGGACCCTAGATTCCCAGGAAAGACCTAAGTCATAAATCCACTGTCGTGGTACGTGCACGTTGAGTGGCATGACCTTAGATTTATCCAGGTTTAGTTTATATCCTGCCACCCAATAAAATCTATCGATTGTCTCCACAGCAGCTGGTATTGAGGTCTGCGGATTCTCCAAGTGCAACAGTAAGTCGTCCACATAGGTGGACAGCTTATACCCGTAGCTCCCTACCTGGATTACCTGAATCCCAGGGTTGTTCTGGTGGGATCGAATAAGGGGTTCCAGATAAAAATTGAAAGGAATGGGAAAAGAGGGAAGCCTTGCCTGGTACCCCGCATCAGAGGGAAAGAGGACAAAAATACGCCGCTACAATGAATCCTGGCCGGGGGGGGGGGTAGATGATCTTAAGCCACTCACAAAAATGGGTAGGAATGCCGAATCTCCAGAGAGTAGCAAACAAGAAAGGCCAAGAGACACGGTCAAAAGCCTTTTCCGCATCTAAGGAGACCAATACCACTGGGATCCACCTTTCCCCGCCACCGAGATGAGGTGAGGGACTTTGTGCAGATGGTCAGAGGACAAACGTCCAGCCATGAACCCTACCTTGGCCGGGCTGATGAGGCCCTGCCATGTCCTTAGGAGGTGGTTTTCCAATACCATGGCTAGGATTTTCAGGTTTGAATTCAGGAGAGAAACAGGGCGATAGACAGTTTTCTGGGAGGAGAGGCGATTTACAGAGTTTGGGGATAATGGTGCTCTAGGCTTGAGTGAATGAGCAATCCATCAATCCAGAAGAACAAAGATAGTTGAATAATCTGGTAAGGAATGGAGCCAGGATGTCTATAAAGGTAGCATAGAAAGAGTTATTGAATCTGTCCGGGCTGAGGGCCTTCTCCTTCGATAGTTGTTCTATCACTCGCTGGGCTTCTATTAGGGAGACAGGAGCATGTAAGATCTCTCGCTGTGCCTCCTTGAGGGTGGGAAGTGGAACAGAGTCCAAATAGGATTCTATAAGATCTGAGTCAGCTTTAGACTCCGCCTCCGGACAGTAGAGAGTTTCATAAAAGTGTTGAAAGGCATCTGCTATGTCTCGGGGGCGTGTAAAGATTATTCCCCCTTGGGTAGCTTGGAGACTATGAGACATTTTCTGGGCTTCCAGCTGTTTGAGTCTAAGGGCCAGGAGCCATCTTGCTTTCTCCCCTGATTCCAAGTAGCGAAATTTGACCCTCTGGAGGGCTAGATCGGCCTGCTCTGCTAGTAGCCCAAAATATTGGGTCCCAAGAGAGTGCAGTTGGTTCCAATTGTCCTGGTCAGATGCAGAAGAGAGGTGATGTTCTAGGTTTCAGATTTGGGTCAACAGAAAAAGTGCCTTTTCCACCCACTGCTTCTTAGCTTTAGAGATGAAGTGGATGCATTCCCCTCGCACTGCACATTTTGTGGCCCCCCCAAAGCACATCCAAGCATGGAACAGACCCCTCGTTTTCCCTAAAGAATGTTTGAATGAATTCCGTAAGGGCTGTGGCAAAATGGAAATCTCTCAGGAGGGTGGAGTTTAGGTGCCAGGCCCTGTCCTGTTCCTCTAATCCCCTCAGAGAATGTTCCATGTAGACCGGAGCATGATCAGAAATCACAGTGAGTAGAATATCGCAGGCGAGGAGACCTGACAGACCAGACAGGTTAATCAAAAAAGTAATCAATACAGGAATATGATTTGTGGGGGGCTATGAAGAAGGTGTATTGTTTGTCATCTGGATGTAGAATGTGCCACAGGTCACCAAGCCCTAGCGAATCCATGAGATTGCGCAGCCCTCATTGAGCGGCAAGAGCCCCGTGTGGCAAAATCCCAACCTGTCAAGGTCTGGAGAATTACTAAATTTCAGTCTCCCCCAAGTATAACTGGGAGATGATAAAAAGGTAATAAGTGAGAGAAAAATGTAGGAGAGTTGGCGTTAGTGCCATATATCTAAAGCTACCAACTTTCCAATGCCTAAAACTGGGACAGTCCATCCTGACCATGACCCCACCACCACTGCGTCACTCCCATGGGCACTACCGCAGACAACGCTCCGCACAATCAGTTACATTTTTCTGCTTAATCTGGCCATGCCGCCCCACAGTAACACCAGTAGCAAACATTCAGATTACAACAATACATCATTCTGCTACTGCAAGTTCCAAATCATAATGTACAGAAAGTTCATTAGATGCAAACCTGAGTTAAATTTGTGATCAGACATTCAAGCTGCATGTACTGTCCTCCTGACAGTCCCATCCCAACCCGCTTACACTCACCTCATTTGCTGAGCAAACTTCACTTCAGTGACTCCCCCCACCACACCAGATTGTTTTCACACACTTCCCTACAGCTGATCGGGTTTTGTTACCTTAGTTCCCTGCTGCCAGTCTCTTCTCTGACTAGAGTCCCTCTAAGCTGCTGGCAGACAGACATCCACGTGTGCTTGTTTGCACTACTACCCAGTCTAATCTAACAGGAAGGAACATGCTTTACTGTGATGCCAATGACATGCTTGCAGTGCAACACAGGTGCAGGGGTTGAAGTTGCAAACTGCTGTCCAGCCTGTGCAGCACCACAGTGGTGCTGAAATAACTGTCACTCAAGGATTAGCAGTCAGCACAAAAAAAAGGGACAAAACTGGGACAAGTAAACAAAAAAAGGGACAAAAGTGACATTTTGCAAAACTTGTGGGGACACTGGGACATGCTGCCTAAAATAGGGACTGTCCTGGGAAAATAGGGACTGTTGGTAGCTTTACATATATCCCGCCTAAAAGGATCTCAGTTAGGTCCAGACGCCCCTAGATCAACAAAAAGCATCCCCTGGATCTCCACATTCTTTTAGGAGTTGAAAGGGGACACCCCGATGTACCAAGATCCCAGTGCCGCCCTTTTTGTTACTCACCCCATCCCAAAAACCTGTCTGACCCATTCTCTGCAGAATTACGGGATATCTTCCTGCTTAAGGTGGGTTTCCTGGAGGAAAACTACATCGGGCTGGTATTTTTTTAAGATGGCGTAGGATCATATACCTCTTTCGCTTGTCATTCGCCCCCTTAATATTCCAAGATATAAATTTATACGTGGTACCCATAACTGGAGTTGACTTTATGTAGTGCTCAAACTCCCATCTGCCTGTTTGCTATTTTGTAGAGTGCTCTGATTGCCACTCTGCCCTCCTCCTCCCTTAGCCCCCTAGCCCTTCCCCCCTCCCTCCCCCCTGCCCCCGGGCTGGAAGTCATAAGCCGCTGGAAGTGACAATAGACCTCCTCTCCCATCCCACCCACTCCCCCACCCATCCATACAGCAGTCCAAAAGAAACTACAACACCCTTATAAGAACATGTACCAACCCCAGCCCTAGTGGCCATATCACCAAGAAATCTAGGCCCATGATGAAGTAAAGTACCTAGTACGGGCCCCCAACCCCCCTTCCCCACTCAACTTACAAGGATTAATTGACAAAATTATGTATAACCCCAATTGACAGTTATATAGATATCAGATATCCCAAAACCCCACTGAAAACCCTGCAACATGTTACAAACAGAAAATATTTTAACACACAACAACCATCCCATGATAAAGCCCCTGGAACCGAGTGGATAGACCAAAAGAGGACACAGCAGGTTGAGGGCTGGGAAGGGTAGTAGACTAGGATTAGCAAGTGCTGCAACCCTCAGTTCACCCTCCCTAAACCCACCAGATACGTGGTTGGGGCAGGTTCTTCAGCTCCCATCCAGGCATCGCTGGGGCAGACTGTCAGGCCCAGCACTGCTGTCCACCATCCTCTCTTCTTCGGGACCCAATAAGGGTCAGTTCCTCATATATAGAAGCATGCGGGCACAAGCCTGAGAGTTCGAGTATCAGAAATGGTCAGGACATATTGGTTGCTGGGGAGGGAGACCACCGATATCTCCCATCATAGGGATAGCCTATATTTGGGCTCGGTGCTGCCGCAGCAATGGTGGCCCTAATGCATGCTCCTCTGCCGGCAGAATACCCCCTAGCCAGAGACCTTAGCTTGGCTGGTATAAATTAAATGAGGGCTTAGACCGACAATGGGTGGGGAACAGGAGAACTCATCCTCCTTTTCCGCCATCTCAAACACAGAGAAGCCACCCTGGAGGTCCTGCCAAGAGGGGACCAGTGTGTCTCCTCCCCACTTCCAACCACTGAAGTCTACTTGTAGGTAAGAGGACCGCCTTCTAACACCAGGCCCTGGAGGACCCACAGGTCAGCTAGGTAGCCAACACTGAAAGGAGCCTAGTGTGGAGGCACCTGGTGTAGGGCAGTCAACCCTCAGGATCTGATGTGGGAGATGCTCCGAGTCCCACTTATAGGGAGGCAGAGGGGAGAAGCCCCGCTACATATCCATAACAGAGATCCACTGCCGCCCCACCAATAAAGTGAGACAATGACCTACCTGATCCCCTCCAGTGTTTAGGTGGCGATCCGGGAAGGATAGGCATTAATTTGCAGCACCTGGGCCCGGGTCCCCACACAAGCTGTAGTTGTCCTTCAAGACCCCGGATGGCAGCACAGCAGAGCAACCAGGGATGTAAACAGTATGATACAGATGTCCTGGCCCCCACGTAGTAGCATCGGTCAGGTTGAGAGAGCCAACACCAGTCCTTGATAATAAGGGAGTGTCCTGGTACTCCTGAGATGTCAGGGCCTATAAGTCCAAAGGTTTATCTAGTTCCCGAAATCCCCGAAAGGGTAACAGTTTCCTTGTTCAACAGAGCAAACAGTCCTCAAATTAGTGATTTACACTATTTTCCAAATGTCAACAGCATATTAAGCCCTATAGTTCTAGAAGGAGGTTATAGACCTCCAACTGTCCCTTGTGCCCTTCACTTGGGAGCCTGGAATAGATCTGGAAACATGTTAGGTGGCTCCTGTTTGGCCTGAGTCACCGAATTGAAGGCTGTCTGTAAGCCCTTGAAGGCCACATGCAGTCTGGCTGGGTAAAGCATTTTAACGGCTGTATTTTCCTACCTCCTACCGCTGTTGCCATCTACTGCCGCTACCCCCACCACCCTCTCTTCGCCTGCCGTCTTTCCGCTCCATAGGCCCGACCTCAGGTTGGTACCTCACCCCGCTGTTGCCGTATCTGACGGCACCTCCTTTCCACTTAATCTCTCCCTCCCATCCTTTTGCCAGTTTTCCTTCCTTGTGTCTTTTCTACTGATGCCTATCCTCTCTTATTTTCTGCCTTCTACTATTCACATTTTTGAGTATGTTCCATGATCAAGTGCTAAAGTATATTTTTGTTTACTAATGTATATTACATTGCCATATGTATTTCTCTCTGCATTTTTTGTACTCGTTGTCTTAATAATCTGGCTGTACTCTTTGTGTATTGTAATTGTACCTCCCGGGTTGTGCCTGAAAACAGTCACTTGCTGACTAGCGCACTTACCCGGTTAACAAAAACTAAATAAAAATTAAAAATAAAATAAAGTGGATCTCCAAGGCAATCAGTTTAGAGATATATGTGCAGTATTCCACTCTTTTTAGGCGCACGGAGTGGGGTAGGTTCTGGGTCATCCGTAACTTTGTACTCTCCCAGAGTAGCTCTTTTGAGTTTCTCAATTTGGCCAGAACATGAACCTTGTCCAGCAAGTTCAGGAACTTAACTATTAGGGGGCAAGGTGGAGGGTTTGGTGGAGGAGTGGGCCTCAGTGCTCTCTGGGCCCATTCAATGATATAGGTAGGGCCACCTGGAAAGGGACCGGCCACTTTCTCACGAAATTTTGGGATAAAGACTACTGAGTTCTTCCCCTCTGAGCCCTCCAGTAGCCCAATAAGTACTATATTGTTGTGCTGGCTGCGTCTCTCCAAGTCCTCGATCTTCTCCTCCAGCTTAGAAATGTTTCAGCGGAGGGACACCAAATCCGGCTCCTGGTGAGCACTCCAGTCCTCAAGGGAGCTGATCCTGGCCTCTGCATCTCCCACCCTCCGTGAGAGAGTCTCGGTGGTTTTCTGCAAAGCAGTGAGTTGCCCTGTTATGCTTAAAAGAGCTTCTTTGATGGCGGAGAGCTCCTGCAAAAATCTCTCTTCCAACAGGGGAGTCAGTGCCAGTCTGGGTTTTGTAGAGAGTGCTGCCTGTAGCTTTGTTTTTTTAGCCACCTTGGTTTTCTCCAGCGTGGGCGGCAGGGTGTGCATTGGGCCCACAGGCCGCATTTCGATCTCCATGGCGGTGGTCTTTATTCCTTTGGAGCCAGCGACCCAAAGCCCAAGAATGGTGTGGCCGGCCGTAGGAATGGCCAAAATGCTGAAAACCTTGAGTTTTAAGTGGTAGGAGGTTGTTAAAACGTAACAAAGTTGAGCCGAGGAGCGGAGCCATAGTCAATGCGTCTCACCTGCTCAGACGCATCACGTCGCCCTACACTTTCTTTCTTTAGAAAGCACACTTGGAACTACCCATAGCATGTTACATGTCTGGGACATGTATACTATTTTATGCAGTGTCTTCCTGAAACTGTACAAAATAAAGTGCAAGTGGATGGCACACATCCTACTAGGCAATATGTGAAACACAATTCTGCTGTTAAATGTATGTTATACTATACACAGGGTTCACAAGGCCATACTCTACACAGTCAATACACAATTGTGTGGTAACTGAGCAGTTTAGCATTGGGCCAAAAGAGGTTCATATGAACCAGAACAGCCTCATAGCATGGAGCCAGATCTGTAGCTTGGCCTGGAGTCACAAAGGTAAGGAATAGGGTGGGGATCAGGGTTGCTATTTACACATTTTTTAATATGCTGGCCTAGCATGAGATACCACACCACTGATGCATGGCCCTGTACCTGTAGCTTAGCCTTGGGTAAAAATGGGAAGTGTGAGGGGGAGGAGGAGGAGGAGGAGGGAGTTAGGCTTGACTTCCCCACTAGCACATTTCCAGACTTTGTGGGCATTGGGTTGAAAACCACAATAGCACATTTCTAAACTTTGAGGGTTTGTGTTTTATGTGGTAACAAGACTAATTTGCATTAAAGTAGTTTATATATTGCATGGTTGGGCGCTTTTCCCCATAGAAAAGCCCAGCATATATTCCCCATATAAGATGGTAACCAATTAACGTATTGTGACACCAGTTAGCTAATTGCACTGAATTAATGTGTTATTAACACCATAATAACACATTAATACACTACACACTACAAAGCACCCCAATAACAGATGTAACAAGTCCCTTAATAAAACATGTAACTGCCACCCTACAAATCCACAAACTATGCCTGCCGAAAACTACACTAAGCTACACTAAAAATCCACCCAACACCCTCCCATCTCACTCACCAGACAATGCTGTTCCTCAAATCTGAAGCTACCATGTAGGTCCTCTATGTTGCTGCTGTTGCCATTCCATCCCGTCCTCGTCCCACAATGCTCCCAGTGTGTGTCACTCTGGTTACATGTACAGACATTCCCAATCGCCAAACCATGCTGCTTCCCAGCAGACCACACAATGCTCCTGACTGCATGCCACATCCGACCACGGACCATTTCTGACCAACCGCCACACACACTGCACCTGCCACCACACTAGAGCAAAGACCACCAGAGCCATGCCTCCTTTTATAGGAGGATTTGCACTACAAAAACACTAGAAACAAAACAGGCAGTCCCTAGAAAACCACACTACACTACAGAAAAACACTAGCACTCCCCTACCACTACACCACAGAAAAGCCCTACACTGTGGAAAAACACTACCTATATACCACCACACTACAGAAAAGCCCTACACTATGGCAAAACGCTACCTATATATCACCACACTACAGAAGAGCCCTACACTATGGAAAAACACTACCTATATACCATCACACTACAGAAAAGCCCTACACTATGGAAAAACACTTCCTATATACCGCCACACTACAGAAAAGCCCTACACTATGGAAATATGCTATCTATATACCACCACACTACAGAAAAGTCCTACACTATGGAAAAACACTACCTATATGCCACCATACTACAGAAAAGCCCTACACTATGGCAAAACACTACCTATATACCACCACACTACAGAAGAGCCCTACACTATGGCAAAACATTGAATACAGACAACAGTATCCAACTAATGCATTATATACAATAAATGATAGCAAAGTCGGTATACTCATGAAATAATACCATCTTGGGGGTCAAACAAACTCATAAAGGTTACTTACCCTTCAGGCCTGTGGCTTTATGGCTTATTAGACTCTCAATGGTACTATTTGCTTTTATACACACTTTCCTATCATTTACTCTCTCTCTCTCTCTCTCTCTCTCCCGATATATATATAAGTAATAGATATATCACTCTGAGGTGTGTGTGGCAGCTCTGATATACGCGACGCCTTGGTGTGCTTGTACGCACGAGGCCGCAAGGCCGAGTGCACTAACCGCCCCAAGGCGCAGTATATATCAGGAGCGCCACCACACACCCTCAGAGTGGTTTATCTATCTTATAAAATGTCAAAATTGTTTTGAGGGGGTGTAAGTGCAGGTGTGCGGTCGCATTTGATATACAGCACAGTCATGTGATGCTGGTCAGCTAATGATATTGCTGCAATTTCCCTACCCATTTTATAAATATATATATATATATATATATATATATATACATATATATCTATACTGTATTAGATATATATAGATATATTTGGATATGACATTACCTGACTGAAGATATCATCTTCTTGATAGGTCACTGATATTATGATATCTCACTCTTGATATCAGTGACCTTGAGTGAAGATAAACATGATATCTTCAGTCAGGTCTTGTCAAGTTTTGTTTATACAGAAATGTGCATCTGGGCAAGTTCGTTCTACCCAAATGATTTTTTTTATGCAGTACTGTACAGACTACAAGCTGATTTGCTGCATCCCTGCCTCCCTCCTCCCTCTCTCCCTGTCATCTCTCAGTTTGTGCAGCATAATAAATGCTCAAATAAGGCTGAAGCAAAGCATGCCAAATAGAGTGAGTAAAAGAATAAAACAAATTAAACAGCAGCAGTTGTGAGCCACACATGTTCCAGTCACACTTACTACCTTTCTGCTTTAGGTAAAAGTGTTTAATTGAAAAGTTTTCCCACAAGGTGCAACTCAAATACTGTACCTGTCTGTTTTCTCCTAGAACAGTACAGCAACTAAACTAGATGATGGTATCATTAGGAGCACTGTCACCTGCTCTCCCTCTAAGTCTAAGTGAAAACAAAAAAGACCCAACTCCAATCATGATTTATGTAAGCAGCAGCAGTGGACAGCAGGGATACATGACACACTGCTGGACAGACATGCGAACATGAGTGTCTCTCTCTCTCTCTCTCTCTCTTTCAACATGGTCATCATCCTAATAACAGCACAGATCTCAAATTTAACAAAGAATGAGACAGGATTAGACAGGATCAACTGCCACAACAAGATTATCTGTCTCTTGCTCTGACCGGTCAGCAGCACAAGCTCGCTCCGCTCAGTCAAGTTTTTTGTGTAGTGCCCTTTCATTTTGGAGCAAGACACTCAGCAGATGGCCCAAGAACTACTCCTGAGAATCATGGCATGATTCAGCTGGCAGCATGTTACCATCTGCAGTAGCATGCTTTACAAAAGTACCGCTGGTATGCGTGTGTAGCTGTACCTACTGGGTCAAGTAGTCATATGCATAACCGCACATGGAATACCATGAGGAAAATATCACGTGGTGCACTAGCGCAATAGGGTACAAAACCCCACAAGACACATGTTGCACATGCGGTTTTGTACCCTATCACGCATGGGTGAGGAGCAGGAGTTACGTGGAGGTGAAGACCTCCGTTCAGGAGGTGGTTTGCCAGGCTGACACCGTGGCTCAGTGGGATGAGCCGTGAGTGCGGGGGGTGGCCATACATCTATGGACCAGGGCTTGAATCCCGGTGTCAGACTTCAGCCAAACTGCATTGTGTGGTTTCTTCTTTTTTTGCTCCCCCATGGTGTTTCTCCCTGTTCCCATGTTGAACACCTCTGGAGCTGATTATATTAATGGGGAGGGTTCGGGGGTGCAGCCTCCTATAATGGGGGGTGCAGGGGGAGCCCCCACAGAAAAGAAAGATACCACCTGTTGCTTTTGCTGAAATGTGTTTTGGCAGTTTATCTGAGCGGCAGCAATGTATCCACTGAATTTACAGCATGGTACATTGCTGCGCTCTTATGTTGTATGACATAATGACCCCGGGCCATAGATCTGCAGTGGTTGGTAAGATATAGTACTGCCAAAGTATGGACAAGATGCTGGAGTGGGAAGCATAACATACCTCATGAGATATAAAATATACTGTAAGTTAAAATACTGAGGGAATTTTTCAGCAGTTAAAAAAGTAAGTTAATGATTGTAATTGAGAAATGGGAGCTCTGGAAGCTCTGAGAACCATGCAGTGGCTCAAAAAACACTTTCACTTTTAAACTCCATTAGTCATTCTTGTATCTACTACAAATAGGTACAGTCAAAGATACAAGAATGATGTATACGAACAAGGAAAGATAATGCACCAGTTAGAATTCAACTTATCACCACAAAAGTATGCAAATGGTAACGCACACGGTCATGGTAACGCAATTGGAAATGCAAACGATAACGCCAACGATGATGCCAAAGAAAACACAAACAGAAACGCAACCACATACACAAATGCAAATGTAACGCACACACAGACACAAAAGTAAATGCAATCAAAAACAGTAGCGGAAACGCAAAGAGTAACAGTAATGCAAATGCAAGTGCAAACGCAAACGCAAAGGGTAACGCACACACTCATGTAAATGGAACCACTAACACAAATGGTTATGGAAACGCAAGCAGAAACACTAACAGTAACACAAACACACACCCTTTTGTTTCCCAAAAAGTTGCATTCAGAAACACAGTGAATACAAAGAATGTATGCATAATAATGGCCCTCGGAGCAGAAAATGAGCACTTGGAATACTAAATTGCTTCTATCTCAATAACCGTATGTCGTAGAAAAAATTTTTAAATCTCATATTATTTATGACTTTCTATGCTAGTTTTGTACTTAACCCCATAGGGACTAAACATTCTTTGAAGAAAAGTCCATATCTCGAAGCGTTTTCAAGATACGGGCCTCGAAAGGCACAGCGGACGCCGTAATGTTAGCCTATGGGGAAAATTGTCAACTTCAGAGTGCTGTAACTTTGCAGCTGTCTAATATTTTGTTACCAAACCACCAAAAGGCATACCTGTGGGATCTTGGCTTTCTTCCCTCCAAATGTCAGCTCAAAAGACCAAACCGTTCTTTTGCAGCAGGGTGGCACAGATTCTCTATTGTTTTGACCATAGTGCCGCAAAGTACTTTCACAAATGAAATCACGAAAGTGTCACATATGCGAAAGTACTTTGTGACAGTACTTTTTACAGAAATTGAAAAAACATATTTCTGGGGTGTTTTAGCCACCAAAAAAGACATGGCTAGCATCCTCAGGGCTCGACTAGGTGAACACAAGAATTGTGTCCCTAGAGGGTCACAAATTTAAAGCATTTCTGTGACCACCAACTGAAAACAAGATGGCCGATTTGCGACACTACAAGGGTCATTTGCTAAAGTAAAAAGTGCATTTGCGACACTTTCGCATATTTTGTTAACTTTTCCCATTGACTATAATGGGAAACTTGTGTTTTGAATAACTTTTGAACAGTTTAATATTTTTTCACAAAATCTTTGAAAGGCACATCGGGAACCCTGGTTGCATGTTCCCTGAAGGTTTTGGACCAGTTGCACAAACCGTGTGACCGTAGATGCGAGCAAAGAATGCACAAAAATGTGTCATTTGTGCGTTTTTTGGTGCTCTGTAGCTCCGTAATCGTACATCCGACCGTAAATAAACTTGGCAGGTCCCAAGACCTATGGTACCAGACTGTGCATACCAAATATCAGGCAAATCCGTCATTCGGTGGCAAAGTTATTAAGCTGTCAAATTTCAGATTTAACCTTAAATGGAGTACTTAACCCTAACTATAGTGGCACTACTGTGCCACTATAATATATATCTATATTTATATGCATATATAGATAGATAGATATATATATTTATGTAATGCCAGTGAGGATAAATTCTGGCAAATATTTGACATATTCTCAGGGTGGTCTGACCTACAGTGAGGATATCATGTTTATCCTCACTGTAGCTCAGTTATCCACACACTAGGTCCAACACTAGGCTCGCTGTCCACTACCTTCTCAGTCCCCCACTGCAGGTCTGCTATGGGTCAATGCTCCTTTTACTACAGAGCACCCCTCTGGGTGAATGACCTACCCCCTGCTATCACATCTGAGCAGCGGCTAGGACCATACAAGTTTTCTCTCCGCACAGTACTTCTCTCCCAATCCACCTGTGGCTGCACCTAATTATGCGCCACTGTACCAAGGCCCTTGGTGGCCAGTTACCTCAAGAAACCTCCCCCATAGCTCTGACCCTACAGAACATGAATGCCAACTAGCGTTTTCTTATTGTTGTAACTTATTATTGACTCAGGGTTTGTATTTCCACCCTCAGCTCTGTAACCTGTTTCTGTTGTATATTTCTGCTGTTATGCTGCTTGTAACTTATTATTGACTCGGGGTTTGTATTTCCACCCTCAGCTCTGTAACCTGTTTCTGTTGTATATTTCTGCTGTTACACTGTTTGTAACATATTATTAACTCAGGGTTTGTATTTCCGCCCCCAGCTCTGTAACCTGTTTCTTCTGTATATTTCTGCTGTTAAGCTGCTTGTAACATATTATTGACTCGGGGTTTGTATTTCCACCCCCAGCTCTGTAACCTGTTTCTCCTGTATATTTCTGCTGTTACACTGGTTGTAACTTATTATTAACTTGGGGTTTGTATTTCCACCCCCAGCTCTGTAACCTGTTTCTCTTGTATATTTCTGCTGTTACGCTGCTTGTAACTTATTATTGACACAGAGTTTGTATTTCCACCCTCAGCTCTGTAACCTGTTTCTCTTGTATATTTCTGCTGTTACATTGCTTGTAACTTACTATTGACTCGGGGTTTGTATTTCCACCCTCAGCTCTGTAACCTGTTTCTGTTGTATATTTCTGCTGTTACGCTGTTTGTAACATATTATTAACTCAGGGTTTGTATTTCCGCCCCCAGCTCTATAACCTGTTTCTCCTGTATATTTCTGCTGTTATGCTGCTTGTAACTTATTATTGACTCGGGGTTTGTATTTCCAGCCTCAGCTCTGTAACCTGTTTCTCTTGTATATTTCTGCTGTTATGCTGCTTGTTACTTATTATTGACTCAGGGTTTGTATTTCCACCCTCAGCTCTATAACCTGTTTCTGCTGTATATTTCTGCTGTTCTGCTGTTTGTTACTTATTATTCACTCGGGGTTAGGGATGCAGCGAAATTCCAGTGAAATTTCCAATTTCGCCCTGCAGAACATTTCGCAAAATTACGACCTTGGGGCGGAATTTCACCTGTATCGTTGGGTGAAATTTCGCCTGTATTGTGCAGCAAAATTTCGACTGTAAATTTTGCTTCCGCTGGTAAGTTTCGTCTTAGCATTTAACTAAGGTGAAATTAGGAAGAAAGACATGTCACATGACTTGCTCTCTGAAGCAGACTGCAGGTCACATGTGCCTGTACTCAGACAGGAAGCTACTGAATGTACATCCTTTTCCTGCAGTTTGTAGGATAGAGACAGACAGTAGAAAAGACTGTGAGAGAGAGAGAGAGAGAGAGAGAGAGAGAAAGAAAATATATATAGTTTGGTGAACTGTGAGTGAGAGAGTGAGAGTTTGTGTTGTGTGTGTGTGTGTGTGTGTGTGTTTTTTTCTTTTTTTCTTTAGTAGTTTAATAAAACTTTTTTTTTGGAAATAATGAAAGGGACTAATGGGTCTGACTCTGGAGCTGGGCAGAATGGAAGGGAAGGATGACGCGTTCACCTTAACAGGCATGCATTTATAAATGAGCCCCCAGCAGCAATAGCAGTTGGCCCCAGCCTGTGCCCCCCAGCAGCAGCAGGCGCTGGTCGTTGCTCCTGAACCAGCAGGTTCCCCCCCCCCCGTCCACAGCAGTGTCAGCAGGAGCAGCTTCCCGCTCCCAGCAGCAGGATGTGGACCCTGCCACAGCCGCCCAGCAGCAGCAGCAGCAGCAGCACTCAGGCTCGGAGCCCATTCCCCCCTCAGGAAGATAATGTGGCTCCTGCATCTGCTAACCCCCAGCATCATGATGTAGAGGGAGAGCCCCAACCGGACATCAGCTTGCACCCCTCCCAAACCAAAGATCATCAGTTTTGGCATTTTGTACCACAAAGGCAGATGATGTAAGCGTGGTTGTCTGCAGCCTTTGTGGTAAAAATGTGAAAAGGGGAACCAGAGTCCCACTTTGGGACTTCTGGGCAAAGGAGCCACCTGCAACACCACCATGCTGTAGAGTGGCTCTTAAAACAGCAAGAGACAGCAGCAGCAGGAGGCAGCACTGAGGCTTGGGGGGCGCCATACCAGGGGAAGGAGGAGGTCTAGCAGCAGGATGCATCCGGAAGAGACAGAAGCATCCGCCACCCATGATGCACGATGGAGGACCCAGCGGTGACGCCCCCTTCCTGAGCATCCTGCAGCCCCTCCAAGTCAGGTGGTGGTCACCAGAGCAGACCTGGAGGCTGTGCACAGTGAGGTCCAAAGTGTCCTTCAGGATATTTACCAGCTTCACCAGGAGGTCAGGGGGGACCTCAAGAAAATAATGGCGGACCAGAAGAAGGTGTTGGACCTCCTGTTTGAGCTCCGAGGTGGTAGTGGTGGCACAGGTGGTAGTGCACAGCAACAATGAATGGCCTGTGGCTGTGGTGGTGGGCCAGTGTTGTTTTCTTTTTCTTCTTCTTTATTTGTTATTGTCACTCTTCTTGTTCTGCACCCACTCCCTTAAAAAAGAACCCCCCAAAAAAAGTTTAAAAAAAAAACAAAAAAATCTTTTCTGTCCTCTTTGTCTTTCGATATCTATCCTCTTGTTCATTTTATCTTTTCCAGTTGTTTATGCTCCCTCTGTTTCCCATCCCCTTTCACATATGAATATGAGTAACTTTGTCCTCCTCCTGACCATGCATGTCCCACTCCCCGGATCCTGCCTCCCTGTCCCCCTGTTGTAGTTGTAGTACCATGCCCATAAACCGTGTACCTTTCTACTCTTATCTTACTCCATTTTTATCTATATGTTTCCTCCTTGCTCCTTCTATCCTATCCATAAATGTCAAGTATAAGCACTTTACTATGAACAAACATATTTTCCAAAGCTATGTGAGAGTGAATCTTGGCTCTGCTCATGTAAAACAGGGCCCTCAGGTAATGAAATGCTTCCCAAAAAATGTTACATCAAATTGAGACTGAAATGTGCTGTCAGTCCTGATGTTTTATGGTGCCCCACCAGCAACCAGACGTTAAAATGCCATTTTGGCTGCCATTTACAATTGTCTTTAGACCCCATCTTGGTTCTGCCACTGCAGCATAGGCAGTAAATGTTCAGAAATGTTACAGGAAAAATGGTACATTACATTGACATAGAAATCTGGTCTGAGCCATGATGTTTTAGGGTACCCCCCACCCACCACCCCAGACATTAAATAGCTGTTTTAGGGCCTGTTTGCCAAATATTTCTGCCTGAAACTCACTGTTGCTGGTGCCAAACAGGGCCTACAAGTCCAGAAATGTTTACCCAAAAATATTACATCAAACTGAGACTGAAATGTGTTGTCAGTCCTAATGTTTTAAGGTGCCCCACCACCGCAGAGACCTGAAAAGGGGTGACAACATGCAGAGAAAATGAATTCCTCCTGCAAAATGCAGCTGCTACTTGCAGTTCTTTCCTCCGGCTGCTGCTATTTCAATTGATTGACATAGAAATGTAGAATTATCATTCCCCTATCCCTATGCTGCTTTACTGATTGTCTAGCTGTGTTGACTGATTGTCTCTGTGGTAGTAGCTTGCCTGGCGTTGGGGGGTGAATGACATTTTGGGGCACTGCAGCTTGCTGCCTGCTGTTGTCTCTGACTACTACTTGCCAAGTTGCCCCAAGAACTACTGTTCAGGATGGTTGATTCCTGGTGGATTATCTTTACACAGTCTATACTGCTGCTGCTGAACACGTAAGTATCTGTCTTCATTTTTTTTCCTGTGCAAGGTAAGGGTGTTGGTGGGTTGGTATTATGGCATCTTGAGTTCTAATATGCTTGTACTGCTCTTATATTATTTTTCAGTGTGCTGTGGATGACATCATCATGCTGGGCCATGAGAGAGGGAGATGTATGATCTTCCCAGTTTCCCTACGCAGACGGTAAGTATTGGAATTTTCATACAAGTGTGGTATGTCTGTTACTGCCATATGATTGTCTGAGCTTGATAGTAATTGTGTTTTTTTTTGCTTTTTTCAACATCAGGAATTCAGGCGAAGTTAAGTATCTTTCCATCCTGCTGCTGCTGCTGGCTGCTGAACCAAATCTGTGGGATTTATTTAATTGTGCAATAGTTCCACTTTCACAGTCCTTGAGGTAAGTATTTCTTCATTTTTTATGGTCCTCTGGGGGGTGGATGGTCACGGGTGGTGGGGGGGAATTTTCAACAATCCTCAAAATTTGTTCTTAAATTTTTTTCTTATTTCAAGATACGCAGTGCTGATAGGGGAAAGAGAGGGGGAATGCCTGCTAGTGCTACTGTGCTTTGTCGGACCTTGGTCTGAATTGGAATCATGTGCACCACACAGCATGTTCCTGTGGGGAATGTTCTCAGTTGAATGACATCACATCATGAGGTATGGTAAGTATACATTTTTCTCTCTGCTTCTTCTTCCAACTTGTTAGGTAAAAGCAGGTATGCAGATTGATTAGTATCCAACATTTTTTCTTATCTTTGGTCTTGCTTAGGTCATTGTCCTCTATTGAGGTTTCATCGTATGTCATATCTTGATGACTACATGATCAATCCAGGCCATGCAGGAGCTGTGTTGTGTCAGTGGAAGACAGGGGTGTTGCTTGAACTGCGATGTTGGCCACAGGACTGGTGTCCATACCATTACCATTAATGACCAATCACCACTGCCACCCACATACAGGGAGGAACTATATGCGAAAACAGATGGTTGATATGGTGTTTAGTAAATAATTAGGTGGAAGGGGTTAATGTCTTGTCTAATCAAAGGGGATTGCATAGCTGCAGTAATCATGAACCTTTTGAATCCATTCAAAAGTGGGGACAGCAGAACACTCATCCTGCCCCCCAGAACCATTGCGGTTTTGGTGTACCTTAACCTGGTACTGTAGCATAAGTAACCTTTGGGGACGCTGTTGAGCCCAAGCAAAATGGAGATTTAGTGTTAGTGCTATCCATGTTGATTATATATTTCATTAATTTATTATACCTTGTTGGACTTTTTGATAGCTTGCATTGGTTAAAAAAAGGAGATCGGAACATTTCCAGAACAAGAATGGGCAACCCAAAGAAAGACAAAATGCACCATGAAGGCACTAAAAGTAAGAATGTTTCGGGCCTCCTGCCACGAGGTCTGTGCAGGGCCGTTCTGCTACTTAAGACACTGTTGGAGAAGAGAAGACCCTACAGACTATAGGCGGTAAAATCAACCATCTACTCCACACTGTGTCTGGCCTTGCAGATAAGTTTGACTCTCTGACCAACTGCGTTAATATTCTGGAAATGGAGGTCACAGCAGTAAAGACCGAGTCCACAGAAGCCAGGGAGAGATCGGAGGCAGCCCTGGGCACCACGCCCATGTTAGTGAAAGAAAACAGGCACCTCCGCTCCCGGCTTGAGGTTCTTGAGAACCAAGCTGGGGTGGCTAATTTACGGATTGTAAGCATGCCAGAACGGTGCGAGGGAGATCATTTGGCCCTTTTTCTACATGATTGGCTGAAACAACAGCTGGGGCATTCCTTTTCCGATCACCAGGTGACTATTCAAAAAACCTACCAGGTGGCCTTTCGTGGACGTCCTGAAAACCCCGAAGCTCCTTGGGCCGTTGTGGCTGTCTTGGATGTTGTGGGGTCGACAGACTTTGTGCTGGCACTGGCTCTCCAAAAGAAAGTATTGCTGCAGGATGGTAAGCAGGTACGACTTTATCCAGACCTCAGCTATGCGACCAAACAACAGAAAAAAATCTTTTGATGGAGTCCAGGCTATGCTACGGGGCACTGAAATTTCCCACAACATGTTGTTTCCTGCACGTTTGTGAATTCTCCACAAAGGGAAACTATTTATTTTTTCAGATCCTAGAGAGGCTCTTAAATGGGCTCAGCGTCATGGTTCACCACCTAGAAGGAGGGAACATTCAGACCAGTCTGACTTGAATGAAGATATCGAAGGGGAAACCTGACTTTTCAATCTGTGACCTGGAGTCAAGGTTTGCTTCTATTTAGAAGAATTCTAAGGTGGACATTATTATTGACTGTTATCTGGACTTTTCACAGTACAAGTTTAAACTCTGGAATTAATTTAGATTTGTTTGTGACGGCCGTTTGTTTCATCGACCATCACGTTTGGACAGTGACCTGCTCGAGTGGATCCTTTGCTGGGAGCGGTACGGTGAGAGGCTACATTTCGGTTTGGTTCTCTTTCATGAACTGTTTACAAACTGTTGCCCTGTTATTGGTTTGATTCTGGGCAATTGTGGGACTGACTGCCAGGTTCTAAGTTTAGAGGACGGTCGTCGACTTCCAGATTCTGGATTCCCCTGGGGCTGTATGGACCTGAGCTACGGGGCCAGTCAGTTGTTCATCCTCTGCGCCAATTTCTGGTCGGGGACTGATTGCCGGGTTCCGAGTTTGGAGGACAGTTGTTGACTCTCGGGTCTTGGATTCCCCTGGGGCTGTTTGGGCCTGAGCTACGGGGTTAGTCAGCTGTTTACCCTCGGCGCCAGTTCCTGGCTGGCGGTGCTGAAGTGGTGCTTCGGGAATTATCTTTTTCAGTGAATTGTCGCCTGTGCTGCTGTTTCTGGAACTGTCCTGAGGAGGAATTTCTGGAATCGTGGGAGTGATGTTCAATAACGTGGATTGTGAAAGCTTACAGAATTGTCAGTGAGAGTGGAGGTCTGTAGACTGGTCTGGCAGGATGTAACGGTGGGCACCTGGTTTGGGGACTCCCGGGGGAATAGAGGGCACTAGCTGGAGGGCTGTTGAAAAAACTCCTTCTCCTGTACTACACTGTGGCCACCTAGTTTATCTGGGTGACTCTGGTGGGTTAAGTGGGGTGTCTTACTTCTAGGACCCTATCTCTTGGCTGTGCTGGGCCAGCAACATCTGCAACAAGGTCATTTTCTCCTTTGAACTGGCTAATTATTTAAGCAATAAGGCATGACCAGGGGTTAGATTAACAGTCTGTTAATCACCCCCTAGGGGTGTAATGTGGCACAAGGCACAGCCGAGTGCCATATTGCCCCTAGGGGGTGATTAACTAACTGTTAATCTAACTCCTGGGAGTGCCTTATTGCTATTATAAAAAATTATTCCAAAAGAAAAGTGTTAAAAGTATACTTTTTGAATGTTTTCTTCATTTAGAGGGAGATTTGTAATAAAATAGTTCTTCCACCAACAGTTTCAGAATGCTGGTTCAAAATCAGAATGCAGCATTCCAGTCATTCAGCAGTGCTAAAGGATGGAATGCTGACAGGAAGAATCCATGTGCCATGGTAATCAGGCTGTACATGACAGTATAACATGGATTAATGTAAGGCTGTCAGAATCCTAACAGCCAATGAGATTGCAGCATTTCTGAGACCCTTCTTATAATTGTCTTTTCCACTTTGTTCCTGATCAAACTTCTGGCAGTTGGATAACCCTGACTAGGAGTGAAGATTTGGAATTATCTTGTTGTACTGCAGTGGAGGTCCATTCATTATTTCAGTGCTGATAGCAAGAAGGATTTCTTTTTTTTTCTATAAGGACAGCCCAGGTTTTTTGGTGGTTTTAACTTGGACTTTATTTTATTTTGGATTTGGACTGAAGAAACTGGTTTATTAATTTTCATTATTTGGATGACAGGGTAGTGAGAGGACCCCGTGTCCACTTATTTTATTTATTTTGTTCATTAGATTTGTAGTTTATGTTATTATTATTGTTTGGCATTGAGAGTGCTGCCCTCTCTCCCCAGTGGTGAGAGGACTGGGTGGGGAAGGAATTAATTATTTTAGTGCATATTATTTTTACCTCTCTTCCCCAGTGGTGAGAGGACTGGGTGGGGAAGGGGAATTAATTAGTTATTTGTTGTATTTTGTGTTGAGTTTGGGGAGTGAGAGCCCTTAAATCAACATTTTGAGATTTATTATGTGTTTTAATTCAGACTTTTATTTAGTTGTTAAATTATCATATAGGGTCTTGTATTTATTTAGTTTTGTGGAGTGGGTTAATTTTGTATTTTGGGACTGTTTATTTGTTGTTATTTACTTAGGGTGCTAAATATGTGTTGGGACGGCACAAGGACAGTTGGGTATTATTCCCCCTCCAGGCTCAGAGACCTCCATCCTTTTTCCTGTCCTTCCCTATCGCTAGAAGTTTACAGATGGTGTAGGGCTTTGGGGATTGTTGGAAGAAGGAGGAGGAGGAGGAGGACGAGGGCTGGGTCTGGAAAGGAAATGGAAAGGAGTGGGCAGATAGGGACAGTGGGGACCAGGAGATGCCCTGGGGTGAAATGGGTCCAGGAAACGAGTCCTCCCTGTCTGGTTCCCATACCCAAGGGTTCTGCTTGTAGTCAGTAGGTAGCACAGTCATCCTCGGATGCTCATCCTACTCAGGCAGTGTTCTGCAACGCCAGGTCTATTAAAAACAAGACTGCTATTATAGCTGATTTTGTTGGGACATCTGACCTGGTGTGCATCACTGAGACCTGGGTGGATGAGAATGCTGGCCCAGTTTTGACGGCAGCAATTCCAGCTGGATGCTCAGTGATACAATGCCTGAGGATGGATCATAGGGGCGGGGGTGTTGCTATCTGCTTTAGATCAGAACTGGGCCTAGTGGAGGTACCAGTGGGAACTACCAACTCCTTTGAATGTATCATGGGCGAGGGTGTGGGGTGCAGGATACTTCTCATTTACCGTCCACCAGGTGATGGGAATGTTTTCCTGTGGGAAGTCGCATACTTCATTGTCAACCTGACATTGGGGTCCCCTAGATGGTTGGTTCTGGGGGACTTCAGTGCCTGGGTCGACGATGAACTCTCACAATTTGGTCAAGACTTCCTCCAGTTAATGATTTCACTGAGCTTCACACAGGTTATTTCCTCCTCAACCCATATTGGTGGTCATTCATTGGATTTGGTGTTCCTTCTGGGGATAGAGATATCCGATTTGGTGGTGGAACCAGTCGGATGGTCGGATCATTACTCCATTGGGTTCAGTTTTGAGGCCACCCCTAGTAGGCTGGCCCCTATGGAGATGGTCCGGTATCACCCTTTAAGGGGTGTTTCCCCAGATGGCCTAATGGCAGTGCCGGACCTATCGGGCTTACCGAGTGATTGCATGGATCCAGGAGACCTGGTACTTGCCTATAACAAGGCGGTGGCAGGAGCCCTGGATTCCATTGCTCTTGTTCATGTTCATCCTCTCGCTGTTCGTCCCAGGTCTCCTTGGTTCGATGAGACTCTGAGGGAGTTGAGGAGAGTTGGATGAAGGTTAGAGAGGTGCTGGCGGAGGTCAGGCCTGGACTGTGACAAACTTAGTTTGATGGACCACTATGTGGTCTATCAATCCTCAATCTCTCGTAAGAAGGCAGAATTCCTGTCCAGAGAGATTGCTGCTGCACAGAATAGACCAGCTCAGCTCTTCCGGGCTGTGGACAGATTGTGCAATCCAATCTGTCTTCAGTCCAGAAGAACCTTTTCTCAAGAATGGTGTGAGGAGTTTGCTCTATTCTTTTCAGATAAGGTTGCCACAATCAGGTCTGATACCCATTTGACCCTTTCTAATGGGAGTTGTGATGGTCGGCAGGAGACGTCAGACACCCAGTTTGTGTGATCTGACTTCAGTCTTCCCACAATCAATGACATTGTGATGATCATCCAATCATTGCGTCCGACCAACTGGCAGGGTGGTAGGGCGAGAGCGATAAGCTGCCAGGGGTGGCCTGGAAAGGCAGTGTGGTGGAGCATGGAGAATGGGTGTTTTTGGCCAGTAGGCATGGTAATTGTGGGGTTTGTGTGAGCCTACATTCCACCTAAGAACCAAAACTCAGCTACATCATCCTTAATTGACTATCTTACCACCATCCCACATAGGGCTGATCAAGTCCTTGTGGGTGACCTCAATATTAACTGGCTCAACCCCACCTCCACCATCACCCGGGACTCCTTTGCTGCCATTGATATGGCACAGCTAGTCTCCAAACCCACAAGAGTAAACCCTAAGAGAGGTACCAGCTCCCTCCTTGATGTCATCATCACCAACCGCCCCAAAAAAATCCTGGACATCCAAATCCTCTCTGACTCACTCAGCGACCATTCCCCAACCATATTCCATTGGGTGACCACCCTGCCAAAACCCACCACCCAGCACACGCCTCGCCGGTGTCTCAAACCTGGCGGGCTGAAGAACCTCAGGCAATTTCTGGCCCAAACAAACTGGTTGCCCATTCACCATGCTCCAGATATAGACACTGCCCTCGCCTTCTTCTCCCATACATTTAATACAGCCTGCGACCTCTTCACACCCCTCACAGCTACCAAAACCAAAAAACATAAAGTGCCCTGGATTACCCCTGCCCTATTACAGTTACTTAGACATAGGGATAACCTGTGGCAGCTCGCAACAGAAACAGGCCGGATGGCTGATAGACAGGCCTACAACGCCACTCGGAATAAGTGCACCTGGGCAGTCTGAAAAGCCAAGGCCGACTACTATCAAGCCACCCTCACCTCCTCTTGGGGGTGTGCCCGAACCTTTTGGGACAATATCAAACAATTGAACGGGAGCACATGCTCCCCTTCCCCATCACATCTCAATATTGGCGGCACCAACATTACTGACCCGATAGGCATCGCAAATCACCTCAACTCCTCCTTCACGGACCTCAGCCCTATCCTCCCCAGTAACTTCTTTGACCCACTACCCTCCCTACCGACCCCAGATCACCGGCACCCTAGCTTCTACCTACATAGAGTAACTACCTCGGCTAGACTCCACCTGATCCGTACGCTAAAGAGTAATAGTCCCGCAACTCCACCGTGGACCCCACCATTCTCCTCGCACATACTGGACCAGGTCCTTGTCCCACTTACCAGCCTTCTCAATAAATCCCTCTGCCTGGGGCAGTTCCCCACAGCATGGAAAACGGCCATTGTCACTCCCATCCACAAAGGGGGTGATAGGTCCTCAGCTGGGAACTACCGGCCTATCTCTATACTCCCTCCCCTCTACAAAGCCCTTGAAAAACTGGTCGCTATACAGATTACTGAGTACCTGACTAAATACAACATCCTTTGCCCTGAGCAGCGCGGTTTCCGGGCAGGACACAGCACAGGCACAGTACTAGTGGAGTTCTCAACATTCCTACACACATCCCTGGACTCTGGCTCCCTAGCTGGGGCAGTGTTCATCGACCTTTCCAAGGCGTTCAACACTGTTTACCACCCCCTCCTACTGGGTGCATTCCACCAGGCTGGCTTCACTACTGGGCCACTCGCCTGGTGCACCAGCTATCTATCGGCCTGCTCCCAATGTGTCAAAATTAATGGAACACTATCAAAATCATGTCCCATCTGATCAGGGATTCCTCAGGGCTCCATCCTGGGACCTCTATTCTTCTCGCTCTACCTTAACACTCTGCCAAGTGAATGCACCAGAAATATGCTGCTGTACGCAGATGACGCTGTCATCTTTGCCTCCCACTGCAACCCTACCTCCCTTCAGGACTCCCTGCAGCTCTCGTATACTGATGCAGAAACCTGGTTCACAAAGCATAGACTGATCATAAATCTCAAAAAAATGAAAACAATGCTCTTTGCCCACCCCCAAAACAAAGTCAGCAATTTTCCACTCCACATCCTCCCTGGTTCCAAAAACGCTAGAGCAAGTACACTCGTTCAGGTACCTTGGGGTCACCTTTGACTCAGCCTCAACTACCATACCCACATTGACACCTTGCCTCAGCAGCCAATATGCGGCTGGGTATCTTATACCACTCACAAAAGCGCTTCCCCCGCTGCCTCCGGCTTGTGGTAACATCCTCGATATTATCCCTGGTAGACTACGGACTCCTGATCTACGGGGCTGCCGACACAACTGCGCTCAACAAAATCCACCTGTTACTTAACAAGGCATGCAGACTAATCACTGGGGCCCCTAGGTTTACACATTCATGCCAGCTCTACGGGCTGGCAACATTGCTGAACCTAGATGAACGATTGCATTACCAAACATGCCTAATAGCAAAAAAAACTCTCCTAGGACTGTCCCCCCCAGGGCTGACAGCCTCCCTCCCCATAGCCAAACCCCTGGTCTGTACACGGACTTCCCGCAAGACTACCTTCCAGACACCTAGAGCCAGGACCTCCCATGGTCAGAGGTCCTTCCCCCATAGAGCCCCTTCCTGGTTCAACTTGCTCCCTCTCCACGTCACAGATGCCCCAACGATCTCCAAATTCAAAACTGCACTCAGAAGTGAACTGTTCACCACACGAAATTGCACCTGTATAATCTGGGGCGCTACCCACTGTGCCCTTACAATGCCCACTGGGCAGCATCCAAACCACACCACGTATCTCCTCTGGCAAAATTACCACTGCTCTGCCGACTGCTCAAACTGCAGTATTGCTATATGTTACTGTAACCTGGCTTAAATTGCTCTGTTGATTTCGCCCTGGCAGTGTTACTATGTGCTGCTGTAACCTGGTTAATTTGCCACTGCTCCTGACTGCTCTTACCATTATATACTGCTGTAACCTGTTAAATTACCACTGCTTTACTGACTGCTCCATTTCCAGTCTCTATGTTGCCACAATAACCAATCTGGCCTCTCTGTAATATCGGTCCAATCACCGATTGATTGATGTACCCATATCCTGTAACCATAAGTGAGTTTTTGTATTTACTGCTGTATCTATCATGTTCTTCACAAACGTGTATGTTAATTCCATGTAACCTACATCCTGTAACATGAATGTCTGTACTGTATTTGTCCTCTTTGTGACGAGGTACCTTTGAAAATGAGTCCCTGGTTCAAAGGTTGCAAACTGATGTGCAAATAAATAAATAAAAAGTTCATGTTGAATATTTGGTGCAAAAAATCCAAAAAATGGCCATGTTACAAGCGTGCATTGCACAGTTTTTACACAAGCTCGTAACTTTGCCAATTTAAAAAATTTTCACTTCAGATTTTCAACATTGCCCATTTTTCACACCTCCTCATGAACAGTATAGTTGTCATTTCTCACATTCTGTCTGAAATGTGTCTTCGCACCATGGCACAGAATGGTGTGGACGCTGTGTGAAATCAACTTTCGGGATGGATTAAAAAAATCACAGTGCCAGCATTCATGAGAGAATTTCCCAAAAAGCCCATGTTGAAAATTTGGTTAAAAAATTCCATAAAATGGCCACGCTATGGCGTACATTGATCAGTTTCTACGCGCGCCTGTAACTTCACCAATTTTTCATAATTTTCCTCCTGATTTTCAACATTACCCTTTTCCACACCTACTCATGACCAGTATACATCTGTCATTTTTCACATCCTGCCCAAAACATGATTTCACAACTGTGGCACAGAATGGCGCGTTCACTGTGTGAACTCAACATTTGGGACAGATTAATGAAATGACAGTGGCATTCTTCATGAGGTGGGGTCCCCAAAATGCCACGTTGAAAATTGGGTGAAATAAATCTTGAAAATGCTCGAGTTACGTGCGTCCATTGAATTGTGGTGCCCACGTTGCCTTTCGGCACCCATATCTCGAAAATGATTTGAGATACGGATTTTTCGCTCTCTGTAGCTGACTAAGCATCTGTAGAGGTTTCAAAGTCATGATTACAGCTGCAGTGGGAATTTTTTCCATAGTTGCTATGGTTACTGAGATATTACCAAATTAGTGTTACAAGGGTTACTTTTCATGACTATAGGGCTGTGGTATGTCCCTACTTATGTGTAAGTGGGAGCGCAGAGCCTCTGGGCCCTGTGCTCCCAATTATACATATCATTATGTAACACTGGGTGGCATGAGGGGAACGCAGGGCCCTCCGGGCCCGCGCTCCCACAACTACATACCAGTTATATAACACTTTCTCAAAAAGAAGGGAAATTCATTGCAAAAAACTACATTAATGCATCAGTTAGGGTTTCTAATTAAAGTGTCAAAAGCTGGAAAATTCAGTGTTAGGGTTACCAATCCCACCACCCCACCATCCCCACCCTCCACACCAACAGGTGTTGGGGTATGCCTTGGGGTCATTGGGCCTAACTCTCACCCTGTTCTCCTGTACTGTACTGTACCATCTCATCTAGTTTACACATGGAATGGGGTAAGAGTTAGGGCCGACAACCCCAGGCACACCCTGATGCCTGTGGGGGTATGGAGGGTGGAGGGGTGGGGTGGTAGAGTTGGTAACCTTAACGTCGAACTTCCCAGCTTTTGACACTTTAATAAAAACCCTAACTTATGCATTAACATACTTTGTTCAATGACTCTTGAGCCCACTCCTATTGCATAAATCCATTTATCTTCACAGACATTGAATAAATAACATTTATCCATATAGTAGCTATGTCACAATCATTCCAGAACTCATTTAGAATATTCGCCTCAGTAGCAGTACTTCTCATATTCAAATGTGAATAACTTTAAAAGGAAAAAAGATACCATGGTACTGTGAGCATGAAAGTTGTTCAGTACAAAATTACCTACAAAATGAGTGGTGTTTCATTTATAGACACCTTATAGATTTGTTTATAATTAGCAAAAAAGAGCAGAAATGCAATTTTTTGTTCACTTTTTGGGCAAACATATGCAAAAAAAGATAAGCAATCAAAAGCAAATGTCCCTGCACTGACAGAAAGCTTCCCTATTGCATAAATGAAATATAGTGTATGGTGGAACACTATTAGGGATGGAAATCCATCCCTAGAATAGTGTTGTTATGCTGCAGTAGCTATGTTATTGTAGCTGTTATACTGCTCTAGCTACATAGCTTCTGCAGCATAATAACAATGAACGCTTTCACGCAAGCACAGTATGCTAACTCCACCAGTCAGGAAGTGGTGGCAGTGGTGAAAGCAGAAGACAAGGAGAGTGGCGTGAAGACAAAAACCCCAAAACATAAGGACACAGCTGTGCACCTCCTTGCTCCTTTTATCAGTAATAGCAGACCATACACTATAAAGGTATGGTCCTCCATCTATTACAACCATGAGTTGCCATCTCGAGGTTGCCATGGCGACCAAAACCTCTTGAGCTTCACTCTCGAGGTTTAAACAGTCGCCATTGTCAACCTCTCAATGGCAACAAACGGTTGTTATAGATAGAGGACCATACATTATCCTCTATGTACAATGTTGAGCTGTCAGATAAACGATTTATTTACACTTGTGGTGTTTGACCTCGAACACCTAACTCATGGCATATGCCACTAGTGAGGTTACCTGAGGTCAAACAGCACTTGTGTAGATAAATCATTTATCTGAGAGCTCTCCATTGTCTATCCCATATATATATATATATATATTTATTCTTTGCAAAAACTTAATTAACGCATCAGTTAGGGCTGATGTCATAGCACAAATGTTTGGAAATTCGATGTTAGATTTCCACCCTGTCACCCCAGCCTCACTTTCATCCTCCACACACCAACAGATGTTCAGTGTCATGGGTTATCAGCCCAACTCTCACCCCATTCCATATGTGGCAAGCTGACATGCTACAGTATAGAGAATGGGGTGAAAGTTAGACGGATGACCCCATGGTTTACCCCAATGTCTATTAGTGTGTGGAGGATGAGGGGTGGGAGGGTGGCAGGGGGGTAACCCTAACATCGAATTTCCAAGCCTTTGTTGCTGTGATATCAACCCTAACTGATGCATTAATGAAGTTTTTTTGCAAAGAATTTCCTTACTTTTTGTAAAAGTGTAATGTAACCAGTAAATGGTATGTGTCGGTGGGAGCTCCCAACAAACTGCCCATTTGTGCATAATGATATTTGTCTGTGGGAGCGTGGGCCCTCCGGGCCCTGCACTTCCACTTACACATAACTACGGAGCCATACAGCAGCCCTATATGGCAAGAAACAGTTGTAACACTAATTTGCCAATATCTCAGTAACCATAGCAGCTATAAAAAAAATTTAAGTGCCAGAGCCCAATACATCTGCTGGTCCAGATGGGATACAGTCAAACTTTATTATTGAATAGCTCAAGAGCTGCAGGGACCACTTATACTTCTCTTTAATGCTTCTGTTAAAGAGGGTAAAACACTTTCAGTTTGGAACATGGCAACTATCACTCCACTATCTAAGGGTGGTAGTAGGCAGGAGGTCGGTAATTACAGACCAATTAGTTTGACCTCTGTAATTGGTAAATTATTGGAAAAACTATTGCAGCAAATATTAATTACCCATATGAAAGAAAAGGAATGTTTAGACATCTCATAACATGGTTTTTCGCAGGGAAGATCTTGTCTAACAAACCTTTAGAATTTTTTTGAACCAGTAAGTGAGGCCTTGGATAAGGGGATGCCGGTGGATGTCATCTTTTTAGAGTATGCCAAGGCTTTCAATTCAGTATCTCATGGGGTATTAATTGAACTACTGCTGAAATGGAAATTTCACCCTCAGTGAATAAGATGGATTGCATCTTGGTTGGATCAAAGAAAACAGAGGGTTGCTATTAAGGGTTATGTTTCATCATGGGATAAATTCAAGAATGGAGTTCCCCAGGGTTCTGTCCTGGGTCCTACCCTTTTTTAATATTTTCATTGCATCAATGCAAACATCACAGAATGCCTGGGTGGGTAAATATGCGGATGATTGTAAGGTTGGGGCAGTTGTCTATAATAAGACAACTGCAGCTGCTTTACAAAACAATCTAGATAGTTTAAATCAATGGGCAAAGGAAAATAATATGTCATTCAATGTGGCTAAATGTAAGGTAATGCATTTTGGAAAATATAACCCAGGAATTAACTATATACTTAATAACAAAATCCTTGCTACAACAGAGAATGAAAGGGATCTTGGGGTTATTATAACTAATAAATTATCTCAAGATATGCATACTATTAATACAGTTAAAAAGTGTCCTAAAATATTGGGGTGTATTCTTAGACATGTTACAAGCAGAGAGTCCGAGGTGCTTATACCACTGTATTCTAGTTTGGTGAGACCCCATCTGGAATACTGTGCACCTGTTTGTGCATCCACTTCTATAAAAGGTAAAGTAATGGTGGAAAAAGTTCAAAGAAAGATTACTAAGAAGATAAACCATATTAAATCTTATGATTATCAAGATAGACTTAAACATTTAGGACTATATTCATTGGAGTATAGGGCCATTAGAGGGGACTTATGTCTAGCTTTTAAGGTATCTAGAGATGAAACGATATTAGAGACTATAGGGCTGGTACAGAACAGGGGAATAAATAGTATGAGATCACATAATTTGAAATTTAATAAACCTGTAAATAAAACATCCAAGAGAGGTAGTTGTTTCACTCAAAGAGTGGTAGCATTATGGAATTCATTACCAAGTGTTATTGTACAAACTGAAAATCTTGACCAGTTTAAAAAAAAGACTAGATACAGTATGTACATGGGTGAAAAGAAATTCTCTTACCACCACTAGAGATAAACTGGTGGCGAGTTCATTATAGGTCTTTGGCCTACTGAACCCGTAATATACTATGAACCTATTGTAATCGTGACAGCGAGACCTCTACGCGAGATAGTCAACTAAATCTGTATCTCGCATCGTTTCTGAGATACAGGCACCGAAAGCGCTGTGGGCACCGCAATGTTATCCTATGGGAAAAATCTTTACTTCTTTATGGCATATCTATGGAACCGATTTTTTTTATGCCTAAACAGCACAATTCACATCTCTGGGACACCTCCCTTTATACCCTGCAAATTTCAAGCCAAAAGACCAAGCCATTTATTTACAGTGTAATGTTTTATTTATTTATTTATTAGAAAAGTCAGATTTACAACCTTTGAGTCATGGACTCATTTACAAAGGCACCTCATCGCAGGGGGGTTAGACAGAGTTACATAGTGTGGTTACAACAGTGAGAACAGTGCAGGTGCAGAAAAATGTACCTGGTAATTGGTATGTGTTGGTGGGAGCATGAGCTCTTCGGGCCCCACTCTCCCACTAAACTGCCCATTTGTGCATAATAATATGCATCTGTGGGAGCATAGGCCCTCTGGGCCCTGCACTGCCACTTACACATTAGTATGAAGCCATACAGCAGTGCCATAATATTCCAAAGAAACCCTTGTAACACATTTTTGCCAATATTTTCATAACCGTAGCAAGTAGGGAACAAATTCCACTGCAGGTGTAATCTATGATTTCCAAACTTGTTTTGTAGCTTAGGTCACCTTATGGTGACCTAAGCTGCATGTAGCGAAAAATCCGTATCTCACTTCATTTTCGAGATACGGGCGCCAAAACTCACCATGGGCACCACAGTGTTATCCTACAGGAAATTGCTCAACATCGGAACACTGTAACTTTGGGCCCATTGAATGTTTTGGTACCAAAGCACCAAAAGGCACATCTGGGGGACCAGGGCTTGCCACCCTACAAATTTCAGGCCAAAAGCACAATCCACCTTGGCACAATGAAGTGACAAAGAAAACACATTAGAAAATGTGTTCATGCAGTGTTATCGCGATTACTTTAATGTGTTCGCAGCACTCCTATCTCTATTATGGAAATGTTGTCACGCATAGAAAAATGTTGTCGAGGTTACTTTTTTTTTATCGCGATTATTCTCGCGGCAACAAAAAAATGTTGCCGTGATCAAAAAACAGCAGAATGGTGGAAAGAGTTTGAAAAACATATTTCCAGACTACCTGGTGAAAAACTAATGCCAGGGTCAGGTTCCTTAGGGCCCGATTATGTCAACACAACTGTTGGTGTTTGCCAAAGGGCATTATTTTTTGAGTTGCAAACTTTTTTGTCTCTCGCTAACTGAAAACAAGATGGTGGCAGCACGAAAACACATTCAGGGAGCACGACAACAAAAATGTAATCGCAAAAGTTTTCACAATGCACATATAAATTTTCCCACAGGCTATAATGGGACATGAAAAAGTTCAATAACTTTTGAACGGAGCAATATTTATTCACCAAATCTTCAAAATGTACCAGGTCAACCCAGGCCACATATAGACAAGCAAATTTGAATCCACTTGAACGCATTCTTCAGTCCATTATGGCCGACCAAAAAATGTGCAAAACTTGACCCTTTGTATGGTTTTGGATGCTCCACGGTTCTGCAACCATACATCTGACTGGAATGAAACTTTCGAGATGCACAGATATATGTTTGGCGGCTGTGCATGCAAAGTTTCTGGCAAATCGGACAAACAGTCACAAAGTTATTAAAGTGCAAACTTTTAAGTTTAACATAGACGTGATCGTGCATCCCTAACTATACTATAGTATATATATTCATTGCAAAAAACTACATTAGTGCATCAGTTAGGGGGTTTATTAAAGTCTAAAAAGCTGGGAAATTTGATGTTAGGGTCACCAAACCTACCATCCCACCCCCACCCTCCACACACCAACAGGCGTAGGGGTGTGCCTTAGGGTCGTAGCCCCTAACTCGCACCCCATTCCATGTGTAAACAAGATGAGATGGTACAGTATAGGAGAATGTTAGGCCCAATGACTCCAAGGCAAACCCTGATGCCTGTTGGTGTGTGGAGGGTGGGGGTGGGGTGGTAGGGTTGATCACCCTAATGTCGAATTTCCCAGCTTTTTACACTTTAATAAAATCCCTGACTGATGCATTAACATAGTTTTTTACAATGAATTTCCCTCCTTTTTGAGAAAGTGTAATGTAACTGATATGTGGTTGTGGGAGCGTGGGCCCTCCCCACCCTGCACTCCCCTCACACTACCCATTGTTGCATAATGATATGCATAGGTGGGAGCATGGGCCCTCTGGGCCCTGCGCTCTCACTTACACATAAGTAGGGACATACTGCAGCCCTATAGTCATGAAAAGTAACCCTTGTAACACCAATTTGACAATATCTCAGTAACCGTAGAAACTGTGGAAAAAGTTCCACACAGTTGCAATCATGACTTCGAAACCTCCAGGGGTGCTTAGTCCACCTAAAGCTGCAGACAGCGAAAAATCTGTATCTTGAATAGTTTTCGAGATACGGGAACCGAAAGGCGACATGGGCGCCACAATTCAATGGACACACATAACTCAGGTATTTTCAAGATTTTTTTCACCCAATTTTCAACATGTCATTTTGGAGACCCCACCTCATGAACAATGTCACTGTCATTTTGTTAATCTGTCCCGAAAGTTGAATTTGCACAGTGAACGCACCATTCTGCGCCACAGGTGCGAAATAATTTTTTAGGCAGGATGTGAAAAATGACAGCTGTATACTGTCCATGAGGAGGTGAAGAAAATGGTAATGTTGAAAATCATGAGTGAAAATATGAAAAATTGACAAAGTTACAAGCGCGCTTAGAAACTTCAAAATCCATGCTCGTAATGTGGCCATTTATGGGAAATTTGTAACCAAATTTTCAACATGGGCTTTTTGGGAAATCCCCTCATGAACACTGTCACTGTAATTTTGTTAATCCAACCCAAAAGTTGATTTCGCACAGCGACCGAGCCATTCAGCGCCACAGGTGCGAAAACACATTTTGGGCAGGATGTGAGAAATGACCACTGTACTGTTCCTGAGGAGGTGTTAAAAAATGGCAATATTGAAAATCTGGAGTGAAAAATATAAAAAATTGGCGAAGGTACAAGCGTGCGTAGAAACTGTGCAATGCACGCTTGTAACACGGCTGTTTTTTTGATTTTTTGCACCAAATTTTCAACATGGGCTTTTTGGGACCTCCCCTCATGAACACTGGGATGGTCATTTCATTAATTGGTCCTGAAAGGTGATTCCACACAGCAACTGCAAAATCACTTTTCAGGACCGAGTAACGAGATGACAGAGCCATTTTTCATGAGGTGGGGTCCCAAAAACCCTATGTTGAATATTTGGTGCTAAAATCTCAAACAGTGGCTGAGATATCAACATAAGTTGTCCCCCCCCCCATTGACTGGCATTATATGGCTTACTTTTGATTCTTCAGTTTGCGGTTTGGCTTTGAAGAGTGCAGACATGTCCCAGTCCAGAGAAGATCACTGCTCCTGACCTCTGGAGGTAAGTATGGGTAAGTGGGGGTGCGTGGAGTTGGGTACTCAGTGGGAGGGTGTGGATGGGGGAGGAGGGACTGGGGAGATGATGAGGGACCATTTTCTTTTTTGCAGGTTTAAAAAAAAAACTGAAATATTTTAAAAAAACAATGCCCCTAGGTAAACACTTACAGCTGTGTTTACCTAATAGAGGCCTGAGGAACATGCTCCCAACATTTAATTTTTTTTTTTTGCGAGTCCCCCAACATGACTCAGGTGCAATGCTCCATGCTGCATTGAACTGCCATGCTTTGCTGAACAGCATGGCAGTTCAATGCAGGACGGTGCATGACTTGATGCATGACAGTGCATCAATATATTTTCCGACATGGGGTACCCATTCCCCATGTCAGTAGTAGTTCCTCCACATCCCCCTCAATTTGGGACACTGGGTAGCCCAAGCCCAGTGTCCCAATGCAGTGTTGTCCCATTTATTTACTTTGATGCAGAATCCTGCATTGAAGTAGCTTGTCCAACTTTTTGGCTGACATCAGGGTGCCCAATCCCCGAGTCAGGTTGTTTCTCCCCCCCACTAGTGTGGTACACTGGGATCCCACCCCAGTGTGCCAATTTTATATGAAATATTTCCGACGTCAGGATGCCCCCCCTTCCGGTGTTGGATGCCCTCCACCCCAAGCCCGTTTTTTTTAATACTGAAAGCCTGACATCAGGGTGCCCTATCCCCGAGTCGGGTTGTGTTCTCCCCCCACTACTGTGATACACTGGGAGCCCATCCCAGTGTGCCAATTTTTTTTATTAACCTGTAAATTAAGAAAACCATCCCCGATATCTTCTTTTTACCTGTGAAAAGAAAACAGACCCTCGTTGTCTCCCCAGTCCCCCCTCCACCATCCCCATCCCCCCATTGAGCGCCCACCTCCCGGCACCCCATACTTACACTCCAGAGGACAGGAGCAGCAATCTTCTCTGGACCGGGGGCACATCTGCACTCTTTAAAGCTGAACTGCGATCTGAGGAATCAAGGTAAGCAGCATAATGGAAGTCAATGGGCGGGGGGTTCAACTTATGTTAATATCTCTGCCATTTTTTAGATTTTAGTACCAAATTTTCAACATGGGGTTTTTGAGACCCCACCTCATAAACAATGTCACTGTCATCTCATTGCTCGGTTACACCAGACTAGCAAAAGGCACACTTGTTTGGTAGACCCTTTCAACCCTGAAAATTTCATGCCAAACAACCAAACCCTCTGGGCTGTAGGCAAGTTCAAAGAAAAATCCCAGCAAAGTCAATGGGTAAAAAATATTTTTTTTCACCTCTTCGTAACTTGGAGACCACACCAGAGGGGAAACTTCCCAGATCGAGAGAGCTACCCAAAACGAAGGGGCATACCGACTTTCATGCAAATCCGTTCAACAGTTGCAAAGTTATTAAAGTGCAAAAGTCAGTGTTTAACATTGAAGTGACTACTCAACCCTAACTATAGGGGCGACTGTGCCCTGTAATGTAAAATATATATATATATATATATATATATATATATATATATATATATATATATGATACATGATGGGCATGAGTGTGATATGGAAAATAATTTCACTCCTCTAGAGTGACCTCTGAATACTCACGAGTGGCAAAGCCACGAGTGAGGTTTCAGAGGTCACTGTACAGGACTGAACATATTTCCCATATCACACGAGTGCACATCATGTATCCTTTTTATACAATGGGGCCTCATTGTTGCAAAATGTACAATTTGCATGGCTTTGCATGATTGCGCGGTTTTGCATGGATTTGCACAGCTTTGCATGGGTTTTGGAGTGTAATAAACGGCATTTATTTTAACTCTGCTGATGTCATCAGGATTTATTTCACTGCAGTGAAAATAACTTGTTTTATCTCACTGGAATATGTCTCACCCCCATTGTATAAATAAATGCCCCATACTGCACTTTTGCTTATCTCTCTGTCATACGTTTTCCCATAGTCAGTACAGTCATCTATGTGTAGTGTAACGTATCCAGACCTAATCCCTACTCCCTGTTCTTAAAGCCTTCAAGGCACCAAGTTCTAAGCTGTCAGACTTCAAGCCAACAAGTTCTAAGCTGTCAGCATTGTGTAACTATATTCAATATAACATAAGTAAGTAGGCTTGTATGTATGTGTATATGTATACAAAGTATGTAATGTCCTCTTAATTCATGTAAACAAAGTATGTAACGGCACTCCTAATTCATGACGCCAATGTGTAACTCAACTGCTATGTATCATGTACACTACTGCTCTCCTCTGTACCCCCCCCCCAGGTCGCACCGTGAGATGAGCATTTGTTGCTCAGTGTGCCATTCCTGGTGAAACATTTCAATAAATAAATTAAAATATAGGGGCGCGATAGTGCCCCTATAGTTAGGGTTGGTACAGCCTTTCAATGTTAAATCTCAATATTTGCACCTTAATAACTTTGTTATTTTTCAAGCAAATAACCCAAACGTTGGTATGTGCTGTCATGTTGACAGTGTCCCAAGATGTTGAAAGTTTCATGATGCCAGCTTTTACGGTTTCGAAGATTTGAAGTGGTCAAAAACACAAAAAGGAATTTTTTTTTTTCATAGGATAACATGGGATTTTTGTTCTCTTGTACAGCACACACAGAATTAAGTTTGCTGCTGATACTTTCAGGGATGATGGGGTGTATGCCAAGGGTGTGCCTTTGGATACTTTGGTGAAAACATATATAACCATTTTTTAATTATAACAGGACCCAAGGCAGCATGGGTTCACAGCGGAAAGGTCATGTCAGACGAATCTAATTGATTTCTTTGACTGGGTGACCAAAGTAGTAGACCAGGGAGGGGCTGTGGACATGGCCTACCTAGACTTTAGCAAGGCATTTGACACAGTCCCACACAAGAGATTAGTAGTCAAATTAACCAGCCTGGGAGTGGGTCCCAAGGTGGTAGCCTGGGTAAAATATTGGCTAAACAACCAGACACAGAAGGTAATTGTAAATGGAGTCCACTCTGAAGAAAGAGGGGTTACTAGTGGGGTACCGCAGGGTTCAGTACTGGGTCCAGTCCTTTTTAATGTCTTTATAAGTGACATTGCAGAGGGACTGGAAGGAAAAGTATGCCTCTTTGCAGATGACACAAAGATCTGCAACAGGGTTGATACACAAGGAGGCGTGGAAAGGATGAGAAGGGACTTGGCAAGGTTGGAGGAATGGTCAGAAGTATGGCAGCTTGGATTCAAGTAAAGAAGTGAAGTAATGCACCTGGGAAACAAACCCAGGGAAGATTACACAATGGGGAGAGGTAGTAACAACAACAAAAATGGAAAGAGACCTAGGGATAATCATATCAGATGACCTTAAGGTTGGCAAGCAATGCGAAGGCGGTAGGGAGGGCTGGGGGATACTGGGATGTATAGGGAGAGGTATCACCAGCAGAAAACAGGAAGTTGTTATCCCCCTGTACAGACAGTTGGTGAGACCCCATCTGGAGTACTGCGTTCAGTTCTGGAGACCCCATCTCCACAAGGACATAGACAGGATGGAGGCAGTTCAGAGGAGGGCAACTAAAATGGTGCAGGGTCTGCAAGAGAAGCCATACGAGGAGAGACTAAAGGAGCTTAATATGTATACCCTTGAGGAAAGGGGGGCATGATAGAAATGTTTAAGTACCTCAGTGGAATCAACAAAGTCCAAGAGGGTAGCATCTTTCAGAAAAAGAGATGTGCAAGAACAAGGGGACACAATTTGAAGATAGAGGGGGGACGGCTCAGGGGCAATGTGAGGAAGTATTTTTTCACAGAGAGGGTGGTGGACGCATGGAACAGCCTTCCTGAGGAGGTTGTGGGGTCTAAAACTGTGGGAGAATTCAAGAATGCATGGGACAGACATAAGGCAATTTTTGTGGGGGGTAGGAAGAAATAGGCTGTTGGTTAAATAGGATCTGCAGCTTATCCTCTAGGTAGGGAAATGGGCAGACTAGGTGGGCCAAGCTGTCCTTATCTGCCGTCAAAGTCTATGTTTCTATGTTTCTAGATGCAAGACAAGCAGTGCTCAGGGTAAATAGCATTTATCATTCGAACAGTAAATTGCAAATGGTAAATTACATTTACCAATCGCAATTTACTGTTTGAACGGTAAATGTGCAAAAGTTAAATGCCATTTACCATTCGAACAGTAAATGTTCGAATGGTAAAAGGCATTTACCATTCGCACTTTACTGTTTGTGGTCACAGCTTTTAGTGCCGATTGCTGCCATCTTGTTTTCAGTTAGTGATGCTGAAAACTGAAATATTTAAAAAAAACAATGCCCCAGGTAAACAATAACAGTTGTGTTTACCTAATGGAGGCCTGAGGAACACGCTCTCAATATTTTTTGCAAATCCCCCAACATGACTCAGGTCCAATGCTCCATGCTGCATTGAACTGCCATGCTTTGTTGAACAGCATGGCAGTTTGATGCAGGACGGTGCATGACTTGATGCATGACAATGCATCGATATATTTTCCGACATGCGGGTACCCATTCCCTTTGTCAGTAGTAGCTCCTCCACATCCCCCTCAGTTTGGGACACTGAGTAGCCCAAGCCCAGTGGCCTGATGCCAGTGTTGCCCCATTTATTTACTTTGATGCAGAATCCTGCATCAAAGTAGCTCGTCCAGCTTTTTGGCTGACATCGGGGTGCCCAATCCCCAAGTTGGGTTGTGTTCTCCCCTGACTAGTGTGGCACACAGGGAGCCCACCTCAGTGTGCCAATTTTATATGAAATATTTCCAACATTGGGATGCCCCCCTCCCGGTGTTGGAAGCCCTCCACCCCAAGCCCATTTTTTTAATGCCAAAAGCCTAACTTTGGGGTGCCCAATCCCCGAGTCAGGTTGTGTCCCCCCCACTAGTGTAACACACTGGGAGCCCACCCCAGTGTGCCAATTTTTTTTTTAAATGAACCTGTAAATTAAGAAAACCGTACCCCAATGTCTTTTTTTTACCTGTAAAAAGAAAATGGTCCCTCATCGTCTCTCAAGTCCCCCCTCCCTCATCCCCATCCTTTCACTGAGCACTCACATCCCCGCACGCCCCCTTACCCCATACTTACCTCTGGAGGACAAGAGCAGCAATCTTCTCTGGACTGGGGACACATCTGCACTCTTCAAAGCCGAACTGCAATCTGAGGAATCAAGGTAAGCCATATAATGGGAGTCAGTGGGGGGGTTCAACTTATGTTGATATCTCGCCCATTTTTTCAGATTTTAGCACCAAATTTTCAACATGGGGATTTTAGGACCCCGTCTCATGAACAATGTCACTATCATCTTGTTACTCAGTCCCAAAAGGAGATTTTGCAGTCGCTGTGCAGAATCACCTTTCGGGACTGATTAACAAAATGACAGTCCCAGTGTTCATGAGGAGAGGTCCCAAAAAAAATGTTAAAAATTTGGTGCAAAACATCCAGAAAACAGCCATGTAACAAGCGTGCGGTGCACAGTTTCTATGCATGCTCATAACTTCACCAATTTTTAATATTTTCACTCCTGATTTTCAGCATTGCCATTTTTTTAAACCTCCTCATGAACAATACAGCTGTCATTTCTTACATCCTGCCCGAAATGTGTTTTCTCACCTGTGGCGCAGAATGGCGTAGTCATTGTGCAAGATTTTCTGGATGGATTAAAAAAATCACAGTGCCACTGCTAATGAGTGGAGTTACCAAAAAGCCCACGTTGAAAATTTGGTTAAAAAATTTCCAAAAATGGCCACATTACGAGAGTGCGTGTGCAGTTTCTACGCACACTGGTAACTTTTCCAATTTTTTATATTTTCCCTCCTGATTTTCAACATTACCCTTTTCCACACCTCCTCATGAACAGTATACAGCTGTCATGTTTCACATCCTGCCTACAACATGATTTCGCACCTGTAGTGCAGAATGGCGCGTTCACTGTGCAAACTCAACTTTTGTGACAGATTAATGAACTAACAGCGACATTTTTCATGAGGTAGGGTCCCCAGGAAGCTATGTTGAAAATTGGGTGAAAAACAATCCTGAAAATGCCCGAGTTACATATGTCTGTTGAACTGTGGTGCCCATGGTGCTTTTCGGTGCCTGTATCTCATAAATGATTCGCGATACAGATTTTTTGCTCTCTGCAGCTTAGTCTACCTGCACCCATGGAGATTTTGAAACCATGACTACAATTGCAGTAGCATTTTTTCCATAGTTGCTGCGGTTACTGAGATATTGTCAAATTAGTGTTACAAGGGTTACTTTTCATGGCTATAGTGGCTATAGGGCTGTGATATGTCTGTACTTATATATAAGTGGGAGCGCAGGGCCTCTGGGCCCTGCACTCCTACTTATGCATATCATTATGCAACAATGGGTAGCGTGAGGAGAGTGCAGGGCCCAGGGGGCCCGCGCTCTCACAACCTCATACCAGTTACATTAGACTTTCTCAAAAAGGAGGGAAATTCATTGCAAAAGACCACATTAATGCATCAGCTAGGGTTTTTATTAAAGCGTTAAAAACTGGGAAATTCAACATTAGGGCTACAACCCTACCCCCACCCTCCACACACCAACAGGCATGGGGGTGTGCCTTGGAATCATTGGGCCTAACTCTCACCCCATTCCATCTGTAAACAAGATGAGATGGTACAGTATAGGAGAATGGGGTGAGAGTTAGGCCCAATGACCCCAAGGCACATTCCATGAGTAAGGTAAAATAGGTGTAGTATAGGACAAAGGGGTGAGCATTAGGGTTCAAAATGCCAAAACACATCTGTCATACCTGTTCCTGCATGCACAGTGGAGGTGCAGTCTTACACTTGGCAACCCTAAAGTTGAATTTCCCTACTTTTGATGTTGCAACCCTAATGGTGCATTAACAAAGTTTTTGCAAAGTTTTTGCATTAAAAAAAAATGTATATGTTTATATATACACACATATATATATATATATATGTACATATATATACACATACATATATAGATATATATCTATTATAGTGGCACGGTCATGCCACTATATTTAGGGTTGAGCAGGAGTTTCTGTTAGACCTCAAATTTTGTACTTTAATATCTTTAGAACAGTTCAATGGATTTGCACGAAATGTTGCATGCACCATCTTGTGGAGTAGCTCTATTGATATGCCATGTTTCGTTCCAGTCAGATATGCAGACTCCAAGATACAGATAGTGAAATAATATAAAAAATCACTGTTTTTTGGCTTTTTTATTTTTATATCACCTTGTGTCCATATGGTTTGGAATTTTGATCTGCAATTTTCAGGGTAGAAGGGGTTTGACCCACAGATGTGCCTTTCACTGGTTTAGTGAAGAAAATATTAATTTGCTCCAAAGTTATTACATTTTAAAATTTCAGCTCTGAGCATACTCAGTATAGTCTTTTGGATAGCTGCTTGGAACAAAAAAAAAATTTGGTTCATACAAAAAAAAGATCCTTTTTCATATGGGTCAATTCTTTTTCATTTGGAAAAAGTCCTTCTTTGTTTGCCACCATCTTGTTTCTATTTAAAAAAAAATGTCAAAACCACCCCCAAAAGTGACATCCTACACAGAGAACAAGACATGTGTCTTGCTCACTGGGACCCTGTTAGGTGGATTTTGCACTTGACTGGTGGAAAAATTACCCCCAAATAATTTTTTTTAATTTTCTGCAGCCTTCTTCTTGACTCGCTTCTACTTTTTCCATATGGCCTTTTTCCTGCACCCAAGTCAAACACTACTAGACTCTCACTTGAAGGTGCATTAATTACTGTTCCCACTACTGTAGAGAAACAATTTAATGAGAGCTTTATCAGTTTATTTAGTTAATTATACCAACTTTCTTCAAGTGATCAGGACAGTCTTAACCTCTCCTCCAACAGCTTGACACTGGATGTTCTCCTTTATATTTCAAAGCAATCTCTCCTAGTGAGACCTATAAGCTTCTGCTTTCCTTACCTAATAGTGGAACTAGAAGTAATGAACTAGACCCCCAGTTCATGAAACTAACTGCCCCTGCTATCCCTCTATCCCATAAAGCATTTTTACTCTTTCACTTGTCTCATCAACTCTTTCTGCCATTCTAAAGGAGTCCCAGGCAGTGCCAGTGCCAAAATGATGGAAACCTCCACTTGTCGAGAACTAACAACCAATCTCCATTTATCTCCATTGAGTAAGCTCTTTGAAAAAACTGTGTTTGCACAATTGCACTCCTATATACAGTAAACCAGCACAACCTCCTTGCCTCTGAACAGCATGACCTCAGGAAGGAACTCGGCACTAACACTGCCCATATCTCCTGAGTTGGTAAATATTTTACAGGTAGATCCCAATGTGTTTCACCTGAAAACATGTGCTCTGCTACTCAGTCTATGAAGTACAGAGTACCAGAAAGATATATCCCGTGCCTTCTCCTCTTCTCCTTATTTACAAACAACATCCTCCAAACTTGCAACAACTGTAATACTCAACTGTTTGCTGATGATCTCATCATTTTCTTTAGCTCAATGTCACTGATCAGTCTCAAAGCTTGATTACTTTTCCCTTATCTAAAGTTGGTTCCTAAGGAACAGGCTACTACTTATGTTAAAATTATTAAATACATGCTACTGTATTTGGCCCTAAACCAAAATTCTCCAACTAGTCACCCCCCCCCCCCATGAAAATCTTGTCTAATCTGATGGTCAGATCATGGCGCCAATATATATCTTCAAATACCTAAGGGTCACAATTGATCCCTCCCTCACCTACTTGGACCACAATGATACTCTGAATAAAAGAAGCCACCAAAAAAATTAGGTTAAGTAAATGGACTGAAGCACTCCATGGCACCTGAAGTTTGATTCATCATTGTCACAAGTACTCTGCTGCCTATACTGGATTATGCTTCTCCTATTTACTTCCAACTGACTGTGAAAGACATCACCTAGCTAAGCACAGTTTACATCGTATAATAATTTGCCTCATTGGCCCCTTTTAGATCCCACCACTAAGACCTTTACCGTAGCCTTAGCTGGCTCTCTGCACAGGTACACAGGGACTTTACCCTCAGCTGCCTGAAGTCACTAGGCACTCCTAACCTCTCTCCTTTGTCAAGGTTCCTAAGGCACAAAATAAATGCAAGTGACCTGTGCTGTCTGTTCACTTTCTGCTTGGAGTACTACAGGTAAGTTCTAACGTGGGCAAGATGGCTTTCTCCTCTGCTGGCCCATTCCTCTGGAATGCCCTTCCAGTGGGAATCATAACTGCCCCCTACCACCCCCTCTTTAAATCACAGCTTCTGGGTCACCTATTGAGTGTATCCCACTGCAATTGTGTAGCCTATGTAATAGGTGACTGACATCAATTTATATATGCCATGTTAGTACTGTCTGTACTCACTATACAATATCAGCACCAGTATTTACTAATTGTAGTACGTAAATCTGTATGGCACGCCACAACCCTTAATCATGTGTTTTTGTGTCTCTTTACTGAAACTGTATTGAACTTTGTTTAGTTTGTTTTTATCTAGATTTTGAGTTACTCTTAAAAATGTATTTCCCAGATTGTTTATAACCATGTATCTTTTATCTCCACTCATTTCTTTGCCTATTTAGGCATGGGTTGTTCCTTAAAAAGGTCCCTCGGACCAGTGTTCTTACTTACCCAGTCAACAAACAAACAAACAAACAAATAAATAAATAAATAAATAATAAAATCTGCCACAATGTAGTCACAAATTTACCCTTCCCTCATGAAATGTATTTGTGTGGTCCTTAAACATATCTTGCCTGCCCAAGGATATCCCTATATAAACTGACTATAAAAACTAATATAGTATACCAAACTACACATACCCCATGAATGCAAGACATCATGGGAAGTATATGCAAATTACTATGCATACACTTCCACTGATGTTTTGCATTAAAGAGGTATGTGTAATTTGGCGTTTCTTTGAAACTTAGCTTTATTGCAAATGTCCATTCAGGATATATCTTGCTTTTGCACTTAAATTCATGCCTTTAAAATTTCTTTTATATTTTGGGCTCACTGAGACCCAAATGAATGAGATCATGAGACAGGTTCCTTTCTTGCTCTTGGCTCAGGTAATAGGGGTCATATGGACAGTGCAGAGATGGGTGATGCTATTTTGGGGTCGTACAGGGCACTCCACTGCTTCCTAACAGAATTTGACATACAGAAAGAGGTGTGTCTGTCTGCAGGGGGTGGATTCTTGACTGCAACAACAGCACAACATACACTTATGCATACCCCCTGTTCATATGCTAGTGGTCACATATCGGTGGTGTGATTTCTAACATATTGAACTGTGATAGCCACAAGGGTGGCCCATGGCATGTGTCTTGAGCACATGTTGCTACTACAAAAGTCATTCTCCTTGCCCTGTACTTTTATGGCCGTGCCAATCTGTATATACTGCATACTGTTTCTTGAAGGTCTTCCCTGGTGGTCCAGTGGCCCAGGAATCCCGTGAACTGATTGTCAATGTCCCTGGTGTCCAGGAGATCCACCATCCATAGTCATTTTCCCTTCCGTTACTGTTGTCAGTGGTGCTTAACCCTTCCCTGGCTCACATTGTATACTTAATGAGAATCTGAAAAAGCTGCCCTTGCTGTAGCCAGCTCTTACTTTTGGTGGTGACTGAGTCACAGACATTAAAAATTAGGGTGACAAATAACTTCTATGGGTTCCAAGTGTGTGTGGAGCTACACCCCCAAATACTATTATTTGTGGTTGTGGTTGTGGTTATTAAGCTTTTGATGTCTGCTCTCCACAGAACCCTTTCCTGCCCAAAATGTATTTATTTAAAACATATTTTACCAGATAAATAAGCCCAGCCCAGGACGCTCATTTCCAGTTGAGACATGGGGGGGGGGGGGCACAGGGTCAAAACCCTGCAAACCAAAACAGCGCAGCAAACAATGCTGCAAGCAAAATGCCATCCTCTCAAATAAGGGCGGTAAAAGCACTGACCATAATCAAATGTATGTACACCATAGAAATGAATGGGACAAAATGCAAACTGTTTGTTATGCCCCCGACACCCCTCAATGTGGGGGGCTTTGCCCCCCCATCCTCCAGGCTTATTATAATCAACTTCGAGGGGGTGTGGACCTCAAGAATTGAGAGAAACTCAGGAAGGGGGAAATGTCTTTTAAAAAAAAATAACAGCCCCAGTACTAGGGGAAGGGGAACCGAACCCTGCTCCCCAGTGTTTCTATGTTACAGGTGCTAGTGCTTTAGCCACTCCATCATGGGAACAGCTCGACCACACACCACACTCACAGCTAGTTCAGCACTCCCCCATCTGAGCGTACAGCAACAGGGGTAACTGTAATCCCTGAACGCTGTACTACCCATCGCTGTACCTGGTTTAGCACTTTCTGCAGCGCAGTTTTAGCGGTGTTGTTCAGGTAGCGATATATTGAGCTGGTACTGGGGGGGGAACAGAGGAGAATTAACAGGTAATAAATCAGGGATAAGCACAATAACAGTAAGCTATGAAATGCATGCAATCTTGGGATATAAGTTCAAACAAAGCAACTCTCAGGTGCACCCCATGCCCTCAGCCTGTAATCCAGAGCTGTTCCAAGCCTATCGGTATCAATGGAGATGAGAGAGGGGGTGATGCGCCACGGTGTCATGATAGTCAAACATTTCCTATACCCTGAAGGCCAATCTAACTGCCTTTCTAAAGACTACAAGGGATGACACTAGGCATTTGAGAAAGATGATATTATCTCTATGAGGCAGAATAAATTCCCTCAAACCTATAATAGTACCTAAATTGCTGAATGTCTTAGAGCAGCAGTGTAACAAAATTGGGCAAAAAAAAATACCTTGCTGTTTTTCCCACCATAAAAGATTACAGGCATCTCCCAGTTTTATTCTGTGATAAAATGTTCTAGTTCACCATAACCGGTGTACTTCATACAGTAAAAGTCTTAATCGAGTTTTTCTCCCCCCCCCAAAAAAAAAATATGTCTGTCACATCTAGCTTACAAATAGCATTATAGTAAGCAATATTTTCTTTATGAGTGCCCTATCCCAGAGGCTCAGAGCACTTTGTTATGTACAAAAAATTACCAATAAAAGACAAAACAAATTACAAATCAAAATAAGACAGTCAGTAACAGTAGAGTAAAAATCAATTATGAACATCCAGCAGTATAGGACAAATCCCAAATGCCTCCTTAAATACATGTGTTTTCAGGTCCTGCTTCAAGACCTCTAGCGTGGGTGCCTCCCTCAAAGTCCTAGGAGGTGAATTCCATAGGACTGGTGCAGCTACTGCAACAGCGTGGTCACCGGATGCTTTAAGCTGAGCCCTGGGAATTCCTAGGAGGTCATCCTCAGCAGAGCAGATGGAGAGCTGAGGGTGGTACAGAGTCAGAAGATCAGTCAGGTAACTTGGGCCCAGGCCGTATAGGGCTTTATAGGTGGCTAAAGACCTGACATGGGCTAGGACTGGGAAAATATAAGAAAAAAATAAAGTTATGCAGAATAGGAAGTACATAAAAAATTTAATGTGGCAGGTGTGCTAATACCTTTATTAATTGTAGCTGAAACTAGTTTTTTGGAATAAAAATGTTTGTTGCATTGCTGCGTTACATTACCTAACCTTAAGTATTTTGGCCTCCTTTTATAAGACCTTAGCTTTGATTTTTCTCACTGTTCATTTGGAAGGGCAAAAAAAAAAAAATCTTAGTGTTCATACCCTAACCATATTTCGTGCCTCCTGATCTGAAACATTACAACAGCTCCTGTATCATGTGACAAGATCTTGAGTACCTTTAATAATCTGCACACCGTGGATTACATTTGACTGTGTCAAGGCAGAGCTTCCATGCCTGTCTGCTTTGCTGTTAAGGAGTTGGCCTCCTCCTATCTCAGCATCCCCTTGTACAAAACATACCAGCTCGATGTGGTGGATAGGGACAAATCACTTGGGTTGGAGACAACAAACCTGTAGATTTCGGCCTTTATGGCTCAACCCATCCTTTTTCTTTTTTTTTTACTCTTTTTCCTCCCTCAGCCAGGACAGCCCAGCGCCATCACCCTGATGTCCACCAGGATTTACTGCCGGCCAGAAACCCCATGACTTTTCCCTCCTGGTAGGGTTGGTGGGTTCCCCATTCCTACTGTGAACTGGATCCAGGAGTTGGACCGGTAAGCCCAACTAGTCGGGTGTGGGGCCTGCAGGTGTCCCAGCACCATACTGCCACCAGCATCCATTTTCCATTTTTTTCCCTTCCCTGAACAGGGGGTGTGCAATGACACCATCATGTATGCCACACATGCCTGTGCACCCCACGTCAGCATCCACCTGCCCCTCTTGCCTTGGAGGCAGTCCTGGGTGCCTTCTCCCAGCAATCTGCTTGGGGCCAGGCTTACATGGGGTTCTGCAAACCCTCCCCCAAGAAGAGGACAGCAATCCTCTGGATGCTGAATCCTCCTTCCCCTGGCCACCACTCCGATGACCCAAGCTTGCTACTGAACTCGGGTTGCCAGCGTCAGCGCTACCACAATGCCAGGGATTGGCCCCCAACCCATCTCTTTTGGTTAGCAACTCCCCAATTCACAGTCATGAGTATCTCCACCTTTTTATTTCTGTATGTCATTTGCTCCCCATGGCCACCTACACCTAACTTTGTGTCCCCCTCCTGCCCCAACCTCATCATCTTCTCCCCCCCCAGGGGATCGGTGAGGAGCAGGATTCAAGGGCATCTGGGTCCGTCACAATTGGCCATGGGGAGACATAGGATTTTCTGTTTTTTCTCCCATCCCGCCTGGAACAACAGTGCACAGGCAAGCATGTGTACCTAGAGGCACATGCACTCCCAGAAGCTATGTACTCCTTCGACCCTCCTGACATTCATCAGTGCGACAGACCACCCCCCCCTTGGTCTGACATCCAGCCTCAACTGGGTGTCAGCCAAGGGTGAGGAAACTATACTTCCAATATGGGATATAGAGCAGCCCAGCAGCCACTACAATCATCTCCCAACCCTCCCCCAGATGACCCCTGATGTCCTGAGCTCACCTCCAACACGGGTCGCGGGCATGGCGCAAGGTGTGGCATCCAGTGCCTCAACCCTCAGCACCACCGGGCCGGCCCATGGGTACCTCTGCCTTGAAAAAGCTGACAGATGAATCCTTTCACTCTGTGTGTTCTTTCCTCCAACTACCATAGACCTTTGGGTTGACACAACAGGGCTTTTGGCTATATCAACAACTATACTGCACCTTTAAAGTCTAGATGGGACAAACATTAGAGGTACCCCAGATGGATAAATTGGAAGTTTGGCTATAGAGTTTGGATTCCTTGAAGTGGATGATGTGGATATTTTCCAAACTTTTCCAGCAGCAAGCAGTGCCCACCACCTGTTAGATGGAAGGGGAAACATGGGAATGGGATCTGGATGCTTCTAGTGCACAAGAAGATTGGCAATCGGTATGGCACCTGGGTTACCAGGCAAATAGATAAGTGCAAGTATGGATGATTTAGTTCTAAATACTGTACTACAAAGTGTATACACTGTAGGCCACAATTGGCACTCAACTGTATGAGTATTCTCGTTCAAAATATTTGATGACATTGTTTGGCTCTCAAACCCCCTTGCACATATTATGTGGAACTGTGCTGACCGTTACTCTTACTGGAAATAGATATATGATTACTGCATGGCCCTTTTACATTCACCCCATCTGAAATTCCAGCACTTCAGCTCCTGGATGTTTTCCCATCTAAAGCTATTCTGACCTCCTCAAAGAAGCCATAGTTTACTGCCACACATTCAGTAGCAAAGAGGGTCCTTCTCCACCACTGGTGTGATGCTAATCTCATCCCCTTGGAAGCAAAATTGTTTTGGCTCCTCAGTCTTATAGCAACCAATGAAGGAGTGGCACATGCATCAGTGGGCAAATCCAACTGCTACAGTACCATCAGAAACCTTTTCTCACAGCCCCACTAGATGCAATACTCTAACTGCTGCATCACTGACTATTGAAATAGTTTCACCTGCCACCACTGTAGTGGGTGTCACTAAAGGTCATCAGGACATTAGTAACGAACAGTTATGTAAGAACTTACTGCAACAGTAGATCTTTTGAGGGTATCTCAGTCATCAGGTCACACTGTAGGAACTTCACTGTCAGTGAAGCATGATGTACACAGAAGATTTTCAGCAGTACAACTGGGGCCACCCATGCCATCGATGCCATTAATGTCACCAACCCTATAAAGGCATAAGCGGCCCACTCTCTCCTCAGTTCTTTCCCCCGGAGACAAAGGGAGCATAGCTCTAGCCATAGGGGACTGATGAGAGAGAGGTGCCCAGACTTATATGAAAGGCTGGATATAACAGACAGCCAGTTCCTAGACAAGAGCCCCAAGAAGGGGGATGGTGAGAGGGAAAGCAGACCTGATGACTGAGATCCCCTCGAAGATCTACTGTTATGGTAAGTTCTTATGTAACTGGCCTATCTTCTTCAGGGGTATCGCTGTCATCAGGTCACACCATAGGAATGAGTCTCAAGCAGTTATTGATGCAACAGACAGTCTAGGAGGAAGAGGGCTCACCATATACATATCACAGGAGGCCCTGCAGCACAGCCCTGCCAAAACCTGCACAGCACAGGCTCTTGAGGTAATGTCCTGACTGTTGTGCTTGGTGAAAGTATGGATGGAACTCCAGGTGGCATCCGCACAGATGTCAGCGGTTGAGACCCCTCAGAAACAAGCCACACAGGTAGCCATGCCTCTTGTGGAATGTGCTTTAACTGTACCAGGCAATTCTTTGCCATACTTGTAGCAGAACACAATGCTATTTGCCAACTATCTGGATAAACATTGCTTAGAAACTGAAGTGCCCTCTCTACCTGGGGTGAAGGAAACAACTGTTCGACTTTCTACATTTCTTAGTGTAAAGTAGGTAGAACTTCAATGTTCTGCGCACATCTAACATATGGAGCAGTGCTTCTCCTGGATTGGTACGCTCAGGGAAATAATCAGAAAGGTAGATAGACTGGTTGAGTGTAAACTCAGAGACCACCTTAGGGAGAAATGTAGGATTCATGCACAAAGACACCCTGTCTTTGTGAAAAATCAAATAAGGCTCCTCACACCAGAGGGCTTGAAGCTCTAAAATTCTTCAAGCAGAAGTAATGGCAACTAAAAATAACGCTTCCTGAGAGAGCAAGCATAACTCACAAGTTGCAATTGACTCAAAAGGAGACAGGATCAACTTCTCAAAAACAAAATTTAAATCCCAAGCCGGGACAGGAGAATGGACAGGGTGTTTCAGATGCAGGATGCCCCTTAAAAATGTATGACAGACATCCAGCTGATCAATTGTGTGGTCATCCATGGGCTCATGAAAGGCACAAATAGCCAAAAGATGTACCTTGAGGGAGGAGTGCTGGAGACATGAGTCAGACAGTGAGATCAGGTAGTCCAGGATGTGGTTCACTGACAGGTGAAAAGATCCAGACTATGTCTGGCAGCCCAGATGGTAAACTGCTTCCACTTCATGGTGTATGTGGCCAGGACATCCACCTCTCTTCTACAGATCCCAAATCTGGCTATGGCAATGTCCTCAGGAGCCAAGCATGCAGCTGGAGGGGCCTGAGATTGGGATGGACCAGGGTCCCCCGATCCTGAGTCAGCAGGTTCCTGCTTAGGGGAAAAGAGATCCGAAGTTCCTCCATCAGCTGTTATAGCAGAGGAAACCATATATGCCAAGGCCAGAATGGAGCCACCAGAATCACACTGGCCCCCTCTATCTGTAGTTTTATTAGCACCCTCTGAATCAGAGGAAACGGAGGGAAGGCACAGAGAAACCTCACACTCCAGGAAAAGGGCAATGCACCTCATCAGAAAACTCCAGGCCCTAGATCTAGCGAGCAGAAATTGGGCAGTTTTGCGTTGAGTAGGGACACAAAAAGGTCCAACTCTGGACAACCCCATCTGTCAAACAACTCTTCTACAATGGATGAGAGAAGCTCCCATTCATGCATGCCTGACTGAGTCCAGCTGAGGCTGTCCACCAGAGTGTTTAACATGCCTTGCACATGGACCGCTGAGAGTGTCAGACCATGATCCAATGCCCAGTACCACATTCTCTGGCCTCCTTGCATAGGGGTTATGAATGTGCCCTCCCCCTTGCTTGTTGATGTAGTATACTACACTTAGACTGTCTGACTGCACCAGCAGCTGACCCGGAGCGAGGTGTTCCTGAAAGGCCTGCATGGCATAGAGCACCACCCTCATCTCCAGGACATTGATATGCAGGGAGGTTTCGAACTGAGACCAAGAGCCCTGGGTTTGGAAGGGACCCGGGTGTGCTACCTGGCCCAGATCGGACGCATCTGTGGTGAGGATCTGCTGTGGGGAGGAGATCTGGAATGGGACACCTTGAAACAGATTCAAGGGGTTCATCCACCACTGCAGTACCTTGTGGACTGGGAAAGAGACCAGGACTAGATGATCTAATTCATCCGTATGCTGGTCCCACTGTACCCAGTGGGTCCACTGGTGAATACGCATATGAAGTCTAGCCAGTGGGACAGTGGGTATAACATTCTCAGATACACCCAGGCAGGAATATAGCGGCTTTAAGCAACATTCTGAGCTGGAGCTATAAGGCAATCTGTCCTGTTTTGGGGCAGGAAGGCCTTCTCCTGTGCTGAGTCCAGAACTGCCCCTATATACTGCAGCTTTTGGAACAGAAAAAGGACCGACTTGGGCAGACTGATGGTGATGCCCAGGCAATGGAATAACTGGAGAGTTCTCTCCAGAGTCAGCAGAAACTGTTCCCTGGATGGGGCCTTTAGGAGCCAATCATCCAGATAAGGGAAAAAATACAGTCCTTCCCTTCTGAGAGCTGCTGCTACAGCTGCCAAGCACTTGGTATAGACTTGCGGCGCAGAGGACAAGCCAAAGGGCAGCACTTTGAACTGATAATGTTCGCCCTGAAAGGCAAAATGGAAGAACTTCCTGTGGGGACAAAAGACCAATATGTGAAGGTAAGTGTCTTGCATGTCCGGTGCTCAGAGCCAATCCCCTTTTTTGAGGATAGGCATCATGCCTGGCAAAGTTACCATCCAGAACTTTTATTACTGGGTGTACAGATTGAGGTCCTTTAGGTCTAGAATGGTCCTCCAATCACCAGTCTTTTTGGGGACCAGGAAAAACCTGGAATAAAACCCTTTGTTTCTCCTGTGTCTGGGTGCTGGCTTGATGGCCTGCTTGTGCAGAAGGGACTGTACCTTTTCCCGGAGAACAGACAGGTGAGCCGGGGGATAACTGGAGGGTGGGGGAGGGGTTTCTGGAGGCTGCTCAATGAGCTCCAGGGTGTACCCTCTCTCTATGATCTGCAGAATCCATGCATCTGAAGTTATGATTCTCCAATGATTCAGATGGAGGGAGAACAGACCTCCAACTACCACCTCCTGGTTTGGGACCAGAAGAGGGGGTCTGGCAAGGAGTCAAGCAGAGGTAGATCCAGTCGCAGGAGCTGGTCCTTCACTTCTGGGATACTTGGCTGCAGCTCCAGCATTGAAGGGAGTGGGCAAGGCAGCCAGGGCTCTGTGCTTCCCTTGGAGACAAGAGGGTGCACCGGATCTATTATTCACTTTGCGAAAGGAAGGGCACCCTCTACCTCGCAGATGAGTATGGTAGAGAGAGTGGACAGACTTAAGAGGCTTGCCCGAGGCCTGCAGTTCATTGATAATGTCCTTGACATCAGGGCCAAACAGCTTAGTGCCATTAAAAGGAGCATTAAGCACCTTTTGCAGAACATCAGCGGCAAAGCCAGATACTCTCAAGCAGGAGTGCCTACGTAGGCATATGCTCATAGCAGCGGCCCTGGCAACAGTGTCGGCCATGACATAGAGGGCTCTGAGGAGGTGCTTGCTAACGTCCTCAGCTGCCTGAAGGTACTGGAGCAGCTCCTGCCTTGATGTGCCATCTGGGAGAGCCTGGGCAGCAGCCTTTCCCTTTTTCCCTTTTTCCAGTTTCCAGACCCCAGAGAACCCCTGCCCAGAACTGGCTACCTGCTGATCCATCAGGAAATTTTTGAGAGCCTTTCTGCATCACCTGAGAGTTGTTTGGTTAAACGTCTGGCAGAGCTCACAGTCAGAAACATCATTGTCAGGCCCAAGACAGTAGACACAGAAAACATGTTCATCTGTGAAGGCAATCTTCTTTCCACAGTGGCAGCAACATGAGAGAGAAGTTGAAGGATTAACTCTCAACATAAACAAGTTGGAAGAATCACTTTAATAAAAGAGATTCTAAAAAATATGTAACCCCCTTACAAATGGGGGTTCCCAAAAAGTCTTCCTTGAGCTTGCCTAAATGCTCACTGCCAGGCTGGTGTCCTGCATTTTAGCAGTTCAAATGTGATTACCAGAGCCTGTATAGCCTCTGTGTACTGTCTCTTTAAGAGCTGCCTGATTGCAGCTTAAGTAATCTGAGAGGGAGCTCTGTTGAAAGATGTAACTATTTACTGAAAATCATTTAGAGTGATAATGATAATGTAGTTTGTCTAACCTGCTTTCTTTGTAGCAAGGACTGTTTTGTTTGTCTCCACTCTCTTGGTCCCGGACTGCAAATTGGACCAATCAGTACTTGTGGGACCTAAAATGCAGCCAGACTACAGGAGCTGTCTGAATTCAAAATCTATAAGAACTGTAGTTTGAACTTTTTGCTCCTTTTTTGCAACTGAAGGGGGGAGCTCTTGCTTTGACTGACAGCCAAATCAGCCAACCAAATCTTTTGGATCTTGGGGAAGTCCCAGGCTGCTTGCAGTTTTTCAGTTAGATCTAAGCTGGAAGCTGAACAAGAAGGAGCTGAAGTGATCCTGAGCAGCAATCCTGAGTGAATTTGCATGGGAGAACTCTGAAAAAGCTAAGTTTTTGGCCTGAATGACAGTGTGCTGCTCCTGAGAGGGAGAGAAGAGAATTATTTTGGACTAAATCCAAGTTTGTGTGACTAAAGTAAGCTACTGAAGTGGGCCAGGCTCAACCTGAAGAAGACCGAAGATTTTGCTGAATGCGATTGGCCTGCCAGGAGTTCCAGCTACCCCTAAGCTCCAGGTGTGTGCAGAGACTTTGAGATTGTGACCGGAGAGCGCTTTGCCTGGTATAGTAGAATTCTCGTACATGTAAATGTGCTATGAGCTGCTAGTGGGTCGTGAGTTAGTCCCCCACTGTGTGAACTGTGTTCTCCTTGCTGGAAACTGTATCCAGCCCAAAACGGACTGCATCTGAATTTGTCTCCATGCGGTCTGGGCCTTGCCAGACTGGCCCAGCCAGACTACCCACTGCACAGAGAAGCCATCGACGAGAGACCTGCCTGGGGATCAGCCCCCTGCTCGACGCCTGAACAGGAATGACACCTCTGCAACTCATCTGGGTCCTGCTTCTCCTGGCATTCCAGAGCAACTACCTGCAGTCTCGATGTTTGTCCAGCCTGTGTCCAGTCTTGGGTATCGTGAGTAAATACCAGGGTAGCTCCCTGCAACAACAGCTTAATCTGAGTGTGTCATCTGATTGTCTTGTTGTTTCGTTTCCTTTATGAACTGAGCCCTCTGGCTCCGAATTACAAATATTGTGTACTGTGCATGTTGTGTTTTCCATCACAGGGTCCCAACCAGCTGCAACCCCGGGCATCAGTCCTGGTGAGCCCATCTCTTCTCCACCTGGGTACCCAGAGGTGGACTGTGTGGGGGGACTCAAAGCGCATGCATAACTGCTTGATTGATATAACCTTTAAGCTAATTAACCTGATTTTGCCCCTCCCTTGTTCCCTGGATAAATCAGATCTAACTTTTTCTGCATGTAATCTGACTGCGGTTCTAGTTTGTGCTCAAAGTACTGTACTGTTGCTATTTGTTGTGAATAACCTTTTTTTACAGGGGGTCCCCCAGGTCAAGCCAGAGGAACCAGCCCTGGTGGTAAGTGTAAACAGTGTGGGTACTTGTGTAGTGTACCGGAGTATTGTGAAAGAGATTATTGTACAGTGTTCAGGCCACTAGAGGGGAAAGAGGGGGGTTACAGTGTCCCAGAGGGCTGTGCCCAGGTTAGCTTGACCACTACCAACCCTGATCTCCAGGTGGAGGTACCCGTTTCAGAACTCAGGCCCCTTAACCTGCTACTAGCCATGCAGGCAGGGTTAGTAGCCATTGGGATAGCGACACCTAGGAGTTACAAATAAAGAAAAAAACAAAGGTGAAAAAGGCGTGAATGCTGCATAGGAGCTTTCGAGGGGACCCATGTGAGCGAGTCGACAGCGGGAAAGAACTGATGAGGGAGCAGAGCCGCTCATGCATTTATAGGGTTGGGGACATCGATGGTCGTCAACGACGTAGACGGCCCCAGTTGTACTTCTGAAAATCCTCCATGTGGATCCTGCTTTACCAATGGTGCAGTTCCTATGGTGTGACCTGATGACTGAGATATCCCTGAAGAAGATCTGGGGCAATGCCATACTCCTGGACTGACCATTGTTAGCTATGAGCAATAAAAAGTTTATTTATTTATTTGAAAATTTGTGACCGGGAAAGGCATACTGAGCCACGGCACGTTTCCAGGCATGATCCAGGGGAATGGGAACAAGGCTGAACAGTAATAAAGTAATCAACATGGAAGCAACATGAGTCTGTCAAAACTAATAACTGAAGCCTAATACTGAAAGTAGTAGGGCAACAACACAAACAGCATAATACGCTACAACAAAACATGACCCTTCAAAAGAGTGGGCAGAGAAAAAAATTAAAATAAAGCAAAATCTAAAACAGGTGAGTGCAATAAATATGAAATTAAGGAAGAGCACCAAACAATCTTAGAGAAGCACTGGGGGTGAAAAAAGCAGAGGAGCGGCTGGATCAGGTGCTTGAGGGGTGAGGGCAGCAGTGTGTAGAACAGAAATGGGACCTCAGTAGGGGCTTAAGTACAGGGCAAGAGGGGTCAAGCCTAAGAGAGGAGGGGAGTGGATTCCAGAGAGTTTGAGAGACTCTTCTCTCTTTCCTCCACTGGTGATCCTATTTTTCCTTCCTCTGTTGCAAGATCTTTCTTCTATACTGTTAACCCAATAATCCCCCACCCCTACACTCTGCATAGAGTAAAGATCCTTTAATGTGCTATTCCTGATTTAATTATGGAAAGCACACTGTCCTAATTTTCTGTAAACAAGTTATAATCTAAACGGAACCTGGAATGCATATATTTTTCCTCGTGATGCTGTATTGGTACTGCATTATTTCTGCTGGTTTGCTGTTATGTATGTTACTCAGTGGGCATATCCCATCTCTTTACCATTACTTGTCTTATAGCTCTGTATGCTGTCGATCAAAGGATTTCTGCACTAAAAATATAAAATGGAAGGCAGGGAGGCAGCATAGCACAGTGGTTAAAGGCTCTGAGGTGCAAATCTGAAGACCTGGGTTTGAATCCCACAGCCTTCACTTGCATACTGTGTGACCCTGAGCAAGTCACTTAACTTCCTTGTGCTCCCAGGTTGCACCTGTAAACAAGCCTTCAGCTTAGTGTGCTACTCCTGGTTAAACAACTGAAAAAAAATTTAAATACAAATCTTTATAGTATTGGGGAAAAAAATGTGGAGGTTAACTAGGGCATATATTTACTGTAGATAAAATTCTTGTACCAAAAATTATGACAAACTGCACCAACTTCGGTCATGCCTAAGTTTAGTTCCTCAAGTGGTGCATTCTAGCATTATAAGCAGCCCAACAGTTTAGCAGCATCTGAAAGGATAATTAAAATTTGAACTGTAATTCCATCATGCACCTGTAGCTTTGGTAGAAGAGTGAGGTAACAAAATAATGAGAACCACCAAATGGCGTCACACCCCAACATCGGCCTTATGCCATTGTGTGGTCTCAAAAATCAGGGCTGGGAAAACAGGACCTAAAACTCCTCACATAGCAAGCCCTAGGATCTCTGTACTGCTGCCAACACTATATCTGTCCTACACTTGCAGTAACTACAAGAAGAGTGCACAGCAGGGTATTGAGGCCTGTTTTTTTGTGGTGTGACGCTAAGCTTCTTCCAGGTGTTGACCAATATTGTTTGGATCCAGATGCAAATTCTTCTCCAGCCATCCACAGTACAGAAGTGGATCTTGTCCTTTGATGCTCTCTAGAATGACCTAAATATGCAGGTGGAATGAGCTGGCCTGATATTCTGTGTGATCCATGCAGAGCCATAAAATATTTTGGTTCACAAGCTGTCCTTCTGTTTTGAGCTTCAGCCCTTATAGCCATGCTGCCTACCTACATTGAAGATATCTATGTTGCCTCAGCCTTCTGTTACTCCGCTGGGTCTACTATACCTTTATGACTCACTTGCTACTCGCACTTCAAAGGCATCTGCTGCCACCAATGGAGTCAATTTTGCAATGATTCCGGCTAGAACTGGCATCATCCAATCGTTTCATTGAATGAACCAGGCATACACTTGGACATTTGTAGGACTAGTTCAGGATGTGGATTTTTATTTGAAATATCGAAGTTTATATGGACAAGGACTTTTGTGGGAAACTGCTTTTGGACTACAATTTGGCAGTCTTTTTCACCACTTCTGACCTGGTCTGCCATGGCAACATGGTCAGAGGGTTACAGACCACCCAATCATGCATGTAACACTGCCTGACGAGCGAGCCACAAGGACTCTTGAAGTTCTGACGAACCTCATTAATTCAAAGGACCTTTCCAGCCGCTAATCATCTGTTGTGTGACAGACCTCCAGAACTGCCTTCCCTGCCAGACAACTCAGACAACCAATCAGAGCTGCTGTTTCCCAAGTGAATAGCAGGGGCTGTTCTGAACCCAAGTCAAATCTGTGTGAGATCTCAAGTGTGTGAGTCTGTGTGTGCCTGCTGAACAGACATGGAGTTAAGTGCTGTTGACGGCTTGTGCTGCAGGGACAGACTGCTCATCAGTCTCAGGATGAACTGAGAAGCGAGAAGCAGATTCACTCCTTGTAAAAGAGAGGTATTCATGTGCTGAGCAGCACACAATCGCGAATCTGAAGTTACAGCTTTAATAGATACTTCTACCAAACTGTAGTCTGAACAGTGACTGTTTCTTTATCCACTTGAACAGCCCTGCTGCTAGGTGATGGTCATTGACACCGCTGCGGGGTTCGATGCCCTGATGTGTAAGGTGGAGCAGATCCCTGAGATATTCATGATGGAAGTCACCATGTTTTTATTTATTTATTTGAATTTTGTTGACCGTGTAAGCCCACTGGGCCTGCAGGAGGTCCTTTTTCAGGGGCGACCTAGGATTAACTACAGAGATAATTCACATACAGTAGTTTGGACAGGTATGAATACAATGAAGCACTGAATTGGACAATTACAGTACAGTGAATAAGACTAGTTACAAGGATACATTGCTGGACGATATATATACGTACTCAACTTATAATTTATAAAATTCCACAACACATAGTAATTGTATTTTCCAAGTACAGATAAGGATCAGATCTCATTTAGCAACATGCGACCTCAGGGAGCTTTGGTTAGACTCCTGTACAACTACAGAGAAGAAACGTTTTTGAAGCATATACTCTGTGTCACAGGCAAGGCACTTGTCAACAGTAAGTTACAGAAGCTACTGTATGTTCTAATAAGTGCACCTTTAGGCCTTTTTTTAAGCCCTCAAGTGAGGAGCTTTCTTGTATATTGCTGGGAAGAGCGTTCCAAATTATCGGAATCGAGGTAGCAAAGGATCTTTTGCCTGATTGTGTCCTGACTTTAGAGACCTGGAGGAGCGTTCAACTGGATGTTCTGAGGAGGCACCTGTCTGATTTAGTTGTTATTAGGACTTTGAGACTAGTGGGGACTTTGTTGCTTCTCAGCATAAAGGCTAGAGATAGCGCAGAGAACTCCAGCCTTCCACTAAGTGAGAGCCAGTTTAGGGTTTGGAGCATTCTGCTGTGGTGTTCTTTAGGAGCTGCCTTTAAGGTGAACCGTCCTATAGCATGATACAAAGATTTGAGCTTTTCTAATTCTTAGCTCCTAATAGACTGTAGGACTGGGGAGCCATAGAGTAGGGTGGGCAGAAGGGTGCAGTTGGTTATTTTTAGACGTGACTCTTTGGTGAGGTATGGGGCCAACCAGTATAGGAGACCAATTTTTTGGTGCAAGGATTTTGTGAGGTTTTCAACATAGACCTTAAAAGTAATGTCTTGGTCTAGGAGGACTCCCAGATACCTAATGGAGTCTACTACCTCAATCTTGGATCCATCAGAGAAGTAAGAATTTAGCAAGTGCTGCCTTTGTGGGCCTAGGCTTTTAGGTCCAAAGAGGATGGCCTTTATCTTTTTGCCGTTGAGGACCAGCTTGTTTTTTTTGTAGCCAGTTTTTGAGTATATGCAGGTCCCTAGCGAGCAGGCCATTCAGTTTAGTGACTTCTTTTGAACTATGATATATTACCGCATCGGCTGCGTATAGCAACAATTTAGCTGCCCCACAATATCTTTACATCTCATTGACATGGAGAGAGAACAGTAATGGGCCCAGTATTGATTCTTGCAGGACCTCATCCAGGATGGTGCGCTTGTCTGACAGAGCACCTTTTCATTTCACAAACTGGGATCTGTATGTTAGGTAGTCTGAGAACCACCACAGAAACGAGTTGTCTACATAGAAACATAGAAACATAGAATTTGACGGCAGATAAGGACCGCTTGGCCCACCTAGTCTGCCCATTTTCCTACCTAACAGATAAGCTGCAGATCCTAGTTAACCAACAGCTTACTTCCTCTTACCCACCCCTAGGACTGCCTTATGCCTGTCCCATGCATTCTTGAAGTCCCCCACTGTTCTTGACTCCACGACCTCCTCAGGGAGGCTGTTCCATGCATCCACAACCCTCTCTGTGAAAAATACTTCCTCACATTACCCTGAGCCGTCCCCCTATCTTCAAATTGTGCCCCTTGTTCTTGCACATCTCTTTTCTGGAAGATGCTAACCTCTTGGACTTTGTTAATTCCCTTGAGGTACTTGAAAGTTTCTATCATGTCCCCTCTCTCCCTTCTTTCCTCAAGAGTATACATGTTAAGCTCCTTTAGTCTTTCTTCTTATGTCTTCTGGTGCAGACCCTGCACCATTTTGGTTGCCCTCCTCTGGACAGCCTCCACTCTGTCTATGTCTTTGCGGAGATGAGCTCTAATCCTAGGGAGTTTAGTTTAGAGAGGAGTAACCGACAATTAACCAGATCGAAGGCTTTGGTCAGGTCTATAAAGACTGCTTCAGTCACATGGCCATTGTCTAGAGCTTCCAGAATGTCTGTGGCTAGGTGGACTAAAGCAGTGTCAGTCCCATGGTACTTTTGGAAGCCATGCTGGTTTACGGTGAGTAAGTTGTGCTGTTCAAAGTAATCAATAACTTGGTTATAGACTAGTCTCTCAAGCAGTTTACTTAAGATAGAGATCGGACGGTAATTTTCAACTTGCTCTTGCGCCCCCACATGTGAATCACTAATTGCTGAAGTTAGAGAAAGCCTGGCCTACATCAGAGAATAGCTGATGCCCTGCAACACCCGGATCCCAGACAGAAGTGAGCGTGAAAGTGGACAGATATGAAGCAACTAAACACCAGTTGAATAGGGATTGCTGTAAACTGCACCATCAATTTCCTGTACAGCAAGTAAAATCCCTGGTTCAGGAACCATAAATATACCTAGAATTTCCCCCTGCACCTTGTATTCTGTAAAATAGTTGGGATGGGCTTACTGAACTTAACCACCTGGCCAAAAGTTACAAATACATCAGTTAAGAGGTTTTCATTGGAATGGCCTTTGAGTTTTATGTAACCCCTAGGTGGCGCTATCCCAAGGGCTACTACCCCTGCCTGCTCGGCTAGTAGCAGGTTAAGGGGCCTGGGTACTGAAATGGGTGCCTCCTCGGAGATCAGGGTTGTTAGTGGTCAAGCTAACCTGAGCACAGCCCTCCGGGACACTGTAACCCCCTCTGTCCCTTCCAGTGGCCAGAACAATATACAGTAATCACTTCTGCAATGCCCCTTATTCACTATGCAAGTGTCCACACTGTTTGCACTTACCACCAGGGCTGGTGCCACCAGTTCGACCCTGGAGACCTCCTGTAAAACAAGGTTAGGCACAGCAAACAACAACAGTACAGTGCTTATAATACAAACTGGAACCACATTCAGGTTAAATGCAAAAAGAGTTAGATCTGATTTATTCAGGGGACTTGAACAAGGATGGGCGTAATCAGGTTGATTGTCTTGAAGGCTAAATCAATCATTCAGTTATGCATGCACTTCAGAGTCCCTACACAGTCGCACACTCTGGGTACCCAGGTAGGAAAATGGTGGGCTAGCCAGGAACGTTGTCTGAGGTAGGCTGGCATCACAGCTGGTTGGGGCCCTGTGATGGAAGAAAGCAACATGCACAGCACACACTATTTGTAATCCGGAGTTGGAGGGCTCAGTTCGTGAAAGAAAAGACAACAATGCAATCAGATGACAACACTTTAGATTTAGTTGTTGTTGCAGGGAGCTACCCTGATGTTTACTCACGATACCCAATACAGGACACAGGAGGACAAAAACGAGACTGCAGGTTGTTAAGCTGGAGTGCCAGGAGAAGCAGGGCCCACACGAATCACTGAGGCATCATTCCTGTTCAAAGCATTGAGCAGGGGGCTGATCCCCAGGCAGGTCTCTTGTCGATGGCTTTCTCTGTGTAGCGGGTAGCCTGGCTGGGCCAGTGTGACAAGGCCCAGGACAAATGGAGATGAATATGGATTCAGTCCATTGGAGCTGGAAACAGCCTCCAGCAAGCAGAACACAGTTCAGCACACAGTGGGGAACCAAATCACGACTCACTAACAGCACACAACACATTTACACGTAAGGAAAATTCCACTGTACCAGTCAGATGGCTCTCCGGTCGCAATTACAGAGTCTCTGCACAAACCGGGAGTTCAGAGGTGGCTGGAAATCCTGAAAGGGTGATCGCATTCAGCAAATCTTCGGTCGTCTTCAGGTTGACAGCCTGGTCTCAGTTCAGTGGCTTAAATCATTCTCATAACTCGGATTCAGTCTGAATAAACTCTGAATTTCCCGCTCAGGGACAGCAGGTAGACAGGCAAGCCAAAACTCAGCCCTTTCACAGTTCTCCCACGTGAATCTACGCAGGACTGCTACTCGACTATCTAGAGCTGTTACTCCTTCACTTCCCAACTCAGAACTGACTCTAGCTGCAAGCAGCCTGGGACTTTCCCCAGGATCCAAAAGGTTCGGTTGGCTGATCTGTCTGTCAGTCAGTCACAACACGGGCTCCCCCTCCAGGTCCATTTGGGCACCAAAGTTGCAAAACAACAATTCCTACAGAATTTTGCTCCCACAAGACCCCTGGGGACAGGCTCCATTTTAGAGTCCCCAAAGGTACTGATTGGCCCATTCTGACAGTCCAGGACCAAGATGGTGGTGAAAAAAACAAAATTGTCCATGCTGCAAAGAAAGCAGGTTAGACAAACCACAATATCTTTACCATTCTAACAGATAGTCAGCAACCAAGTACATCTTTTAACAAAGCTCCTTCTGCATAAATAGCAATGGCAGAAGGGAGCGATTATCTGGCAGCCCGGGCAGGACTCAAGCATAGAAACACTCAGCCCCCCTCCCAGATTAATTATAACTGCGATATAAGCAGCTCTTAAAGAGACAATACACAGAGGCTATACAGGCACTCTCTGGCAATAACATTTAAACTGCTACAACGCAGGACACCAGCCTGGCAGCGGGCACTTAGGCAAGCCTAAGGAAGACTTTTCGGGAACCCCCATTTGTAGGGGGGTTACATTTGGATTTGGGGTTTTCTGTTTCACCATGCATTGCTAACTTTATTTTAACTTCATTTTAAATGCACCCCCACTGGCTAAGCAATGTCACTGGGCCTACAGCGTTTCCACAGCTTGGTGACCCAGCACACACAGAGAGCTCCCTAGATAGAACTAAGGGCTTAAGCACTGGCACCAGTGGGAAGTGTACCACCCGCAGTACAGGAGGGCTGAAGCATGGGTCTGTGCTGAGCATTGTAGTGTGGGGGTGGCCACAGTTTGAAGGCTGTGCCTTGAATGGAGCATAATTATAGCCCAGCAAGATTATTTTGACTGTGCCTGGGAGGGCACTGAAGGACATCTGGGACTGAAGACGGCTGGGCCTAGAAGGGGAAAGAAGGCCAGTCACAGGTAATTATACAGCACAACCTCATTGGTGCTTGTCACTCCTTTTCTCTCATTTAGGGTCTGATTCCAGATCTTAAATAAAAACCCTTGTTCATTGTTTGAAATCCTTGTCTGAGTGCTATTTAAGTTATCACATAAAGTGCATGCTTTGTTGGGACTGTCACTACAGTGTGTTGGTTCATGGGTGCAGTGAACTAGTGGAAAGGCACTGCATCCTAGAGTCTTGTACCATACTTACACGAGGCCCACTTTATCCTTTCTCTGGGTGGAGGCATCACACATTTTTCTATCTTAACCTTGGATATGACTCCCCTCCACAAAGGTGACAAAAGCACCCTGCCCTCTCAACCATGTAGAGCCCACACGGCAGGTGTAGTCACTGAAACATCTATAACATCCCACTGGCATTGTACAGCCCTGAGACCCATAATGCACCCCAAGTGGCCCCCCGGCCCCCATTACTCCTGCTTAGCATTGCAGTCACACAAAGGCTAAAAGAGTTGATTTTCTTTTCAAACTCTGACGTGGACAGAGGTAGACACTGGGGCCACTATCCATACACAGGTGGTATACAGACATACAGCACAGGGAGAGTAGTTGGATAAGACACATGGGGAAGCCATCATCAGGATGGTAAGTAAGGGGGAGGTTCTGCTAGCTGGTGACTTAAATCTACCAGATGTGGAGAACAGCCTTCCAGCTGCAGCTTTGGCAAGGAGTAGGGCCATTCTTGACTTCCTACAAGGGGCTTTTCTCATGCAGCTAGTCAAAGACCCCACTAGGGATGTGGCAGTGCTGGACCTGGAGCTTACAAACAGGGACAGCATTGCAGACGTCACAGTGGGCAGTCCCCTTGGTATCAGTAACCACCGTAAAGTATGGTTTAACATTAGGATGGGAACAGAGGCTAACCACATGGGGACGAGGTTCCTGAACTTTGGGAGGGTGGATTTTAAAGCAGATGGGTGACTGCCTCAGGAATTGCCTCTTGAGGAGTATTGCCAGGGAGGGGTAGAGGGACCATGGGGAAGAATACAGTGGGGTATAGATAAGGCAAACAGCCTCTGCATTAAGGAAGTGAGTAAAAGTGGTACATTGTCTTACTCTATGTGCAGATCCCATCTCTATACCATTGCTTTTCTTATAGCACTGTATATTGTTGATCAAAGGATTTGTGCACTATTAGCATAACAATTAAATATGTTCAATAAAAATCTTAATTGGAAGAAAACTGTATAATAAAAGGAGGTTCATTAAGGCATATATATATACTGTAGATAAGATTCTTTTAACAAGAGGAAAAAGAGACTGGTATGGTTCTCTAGGGAAGCGGCTAAAGTGGTGAAACAAAAAATGGTGGCATTCAGGAGGTACAAGGAAATGCAGAGGGTGGAGGACAGGGAGGTGTACCAAGTAAAACAGAGGGAAGCAGGGAAGGCAGTGAGGGAAGGAAAGGCACATACAGAGGAAAGGACAGCCCAATGGGGTAGTAGTTACAGGGAATAAGACTTTCTTCAGGCACATAAGTGAGAAGAGAAAAGCAAGGGGAGGTATAGTGAAGATAAGGAAGGGCAGCAGGGGGAGACTGTGCAGAAGAGAGCCAAGAAAAGGCTACCATGCTGAACAGGTACTTCTGTTCAGTCTTCGCAGTGGATGCAGGGGGAGACTGACCACAAGGGAGCAGCGGGAACATGAGGAGGAGGTGGACAAGACTATGGGACCGGGCGGGATACTACCAAGGGTACTATAGGAGTTTGGGGAGGTCCTAGCTGCCCCACTGGTGACCTTATTCAACAATTCACTAGAAAGAGGGATAGTTCCAAAGGACTGGAGGAGAGCAGGCATGATCCCTCTACATAAGAGCTACAGAAGAGAGGAGGCTAGCAACTATAGGCTGGTCAGTCTCCCTTCAGTGCTTGAGAAATTATTGGAAACCCTGCTACAGGAAAGGCTGGTAAAGTATCTTGAATCCAGTGAGTTGCAAGATCACAGGCAGCATTGATTCACAGGGTGGAGGTCATGCCAGTCAAATATGATTGATTTCTTTGACTGGGTGACCATGGAATAAATCAGGGGAGGGCAGTGGACATGGCCTATCTGGACTTTAGCAAGGCCTTTGATACTGTGCCACACAGGAGACCGATAAAGAAATTGAGCAGCCTAGGGGTGTGATTCAAAGTGGTGAATTAGGTTATAAACTGGTTAACAGACAAGTGTACAAGGTGGTAGTTCACAGCATTCACTCCAATGATGGGAGGGTGACTAGCAGATACTGCAGGGCTCTGTACTGGGAGGGACCAGTTCTCTTGAATGTCTTCATAAATGACATTGCTGAGAAACCGGAAGGAAAGGTATGCCTTTTTGCAGATGATACAAAAATCTGTAATAGGGTGGACACTCTGGAGGGGTGGAGAGAATGTGCAGGAGTCTTGGGAAACTTGAGGAGTGGCCAAAAGCATAGCAGTTCGGGTTCAATGCCAAAAAGTGCAAAATCATGCACCTAGGGCACAGGAACCCAAGTGTTATACAGGATGGAGAGGGAGGGAGGCAGTGGTAGTCACCAAGCAGGAAAGGAACTTTGAGGGTATCATGACTGATGATCTCAAAGTGGCAGGGCAGTGCGACAAAGTCATGGATAGGGCTAGTGGGATGCTGGGGTGCATAGGGAGGGATATCTCCAGCAGAAGAGGGGAGGTGGTGTTACCACTGTATCACTCACTGGTGAGACACCATCTGGAGTATTGTGTCCGGGTCTGGAGGTCACACCTCAGAAATGGACATAGATAGCATGGAGGAAGTCCAGAGGAGGGAAACTAAAATGGTGCAAGGGTTACACCAAAAACCCTATAAGAAGAAACTGAGGGATCTCAACATGTACACCCTGGAAGAGAAGAGAAGAGAAAGACAGGGACGTGCTAGAGACCTACAAGTGCCTCATATGGCAGCCAACCTGCTGGCGCAGAGGGCTGAGATGTTTAGCACCTTACCTCTCCCATGCTGGCAACCCAAGTTCGGGAATGAGCTCAGGCCACCAAGGGTCAGCCAGGGGGAAGGCTGGGAGCAGGATCAAGGGGCAATCAAGCAGTTCTCCTTCCCCAGATTGGGGAGGTTTTTCTTCCCCGTGCTTGGCTGCCACTGAGGCTCAGTGGTACTGCTGCACAGATGGGTGACCAGGTGCTAGGCTGGGGGTGAGTGGAGCAGGGCTGCTGGTTCCAGCGTGCACACATGTCTCCACGCACATGTGCAGCCAAGTTTGCCGATTCCCCGGGGACAGTTCAGAGAGAAAAGCAGAGGAAAAAGGACGAGCATGGCAAGGGCATATGATGCCAGCTGAACACATCTCCACCTGCCATGTCACCAGGCAGCATGAGGCAAGGAAACCAGACAATGTGTTTTAGGGGGAGGATAGACATCCCTCTCCTGACGCCATCACAGGGGGTAAGTCGTGGGGGGTGCCCTTGCCACCGGGATCCTAGTGACATAATGGATGGTGGGGGAGACTGGCAGCCAGCAGAAGGGAGCCTTCCTTGCTGCAGCTCCAGCAGGTGAAAATAGAGTATAGAAAAAAAGTGCCTCACATGGCTGAACAGAGTGCAGGGAGGGGAGTTTCTTTCAAATGAAAAACAGCACCAAGAGCAATAAAGCTGAATGGAGGGAAGGTTAAGAGGAATGTGAGGAAGAACTACTTCTTTGAAAGGATGGCAGATGCCTGGAACAGACTGCTTGTGGAAATGGTGGAGGCTGGAAAAGTGAGAGGCTTCAAGCATGTGGAGGATAGACACAGGGGAATATTAATAAATAGGCAGAGAGAAGAGAGGGTCGCGAGAGACCAGTTAGGGTCTACGAAGACAGACTAGGCAGGGAACATCTGGGCAGACTGCATGGGCCAAGCGGTCCTTTTCTGCCAACAAATTCCATGTTTCTATGAATGTAGTAAGTAGCTTAAGGGAGGCTGGCACTGATCACTGGGAGGGATTGTATACTTGCTTCCGTCTTGCTCCAGGTTCATGCAGTGTACTAATCTGACAACTCTTATGGAGTTTACAAAAGACTTTGCTTGTGCCTTTCTCCTGGATGTAGTTATTCTGCCATCTGTTATTTATTTATTTTATTTTATTTATTAAAGTCTAGGAATTACAATCCTCTGAGTCAGGAACTCATTTACAAAGGCTCACAAAATGTTAATGTGCCATCTGTTAACTTGACTAACTCAAAGTCAATCCACTAATGTCACATTTAAAAGTAAGTTATAGATTTATTGACTTGAAAAAGGAAAAATGTCAATGTATCGGTGGGAGCTTTTGTTAAGCATATTTGCTCCAGTGTGCTGCTAACACTGCTCTGTTCTCTCATCTTTTTATATATTGATTAGCAGATCAGGTGGCGTAATTCCTTCCAAAATTAGAAGAGCGTTTATGTGCTTTAAAAAGTGCCACAGAACTGCCCATATTGAAGATATGTACAAGTCCCAAAACAGGAAAGAGCTCAGGCATGACTCAAAGGAAACAAGATCCCTTACGCTTGGGTGTCTGATTCAAAAAAATGCACTTTACTGAAGATAAAAATGGAGCCACTCCACCATCACCCACCAAAGGTTTTCGAGCATGACTGTGCTTTTTCTCAAGGCGTGTTGCCTCAGCCTTGTGTAAACCCCTGGGGCCACTTACCTTGAAGACTGCCTTGCTGCTCATACAGTACATCAAAGGCATCTGCCACAATCAATGGAGCTGATTTTTAAATGATTTCAGTTAGACTGGAAATCGTCCAATCATTGCATCGACTGAACCAGTCAGAAGATGGGACCCATGCAAGACTGGTTCAGGATATGGATTTCTTTTTAGACATCAAAGTTTGTGCAGACAAGGACTTTTGAGGAAAACTACTTTTGGTTTTTTAATTTGGCACCCTTTTTTATCACCTCTGACCTGCTCTACCATGGTAATGGCGTCAGACAGGGATAGACCATCCAGTCATGTAATGGTGCCTGAGAAATGAGCCACAAGGACTCTTGAGTGTGTTATGGGCCTCATTAATTCAGATACCTTTCCACCCGACAATTGCCTGTTGAGTGACAGACCTTTAGAACTGCCTGCCTTGCTCGACAGCTCAAGCAACCAATCAGAGCTGCTTTACTGTACCTATAGATACTCGCCTGTTTTCCTTTTAGCGTCTGTCTTATATTCTAATATAGTGTATGGTTGAAAGTGGTTTGCATAGAAAACCATATGCCATAAAAAGTTGTTCTGCTGCAGTAGTGATGTAGCTACTAACACAGAATGACTTTTCGTTCTGCGTGTTAGTAGCTACATCACAATGCAGGCATCCCTATGGGAGCTGTTTGGCACTGGCTGGCAGTTGAATGGTCAGGCGGTGGCTGGCATCTGGCCATGAATTGTGGGAGAAGGATGGCAGACACTGATGGTACCTGTAAAAATAAGCAGTTTTGTTTATTTGGGACCATACACTATATAGAATAGTGTATGGTAGCCCAAATACACAACATTGCTACTCTCACACCTCGTGTTTTCCCTGACAACAGAGGGACCTCTTGAGCTTTGTTCTCGAGGTCCTTGTCATCAGGGTAAACACTCGGTATAAGAATAGCGTTGTTGTGTATGGGCAACCATACACTATCCTATATGTGTTAACCTGCTTTGGTTTAATCAACCTAGTTTTTATATTGCCTTTGTAACTACATCAAATCCATCTCTCCTCAGCAGCTACTGCTTCCGCTTTTCACACTGCCTGAATATTGTATGACATCAGTTACACCATTCAAGGGCACATTCCCCTGAATGATGTAACCAGTGTCATGGAATGTGTTGAAAATATGAAAAGAAAGAGCAGTAGCTGCTGAGGGGAGGGGATATGGACTGGAGGACACCACCAAGTTAGATTACTAAGTTATAGAAAATGGTCAATGCATACTAGAATATATTACTGGCATGGTAATGAAAAAAGCTGGGCATTTATCAATATTGAAATGATATCCTGTCTCCTTTGCTCTTCTGTTCTACATTAAGAACAACCCCAAGTTAGATAGTTATGTCTCATAGTTTACATCCATTTACCAGATCTACTATTGTGTTGCTCTCCTCGAAACTTTCTAGAATATCTATATTTTTCTCTACATTTAAGTAGCCTGAACTAAACTCTAGATGGGACCTAACCAAGAATATATACAGTGACATTATATCGCTTAACTGGATGGCTAATAAAACACTAAGGCAAAAAATACAATTAAAGATACTATAATGTATGGGGAGCCCTTACAATGCACTTCCTGATACTTTTTTTATCTTGTAATCTCAACGTTCTGATATCAAAGCTGTAAACCTTGCTTGCCTTCAACAGATCATTGAGATTACAGGATAGAACTAAACTCATCCAACAGCATTCTAACATCCGAATGCAGGTCGCGTTAGCATGTGATCGTTTTAAACTCTTAAGCTGAAGAGGCAGTTTAAACGCGGGTGCAGAGCAGTAAACAATTACCAGCATTATGTCCTCACCCAGTGCGCAGCTAAGCAGGCTGGATTTCATAAACGAGCAGCAAAATTCAAAAAATTCAAAAAAACAGAATCTGACCTACGGCTGCTGAGGTCTTACCTTGCTGACATGCAGGAATATCGCAACATAGAAGGAATCCCGGTACAGGAACTTGATCACAACCTTGCAGAGTTTATCTATAAAATAAAAAAAAAGATGGGTCAGAGTATGAACCTGGGACACTCTGTGACATCCTAGGCAGTGTCAACAGGTACTTGGTAAACTATGGGCATTCAGTGTTCCATGGCAACACAACAAATTTCAAGGAAACACTGCAAACACTGACAGCAAAGCAGAACAATCTTAAAAAGCAGAGCAAGGGTAGTAAGCCCAACCAGGCAGAAGCTTTAACAGCCAGCGACATAGACAAGCTGTATACCATACTCACCCTCAGCATGCATAGCCCTACACCTTTAATTAACATGATATTTTTCAATAATGGCATATACTATGCCTTGAGAACAGCAGAGCATTACTGTTTAGGTGGTCTGATTTGGTGTTGTTCAAGGACACTGAGGATATGGAGTACTTAGGGTACTCTGAGCGCCAGACAAGGACAAGGTCTGGCGACAATCTCAGAGACATCAGGGTCATAAAACCACAAATGTATGCTAACAAAACACACCCCGAGAGAGATCCGACATGCGCATACAAGTTGTACTGTAGTCATAGGCCAGTGGCCATGCAGCACCCCGACGCCCCGTTCAATGTGAACTGCAAACCTGGCTTTTCCCTCTGATTCTGTGCCATGCCCCTTGGTGAAAACAAAATTTGCAATATGATGTACTGTATAAAAACCCCATCTGGACTACCATCAGAGAAGTGTATTACAAACCATTCCGCCCGCTAGACGGCCATCCAGTGTCTAGCCAACAGTGATGAAACAAACAAAACAAAGTAAACAGAGAGAGGAAAGAGAAAGCATACAAAACAACAGTCAAGGGGCTACAAATAAGACATGATGGGAGTGGTGCAGTGCAGTGGCTGTGGAGCGGAAGTCTTCCGGGAGACATTCTGGAGGATACAGTGTTTTGTTTTTTTTTGTGGTTTTTTTTGTGAGTTCCTCCGCCAGGTATCCGCCCTGGTCACGGCCCCGGTCTTCCACCTGATGTCACTTGCTGGGACCCCCAGTCACCCCCAGCTTTACCCCCAGAGGGCAGGGCCACGGAGATGGGACCCCCTATCCAGCCCCTACGGAACCAGTAACTAGTTGGGGGACCTCAGTGGCAGTGGTTAATTGAAGCCCCGAGGAAGGCTTCATAGAGGTGGAGTTACACTAGTTTTTCCCCTCTTTAGTCATTCTGAAGAGTCAGATGTGCAATGACGTCAATGCACTGACATGCAGACGTCCGCTGACTCTGCCCCCAATGTAGATGCCCACGTTCTGCCGAACATCCAGCCTCCGCTGGGTGTCAGTGCAGCACAGAGCATGTCCCTCACCCACGCCAAAGGAAGGAGAGCTGTCACAGGACTCTCAATCCTCCCTTCCCCCTGCCAGCCCCTGGTGACCCGAGTCTGTTCCCGAACCCAGGTCACTGGCATGGTTTGAGGTGTGGCATCCAGCACCTCAACCCTCAGCGCCACCGGGCAGGTGAGGATGCGGTGTTGTCCCATCTGCAGGCACCTCTCTGGGCTGAGGGAGGAGGTTGCTCATCTCCAGGCTGAGTTGGCCAGGATTCAGGGGAACTTCTCTCACACCTAGGGACCACCAGGGCTGCTGCCGTTGCTTCAGAGGTTGCCAAGAAAGAGGAGTGATTGGACCACAATGGCCTCAGGGAGGGTGAAGGTGGAAGGTGGTGGAACAGAGGTGCATCCCTCCAGTTCTACCTCTCCACAATTAATACGCCATTCTGGCAGAGCGTGGTTCCTCTATGAGGCACCTGCAGTGGAGATCAAGGAGGATGCTGGGAACCTCCACAAAGGAGACCCACAGGAGGGTGGCATGGGACCCCACAGGGGAAGGAAACAACTCCTAGTGGGGGACTCAGTTGTTAGTGGGGTAGCACTGGGGGAGGGAGGGGACAGGGAGGTAAGGTGCCTGCCAGGCACCATGGCATGGAGGGACAGGGAGCGAATCCTCAGGATTGCAGGAGCAGCTGCATGAGGGAGCAATCTGGACATCATTGTCCACCTAGGGACAAATGACCTGGCTGGGAATGGGATCAGAGCAGTGCAAGAGGTGTTTGTGGAGTTGGGGAGGGGCCTTAGACAAGTAGCACGCACAGTAACCTACTCAGAGGTGCTGCCTGTCTATGGCATGGGTGAGGCTAGGGTGCTCTGTACCGTGGGATTCAATCACTGGTTGAAAAACTGGTGCAGAATTCAGGATTTTGGCTTCATTGGGGACTGGGGGTCCACCTGGACAGATGCAGGCCTATACTGGTGCGATGGTCTGCATCCATCTAGGAGGGGAACCAGGATCCTACATGATAGGTTTAAATGCTTCATTGGCAAGCATTTAAACTAGCCAAGGGGAGGCACTGAAAAGGAGCAGGAAAATCCCAGCCTCCTCCACACACACACACAAAACAGGGTAGTTAGCGAGGTAAACACCAAAATAGAGAAGTCAAAAGGGAGAAGGGCAGGGGTAAATGGAGAAAAAGGCAAAGGCAGCAGGGACAGGGATGGGGCTAAAATGGGTAAGGCCATCAAAAAATGGAGGGCAATGAGTACCAACACCTGTAGTCTGGGTGACAAGCTTCCTGAACTAGTGGCCTTGATGGAAGAGGGATGCCTGGATATTGTGCCAGTCACAGAAACATGGTACACAAAGAACCATGACTGAGATGTCAGCAAACCAGGGTACACAATCTACAGGAGTGACAGGGAGGGCAGAAGAGGAGGAGGAGTAGCTCTCTACATAAGGGAATGGATCAAAGCAACTGAACTAAAGGATAAACAGGGAGGAGAGGAGGCACTGTGGGTCACCCTGGAGATGGAAAATGGCACCACAGTCCGCACGGGGGTTGTATACAGACCCCATCTCAGGGGGAGGAAATGGACAAGGAAATAGTAGAAGGTACTGTATCCTTAGGATGGCAGAAAAAGGGGAGATATTGTTGATGGGGGACCTGAATATGCCAGATGTTAACTGGAGCACCTTTGTTGCAGCCACATCCAAGAGTAGGGTCATTTTTGAGCTTGTGTTAGAACCCACTCGGGAGGGAGCAATCTTAGACGTGGTACTCTCAAACAGGGACAGAGAGAGGTTCTCAGATTTAGAAGTGGGCAGCCATCTGGGAACAAGTGACCACCAAACAGTGTGGTTCACAATATACACAGCCATAGAGTCAACCATACAAATGTGAGGGTACTGGACTTTAGGAGGGATGACTTTGGCAAAATGGGAGAGTGCCTCAGAAAAGCACTAGCAAACGGGAAAGAAGGAGTGGTGAAGGAACAATGGGGAAACATCAAAACTGCCATCACAGAGGCAACAAGCCTTTGTGTGAAGCAAATAAACAAATCAAAATGAAAGAAAAAAACACTATGGTTTCTCAAAAGAGGTGGCGGGGAAGGTTGGGGGAAAAAAAAGATAGCATTCAGGAAGTATACGAAAACACAGAAGGAGCAGGACAGAGAACTATACCAGTTAAAGCAGAAGGAAGCGGGGAAGGCAGTCAGAATAGCAAAGGCCCAAACCGAGGAAAAGATAGCCAACTCAGTTAAGAAGGAGGATAAAACCTTTTATATGTACATTAGGGAGCAAAGAAAGACCAAGGGAGAGACAGTGAGGCTTAATAAAGGGAAGGGAGGATGGGTAGAAGGTGACAGTGAAAAAGCAGGGATACTGAACGAATACTTCTGCTCAGTAGTCACAAAAGAAGAGGAGGGGAAGGTACCTAATCCAATCAATAGAAGCAGTCTGGATAGGAGGGTCAATACTAGTCCATTCACAGAAGAAAGGGTTCTGAAAGAACTTCTAAAGCTGAAGGTGGACAAAGCAATGAGGCCTGACAGGATTCACCTCAGAATTCTAAAAGAACTAAGGGGAGAGCTAGTGACACCACTGACTACCCTTTTTAGAAAATCGTGGGAGGATGGTGTAATACCTGAGGACTGGAGGAGGGTAGATGTGATTCCCCTTCACAAAAGTGGGAGCAAAGCAGAGGCAGGAAACTACAGACCTGTTAGTTTGATCTCAGTGGTAAGAAAAATGATAGAATCACTTCTGAAAGAAACAATTGTTGAGTACCTAGTGGCCAGCAGGGCACAGGGCCCAAGCCAGCATGGATTCACAGTGGGAAAGTCATGTCAGACAAAGTTAATAGATTTCTTTGACTGGGTGACCAAAGTAGTAGATCAAGGAGGGGCTGTGGACATGGCCTGCCTAGACTTTGGCAAGGAATTTGACACAGTCCCACACAAAAGATTAATAAACAAGTGAGCCAGCCCGGGAGTGGGTCCCAGGATGGTAGCCTGGGTAAAAAATTGGCTGGACAACAGGACACAGAGTGTAATAGTAAAACAGAGTCCACTCTGAAGAAAGGGGGGTTATTAGCATGGTACAACAGGGTTCAGTACTGGGACCGGTCCTGTTTAATGTCTTTGTAAGTGACATTGCAGAGGGACTGGAAGGAAAAGTATGCCTCTTTGCAGATGACACAAAGATCTGAAACAGGGTTGATAGACAATGGGGGAGATGGAAAGGATGAGAAGAGACTTGGCAAGGTTGGAGGAATGGTCAAAAGTATGGCAGCTTAGATTCAGTGCAAAGAAGTGCAAAGTAATGCATCTGGGAAACAAAAAACCAGGAGAAGAGTACACAATGTGGAGGGGGGGGGTACTAACAACAGCAAAAATGGAAAGGGACCTGGGGGTAGTCATATCAGATGACCTAAAGGTAAGCAAGAAATGTGAGAAGGCAGTAAGGCGGGCTGGGGGGATAGTGGTATGTATAGGGAGAGGCATCACCAGTAGAAAACAGGAAGTGGTTGTCCCTCTGTACAGACAGTTGGTAAGACCCCATCCGGAGTACTGTGTGCAGTTCTAGAGACCCCATCTCCGCAAGGCCATAGACAGGATGGAAGCAGTCCAGAGGAGGGCAACTAAAATGGTGCAGGGTCTGCACCAGAAGCCATCCAAAGAGAGACTAAAGGAGCTTAACATGTATACCCTCGAGGAAAGTAGGGAGAGGAGGGACATGATAGAAATGTTCAAGTACCTCAAGGGAATCAACAAAGTCCAAGAGGGTAGCATCTTTTAGAAAAAGAGATGTGCAAGAACAAGGGGGCCCAATTTGAAGATGGAGGGGGACAGCTCAGGGGCAACGTGAGGAAGATTTTTTTCACAGAGAGGGTGGTGGATGCATGGAACAGCCTTTCTGAGGAGGTTGTGGGGTCAAAAACAGTGGGGGAATTCAAGAATGTATGGAACAGACATAAGGCAATTCTGGTGGGGGTTAGGAAGAAGTAGGCTGTTGGTTAACTAGGATCTGCAGCTTATCCAATAGATAGGGAAATGGCCAGACTGTGTGGGCCAAGCAGTCCTTATCTGCCATCATTGTCTATGTTTCTATGATGTGCCACCAACTGAGATTCAGCAGGTCTCTGGACACAGGTGCCTAGCATCCATCAACAACTATGGTGCCCTGAGTGATGCCAAGCAGAAAAGAAATGTAGCCACATTTGGCGCCCAGAGTAGCATACAAAAGGCTGTTCCCTCTGCCAGTTCACCCTCCTCAGCACTAGTTGTCCCTCAGTTAACTGAAGCTACTTCAGGAAAAGCAAGAAACCCACTAAGTGACATGGGCATAAACTTCAATCTGCTCAGGGAAGGCATATCGATAATAGTTAATAACAACTACCATGGGCTACAGAAGAAGTAGAGAAGAGTCACAGTCATCCATGCCTCTTCCTTGGACGAGGATTAGCGATCTGAGCTGACATGAACCTGAGCAGCTAGTAAGTACTTCTCCTTTTTCTTGTTTTGTTAAGGTTTGAATGCATTCACAGATCAGCACCATTAATTTAAAAAAAATTTTTATTTTTTCTCTTACCTCCCCTCTCCACAGGTAGCCTCCGGAGAGCATGCATCCTATCTCCATTGACAAATTCTTCCTACAACCCCTCAGGTCCATGTAGTTAACATGCCCTCTTCATGAACAAGCACATGATCATGGTTGGCCAACCACATTCTGTTTCAGGAGCAGCAGCATCCAAAAGACTTTTTTTTTAAAAAAAGAGCATTTTATCTGTTATTTTTTTCATTTTAACAGTTAACATTTTAACAGTTGTTGTAACTGTTCTATAGTTATTTAGCCTCAATGTAGCCACAATAAATCCAATTTGAAATTGTGAGTACTGTGTCTAATCCGGATATGTAAGGTAAGGGATATACAAAAATCTGTTATTTTTTTGTGCTTTTACTACGTGATTCTAACTCCATACACTATAAAAGAAAATGACTGGGGTTCTGCTGTTAACCATGTTGTAATCACCTCTTGCGGTTGCCATGCCTACAATAAACCTCTCGAGCTACGCTCTCGAGGTTTACAAGGTCAACAAGGCAACTGCTCGAGGTAATTACAAATAGAATAATAGATAGATGAGGGTCTATTACAAGGAAGTAGTATCAACAAGAGGTTCTGGGGACAAAGGAACCTTGAGAGTGATTCTTGAGAGGTTCCCATGTCCCAAGAACCTTGAGATGGTATTACTCCCGAGTGATAGGCACTTACCTATTTTTTTTTTTGTAATATATGGATCTAAGTTTTGTTTGCAGCTGTTGGTTATGTGGTGCTATGAGGCCGGGCTCCTGCCACAGTAAGGACTCACTCACTCACTCTCTCTGAGTCCACCCCCTGCCCACGCTCGCCCTCCCACCCACTCATTCCAGTGTCTCTCTTAACTTGAGCAAGTTTTGTTTGGTAGGCAGTCCTACCTTTAGTTGTTTTCTTGCCTCAGTGCATGCAGGATGAACCAGATAATTCTGCAGAATAAGTGGAAATAAAAAAAGCATCGGCAGTAGAGCGAAGGGACGATTTTGTCTCATTAAACGAGAGATGGCTGCCATGTTTTCTGAACTGTTCTGCCCGCCCGCAGAGAACTGTGTCCAATCAGGAATGGTTTTAGGAACGTCACCACACATGGCTTGGAGGTTGCCTTAGGGATGTCAGGAACAAGCCTACAGTGTCAGAGGGTCTTGAGGTTGCATTCTACAGGTTTGGTAATAATACTATCATTCAGAGCTCAAACTATAGTATTACAAGCTCTGAACGATAGCATTATCACTCGTCAATGATACTATTATCACTTTGGCTCCAGTGTATTACCTGGCATTTTTTGTATGGTTTGCAATGCTATTATTTTAGAGATCCATATATTACAACACGGTTAAAAGCAGAACCCCATTATCCTCTATTTACTGCACAAATGGCATAGAATCCCCAAGGTGTTGAACAAATATCGACCACTAAAAAGATATGCTGCAGGTATGACAGGCACATAAGGAAACATATCACAAATATTACAGTCCTACAAAAAAAGGAAATTTTTACCATGAGGGTGAGATAAACTTTGAAAGGGGCATTTAGGATAGCAATTTCATCAGAACCAACAACTTGTGTATTAAATGAATTAGGAAAGTTAGCGGAATTACCATGCAAGGTTAAGAGATGAGTTAGAGAGAGTGGCAGATACAATCTCCCCAAGGACAGGGGGTTAGCTAACATACTGCCTCTGCCAGTTGTAGAAGCATATGAAAGCACATAAAAGCAGCCATTAAGGAAACAATCAGAGCTGACTGTAGACATATTACATCTCAAACACTGAAACACACTGGCTTGCTCTACCCGGTACATTCAGTCATGAACATTTTCTTCACTGTATGAGCCCCCAGTTTCAGGTATGTAGAACAACACCCTTATCGTCATGCCCTTGAACAGATATTCATTTTTGCTGCTTATTTTAAAAACCTGAGCATTAATGATTAAGAAAAGTGTGTGAGGTTAGCTTTCTAAACCCTTGTAAACAGCTTAGTCTTATGACTAGGCTGAAGATTAAAATGTTAAAGCAGGCTCCAACTAGGGGTACAGGCAGTTGCACAGAATCACACACACACACACACACACACACTATCATGGGCTGTACTGATATGAAAAGTGAAAACTGCACCAACTCAACAGTGATCACCAACAGACAGTTTATACGCTACGTGTGAATTGTACCTGACCTTTTGAAGAATCCTGTTATATAATGCAACTGTGAAACCAAGCACTATTGTATCTTATAAGAGCTGCTGGATATGCACTGCAAGGTGATGATGATGTTGATGACTAAAATGCTGACTAGCCAATGCATATTTAAAAACCTTTTAGAACAAAATTAATGAACATGAACTTCATGTATTAAAGAGGACCTTCACCAGTCCTTTTGACATTCATTCATAAATTTACCTTCTTGCATTTAATCTGTTGGTGTATCCACCTAAAACTCTCTCTATTTAGTTTTTGTATACTGAGCATGTCAAAAGTGCATTTGTTTCAGCGTTTTCAGTGCCAGTGCAATGTTGCTGTAGATTTCAGCTAGCTGCGCAGCTGTACTCCTGACGTTACTATATGGAAAGTGAATAGCGTGTCACAGCCAGGTTGAGACTTCTCGGCTCCATGAACTGACAGAGTGGGTCCCTGAGCTCTCCTCTTGGTTAATTTTGTATACTCAAAGACTTTTTAATTACCCAGATGGTTGGACTAAAGACTAAAGTTAAGTATTTCCTTGTCCAGTGTTGCCTGGGTTCTAAACTACAGCAGAACAAGCTGAATGAGTCACCTACTAGAACAAGCATTATTGACTAAAGTGTACTATGCTCTGGTTACTGGAGTCTTTACCTTGATGGGTTACTTTATTGCTTTTTTGCCATTTTGGATACTGGTGTACCTAGAGGAGGTGGGATGGCTACAGGTGTTTCTCAGTCACTGATGCAGCTTGGTGAAGCTGCTGTGTTTGAATCTGGCAGCCTAACAGGCTTTGTTGAGTGATGTGTGGTGTTCCCTAGGATTCCATTTTGAGGGTGCTCAGACAGTTGGACTGTGGCTCCCTCATTTTGCTTTTCAAATACTAGCTATGTTTCTAGAGTACCCAACAGAAAGTCCACCATTTCAAATGGATGCCAGATCAACAGGGATAGGGCTGGGCAGATAAGGACTTTAACTGTATCCCTCCAGCCAGAACTCTGAAGTGGGTGGGAGCTCATCATTATTGGTGAGAGCGTGGAGAAAGGATTTTGAAAGTTGTGGACATGGAGCTGCAAAAACCCTAATGCAGGTACTGGGATGGGGGGGTTCAGTGCCAGATATTGAGGAAGAAGGTGAAAGGGGCTTGTGCCAGAGGTAAAGCCCCTGACTGCGGACATGCTTGATATTAAAGTATAAAAGGTATGCCAACATTGCCCAGGGTTGTGTTTCCTTTTCCTTCGTTGCATGCCAGACAGCAGAATACTAACTGGAACTGAATCTGAAGAGGTCAGTGAACTGATATAACACATGCACAATAATGAGAGGACCCCCACCAGCAGGAATTCCAGTTCTTAACATTAGCCATGAAGAAAGTTGCATTTTATTTTCTTTAAAATATATAGATAAATAAGTATATTTGGTCAAGGATTGTTTGGGTAACTCTGCTGGGAGGGGGTGACTCAGATTTTGTGTAGGGAACTATGAGTTACTGCCTGCTCTCAGACTAAATTCCAGACTTATTATGGAGCTAAGGAGCTGCATGGCATGGTAGGGCTAGAGCCAGACTGTGTGATTCACTGCCAGTCTTGTTGACAGACAAGTACTCAAGCACTGATAATGGGATCCTTTGTTATTAAAAGGTTGCTTTGGATCAGGAGAAAAAAAAGCGCTTAAAATATATTACAGCATGGCATTTCCCACTGCAGAAACAGTGGCTCATACAGTTACATTAACTGTGACTCCCCAGCGCTCCATGTAGTGACGTCAGCGGGAGTGAGCGGCCAGGCAGCTGAACCATGAAGAAGAGCACAGCAGAGCTCATACACGGATATAAAAGGACATAAAAATACAGAAACATGAGGACAAATTTTATAAAAGCAATGCACACAACTTGTTTGCCACTGTATTTATAAATCATAGAAACATAGAAACATAGAAGTTGATGGCAGATAAGGACCGCAAGGCCCATCCAGTCTGCCCATTTCTTTTTCTACCTTATAAATGTGCCATCGGCCTTTGCTCTGTCAGTGACCTATCTATTCATAGTCATTTGTATTGCTCCCTTATGCCTATCCCATGCCTGTTTGAAGCCCTGCACTGTATTCATAGCCACCACTTCTTGTGGTAAAGCCATTCCATGCATCTACCACCCTTTCTGTGAAAAGAATTTCCTCACATTCCCTTAATCGGCCTCCCTCTAATCTCATGCTGTGTCCTCTTGTCCTGCTATTTTCTTATATTTAAACATGTTAGACTCTTTCACCTTGTTTATGCCTTAAGGTGTTTAAATGTCTCGATCATATCACCTCTCTCCTCCTTTGCTCAAGGTATACATATTGAGCTCCGTTAATCTGTCCTCATATGTCTTCTGATGCAGTCCCTGCACCATTTTGGTTGCCCTTCTCTGGACTGCCTCAATTTGGTTAATGTCCTTGTGAAGGTGTGGCCTCCAATACCTGCAGGTACTCAGATGGGGCCTAACCAGTATCTTGTACAGAGGGATTATTACCTCCCCTTACGACTTGTGATACCCCTACTAATACACCCTAACACCCCCTAGCCTTACCTTACTGCTTTAGAGGTCTGCTTGGATGATTTTAGGTCATCAGTGATGATGATGCCCAAGTCTCTTTCTTCCTTTGTGACTGCTAGCAACTCCCTCCCAGCCTATAAGTGGCTTCAGGGTTTCTCTTCCCTATGTCATGATTTTGCACTCTTTGCATTAAATCCCAGTTGCCACTCTTCTGACCATTCTGCTAGTTTATCCAGATCTCTTCTTATTCTGCCCACCCCATCTGGATCATCTACTCTGTTGCAGATCTTGGTGTCATCTGCAAACAGACAAGGCTTTACCTCTAGTCCATCTGCGGGTCACTAATGAAGATGTTGAATAGGACTGGCCCCAGGACTGATCCCTGAGGTACCCACTTGTGACTTGCATCTCTTCTGACTGTATACCATTTACCACCACTCTCTGTTTTCTGCTAGTCAACCAGTTTGCCACCCAGTTGACCAACTTCGACCTACCCGAGCCTACCTAGCTTATTTATCAATCTTCTATGTGGAACAGTGTCAAAAGCTTTGCTGAAGTCAAGGCGAATCAACTGCTCCCCTTGGTCCACCACCTGGTTACCCAGTCAAAGAAATCTATGAGATTAGTTTGACAGGACCTTCCTTTGTAAACCCATGCTGTCTTGGATCCTGTGCCCTATGGATTCCAGGTGTTGCACTATCCTTTCCTTAAGGAGTGCCTCCATAATCTTGCCCACTACTGAGGTAAGACTGACCGGTCTGTAGTTCCCCGCCTCCTCCCTGCTACCACTCTTGTGGAGTGGGATCACATGAGCCCTTCTCCAGTCTTCTGGGACCTCTCTGTGCTCAGAGACTCACTAAACAATTCTGCTAATGGCTCTGCTAGTTCCTCCTTTAAGCTCTCCAAGTACCCTGGGATGTATGCCATCAGGGTCCCATTGCCTTATCCACCCTGAGCTTAGCAAGCCTTGTAGGACCTTTTCTTTGTGAAGGGAGTAGTGCTCACCTCCCTCCCCTGTGTCCATGATGCTGAGCTGTGGGCCCTGCCTACCTTCTCTTCAGTAAATACTGAGCAAAGGTATCTATTTAGGATAGATGCCTTTACAGGATCCTCCTCCTCACATGCTCCCTTTTCTCCATTAAGCAACAATACCCCTCTGGACTTTCTCCTTTCACTAATGTATCTATAGAAAGTCTTGTCACCTTCTTTACTGTTAGTGCTAGTGTTTCCTCGTTTGGGACTTGCCTGCCTTACTGCCTTACCTGCTTCCCTTAGGGCAGTTTGGTATGCCTCCTATCTTCATCCGCTGTGTTCCTTATATTTTCTGAAGGCCAGTCTTTTGGCTCTGACCTTTCTGCTACTGTATTTGAGAACCAAAGTGGTTTCCTTCTTCTTTTGCACTTCCTTTTCTGTCTAACACAATGGGATGTTGCTTCAAGTATGTATCCTTAATGCTGCCCACTTTGCCTGTACCTCCTCACCTGTGTTTCTTTTGCCAGGGCTAGCTTAACTCTGTTGGCCATCTTATCAAAGTCAGCTCCTCTGAAGTCCCATATTTTTGCTTTGGAATGGGAAGATTTAGATGTAGTAGCCAAATTGAACCATACCATGTGATAGTCACTGGCCCCCAGGTGACCTTCTACCTGGAGATCTGTGATCCTCTCTTGTTAGTCAGTACTAGATCTAGGATAGCCCTGTCTCTTGTGGGGTTGCTGTACCAGTTGTTTGAGGCCCTCCCCTGCAGGGAATCCACTATGAGTCTAGTTCTGGCAGATGTTCCTGCTGGTATTGACCAATCTGTATCTGGCATGTTGAAGTCTCCCATTATCAGAACCTCCCCTTTAGCTGTCATGTTTTGTATATCTTCTAACAGTAATGTGTCTATGTCCTCCCTCTGGTCTGGGGGCCTGTAGACAACCCCAGTTCTTATGGCTGTCCCATTTCCTGTTTCCAGGGTGACCCACAGTTCTTCTGGCTCCTTATGTGTATTCTGAATTTCTGTAGCTTTGATATTTTCATTAATATACAGGGCCACCCCTCCCCCCCTTTTTGCACCTCGGTCTCTTCTGAACAATACATAGCCAGGTACTGAAGTCTCCCAAGTGTGGTTACTGGTAAACCACGTCTCACTAATTGCTACTATGTCCAGTTTAGCCTCTGACATTATTGCCTGCAGGTCTGGGATCTTATTTCCCAGGCTGTGAGCATTTGTGTACATGATTTTCCATTGGCCAGATTTTGGTGTGTTAGTTGTTGGGTGAAGTTTGGCATTACCCCTGTGTCTAAAATGCACTCATTGTAACATCAGGGAAGGTCCTCTTTAAATATGCACAAGGCTTCAGATAACTGTATTTTGGATGTATTTTATGTCCAGAAATATGTGCAAAATGTCCAAAAACAGACTCTCCCTGGAGTCATTTACGTCCTAATGTAACAACCCTGTTAAGGGCTGACCTCCACTTTTTCTTCTGTGGATGTCGTTTTTGTTTTTTTTGTTTGTTTGTTTTATTAAATGTAACCCCTCATACCTAACAAAATGACAGACACTTTTGAAGCTCATTTTGCATTGAATTCTATTTAATTCATGTATGAAGGGGGTTAAACTGAACTAACATTGCAACCCTGCTGTTAAGCGTCAGCAAGAAGGAATATGTTCTTTCTGTGATGGTCCAGCTGCTCTCTGACTCAAAGAGCGAAAGATTTACAGCCGACCTTGAGATAACTCTGTAAGATGAGTGCTGGTGGATCACTGCGTATCAGTTTACTTCTACAAAGAGAAGCCTGCTGTTTTGTGTGTGCCCCTTGTCCATGCGCTCCACTCCAGTCACTGTTGAGCTTCTCTGACTACTGCCCACGCTGTGTTCACCTGGTTGTCTCCATTACTAGACTTAGATTCATCATTGGTTGGAGGGAACAGAAGTAAGTTGTTTATTATTATTACTATTACTATTATTATTATTATTGCACCAGGAAAGACAAGAGCTGCGTATGTGAGGCATGGATAATAGAGGGGAGGAGCAGCTGTATAGTTGGGCTGGCTGGCAGTATAGCCTGAAGGTTAGAGTAACACGCTGCAAATGAACTTGGTACATCCAGTACACCTGGGTTTGATTCCCACAACCTCCACTTGCATACTGTGTGACTCTGAACAAGTCACTTAATCTCCCCAGTGCTCACAGGTCACCCCAAAAACAGGCTCTTGTGCCTAGCAGGCCTTACCCAGTTACCAAAAAAGGAAAAACTTGCTCCCTCCTAATATTTGCTTCAGTGACCTGGATAGGTCATTAATGTGTGTCTGAGAAGCAGAGTAGACACCAGGAAGTTTTCAGGCTTATAAAAGGGAGACTGGTGTCTTTTTTATTTAATAGTTGACTAATATTTACTACATATTTACTTTTTTTAAAATTCATGTTGATGATTAAAATACAGTTTATACTCTGTTCAAATGCTATTTTACTTAGGTGAAATTATTTTGAGAGAGGATACTTTCGTGTCTAGGTTTTAGTATTAATAATGTTCTGACAACTGTTTTCACCAGAGACGGGCAGTGTTTCTGCAGGGGTGGTCTGTGTTGGGGCTGTGGGTAGGGGAGTTTGCCTGGTTTGCGTTAGTGGGGTAGTGGCTTTCAATGCTGGTGCCGAGACTGGCTGTGTTAGCTTGTGAGGGGGGACTGACTGTGCTGGTGCTAAGGGCCACAACAGTTGCTTGGGTAGTGCAAGGGGGCCAACAGTGTTGGTACAAGGTGGGCTATTTACTTGGGTGGGATGGGGTGAATGGCCATCTAGGTGCTGGGTCCATCAGTGTTTGCTTGGATTTGGTGAGGGTGTTGGTAAAGTTGGTTTCAGGGTTGGCTGTGTTTAATTGGGTGAGGTGGGGTTGGCAGTGTTGGTGCCAGAACTGTGGGACTCATTGGGGAATGGGGACTCATTAGCCATATTCTTTCAGAGTGAGGGAGAGTGTGTGTGTGTGTGTGTGTGTGTGTGTGTGTGTGTGTGTGTGTGTATCTATGTGGGTAGGATGGAGGGGACTGTGTGTGGGTTTAGGGATGGATGGTACTGTGTGTGGTTGGAGCATGCTATGCATGTCTTGGTTGGGGATGCTGGCCATTGTAGGAGAAGCAGGGTGTATGAGTGAGGAACTAGCCATGTTGGCAGTGGAAGGGACTGGGCACATGAGTGGGGAGCTGACCATGTTGGTGGGGGCAGTCGCAAGCATGATGCAGGAGCTGGCAGTGGCATTCGGGGGTGAGAGAGTCGGCCATGGGAACCTGACCATGTTGGTGCTTTAAACTGGTGGTGAAAGGTTATTTTTAACTTACAAAATATTACTAAAGCGTGCCATACTTGGCTGTACTTTTGGAAGTTATATATTTATACAACGTATGTTTTGGTATAAATACAGGGATATAAAGTACTGTCTCTGTCAGGCAGTAGAGATATTACTGTGATCTGCAAGTTCCTATACGTCATTGTGATATCTCCATGTTCCTATATGTCAGCAGCTTGAGCTTGCCACTTGTGCCATCTTTTCATAGTACCACAAGCACTATCAATATGTGTGCTGTGTTATCTAGCGTGACCGAGCGCTGAAAATGTGTGCCACTCTGCAGTAAAGAGTTTCATATTTCTGCTCACCTTTGTTTTAAAAAAATCCATCGAATGCACAGAGACTAGGGTGGCAGCATAGAATTATTACTGAGATGTGTAACAGTAACGCTTTCAGTTGTCCTGCTGATAGCGTGACCGAGCGGTGTTAATGATGTGGTGGTAGACAATTTATGGAAGGCACTCTAAAGTAAAAACATCTTGGAAAATGTGAGCTTTTTCATAATTGTACTCCCTTTTTTTAAAAGAAGCCACTGACTGTAGAGACACTAGAGGGAGCGAGTCGGCAGCTTCAGAGTAGTAAATGTAAGCATGAGTGTTGCTATAGCAACGCTTGCTCGCACTTGCATCTACCACTCTGAAACCGCTAACTCGCTCCCTCTTGTCTCTCCACAGTCGGCAGCTTCTTTCAAATAAAAGGGAGTGCGATTATGAAAAGCCCACATTTTCCAAAATGTTTTTACTACAGAGTGCTTAAATTGTCTACCGCCACGTCATTGACATCATTCAGTCATGCTACATAGGTGCACATAAAGTGAAAGTGCTGGTTTAAAACACAACACAAATTGCAGGATCAACCAGATACATTTTTAAATAAAAAATGTATTTTGTGTTGGATGGTATGAAGAGTTGGTGGGGGGGGAGTAAAACATAATAAACTTACCTGGAACAAAGGGGGTCCAAAACCTCTGGAAATTTGATAACCTGTAGGTAGGGAAATGTATTGAATGGGACATGTAGTGAGTGGGCTTGCACTGGAGGAGGACCAAAACAGACATCGTATAAACAGAACATGACATGGCCTGACTGAAGATATATTTATCTTCACTTGAGGCCAATGACATCAAGATATCTCACTCGTGGCTTTGGCACTCGTGAGATATCATGATATCACTGGCCTCTCGTGAAATAAATATATCTTCAGTCAGACCATGTCATATCCTATATGTATATATATATATATATATATATATATATAACACATTTATTTATTTATTTATTTTGTGTTGGGGGGAGGCAACAGGTTGAAAGGCTGCAAGATGGCTGGTGTGTCCAGGGGGGTCCTTGTGGTCTTAGGCAGCTCCACATACTGTGCTGTATTGCACAGAGTATGGGGTGATGTGTGTGTGTGTGTGTGTGTAGTACATGGGACCTGACTGTTTAGGTGAGTTGGCTATGAGGAATGAGAGCAGACTGTCTTTATTTGGGGCCACACTAGTGTGGTGCTGGCCACATTGGTGAGGTGGTAGAGCTGACTGGTTATTTTGGGTCATGGTGTGGGGCTGTCCATTTTTGTGTATTTGGGGGACTGGCAGTGGAATAGCTGTGTTGTTGCAGTGGCTGAGAGAGTAGTCTGTGCTCCCTTGGGCATAGTGGGAGGACTGTCCATGCTGGTGAAGGAGCAGACTGTGTTGGTGCAAGGGGTGGAAGAGCTAGCTATGTCTGCTTGGATTATGTGGGTTGAATAGCTGTGTTGGAGTGTGGGGGTGGAGCTGGCTATGTTTTTGGGTTTGCGTAGTCATGCATGCTGGTGGAATGCTTGGGAGGGACTGATCATGCTGGCATGGTGGGAGAGCCATATGTCTTTATTTGGGTGGGCTGGTTCCAGGGTTGACTGAGTTTGCCTGGGTAGGGCTGGGGTCTGGCAATGTTGGTGCAAGAATGGTCTCTTTGTGTTGTGTGTGGGAGACTGTGTGAGAGTTGACTCAGAACACAAGAAAACAGTCCACTTTAATTTAAAAAATGTTTTATTAGTTCACGGAACAAGTATGTGTGTGCGCACACTGTAGGGCATGTTTTAGGGGTCTCACTGTTCTACCCACATAATCTTTACTACAAGGGCACCAACCTATATAAACAACAAAGGTTGTCACACAAGATATAAATTGTTCGTTATACACCCGTCTGTTATTGTGAAGGTGTATGTATGTGCCCCCTTCTTCTACATATCTACACACATTGCAGTTACCACATCTATGAAACCCCTTAGGTTTTCTGAGGAGCCAATCCTGTGGGTTATTTTGTACCATCTGGGTGAAATGACTGGATACCAATAAATCTACATTCTTCGCATTTTTAAATGTTATTTAAGATTTGATACCAACTTATGTTTTGAGAACTGCATCTCAGTATAAAATGGACCAGTGGGGATGTAGTATGTTGCCCACTTGTCCTGCAGTGTTATTATATTCTGTGGAAATGGTAATTGATTCTCTGTTAATACCAATTCTGGTTTCAGGTGTAAGTAAAGTTCCCTTGTCTAGTGCATCAGCTCTCTGCAAAGCAGCTTGCAGAGTTTGTTCTTTATACCTCTGCTTTGAAATCTTTTGACCATCACTTCTGCTTGTACTGTATACTCTTCTTGATTACAGCAGTTCCTCTTCAGTCAAAGTAGTGGACTGTAAGGAATAGATTCGATGAGTTTTGGGGCTCAGCACTCTGCAAGTACGATTGTCTTTGCCACAGTGGGTTTCCTGTAACCCACTGTGGTAACTGTTTTGTCTGATGTTGATCTGAGTTGAATATCTAGAAATGTAATTGATTTTGAGCTCAACTTGATGTGTAAGGTGCAGGCTGGGGCTTATACTGTTAATGCAATCCATGAAATGATCTGTAGTCTGACAGGTCCCCCTTACCAAATGTGCAATATATCATCAATAAAGTGGTACCACCATACCACTTTATTGAAGGGCTTACACATCCTGTTAAAAATTAGTATTTCTTCCCATCTCTCCATAAATAGATTTGCATAGGGAGGAGCCATCGAGGCTCCCACTGCAGTATCAGATTTCTGTCTATAAATGTTTTTATTGAAGACAAAGTAATTATGTTCTAGTACAAACTCTAAGGCCTCTAGAACGAATGTAACTGGAACAGTTTCACCCCATGTGGTTCTGGTTACATTCATTCAAGTGGCAAGGGGGCCTGTCAGACTATAGATCATTTCATGGATTACATTAACAGTACAAGCCCCAGCCTCCACTTGACACATCAGTGGAGCTCAGAACCAATTATATTCTTAGATACTGAACTCAGATCAACACAAGGTGAAACAGTTACCACAATGGGTTACAGGAAACCCACTGCAGCAAATACAATCGTACATGCAGGTAGTGCTCAGCCCAAAAGGCTCATCAAATCTATTCCTTACAGTCAACTATTTCAGTCAAGATCTGGGGGTGATAATTTCTAGTGACCTGAAACACTCAACTCAGTGCAAAAAAGCTGTAGCTAAGGCGAATAGGATGTTGGGGTGCATTGTTAGGGGAATTAGCAGTAGGAGGCGGGAGGTCATTCTGCTGCTGTACAGGTCATTGGTCAGACTTCACTTGGAGTACAGAGTGAGATACTGGCACCCACACTTGAAGAAAGACATAAACATGATGGAAAGGGTACAGAGGAGAGCGACTAAAATGATAAAAGGACAGAAGGATAGATCATATGCAGAGAGGTTGGAGGACCTGGGGATGTACACTTTGGAAGACAGGAGGCAGAGTGGGGATATTTATTTATTTATATATTTATTTATTTAGATTTTGGTAACCGGGTAAGCCCACTGAGACCAGAGGTCCCTTTTTCAGGAGCGACCCGGAATTAGTTACAGAAAGAGACATTTACTGTAGAAGCAGTTATTTACAGTAGTTACATTTGTTACACAAATATACATTAGCAACAGTATACAGGGGTAGAAGTTAGGTTCACATTCAGGCTCAAGCATTATTTACAGTAGTTACATTGGTTACACAAGTGTAGATTAGCAACAGTATACAGGTGATTGAGATGTTCAAGTACTTGAGGGGAATTAACAGAGTGGACTGTGGGAGCCTATTCAATAGGAGGGCCACCACGACCAGAGGGCACAGCCTTAAACAGGTGGGGGGTAGATTTAAGAGGGATATAAGGAAGCACTTTTTTACAGAAAGAGTGGTGATGGTATGGAACAAGCTGCCACAGGAGGTGGTGAATTCAATGTCAGTGGGAGCCTTCAAAAGAGCCTGGGACAGGCATAAAGGGAATGTCAGGGTGCATTGTAGGGGAAAAAAACAGAAATCCGGGGATGGGGGCATAGATGTAGACTGAAAGTCAGTAACAACTCTTATTATTATGAGCAGACCTGATAGACCGAGAGGTCTTCTGCTGGCCATTGTCTTATGTTCTTAACTACTTCTACTGAAGAGGAACTGCTATAATCCAGAAGATTATACAGTACAAGCAGAAGTGATGGTCAATAGATTTCAAAGCAGAGGTATAAAGAACAAACTCTGCAAGCTGCTTTGCAGAGAGCTGATGCACTAGACGGGGACCTTACGTACACCTGAAACCAGAATTGGTACTAAAAGTGAACCAATTACCTTTTCCACAGAATATAATAACACTGCAGGACAAGTGGGCAACATCCTACATCCTCACTGCTACATTTCACACTCAGATGCAGTTCTCAAAACATAAGTTGGTATCAAACCTTAAATAACTTTTAAAAAGGCAAAGAATGTAGATTCATTGGTATCCAGTCATTTCACATCAATGGTACAAAATTACCTAAAGAACTGGCTCCCAGAAAACCTAAGGGGTTTCATAGATGTGGTAACTGCAGTGTGTGTAGATATGTAGAATAAGGGGACTCATACATACACCTTCACAATAACAGAAGGGTGCATATCGAGCAATTTATATTTTGTGTGACAACCTTTGTTGTTTACATAGGTTGGTGCCCTTGCAGTAAACATTATGTGGGTAGAACAGTGAGGACTCCTAAAAACATACATATAAGAGCATGTTAGGGCTATCATAAATGGTAGTGACAGGAGCCCTCTAGGTACACACTATGCAGTATCACACAATTCAAACCCCTCTGAGTTGAAATTCACAGCCTTGGAATTTGTTAAACTACTCCTTAGAGGTGGTGCTAGGGTGAACATATTACTGCAAAAAGAAACACGGTAGATAACTTCTTTTAAACACTGTATCACCTGTAGGTCTGAATGAAGATGTTGATTTCTCCCCTCATCTTAAAAAACAATTAATCAAACCAGGATGTATACTCTGCTCAGTGGCCCCTCCGGGGACCACCCGTGTCTATTTTGTGTCTACTCTGTCTTTGTCTGGTCCTACCCTTTTGTGTTATATGTTAATGTGATGTGTTTGTTTTCTTTCCTAGACACATGTGGGGGATGAATGAGATGACCACCTAGTGTATCCCTTACTGACTCTTCAAAACGGCATAACGGACACTCACATAGTGTTACTGGAGTATTGTGGTTTAAATTAATCTTGTAGATCCCCACCATGGGATCTATAGTTGTGTATCTAGTGAATATGTTGCTGTGATTTCTTGGTATTGTACTGGATGACAGCTTTTATTATGTTACACCCCCTCCCCCCATTCTCCTTTTCAGTTTGTATATTACCAAATATTATCTTTTTGAATTTCATTTGTTTGGAGATGGGATTTTGATTGCATCACTAATTTTGTATTTGGCTCATTTGCACAGACTTGGTGAATGTATGTATACTGCTTTTAGCAGAGACTAAAATGTACTGCACCTTTAGGAGATTTTGGATTTATAAGGGTGAGGTACAGTAACAGAGAGCTGACACACTCCAACAAAGGCTGAAATGCATGGCCAAAATGCTGGGGAATATGGCCCTCTGCCAACCTGTTTTGGATACCAAGAGGATGAATAAATAATTCACTACATTTTGGATTCCTCCTGTGGTTTTTGAGTGCGGGTGTTCATTGTATTGTGCATGGGCCAACTGCCCTTCCCAGCACTGTGGTGTTCCTGCATCACACTGCCCACCTTTTCCCAAATAAGCAATCAGGCACACCAAGAGGCATGATGAAAGGGACAGGCAGCCCCGATAATCAGAATAAAAAGGGAAAGACTAGGAACAAGAGCTCTAGGGAGAAAAAGGTTTCGTAGCATGAATTTAAGAGACAGATAGGAGGAGGAAAGGTGAATGGAGACAGATAGTTTATTTCAAGCAACAGGGAACTGAAAAGAGAAAGCTGATTGCCAACAGGTAGATCGGTAGGCAGGTACTGAAAAGGAACAAGAATCAGAGGAGCAGAGGGAGTAGTTGGAAGAAGGAAGGGGAGATAAAAGACAGTTTCGGTAGTGTTAGAGAGTAGAACAAGAATCTGGACAGAAAGGAGGCATAGCAAAACAGACGCCGGGATCAAATGATGGGAAAGAAAGGGATCAGAAGAGGAGTCAGTGATATGTGTGTGTAGAGGGGGTGTTCAAGGCAAAGTGGCAGAATAGTGGCACCAGTCTGGTAAGGGTGGATTTGAAGGCAGCTCCATACACCATATCTGCATAGTCAAACACCAGCAAGATCATTTTAAGATGGGGTGGTATGAAAGCTGTGTTGCAGTAGAGGACTACAAGTTTGAGGCATAGTTTCTTGTGGATGGCTTTGATGTGTTGGGAGACATCGAAGTGCTGATCAAGTCATACACCAAGATATTTAAAGGAGGGGACATCCTCTGAAGGGGTGTCATCAAGAGTGGAGAAAGAGGGGGCACAGAGGAGACTAGCCAGCATTTGCCTAGTACCAAAGGACATAGAAACAGTCTTTTTAGCACAAAACAGAAACTGTTTTGAGATGAATCAACGCTGGAGATAATTAAAGTCCTGCTGGAGTAATGACTCAAGCCCAGGGGCAGATGAAACAGAGGCACAGAGGATGGTGTCATCAGCATACATGTGCTTGTAAGCACTGACACAGGTGGTAGAAAGACTAATAAGAAACAAAGAAAAGAATGGGGCCAAGAATGAAAGCCTGGAAGACACCAGTCCAGGTAGGGAAGGAGAGGTGAGGGCCACCTATGTGAACTGACTGAAGTCAGTCAGAGAGATGGAAGCAAACCCAGTTGACTGCTGGGGCAGAGAGTCCTGCAAGTCTCAAGTTGGGGAGTTGGAAAGTGGTCAGCAGAATCAAAAGCATTGGTGATGTCAGTAAAGATGATGGAGCTGATTAGATCCATGTCAGTTCCCTTGAGGATGACATCATTGACTCTGAGAAAGGAAGAAACAGTGGCGTGGTGTTTATGGAAGCCAGGCTGGAACTGGAAGGGAACACCAGAGGAATCAAGAAAGGAAGATAGTTTGAAGAACACAAACTGTTTCTGGAGCTTAGCAAGAGTAGGAAGAAGGGAAATGGGGTGGTAGTTCCCAGGGGATGAGTGGTCCCTGCCTTTATGTAAAGTGAGGACCCTGGCTTGTTTCCAAACCACTGGAACCATGCCATGCACTAAGAAGTGGTTTAGGACATTAGCAATAGGGGTAGCAATGGCCGGAGCAGAGAAGACAAGTAGTTTAGGGTTCAGTTCATCAGGCATATACCCTTTGGAGGGATTTAAGTTCAATAAAGCAGATAGGGTGTCAGAAGGCATGACAGGGGAAAGGGAACATTTAGGAGGGACAGTCATTGCAGGAAGGGTGGGGAATAGTGAATGGAGGAGGAGAGCAGGGTTAGAAGTCAAATCAAGTCACTTTTATTTCTTAAGCGCCCAATCCCAGAGTCTCTGGGCTTTTTATATAATAGTACAGAATAGATTATAACAATACACACATTATCAGATCAGGGTCAAACCATTTTAAAACATACAATAAATAATAATCATAAATAGTATTCTGAAAACTTCACTGAGTAAGGGTGAGAGCAACAAAGGAAGTGAAAAATTCATTGACCAAAGCAGCCATAGACAAGGGGTCAGAGCTACGTGATGTGCTGGTGTGATGGTAGCATGCAAAAAACATTTTTCAGATGGATGTGTTGCACCAAATATATTTATTTCAGCTTTTAAAGTGTATTCCCCATTTTAAAAGCTAAAATAAACATATTAGATACAAAACATCCAACTGAAAATCTTTTTTTGTGCACCCCCATCATATCTCTACACTTTGTACAGATATTCTGGAGCTGGCAGCATCAAGATAGTGAATTAACAAGCACCATTGCCTGTAGCAAATCTCCCTTCCACGGACAATAGATATTTTTATTTATTTATTTGAATATCAGATTACCTTTGAGCTAAGTGCTCATTTGCAAAGGTTCCACGTCAAGTGTTGTAAACATACAAGTTGTAAGCATGCAGCAAGGAGCAGTTGTCATTACTTTCAGGTTACAAGTCAAGTGTTACAAGTCAAGTGATGAACAACGCATATTTGTGTACAGGCAGGAAAAACATTTGTTTATACAATTCAGTTATGGAATTACAGGCAACTCAGGAGAGCTTTGTCAGTACAATATATGCCTAATATACTACAGATTACAACACCCAGTGAAATACCTAATATGCCATGGATTACAACCCCCCAGAGGACATAGATGTCCAGTTTGGTTAGGAGAGGAGTACCGGTGCAGAGGTAAGTAGTCAGGGGGTGGGGATTATTGTGCAGGTTATTGTGTAGGGTTAGGGTAGGCATCTGCATGTGGTAGATTGGAGGAGTTCATTCCTGAGGGCTCTCTTGTACTAAGGTAGTTTAGGTATATCAGAGATGGAGGTAGGAAAGTTGTTCAGCCAGTGTACAGCTTGGCAGGCAAAAGCTCTTTGGCTCTGGCTGGTCCTTCGTTTGGGGACCCTCAAGGCATGTCTTGCCATACTCCTGGTGGAATACTTGTTATATAATGGGTGGAAAAGCAAGGCTAAGGTGGGGAAGGCCAGGCCAACAAGTGCTTTTTTTGTCAGTAGAAGACTTTGGTACTGTATTCATGCATCCAGGGGAAGCCAGCCTGTGGGGGAATATAAGGTGCAGCAATGTGTAAGCCTATCAGATCTAGTAACTAATCTGCAGGCCTTTTTAGTAAGAGTCTAACCCTGTTCAAGACAGTGGGAGAGGCAGATCCGTAAACTGCAAGTCCGTAGTCAATGAGAGGGAGGACAGAGCTTGTTATGGCAAGGCTCATGGCTTCTTTGTTTAGGTTTAGCTGCTGTCTGAAAAGGGCTCCCAGTTTTCTGTTTGCTGAGCTGACCATGTTGTCCACATGGTCATCAAAGGTGAGGGATTCATCTAATGCCACCCGTAGGTATCTAAAGGAGGACACCTGCTCGAGTAGTAAGCTCTGATTGTTCAGGATGCAGAGAGGGGGAATTTTCCCCATGGTATGGGTACCAGCGAAGAGCATTGTTTTTGTTTTTATGTAATTAAGGACAAGTTTGTTCTGCTTGAACCATTGTTCAAGGGCTCCAAAGCTAGTTTGTAGCTCTCTTGTGACTACCCCATGCTGAGGCCCAATTTTGAAGATGACTACATCACTGCATAGAGCAACATCTGAGTTTGGGGGCAGTCACCTGGAAGGCCATTTATGAACAGGCTGAAAAGAAGTGATCCAAGTATTGACCCCTTGGGGACTCCAAAAGAGACTTTGTTAGCATCAGACAGCATGACATCAATTTTGACTCCGTGTGTGTTCGTCCAGCTAAGTAATAATGGAATCACAAGACCGTCTCAGAGGAGAGGCCAAGTTTCTGGAGTTTAGAGAGCAGCAGGGGGTGATCTACAAGGTCAAATGTCTTGGTAAGATCCACATATGAGGCACTTATTAGATGCCCTTTGTCCAGGGCTTTGTGTACATGGGTTGTGAAATCTACGAGTACAGTTGTGGTACTATGTAATTTCCTAAAGCCATGCTGGGGGGGGGAAGGGTGGAAGGTGGTTACCCTTAATGCTAGGAGCCTTGGGAGGAAAACTGCAGAGTTACAGGTGCTCACGGCAGAGGGAGAGGTGGACATTGCAGCCATCACAGAAACATGGGCCACCCAATACAATGACTGGGACCTGTCTGTACCAGGGTACAGGTTATTTCGTAGGGACAGGGTGATTGGGAAAGGAGGGGGTGTGGCACTATATGTGAAGGAAGGACTGAAGTGTGAAGGGAGGAAGGGAGGAGGTTATAACGAAGTCACTTTGAATGAAAATCCAGGATTCCAAGAATAGGATTCTTAGAATGGGAGTGGTGTACAGGCCACCATCTCAGACGGAGGAGTTAGACAGGGAACTAGCGGGACGGATCAGGAGGACCTACCTGAAGGGTAGTGTGGTGATTGTGGGGGACTTCAACATGCCAGGAGTGGACTGGAGTACCCCAACAACCAGGAACGGAAGGGAGCAGGTACTGCTGGATGCCTTCCAGGACAGCTTCCTGCTGCAAATGGTCAGTGAACCAACCAGGTTAGGGAATACCCTTGACCTTGTGCTGGCAAATGGGGAATTTGTGAGAGAACTTACAGTGGAGGAACCGCTGTCAGGGAGTGACCACCACTCAGTATGGCTCACATTGGATATGGGCAAGGAAGGAGTGGAATCTGGCACAAGAGTGCTGGACTTCAGAGGGCCGACTTGGGAGGATGGGGAAGTGGTAAAGGGTACCTGGCCAGAATTCCATCTAGTATGGACACTAACCAGAGGTGGGAGCTCATAAGCTGGGGATAGTGGAGGCAACCAAAACCTGCTGCAAGGCCCAGAGCAAGAGGCTGAGCTAGAAACCGAGCTGGTTGAGCAAGGAGGTCATGGAAAGGTAAGGAGGAAAAGAGCTGCCTTTAGGAAGTACAAGAAAATAGGGAGGGGAGGACAGGAGGAGTACTTGACAGAATCAAGGAGGTGACAAGGGTAAGGGGGCCAAAGCATCTACAGAACTCAGGCTGGCACAAAGCATTAAGAAGGGGGAGAAGGACTTTTCAGGTACATCAGGAGAAAAGGAGCTGTAAGGACCACATAGTAAGGATTAGGAAGGAGGGATTGGGTGGAAGCAGGAGCGATAAGGCAGAAGTGCTAAATGAGTACTTCTGCTCAGTATTTACTAAAGAGAATAGGGGGTGACACCCAAGGGGGGAGAAATGGCAGAAACAGGGGGGAAGGGGTGACAGATGGGAAAATCATGCAGGGCAGAGTTCAGGAGGGTTTGAAGACACTGAGGGTGGACAAGGCGCCAGACCCAGATGGCATCCACCCCAGGGTACTGAAGGTCCTTGTAGAACCTTTGGCAGACCTATTTAATGCCTCACTACATTCGGGGTGTGTACTTCAGGACTGGAGGAGGCTCATGTGGTGCCCCTCCACAAGAGTGGCACCAAGGATGAACCAGGAAACTACAGACCAGTGAGCCTCACATCCATCATGGGTAAGCTAATGGAGACTATCCTGAAGGAGAGGCTGGTGGCCCTCCTAGAGGCCAAAGGACTACAGGACAGCAGACAGCATGGCTTCATATGGGGCAGATCCTGCCAAACCAACCTGGTGGAGTTCTATGACTGGGTAACTAGGCAACTGGGCAGGGGCCATGCAGTGGATGTCCTGTATCTGGACTTCAGTAAGGCATCTGACTTGGTGCCGCATGGAAGGCTGGGAAGTAAGTTAGTAGGCACAGGGGTGGGTGCAAACTGGTGAGATGGGTAGGAAACTGGCTTCAGGGAAGGCAACACAGGGTGGTGGTGGGTGAGGAGCTCTCACACCCAAGGGTAGTGATGAGCGGTGTTCCACAGGGCTCGGTGTTGGGACCAGTGTTGTTTGGGATATTCATTGCAGACATATCATGGGACATCAAGAGCAAGATCAGTCTGTTTGCTGATGATACCAAGGTAGGAGCAGTGGTGGATGACCTAGGGGGATGGCAGGGGTTGCAGGATGATCTGGCAAAGCCTGAAACTTGGTCAGACACCTGGCAACTGGGCTTTAATGCCAAAAAGTGCAAGGTGCTGCATTTTGGGATGAAGAACCCAAGGAGGAGTTACCAGCTGGGGGGAGTGCAGCTAGCCCAGACAGAGGAGGAGAAGGATCTGGGGGTGCTCATTACAGGGTCAATGAACAACTCGGCACAATGTAGGAAGGCAGCTGCAAAGGCCAACACAATGCTGGGTTGTATTGCAAGGGGTATATCCTCGAGGAGGGAGGTGATTCTGCCACTGTATAGGTCATTAGTTAGACCACACCTGAGTATCATGCGGCAGTACTGGCACCCGTATCTGAAGAGGGACATTAAGTTACTGGAAGGGGTGCAGCACAGGGTGACAAAGATGATCAAGGGGCTGGGGGACTTATCATATGAGAGGAGGCTGAGGGAGTTGAACATGTCCTCACTGGAGGAGAGAAGGGACAGGGGAGACATGACTGAAACCTTTAAGTACATGAAAGGAATAAACAAGACAGGTACAGAGGGGCTGTTCAAAGTAAGGGAGGGGAAGGACACTAGGGGCCATGATATGAGACTGGAGAGAGGAAGGTTCAGGAGGAAGATGAGTAGACACTTTTTTACAGAGAGGGTGGTGGCTGGGTGAAATGCGTTACCTGCAGAAGTGGTATCCAGTAGAACAGTAGACTGCTTCAAAAGGGGATGGGAGGGGACAAGGGGGAGGGTTAATGAAGGGGAAGAGTGGAAGGGAGGGACAGCTGCAGAATAAGGGGTGCTAGCTGCACATTCAAACAGATTTGATAGACATCTAGGCCTTTATCTGCTGGCAAATTTCGTATGTTCATATGTTGACTACACATCAGGTTGTAGTGCTCGAGGTAGGTGACCAACTGATCAGACACAATCCACTCCAGTGCCTTAGAGAGACGGAATAATATGGAGATGGTCCTGTAGTTGGACACATTAGTTTTATCCCACCCTTATGAATGAGTGTGACTAAGGCAGACTTCCAGATCTTGGGGAATTGGTTGAACTGGAGACAGACGTTGAATATCTTAGTCAGGGGTAGTGTCACTTCTTCAAGGGCATGGGCCGGTAGTACCATGTCAATTTATTCACTCCCTACTCTAGTTTTACCCAAAACTCAGCTTAAGTACTTGATTGTTTCTTTTGTGGAAGCCTGTTTGAAGTAGAATTTGGGCTGACCATTGCCATCTGCAACACCTTGAAAGATGCAATCTTTTTCCTACGTAGGATCCTGGAGGTAATGGTTCTGGGTGGGGTCCTAAGGGGTCGAGCAGTTCACTCACACAGGATAGGAGAGTGGCCACTGATAGAATCCGGCATTATCTGAACGTTAAGTAGCTGCTCTGGATGAGTGGCTAGGACCCAGTCTATAAGAGTACTGGTTCCAGTTTTGTAGTTCACTCGCTTAGGCTCATTGACAACCTGTGAAAGAAATCAATCAAGTCTTTATTTATCCAGGTCAACACCATTGAGCAGGCTCATTTACAAGGTGGACCTGCGTTACACAAGGTCAAGAATAACACTTTTATGTACAGATAATAAATAGACATAATTATACAGTAATATAAAAAAAATACACAGAGCAATAACAAGTATTTCAGGTATAGGGTGAACAAGGTTAGGAAGAATGGTATGAGAAGGGGAATTTAAACATTCTGAAACAGCCAGCATATTAAAACTTTTTCAAACAGCACGGCATATCATTGGTCAGGACATATACAAACTTAAGGGGCAGATATGGAGGGGAGGGGTACAGGACTGCAGCTGTTCTAGAAGGGGTGCTACGGTAGATGGGCTGGGGACATATATGTTAGAAGTCTGAGGGTAAGAAAGGTAGAGGATTAGCAGAAACAAAGGGGGGGTATAGGTGGAGACAATCAAGGGGCTGGGTTAGGTGGAGATGTAGTGGGCAGGTAAGCAGTAGGCACCCTAGCATGCTAAACGTGCTGGAAACAGCTGCATAGCTCCTTAACAGCCTTGGCATAAAAGGTCATGAAGGTGGTAAGACTAACAGGGAGACTCAGTTTCATATATTTCTGTAGTTTGTTCCAGAGTGAGGGCAACACAAAGCCTATGGCCGCTCTCCCAAAGCATGTATTGGCCCTATGTACCTTCAGTAGAAGCAGAAAATAGCTTCTCAGTGTGCGTAGTTTCCTACCACGTATAATGGCAAACAGTCGTAAATGTACTGGGGCAATTTGTTGGTAATAGCTCTGTAAGTCCAGAGAGCCACATTTCTATTCCTTCTGTACTGAAGGGAGGTCCATCCCATAGCTGCATATAAGGAGCAGTGGTGGGTGGTGATAGGTAGGCCAGTTATGAATCTCAAGGCTCTGTGGTATAAGGTGTCCAGTTTAATAAGACAGGAGGCATTACACTGACTATAAATGAAATTGGCATAAGCAATTAGGGATAGAAACGTGGATTGAACTAACTGCATCTTGGCATCTTTGGTCAGGAGGCAGTTTATTCTAAAGAAGAGACCAAACCTCTGCCTCAACTTTTTCAGCAGATCCTCGACATGCTCCATGAAGGAGAGTCTGTGGTCTAGCCTGACCCCTAGGTACTTGAATTTCGTAACAAATTCCAACCTCTCTCCTAGTAAAGTGTTTATGGGAGGTAAGAAGCCAGAAATAGCAGGGTTCGCCAAATGAGTAGCCGGAGAGAACAGCATAGCTTTTGTTTTTTTGGCATTGAATAAGAGTTTTTTATTCAGGAGCTGATTCTACAACAAGTTGAATTCTGTTTGCAAATCTCCACAGGCGGCTTCCTGGAGTTAGGTACAACACCGTATGGTCAGGAGGCAGTTTATTCTAAAGAAGAGACCAAGCCTCTGCCTCAACTTTTTCAGCAGATCCTCGACATGCTCCATGAAGGAGAGTCTGTGGTCTAGCCTGACCCCTAGGTACTTGAATTTCGTAACAAATTCCAACCTCTCTCCTAGTAAAGTGTTTATGGGAGGTAAGGAGCCAGAAATAGCAGGGGTCGCCAAATGAGTAGCCGGAGAGAACAGCATAGCTTTTGTTTTTTTGGCATTGAATAAGAGTTTTTTATTCAGGAGCTGATTCTACAACAAGTTGAATTCTGTTTGCAAATCTCCACAGGCGGCTTCCCGGAGTTAGGTACAACACCGTATCATCAGCAAAAAGGTGAATATTGGCCTCCTTGATGCCAACGTCAGTATTGTTTATATAAATGGCAAACAATAGAGGCCCCTGGATGGATCCCTGTGGAACGCCTCTTTTAGTGGTTTGAATGAGAGAGCCCTTCTGCCTTGACCTGCTGGAAGCCTATCTGTAAGGTAATTATTGAACCAGCACGAGAGATCAGGTCCAGACCTATCACTTTAAGGTGGAAAGAAGCAGGCAGTGGTCAACAGTGTTGAAGGCCTTGCTAAGGTCCAGGAACACGGCACATACAAATTTTTTGTTTTCCAGCTCTCGTTGACAGTCATCAGTCACTTTGGCCAGAGCCGTAACGGTACTGTGCTTGGCTCTGAAACCAGACTGCATAGGGTTTAGAAGGTTCTTGTTATCTACTGTAGGTAGGTTCTCAACTGTAGATAGGTTCTCAACTGAGCATTCACAATTTTTTCCAGCAGTTTAGACAATATTGGTAGGAGAGATATCAGCCTGTAATTATTTAGGTCACAGGGATCCCCGGATTTAAACAGAGGAATGACATGGGCAATTTTCCATAGGTGTGGAAGAGTCCCCTGGGACAAGGACAAGTTAAATAGGTGTGTGATTGGTACAGCTAGGACGTGGTATGCAATCTTTAAGAAGTAGGGGTCGAGAGAGTCAGCAACAGCGCTTTTCTTGGTGTTCAACTGTAAAAGGAGGTCTTCAACCTCTTTCAACGAAGCAGGAAGGAATGAGAAGACCGCATTAGTGCTGCTAGGTTCAGGAATCTGTGCACTAACCTGAGAACGTAGCACGGATGCTGGTGAATTGTTGAATGCTAGGCCTGCCATAGCAAAGTGGTTGTTGAAGGCCTGGAGAATCTCCTTGCTATCGTTGATAGTAACATTGTCAGAGATGATTTTCGAGGGAAGTACATTTCCAGCTGTATGACCAGACAGCTCTTTGATTGTGGACCAGAATTTAGCTGGGCATCTTGAGGCAGAGTCAAGCTCAGAATGGTAGAAGTTGGCCTTAGCCTCTCTAATCAGTTTGGTGCAGGAGTTCCTAGCCTTCCTGAAGTGGCACCAATCCTCGGCAGTTTTCAATTTGCGGGCCTTTTTCCAGAGTTTATCTCTCACTAGTAATGCAGCCTTGAGTTCAACAGAGAACCAACGGCAAGTTCTGGTCTTTACATGGACTTTTACCAAGGGAGCATGATTATTTGTGGCACAAGACACTATTTCATGAAAAATGTCAAATGCCATACTGACCAATTTGACTAGGTAAAAGTTCTGCCAGTACACAGATGATTTTAGCTCATCGATGTAGGCAAATGGGTCAAAGTTGCGTCTAGACCTTCTGGTGGAGAACTTAGATGTAGAGGTGGGGATTGGAGTCAGATCTTACACCGTCGATGAAGCAGTGATTGCTGACATCCAAGAAAAATATTCCAGCATAGGAAAAGGACTGTGGCTTGCTTGTAAGAAAGACATCCAATAGAGTGCTATTCCTGGGGTTTTTCTTGTTAGGATGTGTAGGTTCTTCAATGAGTTGTGTGAGCCCAAGACAGTCACAGAAGGATTTGAGGGGTAAGGAAGCCTTGGATAACCAGTCGTAATTGAGATCCCCTAGAATAATAGTTTTGAGGGTCTCATGTCCCATAATAGTCAATAGGTGAGACAGGAGCTGGGACCCAGCAGATGGAGGCCTGTAGCACCCTATAACCCTGATAGCCATTGAGCGGGATATGTCAACCTTAAGGGACAGACATTGGAAGCCATTTGCGATAGAGGAGGAGTCAATGGTAGTGACTGTATATTTGTCCTTGACATAAATGGCTACCCTACCAAGAAGTGGCACCAATCCTCGGCAGTTTTTGATTTGCGGGCTAAACTCTGTCCTAAGGATGCCCCTAGTCTGCCTGTCGGCTCTGAACAGCCAATAGTTAGGGATGTTAACCTCCCTGTCAGGGGTAGAAGATCTGAGCCAGGATTCCGAGACTACCAGCACATCTGGTTCAGTATGAATGACCCAGGTCAGGATCGATGTAAGCTTTTTTAAGAGACTACAAACATTAACATGCATAAAGCTCATTCCTCTAAGCCTTGTAAGGTTGGACGGAGATGACAAGGCTTCTGTAGGACCATGGTTAAGTTCAACATTGCCTGAGCACAATAGTAGGAGAAACACAATTTTCTTTACAGCAGCCAGAGATAATTTGAATCTCTAATTCTTCCACAACTGCTTGGAATGACAGAACGAGAGTGCTGGGCCCTGCTATTTATGCAGTACTGTCCTAAGGATGCAGCTACTAAAACCCTTGCCACATGGCACCAAGTGGCATTATTACTGGAGATATAGTGGGGCATACCCTGTATGGGTAGGGAGGTGCAGATCCCACCCACAGAAATAGGCTGGAGATGAGATCTTTATGCGATGTGCTAGACTTTGATGCCCAATTAATATTAAAATCCCCCAATGTTATCGTTTCCCTTGTAGGGCAAGCCTGGGTATAGTAGCTAGCAAATGTATCCATGCCTAGGAAGCGCTTTCCAGGTGGTATGTAGACTGACATCACATTGAGTGAGTGCTGGCCTCTGTCCTGTTGGATTTGGATGGTCAGGCATTCACAATGGTTTGTGGTTGGGTTAACCAGCACCTCCTGGGCTTGTAGCCTTGTGATGAGGTAAATGAGGCACCCTCTTCCCCTCATTCCCTCCTTGTCCTGTTGAAAGATGTTGTAGCCATGCAAGGCAATATCTGTGTCTGCAATTTTCTTGTTCAACCAAGTTTTCATTATGGTGAGCAGGTCGGGCTGGACCTGCTCCACCCAAGCTTCAATAAGGTGCATTTTGGGGAGTAGACTACCAACATTGAGTGCTGCTATCCGAAGTTTGCCATCTTGGTTGGAGGTAGCCCTGTTGGAGGTAGCCCTATTACCCAGCATTGGCCCTGGGTTAGGGTGTACGTTACCAGAGATAAGGAGGCGCAAAAGTATTAGCCTCTTGAAGTTTAGCCTGCTATTTGGGGGCTACCGAGTTGTCCTATACCAGGAGCGTATCAGTGTGAGAGGGCTGAAGGCCATAGAGTATTGTGTGAGTAATGCAGAGTACTCATAACCTAGCAAGAGAAATGGGTGATAAGGGCAGGGTATGTGAAGGAGGGGAGGGGTGCTAGTTACAGTTAGGCAGTGATCTCTGAGTGCAGTGGAATTTGTTACAGTGAACATCCCAGCGGTGCCAGCTTGCCAGCCCAACTCCATGGGCTGATCAGGTTCTTCTCCTGGCTGGGGTGGCAGAGCTAGCACCAGCATTAACACAAGGGTTAACATTATAGGTTAGGTATCTAGGGTGAGATCCCTGAATTAGTGAGAATGTGAGAGTCTGCAGTAGCAGGGTCCCACTTAGTTGATAACGGGGAGTTAACTGGTAGATTGAATGTCCCTGATGGATACCTCTCAGCTTGAATAAGTGAGAGGTGTGCCTTTGATGTCAAGCTGTGCTGATTAATATCTCATGCAGTGTCCTGCAGCCAGTCAACTAGGTCCAAGTGATTTGGGTTAAGGATGGTCTGGTTGAGGGAGTAGCACTGGGAAATTAGAAGTGGCTTAGTTAGAGTAATTAGTATTCCTCAGGAGGCATTAGGAGGTAGTGGGTAAAAGACAGGTTTGGTGTTACTTGGTGGAGAAAACAGCTGTCCGGATTGGCTCAGTTTCAGGCCAGTTGAGGATAAAATGGGACCCTCCCCCTGGTGGGTAGGTGGTAGGGGTGGATGGGAAGAATTATTTCAAACTTCTTGCAGCACTGCGCCAGCAGTGGCTCAGCGAGAAATGATCAGCTGCGGCTCCCAATTTCAGCCATGGTCATTCCATACCTGTTCAACAAGGGGGTAGGGTTCTGGCAGATCCTGTCTGTGGGAGGCTGTCATTGTTCTGGCTCTCGGCCCTACTCTGAGGGACTGCTGTGCAGCGAGGGGCGGGCTCTGGTGGATCCTGTCTGTTGGAGGGTGTCGTTGATCTGGCTCTTGTCCCTACTCTACCTCTGCAGCGAGGGGGAGCTCTGGCAGATCCTGTCTGTGGGAGGATGCCGTTTCTCTGGCTCTCATCCCTACTCTGAGGGACTGCTACCTGTTCAGTGAGGGGGGAGACTCTGGAGGATCCTGTCTGTGGTAGGGTGTCATTGCTCTGGCTCTCATCCCCACTCTGTGGAACTGCTACCTGTGCAGTGGGAGGGGAATACATGAGCCTTCTGAGATCAAGTGTGAGGTATTAGATGTGTGGGTGATCTAAAAGGAGTGGATTATCTTCTAGAACTTATTGGGGAGTTAAGACTGGTCTGCAGGTATGCATTGAAGTAGCTTGAAATGGATTCTCTGACAGCCTTAGTGCAAGCATTCCTGAGTTGTTTGTAGTTCTGTATATCAGAGGGGGAACCAGATGTCTTGTAGAGCTGCTAAGTAGAGTCACAGGCCCTGCACAGGTCAATGATCTTTGTTGTATCCAGGCAGCATGGAAGTCAGACATGGGAATGGCAGAAGGGGGAGTGTTTATCCCAGAAGCAGTGAATTTGGTTTTAAATATGGAGAAGGCCTCATCCATGTCAGAGGAAATAGAAAGGGCGGAACCACCAAGTTCACTAAGAAGGGCAGCCAGGTAGAGACCTGATAACCTTAGCCTAAATAAAGTATGGTGGGACTTCAGTGCAGCAGCTCTTGCTAATGCAGTAAGTCATCCATTGATCCCTAAAGGTCTCTGGCAGTGAGCCTGCAGAAGCACAATGATGGAGATGTGATGAGAGAACCCAGTCTAACAGAGAGTGATTGGAGGAATGGGAATTGAGGTAGGGTAGGTTCTTCAGTGATGAGCTGGGTAAGATTAAGATTTATTTTATTTTATTTCAATTTTGGTAACCAGGTAAGCACACTGAGACCATGACAGTCTCTTTTTCAAGGGCGACCCCAGGTAGAAACATTACAAGACTGTACATTATAAATAACAGGTGGACATATTGTAGGTTATACAAGGAAACATAGATTGGAATACACCATACGTGGCAATGTATATAATAAAATTTCTTGATAACATTTAGTATGGCTCTGTCCGGCCCCAGGCTAGTGGGGCCGAATAGGATAGCCTTCATTTTTTATGGTTTAACACAAGTCTGTTGCTAGCCAGCCAAGCCTCTAGGAGCTGCAGATCATGGGTCAGTGAATTGTTTAAGGAGCTCAAGTCATCGGATGACCTGTAGAGCACTGCATCATCTGCATACAGGAGTACCTGTATGTTTGTATCACCACAGTGATTTGGCATGTTGTTTATGAAGATAGAGAATAGCAAGGGCCCCAGGATGGATCCCTGGGGAACCCCATCTTGAATTTGGCAGTTCCCCGATTGTGCACCGTGCCATCTGACGAGTTGTGACCTCCCTGTAAGGTAGTCGATAAACCATCTAACTGTCAGGTGGTACGCCTATGAGTTTGAGTTTAGCTAGGAGCAGCTGGTGGTCCACCAGGTCGAAGGCCTTATGAGGTCAATGAAGACCGACCCAGTGGATTGGACTTTGCCAAGAGCAGAAAAGATATGATCAGTAATGCAGACTAGGGCAGTGTCTGTACCATGTTTTTTTTATGAATCCATGTTGTCTAGGCATAAATAAGCCATTCCTCTTGATATAGTTGGTTATTTGGTCATAGACAGCCCTCTCCAGTATCTTGCTTAGAATGGAGAGGACCGAAATGGTCTGATAATTTTCCAACAGTTCATGAGATCCACCTTTATGGATGAGCATGACCACGGCAACTTGCCATAGTGTGGGAACTCTCCCTTCAAGTAGGGATCTGTTGAGCAGCCAAGAGACTGGCGCAACAATAGCTGGGGCTGTAAACTTCAGCAGTCTTGGTTCCAGCTTGTCATACCCTGCTGAACCATGGGGTTTTATGTTCATAAGCAGTTTCCGGACCTCATTTTTGGACAACTTAAAGTGGAAGTTAGGGTGGGGGTGTTTCTGGGGTCAGATATGATGGGCAGAGGAGCCCCAACATGAGTGGTCTTGAACTTGTTTAGGTCAGTGAAGAAGGAGTTGAAAGCACTGGAGGCATCCAACGGGTTCTTTATGTGGGCGCCGTTTGCTATAATTGTGCAATCACCCTGTGTGGGATTTCCTTTGATGAGGGTGTTGATCTGGGACCAGAACTTTTTTGGGTCAGAGAGGTTTTTATTCTAGAGATCCCTGATGTATCATTTTTTTGCTGCTTTGAGCTCTTTCTTACATTTGCTTCATAATTCCCAGTATTCCTGCCAAACCTTGGTCTGTTGGTTGATTTTAAAGTTTCCCCAGGCCCTGTCTCTTTCCTTCATGAGTTTTTTTAGATCTCGGGACAGCCATCTGGTATCCTGACCCTTTACCCTTATTTTTCTCAGTGGGGCATGCTTATTGTCTGCAGATAGGAAGTTATTTATGAAGAATTCAAGGGCAGCATCTAGGTCTAGGGCATGTTTGATGTAGGTCTGATCTACCTCTGATATTGTGTCTAGGAATGATCCTGTAGCAAAATTAGAGAAGTTTCTGGCCCAGAGTATCCTGGGTGGGGGGGGCTTGATAATTATTCTTCCATACTGCAATCACTGGAGAATGGTCGCTTAGGGCATCAGCAAAGGTGCCTGCCAATCTAATGCTATCTGGTTTGGTGGTCAGGATCCAGTCTAGTGTGGAGTGGATACTTGTTTTAGTGTTCAGTCTGTTGTGCTCATGAATTAACTGGGTTAGGTCAGCTGCTAGTAGCAGATTCTTTATATTTCTATTTGTTTGCAGCCCCCAGTGTATATTGAAATTGCCCAGTATCACCTTCTCACCCTTGGGGAGGTTGGATAGCACAGAGAGAAGCGAGTTTAGGGCAGCGTGAGCTGCTTTGTAGGGGTTGCAGATGCAACCGATAATAAGGGGTTTGGTACCTCCCAGCAGCAATGTTGTGAATACTGTTTCACAACGTGAGTTATTTAGGGCAGAGGTTATCACCATGGAAGCAGTTAAGGATGTTCTTACATAGATCAAGACCCCTCCACCTGTTTTATCCAGTCTGTCTTGTCTAAATATCTTGAAACCTTATAGCGCAGCCTCATGGTCTAGTACCTGTGGTTTGAGCCAGTTTTCCGAGATTGTAACAAAGTCAGGGGTGTAAAGGTACACCCAGGCTTCAAGTTTGTGCATCTTTGTCCTGAGGTTGTTGATATTCATATGGGTTATTCTTAATCCTTTTGAATTAACCCATGTGGACAGGGTAGAGGAGGTAATGCATACGTTTGTGCAGGGGGGGCCTCAGTAGCATGGACAATAGGGGTGGAGAAGGACAGCCAATCCAGGTTAAAATCACCTAGCAGCAGGAGTTCCCAGAAAAGGTGAGGAAGGAAGGAGAACAGTTTTGAAAATTTAATTTGGTTTGGTTTGGCTTCAGAGTATACATACAGTACATGCCACCAATAAATATAGAAAGTGCGAAAGTAAACAAAGAGTGAGCCGACACAGGAGGAGCTGATTGGAGGATGGGACAGCAGATATAGAGACAACATCTCAAGAAAGATCAAACTGCACATGGATAGTGACACTGCCACCATGCTTACCACAGTCCTGCCTATGTACAGTTTGGCATAGTTGGTTATGGCCACAGACCCTGGAGAAAAGCCAGGATTCAATGATAACTATGATGGGGGGAAAGAGGATCAGGGAGTAGAGAAAGGAGGGAAAAGAGAAAGAGATGTAACAGGAAGGGGAAGGTGGAGCAACACTAGCAGTACGAAGAGTCAAAGAGTATGCAGACCAAGAGTTACCATCAGTCCTAGAGAGAGAGAGAGAGAGAGAGAGAGAGAGGAATGTATCAAGTTGATCATTACTTACAATCTGTACTCAGAACAAGTCAGGCGGATTATACAAAGGAACTGGCATATTATAGAGACAAACTCAGTGTTGGTAAAGTGCAGATGAAACAGCCACAAGTGTTGTACAGTAGATTGTTATACCGTCACTACAACGACAACTTTACAGTGACATGATCAATGCCGACAACATTGCCATGTCGCTGTAAAGTCCACTTGGGACCCTGGCACCCTTTCCCAAGGTCCTGCACCCCATCCCCAAATCAGTTCCGTCTCGGAGTTGATAATCATAAGTGGGGGGGGGTGCAGGGGGCCAGTAGATCAGAGAACTAGGGTCACATTTTAGTTAATTTCCCAAAATAATTTGTTGTCCTCCCCCTCCCCAGTTGGTTGCCATTGCCAGGTTATAGTAGCTGCAAGTATTATAAAAACATCAAGAGAAGTAAAACCTTTAAGCATCCTACACAGGACAGAGTATATGACATCAGGAGTCTGATTTCTTGTAATAACACAAGTGTAGTGTACCTATATAGGCAATATGAGCAGACCTTTTAAAATTAGTGTAGGAAAGCATGTTAGAGACACTGAGGATGAAGTGTGAATTATACTGGCCATCCATATCAAATTCACCAAGGGGAGGGGTGATCATGGTTGATCCTTTGTGGGACTCAAACATGACAGACTGGGACCAAGAGGAGGTGACCTCAATGCTTTGCTCTTGCGCTGCAAGGCATTTTAAATATAGATATGGGGGAGGGTACAAACCCCTGGCTTAAATGAGCACCGTAGGTTGTTCAGATTTTGTAAATATTGATAGTGCTCATGGGTTCTATTCCAGGATATATCTGGGTTTCTTAGTATGCTATATGTATCAAGATTAAGTCAGCACTTCACTATAATAATGTTTAATGATGTTTGTTATGCCTGTTGCATTTTAATTCTTTGTTTAGTTAGTGTTCATTATCTTCTTATTGTGCTAGTTAAGAGAGACACCTAGTACCTGATGCTGTGTTATAGTCTAGGCATAACATTTATTTTAAATGATGATTTCTGATTTTTTTTTCTCCTGTTAATCTTAACATCTCTTTTGGATCCCTTTGCGAATATGTTTCATGCATCCGCACTCTCCATGCTGCAACCAGTGTTGGGACTACAACAAAGATAAACAGGTTACTCACCTGTCACAGTAGTTCTAGAAGTGGTATACGATGTTCATCCACACTATCTGGCAGTGTCCTTTCCCTTTAAAGCTTGCCGGAAAGTCTTCAAGCTGTCTCCTCCACCCACCCTCCCAGGTGGTAACTCCCTTGGCTCCACCCCTTGACACCAGGTCTTGCCTACTGGAAGCAGAGTGTGTGCACCAAAGCCAGGGGATATCAGGTGGGTCCGTGTGGATTAGGGTTGCCACCTTTGGAAGAGGCAATAACCGGATCTTAAGCTCCGCCCCAGCCCCACCCCTTTTCATGACTCATCATGCATTGCTCCTCCTAGAAATCCATTTGTTATTTCAATAAAAGACAACACTTAAAGCAGCAGTTCAACAAAAATGTTATAATACTGTACTGTACCTGTTAAAATTACTTTCCCGGGTTCTTGCTAGTTATTTATTTACTTACGTAAAGGCTGACAGAGACACTGGGGGTGGCCTATAATGAGGCCATTACGGCGGCCCTGGATTTTATTGCTCATGTTCGTGAGCGCCCCCTATCCCTTCACCCCAGGTCCCCTTGGTTTGATGGGACACTAAGGGAGATATTTATTTACTTATGTAAATGCTGATGGAGATGCTGGTGGTGGCCTATAATGAGGCCATTACGGCGGCCCTGGATTTTATTGCTCCTGTTCGTGAGCGCGCCCTATCCCTTCACCCCAGGTCCCCTTGGTTTGATGGGACACTGAGGGAGATGCGGAGACTGGGGCTAAGGTTAGAGCGTTGTTGGCACAAGTCCGCCCTTGATGCCGACCGCCTTAGATTGATGGAACATTACTCTATCTATCAATCTGCTATCACCCGTAAGAAGGCAGAATTCCCGTCCAGGGAGATTGCAGTTGCTCAGAATCGACTGGCTCAGCTGTTTCGGACTGTAGACAGACTGTGCAACCCAGCCTGTCTACAAGTTCGGAAAGCCTTTTCGCAATTAGAGTGCGAAGAGCTCGCTCGTTACTTTGCAACTAAGGTGGCCGACATCAGGGCGGACCTCTGTCCGGCAATCTCTAAGGGTGATGTTGTAGAACAATGTGAGCTCACAGTACCCCAATTCTCTTGGAGTTCCTTTGGTCGACCTGAGTCCGTGGATATTGTGAGGATCATCCATAGTGTGCGTCCTACAAGCTGTAATTTGGACCCTGGACCGACTCCCCTAATTTTGGGTTGTAGTGATACAATCAGTCCAGTCCTGGTGCAAATTGTCTGGAGCTCCTTGGAGTCAGGTGAGTTTTCTAGCTCCCTGAAAGAGGCGGTGGTGAAACCTCTCTTGAAGAAAGCTACCTTGGACCCAGACTCAAACTACAGACCCATCTCTAACCTTCCCTTTATTGGGAAGGTTATTGTGAAGGTAGTGGCTGCCCAATTGGAAGACCATTTAACCATCCACAATATCTACGAATCCTTCCAATCTGGTTTTCGTAAAAGACATAGCACCAAGACTGCGCTGGTTTGGGTGTTTAATGATCTTCTGAGGGCGAGAGATCGGAAGAGATGTTCCATTCTGGTTCTCCTTGATCTCTCATCAGCTTTTGACACTGTGGATCACTTGGTGTTGATAGCACGCCTGAGGCAAGTTTGTGGAATATCGGGAACTGTTTTACAATAGTTCACCTCATTCCTCACTGGGAGATCACAAAGAGTTGTGTTGGGAGTTTTTTCCTCTGGCCCAACTTCTTTGTTGTGTGGGGTGCCTCAGGGTTCAGTGCTGTCACCCATGTTATTTGCAGTGTATATGCTGCCCCTCGGAGACATTATTAGATGGTATGGGCTGAGGTTTCACTGCTATTCAGATGATACCCATCTATACCTGTCTTTTGCACCCGACCAGGATGGAGCTCTCGCGGTGTTTAACAACTGCCTTGAGGAAATCCAGGGTTGGATGGATTCTAGTTGGTTAAAGTTGAACTCAGAGAAGACAGAGGTTCTGGTTGTGGACCTGGGAGGTCAGATAGAAAGGTCGTGTGATGGCACGCCTTCTGGAATATTTCTTGGTGGCTTGTCACTTCCGACCTCTGAATGGGTGCGTAGCCTTGGGATTGTCCTAGATGACAGGCTGACATTACAGTCTCAGGTGTCGGCCGTTGTCAGGACTTCCTTTTACCATCTTAGGAATATCGCCAGGGCTAGGCACCTTGTTCTGTCTGACTCTTTGCCAACGTTGGTCCGCGCCTTTGTGTCCCTGGCGTTTGGACTATGCTTAGCGCCCTTTACTTTGAGCTTTCTGGGGTTGAAATCCACTGCCTACAGCTGGTGCGAGCAGCTGCAGCCCGGGTTTTGACTGGGACAAGTAGGTCCTCCCATATTACCCTGGTGCTGTGCGAACTGCACTGGCTGCCTATACGGTGGCGGATCACCTTTAAAGTCATTTTATTGACTTTTAAAGCCCTTCACGATCAGGGTCCGGCCTATCTGAAAGAACTTCTGGTGCCTTACTACTCTGGCCGATCGTTCCGCTCTGCCAATGAGGGGTTGCTAGAGATTCCAAGAGTGAGTTTAAAATCTTCTGGCAGTAGAGCTTTTTCTCATGCTGCTCCCACTCTCTGGAATTCTCTACCACGCCGGTTATGGGAGTGCACCTCTGTGGAGGAATTCAAGAAGAACTTGAAAACCTATTTGTGGCAAATGGCCTTTTTGGATGCCTAATCCTTCTTGGATGCTTAAGTAAATTTATTCTGCTGAGATTTTTTATTTGTATTTATTAATTGATTTTACTAATCGTTGTTAATATGATATGATTTTATCTATATGTATTATTGATTTATGTCTGATGCTGTGGTTTTAATATGTTCAGTGCCTTGGTATGCTGAAAGGCGCTATACAAATAAAGTTATTATTATTTATTTATCATTATGTGTTTATTTATTTATTGACATTGGTTTACTAGATAAACATACAGAAATAAAATAAATCTCATTTACAGATATGATCTGGGGGGAGACAAGGGAAATACTGTAAATAGCATACAACAGTACACATGGTATATAATACATAATAAAGAAACTGTTTTCTATAATGTGTACTTTACATATTTTTCTGGCTCCATTTCCTTTTCATGTCCACAGTACTAGTTCACAGCCAAAAAAATGATCATACTTTCTTATTGAGAAAAAAGTAATTTAAAACATTTAAAATGCCTAAATTCTGTTAGAGATAAAATGTTTACCAGCAAATTAAAGTGGAAGAGAACTGACTGTGCTGCTGTTACAAACGATGGGGGGGAGGGAGGCAAGCTTTGCTGCTATGCCACTTTAAGATGCAGTGGAGAAGATTAGGTTAAGTAAGTGCTAATGGAGTTAATGGCCATACTTTACACCTCCCAGGTTGATTGCTTTCACAAACAAAAGGCTATATTGACAACAGAACTTGTTTGTAACCAGGACATGAGGCTGAAACAATGAATGAGATGACACAATCTGTTTCAAAAGTATGTGAGCACTCAAAATGGCTCAAAAACCTGACCAGCACAGAGCAAAACTGGATTTCCTGATAGGGACCCTGAAAACCTGATCACCAGGTAAAAAAACCTGACAGGTGGAAACCCTAGTGTGGAAAAACATCATATACCACTCCTAGAACTACTGTTACAGGCAAGTAACATGTTTTTCTAGGGACATGGATATGATGTTCTATCCACACTATCTGGCAGACTCCTAGAAGTTCTCCAGGAGGAGGGAGGCAAGGCGCACACCCCCTACTTAGGGAACAAAGATTGGAGAACTGAGGCCCCAAAACCAGCATCCTGGTGTGACTCTAGATCAGTGGTGGGCAGCCTGCGGGCCACGAGTGGCCCCCAAGGTGTTTTTCTGCAGCCCCTGAGACCATTTCTGAGAACAGAATTTTTTTTTTCTTTAAAAAAAAAAAGCTCACTGTCTTTAAATTCTATCCGCTTTCCTTCCGGGTTCAGTTTTTTGCCTTTGTCCATGATGTGTTGCTCTTCCTTATCCAAGTACAGCTGCCTGCTCACGTCCAGACCTAGTTAGATGCAATGTTTCTTTCCATTTGAGTTCCTTCACACTGCGCTTTGCAAATCGCGGTCCCAGTTGGATCGGGTGATTCCTAACATGCAGATTACGGGTGACCTTAGGAGAGAATGCGTAGAAGTTTCAAGATATTGTAAGACAGAAATTACTGCTACTACTAGTGATTATCATGGCAAAGTGGTGTTCATGGAGTGGAGACCATTCCTGTAATTAGGTGCATACGTAGGTATCATATCAGGCTTATTCATTAATGTTGACCTTGTGATACACAAAAATTCAAGGTATTTTAATACAGAATACTGCTATTACTAGTGGTTATCATGGCTCAGTGGTGTTCACAGAGTGGCTACCATTCCTGTAATTAGGTGCAAAGAGGTGAAAATAGCCTGTTATTACTGGTCAATTAAAGACAAGTGGAAGCTTTGTTTGTTGTCTCCCTCCCCCCACCTCTCCCCAATTTAATTCTGATTCAGGTCCTTGACTTAATCATGTTTCAATTACATTTTTTGTAATGATAAAATGGGTCCCATCCAAGTCATGCATATTAATGCGGCCCTTGAAGTGGTTCAAGAGCCGCACATGCGGCCCTCAGGCAATTTCAGGTTGCCCATCACTGCTCTAGGTCAATGTGGTAATGGGAAATGAAGGTGTGTGCTGATCTTCAGGTAGCAGCCCTGCAGATTTCCTGGATAGGGATGCTTTGGAAGTAGCCACCGACGCAGCAGTATAGCAGGTGGAATGAGCCCCTTAGCCCTCCAGGAGGCTCCCTACCCACCAGCCTATAGCAGAGATCAATGCAGGATACAATCCACTTGCCAATCATCTGCTTGACTGCAGGTCTGCCAGGTGCGGCTTCAGCATAGGTGGCAAACAGCCGGTGAACCTCTCCCCAAACTGCAGCCACGTGCTCCTTATAATAAACGAGCGCTCGCCTAAGGTCCAGAGTATAGAGCCTGTGCTCGGCCTCCATGGTGTGACTGGTGAAGTACACCAGGAGACTAATCACCTGGTTAAGGTGAAAATCTGACACAATCTTCGGGAGGAACTTTGGGTTGGGGTGCAGGACAACTTTGTCCCTGTGGAAGACCAGGTAAGGAAAGACTCCACCGAAAGTGACTGGAGCTGACTGATTTTTCTGGTTGATGTGATAGCCACCAGGTAGGTGGTCTTCCACAACAGGTGAGACATATCACACCTGTGCATCAGTTTGAATGGCTTGCCCATGAGCTTTGCCAAAACCAGCAACAAGTCCCACAGTGGTGGTGGTTTACGCGCCGGAGGGGAAATGTGGTCAAGGCCCTTGAAAAAGCACCAGACCACCTTCTCCTGCACCACCGACTGCTGACCATCCCACACACAGTAAGCAGAGATGGCTGCCAGGTACACCTTAAAGGTCGTCGACCGAAGGCCCGACTGAGAGAGGGACCAGAGATAATCAAGAATGCTAGCCACAGGACAGGACAAAGGGTCCAACCCCTTGCCCTGACACCAAATGGGGAATCTCTTCCATTTGAAGGCATAGCACTTCCTGGTTGACTCCTTCTGAGATTCCTCCACAACGGTGAAGACAGCTTCAGAGAGACCCAAAGCCTGGAACTCTAGCCGCTCAGGAACTAGGCTGTCAGGTGCAGGGATTAAAGGTCCAGGTGGAGTACCTTCCCCTGACTCATGGAAAACAGGTCAGAGCATAGGGGAAGATGCCCCGAAAGCCTGCTGCTGAGACTGAGGAGATCAGGGTACCAGAACTGGCATGGCCAGTCTGGAGCCACCAGGATTACCTGTGCCTTGTTCCTCCTGGCCTTGAGGAGCACCTTGCGGATCAAGGGAATTGGAGGGAAGACATAGAAGAGGCCTGGGGTCCAGGTCCTCCTGAAGGCATCCCCCTGCAGTGTTCCCTGCTGAGGGGGGGTGGGCACAATACAGCCTCAGCTTTGCGTTCTCCCTGGAGGTGAATAGGTCCACCTGTGGGGTGCCCCACTGGGAAAACAGGCTATGCACTACCTCTGGGTGGAGAGATCACTCATGAGACGCCTCGCCCAACAAGCTGAGAGCATCTGCCAGCTGACTGGATGCCCCTGCTACATGGATGATGAGGAGATTCACCTCCAGGCTTCACACGAGGGTCCAAACACCAAGAGCTTCTCTGCATAGGGCCAGGGAGTGCATCCCACCCTGTTTGTTGAGGTAGTACATAGTTGTGGTGCTCATCTGGACCTGGACCACCTGACCCCGGATGTGTGAAGCGAATGCAGTCAGCACTAGCCGAACTGCGTGGAGCTTCAGCAGGTTGATGTGGCATCGGGTTTCCTCAGGGGTCCAAAGCCCATGGACTCTGTGCTCCCCCAGGTGGGCACCCCAGCCTGTGAGAGAGGCATCAGTTGTCAAGATTACCATCGGCTCTGGGAAGACAAATGGGATCCCTTCCTGCAGATGTGCTGGGACAAACAACCACTGGATAGCATCCAACATCCGTTGGATCATAGTGACCAGCTGGTCAAAGTGACCCTTGCGCTGAAACCACAGTGTGGAACACATTCTCCAGTGGTCCCATCAGATCACACTGGTGCAGGCCGTCATGTACCCCAGCAAGTGCAGGACATCTTGGGCAGGGCGCAATTGCCCAACCCAAAATGATTGGACAAAGGAGGAGAGAGCCTCCACCTGTCTGCCGGGAGCTGGGCTCTAGCTCTGCAGGAGTCGAGCTCCGCCCTGATGAAGTTGATCACCTGTGAAGGCACAAGTTCTGACTTGGCCTCATTAACCAAGAGGCCAAGGAAAATGCAGGTCTGGAGAGCCAGGTCCCCAGACCTCTCCACCTCCTGCCTGGAGGGACCTGCGATCAGCCAAGCATCCAGGTAGGGGTAAACCTGGACTCCTCAATGCCTCAGGTAAGCTGCCATCACTTCAATGCACTTGGTGAAGACCCTGGGGTCCGAGTGTAACCCCCTTGTTACCCAGGGTTACTAGAATCCCAGTAAGACCTAGTGGTAGGCAGGGAAGGCAGCTTGTGAAACTCCAGTTAAATGGGTTTCACACTGTCTCACTCTGTTCTCAGTCTCAGCTGAGACTGAGGGATGATATCACCAATAGAACTTTCGCAGCTGCATAAGCCACATTGGAATCTGCAGCAGAGGGAGTTAGATAGAATGTTGGGAGTTTTCAAAGGTTAGTAGTCAGTGTCCAGTTTGTCTTCAGTAAGTGAAGGTGTGCTCAAGTGGTGGAGACCGCTGTTCGGGTCTCAGTGCCCCCTTCCTCCGGGGGGGGATGTAAAGATCCCCATGCAGATTCCTGGGGCAATCCCTTTAATTCTGCCAAGAGGAAGAAAAGCTGCCAGTTCAGTTCAGCATTTATTTTGAAAGTTGGAAGATTTGTGACTCACCTGTGGGGCACCTGCAACTAAAGGGTGAGTGTCTGCTCTGACTAAGAGGGCAAAATGTTTTCTTCACCCTGGGATATGTGTGGAAATCTAGGGATTGAGCTACTTTTTGGGAAGCCTATAGGACTGGGCCAAACAAGTAAAGTAGTGTCAAATGCTAGAGTGCTGTGTGATTCAAGTAATATGTAGAGGAGATGCACCCAGGTCATCTACCCTTAATCTACATTTAGAAGCTCGGAAAAGGAATGGTTCAGTTTTCCCAGGGAAATGGCTGGGTATGAGCTGTGGGAGCTGGAGGTGGGCGAACGTCCCATCTTTAGTAACCAGGTCCACCTCTACAGATTTCTGCTGTGGTTGCTACTTTGCCTCATGCACTTGGCCAGTGATGGGGGAAGTACCCAGATGTGGGGTTGCAAAAGGGAAAATCTCTCTAAGAGTCATATACTCTAAGTGGTGTGGGGAGCCACAACAAGTAGAAAAAATTCTCTTTAGGAGATGGGGAGTCACAACAAGTAAGGAAGAATTCTCTCTAGGAGTCGCAGACTCTAAGTGGTGTGGGGAGCCACAACAAGTGAAGAAAAATTCTCTCTGTGAGTCGCTGACTCTAAGTGATGTGGGGAGCAACGACAGGATAATTGATTAATTCTTCCAATGGACCGTGGGGAAAACTCAAGTGTGTACAAGTCGGGCTGTGTACCCAAAGCTGCGTGCAAGTCCGGGCTGTGTGCCTGGTGGGTCCAGAGCCTGAAGGCTGAAAATGGTGAATAAGTGTTCTATAGTCTCTAATCTGCATTACCAGGAAATGTAGCCCCATGGGGGTCCATCTATGCTTTGTTTTGTTCAGCTAGTATGTGAATAAAAGCCACACTGAAGAATCCCATTCCTGGTTCTGGACATTACAGTTATTGCTTCCCGTGTTCGGATTTACTTGGGTGCCCCTGTGCAGAGTAGCCAAACCTAGGTCCCACTGTGCCGAGTAACCTCATTCTCCCTGAACCCAGGTCCCCACCAGGTACTGCTGTCAGCTTCAACAGCATGCCACCTGTCATTTTGGTAAAAAGGCAGGGGTGAGGGGTTACACGAGGAGAGGCCAAATGCCATGGCCTGGAACTCGTAGAGGGTTCCCTCTGCTTGGAAGCAGAGGAATCTTCGATGTGATGAACAGATCGGGACATGGAAGAACACATCCTGAAGACCCAAGGAGCAAAACTACATGTTTTGCTCTAGAGACAGTATGATCTGAGACAGAGTTACCATCCTGAAGGTGCGCAACCAGTGAAATGTGTTCAGGTCGTGTAGATATAGAATGGGGCACCAGCCTCCCATCCACTTTGGCACCAAGTAGTACTTGTGGACATACCCTGGGTGTTCCGTAGGATCCGTGACAGAAACCACAGCCTCCTTGCAGAAGAGCTGGGCTATGTCAGCTCTGAGAGCTGACAGTATGTCTGCAGAAACCAAGTCCTCCCATGGGGCGCAGGCTCAGCAAGGAGGGTACTGCTAGAATTCCAGATGCAGACCCTTACCCACCACTTCAAGAACCCACCTGTCTGTGATGACAGTGGACCAGGCAGAAAGGAAGTGACGTAGCCGGCACTCCATGGGAGGACCCGGGGTGGGAGTGATGGGCATGAGGGAGGCACCCCTCATCCCGTCACTGGGCAAGTTTAGAGAGGAGGAGGAGAGCCCGACTGAGGTACCACCAGAGCCTCTCCCCCCAGGCTTGTGGATGACCGAGGCCATCGACTTGGGCCGAGGTCACCAGGCCTGAGCCTGCTGGCCAGCCTGGGGCTGGGCAGGTTTGGCCGCAGGAGTGGAGGTGGATCAAAAAGGCTTCCTCTTATGCTTCTGCTTGGATCTCTTAGGTTCCTTCTGGGCAGATGTCATGGAGTCCAAGGTGGCACTGGACTTCTTGATACAGATGAGGTGGCCCTCAACCTTGGGCCCAAACATGTCAGTGCTCAGGAAAGGGACATCTGCCAGCTTGTGCTGAGTGTCCACCATGAAAGTCGAAATTCTCAGCCAAGCCCTGCAGTGCATGGCCACTGAGGCCACCACGGAGTGGGCACAGGAGTCCCCAATGTCCATGGCTGTCCAGAGCTGCTGTTTGGCTACATCCCAGCCCTGGTCCTGGACCTGTTTGACCATGGTTTGAAGGTCTGCTGGCAGATGAGGAAGCACCTCATCCAGGGTGCCCAGCAGGGCATGAGAGAAGTGGGAACTCACCTGGTGGAGACCAAGCAAGGAGGCAGCGTAGACTTTCTTAGCCGAATGGTCCAATTTCTTGAACTCCTTGTCAGGTGGTTTGTCAACATCCCTGGTGTTGCCAGAGTGCCTAAACACAGAGTCTCCCACCAATCCCTTGGCCAAGGGGTGCTCTGTGAATCCTGAGAGGGAGCCAGTGGGTACCACGTATTTGTGGGCCATCCAGGCAGAAGGTGCAGGGCAAGAAGCGGGGCACTGACAAAGCTCCAGGGCAGGGCCAAGAATGGCCTCTGCCACCAGGAAAGCCTCCATAGGTGTGTTTCCCTGGTCGAGGATCTCAGTCAATGGGGAACGAGCCCGCTCTGAATGGGCTCCATTTTCACAACCGTCAACTCAGAGATCAGGCAAAGAAGCCCCATAAAGGAAGATGGGCCTTCATCCATCGATAGATTCCCCACGGACTCCAGATCAACCGGACAGGAGTGCAGGGAGTATCTCTCAGACTCCAGGGAGTCGTTAAAGAGTGGTCGACCACCCAAGTCTCCGCTGACCCTCAGTGGACAGTCTGGGATGACGGTGACCGACAGCCGATGGGGAAGCCCCTTAGACGGCCGAGACTCCTTAGTATGAGTGCTGGTCAATGGCTGTTTAGGTGGCGGTTCCACCACTATCAGCGGAGATGCAGGGGTCAGCCAATCCGGGACCATTTTGGTTGGCTCCGGCGATGGAGATGGCTTTGGCCTTTTGGGCAACAGTCAGGTGATGGCCAGCATAGAGCCCAAGTGGCTTGATGCCAGTAAGCACCAACTGTTGCCACATTAGATCCTCATAGCATTGACACAATTTGCGCTGTAGCCTCTCCTCACCAGAGGCGGACGAGGATGAAGAGTAGCAGCGGTGCCGCTTCCCGTGGTGCCGAGAGAAAAAGTGCCAATGCCAGTGGGTGCAACTCGACCCACGGGAGGAAGGCCTCGACCTTGACTGCTGGGGGGACCGGTGGCAGGTCTCAGATGGAGTCGGTGAATGCCGAGGCTCCTCCTAGTCAAGGTCTGGGACCAGAGGCGGTAGGTCAGCGGACTGATCCGTCCCTCCAACAGTCTACATCAGGACCATAGTCCTGGACAAAGAAGTGTTAGACTCTTCTGTCAACAACTGGTCAGCCAGCTCAAAAATAATCTTGGCCAGGACCTCAACCAGTGCCTCGGCTGACAGGGTTACCGTGGAGCTGGCTGCCAATGCCGAGGATTCAACTGAAGTCAAGTCCTGAGAAGCGCGGGAATTGGAGGCTCTCAACCAAGAATGCTCCCAATCTCATGATCAATGGTCAGTCCTATCCTTCTCCTTTTTGGACTTTTTCTTGGATTTAGATTTGTGCCCGGAGGGTCCCTGACCGAGGGTCGGCAGAGACTGGCACAATTCTTTGAAAGAACCCATAAAAGTCAAGTCCTTCTGAAGTGGATTGAAGGAAGAAGCTGAAGAGGAGAGTGACATGGCCTCGGCTGCCTCCTCTTTAAAGGCCTCAAGCTGTTCAGCAGACCATGCAGCCACAGAGACCACCCAATGGGCATCCTTGGATTTGACCGGCGGGTTCCATTGCGCCAGGTGACCCAGCTGAAGTTGGGCAAGAGCGAGATGGTGTTCCAGAACGTTCGGATGAAAGGAATGACAAAAGTTGCAGTCGTAGGGATTGTGCTCATGCCCCAGGCAGTAGATGCACATGGCATGCGGATCAGTTGTACACATCTTCTGCCCACAAGGGCACCAGCAGAACCAGGGAGTGGACTTACTGTCCATGATGGTTACCATTGGAGATCGAGCTGAATACAAAACTCATAAGATTTTAAAGTGTTAGGAAGTAAATCCGAAGAATTAAGTGTGAGGGCCTACTCAACGTGGGAGCGGTAAGTAGGGAACCTGCTTCTTCCAACGGAAAGGAAGATCTGATGTCAAGGGGTGGAGCCGAGGGAGTTACCATCCGAGTGGGTGGAAGCAGCCAGCTTGAAGACTTTCCGGAAGGGAAAGGACACTGCCAGATAGTGTGGCTTGAACATCATATCCACATCCCTAGAAACCAAATTTTTGGGACTCTGAATGTATTTTCAAAATGAAATATTAGAAACAATTGTGGCATATCAACTAAAAACCACTTTTAGGAGAGACTTTTATTCTTTCATCTATTTCAGCAAATTATACCATATTGGTTATTTTTTCTGTTGGATCACAAGCATACATGTCTAAATTTGTCTATGGTTATACTGAATTTTTGATGGATACATATCTTTTTATAGCACTGTCTTTTAAATTATGAGTTTATGTGTACTATCAGCACTGTTTCTGAGCAATTGTGTACTTTCAAATTGGCATTACTCCTTTTGGTGCCAAAGAAGTGATGTCATATTGAGTATAAAATGTGAATTTGTAATCACAGCCTTTAACCATTGATAAAGTGCCCATTTCAGGCACAAATGGCACTGAGTGGTTTGCAGAGACTGCAGGTGAGCACACCTTGAGCTATATGCCTTGTAAGCTGTTACTTTGCACAGAACGCATGATAAATAGAATAGGACCACTGCACTTTATGTTGAGTCTCATTCTTGTTCTTAGTAGGGGCCCATGCAAAGTCTTGTTGCTTTGGCATTGTGAGTTTTGCCCTTCAGCACTGTCTTACAGGGGCAAACCCTTTCTTGTGTTGGCTGAAAATAAATAGGCAGCAAGAACTGATGACAAAAAAAACTTCTTAGAGTACCCCAGATAAGGCAGTATAGAGGATACTAAGGTCAAGAACTAATCAGTAAATACCTGCTGAAATTTATTTTGTAAGGGTACCCCAGATGAGGCGGTACCCAAAAATGCAGAATAGATCAGGGCTAGGAATTAGAGTAGGAAAAACAGCTGACAATTTAAATTGTTAGGGTATCTCAGATGGGGACATACACCAAAGTACGAGAAAATAGAAGGGGTGAAGCTAGACAGTAAATACCCACTGAACAATTAGAATGTTATGGTACCCCAAATGGGGAGGTATTCCAGTTACAGTAAGAACTGAGGCTTGGAACTATTCAGTAAGCACCATCTGAGAAGTAGGGTATAAGGATATACCCCAGAAGAGGAAGTAAACCCAACTGTAGTAAATAGCTGCACTGATAATTAGAACTTAAAATGTTAGGGAACCCCCAGATGAGGAGGTAAAACAAATTTCAAAAAACAAAATACAGTTCTAGGAAGTACCCTACAAGAGAGGAACGGTACATCCGCAAAACCAGTTGGAGGCATGGGACCGGGACCCTCAGTCATCTTGTTTGGGCTTACGTGTTTTGTATGTATTAATAGACTGTCTATTTGAATGATGGATGATTACAGCTGTTGTTGTTCTTTGGTTTGTAGTGCTACGAAGTACCCTACAAGAGATTTAAAACATTCGGATGCCCAAGATGAGGGGGAACATCTGCAATTATGATAATAGAATTGTGAACCTAGGCAAAATAATCAATGCACAGTATTAGCAAAGCAACTTAAATTGAAAACACAAATAATGACTCTGCAGCAGTGTTACAAGCAGGTGCAACCTCAAATAATAGAAGCAGCTACTGGTACTAACAAAAGAAACAGGGAATTGACAAAACGGCTAATACCCCTACACAGCTATGCAGCAGACTACAAATAGAGCACAGAGGCTCCTTGCATGACTGTGCACTCAGGTAGCATAGCTGGCTGCCTTCCCTTTTTCAAGCAGATGCTATCCCCTTCCCTCAGGCAGCTCCTGGTAACATCTCCACCAACCCTTCACAGATTTTAGCCTATCAAATTTGCTGGTGTTCTACTGTTAGTCTCCCAGTCCCACACAGCTATTGAGATAAGCTTATTTTCCTCATAGCACAGTACATCCATCTATGGTAACAAACTATGACATCACTGCTCTGCTAGGTTCTTTATAACACTCTCGGCACTATGGACCTCTGCTATTTATCTCTGTCTAGTAGGAGATATTGAACCCAACCCTGATCCTCTGGCTCATCCTGCTTCTCCCCTTCACCCTTATCTGGCCTCAAGGAAACTCAGCTTTGCCCATCTCAACATTTGCAACCTCCTAGCCAACAAGACCAAGTTGGAGGCCTGGGTGGCTCACCACTCCCCATACATCTTGGGAAGCGTAAAGACATGGCTTAAGCCAAACACTCTCAACTTGTTCAGTGTGCTCTTTAACTATAATCACATCCATGATGACTGCAAAAGTAGTGATGGTGTGCTACTCTACTTGCTACCCATCTTACCATCTCCACTGTATCCCACACTACAGTTACTGGTCTCCCTGCGAGATACTTCATACCACACTCCTCCTGGGACACACAAACAAATTACAAATGTTTTGCACCTACAATCCCCCAAAAGGTGGCACCTCTGGCCTCTCTGTCCTCCTCAGTACCAGCACACCCAAGGTTGGTAGGAACTAGATCCTTGTTATGAGTGATCTCAACCTCGATTGGCTGGATCCCCACTCCAAAACTTATGAATCTATTATTAGCATTGCTAACCTAACTCATCTCTGAGGCCAGCCATGTCTCATCCAAAGAGGTCTCCGCTCCCTGTTCAACTGGATGATGTTCAGCAGATTTCATAGGGTTCAACATGCTGGAGGTCTGTCTGATGCCTTAAAGACATTCCCTGGTGTTTCAAATTCATATTTTTATGATGCACCCACATATGTTTTTAAGGTTATATACTGGTAAATGTAAATGTTTCAATATATGGAAGCATAATTAGTATAATGATTTGTCCTATTATGTCCAGCTAAGAATATATACAGGATGGCACCAAGGAAATTAGCTTCCACAAATGCAGCCATTGGCATCATTCAATGCACTTTTTGTACATGTCTGTCTGTCTGTCTTTAGCTACTTTTTTTCTTTTATATTAAAGACCTTATTATTTGAATATCTTACTGGCCAGTTCTTTCTATTCAACCAGACTTTTAATACATAAATATTCTGATGCACTGTGTTATTGTATACGGATAGATAGATTTTAAGTGAATTGCTCTCAGCTCTTCCTGCATTTGTTTGTGAATTAACTGTTACTTAACCTGTGTTATTATTGTGTTTTTAAATTGTTAATGTGAAGCACTCTGAGTCCCTGGAATGGGGTGTTATATAAATAAAGTATCCATCTGTCTGTCTGTCTGTATATCTATCTATCTTTATTGTCTTAATTACTTTTGTCCTGAGTAAAAGTTTTATTGTTTTTTTTTTTTTTTTTGCTCCTCCTTGGCCCCTCGTCTGGCCACTCTTTCAAGCCACCAAGGCACACCCTCACTGACCCCATTGCTACCATTCCCACTTTCTTCTGTACTGCCATGTCCCGGCTGACCCAGCATATCCCTTCATGGGGGGCCCCCTCTCGGAAGCACTTTTGGAGGGGAAATGGGTTCCAAATCTGTGCCGCAAACATGGCAGGGATCAGCACTAGATGCTGCTTTCCAGGGCTGTGTGGTGTGAGGGGACCAGGGGAACCATTATCCAGTCAGCCAAATGGACGATTTTCCCATGTTGGCCCCATCCATCCCACCGCACTCCCACTGTGCGGCCACCCACATGGGGCTTCCTGGGGACGATGCATGGTGGCATGTGGTCACCCACACCAAGTATGCCTCCATGGGGGAGATGCCAGGAGCAGCTCTAGAAGTGGGCGGGCTTGCACCCTCCCTCCCAGGGAGGAAAGCATCCAAGCAGATGCTCCTAATCTTCCCTGCCAGTCTCCGCTCCTGTCATCCTGGGCTCAGGCAAAAACCTGGATTGCCAATGTGCCAAGCAATCCCTATCGCATTGCGCCATGGAGCCAGCTCAAGTTTTGTTTTAATTACTTTTGTCCTGAGCTGAACAGCTCTGAAACTGCAACTTTGAAAGCAGATACAACCAAAAGCAGCATGGCAACCTCTACGTGTCTTTCTTTTACTTTATTCATAACAATATTCTACATCTATCACAAAAGTTTTATGAAAATGACATGGGATTTAAATGCTTTATGCATAGAAAACATACAAATATTTCCTAAATTTTGGGGAATGTTCATTTAAGAAGGCATATTAGTATTTGTAATATACTCTATCTTTGTATTTGCTGAAAAAAATGAAGCAAACATCATGACAAATGATGTGTCCTTGTTTTACTTTTTCTTTCACATTCATGTTGTCACCTAAAAAATGTTAAAACTATATAACACAGTCTGAACTCTTATGTATTTTTCCATAAAGAGGGTTTAAAGCTCGTCATGCAACTTAAAACAAGCATGGCAAACCATGTTTTTGTTGTGGATTTTGAATATTTAGATGACCAGCATGTACTGGACAAAAATAATGATTTGACATGGGGTTGCTAAAACACCAGGTAACATCCTCAAGCGATCACTTACAACTTTTTTGCCTTTGAAAATCCCAGGTCTTAAAGCACCTCCCCAAATCCTCTCGCTCAGGGACTATTCACATTTGGTGTCAGCGTGGCTCAGTTGCCAGCACATCTGCCTCTGGACCAGAAGGTCATGGGTTCTCATCCCACACTGGGATTGGACTTGCACCTAAAAATCGCTGGCATCTGAGTGCAGTATTGGGGGGTGCTGTACCGTTGGGATGTGCTGTCCTTTGGATGAGATGTTAAACTGAGGTCCCTTCTGCCCATCCTGGTGTTGTCCTGGTGGGTGTCCAGGTGGAAGTAAAAGAACCCAGGGCACTCTTCGCAAAGAGCAGGGAACATTCCCAGTGTCCTGGCCAACATTCCCCTTCCCATAAACCGGTTCATGCAATTATCCAGGCTGTGTGTGGGTGATGATGTGCGATATAGCCACCATCACACATTCAGTCACTTCACTATCAGTCTAGCATTGCTTGTAAAGCACTTTAGGATACACTGTGTATGAAAAGCGCTATATAAATGCTGATTCTTCTTCTTCTTCATCTGGACTCCGTCTCTCTCCTCCCTGGGTTATCACGGATAGATTGGTACTCTGTCCTCACCTCTACCAATGTCAGCTTGCCTCTCAGCCTCTTCCAGGCCTGCATCACCAATCTCCAAGACAGACTCACACCCTTTACCAAGAGGAAAGACAGAAGTATAGCTAGCCACTGACTGCATGGGGATGTACTTTCCCTAATCAAAGCCAAGGACAAGTGCTAGGCTAGCTAGAAAACGGCATCCAATTGAAGCAACTGGCTCACCTATCGTAACCTCAGAAACCAGTGTAAAAAGACAACCCATACCACCAAGTGCCTTTTCTATAAGGAGCAGTTGATAGTCTCTGCTGGGATATTCTGGAGCTTCTGGGAGCATATTAAAGGTCTGTTGGGTGGCCCCTCCAAGAGGGCTTAACATGATATGATCAATGGGGTCCATTGTAACAGCCCCTTAACAACTGACAATGCTTTCAACACCCTTTTCTGTGACCTCTCTGCCTTCTCTACTAACCCCTACCCTGACCCTGATGCCCAACAGTCTTTGCTCTCACACTCTCTAAAATACTCTCACTTTATTCTAAAATATGTCAGTACGAGAGAGGACTTTAATTTACTCAGCTATCTCCCACCGGGTGTCCTGATGGAATGAAACAGAGAATATTCTGTCATGATGCCTTTGCTCTTGCCTATCCCATATCCCCTATTTTAATCTTTCTCTCTCCTCTGAAGTGGCACCTACTTCCTACAAAATTGCAAAAATTGTCCCTGTGCCAAAAAAGAGTGCCCTAAGCTGCTGACACAGTATTGCCCCATTTCTCATCTACCATGCCTCAGTAAACAACTCAAAAGAGTAGTGGGCACTCAATTAAGAGAATACCTGCAGAATTATTATTTTCTCACCCTCTCTCAGCATGCCTTCCACAAGGAACATAGTACCTCCTCTGCCCCAGTTCAGCTGACCAACAACATCACACCTGTTATGGATAAAGTCTCTTTTACAGGGGCCATATTTATCAAGATACCCAAAGCCTTTGGCCTAGTACACTATGCTCTCCTCCACTCCAGATTCTCCAAAACTGTTCTCTCGTCCTATGCGGCTGTCTGGTTCTTTAATTACATATTGGACAGGCAACAATATTTAAATTTTGTGACACCACCTCCAGTTTAGCCCTAATCAATCAATACAAAGTCCACTTCTCATTTCTATTAAGAATCGTCACTCTGTTTCCATTTTCTGCACTATCATTATACATGCTGATGACACTGCTCTCTGCTTCAGCTCCCCCTACGCCACTCATATCAACTCTCAACCCAACCATGACTCCTCCCAGATCCAGAGCTGGCTCACTGAAAGCAAAGTAGTCTCAGTGCCTCTAAAATGGAAGCCATGCCCTTCAGGTTGAAGGCTAAATGCCTAGCCTGCTCTAAGTCCTTGTCTATCCACTGCACTGATGACTTCCAACTCTTCATTGTGCAAGAATTAGAAAATCTAGGCATATCCTTGGACTCGGCTCTGGACTACTCCAACCACTTCTCCTTTATCAACAAATCCATTAACACCAGGCTTTGTCTTTGGCTGGGACCAGTCACTTTCAATGTCTTCATAAGTGACATTGCCGAGGAGCTGATGGAGAAGGTGTATCTCTTTGTGGAGGATACAAAAATATGCAACAGACTGGACACTCAGGAAGGGGTGGAGAGAATGCAAAGAGAGCTGGTGAAACTAGAGGACTGCTCTAGGGTATGGCATCTAGGTTTCAATGCCTAAAAAGTGCATGGTTGTGCAGCTGGGGTGAGGAACTGAGAAGTTGTGTATAAGATGGGGGGAGAGGTACTCACAGTCACCAAGAAAGAGACCTCAGGGTCATCATTTATTTATTGATTTGTTTTTGGTAACTGGGCAGGTACACTAAGCAACTAAGTGCCTCTTTTTAGGAATGACACAGAAGAGTGCAATGCACAAAGTCAAACCATAGGTACAATTTGGACAATCAGGATACAAGTATAGGAAATCCAGCACAATACAATCATGGCTAACTACCAGTTTCAGGGAAGGAGCAAATAAAGTTAGGAATGATCAGGGCAACTAATAAAGTGATGTACAATAAGAATAGAGTAAGGACAATAACTTAAGGTCAATAGCAATGTGTGATAGGTAGATACGTTAGGTAGATAAAATATTTGCCTAGAAAACAGAGACATACATGATGTGAGGAACAGATTAAGCAATAATATTAAGCAGAGAGCACACAGCTGTGATCAAGGGGGTTGGAAGCATTGACAAACTGTAGACTGGGTGTGGTAAGACTTGAAAGTTGCTTTGAAAGAGTCAGTCGAGGTGGAGCAGTGGACAGATGGGGGGAGGATGTTCCAATACTTGGGAGCAAAAGAGAAAAAAGACTGCTCACCCATCCTGATCATATCTGATGACCTCAAGGTAGCTGGTCAGTATGACAAGGCAGTGGGAAAGGCTAGTGGGATGCTGGGATGTACTGGGAGGGGGATTTCAAGCAGGAGGCGGGAGGTGATGCTACAGCTATATCACTCACTAGTGAAGTGAAGCCCCACATGAAGTACAGTGTTCAGTTCTGATTGCCACACCTCTACAAAGACATTGACAAGGTGGAAACAGTACAGATGAGGGCATCAAAAATGGTGTGAGGGTTGCACAACAAGCCACATACAAAGTAAGGCTGCAGGATCTCAACATGTACTCGCTGGAGGAGATGAGAACGAGGGGGGACATGACTGAGACCTACAAGTACCTCACATGGGTGAACAAGGTGCACGTGTGGTATCTCTTTCAGAGGAAGGAAGGCACTTGAACATGGGGGTATGCAATGAAGCTAAAGGGGAGGGGGGGAGTTTAGGAGAGATGTAAGGAAATAATTCTTCATGGAAAGATTTGTGGATGACTGGAACAGCCTGCCAAAAGAGGTAGTGGGGGAAAAGACTATGAGGAGCTTCAAGCATGCGTGGGATAGGCACAAAGGCAAACTAGGTTGAGGAAATGGAGGTAGGAGGGATGCCAGTGATCAAATAGGGCCAGAGATGTTAGAATAGTTGGGGTAAAGAGGCAGACTAGATGGGCCTACTGGTCATTTTCTGCCAACAAAGTCTGTGTTTCTATGTCTTGCCTATCACATTCTCCACTCCTTCACTCCCAAGGCAAGACAAGCGCTTGCAAAAGGAGTTCTGCTACCCTACTTGTCGTATAGCTCACCGATTTCACAAATGGGATGTAGCCTACAATAATATCTGACAATTCTCCCTGTCCTCTGTTTGACTAACTCACCACTGTAAACTCTATTCCTCCATGGGGTGGTTCACCCCTTCTGCAGAATGCTCTTATTCCCTTGAGTGCTTCCTTTACAAACTTCTCAGGTCCTCCTCCCCTGCCTCCCCCGTATGTCTAATAGACGGCTCCCAACAGTCTGATTTATTTACATCCTCCAATGCTTCTATGCTCACCACCACCAAATGTTCCACCAGGATGGAAGAACAGCCCTTCTCCTCCTTTGCCCCTAGGTTTTGGAACTCCCCACCCACAGTGCATCGTTCACCCACATACTTGTCCTCCAAGGGTGCTCTGAGGAAGCACCTTCTTGTTTCCTCTGCTTAAAACTGTACCTAGCTGTTTTGTTCTTACCTGGTTGAACCTGCACTTGTCTATATAGTCTGCCCCACTGGTGGTGTTTGAATCTCCCCACTACTCCACTGGTTAGGCTCTGCCCTTTGTACTTACTATTCTTTAATATTTGCATCCTAGTTTTGCACTGAGTTGTATAACATGTATGATAGCTGCTTATTTGACAACAGTGTCCATGTTTCTATTTAGAACAGGGGAGAAGCGAGTGTGCCTAGCCAAATGCATAAACCCCTGACTGCTTAAGAATGCCTGTGAGCAGACAATGAATTATTAAACTGCTGATACATGGATTACATATTGCACCCTGTCTCCTATTGTGCACTGTGGTCCAATCTAGAGACACATAAGAACCTTGGCCAACCCCCTCTCTTGGTGGAATGCCCCACGGTACCAGACAGAGGAAGGGCGGCTACACTTAATTTGTTAATATCTGATACACAAAAGTGACTCACTTAATATACTGTCTCATTAAGAACTCTCCACTCAAAGCTGAGCTACTGACCTTGCTGCAGGGTTCAGTGCAGAAAGCAGCTCAGCACTAATGTTGTAACCTATTTTTTAAGACAATAAGTTTGAGATAATCCTATAATAATTTCTAAGTTGGGGTTCTCAATAGTTCTTTGTCTTTCATTTGGTGAGCAGTATTAGTGGTTATTTCACTATCTTTAATCAAAAACATTTGGCGATTTGCTGATCTTATTTTAAAAATTAAAGATGAGCTAGCTGGCTCGGTGGCACTGAGGTGCTGGATGCCTTACCTCGCACTACGCCAGTGACCCATGTTCAGGAATTAGCACAGGCCACTGGGGGTTGGCAGAGAAAGAGAAGGATTGAGCATCCGAGGGACTGCTCTCCTTCTCTGGGGAGGGGGGGCCCCAGTGGTTGGCATTCGACTGGCTTCTAGCAGAGGCTGGGGGGCAGTGTGCTGATGCTGCAGAAGGGGGCAGAGATGGGGCAGATGCCTGGAGGAACGCATGTAGTCTCGTGCGTGCTCCCTCTGTCAGGAGTTCTATGCACTCCTCATCTCCAGGTAGAAAAACCAGAGGAGAAAATGTTGCTGAGGCACGTGATGGAGGGTGCCTTGCAGGCCCGCTCCCGGCTAGCCACGGCGCTGGGCACACTGAATCCGGTCTGTGGCAGGGGTTGGGGAACCCCGCCAGCCCCGCCGGGGGGGTAAGTCCTGGGGGTAATGGTCAGTGCCGGCTGGTAGACACTGGGAGATGGGGCTGGGTGCTTCCTCCTGAGGTAGGGACCACAGCAACAAGCAGCAGAAACAATAGTATAAAAAAAATTAAAGATGAGCTGCAGTAGTTAACTCAGATGCCTCCGGGCTGAAATGATAAACTAATTGTACAATGTGCTGTCAAATAGTGTATAGCTTTGAGCCATATCTGCTAAAGTTCTGTGGTGATCTTATATTATTGGATATGGCCCAAGTACTGCAAACAAACTACAAGGTTCAAGATTAGCTGCAAGCCATTATTTTCCTTTCACAATCAGGTACTGTGTCAATGTTGCAAGGGCTAATGATTTCAAAGTACTGTACATTCATAAGTGAAGGTCATGCTTTGCGTGAGCTATCAAATGCCCATTTTGTTACAGTTTAGATACACTCCTTATGTGCTAGACAATACTTGCTGAATGTAAATTTGCTAAGTATATTACAGCAATTATAAGCCAAACTAATCTTGGACAGTTAATCAGTTAAATACACTGTGTATGGTTCCCCTAAGGAAAGGGTGACATTCAGATCCCATTATACCTTGATGTGACATCAAAAATTGATAACGCCATTGTTCTGATATCAGAGCGATGATATTACAGGATGGAATGCTCAGAAAGTTACATTCAGTATATTACAAAAAATAAAAGTTTAGAAACCATCAGTAACAAGGTATATAAATATTTCTGCACAAGTAATGGTTAAAATGTCTAGGATTCTAACCCTGTATTTACACTCCTGAATGCGTCACCAGGTTGTTCTGCTTTACCTGGGTGCACTATCATGTTGTTCTGCCCTCTTGAAGTTGTCATGAAGGCATGTGCATCTGGGGCAAAACAACCAAGGATGTGTTTCTGCCCCACTGTCTGGCACCAGGGTAGGTAGTACTGATCACCATCATATATATACAGTATATATAAATATATATACTGTATATATATATATATATATATATATATATATATATATACACACACACACACACACAATAGGGGTGAGTGGTAAATGAGTGAGATAGAACAGTTTATCATCCACTGCAGTGTAATATTTTTACCCTCTGCTCTACTGTGATGATATCAACCATTTACACACACAGGTCACAAAAGGTCATCACTTTAGGCAGCTTTCCCCTCAGCATGCAAGAAACACCTGTGCTGTTACCATAGACACAAATGCAGAACTACTTCAGAGGTCTCACTGCTGCCTACAGCTAACTCAGTGAGCATTACAAAACACACCTATCCCCCCACCAACTTCCAGCTCATTACTGTGATGCTGTCAGCTTAACTGCAGCCAGAATTCTAAACAGCACAGCTTCACAGAACAGTCTAAACTACTGCCTGCAGCTAACTCCACCACACCTGAAACACAGTCTCACTTGTTCCTCAAACTCTGATTCTCGCCCATTAATTACTGTGTTGCTTTCAGCTTGACTGCAGCCAGAATCCTAGAGCACAGTTTCACAGAACACTCTGCAATCTGCCTGCAGCTAACTTAATTACCACTGAAAACAGTATCAGCTGTTCTGACACGCTGCCTCTCAGCTCATTACAATTACTATGATGCTCTCAGCTTCGCTACAGGCAGACTTCTAAACGGTACAGCCTCACAAAAGTATGTTTCTCACTCCTACCTAAAACTAACTCATTTAGCATTGCAAAACACACTCATGTGTCTCCCAGAGTTTATAACACTGCCAGCCCATTCAGAAAAGCTCACACAAAGAATGAGCAAACACATAAACAGAACAGAACACAAGACAGCATAACAAAACTTCTAAAACTCTTGGCCCTATTGTATATATCGAATACATGATGGGCAGATCGTGTGCTATGGCAAATATTGTCACTCCTGCATCGTGAGCTCTGGATATCTCACTCGTGCCTTCGCACTCGTAGAGATATCCAGAACTCACTCTGCGAGTGACAATATTCATAGCACACTCGTCCATCATGTATCCTATATATATATATATATATATATATATATATATATATTTACATTATACATAACAGTCACTATCCAATCATAATGAATGGGTGTTGGTACTCTTTGTTCTTTGTGTAACATCATAATTTACTTGAGTTTTCCTCTCACAGATTAGGGACATCACACAAAAAAACCTGGAAGATTACCACCCAGTTCGTTATGATCGGGTCTCTGTTATCATCTAAGTAATTCTTTCTTGGGATGCTACAGACATCACAAACAACACAAGTTTTGTTCTTAAAGTTTATGATAATGCCAAAATCCATTGATGGACTTATTGTTTTGGTATTTAATGTTGGTTTCTATACATATGCCTGAAGCACACTCTTACAGTAAGAAGACTCAAACCCAGTGTAATTCATAATGGATATGCAAATCTTTGTGAAGGAGGTCAGCAGACAAGACATCACTAAAACAAATGTGGACTTCTATAGAGGCTTTTACAGTGTATTTGTTTCAGCTAAGGGTGACAGCAATACACTGTAGACACGTGATCATCATTCTAGTGTGGCACCTCAGTGCAGAGCAGTCACCATCCCAACCAAAATACCAAATCAGACCAGAACCTTTCAGACATTTAGTTCACTAGGAGGTAGAATTCCAGAGAGGCAAACTGGAAAAAGAGCAGTATGTGGCATCCATAAGGGAAACGAGGAGAAAACACATTTCCAAATTGTTTAGTTTCTGTATCTCTCTCCAGACAACAAGGCTTCACCCAAACAAAAGTGGCCTCCTTCTATACAGGGTTTTACATCTGTTTTGGCTAAGGCTGAAAGCAAAAAACTTCAGATACATGTTTTGCTGTGACTCCTCAGAGCTGAACAGTAAGTATCCCAAGCAAATACCAAGTCAGATCGTCAGTGCTGCATTACTGCAGAAAGGTTACATGTGAAAATCCAAGTGTCAATTTGCTAAGGAAATCGCAAGCTATGCACTATTATTGTGAGATACCTTGTAATATTGTAGATTATAGTCATTACAGATGTGTTCCTTAGTGCTTACTGCTTACCTGAGTCCCAAATTGCACTGCTGTCTGAAACTGCTACACATAGTGCCTGGTACATGCTACTGAGCACTTGGTCACTTGGCCCACATAGCACCCCCACTTCCACACACCCTGACCCAAAACACAGCTGCCCTGATGGTCCACCATTCACTCACATTTTGTTCCACGCAGTCTCTAGTGTCTACTAGTTCCAAATCCTTTAGGAACGTTAGCTGGGTGTCTAGTGGCCCCCCCCAGGCTGACTGGTCCTAAGTGGCCCAGTGGAACTTGCACACTGATTGGTGTCAAACAACTAGGAGTAAGAGGATGGCCACTGGACTGGAATGGGCAAAGTTATCAATGCCTGTCTAGTGGTACCCTCTCCTGCTCCCAGACAATCAGTGAAGCAATAAGGCATGACTGGGCATGGATTATTGGGGGATTTAACCACATCTTTCATTGTGTGTCATGAGGCCAAAGGCCTAGTGACTTTACCCACATAAGAAGTGGATAAAAGAAAAAATAACCTGCCCCCCTGGGGTACCTTATTGTGCTTATACAATAGAACCTTGTTTAAAAACAAATTAAAATACCTTTTAAATTAATGTTTTTAAAGTGTTTTATAACAATTTCTTCCTCCTCACAGAACAGTCCCCCAAGCCAGAAAGTTAAACAGTTTCATTATAGGATGGTCATGAAAGTATGCCCTCTGTATACAGCTGATCTTATGCCAGATCACTTTTAAGTGTTGCATGACTAGCTGAGCCAGTCAGTTTTTGTTTTAAAAACTAGATGTCTCATAGTGGGTCCAGAAGCAAGAGAGGTGATTATTTCTGAGGGACGGCACTGAAGAGGAGCAGGAGGAGGTTGTATGTAAGAGAGCATGTGAGGGTACAGCAGTTTGTGAGTCAGTGCAGGGGACAGGGAAGCTTGTAGGTTTGCTAGGCAGGTGGTCAGGATGAAAGCTGAAGACATCATTGAATTCTGCTGGGCTGGGTGGGCAGTTAGAGAAAAAACTGGGTGAAAGGACAGAATAGGCTGTATAGCTGCTTATAGCTTCTATGGATGGGTCCAGATGAGTACAGGCCAAACCCAACAAAGGACGTTTAAGCCAGCCTTCGGATTGCAGTTGGGCTGGGCAGGGTGAGGACTGTTGTTGTATAGGCGGCACTACAACTCAGATGTTTAGCCACAACACAATCTGCAGTTGCTGGTCAGGCAGGAAAAGAAAAAGTGTGAAAACTTAGCTGTACTGGTGGCTGCTGTTAGATTTGGACTGGGGCAGGATGAATGCAGGTCTGCATACTCCGAGTCAGGAGGAGGAGGAAGCAATATGGCAGCAGATTTGAACTTCACATTTCTGTGCCAAGTAAGTGAAGTGATTGTTTTCGTTTACTTGTGTGATGAGGCCAGCTGGGAAATGAGTTATTGTAGCATTTACCCATTGGTTAAGATTCTAGCTGACCAATTAGGTTTAAGGATTGTTTAAGTCCACTGTACAATTAAAAAATGTATACACAACAGGGTGTAGTATATATATAGCTGCACCAGCCAGGACACAATGCAGTAATGTTGCAGTATATAACAAAATGCTGTAGTATACTGCAGAGAACAGTGCAATTCAACAGCAGTTAAGCCTTTTTTACTGCAATATTTTGTGACATGTCATTTATTGCAAGTTAATTCATTGCATCGTGGCTGGCTCCACTGTAGTTGTGAGTCATGAGGCTACAGACCCAGTGGCTCATGCACCCAAGAAGTGGCAATATCCCATGATATACTGTACCACACATTGGAGTGTATTAATACTACTATCATTAAAGTTTGGTGTGTACATAACAAAAAATAAAAAAATAATATTTTTTTAATTATCTTTTACAGCACAGATGTACATGTAGAAAATGAGTCCCCTTATTTTATTGTATGGTTTGTAGGTAATGTTACGGCAGTAGGTTCCTTTGGAGGGGAGTGCAAAAAGCAGTGTAGTAATGGTGGCAGGCAGGATTGCACTGAGCTTGGATAGCAGCTGGCCAGCCCACTCTTGTTATGTGGCAGTAGCCTAGAGCTTGGCTCAGAATGCAGGAGCAGGTAAGGTGTGTTGGAAACCTGAGGCTGGGAGAGATGTGCAGCAGGGGTTGTAGTGGCCAGATCGGGACCTTATGTAAAACATTGTGGTGAAGAATAGATGTCAAGGCAGCCACACAGAGTAGGAATGCTCCGATTCTCTAGAATCCATTCTGTTAGCATTCGTAAGAATTTCAGTAGTTCTAATATCGAGTCCAAGTCTATTCTGATTCCTAGAGAAGCAATGAGGGCAGAATCAGAGTAGCAATCAGAATTTTGATTTTATCTCCAAATACAGGACGGTACTTTCAAATCTCTCCCATCTTGTGTACAGCAGAAAAAAATAAAAATAAAAAAATTAGACCCTGACTGACTCCCCCTCTCCCACCGCATCACAGTTCTTGACCATGCCCTACCATGGAAATCTATTCACAAAGGCAGTCAGAATGCATTGGATTTGAGCATATCCCAGCCACCCAGCTGCACAAGCCGAGAACATGCAGGGATGGATAGGAGGGGAGAGGGTTGATCAGTCTAGGCTGAGTGGAGGGGGAGGAGCATAGCTGCTACTGTTGCCCTAGGCAGGCATAGCAAGCGCCCACTCTACCCATCCTCTACACTGTGGACGTGTGGCACAGAACTAGGCACATAGCTGCCCATGCTCCTGTACCATCTCTGTCACACCCACCCACACAGCCAGGTGCATGGTTGGGGATCAGGTGTAGAGACAGCATGCATCACCACTACAGATGCCAAGGAGCACCCTGATGGTGCATATTTTGTGCATAGGAGGAACATTGAGGCTTTTGCTGGTCCTCTGCATGTGCAGAGGGACTGGGAACCTCTTGTGGATCAGGCCCTCTCTTGTTTTTAACTATATATTTATTGGTTTACCAAAGCACATAAAGCATTGAGAATGCAGACGAAGTACATACAAGATGCGCAACATAACACTGAGGGCATCACTCCTGTTAATATGACATTAGGGAGCATACTATGTCAATGCAATACGTCATACATAGGGGTTATACTACAAAGAGTAGAAATGCTCAAAGTTACAGTCCACAATGTAGCTGTATATGGAGTCCATGAACTGCATGGCAATATCATCAAGAAAAAGCAACACGAGACGTACCAAAGTCTTTATTCCCCTACCAGAGGAGGAAGTTAGAGTAGCCATGCTATAGCAAAGTAGTACACAAAATGCAAAAAAATCATGATCATTTTTTTAGAAACCCACCAACACAGTTCCTTTAGGTGTTTATAAAGTATGCTAAACAGTCACCAGAACCTACCATAAAGTACCAACCAGCAAGAGAACTATGAACAATAATAACAATAACCCAGCCATAATAAAGAAATAGTCCCCATATCTAATAATAGAGGACCTAATAGTCACTGGGCAGACTTGCTAAGATAAAGAGTACCTGACGAGTCCATACCACCATGTAACAAACAGGAAGTAGAAATAAAAAGTAAAAACAGTCCAGGGGTCAAGTCTCGTCATCTGAACTCAGGGCATTTAGATCAGGTTGAGCCGGATGACGCATTCTTTTGTGACCATTTTAGGGCATCCAAGGGGTCGGTGAACAAGAAGACCTTGTCACCATGGACGAATCTCAATCCAGATGGGAACACCATCTCATGTGATACGTCAACCTCCTGAAGCAAGGCCCGTGCTCCATCAAAATGTTTCTTCTTTTGCCGCATGGCAAAACTAAGATCAGGAAAAATCCAAATCTGGAGCCCGTCCTGTAACGTTTTCTTCCTCCTGGCAAGAGCCAACACTCGATCCCTGGTGCCAACTCCATCTGTGACCACCACAATGGCTCGAGGGGCATCTGGATTGTCTTGTCTCCCCCTAGGGGTAACACGGTAGATCTTCTGCATGCCCACTGGGTGATCTAGTACCTCTTCTCTGAACTTCTGCTGGAACCAGACACTGAGGAACAGGAGTAAATGATCCCCTTCACGTCCCTCAGGCATTCCAATGATTTGAAGGTTAGCGGATCTGGCTAGATTTTCCAGAGTTTCTAGCCTGGTGCATAGGTGGTGATTTTCCTTATTGATTTTAGCCGCAGCTTCCATGGCCGAGCCTTGTCTTTAAGCAGCTTTGGTAGTAGGGGTTTGTATTGCCTCCATGGTTGACTCCAAAGTGGACACATGATTGGTAAGTGTGTCAAATTTATCGGAAAGTCCCCTTACAGATTTAAAGTATTCAATTTAGCCCCCAATGTTTGAAGCATTTCCACCTCTTGATCTTCAGTGGGAGCTGCCGCTCAGCCTGGGGCTGACTGCATGGTCAGAGCTGCAGGAACATTTTTACTATTTACTCCATCTTGCATTGGTTTATCTTTCTGAGACTTCCCCGCGGTACAGCTGTGAACTTCGGACACCTGATAAAGCACTTTTGGACCAGCAACGGTGGGAAAAAAACTGAAGTTTATTGCACCTGTTGAAGTGAGTTAGGCAGAATTTAAAACTAAAGTGGCTATTTTGCTCAGGCTCAGCAGCACCTCCCAGATCAGGCCCTCTCTTGACTGCTGCTGTGCGGAGCGGGGACAAGCCCTGTAGGGCACTGCAATTGACTGGCTGACACTGCCTGCCTGTTTTATCAGTCCAGCATTCCACTTTCCATTCCTCCCTTGTTAGGTTCCAGTTGACTCCTCCTCCATGCGCTCCTCCATGCTGTGACATCAGGTAGGTTAATCTTTGAGTGACCCCCACAAATGCCACCTTGCCTACTTGTCCCACTCCCAAGTCCAACTAGCGGACATTTTTCTCCTCTACCCTAGCACACTGAAAAAAACCCACAAAGAAAGCCAAAGCCCTATCTTGCCATCACAGCAGTCCTCCAAGACAAGCTGACTCCTGACCCTAAGGAAGTGGCCTACCAGCACAAAATCCTGGGGGTTTTAGCCACTCCGCACTCACTGAGAGAGGAGTAAGGTGTCTGTTACCAAGGATTTGGGCATAAGTGGCTAAGGTGGCAGATTGGGGGGGGTCTATGGAATGGAATAATTAACTGATCAGCTGGAGTGACCAACTGACTAGGCTACACATCACACATCCAGACAGCAGGATGCCAAAGCTTGTTGTCCACTGTGTCCACAGCAGCAGCTATCATACATCACAGAGAGGATTGTGATACACAAGGATGGAGGAAGGGCTAGTCTGCACGTAAAGGGTCCTAGTCAGTTTGTCTAGCTGTCATGGGCTGGCGGGGGTGGGAGTTTACTAGTAGATAAAATTGGATGCAGAATTGGATTCCGATTCCAAATCTGATTTCAACCTTTTTCAGAATTTGGATTTTCAGGCATCAATACAGAAATTCCAAATTCAAAAAAACTGTCCAGAACCAAATGGATTCCAAGCAACCCTACTAGGAAGATGAGCAAAAAGGCCGTGTTCTGGCATTACTTTTTACTGTGGGCATATGCAGGAATGCACCTCATGGTTGTTAGCCAATCAAATTAGAATTTTTTGCTTTAGCCAGTGGATAATACTAACTAAAACATTTTTTTCAGTCAGCATAATTCCAGTTCATCCCAAGAGTTCCACAAAACAGAAACATTAGCCTGCTCTAGCTAACAACATCAGCTAACTCTTGTTATATTAGCCAGTACTGATCTGTGCCCTATCTGAATGACTAACCTAGAGGTGAAAGTCTCTGCAATAGACTGCCAACCCATACTGAGTCATCCAGTCACCCCTATTGTTGAAAGTTAATCAGTGTTGCTGGTTTTCTCCTTTCTTGGGTTTCACCAAATACCTTTGTGTAGAATTCAGTAAGACCAGGCAGGGGAGTAAAATAAACAGTTGCATACACTTTCCACCATGTGCAGTTTCCAGAATAAAACTTCTGTGAAAATCACATCATCATATTACAAGAACCTTAGGGCCTGATCCACAAAACAAAACTCTGTCATCCACACATGCAAAGGGGCTTGTGCAGCCTTAGAGTGCCCACGCCATGCCTTGCCCCCAGCGCAGAAACCACAGACCAACTTGTATGCCCCTCTGCAGCCAATCCTGACCCACTCACACAGCTACATGGGCAGCTGGTGTAAGGTTAGAGGAGCATATAGGTGACTGGATGTGTTTCTGTGCAATTTGTGTGTCTCTTTCTGCGCCAGGGACAATGTGACAAAGGGATTGGCACTCTGACTGTGGGGACCCTGAAGTAACTGCTATTCACCCAACAAGTAAGTTGACCCCTGCACTCCCCAGGAAATCCTGGGTCACAATCTGTCCAGGTACTGACAATCCCTGCCTTCCAAGCTGGAATGGAGGGCTGAGGCCACATCCTGCATTACTTTTTTTTTTTTTTTTCATTTTTATTCTAACTTGTGTTCCCTTGAAATAATGCAACAGTCCTTGCACAACTCTCATACCTCGCAGTTCCCTACTCTATGCATAGCAGGGTTTCTAGTACAGGTACAATCAAGAAGTACAGTGCTCAACCAGTGCGGAGCAAGGTGCAGGTCTGGGGCTACTAACCCCACATTGACGCCAAAACCACAACCAAAAAGAACTGTACTCTAGAATGAAGCTGTGGAGTGAGTATTAAATGATGACCCAAATGCAAATCCAAGGTTCAAATCCACAGTGAATTTAATGCCAAAACTCATGATGTACAAATACTTAGGTACACGCCAACAGACACAATACCAGCTGCTGACTGATACTTAGGTGCCCCCGTGCTTCACTCTGTTGAGCTTCCTCCGTGGACAGGGTTTCTACTCTAGTGCTGGGCTAAAGATTGGACTGGATGCCTGCTGTTTGGCCCCACACTGCCCAATGCCTCCAGGCCTTGTACACATCTTTCCACATGTGGATTGGTAGGGCTGGGGTTCATGAATACCACTTTCTATGTGGCACTCAAGGACTGCTGTGTTACCCAGCAATAGTAAACACCACTGGTGCATTTTATGAGCCCCTTGTGGCTAAAGCATGCAGTTTAAGTGAGGCTAAAGCAAGATGGGATATTATAGCACATTTTCTTTTCCGTACAGATGCTCCCAATTACATAGCATGTGCAAACCTCAGGTCAAATGGTAGACTAATAATCCCAAATGGAAAATTGTGCTTCCATTGTCAACTCTAAATATAGCCTTTAAATCCTGAGAGTGGGACATTTGCTTTTTGGGTCACACTGTCTGTGAGCATGGAAGACTTTTAAAAATAAATGCATCAGAATGCTCTCTAATACTCAGACTCCTTCCATTTCATTCTCTGAGCCAACTCTGCTTTTCTGCTCACTGACGGGAATTTGCACTCAGCAAAAATGATGACCTTGTTTTTAATTATTTGCCATTTATGAAGTACAGCTGATAAGGCAGTTGGTTGAGTTAATCTGTTGAGTGCAGGTGAGTTGTGCCTTAAACCCAGAACCATTATAGCATGATGCTATACTTTGTTTATCTGTTTCCCTGCTCAGTTAACAGTAAGAAGAATTGACTGTCACCTACTGTCCTTTGTAAAAACTTTTCATTTCCCAAAATCGAGTGACATCTTGAAAAACTATGGCCATTGGCAGAGGAAACCTATTAAAGTGAAATGCAGCTTTTCTTCGCTGTGTGTATAGATACTTGTGTGCATTTATTTATGATGCCCCTTTCTGCTGAAGCATTCGAAGCATAAAATACAGTACAGTGTATGATTAGCTCCTATTGTGTATAGATTTCCATACACTCTCAAATGCTGTTGTAGTACAGTTCAAAGGTCATGAAAAGTTGATGTGGTATCATTCTGACATCACAACACCACAACAACTTTTCAGCCTTGACGTGCCACCTGATTGGATGAAGACATGCTGGCAACAAAAAACTTAGCGAGTGACTCACGAAGACAGTTTGGACACGGACAGCTCCATGTTTCCACACAGTATCCATTTCTCATTTTTTTTAAATAATAAACAATGTGGCCATGGACTGTATCGCTCTAGACTGAAGGAGGGTCAGGAGCAAGAGATGGATCAGCAGCAAGCTGGCAGAATGCTGCCAGACTGAGGTGCAGAAGCTAGTGGCAGCATGAAGCAGAGAAAAAATCCTTGTACAAAAAAAACAAATAAAGCTTTTACCTACCAGAGAAACCATACACTACATAAAATGGTATATTGACCATATACAACTAAAGTCGTGCTTACATCTTGAGGATGTGATGCCCTCATAGAGATCTCTCGAGCTTCGCTCTCGAAGTCTGTATGAAGTCTTCACGTCCCCTTAATGAAACACAGCCTTGTTGTTTGGTCACCTATATACTATTCTACATATAATGCCTAAAGTCACAGGCTGGAATTACTATTGCAATGTGAGGTCACCTTTTAACCCATGTGATTGCAGTTTTCCCACTTTTAGCCAATAACTCTTATCCATATTTGTTTTATTACATTTTTTAAGAAAAAACATGTTTCTTGAGATTTTGCGATTAAACAAAAAAACTGTACATTACATCCAAACCATAATATAGAGAATAAAGGATGGGGAAGTGTGTGATATGGGAATTTAATGCACACCCGAGGTGTGGGATGCTACATCACCCCCGGGGTTTGTTAAAGCATCTGACACCGAGGGTTTACATTAAATTCCCATATCACACTTTCCCCATCTTTTGTTTTCTATAATTGCTGGTGAGCAATTTTTTTCCTGCATGAATTCTGTGTCACAGACAGAGAAACACACACACACACTCTCTCTCTCTCTCTCTCTCTCTTTCATCCTCTCACTGCCTCTCTTACTGCCATTCACTCTCTTCCTCTTACTGCCACTCCAGTTCAGCCTTTAAGTTTTTTTTTTTTTTTTACTTGCTGTTTCCAGTGACAATTGCGCTTCAGTAGCACTGTAAGCAGTCAGTGGTGTCCCGTTCCTGCTCAGTGTGTTTGTCCATGGCAATGAGCAGCAGAAACAACCATCTAAAATTTTTACTCCTTCAAATAAGATGGAGGAAAGAAACAGTCAAAAACAAAAAAAGTATTTTAGTCAGACCGAGGACAAGAAATGTTTCCGCGGCTCCTCGCTAAGAAACAGATACAAAGCCTCCATGTTAAAGAATATGTTCAGCCCGGCCACACAGAAGTCAAGAGTCAATGATGGAGTGCACATCTTTGTTTGACAGAGCGTTTGTTTGCCGTAATTACCCACGGGTTATTACGGTGAATATCAACTGGCTGAGCCCATTGGAAAAATTGCACACCAGTAATTATACAATCATAACACTTTGCATTTGAATAGAACAGTTTATTACATGCTACCTAACATGCAACCAATTCAGACAGTTAACCTACTGTTCAGTTGCTTTCTTACAAATAAATGTTAATATAATAATATAATACGTCTATTCATTCCTATTGACTCTGTAAAATTTTATATCACTTAATTTCCTTAATCCTCACTATCCCAGGTGCTTTGTCAACAACTCTTTCTTTTATCACCCTTATAGCACATCAAGAGCTTAGATGGTCTGAAAGAATCTCTCTCCTGATAGTTTCTACCTCTCTCTCTCTCTGAGAGATGCGTACAGGGCCTGGAGGCATCAGGCAATGAGGGGCTCCACTGTAGTTTAACAAGTGAGGTAAGCAAGGCAATTATATTTTTATAACACCCTATTCCAGGGACTCAGGGCACTGCATAGGACAATCAACAAACAGAGAGCTACAGTCACAGTAAAATCCAAAATAAAAGTCAGAAAGACGGCACTAAATATGCATATAGATAAACTGAGCCACAGACTGGCATAACCGGATAGTGTTTCAACCCCCTCTTAAACTCCACTGAGAAGGGACTCCAAAGGTAGAGTGGTAAGGAACTACTAATAGCTGGGGCTGCCAATGAGAATGCCCTATAACCTGACTATTTTAATCAGGATCTCAGAGTATCCAACAGCAACACCTTGGGCGAGTGGAGTGAGCAACTAGAAGCATACCAGATGAAGAGATGCTTTAGATAGCTGGGACCGAAACCATCTAGGGTTTTGTAGGTAAGCAATGCAATCCTGAAGGTTGTGCACCACCTAACTGGAAGCCAGTGCAAATGTTGCAGCACAGGTGTGATATGCTCCATATATGATGACCCTGTAATCAGCCTGGCAGCTGCATTTTGCACAAGCTGTAGGTGGAGCACCAACCCTCCGCATAACCCAGACCACTGCAGTAATTGGTCAGACTGCCTAGCATCACTACTGCTGATGCTACTGCCCCGTCATCTCCCTCACGATCATTCCCGTGTGGCCCTGCTCACACTTGTTTTACTAATCAGCTGTGATTTAGTGAGTGAGGTGAGCCGGGGAACACTGTGGGAGGAGGGTGTGGATAGTGGAGGCCAACTAGCTTGAATATTTGACATTAGTCCACCATCCCAGTCAAGGACTGGGCTCGGGGGGGGGGGCAGGAGTAGTATAACAAGGACATTTTTATCAATGGAGGTAATCAAGCTAGGGAGGGGGTGAAATAAAGACGCAGTCAGCTCCTGACAAGGTGCCAGGAGTCGTCTCTCACTTCATTTAGCTGTGTGGGATACCAGGGAAGGGGTAGGTGGGTAGGAAAAGTTTGATATCAGGAGGGAGGGCAACCAGGTGACTAGCTGTGGCCACCTGGGGAGGAGTGATGATTTTTTTTTCCCCACCCCATGCCGAATACCAAATATGTGTACTGAATATTTGGGCCCCTGAATAGAATATTTGGGCTAAATATTCAATATAAGGCATTTGCATACCCCTAGCATCCAATGACAGGTTGACGGTAAAATCCACAAATTCCTGTAGGAATTCTGCAACTCACAACTGCATCACCCTTCACAGCTACACATTTAAATGACACACTCTCCTTTAGTGGGTACGCTGTAAGTTTTGGGCAGGATCTAACATAGATCATCACCATGCCCTCTCTTTTCTCCCACCTTTGGTAGTGCAACACCAAAAAAAAAATGCCTGGGACTGCTGCCTCCAGGACTGGACCAGAGTTGTCATCAAGCTAGGTCTCGGTGAGACACATCAGCTCCCTTGAAGGAACTGGCAATAAAATGTCTTATCACCACTGTTTAATTCCTCGAGGATTGGGTGTTGCAAAACAAACCTCAAAGGAGAAGAGCAGGATCAATTGGTCCATTCCCTATCTGCCCTCTATTCCTAGACAGCTCCTTAAGGATTGGGGTGGGACAGGACTGACCCCTCTCCCTTTACCTCCCCGACATAGGTCATCTGCTTGGTTTAACATTGCAGACCTGACTTACTCCAACATCAGTCTCTGAGTCATGTGTCCAGCTGCTGCTCCACATTCTCAGGACCCTCATCAATCTGCAGTAGTTAAAGACCACTCCAGGAAGAGCTGGGGTCTGGAATGGGCAGAGCTGGTGGAGTAGTCTCAAACAGCAGATATGAAAAGGGGCTAGTGCTAAACGGCCTAGAATATAAAAACTCTAAACTAAAACAATCCACTTTTACAACTGAACTAAACAAATAAACCAAATAAAAACCTTGGCTACCACAAACCATTCCAGTTACGTCCCTTATATACACAACCCACACTCACTGTGGTTACTCTAGTGGGATGGTGTTAGCCACTAATTCCTTCCACATGACAACAGTGGGTTAGATACACAAAAGGATATACATATTTACTTATTTTTATTGAATATGCTTTTTGGTGGTTCCTATCATTGGTACTATCTGCCCTGGTCATGGACCCCACGGACCTCCACCCCCAATGATGGCTTGCGCTCCCCCCCCAGTTACCCCTGGCTTAACCCCCAGAGGGCAGGGATGCAGTGCCAGCCCAAACACCACAAATCCAATATCTGGTCGGAGGGGAGCCAGCATCGGAGGCAATGAGAGGTCCGGGGGCAGGGCATCACCAAGATGAACAGGCCACCGTGTTTTTTCATCCCCTGTAAGCAGGGGCGGGGACATGCAATGATGACCAGCATCTGCCCCGGCCCTGAGAGATCCAGGCATCGACATGCGTGCGGCAACTCAGCCTCTGCTGAGTGTCGCTTGTCACTGAACACACACTCTCACCCTCCCCCTGAGAAGGAGAGCAGTCTAAGGACGCTCGATCCTTCTCCTCCGGCCGTCCCTCCGACGACCCGGGTCCATTCCTGAACCCGGGTCACCGGCATCGCAAGTGGAAATCCAACCGCTGCACCGATGGGCCAGCTTATTTTTATTTATTTATTTGAAACTGCACCAACTGGGATAAACCTACGAGATGCAGCATTTTGTTTTCATGGTGGTCTCAGGGAGGATAGCAGCAGTCACCAGGTTAATACAGTCCAGCAGCAATAGTTACATGCAGGCTAAAATCTAATCATGAAAAAAAACACACAAACTGTAAAGGCAGGTGTATCCAAACATTACTCAAAGCAAGCTAACAAAGTGGGGTCACAGCAAACAAAGCATATGACCTTTGTTATGCAACATGATCCTGGTAATGTAGATGGGACCCCCAGGCCAAAACAAATACAGGGAGTTTTAATATGGCTGGAAAGCCTGGACTTTAACACCTGCAAGCTAGAAGCATTCTTCAGCTTGAGAGGGAGTGAGTCTGTTCCAAATGTCTGGTGCTACAAATGCAAAAGCCTTTCTACTAAATTCACGCTTCATCCTGGGTACTGAAAATGCTGCTGTTGAACAAAGCAGGCACTGCTTGAATGTGTGCGGAAGATTAATAGATAGTCAAGAGCTTTCACTTGCGTACAGTTGAACAACAAAGAAAGTCAGTTGTGGTCACACCGGCTTGAGTGGCTTGTCCAGTTCAGCTGGTCAGACAGCAGACACAGGAGAGGATGAACCTGCACAACTTGTACATATGATCCAGGAGCAGCAGAGTGGTTTTGTTCGACAGATGTTTACAGACAGAAAAAGACATGGGGGCCAATTCTAGTAGGGTTGGCGCAATTCACGCCAAAGGCGACTTGCACCAAACACCGTTATGCCAGGAACCCTGCATCCGATTCTGTATCGGGCATGGTCCCCGTGGCTAAGTCCCTGGACTTGCACCAACCGTACAGGTACGCCAAACAGAAGGCGTACCTGTACAGGTTGTCGCAAGCCACAGCACGGTACATGGAAGGGCCCATGTGCCTCCCCGACCCAGTCCCAAAGCATGTAATGCCCCCCCCCAGCCCCGATGTATGTATAAAGCCCTGCAGGGCTAAACATCTATTCATGGCCCCACCACGCCATGACCCCCAAAGTAGATAAAGCCCCGCAGGGCTAAGCAAACCCCCCCCAAGCACTGATCCCTGATCGCCATCCAACCTGCCTGAAAATGGCAAATGTTATGCAAAATAAATTCCATAACCCATCATCCCTGGTAGTCTAGTGGCCCCCCACCTGGCAGTGCCAGTCCACCCCATTCGCCCCCCACCTGTAGCCAGTCGGCGACTGACACAGCCCACCTCTCACCTCTGTGGCCAGCCACCGACTGAGCTCCTTCTGAGCGTGTACTATATACAGTAGTATGCACTCAGAAGGAGAATTTATTTTTCACAACATTTGCCATGGGCAGGGGGGCTGGATATTGATCAGGGATCGGGGCTTGGGGGTTGGTGGCTTGCTTAGCCCTGTGGGGCTTTATCTACATTGTGGGATCGTGGCATGGGGGGGGACATGAATAGATATATAGCCCTGTGGGGCATTATACAGACCTTGGGGGATTGTGACATGGGATACATAGATACATAGATACATAGACAGTGTCGGCAGATAAAGGCCTATGGCCCACCCAGTCTGCCCATTTGAGCTTGTAAGTTCAGTTTGTTTTCCTAGAAGTCTGTTGCCCCTTACCCCTGACCTCCAGAATTCCTTTGTGTCTATCCCATGCATTCTTAAATCCCGTGATTGTTTCAGCCCCCACCACTTCCTCTGGCAGGGTGTTCCACTTGTCCACCACCCGTTCTGTGAAGAAATTCTTTCTCATGTTTCCTCTGAATCGTCCCCCCCTCCAACTTCATCCCATGCCCTCTAGTCCTGGAACATCTTTTTCGCTTAAAAATAGTGTTTTCCTGCACCCTGTTCCTCCCTGTAAGATACTTGTATGTCTCTATCATATCCCCTCTCTCCCTCCTCTCCTCCAGGGAGTACATGTTCAGTTCCTTCAACCTGTCTTCATAGGACTTGTGATGCAATCCATGCACCATCTTTGTTGCCCTCCTCTGAACCTTCTCTACCCTGTCTATGTCCTTACGTAGGTATGGTCTCCAGAACTGTACACTGTACTCCAGGTGGGGCCTCACTAGTGTCTTGTATAGCGGAATTAAGACCTCCCTTTTCCTGCTGGTGATGCCCCTGCCTATACATCCCAGCATCCTATTTGCTTTACCTGCTGCCTTGTCACACTGTTTCCCTACTTTGAGGTCATCAGAGATGACAACCCCAAGATCCCTTTCCTGCTTGGTGCATGCTATATCCTCACCCCCAACTGATATATTGTGCCAGGGTTTTTGTCCCCATATGCATTATCTTGCACTTCTTTGCATTGAATTTCAACTGCCAACCCTGACCATTCTTCAAGTTTCTGCAGGTCACTTCTCATTCTGTCTACACCCTCTGGTGTGTCTACTCTGTTACAGAGCTTTGTGTCATCAGCGAACAGTGAAATTCTGCCTTCTAGGTCCTGTGCAATGTCACTGATGAAGATGTTGAATAGGACCGGTCCCAGCACTGATCCCTGTGGTACCCCACTGGTCACTCTTCCCTCTGTGGAGGACAGCCATTTACCACCACCCCTCTGTGTCCTGCCACCCAGCCAGTTACCTACCCACCACACTACTGTCCTGCCCACACCCATATTCCCCAGTTTGTGTAATAGTCTTCTATGTGGCATAGTGTCAAAGGCCTTGCTGAAGTCCAGATAGGCCATGTCCACTGCCCTCCCCTGATCCACCTCCCTAGTCACCCAGTCAAAAAATTCAACGAGGTTGGTCTGACATGACTTCCCCCTGGTGAAACCATGCTGCCTTGGGTCCTGTAGTCCATTGACAACTAAATGTTTCACCATCTCTCCTTCAGTAGTGCTTCCATGATCTACTCACCGCAGGTGAGGCTGACTAGTCTGTAGTTCCTGCTTCCTCTTGTTCCTACTTTTGTATAAGGGGACTACATCTGCTGTCCTCCAGTCTTTGGGTACCTCCCTGTTTCCAGTGATCGGCTAAACAGGATAGCCAGAGGTTCAGCCACCACCTCTCTTAGTTCTTTAAGGACCCTGGGGTGCACCCCATCTGCCCCATTGCTTTATCAACTCTTTACTTCCAGTTCCTTCAGGACCCTTTCTGTGTAAAGGGACTTGTGTCCATTTCTGCACCAATCTCACCCTTGTACTCCTTCAGACCCATTACCCTCCTCTTCCTCAGTAAAGACTGAGCAGAAATACCTGTTCAATATGTCAGCTTTACTGTTGTCATCCTCCACACGGCTCCCATCCTCCCCCTTCAGTCTCACTATCCCTCCCTTTGTCTTTCTTTTTTCACTTATGTACCTGTAAAAGGTTTTGTCCCCTCTACCCACTGATTTTGCAATGTGTTCTTCTGTCTGAGCTTTGGCTTCCCTTACTGACCTCCCTGCCTCCCTTTGCTTCTCCTGGTACTTCTCCCTATCCCCTTCTGCCTGTGTCAAGAGGTACAGAGGGATGAGAAGCTACCAGTGAATGCCCCAAACAGTGCATTGGGAAGATGTCCTTATAATAATTGTCTGAAGTACAGTAAACACTGATGTACAATACTTCTGTCTTATTGAGAAAAGCACATGCACAGCAAATTAGCAGAGGATGGTTTTGATCCATCGACCTCTGGGTTATGGGCCCAGCACGCTTCCGCTGCGCCACTCTGCTTTCTGAGGGGCATGCTTACATGTTTAACCCTGCGGGGCTTTTCTTTTGGGGATTGGGGGCATGGGGGCTTCCAGCCCCCTGCGGGTCTTATTCCACTCTTGGGGAATTGTGACTTGCAGCACATTATGAAACCCTCGGTGGATGCAAAGTACACTTACACCAGCTATTAGCCTGTGTAAATGTACTTTGGCGGATGTCCTCTGGGGGTTGTTCGAGAATAGTATATTCCAGAACATGGAAGCTGCCCCTCCAGAATTGGGCACAACTGCTGCCATAAACCCCCTAGTGCCATGTCGAAGGGGGTTTATGGCATAACTAGTGGCGTAGGTCCACTTTGGCACAAGCAGCCCGTGACATGTCGCAGGCTGCTTGCAGAAGGACGAGTGTCGTAACTGCTGGCATAACTTGCTACTTGCACCATTTTCTTTGGTGCAAGTAAAGTTACGTCAGACATCACCTTTTGAGAATCAGGCCCAGGATGTCATTTACCTAAGGCCTCACTAGTCTAACACTAATTTGGCCATTAATTGAGTAACACTCAGCCAAGATTATGAGGCAATATCACCCCCCTTTCACTTCATTCTCCCCACCACTTATCTCCAAACATTTATCTTTACAGTGTCCATATGTTCAAAAAGAAAACTGAGGCACCACAAGCATAAAAAAAGCCGTATCTTTATTCCATACAAAAGTGCAACAAACAGCCGCCCAGCAGCACAGGGAACAACCTCGACTGGTTTCACATCGCTCGTACGTCATCAGGAGGTAATTCTCCATATGCCCACACCACTCTTAAATTGTCACCTTAAAGAGACAGAGTACAAATACAAATAACAGTTAAAATGCCAAAAGCCTTCCCAAGATGAAAGTAAGGCAACTATACATATATGAACATATTTGAAAAGCACACAATGTGTTAATTTCTTTGAAAAATACATGTTTAGCACAGTTTAGCACTAAAGAGGGGTTATTAGCCCACCATTTACTATATATAAAAGGAAGCATAATCAAGGCTGGCACACTCCATGATTCAGGGGATAAAATATTATTATACCAGTGCCACATTTTAAAGTCAAGGGGCCAGATATTCAAAACTTTGCCACGGGTCTAAATTAGCACTGCCCAGTGGGCAAACTTAACCCGGAGCACAAAGTAAGCCATATTCAAAAGGAGTAGCCCAGGGCAAGCAACTTCTGAATATAGCATGGGAATGAGGCCAGGCAAACTGGGCTGGGAGTGCAGAACAAACTTAGCCCTGGAATAAGACAGCTCTGAATATGGCAACCAGGAAGTGCAAACCACAACAGCAACACAGTGCACAGCAATGTGAAGGTATGTAGAGGTGAACTATGTGGCCAGTGTGTGTGCCAGCAAATGCATGGACCCAGTTCAGCTGCAGGCAGCAGCGTATGTGAAAGTACAGTGTGCAAAACTGTAAAATATTTCCTGAACTGTTTGCGCAGTGCTAACAAGTTTGTGTGGGTTTAGCGCAGGGCTGAACCGTTAGCCCGGTGCAAACACATTTGTCCGGCGCTAAACTTTGCCATATTCAAAAGTGACATGCAAATGAGCCTACTTAGGTAGTCTGGGCAAACATCCAAATTAGCATCGCATTATGTCTAATTTAGAAGAAAAGAAGCAGCACACTACAGCGAGGACGGTGCTCCTACGAAGGTTGCAAACCTCAGGTACAGCAAAGAGAAAGAAAGTATGAGCACACCTGCGATTATTCAAAACTAAATTAGCTTATTTTATTAGTGCTGGCACTAATAAAATAAGCTAATTTAACTTTGAATAATTGCAGGTGTGCTCATACTTTCTTTCTCTTAGCATTTCATTATGCCCTGATTTGCATGCAGTTTGCACCGGGCTAAACCCGCACAAATGTGTTAGCGCTGCGCAAACAGTTTGGGGAATATTATACAGTTTTGAACACTGTACTTTCACAATCACTGCTGCCTGCAGCTGTACTGGGACAACACAGCATAGGCAGAGATGGTGGTGGTGTTGCATGCAACTGTCACACTGTAGGTCATGCTACTGTGCACAGCAGACACTACAGTAGCAAGGGGGCCAGTAGTGTGTGGACACAGCAGTGCTTATGGTGTGTAGGGCAGTGATGATGACTGCACTATACACAGTGAGAGGCCCAACATGCAAGTGTTTACTGACAGTGGACATTACTGTTATGCTGTTGTGTGACCCACAGATGCTGCACCTCTGGCATGGGATGCTCACAGTGACATATACATGTCCAGCTTTGTGTGCTGTGGCAGTTGTACAGCTGTGCGGTATATGGCCGGGGGGGCATATATTATCAGAAAGGCACACTGATGTTGGGGTATTCCCAATACTGGCCCATATGCACTGCATGATGTGTCCCAGCCTTGTGACTACACCTGGTCTGTGGCACAGCCTGGCCACCCATACACTCTCCCCTCAACATCCTCCATGCCCACAGTGCTGCATGTGTGTGCGGCATCTGTTGGTGTCCACAGAAGAGTGGTCCACAGGTGTGTGCTGTATGGCCACACTGACATGCTGTCCACTAGCGGCAGGGTCACCACTTACTGCCTGGCATGGCTGGGACTGGTGGCAGATGTTGGCATCATTGTCATGCCATCAGTTAGCAGCATGTTTCCTCTATGTTTGGCTTTTGTCTATGTGTCATATTTATTTTTTAGGGTCGTGCAAAGCCGTGCAGACACCGCGCAAAGCCAAAGTGTCACGCAAAGCTGATTGCCCAGGGTTAAGTCAAGCTTTTCCTGGATGGTAATGTACTCCGTGCCAAGAGTCATGCTAAGTTGCACAAAACCACTTTGCGCAGCGCTAGTTGCAGAATATAGCATTGCGCCTGTATTCATGTCAGTCTGCCCCTTGCATACATTATGATTTTGCCTGGCGCTAATGCAGTTTGCCCCACGCTATTTGGCCTTTTGAATACAGCAGACCCACGCTAATCCCGCACTAAACCTGTGCAAATGTTTTTTGCCTGGCACAAAGTTTTGAATATCTGGCCCAAGGTGTCCAAAGAAAAGGCTTTTTTTCTTTTTTTTTTGTATAACACTTAAAGAACTACCCTTCATTAGGGCTACCAAGATATCTTATATGGCTGCTAAGTGACTTTTTACCATTACCTGGTTCGAGATCCATTTCTTATAGTTACATTGTTAACATTAGCCAATACACTTATTAAGTGAATGATTTTCCTTTCACCAGTTTACTTTTGACATCCCTGAATTCCAAATGTCCATAATCTTTCGGACAAATATTAGTGGCGCCACCTAGGGGAGAAAGAGACAAAAAAGGAAAATATATAGTACTATATATACTGTATATATAGGGGATACATGATGATCAGGAGTGTGATATGGAAAATATTCCCACTCTTGCAGAGTGAGGCATAGATATCTCACGAGTGCCGAAGGCAGGAATGAGATATCTATGCCTCACGATGCAGGAGTGGGAATATTTTCCATATCACACTCCTGATCATCATGTATGTGATTTATACAGTAGTGGTCAGGTAATACACATTGAAATAAAACTGTGAGAAATGATTTACTAGCGGTGATTTTGTGGTGCAGTTGTTTGTTTCTCTTGCTGTGTCTTGTGTGCTTTGCCCTGCTCATTGGTAGTTCTGATATGGCGGTTGATTGGTTAGGTTCTGTGGTCTGTGCAGTGGTTGGCTGTTATAACGAGTCTTGTTCTATTGGTTTATATGTGGGATATTGAAATGTCATTGGTCAGTAGTTATGGAATTGCTGTATGAATGGCTATTTGCGTGCTATGTAATGATTGGTTGTTGCTATGTTGTGTGTGCTGTGATTGGTTGTGCTGTATGCGTGGGCAGGAATATGTAGGTGCGTCAGTTAGCAAGGTCGTATGTGTGTGCAAGTTTGGTGGATGTGGGTCGGTATGGAAACTTTATTGCTTGTTTTGCCACTGTTGGAGAAATATTTTTTATATCTTTTGGCCGTACAATATTTTCTTTATTTATTTAAATGGTATGTAGTGCTTTGGTTTACTTTCGTCCGGGTTCGTTTCCCGAACAGTGTTATAATTAAATGATGCATCATTTTTACTTTGCTGCACTTCGCGGAGACTTCTCTTTAGGTAAGTCAACAAAACACGTGAGATGATCGCAGCAATCGCTCAGTAGCTAGTTTATTCGGAATCTGTGTCAGACTCGAGTACTCTTACTCTTTTTCTGCAGTAGCTCTCATACTTGTGACCTGTGGGAAGAAAGCAGAAGTGTTACAAACGGATTATGCTGTGCTTCAAACGTTTATTAATAGTGTGCAACATTTACAGTTTAGTCTACCTTGAACAATATTGAAGGTTATATTTGTAGCATTAATGGTAGGATTGTTAAAGCATGCAGACATTATGTCTGGCCAGGTTGCGGTGCATTCTTTTTCAGGTTCTGCAGGAATACAGCTTTTGGATGTTCCAGGATCAGCATCTGTTGAGCTGAGTATGTGGGAAATCTGCTGATGTTTCTCCTCATTTAATTTTGAGTAATCATTGAGAGACTGTAATTTCTTGTGCCCAGAAACTTGGATTATATCATTGGGGGACATGTTGGAATCTATAAATTTTTGTACTAAATGCTTGCAGATTGAATGGTTCGTCAGGCATTTGTCAGTGCAGATGTTGGCTTTGTCGACCATATTTTTCACTATTTTGCTCAGTGAATTTATACCAAGTGGCTGATTTTTGTACCAACCAGTAGGATATTGTGCTGTTGGTGTATAATTTATAGCTAAAAAAAAAGGTGCATCTGGGTGGTTTGTTTTGTCTGGTCATTTGTGACGGTACAGTTTGTAATTCAGTACAGGGCATTTGTTGTTATCTTTTGTTTCATATGCTCTAGGTTTCACTGCTCTGGTGTCTTTAGGATTAATCCCACTTCTTGTTTTGGTTTGTCTCTCCTTTGTATATTCCAAGTATTGATTGTTCTGTTCATCTTTTTTAAGTTGGATATCTCCCCATTTTAGGTTTTGTGTTTCTGTATTTCCTCTAATGCCAAAATACAAGGTGACAGTAAGCCACATAGTGTTTAGAAGGGCTTGAGGGCCATCATGTCCCAGTTGTTTCTGTGCATAGAGTTGGTCAATTATGTTATCTGTTAACTCGTCTGCAGCTTGAGGTCGATTGCCTTTCCCTATCTCCTTCAGCAGCTTTTGTTTGGATACTAATACTTGTCTGGTTTTTAAAAATGTATTAGAAGTACTAATAGATTCTGGGTAATTGTAATCCTTGAGATACCTCTCTGCACTTTGGAATCTGGATCGCAGTGTTAGAGGCTCGTAGTCTGTACCGTCTTGTCGTTTGGAAGTGATGAAGTAATGGCATAGTATTTTTCAAGGTCTTGAGGGGTATATGCTGAATGGGTGTCTCAATGTGCAGGGTATCCTTCAGGAATTTTTGTAAGGCATTGACATCTGCACTCGTTTTGCGGGTGGTGTTTTCATTTCGGGTACTTTTGATAAAGTGTTCAATTTCTGCGGTGTCCATTGCACTAGTAGTCATAATGCCGTCAGCTGTGTGTTTGGTATCAATATTGCCGTCTGTGTGCTCGTTTGGGTCCAATAATGGCTCTACATCTTGTTTGAATTGAGTGCAGCTAAGGATGACCTCTTCAGGAATATTCATAATTTCATTTTTCCGTTTCAGAGATAATTTATTGTTGCTCGGGTGCTCTGTGGTTTTCCCAAGTGAAATGTTACTGTTTGCCGTTGACAGCTTAGAAAACATTTGGATTTGGTTAATGGTTTTAGCGCTGCGGTTTAGACGCAATGATCCTGCTCGGATGTGCGAGATGCTGAAGTGAAACTGATAGCACAAATGCACTGTACTCCCTCGTGCTAATAGTCAGCTGAATCTCATTATTCTGTAATTAATTGGCCACACGTTCTTGTATTAGGAAGGAACCTGTACTGCTTGTTGACGTCTGGAAGTACTTTGTATTAGCAGTGTGATGTATGCATTGTTTGTATATTTGTAAGGGAATGCCACTGTGCATATGTCAGGAATCGTTTATTCAATGGGGGTGAGAATACACAGTTTTATTTCACTGTGTATCACCTCACCCCTATTGTATAAATATATAGGTAGCTAGATAGATAGATAGATAGATAGATAGATATACACACATGACTCCGTGCATAAAGGCCAATTCCTGTTGCATGTGCATTCAATATTTCTTCCTTCTTCTGTTAATCAGAGTGATAACATCTGTCTTATCATTAAGCCCTGGTTGCTTTTAACCACTCAAGGAGTGGATCCAGTATGCCTTTCTGTGTAGTAGGGCATCATTTATACTACCACCACTTGGTCCCAATTTAACTGTTTCCATGCCACAAAATTTAAACACATGTCCCGCCCCACTATCCCTGGTTCTATTGCAATGCACAGTCAAAGCATTTCTTTCGTCCTTATTTGTAATGGTTCGTACATGTTCCCCAATCCTAACCTTAAACTGGCGGTAGGTCTTCCCAACATATAAAAGCACCACACACACATGTTGCCAAATACACCAAATTCTCTGTTGTGCAACTGAAGAAACTTCCCATTTTGTATACTTTAGGGGCATTCACTGTTGTAAAGATGTCACTTTTTAGGATAACAGTGCAATACTTACAGTTGCCACAAGTGTGTATTCCCATTGGTTTGCATGGCAACCATGTGTTACCACATTTTTTGACCTTAATAACAGGTTGGTAACGCCTCATGACCATATCACCAATATTCCTACCATGTCTGTAAAGTACGTAGGGGGATTCTGGTTACCTCTTTCAAACGTTGGTCCAAGCCCAAAATGGGCCAATGTTTCCTAACAATTTCTTCAACAGCACTCAATTGTCTACAAAAATAGTGACAAAATGTATCCTGTTTTCATAATTTCTATGTGTTTTTTTGGCCAATACCTCCTCTCTATTCAAGCCAGGGACCTCTCTCATGGCTTCTCCCACTATTCTCGTGGAGTAACCCCTTTCTAAAAATCTGTTGCACATCTCTTGACCATGTGTCATAAATTCATTCTCAGTGCTACAGTTTCTGCATATTCTTTGTAACTGGGCTCTGGGAATGTTGTCGATCATATGTCTTGGGTGGCAAATGGGGGCAGATAGAAGAGAATTTCTTTCGGTTTCCTTGCGAAACAGGGTTGTTTATATTTCATCATTCTCACCCCTTTTGATCTCTATATCTATGCAAATATATGCAAAATATCCCCCTCCCACTTTCACAAACTAAAGTGAAACAATGGGAAAGGGCTATCAGAATTTTCTTATGGGAAGGAGGCAGATCACAAATCTCTTTGAGTAAGTTACAATTACCTAAAGAAAGAGGTGGATTGGCACCACCAAATCTATATAAATACCAAACAGCCTCCATTCTTTCAGATCTCCTAACATGGCTGCTTCCTAGAGGCTGTACCCCAACTTGGCTTACCATAGGGAGAGGCCTCTCTGACACTTCTCTGGACCATATTTTAGTATTCCAACCTTGAATCCCTACTTCCTTGTCCTGTAGCTTCTTATTCACCAGGGCTGTGCTTAAGAGCTGGAGGAAGTTTCTTTCCCAACTGGAAAATGACCACCTAGCTAAGTGGATGGGGTCCCGGACGAGAATCCTGGCTTCACCCCGGCCCACTCACACATAACCTTCAGGAGATGGCACATAATGGGCCTGGTGTATACACACCAATTTTATGATCAAGGTATCTTCACCAAATTAAGGCATGAATTCGGCCTACCACAGCGAGATTTCTTCCGTTATCTACAGATCCAACACTTTTTCAGCCAAAAATTAGGAACTCACATCACCTCGCACACCACCTCACCTTTACACACTTTGCTGTCTCATCTACAAAGGAATTCCCACTCCAACACCTGATTTCTTGCTTTTATAAGACCCTCCCGGATTCCCCCACTGATGATATGGCAATCACCCAATTTAATTGGGAGGCTGAACTATGATTGAACTTGCACCTGAGGACTGGCTACATATTTGGAGGTGGCAACATAAAATGACTAACTCATACGTATGGAGAGAATTTTTGTGGCAGATAACAGCTCACTACTTCCACACCCCATAAATAATGGCTAAATTCTCTTCATCTGGTGACTCCTCATGCTGGCGGAGGTATGGTTAAGAGACGGCCACGCATTCGCATGTACTATGGTATTGTCCCATCTTAGCTGCTTTTTTGGGCGGGAGTGGGTGAACAATTGAAGGAACTATTTCCAGCACTGGGGACTCTCACCCCAGAGATGGCCCTCTTATTGCACTATCCTCGACAGATAAAAAGCTCCTCACAGATCTACTTGATTAATATACAACTGGGAGTGGCAAAAAAAGTCACTCGACTCAGATTTTGCTTTTAGGCTGGCAACTTTAAATGTGTATGGGGTTAGGGAGAGATTTCTTATGGGGTTAAAAAAGGGAGTGGCTAGAATTTGTTACCTTTTTACAAAACTGATGTTGCTAAGGATCATTATTTTGGTCTAGTATTTGCTGGTCCTGTGCCTATTTCTTCCAGGACATAGTTTTTGGATTCTTGGTTAATGTTTGCTGAAATTGTTTTGCATTTACTAGTAGCTGCCTAAGAGGTTCTGCCATTCTCATACCTTTGGCCATGGTGGCCATGTTGGGCCTATGTCACTAGACCGGGGGCTGTTCGGAGTCACACTCCATGGGATCCACCGCTAACTAGCGCTTTAGGAGAGCAGTCCAGGAACCTGGGCAGACTGGCATGGCTAGGTGAGATTTTTGTTTCATATTTGATGTTCACAGGTTTCTTGGTCTGTTTTTGTGTGGTTGGAATGGAGATGGGGAGGATTTCAGTCAGGGTACTTGGCACTGTATTATCCATTTTTCAAGGTACTATTCGTATATTATGTCGGGTACACATTTTTATCTCATTTTCAGTCACAGTAACTACTAATTTAAAATTTTGTCCTGGAATGTAAAGGGGACTCCTTGTAAAATAAAAAGATATCTAATACTTAACCATGCTAAGCACATGGGGGCCCATATTTTATTTTTGCAAGAAACACATCTGCTTGCAAATCAATCAGTCTTGCTCAGAAGGGACTGGGGAGGGTAAGCTTTTGGGTTTGGGGACTATACCTAGAAGTTGGGAGTAGCTATTTTGAAGAGCCAGTCATCCAGGTTCCACCTCAGTCAGAGTGTGGAAGACCCAAAGGGCAGATATGTCCTTCTTATAGAGATGTTAGACGATCCTGAAGTGCTTTTAGGTAGTATCTATGGTCCTAATTAAGACTCCCCTAGCTTCTTTATGTCTTTGTCCAATACCATCTTATCATTTTCACATCTACCCGTTATTCTGGGTAGTGACTGAAACTTGGTTTTTGGCCCCAGATTTACAGTAGATAGAAAGGGTAAGCCAAGACCTGGGTTGTCTCCAGTTCAAAGGGCACTTAGGGACATGTTAAGACTCCCTGGTGCTATGTGATTCATGGAGAACTTTATGTCCCACACAAAGGGAATATATACATATTACCCTCAAATGCATAATTCTTACTCAAGAATTATTTGTTGATAAGTCAGTCAATGTTCCACGGCTTATCTGCTGGACACCATCTAGAATGCTCTCAGATCACTCTCTATAGGGTTACAACATGCAGTCACTCCAGGGTCAGATATGGATACATTATGAAAATTAAATAACCAATGATTGAAAGATAAATTTCTTGTAGGCAAAGTTAAAGAGTCCATAACTAACTTTATTCAGTTGAATTTCAGGCCTATAGGTAAATCAGACCTTGAGTGGGCTATACTTAAATGTACAGTTTTGGGTGAATTTATTCAGCTGGCCTCCACATGGTAAAAAGTGAGAGTCAAACAGGCAGTTAAATTATTAAAGGACATTAGATGTCTGGAGGCTAAGCTCAAACCCTCTACCCAAGAGCATATCAGAGCTTCCTTATATATTCTAAGGATCAAGTATGCTGAACTGCTTAGAGAGAGGGCTGAGCACGCCATTTTCTAAACCCATACTAAATATGTTGACCAAGGGTAAACAACAGAGAAATTGATGGCTTTGCACCTCACAGGACAGGAAGCCTCCAATTTAATTCCACTTATTACGGTTGAGGCTGATGCTGTCCTCAAAACTGATCCACCGGAGCTAGCATGAGAGTTTTATCTTATTTTTTGTTTCTTTACACTGAACTGTATTAACCACCCTTACCACCCCAGACTCTTGGGAAAACTGTCTTATATTTGGACTCCATTACCCTACCCACCTTATCAGTGGAACAGTAGACACTTTTGTCTGGTCCCATTACTCAGGCAGAAATTTGAGAAGCCATTATATCCCTAGCATCTGATAAGGCCCCAGGACCTGATGATTTTATGATTAATTTTTACAAAACATTCTCCTCAGAACTGGCATGTGTGTATATATATATATATATATATATATATATATATACACATGTATACAATAGGGGTGAGGTGATACACAGTGAAATAAAACTGTGTATTCTCACCCCCATTGAATAAACGATTCCTGACATATGCACAGTGGCATTCCCTTACAAATATACAAACAATGCATACGCACACTGCTAATACAAAGTACTTCCAGACGCCAGCAAGCAGTACAGGTTCCTTCCTAATACAAGAACGTGTGGCCAATTAATTACAGAATAATGAGATTCAGCTGACTAGTAGCACGAGGGAGTATAGTGCATTTGTGCATATAGTTTCACTTCTCAGCATCTCGCACATCCGAGCAGGACTATCGCGTCAAACCGCAGCGCTAAAACCATTAACCGGAATCCAAATGTTTTCTAAGCTCAACAGCAAACAGTAACATTTCACTTGGGAAAACTGAGAGCACCCGAGCAACAATAAATTATCTCTGAAACGGAAAAAAAATTATGAATATTCCTGAAGAGGTCATCCTTAGCTGTACTCAATTGAACAAGATGCAGAGCCATTATTGAACCCAAATGGCGCTGAACAGCAATATTGATACCAAACATCCAGCTGACAGCATTATGACTACTAGTGCAATGGACACCGTAGAAATTGAACACTTTATCAAAAGTACCCGAAGCGAAAACACCACATTCAAGAAACGAAGTGCAGATGTCAATGCCTTACAAAAATTCCTGAAGGATACCCTGCACATTGAGACACCCATTCAGCATATACCTCCTCAAGACCTTGACAAAATACTATGCCATTGCTTCATCACTTCCAAACGACAAGACGGTACAGACTACGAGCCTCTAACACTGCGATCCAGATTCCAAAGTGTAGAGAGGTATCTCAAGGATTACAATTACCCAGACTCTATTAGTACTTCTAATACATTTTTAAAAACCAGACAAGTATTAGTATCCAAACAAAAGCTGCTGCAGGAGATAGGGAAAGGCAATCGACCTCAAGATGCAGACGAGTTAACAGATAACATAATTGGCCAACTCTATGCACAGAAACAACTGGGACATGATGGCCCTCAAGCCCTTCTAAACACTATGTGGCTTACTGTCACCTTGTATTTTGGCATTAGAGGAAATACAGAAACACAAAACCTAAAATGGGGAGATATCCAACTTAAAAAAGATAAACAGAACAATCAATACTTGGAATATACAAAGGAGAGACAAACCAAAACAAGAAGTGGGATTAATTCTA